>OV884004.1:85020529-86322732 GCA_930367185.1 Myathropa florea
GGTGAGTCTAAGTCGCTATCGGGAGCAACACCACACCTCGTCGTGTCAGCAACAGAAGAGCACACCGGCCCATCTCATGCCAGGCGTGTTCGCATTAAATTTTCGAGTGAAATCATATTCGGAGGAGTCATGTCCCGGGGTCCATCGTTAAATATTTAGAACAAAGTCAAAGAAGATTCCCCCGGCCAAGTAATCGATTTAAGTCACCCCCCAGCCCCCAGTGCCATTCCTCAGAGTGTACGTGTCAATGGTCCTTAGCATGTCCATTATTTCTTGTTGCGATGTACACAGCGGAGCTTCTCGAATCTGTGAGCCGAACTGCAGAGCATAATTTATCATTGACATTTCAAATTCATTCTCGGACTCTGGCGCGTCCTTGTATCGATTTATTGTGCGTTTTTCCTCGAAATGGTCCTTTAAGTAATATTTTATTAGCCAGAGGACGAGATGAAGAGATGTGTACGTAGACGTAGTCAAAGCGCAATTATTTTGATTTTAACGAGCTGAATCGCTCTGTGTCTGTGCGACGACAACAGCAGCGACATCAACGCGAACGACGTCGACGACGGATGAATCGACAGATTGGAATACAACGCGGAGGTACCGTGGTGGATGCAGCAGCTAGCTCTGGGAAGGGGTTACACGGTAAATCTAATAAGAGACGACAGTTTTAGTGAGAAGAAGTCAGCGTATGTCTTCGCGAGGGGGGTTGGAGTGACCTCCTCCGAGTTCCTTTAGTGATTTGATTAAATCTCCGCACAGTGGGGCCGGTGAAGATGATCAGGGAAAGAGCTTTTTTTCAACTGTTTGGAATTGGTTAGACACTTAATTCGTCCATCGTTCGAAAGGCGGAATGTTTTTGATCCAAGCAAATGGTGCCTGTCGTGGGCGCCGTGGCGTGGTGGGTAGGTGCGTCGGCTCCTACACTCGAGGTCGTCGGTTCGAATCTCGAAAAAAACATCAAACATTTTTTCACGGCTCCACCTCTTTAGAGTCACTGACAATGCTCAAAGAGCTTCTCAATCTCGCCGTTCGGAGTCGGCTTTAAACTGTAGGTCCCCTCCGCTCGTGAGAGAACAATAGCACGCACAACACGAGTGGTCGCTGAGAAGCTAGGCCCAGGTCCACCTCGGACTGTAGCGCCGCCATTATTATTATTATAAATGAAGAACTGCTTCTTCATTAGCATTCTTTCGGTTCGGGGATATGAAATTTGGTCTTATTTCCACATCGAAATTGAAATAACACCAAATATTTTACACATATTTTCGAATAAAGTGATTTACGCCAAAACTTCTACTTTGGAACAGAATTTATATAAAAACCATGGGGGAAATTTGGCCTTATTTCATTTGGCCTTAATTTACGTCACCGATCCAAACAAATTTGACGTGAAGAACTCGAGACAGTCAACGAAAGATTATGTTAGCTGGAGATGCTTTTTGATTAAAGTTCACTTTCTTCCTGAACTGTAGCGTCACTCAAGAAGAAGATTTTGCTACATCTTTTACTCCAACTGGATGTTTTGCTGCAACATTCTGGCATCAATTTGACAGCATTTTAATTTTGGTTAAACTAGCGTCCAGCTTCTAGCTTTTTGAAGTTTTGGACTACTCCTAGTTGCACCTGTGATCCCTTGGACTCAATACCGCCGGTTTGGCGTCTGCCTTTCTTTTCGAGAACTATTGCAGATTGCGTCAACAAGTCAACTTTAACCTCAAAATTCGAAGTTACAATTTTTATTCTGCATACACACAACTCGAAGGAATTTCCCCCTTTTCGATGGCACTGTCTCTCTCACGAACAGGCGCACCAGCACACTCAGTCACTGCCAGTAGCGCCCGAGGCGAGGGTCAGAATTCATTAATTTGGTTGTCTCGCAACAAATGGCTTCCTGTGTCCCATTCTGAAGACTACATTACTTTCAGTGCCTATTATCGTCACGCTTTTCTATTGCCACAGCGCATAGGCAGCAGAGGAGCACCTTCAACTTCAACATTATCTCTCGCAACTCGCCATCCGTCGCTCGTCGCTCGTCGCTCGTCGTCTCTACCCACCGGGGCCCGCCTTCCTTCATTTTTTTTTTTGCCTTGGCCTTCTCGGAATCAACAACCCACCACTTTCCGGCGGGAATGGGTATTTGCTGCTAAAAATTGTATTCCCCTGCACTAACCATCCCGTGCCCCACACACAGTCCATGACTATGCGGTTGGGTAAACAACAATAGGCAGCGGCCGGGCTTGCGGTCGGCGAGGGCGAACGGCGGTGGAAAGTAGCGAAAAGTCAGCAACAATTGTTGAGTAATTCCTTTTGTTCCATCCATCCCCTTCATCTTAATCTAGCCCGCCTTTCGACAAGTTTTCCCTTCTGCTTTGTGCGCTACATCGTTGATGGCTTCATGTGGTTCGCATTTATGCTTCTCTTTTTTTCTCTGTGCTCGTCACCCAGCTCTAGCCGCCGCCCGCCCACATTCCAACCCCATCGACCATTATTTGTGCAAATTAAATCCAACAAAAAGGAGAATAAGGGAAAATCTTAAGGCTCGTGTCACACTATTTCCCCGAAACTTAAGTTGCAAACTTCCATAAATCACTCGACGCCTTCGTATTGTTTATGGATCTGACACAATGAATGGCGAGGAAGCACACAACTAACTTGATGTCATTCAGTGAACCTCTCCGCTGCTCCGTGTGTCCTTGGAACAATGGCCCGGCAGTTCCGGCTGCCCCAACTGCCGGGCGGTGGGGATGAAGGGCAAAAAATCTGTTTGTCACTACACTCTATTGCGCCGGGACAATGGAACCAGTGACGTTGGCAGCAGCTAGCAACTAATTCCTTTACACACTTGCACGCACACGGATTTCAATAATTCCGATAAAAATTATCCTGAAACTTCATTAGGTCGATACGCTTTATCCTGCACGGCAAGTGGCAGACGCTTCATCTTTAATGTCATCTATGAACGCTGGCTGGGGCTTGGATAATGGCTGAGGGGTGGCAAGCTCAGGCGAATGGACGCAACAACGATGACGGAGGTGGTGGTGGTGGTTGCGACGACGACGACGCTCCCAAAGGGTTGCTGCTAATTAGAGACGCTTCATAAATTCGGGAATGCCATTCATTGTGAGATATCATTGCGCACAACGGTCTCATTCCAGTTAGCTTTTAGCCAGCGACGCTGTGATGCCTGTCCGTTCCAGGAGAGAAGACCTCGCCCATTTACACTAACAGTCGGGGTTAAAAGTTTTCGTTCGAGTTGCTTAGATATTTTTAATGGGTTTTTGGAGACAGGGGGACATGGTTTTTGGATCACAGTGGACAAAGTGTTGATGAAATTTTTTAACCGATCCAGTTATAAACGGGGTCATGAAAAATGATGAAAATTTCGCTGTCTTCAAATTCCTTCTAGTGTCTCTGGTTCGATTAGTACACGCAAGAAAACATCAAGAAACATGTATAGAAGTCATAGTTAGCCCTAAATCGGCCACTGTGGCAGTTGAAAGACGATGTGAAAAACTCGCAAATCCAGGCATACCCGGGGTCATGAAAATTAATGAAATTTTCGCCGTCTTCAAATTCCTTCTATTGTCTCTAGTTCGATTAATACACGCAAGAACACATCAAGAAACATGTATAGAAGTCATAGTTAGCCCTAAATCGGCCACTGTGGCAGTTGAAAGACGATGTGAAAAACTCGCAAATCCAGGCATACCCGGGGTCATGAAAATTAATGAAATTTTCGCCGTCTTCAAATTCCTTCTATTGTCTCTAGTTCGATTAATACACGCAAGAACACATCAAGAAACATGTATAGAAGTCATAGTTAGCCCTAAATCGGCCACTGTGGCAGTTGAAAGACGATGTGAAAAACTCGCAAATCCAGGCATACCCGGGGTCATGAAAATTAATGAAATTTTCGCCGTCTTCAAATTCCTTCTATTGTCTCTAGTTCGATTAATACACGCAAGAACACATCAAGAAACATGTATAGAAGTCATAGTTAGCCCTAAATCGGCCACTGTGGCAGTTGAAAGACGATGTGAAAAACTCGCAAATCCAGGCATACCCGGGGTCATGAAAATTAATGAAATTTTCGCTGTCTTCAAATTCCTTCTATTGTCTCTAGTTCGATTAATACACGCAAGAACACATCAAGAAACATGTATAGAAGTCATAGTTAGCCCTAAATCGGCCACTGTGGCAGTTGAAAGACGATGTGAAAAACTCGCAAATCCAGGCATACCCGGGGTCATGAAAATTGTTGAAAATTAATGAAATTTTCGCTGTCTTCAAATTCCTTCTATTGTCTCTAGTTCGATTAATACACGCAAGAACACATCAAGAAACATGTATAGAAGTCATAGTTAGCCCTAAATCGGCCACTGTGGCAGTTGAAAGACGATGTGAAAAACTCGCAAATCCAGGCATACCCGGGGTCATGAAAATTAATGAAATTTTCGCCGTCTTCAAATTCCTTCTATTGTCTCTAGTTCGATTAATACACGCAAGAACACATCAAGAAACATGTATAGAAGTCATAGTTAGCCCTAAATCGGCCACTGTGGCAGTTGAAAGACGATGTGAAAAACTCGCAAATCCAGGCATACCCGGGGTCATGAAAATTAATGAAATTTTCGCTGTCTTCAAATTCCTTCTATTGTCTCTAGTTCGATTAATACACGCAAGAACACATCAAGAAACATGTATAGAAGTCATAGTTAGCCCTAAATCGGCCACTGTGGCAGTTGAAAGACGATGTGAAAAACTCGCAAATCCAGGCATACCCGGGGTCATGAAAATTGTTGAAAATTAATGAAATTTTCGCTGTCTTCAAATTCCTTCTATTGTCTCTAGTTCGATTAATACACGCAAGAACACATCAAGAAACATGTATAGAAGTCATAGTTAGCCCTAAATCGGCCACTGTGGCAGTTGAAAGACGATGTGAAAAACTCGCAAATCCAGGCATACCCGGGGTCATGAAAATTAATGAAATTTTCGCCGTCTTCAAATTCCTTCTATTGTCTCTAGTTCGATTAATACACGCAAGAACACATCAAGAAACATGTATAGAAGTCATAGTTAGCCCTAAATCGGCCACTGTGGCAGTTGAAAGACGATGTGAAAAACTCGCAAATCCAGGCATACCCGGGGTCATGAAAATTAATGAAATTTTCGCCGTCTTCAAATTCCTTCTATTGTCTCTAGTTCGATTAATACACGCAAGAACACATCAAGAAACATGTATAGAAGTCATAGTTAGCCCTAAATCGGCCACTGTGGCAGTTGAAAGACGATGTGAAAAACTCGCAAATCCAGGCATACCCGGGGTCATGAAAATTAATGAAATTTTCGCCGTCTTCAAATTCCTTCTATTGTCTCTAGTTCGATTAATACACGCAAGAACACATCAAGAAACATGTATAGAAGTCATAGTTAGCCCTAAATCGGCCACTGTGGCAGTTGAAAGACGATGTGAAAAACTCGCAAATCCAGGCATACCCGGGGTCATGAAAATTAATGAAATTTTCGCCGTCTTCAAATTCCTTCTATTGTCTCTAGTTCGATTAATACACGCAAGAACACATCAAGAAACATGTATAGAAGTCATAGTTAGCCCTAAATCGGCCACTGTGGCAGTTGAAAGACGATGTGAAAAACTCGCAAATCCAGGCATACCCGGGGTCATGAAAATTAATGAAATTTTCGCCGTCTTCAAATTCCTTCTATTGTCTCTAGTTCGATTAATACACGCAAGAACACATCAAGAAACATGTATAGAAGTCATAGTTAGCCCTAAATCGGCCACTGTGGCAGTTGAAAGACGATGTGAAAAACTCGCAAATCCAGGCATACCCGGGGTCATGAAAATTAATGAAATTTCCGCCGTCTTCAAATTCCTTCTATTGTCTCTAGTTCGATTAATACACGCAAGAACACATCAAGAAACATGTATAGAAGTCATAGTTAGCCCTAAATCGGCCACTGTGGCAGTTGAAAGACGATGTGAAAAACTCGCAAATCCAGGCATACCCGGGGTCATGAAAATTAATGAAATTTTCGCCGTCTTCAAATTCCTTCTATTGTCTCTAGTTCGATTAATACACGCAAGAACACATCAAGAAACATGTATAGAAGTCATAGTTAGCCCTAAATCGGCCACTGTGGCAGTTGAAAGACGATGTGAAAAACTCGCAAATCCAGGCATACCCGGGGTCATGAAAATTAATGAAATTTTCGCCGTCTTCAAATTCCTTCTATTGTCTCTAGTTCGATTAATACACGCAAGAACACATCAAGAAACATGTATAGAAGTCATAGTTAGCCCTAAATCGGCCACTGTGGCAGTTGAAAGACGATGTGAAAAACTCGCAAATCCAGGCATACCCGGGGTCATGAAAATTAATGAAATTTTCGCCGTCTTCAAATTCCTTCTATTGTCTCTAGTTCGATTAATACACGCAAGAACACATCAAGAAACATGTATAGAAGTCATAGTTAGCCCTAAATCGGCCACTGTGGCAGTTGAAAGACGATGTGAAAAACTCGCAAATCCAGGCATACCCGGGGTCATGAAAATTGTTGAAAATTAATGAAATTTTCGCTGTATTCAAATTCCTTCTATTGTCTCTAGTTCGATTAATACACGCAAGAACACATCAAGAAACATGTATAGAAGTCATAGTTAGCCCTAAATCGGCCACTGTGGCAGTTGAAAGACGATGTGAAAAACTCGCAAATCCAGGCATACCCGGGGTCATGAAAATTAATGAAATTTTCGCCGTCTTCAAATTCCTTCTATTGTCTCTAGTTCGATTAATACACGCAAGAACACATCAAGAAACATGTATAGAAGTCATAGTTAGCCCTAAATCGGCCACTGTGGCAGTTGAAAGACGATGTGAAAAACTCGCAAATCCAGGCATACCCGGGGTCATGAAAATTAATGAAATTTTCGCCGTCTTCAAATTCCTTCTATTGTCTCTAGTTCGATTAATACACGCAAGAACACATCAAGAAACATGTATAGAAGTCATAGTTAGCCCTAAATCGGCCACTGTGGCAGTTGAAAGACGATGTGAAAAACTCGCAAATCCAGGCATACCCGGGGTCATGAAAATTAATGAAATTTTCGCCGTCTTCAAATTCCTTCTATTGTCTCTAGTTCGATTAATACACGCAAGAACACATCAAGAAACATGTATAGAAGTCATAGTTAGCCCTAAATCGGCCACTGTGGCAGTTGAAAGACGATGTGAAAAACTCGCAAATCCAGGCATACCCGGGGTCATGAAAATTAATGAAATTTTCGCCGTCTTCAAATTCCTTCTATTGTCTCTAGTTCGATTAATACACGCAAGAACACATCAAGAAACATGTATAGAAGTCATAGTTAGCCCTAAATCGGCCACTGTGGCAGTTGAAAGACGATGTGAAAAACTCGCAAATCCAGGCATACCCGGGGTCATGAAAATTAATGAAATTTTCGCCGTCTTCAAATTCCTTCTATTGTCTCTAGTTCGATTAATACACGCAAGAACACATCAAGAAACATGTATAGAAGTCATAGTTAGCCCTAAATCGGCCACTGTGGCAGTTGAAAGACGATGTGAAAAACTCGCAAATCCAGGCATACCCGGGGTCATGAAAATTAATGAAATTTTCGCCGTCTTCAAATTCCTTCTATTGTCTCTAGTTCGATTAATACACGCAAGAACACATCAAGAAACATGTATAGAAGTCATAGTTAGCCCTAAATCGGCCACTGTGGCAGTTGAAAGACGATGTGAAAAACTCGCAAATCCAGGCATACCCGGGGTCATGAAAATTAATGAAATTTTCGCCGTCTTCAAATTCCTTCTATTGTCTCTAGTTCGATTAATACACGCAAGAACACATCAAGAAACATGTATAGAAGTCATAGTTAGCCCTAAATCGGCCACTGTGGCAGTTGAAAGACGATGTGAAAAACTCGCAAATCCAGGCATACCCGGGGTCATGAAAATTAATGAAATTTTCGCCGTCTTCAAATTCCTTCTATTGTCTCTAGTTCGATTAATACACGCAAGAACACATCAAGAAACATGTATAGAAGTCATAGTTAGCCCTAAATCGGCCACTGTGGCAGTTGAAAGACGATGTGAAAAACTCGCAAATCCAGGCATACCCGGGGTCATGAAAATTAATGAAATTTTCGCCGTCTTCAAATTCCTTCTATTGTCTCTAGTTCGATTAATACACGCAAGAACACATCAAGAAACATGTATAGAAGTCATAGTTAGCCCTAAATCGGCCACTGTGGCAGTTGAAAGACGATGTGAAAAACTCGCAAATCCAGGCATACCCGGGGTCATGAAAATTAATGAAATTTTCGCCGTCTTCAAATTCCTTCTATTGTCTCTAGTTCGATTAATACACGCAAGAACACATCAAGAAACATGTATAGAAGTCATAGTTAGCCCTAAATCGGCCACTGTGGCAGTTGAAAGACGATGTGAAAAACTCGCAAATCCAGGCATACCCGGGGTCATGAAAATTAATGAAATTTTCGCCGTCTTCAAATTCCTTCTATTGTCTCTAGTTCGATTAATACACGCAAGAACACATCAAGAAACATGTATAGAAGTCATAGTTAGCCCTAAATCGGCCACTGTGGCAGTTGAAAGACGATGTGAAAAACTCGCAAATCCAGGCATACCCGGGGTCATGAAAATTAATGAAATTTTCGCCGTCTTCAAATTCCTTCTATTGTCTCTAGTTCGATTAATACACGCAAGAACACATCAAGAAACATGTATAGAAGTCATAGTTAGCCCTAAATCGGCCACTGTGGCAGTTGAAAGACGATGTGAAAAACTCGCAAATCCAGGCATACCCGGGGTCATGAAAATTAATGAAATTTTCGCCGTCTTCAAATTCCTTCTATTGTCTCTAGTTCGATTAATACACGCAAGAACACATCAAGAAACATGTATAGAAGTCATAGTTAGCCCTAAATCGGCCACTGTGGCAGTTGAAAGACGATGTGAAAAACTCGCAAATCCAGGCATACCCGGGGTCATGAAAATTAATGAAATTTTCGCCGTCTTCAAATTCCTTCTATTGTCTCTAGTTCGATTAATACACGCAAGAACACATCAAGAAACATGTATAGAAGTCATAGTTAGCCCTAAATCGGCCACTGTGGCAGTTGAAAGACGATGTGAAAAACTCGCAAATCCAGGCATACCCGGGGTCATGAAAATTAATGAAATTTTCGCCGTCTTCAAATTCCTTCTATTGTCTCTAGTTCGATTAATACACGCAAGAACACATCAAGAAACATGTATAGAAGTCATAGTTAGCCCTAAATCGGCCACTGTGGCAGTTGAAAGACGATGTGAAAAACTCGCAAATCCAGGCATACCCGGGGTCATGAAAATTAATGAAATTTTCGCCGTCTTCAAATTCCTTCTATTGTCTCTAGTTCGATTAATACACGCAAGAACACATCAAGAAACATGTATAGAAGTCATAGTTAGCCCTAAATCGGCCACTGTGGCAGTTGAAAGACGATGTGAAAAACTCGCAAATCCAGGCATACCCGGGGTCATGAAAATTAATGAAATTTTCGCCGTCTTCAAATTCCTTCTATTGTCTCTAGTTCGATTAATACACGCAAGAACACATCAAGAAACATGTATAGAAGTCATAGTTAGCCCTAAATCGGCCACTGTGGCAGTTGAAAGACGATGTGAAAAACTCGCAAATCCAGGCATACCCGGGGTCATGAAAATTAATGAAATTTTCGCCGTCTTCAAATTCCTTCTATTGTCTCTAGTTCGATTAATACACGCAAGAACACATCAAGAAACATGTATAGAAGTCATAGTTAGCCCTAAATCGGCCACTGTGGCAGTTGAAAGACGATGTGAAAAACTCGCAAATCCAGGCATACCCGGGGTCATGAAAATTAATGAAATTTTCGCCGTCTTCAAATTCCTTCTATTGTCTCTAGTTCGATTAATACACGCAAGAACACATCAAGAAACATGTATAGAAGTCATAGTTAGCCCTAAATCGGCCACTGTGGCAGTTGAAAGACGATGTGAAAAACTCGCAAATCCAGGCATACCCGGGGTCATGAAAATTAATGAAATTTTCGCCGTCTTCAAATTCCTTCTATTGTCTCTAGTTCGATTAATACACGCAAGAACACATCAAGAAACATGTATAGAAGTCATAGTTAGCCCTAAATCGGCCACTGTGGCAGTTGAAAGACGATGTGAAAAACTCGCAAATCCAGGCATACCCGGGGTCATGAAAATTAATGAAATTTTCGCCGTCTTCAAATTCCTTCTATTGTCTCTAGTTCGATTAATACACGCAAGAACACATCAAGAAACATGTATAGAAGTCATAGTTAGCCCTAAATCGGCCACTGTGGCAGTTGAAAGACGATGTGAAAAACTCGCAAATCCAGGCATACCCGGGGTCATGAAAATTGTTGAAAATTAATGAAATTTTCGCTGTATTCAAATTCCTTCTATTGTCTCTAGTTCGATTAATACACGCAAGAACACATCAAGAAACATGTATAGAAGTCATAGTTAGCCCTAAATCGGCCACTGTGGCAGTTGAAAGACGATGTGAAAAACTCGCAAATCCAGGCATACCCGGGGTCATGAAAATTAATGAAATTTTCGCCGTCTTCAAATTCCTTCTATTGTCTCTAGTTCGATTAATACACGCAAGAACACATCAAGAAACATGTATAGAAGTCATAGTTAGCCCTAAATCGGCCACTGTGGCAGTTGAAAGACGATGTGAAAAACTCGCAAATCCAGGCATACCCGGGGTCATGAAAATTAATGAAATTTTCGCCGTCTTCAAATTCCTTCTATTGTCTCTAGTTCGATTAATACACGCAAGAACACATCAAGAAACATGTATAGAAGTCATAGTTAGCCCTAAATCGGCCACTGTGGCAGTTGAAAGACGATGTGAAAAACTCGCAAATCCAGGCATACCCGGGGTCATGAAAATTAATGAAATTTTCGCCGTCTTCAAATTCCTTCTATTGTCTCTAGTTCGATTAATACACGCAAGAACACATCAAGAAACATGTATAGAAGTCATAGTTAGCCCTAAATCGGCCACTGTGGCAGTTGAAAGACGATGTGAAAAACTCGCAAATCCAGGCATACCCGGGGTCATGAAAATTAATGAAATTTTCGCCGTCTTCAAATTCCTTCTATTGTCTCTAGTTCGATTAATACACGCAAGAACACATCAAGAAACATGTATAGAAGTCATAGTTAGCCCTAAATCGGCCACTGTGGCAGTTGAAAGACGATGTGAAAAACTCGCAAATCCAGGCATACCCGGGGTCATGAAAATTAATGAAATTTTCGCCGTCTTCAAATTCCTTCTATTGTCTCTAGTTCGATTAATACACGCAAGAACACATCAAGAAACATGTATAGAAGTCATAGTTAGCCCTAAATCGGCCACTGTGGCAGTTGAAAGACGATGTGAAAAACTCGCAAATCCAGGCATACCCGGGGTCATGAAAATTAATGAAATTTTCGCCGTCTTCAAATTCCTTCTATTGTCACTAGTTCGATTAATACACGCAAGAACACATCAAGAAACATGTATAGAAGTCATAGTTAGCCCTAAATCGGCCACTGTGGCAGTTGAAAGACGATGTGAAAAACTCGCAAATCCAGGCATACCCGGGGTCATGAAAATTGTTGAAAATTAATGAAATTTTCGCTGTATTCAAATTCCTTCTATTGTCTCTAGTTCGATTAATACACGCAAGAACACATCAAGAAACATGTATAGAAGTCATAGTTAGCCCTAAATCGGCCACTGTGGCAGTTGAAAGACGATGTGAAAAACTCGCAAATCCAGGCATACCCGGGGTCATGAAAATTAATGAAATTTTCGCCGTCTTCAAATTCCTTCTATTGTCTCTAGTTCGATTAATACACGCAAGAACACATCAAGAAACATGTATAGAAGTCATAGTTAGCCCTAAATCGGCCACTGTGGCAGTTGAAAGACGATGTGAAAAACTCGCAAATCCAGGCATACCCGGGGTCATGAAAATTAATGAAATTTTCGCCGTCTTCAAATTCCTTCTATTGTCTCTAGTTCGATTAATACACGCAAGAACACATCAAGAAACATGTATAGAAGTCATAGTTAGCCCTAAATCGGCCACTGTGGCAGTTGAAAGACGATGTGAAAAACTCGCAAATCCAGGCATACCCGGGGTCATGAAAATTAATGAAATTTTCGCCGTCTTCAAATTCCTTCTATTGTCTCTAGTTCGATTAATACACGCAAGAACACATCAAGAAACATGTATAGAAGTCATAGTTAGCCCTAAATCGGCCACTGTGGCAGTTGAAAGACGATGTGAAAAACTCGCAAATCCAGGCATACCCGGGGTCATGAAAATTAATGAAATTTTCGCCGTCTTCAAATTCCTTCTATTGTCTCTAGTTCGATTAATACACGCAAGAACACATCAAGAAACATGTATAGAAGTCATAGTTAGCCCTAAATCGGCCACTGTGGCAGTTGAAAGACGATGTGAAAAACTCGCAAATCCAGGCATACCCGGGGTCATGAAAATTAATGAAATTTTCGCCGTCTTCAAATTCCTTCTATTGTCTCTAGTTCGATTAATACACGCAAGAACACATCAAGAAACATGTATAGAAGTCATAGTTAGCCCTAAATCGGCCACTGTGGCAGTTGAAAGACGATGTGAAAAACTCGCAAATCCAGGCATACCCGGGGTCATGAAAATTAATGAAATTTTCGCCGTCTTCAAATTCCTTCTATTGTCTCTAGTTCGATTAATACACGCAAGAACACATCAAGAAACATGTATAGAAGTCATAGTTAGCCCTAAATCGGCCACTGTGGCAGTTGAAAGACGATGTGAAAAACTCGCAAATCCAGGCATACCCGGGGTCATGAAAATTAATGAAATTTTCGCCGTCTTCAAATTCCTTCTATTGTCTCTAGTTCGATTAATACACGCAAGAACACATCAAGAAACATGTATAGAAGTCATAGTTAGCCCTAAATCGGCCACTGTGGCAGTTGAAAGACGATGTGAAAAACTCGCAAATCCAGGCATACCCGGGGTCATGAAAATTAATGAAATTTTCGCCGTCTTCAAATTCCTTCTATTGTCTCTAGTTCGATTAATACACGCAAGAACACATCAAGAAACATGTATAGAAGTCATAGTTAGCCCTAAATCGGCCACTGTGGCAGTTGAAAGACGATGTGAAAAACTCGCAAATCCAGGCATACCCGGGGTCATGAAAATTAATGAAATTTTCGCCGTCTTCAAATTCCTTCTATTGTCTCTAGTTCGATTAATACACGCAAGAACACATCAAGAAACATGTATAGAAGTCATAGTTAGCCCTAAATCGGCCACTGTGGCAGTTGAAAGACGATGTGAAAAACTCGCAAATCCAGGCATACCCGGGGTCATGAAAATTAATGAAATTTTCGCCGTCTTCAAATTCCTTCTATTGTCTCTAGTTCGATTAATACACGCAAGAACACATCAAGAAACATGTATAGAAGTCATAGTTAGCCCTAAATCGGCCACTGTGGCAGTTGAAAGACGATGTGAAAAACTCGCAAATCCAGGCATACCCGGGGTCATGAAAATTAATGAAATTTTCGCCGTCTTCAAATTCCTTCTATTGTCTCTAGTTCGATTAATACACGCAAGAACACATCAAGAAACATGTATAGAAGTCATAGTTAGCCCTAAATCGGCCACTGTGGCAGTTGAAAGACGATGTGAAAAACTCGCAAATCCAGGCATACCCGGGGTCATGAAAATTAATGAAATTTTCGCCGTCTTCAAATTCCTTCTATTGTCTCTAGTTCGATTAATACACGCAAGAACACATCAAGAAACATGTATAGAAGTCATAGTTAGCCCTAAATCGGCCACTGTGGCAGTTGAAAGACGATGTGAAAAACTCGCAAATCCAGGCATACCCGGGGTCATGAAAATTAATGAAATTTTCGCCGTCTTCAAATTCCTTCTATTGTCTCTAGTTCGATTAATACACGCAAGAACACATCAAGAAACATGTATAGAAGTCATAGTTAGCCCTAAATCGGCCACTGTGGCAGTTGAAAGACGATGTGAAAAACTCGCAAATCCAGGCATACCCGGGGTCATGAAAATTAATGAAATTTTCGCCGTCTTCAAATTCCTTCTATTGTCTCTAGTTCGATTAATACACGCAAGAACACATCAAGAAACATGTATAGAAGTCATAGTTAGCCCTAAATCGGCCACTGTGGCAGTTGAAAGACGATGTGAAAAACTCGCAAATCCAGGCATACCCGGGGTCATGAAAATTAATGAAATTTTCGCCGTCTTCAAATTCCTTCTATTGTCTCTAGTTCGATTAATACACGCAAGAACACATCAAGAAACATGTATAGAAGTCATAGTTAGCCCTAAATCGGCCACTGTGGCAGTTGAAAGACGATGTGAAAAACTCGCAAATCCAGGCATACCCGGGGTCATGAAAATTGTTGAAAATTAATGAAATTTTCGCTGTATTCAAATTCCTTCTATTGTCTCTAGTTCGATTAATACACGCAAGAACACATCAAGAAACATGTATAGAAGTCATAGTTAGCCCTAAATCGGCCACTGTGGCAGTTGAAAGACGATGTGAAAAACTCGCAAATCCAGGCATACCCGGGGTCATGAAAATTAATGAAATTTTCGCCGTCTTCAAATTCCTTCTATTGTCTCTAGTTCGATTAATACACGCAAGAACACATCAAGAAACATGTATAGAAGTCATAGTTAGCCCTAAATCGGCCACTGTGGCAGTTGAAAGACGATGTGAAAAACTCGCAAATCCAGGCATACCCGGGGTCATGAAAATTAATGAAATTTTCGCCGTCTTCAAATTCCTTCTATTGTCTCTAGTTCGATTAATACACGCAAGAACACATCAAGAAACATGTATAGAAGTCATAGTTAGCCCTAAATCGGCCACTGTGGCAGTTGAAAGACGATGTGAAAAACTCGCAAATCCAGGCATACCCGGGGTCATGAAAATTAATGAAATTTTCGCCGTCTTCAAATTCCTTCTATTGTCTCTAGTTCGATTAATACACGCAAGAACACATCAAGAAACATGTATAGAAGTCATAGTTAGCCCTAAATCGGCCACTGTGGCAGTTGAAAGACGATGTGAAAAACTCGCAAATCCAGGCATACCCGGGGTCATGAAAATTAATGAAATTTTCGCAGTCTTCAAATTCCTTCTATTGTCTCTAGTTCGATTAATACACGCAAGAACACATCAAGAAACATGTATAGAAGTCATAGTTAGCCCTAAATCGGCCACTGTGGCAGTTGAAAGACGATGTGAAAAACTCGCAAATCCAGGCATACCCGGGGTCATGAAAATTAATGAAATTTTCGCCGTCTTCAAATTCCTTCTATTGTCTCTAGTTCGATTAATACACGCAAGAACACATCAAGAAACATGTATAGAAGTCATAGTTAGCCCTAAATCGGCCACTGTGGCAGTTGAAAGACGATGTGAAAAACTCGCAAATCCAGGCATACCCGGGGTCATGAAAATTAATGAAATTTTCGCCGTCTTCAAATTCCTTCTATTGTCTCTAGTTCGATTAATACACGCAAGAACACATCAAGAAACATGTATAGAAGTCATAGTTAGCCCTAAATCGGCCACTGTGGCAGTTGAAAGACGATGTGAAAAACTCGCAAATCCAGGCATACCCGGGGTCATGAAAATTAATGAAATTTTCGCCGTCTTCAAATTCCTTCTATTGTCTCTAGTTCGATTAATACACGCAAGAACACATCAAGAAACATGTATAGAAGTCATAGTTAGCCCTAAATCGGCCACTGTGGCAGTTGAAAGACGATGTGAAAAACTCGCAAATCCAGGCATACCCGGGGTCATGAAAATTAATGAAATTTTCGCCGTCTTCAAATTCCTTCTATTGTCTCTAGTTCGATTAATACACGCAAGAACACATCAAGAAACATGTATAGAAGTCATAGTTAGCCCTAAATCGGCCACTGTGGCAGTTGAAAGACGATGTGAAAAACTCGCAAATCCAGGCATACCCGGGGTCATGAAAATTAATGAAATTTTCGCCGTCTTCAAATTCCTTCTATTGTCTCTAGTTCGATTAATACACGCAAGAACACATCAAGAAACATGTATAGAAGTCATAGTTAGCCCTAAATCGGCCACTGTGGCAGTTGAAAGACGATGTGAAAAACTCGCAAATCCAGGCATACCCGGGGTCATGAAAATTAATGAAATTTTCGCCGTCTTCAAATTCCTTCTATTGTCTGTAGTTCGATTAATACACGCAAGAACACATCAAGAAACATGTATAGAAGTCATAGTTAGCCCTAAATCGGCCACTGTGGCAGTTGAAAGACGATGTGAAAAACTCGCAAATCCAGGCATACCCGGGGTCATGAAAATTAATGAAATTTTCGCCGTCTTCAAATTCCTTCTATTGTCTCTAGTTCGATTAATACACGCAAGAACACATCAAGAAACATGTATAGAAGTCATAGTTAGCCCTAAATCGGCCACTGTGGCAGTTGAAAGACGATGTGAAAAACTCGCAAATCCAGGCATACCCGGGGTCATGAAAATTGTTGAAAATTAATGAAATTTTCGCTGTATTCAAATTCCTTCTATTGTCTCTAGTTCGATTAATACACGCAAGAACACATCAAGAAACATGTATAGAAGTCATAGTTAGCCCTAAATCGGCCACTGTGGCAGTTGAAAGACGATGTGAAAAACTCGCAAATCCAGGCATACCCGGGGTCATGAAAATTAATGAAATTTTCGCCGTCTTCAAATTCCTTCTATTGTCTCTAGTTCGATTAATACACGCAAGAACACATCAAGAAACATGTATAGAAGTCATAGTTAGCCCTAAATCGGCCACTGTGGCAGTTGAAAGACGATGTGAAAAACTCGCAAATCCAGGCATACCCGGGGTCATGAAAATTAATGAAATTTTCGCCGTCTTCAAATTCCTTCTATTGTCTCTAGTTCGATTAATACACGCAAGAACACATCAAGAAACATGTATAGAAGTCATAGTTAGCCCTAAATCGGCCACTGTGGCAGTTGAAAGACGATGTGAAAAACTCGCAAATCCAGGCATACCCGGGGTCATGAAAATTAATGAAATTTTCGCTGTCTTCAAATTCCTTCTATTGTCTCTAGTTCGATTAATACACGCAAGAACACATCAAGAAACATGTATAGAAGTCATAGTTAGCCCTAAATCGGCCACTGTGGCAGTTGAAAGACGATGTGAAAAACTCGCAAATCCAGGCATACCCGGGGTCATGAAAATTAATGAAATTTTCGCCGTCTTCAAATTCCTTCTATTGTCTCTAGTTCGATTAATACACGCAAGAACACATCAAGAAACATGTATAGAAGTCATAGTTAGCCCTAAATCGGCCACTGTGGCAGTTGAAAGACGATGTGAAAAACTCGCAAATCCAGGCATACCCGGGGTCATGAAAATTAATGAAATTTTCGCTGTCTTCAAATTCCTTCTATTGTCTCTAGTTCGATTAATACACGCAAGAACACATCAAGAAACATGTATAGAAGTCATAGTTAGCCCTAAATCGGCCACTGTGGCAGTTGAAAGACGATGTGAAAAACTCGCAAATCCAGGCATACCCGGGGTCATGAAAATTAATGAAATTTTCGCCGTCTTCAAATTCCTTCTATTGTCTCTAGTTCGATTAATACACGCAAGAACACATCAAGAAACATGTATAGAAGTCATAGTTAGCCCTAAATCGGCCACTGTGGCAGTTGAAAGACGATGTGAAAAACTCGCAAATCCAGGCATACCCGGGGTCATGAAAATTGTTGAAAATTAATGAAATTTTCGCTGTATTCAAATTCCTTCTATTGTCTCTAGTTCGATTAATACACGCAAGAACACATCAAGAAACATGTATAGAAGTCATAGTTAGCCCTAAATCGGCCACTGTGGCAGTTGAAAGACGATGTGAAAAACTCGCAAATCCAGGCATACCCGGGGTCATGAAAATTAATGAAATTTTCGCCGTCTTCAAATTCCTTCTATTGTCTCTAGTTCGATTAATACACGCAAGAACACATCAAGAAACATGTATAGAAGTCATAGTTAGCCCTAAATCGGCCACTGTGGCAGTTGAAAGACGATGTGAAAAACTCGCAAATCCAGGCATACCCGGGGTCATGAAAATTAATGAAATTTTCGCCGTCTTCAAATTCCTTCTATTGTCTCTAGTTCGATTAATACACGCAAGAACACATCAAGAAACATGTATAGAAGTCATAGTTAGCCCTAAATCGGCCACTGTGGCAGTTGAAAGACGATGTGAAAAACTCGCAAATCCAGGCATACCCGGGGTCATGAAAATTAATGAAATTTTCGCCGTCTTCAAATTCCTTCTATTGTCTCTAGTTCGATTAATACACGCAAGAACACATCAAGAAACATGTATAGAAGTCATAGTTAGCCCTAAATCGGCCACTGTGGCAGTTGAAAGACGATGTGAAAAACTCGCAAATCCAGGCATACCCGGGGTCATGAAAATTATTGAAATTTTCGCCGTCTTCAAATTCCTTCTATTGTCTCTAGTTCGATTAATACACGCAAGAACACATCAAGAAACATGTATAGAAGTCATAGTTAGCCCTAAATCGGCCACTGTGGCAGTTGAAAGACGATGTGAAAAACTCGCAAATCCAGGCATACCCGGGGTCATGAAAATTGTTGAAAATTAATGAAATTTTCGCTGTATTCAAATTCCTTCTATTGTCTCTAGTTCGATTAATACACGCAAGAACACATCAAGAAACATGTATAGAAGTCATAGTTAGCCCTAAATCGGCCACTGTGGCAGTTGAAAGACGATGTGAAAAACTCGCAAATCCAGGCATACCCGGGGTCATGAAAATTGTTGAAAATTAATGAAATTTTCGCTGTATTCAAATTCCTTCTATTGTCTCTAGTTCGATTAATACACGCAAGAACACATCAAGAAACATGTATAGAAGTCATAGTTAGCCCTAAATCGGCCACTGTGGCAGTTGAAAGACGATGTGAAAAACTCGCAAATCCAGGCATACCCGGGGTCATGAAAATTGTTGAAAATTAATGAAATTTTCGCTGTATTCAAATTCCTTCTATTGTCTCTAGTTCGATTAATACACGCAAGAACACATCAAGAAACATGTATAGAAGTCATAGTTAGCCCTAAATCGGCCACTGTGGCAGTTGAAAGACGATGTGAAAAACTCGCAAATCCAGGCATACCCGGGGTCATGAAAATTAATGAAATTTTCGCCGTCTTCAAATTCCTTCTATTGTCTCTAGTTCGATTAATACACGCAAGAACACATCAAGAAACATGTATAGAAGTCATAGTTAGCCCTAAATCGGCCACTGTGGCAGTTGAAAGACGATGTGAAAAACTCGCAAATCCAGGCATACCCGGGGTCATGAAAATTAATGAAATTTTCGCCGTCTTCAAATTCCTTCTATTGTCTCTAGTTCGATTAATACACGCAAGAACACATCAAGAAACATGTATAGAAGTCATAGTTAGCCCTAAATCGGCCACTGTGGCAGTTGAAAGACGATGTGAAAAACTCGCAAATCCAGGCATACCCGGGGTCATGAAAATTGTTGAAAATTAATGAAATTTTCGCTGTCTTCAAATTCCTTCTATTGTCTCTAGTTCGATTAATACACGCAAGAACACATCAAGAAACATGTATAGAAGTCATAGTTAGCCCTAAATCGGCCACTGTGGCAGTTGAAAGACGATGTGAAAAACTCGCAAATCCAGGCATACCCGGGGTCATGAAAATTAATGAAATTTTCGCCGTCTTCAAATTCCTTCTATTGTCTCTAGTTCGATTAATACACGCAAGAACACATCAAGAAACATGTATAGAAGTCATAGTTAGCCCTAAATCGGCCACTGTGGCAGTTGAAAGACGATGTGAAAAACTCGCAAATCCAGGCATACCCGGGGTCATGAAAATTAATGAAATTTTCGCCGTCTTCAAATTCCTTCTATTGTCTCTAGTTCGATTAATACACGCAAGAACACATCAAGAAACATGTATAGAAGTCATAGTTAGCCCTAAATCGGCCACTGTGGCAGTTGAAAGACGATGTGAAAAACTCGCAAATCCAGGCATACCCGGGGTCATGAAAATTGTTGAAAATTAATGAAATTTTCGCTGTCTTCAAATTCCTTCTATTGTCTCTAGTTCGATTAATACACGCAAGAACACATCAAGAAACATGTATAGAAGTCATAGTTAGCCCTAAATCGGCCACTGTGGCAGTTGAAAGACGATGTGAAAAACTCGCAAATCCAGGCATACCCGGGGTCATGAAAATTAATGAAATTTTCGCCGTCTTCAAATTCCTTCTATTGTCTCTAGTTCGATTAATACACGCAAGAACACATCAAGAAACATGTATAGAAGTCATAGTTAGCCCTAAATCGGCCACTGTGGCAGTTGAAAGACGATGTGAAAAACTCGCAAATCCAGGCATACCCGGGGTCATGAAAATTGTTGAAAATTAATGAAATTTTCGCTGTCTTCAAATTCCTTCTATTGTCTCTAGTTCGATTAATACACGCAAGAACACATCAAGAAACATGTATAGAAGTCATAGTTAGCCCTAAATCGGCCACTGTGGCAGTTGAAAGACGATGTGAAAAACTCGCAAATCCAGGCATACCCGGGGTCATGAAAATTAATGAAATTTTCGCCGTCTTCAAATTCCTTCTATTGTCTCTAGTTCGATTAATACACGCAAGAACACATCAAGAAACATGTATAGAAGTCATAGTTAGCCCTAAATCGGCCACTGTGGCAGTTGAAAGACGATGTGAAAAACTCGCAAATCCAGGCATACCCGGGGTCATGAAAATTAATGAAATTTTCGCCGTCTTCAAATTCCTTCTATTGTCTCTAGTTCGATTAATACACGCAAGAACACATCAAGAAACATGTATAGAAGTCATAGTTAGCCCTAAATCGGCCACTGTGGCAGTTGAAAGACGATGTGAAAAACTCGCAAATCCAGGCATACCCGGGGTCATGAAAATTAATGAAATTTTCGCCGTCTTCAAATTCCTTCTATTGTCTCTAGTTCGATTAATACACGCAAGAACACATCAAGAAACATGTATAGAAGTCATAGTTAGCCCTAAATCGGCCACTGTGGCAGTTGAAAGACGATGTGAAAAACTCGCAAATCCAGGCATACCCGGGGTCATGAAAATTGTTGAAAATTAATGAGATTTTCGCTGTCTTCAAATTCCTTCTATTGTCTCTAGTTCGATTAATACACGCAAGAACACATCAAGAAACATGTATAGAAGTCATAGTTAGCCCTAAATCGGCCACTGTGGCAGTTGAAAGACGATGTGAAAAACTCGCAAATCCAGGCATACCCGGGGTCATGAAAATTAATGAAATTTTCGCCGTCTTCAAATTCCTTCTATTGTCTCTAGTTCGATTAATACACGCAAGAACACATCAAGAAACATGTATAGAAGTCATAGTTAGCCCTAAATCGGCCACTGTGGCAGTTGAAAGACGATGTGAAAAACTCGCAAATCCAGGCATACCCGGGGTCATGAAAATTAATGAAATTTTCGCCGTCTTCAAATTCCTTCTATTGTCTCTAGTTCGATTAATACACGCAAGAACACATCAAGAAACATGTATAGAAGTCATAGTTAGCCCTAAATCGGCCACTGTGGCAGTTGAAAGACGATGTGAAAAACTCGCAAATCCAGGCATACCCGGGGTCATGAAAATTGTTGAAAATTAATGAAATTTTCGCTGTCTTCAAATTCCTTCTATTGTCTCTAGTTCGATTAATACACGCAAGAACACATCAAGAAACATGTATAGAAGTCATAGTTAGCCCTAAATCGGCCACTGTGGCAGTTGAAAGACGATGTGAAAAACTCGCAAATCCAGGCATACCCGGGGTCATGAAAATTAATGAAATTTTCGCCGTCTTCAAATTCCTTCTATTGTCTCTAGTTCGATTAATACACGCAAGAACACATCAAGAAACATGTATAGAAGTCATAGTTAGCCCTAAATCGGCCACTGTGGCAGTTGAAAGACGATGTGAAAAACTCGCAAATCCAGGCATACCCGGGGTCATGAAAATTAATGAAATTTTCGCCGTCTTCAAATTCCTTCTATTGTCTCTAGTTCGATTAATACACGCAAGAACACATCAAGAAACATGTATAGAAGTCATAGTTAGCCCTAAATCGGCCACTGTGGCAGTTGAAAGACGATGTGAAAAACTCGCAAATCCAGGCATACCCGGGGTCATGAAAATTGTTGAAAATTAATGAAATTTTCGCTGTCTTCAAATTCCTTCTATTGTCTCTAGTTCGATTAATACACGCAAGAACACATCAAGAAACATGTATAGAAGTCATAGTTAGCCCTAAATCGGCCACTGTGGCAGTTGAAAGACGATGTGAAAAACTCGCAAATCCAGGCATACCCGGGGTCATGAAAATTAATGAAATTTTCGCCGTCTTCAAATTCCTTCTATTGTCTCTAGTTCGATTAATACACGCAAGAACACATCAAGAAACATGTATAGAAGTCATAGTTAGCCCTAAATCGGCCACTGTGGCAGTTGAAAGACGATGTGAAAAACTCGCAAATCCAGGCATACCCGGGGTCATGAAAATTGTTGAAAATTAATGAAATTTTCGCTGTCTTCAAATTCCTTCTATTGTCTCTAGTTCGATTAATACACGCAAGAACACATCAAGAAACATGTATAGAAGTCATAGTTAGCCCTAAATCGGCCACTGTGGCAGTTGAAAGACGATGTGAAAAACTCGCAAATCCAGGCATACCCGGGGTCATGAAAATTAATGAAATTTTCGCCGTCTTCAAATTCCTTCTATTGTCTCTAGTTCGATTAATACACGCAAGAACACATCAAGAAACATGTATAGAAGTCATAGTTAGCCCTAAATCGGCCACTGTGGCAGTTGAAAGACGATGTGAAAAACTCGCAAATCCAGGCATACCCGGGGTCATGAAAATTGTTGAAAATTAATGAAATTTTCGCTGTCTTCAAATTCCTTCTATTGTCTCTAGTTCGATTAATACACGCAAGAACACATCAAGAAACATGTATAGAAGTCATAGTTAGCCCTAAATCGGCCACTGTGGCAGTTGAAAGACGATGTGAAAAACTCGCAAATCCAGGCATACCCGGGGTCATGAAAATTAATGAAATTTTCGCCGTCTTCAAATTCCTTCTATTGTCTCTAGTTCGATTAATACACGCAAGAACACATCAAGAAACATGTATAGAAGTCATAGTTAGCCCTAAATCGGCCACTGTGGCAGTTGAAAGACGATGTGAAAAACTCGCAAATCCAGGCATACCCGGGGTCATGAAAATTAATGAAATTTTCGCCGTCTTCAAATTCCTTCTATTGTCTCTAGTTCGATTAATACACGCAAGAACACATCAAGAAACATGTATAGAAGTCATAGTTAGCCCTAAATCGGCCACTGTGGCAGTTGAAAGACGATGTGAAAAACTCGCAAATCCAGGCATACCCGGGGTCATGAAAATTAATGAAATTTTCGCCGTCTTCAAATTCCTTCTATTGTCTCTAGTTCGATTAATACACGCAAGAACACATCAAGAAACATGTATAGAAGTCATAGTTAGCCCTAAATCGGCCACTGTGGCAGTTGAAAGACGATGTGAAAAACTCGCAAATCCAGGCATACCCGGGGTCATGAAAATTAATGAAATTTTCGCCGTCTTCAAATTCCTTCTATTGTCTCTAGTTCGATTAATACACGCAAGAACACATCAAGAAACATGTATAGAAGTCATAGTTAGCCCTAAATCGGCCACTGTGGCAGTTGAAAGACGATGTGAAAAACTCGCAAATCCAGGCATACCCGGGGTCATGAAAATTAATGAAATTTTCGCCGTCTTCAAATTCCTTCTATTGTCTCTAGTTCGATTAATACACGCAAGAACACATCAAGAAACATGTATAGAAGTCATAGTTAGCCCTAAATCGGCCACTGTGGCAGTTGAAAGACGATGTGAAAAACTCGCAAATCCAGGCATACCCGGGGTCATGAAAATTGTTGAAAATTAATGAAATTTTCGCTGTCTTCAAATTCCTTCTATTGTCTCTAGTTCGATTAATACACGCAAGAACACATCAAGAAACATGTATAGAAGTCATAGTTAGCCCTAAATCGGCCACTGTGGCAGTTGAAAGACGATGTGAAAAACTCGCAAATCCAGGCATACCCGGGGTCATGAAAATTAATGAAATTTTCGCCGTCTTCAAATTCCTTCTATTGTCTCTAGTTCGATTAATACACGCAAGAACACATCAAGAAACATGTATAGAAGTCATAGTTAGCCCTAAATCGGCCACTGTGGCAGTTGAAAGACGATGTGAAAAACTCGCAAATCCAGGCATACCCGGGGTCATGAAAATTAATGAAATTTTCGCCGTCTTCAAATTCCTTCTATTGTCTCTAGTTCGATTAATACACGCAAGAACACATCAAGAAACATGTATAGAAGTCATAGTTAGCCCTAAATCGGCCACTGTGGCAGTTGAAAGACGATGTGAAAAACTCGCAAATCCAGGCATACCCGGGGTCATGAAAATTAATGAAATTTTCGCCGTCTTCAAATTCCTTCTATTGTCTCTAGTTCGATTAATACACGCAAGAACACATCAAGAAACATGTATAGAAGTCATAGTTAGCCCTAAATCGGCCACTGTGGCAGTTGAAAGACGATGTGAAAAACTCGCAAATCCAGGCATACCCGGGGTCATGAAAATTGTTGAAAATTAATGAAATTTTCGCTGTCTTCAAATTCCTTCTATTGTCTCTAGTTCGATTAATACACGCAAGAACACATCAAGAAACATGTATAGAAGTCATAGTTAGCCCTAACTCGGCCACTGTGGCAGTTGAAAGACGATGTGAAAAACTCGCAAATCCAGGCATACCCGGGGTCATGAAAATTAATGAAATTTTCGCCGTCTTCAAATTCCTTCTATTGTCTCTAGTTCGATTAATACACGCAAGAACACATCAAGAAACATGTATAGAAGTCATAGTTAGCCCTAAATCGGCCACTGTGGCAGTTGAAAGACGATGTGAAAAACTCGCAAATCCAGGCATACCCGGGGTCATGAAAATTGTTGAAAATTAATGAAATTTTCGCTGTCTTCAAATTCCTTCTATTGTCTCTAGTTCGATTAATACACGCAAGAACACATCAAGAAACATGTATAGAAGTCATAGTTAGCCCTAAATCGGCCACTGTGGCAGTTGAAAGACGATGTGAAAAACTCGCAAATCCAGGCATACCCGGGGTCATGAAAATTAATGAAATTTTCGCCGTCTTCAAATTCCTTCTATTGTCTCTAGTTCGATTAATACACGCAAGAACACATCAAGAAACATGTATAGAAGTCATAGTTAGCCCTAAATCGGCCACTGTGGCAGTTGAAAGACGATGTGAAAAACTCGCAAATCCAGGCATACCCGGGGTCATGAAAATTAATGAAATTTTCGCCGTCTTCAAATTCCTTCTATTGTCTCTAGTTCGATTAATACACGCAAGAACACATCAAGAAACATGTATAGAAGTCATAGTTAGCCCTAAATCGGCCACTGTGGCAGTTGAAAGACGATGTGAAAAACTCGCAAATCCAGGCATACCCGGGGTCATGAAAATTAATGAAATTTTCGCCGTCTTCAAATTCCTTCTATTGTCTCTAGTTCGATTAATACACGCAAGAACACATCAAGAAACATGTATAGAAGTCATAGTTAGCCCTAAATCGGCCACTGTGGCAGTTGAAAGACGATGTGAAAAACTCGCAAATCCAGGCATACCCGGGGTCATGAAAATTAATGAAATTTTCGCCGTCTTCAAATTCCTTCTATTGTCTCTAGTTCGATTAATACACGCAAGAACACATCAAGAAACATGTATAGAAGTCATAGTTAGCCCTAAATCGGCCACTGTGGCAGTTGAAAGACGATGTGAAAAACTCGCAAATCCAGGCATACCCGGGGTCATGAAAATTGTTGAAAATTAATGAAATTTTCGCTGTCTTCAAATTCCTTCTATTGTCTCTAGTTCGATTAATACACGCAAGAACACATCAAGAAACATGTATAGAAGTCATAGTTAGCCCTAAATCGGCCACTGTGGCAGTTGAAAGACGATGTGAAAAACTCGCAAATCCAGGCATACCCGGGGTCATGAAAATTAATGAAATTTTCGCCGTCTTCAAATTCCTTCTATTGTCTCTAGTTCGATTAATACACGCAAGAACACATCAAGAAACATGTATAGAAGTCATAGTTAGCCCTAAATCGGCCACTGTGGCAGTTGAAAGACGATGTGAAAAACTCGCAAATCCAGGCATACCCGGGGTCATGAAAATTGTTGAAAATTAATGAAATTTTCGCTGTCTTCAAATTCCTTCTATTGTCTCTAGTTCGATTAATACACGCAAGAACACATCAAGAAACATGTATAGAAGTCATAGTTAGCCCTAAATCGGCCACTGTGGCAGTTGAAAGACGATGTGAAAAACTCGCAAATCCAGGCATACCCGGGGTCATGAAAATTAATGAAATTTTCGCCGTCTTCAAATTCCTTCTATTGTCTCTAGTTCGATTAATACACGCAAGAACACATCAAGAAACATGTATAGAAGTCATAGTTAGCCCTAAATCGGCCACTGTGGCAGTTGAAAGACGATGTGAAAAACTCGCAAATCCAGGCATACCCGGGGTCATGAAAATTAATGAAATTTTCGCCGTCTTCAAATTCCTTCTATTGTCTCTAGTTCGATTAATACACGCAAGAACACATCAAGAAACATGTATAGAAGTCATAGTTAGCCCTAAATCGGCCACTGTGGCAGTTGAAAGACGATGTGAAAAACTCGCAAATCCAGGCATACCCGGGGTCATGAAAATTGTTGAAAATTAATGAAATTTTCGCTGTCTTCAAATTCCTTCTATTGTCTCTAGTTCGATTAATACACGCAAGAACACATCAAGAAACATGTATAGAAGTCATAGTTAGCCCTAAATCGGCCACTGTGGCAGTTGAAAGACGATGTGAAAAACTCGCAAATCCAGGCATACCCGGGGTCATGAAAATTAATGAAATTTTCGCCGTCTTCAAATTCCTTCTATTGTCTCTAGTTCGATTAATACACGCAAGAACACATCAAGAAACATGTATAGAAGTCATAGTTAGCCCTAAATCGGCCACTGTGGCAGTTGAAAGACGATGTGAAAAACTCGCAAATCCAGGCATACCCGGGGTCATGAAAATTAATGAAATTTTCGCCGTCTTCAAATTCCTTCTATTGTCTCTAGTTCGATTAATACACGCAAGAACACATCAAGAAACATGTATAGAAGTCATAGTTAGCCCTAAATCGGCCACTGTGGCAGTTGAAAGACGATGTGAAAAACTCGCAAATCCAGGCATACCCGGGGTCATGAAAATTGTTGAAAATTAATGAAATTTTCGCTGTCTTCAAATTCCTTCTATTGTCTCTAGTTCGATTAATACACGCAAGAACACATCAAGAAACATGTATAGAAGTCATAGTTAGCCCTAAATCGGCCACTGTGGCAGTTGAAAGACGATGTGAAAAACTCGCAAATCCAGGCATACCCGGGGTCATGAAAATTAATGAAATTTTCGCCGTCTTCAAATTCCTTCTATTGTCTCTAGTTCGATTAATACACGCAAGAACACATCAAGAAACATGTATAGAAGTCATAGTTAGCCCTAAATCGGCCACTGTGGCAGTTGAAAGACGATGTGAAAAACTCGCAAATCCAGGCATACCAGGGGTCATGAAAATTGTTGAAAATTAATGAAATTTTCGCTGTCTTCAAATTCCTTCTATTGTCTCTAGTTCGATTAATACACGCAAGAACACATCAAGAAACATGTATAGAAGTCATAGTTAGCCCTAAATCGGCCACTGTGGCAGTTGAAAGACGATGTGAAAAACTCGCAAATCCAGGCATACCCGGGGTCATGAAAATTGTTGAAAATTAATGAAATTTTCGCTGTCTTCAAATTCCTTCTAT
The DNA here is from genome assembly GCA_930367185.1 of Myathropa florea. Lineage (NCBI taxonomy): Eukaryota > Metazoa > Arthropoda > Insecta > Diptera > Syrphidae > Myathropa > Myathropa florea. The sequence continues at coordinate 85,048,822 of OV884004.1, forward strand.
TGTCTCTAGTTCGATTAATACACGCAAGAACACATCAAGAAACATGTATAGAAGTCATAGTTAGCCCTAAATCGGCCACTGTGGCAGTTGAAAGACGATGTGAAAAACTCGCAAATCCAGGCATACCAGGGGTCATGAAAATTAATGAAATTTTCGCTGTCTTCAAATTCCTTCTATTGTCTCTAGTTCGATTAATACACGCAAGAACACATCAAGAAACATGTATAGAAGTCATAGTTAGCCCTAAATCGGCCACTGTGGCAGTTGAAAGACGATGTGAAAAACTCGCAAATCCAGGCATACCCGGGGTCATGAAAATTAATGAAATTTTCGCCGTCTTCAAATTCCTTCTATTGTCTCTAGTTCGATTAATACACGCAAGAACACATCAAGAAACATGTATAGAAGTCATAGTTAGCCCTAAATCGGCCACTGTGGCAGTTGAAAGACGATGTGAAAAACTCGCAAATCCAGGCATACCCGGGGTCATGAAAATTGTTGAAAATTAATGAAATTTTCGCTGTCTTCAAATTCCTTCTATTGTCTCTAGTTCGATTAATACACGCAAGAACACATCAAGAAACATGTATAGAAGTCATAGTTAGCCCTAAATCGGCCACTGTGGCAGTTGAAAGACGATGTGAAAAACTCGCAAATCCAGGCATACCCGGGGTCATGAAAATTAATGAAATTTTCGCTGTCTTCAAATTCCTTCTATTGTCTCTAGTTCGATTAATACACGCAAGAACACATCAAGAAACATGTATAGAAGTCATAGTTAGCCCTAAATCGGCCACTGTGGCAGTTGAAAGACGATGTGAAAAACTCGCAAATCCAGGCATACCCGGGGTCATGAAAATTAATGAAATTTTCGCCGTCTTCAAATTCCTTCTATTGTCTCTAGTTCGATTAATACACGCAAGAACACATCAAGAAACATGTATAGAAGTCATAGTTAGCCCTAAATCGGCCACTGTGGCAGTTGAAAGACGATGTGAAAAACTCGCAAATCCAGGCATACCCGGGGTCATGAAAATTAATGAAATTTTCGCCGTCTTCAAATTCCTTCTATTGTCTCTAGTTCGATTAATACACGCAAGAACACATCAAGAAACATGTATAGAAGTCATAGTTAGCCCTAAATCGGCCACTGTGGCAGTTGAAAGACGATGTGAAAAACTCGCAAATCCAGGCATACCCGGGGTCATGAAAATTGTTGAAAATTAATGAAATTTTCGCTGTCTTCAAATTCCTTCTATTGTCTCTAGTTCGATTAATACACGCAAGAACACATCAAGAAAAATGTATAGAAGTCATAGTTAGCCCTAAATCGGCCACTGTGGCAGTTGAAAGACGATGTGAAAAACTCGCAAATCCAGGCATACCAGGGGTCATGAAAATTGTTGAAAATTAATGAAATTTTCGCTGTCTTCAAATTCCTTCTATTGTCTCTAGTTCGATTAATACACGCAAGAACACATCAAGAAACATGTATAGAAGTCATAGTTAGCCCTAAATCGGCCACTGTGGCAGTTGAAAGACGATGTGAAAAACTCGCAAATCCAGGCATACCCGGGGTCATGAAAATTAATGAAATTTTCGCCGTCTTCAAATTCCTTCTATTGTCTCTAGTTCGATTAATACACGCAAGAACACATCAAGAAACATGTATAGAAGTCATAGTTAGCCCTAAATCGGCCACTGTGGCAGTTGAAAGACGATGTGAAAAACTCGCAAATCCAGGCATACCCGGGGTCATGAAAATTAATGAAATTTTCGCTGTCTTCAAATTCCTTCTATTGTCTCTAGTTCGATTAATACACGCAAGAACACATCAAGAAACATGTATAGAAGTCATAGTTAGCCCTAAATCGGCCACTGTGGCAGTTGAAAGACGATGTGAAAAACTCGCAAATCCAGGCATACCCGGGGTCATGAAAATTAATGAAATTTTCGCCGTCTTCAAATTCCTTCTATTGTCTCTAGTTCGATTAATACACGCAAGAACACATCAAGAAACATGTATAGAAGTCATAGTTAGCCCTAAATCGGCCACTGTGGCAGTTGAAAGACGATGTGAAAAACTCGCAAATCCAGGCATACCCGGGGTCATGAAAATTGTTGAAAATTAATGAAATTTTCGCCGTCTTCAAATTCCTTCTATTGTCTCTAGTTCGATTAATACACGCAAGAACACATCAAGAAACATGTATAGAAGTCATAGTTAGCCCTAAATCGGCCACTGTGGCAGTTGAAAGACGATGTGAAAAACTCGCAAATCCAGGCATACCCGGGGTCATGAAAATTAATGAAATTTTCGCCGTCTTCAAATTCCTTCTATTGTCTCTAGTTCGATTAATACACGCAAGAACACATCAAGAAACATGTATAGAAGTCATAGTTAGCCCTAAATCGGCCACTGTGGCAGTTGAAAGACGATGTGAAAAACTCGCAAATCCAGGCATACCCGGGGTCATGAAAATTAATGAAATTTTCGCCGTCTTCAAATTCCTTCTATTGTCTCTAGTTTCCTTCTATTGTCTCTAGTTCGATTAATACACGCAAGAACACATCAAGAAACATGTATAGAAGTCATAGTTAGCCCTAAATCGGCCACTGTGGCAGTTGAAAGACGATGTGAAAAACTCGCAAATCCAGGCATACCCGGGGTCATGAAAATTAATGAAATTTTCGCCGTCTTCAAATTCCTTCTATTGTCTCTAGTTCGATTAATACACGCAAGAACACATCAAGAAACATGTATAGAAGTCATAGTTAGCCCTAAATCGGCCACTGTGGCAGTTGAAAGACGATGTGAAAAACTCGCAAATCCAGGCATACCCGGGGTCATGAAAATTAATGAAATTTTCGCCGTCTTCAAATTCCTTCTATTGTCTCTAGTTCGATTAATACACGCAAGAACACATCAAGAAACATGTATAGAAGTCATAGTTAGCCCTAAATCGGCCACTGTGGCAGTTGAAAGACGATGTGAAAAACTCGCAAATCCAGGCATACCCGGGGTCATGAAAATTAATGAAATTTTCGCCGTCTTCAAATTCCTTCTATTGTCTCTAGTTCGATTAATACACGCAAGAACACATCAAGAAACATGTATAGAAGTCATAGTTAGCCCTAAATCGGCCACTGTGGCAGTTGAAAGACGATGTGAAAAACTCGCAAATCCAGGCATACCCGGGGTCATGAAAATTAATGAAATTTTCGCCGTCTTCAAATTCCTTCTATTGTCTCTAGTTCGATTAATACACGCAAGAACACATCAAGAAACATGTATAGAAGTCATAGTTAGCCCTAAATCGGCCACTGTGGCAGTTGAAAGACGATGTGAAAAACTCGCAAATCCAGGCATACCCGGGGTCATGAAAATTAATGAAATTTTCGCCGTCTTCAAATTCCTTCTATTGTCTCTAGTTCGATTAATACACGCAAGAACACATCAAGAAACATGTATAGAAGTCATAGTTAGCCCTAAATCGGCCACTGTGGCAGTTGAAAGACGATGTGAAAAACTCGCAAATCCAGGCATACCCGGGGTCATGAAAATTAATGAAATTTTCGCCGTCTTCAAATTCCTTCTATTGTCTCTAGTTCGATTAATACACGCAAGAACACATCAAGAAACATGTATAGAAGTCATAGTTAGCCCTAAATCGGCCACTGTGGCAGTTGAAAGACGATGTGAAAAACTCGCAAATCCAGGCATACCCGGGGTCATGAAAATTAATGAAATTTTCGCCGTCTTCAAATTCCTTCTATTGTCTCTAGTTCGATTAATACACGCAAGAACACATCAAGAAACATGTATAGAAGTCATAGTTAGCCCTAAATCGGCCACTGTGGCAGTTGAAAGACGATGTGAAAAACTCGCAAATCCAGGCATACCCGGGGTCATGAAAATTGATGAAAATTAATGAAATTTTCGCCGTCTTCAAATTCCTTCTATTGTCTCTAGTTCGATTAATACACGCAAGAACACATCAAGAAACATGTATAGAAGTCATAGTTAGCCCTAAATCGGCCACTGTGGCAGTTGAAAGACGATGTGAAAAACTCGCAAATCCAGGCATACCCGGGGTCATGAAAATTGTTGAAAATTAATGAAATTTTCGCTGTCTTCAAATTCCTTCTATTGTCTCTAGTTCGATTAATACACGCAAGAACACATCAAGAAACATGTATAGAAGTCATAGTTAGCCCTAAATCGGCCACTGTGGCAGTTGAAAGACGATGTGAAAAACTCGCAAATCCAGGCATACCCGGGGTCATGAAAATTAATGAAATTTTCGCCGTCTTCAAATTCCTTCTATTGTCTCTAGTTCGATTAATACACGCAAGAACACATCAAGAAACATGTATAGAAGTCATAGTTAGCCCTAAATCGGCCACTGTGGCAGTTGAAAGACGATGTGAAAAACTCGCAAATCCAGGCATACCCGGGGTCATGAAAATTAATGAAATTTTCGCCGTCTTCAAATTCCTTCTATTGTCTCTAGTTCGATTAATACACGCAAGAACACATCAAGAAACATGTATAGAAGTCATAGTTAGCCCTAAATCGGCCACTGTGGCAGTTGAAAGACGATGTGGAAAACTCGCAAATCCAGGCATACCCGGGGTCATGAAAATTAATGAAATTTTCGCCGTCTTCAAATTCCTTCTATTGTCTCTAGTTCGATTAATACACGCAAGAACACATCAAGAAACATGTATAGAAGTCATAGTTAGCCCTAAATCGGCCACTGTGGCAGTTGAAAGACGATGTGAAAAACTCGCAAATCCAGGCATACCCGGGGTCATGAAAATTAATGAAATTTTCGCCGTCTTCAAATTCCTTCTATTGTCTCTAGTTCGATTAATACACGCAAGAACACATCAAGAAACATGTATAGAAGTCATAGTTAGCCCTAAATCGGCCACTGTGGCAGTTGAAAGACGATGTGAAAAACTCGCAAATCCAGGCATACCCGGGGTCATGAAAATTGTTGAAAATTAATGAAATTTTCGCTGTCTTCAAATTCCTTCTATTGTCTCTAGTTCGATTAATACACGCAAGAACACATCAAGAAACATGTATAGAAGTCATAGTTAGCCCTAAATCGGCCACTGTGGCAGTTGAAAGACGATGTGAAAAACTCGCAAATCCAGGCATACCCGGGGTCATGAAAATTGTTGAAAATTAATGAAATTTTCGCTGTCTTCAAATTCCTTCTATTGTCTCTAGTTCGATTAATACACGCAAGAACACATCAAGAAACATGTATAGAAGTCATAGTTAGCCCTAAATCGGCCACTGTGGCAGTTGAAAGACGATGTGAAAAACTCGCAAATCCAGGCATACCCGGGGTCATGAAAATTAATGAAATTTTCGCCGTCTTCAAATTCCTTCTATTGTCTCTAGTTCGATTAATACACGCAAGAACACATCAAGAAACATGTATAGAAGTCATAGTTAGCCCTAAATCGGCCACTGTGGCAGTTGAAAGACGATGTGAAAAACTCGCAAATCCAGGCATACCCGGGGTCATGAAAATTAATGAAATTTTCGCCGTCTTCAAATTCCTTCTATTGTCTCTAGTTCGATTAATACACGCAAGAACACATCAAGAAACATGTATAGAAGTCATAGTTAGCCCTAAATCGGCCACTGTGGCAGTTGAAAGACGATGTGAAAAACTCGCAAATCCAGGCATACCCGGGGTCATGAAAATTGTTGAAAATTAATGAAATTTTCGCCGTCTTCAAATTCCTTCTATTGTCTCTAGTTCGATTAATACACGCAAGAACACATCAAGAAACATGTATAGAAGTCATAGTTAGCCCTAAATCGGCCACTGTGGCAGTTGAAAGACGATGTGAAAAACTCGCAAATCCAGGCATACCCGGGGTCATGAAAATTAATGAAATTTTCGCCGTCTTCAAATTCCTTCTATTGTCTCTAGTTCGATTAATACACGCAAGAACACATCAAGAAACATGTATAGAAGTCATAGTTAGCCCTAAATCGGCCACTGTGGCAGTTGAAAGACGATGTGAAAAACTCGCAAATCCAGGCATACCCGGGGTCATGAAAATTGTTGAAAATTAATGAAATTTTCGCTGTCTTCAAATTCCTTCTATTGTCTCTAGTTCGATTAATACACGCAAGAACACATCAAGAAACATGTATAGAAGTCATAGTTAGCCCTAAATCGGCCACTGTGGCAGTTGAAAGACGATGTGAAAAACTCGCAAATCCAGGCATACCCGGGGTCATGAAAATTAATGAAAATTAATGAAATTTTCGCTGTCTTCAAATTCCTTCTATTGTCTCTAGTTCGATTAATACACGCAAGAACACATCAAGAAACATGTATAGAAGTCATAGTTAGCCCTAAATCGGCCACTGTGGCAGTTGAAAGACGATGTGAAAAACTCGCAAATCCAGGCATACCCGGGGTCATGAAAATTGTTGAAAATTAATGAAATTTTCGCTGTCTTCAAATTCCTTCTATTGTCTCTAGTTCGATTAATACACGCAAGAACACATCAAGAAACATGTATAGAAGTCATAGTTAGCCCTAAATCGGCCACTGTGGCAGTTGAAAGACGATGTGAAAAACTCGCAAATCCAGGCATACCCGGGGTCATGAAAATTAATGAAATTTTCGCCGTCTTCAAATTCCTTCTATTGTCTCTAGTTCGATTAATACACGCAAGAACACATCAAGAAACATGTATAGAAGTCATAGTTAGCCCTAAATCGGCCACTGTGGCAGTTGAAAGACGATGTGAAAAACTCGCAAATCCAGGCATACCCGGGGTCATGAAAATTAATGAAATTTTCGCCGTCTTCAAATTCCTTCTATTGTCTCTAGTTCGATTAATACACGCAAGAACACATCAAGAAACATGTATAGAAGTCATAGTTAGCCCTAAATCGGCCACTGTGGCAGTTGAAAGACGATGTGAAAAACTCGCAAATCCAGGCATACCCGGGGTCATGAAAATTGTTGAAAATTAATGAAATTTTCGCTGTCTTCAAATTCCTTCTATTGTCTCTAGTTCGATTAATACACGCAAGAACACATCAAGAAACATGTATAGAAGTCATAGTTAGCCCTAAATCGGCCACTGTGGCAGTTGAAAGACGATGTGAAAAACTCGCAAATCCAGGCATACCCGGGGTCATGAAAATTAATGAAATTTTCGCCGTCTTCAAATTCCTTCTATTGTCTCTAGTTCGATTAATACACGCAAGAACACATCAAGAAACATGTATAGAAGTCATAGTTAGCCCTAAATCGGCCACTGTGGCAGTTGAAAGACGATGTGAAAAACTCGCAAATCCAGGCATACCCGGGGTCATGAAAATTAATGAAATTTTCGCTGTCTTCAAATTCCTTCTATTGTCTCTAGTTCGATTAATACACGCAAGAACACATCAAGAAACATGTATAGAAGTCATAGTTAGCCCTAAATCGGCCACTGTGGCAGTTGAAAGACGATGTGAAAAACTCGCAAATCCAGGCATACCCGGGGTCATGAAAATTAATGAAATTTTCGCCGTCTTCAAATTCCTTCTATTGTCTCTAGTTCGATTAATACACGCAAGAACACATCAAGAAACATGTATAGAAGTCATAGTTAGCCCTAAATCGGCCACTGTGGCAGTTGAAAGACGATGTGAAAAACTCGCAAATCCAGGCATACCCGGGGTCATGAAAATTGTTGAAAATTAATGAAATTTTCGCTGTCTTCAAATTCCTTCTATTGTCTCTAGTTCGATTAATACACGCAAGAACACATCAAGAAACATGTATAGAAGTCATAGTTAGCCCTAAATCGGCCACTGTGGCAGTTGAAAGACGATGTGAAAAACTCGCAAATCCAGGCATACCCGGGGTCATGAAAATTGTTGAAAATTAATGAAATTTTCGCTGTCTTCAAATTCCTTCTATTGTCTCTAGTTCGATTAATACACGCAAGAACACATCAAGAAACATGTATAGAAGTCATAGTTAGCCCTAAATCGGCCACTGTGGCAGTTGAAAGACGATGTGAAAAACTCGCAAATCCAGGCATACCCGGGGTCATGAAAATTAATGAAATTTTCGCTGTCTTCAAATTCCTTCTATTGTCTCTAGTTCGATTAATACACGCAAGAACACATCAAGAAACATGTATAGAAGTCATAGTTAGCCCTAAATCGGCCACTGTGGCAGTTGAAAGACGATGTGAAAAACTCGCAAATCCAGGCATACCCGGGGTCATGAAAATTGTTGAAAATTAATGAAATTTTCGCTGTCTTCAAATTCCTTCTATTGTCTCTAGTTCGATTAATACACGCAAGAACACATCAAGAAACATGTATAGAAGTCATAGTTAGCCCTAAATCGGCCACTGTGGCAGTTGAAAGACGATGTGAAAAACTCGCAAATCCAGGCATACCCGGGGTCATGAAAATTAATGAAATTTTCGCCGTCTTCAAATTCCTTCTATTGTCTCTAGTTCGATTAATACACGCAAGAACACATCAAGAAACATGTATAGAAGTCATAGTTAGCCCTAAATCGGCCACTGTGGCAGTTGAAAGACGATGTGAAAAACTCGCAAATCCAGGCATACCCGGGGTCATGAAAATTGTTGAAAATTAATGAAATTTTCGCTGTCTTCAAATTCCTTCTATTGTCTCTAGTTCGATTAATACACGCAAGAACACATCAAGAAACATGTATAGAAGTCATAGTTAGCCCTAAATCGGCCACTGTGGCAGTTGAAAGACGATGTGAAAAACTCGCAAATCCAGGCATACCCGGGGTCATGAAAATTAATGAAATTTTCGCCGTCTTCAAATTCCTTCTATTGTCTCTAGTTCGATTAATACACGCAAGAACACATCAAGAAACATGTATAGAAGTCATAGTTAGCCCTAAATCGGCCACTGTGGCAGTTGAAAGACGATGTGAAAAACTCGCAAATCCAGGCATACCCGGGGTCATGAAAATTAATGAAATTTTCGCTGTCTTCAAATTCCTTCTATTGTCTCTAGTTCGATTAATACACGCAAGAACACATCAAGAAACATGTATAGAAGTCATAGTTAGCCCTAAATCGGCCACTGTGGCAGTTGAAAGACGATGTGAAAAACTCGCAAATCCAGGCATACCCGGGGTCATGAAAATTAATGAAATTTTCGCCGTCTTCAAATTCCTTCTATTGTCTCTAGTTCGATTAATACACGCAAGAACACATCAAGAAACATGTATAGAAGTCATAGTTAGCCCTAAATCGGCCACTGTGGCAGTTGAAAGACGATGTGAAAAACTCGCAAATCCAGGCATACCCGGGGTCATGAAAATTGTTGAAAATTAATGAAATTTTCGCTGTCTTCAAATTCCTTCTATTGTCTCTAGTTCGATTAATACACGCAAGAACACATCAAGAAACATGTATAGAAGTCATAGTTAGCCCTAAATCGGCCACTGTGGCAGTTGAAAGACGATGTGAAAAACTCGCAAATCCAGGCATACCCGGGGTCATGAAAATTAATGAAATTTTCGCCGTCTTCAAATTCCTTCTATTGTCTCTAGTTCGATTAATACACGCAAGAACACATCAAGAAACATGTATAGAAGTCATAGTTAGCCCTAAATCGGCCACTGTGGCAGTTGAAAGACGATGTGAAAAACTCGCAAATCCAGGCATACCCGGGGTCATGAAAATTAATGAAATTTTCGCCGTCTTCAAATTCCTTCTATTGTCTCTAGTTCGATTAATACACGCAAGAACACATCAAGAAACATGTATAGAAGTCATAGTTAGCCCTAAATCGGCCACTGTGGCAGTTGAAAGACGATGTGAAAAACTCGCAAATCCAGGCATACCCGGGGTCATGAAAATTAATGAAATTTTCGCCGTCTTCAAATTCCTTCTATTGTCTCTAGTTCGATTAATACACGCAAGAACACATCAAGAAACATGTATAGAAGTCATAGTTAGCCCTAAATCGGCCACTGTGGCAGTTGAAAGACGATGTGAAAAACTCGCAAATCCAGGCATACCCGGGGTCATGAAAATTAATGAAATTTTCGCCGTCTTCAAATTCCTTCTATTGTCTCTAGTTCGATTAATACACGCAAGAACACATCAAGAAACATGTATAGAAGTCATAGTTAGCCCTAAATCGGCCACTGTGGCAGTTGAAAGACGATGTGAAAAACTCGCAAATCCAGGCATACCCGGGGTCATGAAAATTGATGAAAATTAATGAAATTTTCGCCGTCTTCAAATTCCTTCTATTGTCTCTAGTTCGATTAATACACGCAAGAACACATCAAGAAACATGTATAGAAGTCATAGTTAGCCCTAAATCGGCCACTGTGGCAGTTGAAAGACGATGTGAAAAACTCGCAAATCCAGGCATACCCGGGGTCATGAAAATTAATGAAATTTTCGCCGTCTTCAAATTCCTTCTATTGTCTCTAGTTCGATTAATACACGCAAGAACACATCAAGAAACATGTATAGAAGTCATAGTTAGCCCTAAATCGGCCACTGTGGCAGTTGAAAGACGATGTGAAAAACTCGCAAATCCAGGCATACCCGGGGTCATGAAAATTGATGAAAATTAATGAAATTTTCGCCGTCTTCAAATTCCTTCTATTGTCTCTAGTTCGATTAATACACGCAAGAACACATCAAGAAACATGTATAGAAGTCATAGTTAGCCCTAAATCGGCCACTGTGGCAGTTGAAAGACGATGTGAAAAACTCGCAAATCCAGGCATACCCGGGGTCATGAAAATTGATGAAAATTAATGAAATTTTCGCCGTCTTCAAATTCCTTCTATTGTCTCTAGTTCGATTAATACACGCAAGAACACATCAAGAAACATGTATAGAAGTCATAGTTAGCCCTAAATCGGCCACTGTGGCAGTTGAAAGACGATGTGAAAAACTCGCAAATCCAGGCATACCCGGGGTCATGAAAATTGATGAAAATTAATGAAATTTTCGCCGTCTTCAAATTCCTTCTATTGTCTCTAGTTCGATTAATACACGCAAGAACACATCAAGAAACATGTATAGAAGTCATAGTTAGCCCTAAATCGGCCACTGTGGCAGTTGAAAGACGATGTGAAAAACTCGCAAATCCAGGCATACCCGGGGTCATGAAAATTAATGAAATTTTCGCCGTCTTCAAATTCCTTCTATTGTCTCTAGTTCGATTAATACACGCAAGAACACATCAAGAAACATGTATAGAAGTCATAGTTAGCCCTAAATCGGCCACTGTGGCAGTTGAAAGACGATGTGAAAAACTCGCAAATCCAGGCATACCCGGGGTCATGAAAATTAATGAAATTTTCGCCGTCTTCAAATTCCTTCTATTGTCTCTAGTTCGATTAATACACGCAAGAACACATCAAGAAACATGTATAGAAGTCATAGTTAGCCCTAAATCGGCCACTGTGGCAGTTGAAAGACGATGTGAAAAACTCGCAAATCCAGGCATACCCGGGGTCATGAAAATTAATGAAATTTTCGCCGTCTTCAAATTCCTTCTATTGTCTCTAGTTCGATTAATACACGCAAGAACACATCAAGAAACATGTATAGAAGTCATAGTTAGCCCTAAATCGGCCACTGTGGCAGTTGAAAGACGATGTGAAAAACTCGCAAATCCAGGCATACCCGGGGTCATGAAAATTGTTGAAAATTAATGAAATTTTCGCTGTCTTCAAATTCCTTCTATTGTCTCTAGTTCGATTAATACACGCAAGAACACATCAAGAAACATGTATAGAAGTCATAGTTAGCCCTAAATCGGCCACTGTGGCAGTTGAAAGACGATGTGAAAAACTCGCAAATCCAGGCATACCCGGGGTCATGAAAATTAATGAAATTTTCGCCGTCTTCAAATTCCTTCTATTGTCTCTAGTTCGATTAATACACGCAAGAACACATCAAGAAACATGTATAGAAGTCATAGTTAGCCCTAAATCGGCCACTGTGGCAGTTGAAAGACGATGTGAAAAACTCGCAAATCCAGGCATACCCGGGGTCATGAAAATTAATGAAATTTTCGCCGTCTTCAAATTCCTTCTATTGTCTCTAGTTCGATTAATACACGCAAGAACACATCAAGAAACATGTATAGAAGTCATAGTTAGCCCTAAATCGGCCACTGTGGCAGTTGAAAGACGATGTGAAAAACTCGCAAATCCAGGCATACCCGGGGTCATGAAAATTAATGAAATTTTCGCCGTCTTCAAATTCCTTCTATTGTCTCTAGTTCGATTAATACACGCAAGAACACATCAAGAAACATGTATAGAAGTCATAGTTAGCCCTAAATCGGCCACTGTGGCAGTTGAAAGACGATGTGAAAAACTCGCAAATCCAGGCATACCCGGGGTCATGAAAATTAATGAAATTTTCGCCGTCTTCAAATTCCTTCTATTGTCTCTAGTTCGATTAATACACGCAAGAACACATCAAGAAACATGTATAGAAGTCATAGTTAGCCCTAAATCGGCCACTGTGGCAGTTGAAAGACGATGTGAAAAACTCGCAAATCCAGGCATACCCGGGGTCATGAAAATTAATGAAATTTTCGCCGTCTTCAAATTCCTTCTATTGTCTCTAGTTCGATTAATACACGCAAGAACACATCAAGAAACATGTATAGAAGTCATAGTTAGCCCTAAATCGGCCACTGTGGCAGTTGAAAGACGATGTGAAAAACTCGCAAATCCAGGCATACCCGGGGTCATGAAAATTAATGAAATTTTCGCCGTCTTCAAATTCCTTCTATTGTCTCTAGTTCGATTAATACACGCAAGAACACATCAAGAAACATGTATAGAAGTCATAGTTAGCCCTAAATCGGCCACTGTGGCAGTTGAAAGACGATGTGAAAAACTCGCAAATCCAGGCATACCCGGGGTCATGAAAATTAATGAAATTTTCGCCGTCTTCAAATTCCTTCTATTGTCTCTAGTTCGATTAATACACGCAAGAACACATCAAGAAACATGTATAGAAGTCATAGTTAGCCCTAAATCGGCCACTGTGGCAGTTGAAAGACGATGTGAAAAACTCGCAAATCCAGGCATACCCGGGGTCATGAAAATTAATGAAATTTTCGCCGTCTTCAAATTCCTTCTATTGTCTCTAGTTCGATTAATACACGCAAGAACACATCAAGAAACATGTATAGAAGTCATAGTTAGCCCTAAATCGGCCACTGTGGCAGTTGAAAGACGATGTGAAAAACTCGCAAATCCAGGCATACCCGGGGTCATGAAAATTAATGAAATTTTCGCCGTCTTCAAATTCCTTCTATTGTCTCTAGTTCGATTAATACACGCAAGAACACATCAAGAAACATGTATAGAAGTCATAGTTAGCCCTAAATCGGCCACTGTGGCAGTTGAAAGACGATGTGAAAAACTCGCAAATCCAGGCATACCCGGGGTCATGAAAATTAATGAAATTTTCGCCGTCTTCAAATTCCTTCTATTGTCTCTAGTTCGATTAATACACGCAAGAACACATCAAGAAACATGTATAGAAGTCATAGTTAGCCCTAAATCGGCCACTGTGGCAGTTGAAAGACGATGTGAAAAACTCGCAAATCCAGGCATACCCGGGGTCATGAAAATTAATGAAATTTTCGCCGTCTTCAAATTCCTTCTATTGTCTCTAGTTCGATTAATACACGCAAGAACACATCAAGAAACATGTATAGAAGTCATAGTTAGCCCTAAATCGGCCACTGTGGCAGTTGAAAGACGATGTGAAAAACTCGCAAATCCAGGCATACCCGGGGTCATGAAAATTAATGAAATTTTCGCCGTCTTCAAATTCCTTCTATTGTCTCTAGTTCGATTAATACACGCAAGAACACATCAAGAAACATGTATAGAAGTCATAGTTAGCCCTAAATCGGCCACTGTGGCAGTTGAAAGACGATGTGAAAAACTCGCAAATCCAGGCATACCCGGGGTCATGAAAATTAATGAAATTTTCGCCGTCTTCAAATTCCTTCTATTGTCTCTAGTTCGATTAATACACGCAAGAACACATCAAGAAACATGTATAGAAGTCATAGTTAGCCCTAAATCGGCCACTGTGGCAGTTGAAAGACGATGTGAAAAACTCGCAAATCCAGGCATACCCGGGGTCATGAAAATTAATGAAATTTTCGCCGTCTTCAAATTCCTTCTATTGTCTCTAGTTCGATTAATACACGCAAGAACACATCAAGAAACATGTATAGAAGTCATAGTTAGCCCTAAATCGGCCACTGTGGCAGTTGAAAGACGATGTGAAAAACTCGCAAATCCAGGCATACCCGGGGTCATGAAAATTGTTGAAAATTAATGAAATTTTCGCTGTCTTCAAATTCCTTCTATTGTCTCTAGTTCGATTAATACACGCAAGAACACATCAAGAAACATGTATAGAAGTCATAGTTAGCCCTAAATCGGCCACTGTGGCAGTTGAAAGACGATGTGAAAAACTCGCAAATCCAGGCATACCCGGGGTCATGAAAATTAATGAAATTTTCGCCGTCTTCAAATTCCTTCTATTGTCTCTAGTTCGATTAATACACGCAAGAACACATCAAGAAACATGTATAGAAGTCATAGTTAGCCCTAAATCGGCCACTGTGGCAGTTGAAAGACGATGTGAAAAACTCGCAAATCCAGGCATACCCGGGGTCATGAAAATTGTTGAAAATTAATGAAATTTTCGCTGTCTTCAAATTCCTTCTATTGTCTCTAGTTCGATTAATACACGCAAGAACACATCAAGAAACATGTATAGAAGTCATAGTTAGCCCTAAATCGGCCACTGTGGCAGTTGAAAGACGATGTGAAAAACTCGCAAATCCAGGCATACCCGGGGTCATGAAAATTGTTGAAAATTAATGAAATTTTCGCTGTCTTCAAATTCCTTCTATTGTCTCTAGTTCGATTAATACACGCAAGAACACATCAAGAAACATGTATAGAAGTCATAGTTAGCCCTAAATCGGCCACTGTGGCAGTTGAAAGACGATGTGAAAAACTCGCAAATCCAGGCATACCCGGGGTCATGAAAATTAATGAAATTTTCGCCGTCTTCAAATTCCTTCTATTGTCTCTAGTTCGATTAATACACGCAAGAACACATCAAGAAACATGTATAGAAGTCATAGTTAGCCCTAAATCGGCCACTGTGGCAGTTGAAAGACGATGTGAAAAACTCGCAAATCCAGGCATACCCGGGGTCATGAAAATTAATGAAATTTTCGCCGTCTTTAAATTCCTTCTATTGTCTCTAGTTCGATTAATACACGCAAGAACACATCAAGAAACATGTATAGAAGTCATAGTTAGCCCTAAATCGGCCACTGTGGCAGTTGAAAGACGATGTGAAAAACTCGCAAATCCAGGCATACCCGGGGTCATGAAAATTAATGAAATTTTCGCTGTCTTCAAATTCCTTCTATTGTCTCTAGTTCGATTAATACACGCAAGAACACATCAAGAAACATGTATAGAAGTCATAGTTAGCCCTAAATCGGCCACTGTGGCAGTTGAAAGACGATGTGAAAAACTCGCAAATCCAGGCATACCCGGGGTCATGAAAATTAATGAAATTTTCGCTGTCTTCAAATTCCTTCTATTGTCTCTAGTTCGATTAATACACGCAAGAACACATCAAGAAACATGTATAGAAGTCATAGTTAGCCCTAAATCGGCCACTGTGGCAGTTGAAAGACGATGTGAAAAACTCGCAAATCCAGGCATACCCGGGGTCATGAAAATTGTTGAAAATTAATGAAATTTTCGCTGTCTTCAAATTCCTTCTATTGTCTCTAGTTCGATTAATACACGCAAGAACACATCAAGAAACATGTATAGAAGTCATAGTTAGCCCTAAATCGGCCACTGTGGCAGTTGAAAGACGATGTGAAAAACTCGCAAATCCAGGCATACCCGGGGTCATGAAAATTAATGAAATTTTCGCCGTCTTCAAATTCCTTCTATTGTCTCTAGTTCGATTAATACACGCAAGAACACATCAAGAAACATGTATAGAAGTCATAGTTAGCCCTAAATCGGCCACTGTGGCAGTTGAAAGACGATGTGAAAAACTCGCAAATCCAGGCATACCCGGGGTCATGAAAATTAATGAAATTTTCGCCGTCTTCAAATTCCTTCTATTGTCTCTAGTTCGATTAATACACGCAAGAACACATCAAGAAACATGTATAGAAGTCATAGTTAGCCCTAAATCGGCCACTGTGGCAGTTGAAAGACGATGTGAAAAACTCGCAAATCCAGGCATACCCGGGGTCATGAAAATTAATGAAATTTTCGCCGTCTTCAAATTCCTTCTATTGTCTCTAGTTCGATTAATACACGCAAGAACACATCAAGAAACATGTATAGAAGTCATAGTTAGCCCTAAATCGGCCACTGTGGCAGTTGAAAGACGATGTGAAAAACTCGCAAATCCAGGCATACCCGGGGTCATGAAAATTAATGAAATTTTCGCCGTCTTCAAATTCCTTCTATTGTCTCTAGTTCGATTAATACACGCAAGAACACATCAAGAAACATGTATAGAAGTCATAGTTAGCCCTAAATCGGCCACTGTGGCAGTTGAAAGACGATGTGAAAAACTCGCAAATCCAGGCATACCCGGGGTCATGAAAATTAATGAAATTTTCGCCGTCTTCAAATTCCTTCTATTGTCTCTAGTTCGATTAATACACGCAAGAACACATCAAGAAACATGTATAGAAGTCATAGTTAGCCCTAAATCGGCCACTGTGGCAGTTGAAAGACGATGTGAAAAACTCGCAAATCCAGGCATACCCGGGGTCATGAAAATTAATGAAATTTTCGCCGTCTTCAAATTCCTTCTATTGTCTCTAGTTCGATTAATACACGCAAGAACACATCAAGAAACATGTATAGAAGTCATAGTTAGCCCTAAATCGGCCACTGTGGCAGTTGAAAGACGATGTGAAAAACTCGCAAATCCAGGCATACCCGGGGTCATGAAAGTTAATGAAATTTTCGCCGTCTTCAAATTCCTTCTATTGTCTCTAGTTCGATTAATACACGCAAGAACACATCAAGAAACATGTATAGAAGTCATAGTTAGCCCTAAATCGGCCACTGTGGCAGTTGAAAGACGATGTGAAAAACTCGCAAATCCAGGCATACCCGGGGTCATGAAAATTAATGAAATTTTCGCCGTCTTCAAATTCCTTCTATTGTCTCTAGTTCGATTAATACACGCAAGAACACATCAAGAAACATGTATAGAAGTCATAGTTAGCCCTAAATCGGCCACTGTGGCAGTTGAAAGACGATGTGAAAAACTCGCAAATCCAGGCATACCCGGGGTCATGAAAATTAATGAAATTTTCGCCGTCTTTAAATTCCTTCTATTGTCTCTAGTTCGATTAATACACGCAAGAACACATCAAGAAACATGTATAGAAGTCATAGTTAGCCCTAAATCGGCCACTGTGGCAGTTGAAAGACGATGTGAAAAACTCGCAAATCCAGGCATACCCGGGGTCATGAAAATTAATGAAATTTTCGCCGTCTTCAAATTCCTTCTATTGTCTCTAGTTCGATTAATACACGCAAGAACACATCAAGAAACATGTATAGAAGTCATAGTTAGCCCTAAATCGGCCACTGTGGCAGTTGAAAGACGATGTGAAAAACTCGCAAATCCAGGCATACCCGGGGTCATGAAAATTAATGAAATTTTCACTGTCTTCAAATTCCTTCTATTGTCTCTAGTTCGATTAATACACGCAAGAACACATCAAGAAACATGTATAGAAGTCATAGTTAGCCCTAAATCGGCCACTGTGGCAGTTGAAAGACGATGTGAAAAACTCGCAAATCCAGGCATACCCGGGGTCATGAAAATTAATGAAATTTTCGCCGTCTTCAAATTCCTTCTATTGTCTCTAGTTCGATTAATACACGCAAGAACACATCAAGAAACATGTATAGAAGTCATAGTTAGCCCTAAATCGGCCACTGTGGCAGTTGAAAGACGATGTGAAAAACTCGCAAATCCAGGCATACCCGGGGTCATGAAAATTGTTGAAAATTAATGAAATTTTCGCCGTCTTCAAATTCCTTCTATTGTCTCTAGTTCGATTAATACACGCAAGAACACATCAAGACACATGTATAGAAGTCATAGTTAGCCCTAAATCGGCCACTGTGGCAGTTGAAAGACGATGTGAAAAACTCGCAAATCCAGGCATACCCGGGGTCATGAAAATTAATGAAATTTTCGCCGTCTTCAAATTCCTTCTATTGTCTCTAGTTCGATTAATACACGCAAGAACACATCAAGAAACATGTATAGAAGTCATAGTTAGCCCTAAATCGGCCACTGTGGCAGTTGAAAGACGATGTGAAAAACTCGCAAATCCAGGCATACCCGGGGTCATGAAAATTAATGAAATTTTCGCCGTCTTCAAATTCCTTCTATTGTCTCTAGTTCGATTAATACACGCAAGAACACATCAAGAAACATGTATAGAAGTCATAGTTAGCCCTAAATCGGCCACTGTGGCAGTTGAAAGACGATGTGAAAAACTCGCAAATCCAGGCATACCCGGGGTCATGAAAATTGTTGAAAATTAATGAAATTTTCGCTGTCTTCAAATTCCTTCTATTGTCTCTAGTTCGATTAATACACGCAAGAACACATCAAGAAACATGTATAGAAGTCATAGTTAGCCCTAAATCGGCCACTGTGGCAGTTGAAAGACGATGTGAAAAACTCGCAAATCCAGGCATACCCGGGGTCTGGTCTTTCAACTGCCACAGTGGCCGATTTAGGGCTAACTATGACTTCTATACATGTTTCTTGATGTGTTCTTGCGTGTATTAATCGAACTAGAGACAATAGAAGGAATTTGAAGACGGCGAAAATTTCATTAATTTTCATGACCCCGGGTATGCCTGGATTTGCGAGTTTTTCACATCGTCTTTCAACTGCCACAGTGGCCGATTTAGGGCTAACTATGACTTCTATACATGTTTCTTGATGTGTTCTTGCGTGTATTAATCGAACTAGAGACAATAGAAGGAATTTGAAGACGGCGAAAATTTCATTAATTTTCATGACCCCGGGTATGCCTGGATTTGCGAGTTTTTCACATCGTCTTTCAACTGCCACAGTGGCCGATTTAGGGCTAACTATGACTTCTATACATGTTTCTTGATGTGTTCTTGCGTGTATTAATCGAACTAGAGACAATAGAAGGAATTTAAAGACGGCGAAAATTTCATTAATTTTCATGACCCCGGGTATGCCTGGATTTGCGAGTCTTTCACATCGTCTTTCAACTGCCACAGTGGCCGATTTAGGGCTAACTATGACTTCTATACATGTTTCTTGATGTGTTCTTGCGTGTATTAATCGAACTAGAGACAATAGAAGGAATTTGAAGACGGCGAAAATTTCATTAATTTTCATGACCCCGGGTATGCCTGGATTTGCGAGTTTTTCACATCGTCTTTCAACTGCCACAGTGGCCGATTTAGGGCTAACTATGACTTCTATACATGTTTCTTGATGTGTTCTTGCGTGTATTAATCGAACTAGAGACAATAGAAGGAATTTGAAGACAGCGAAAATTTCATTAATTTTCAACAATTTTCATGACCCCGGGTATTCCTGGATTTGCGAGTTTTTCACATCGTCTTTCAACTGCCACAGTGGCCGATTTAGGGCTAACTATGACTTCTATACATGTTTCTTGATGTGTTCTTGCGTGTATTAATCGAACTAGAGACAATAGAAGGAATTTGAAGACGGCGAAAATTTCATTAATTTTCATGACCCCGGGTATGCCTGGATTTGCGAGTTTTTCACATCGTCTTTCAACTGCCACAGTGGCCGATTTAGGGCTAACTATGACTTCTATACATGTTTCTTGATGTGTTCTTGCGTGTATTAATCGAACTAGAGACAATAGAAGGAATTTGAAGACGGCGAAAATTTCATTAATTTTCATGACCCCGGGTATGCCTGGATTTGCGAGTTTTTCACATCGTCTTTCAACTGCCACAGTGGCCGATTTAGGGCTAACTATGACTTCTATACATGTTTCTTGATGTGTTCTTGCGTGTATTAATCGAACTAGAGACAATAGAAGGAATTTGAAGACGGCGAAAATTTCATTAATTTTCATGACCCCGGGTATGCCTGGATTTGCGAGTTTTTCACATCGTCTTTCAACTGCCACAGTGGCCGATTTAGGGCTAACTATGACTTCTATACATGTTTCTTGATGTGTTCTTGCGTGTATTAATCGAACTAGAGACAATAGAAGGAATTTGAAGACGGCGAAAATTTCATTAATTTTCATGACCCCGGGTATGCCTGGATTTGCGAGTTTTTCACATCGTCTTTCAACTGCCACAGTGGCCGATTTAGGGCTAACTATGACTTCTATACATGTTTCTTGATGTGTTCTTGCGTGTATTAATCGAACTAGAGACAATAGAAGGAATTTGAAGACGGCGAAAATTTCATTAATTTTCATGACCCCGGGTATGCCTGGATTTGCGAGTTTTTCACATCGTCTTTCAACTGCCACAGTGGCCGATTTAGGGCTAACTATGACTTCTATACATGTTTCTTGATGTGTTCTTGCGTGTATTAATCGAACTAGAGACAATAGAAGGAATTTGAAGACGGCGAAAATTTCATTAATTTTCATGACCCCGGGTATGCCTGGATTTGCGAGTTTTTCACATCGTCTTTCAACTGCCACAGTGGCCGATTTAGGGCTAACTATGACTTCTATACATGTTTCTTGATGTGTTCTTGCGTGTATTAATCGAACTAGAGACAATAGAAGGAATTTGAAGACAGCGAAAATTTCATTAATTTTCAACAATTTTCATGACCCCGGGTATGCCTGGATTTGCGAGTTTTTCACATCGTCTTTCAACTGCCACAGTGGCCGATTTAGGGCTAACTATGACTTCTATACATGTTTCTTGATGTGTTCTTGCGTGTATTAATCGAACTAGAGACAATAGAAGGAATTTGAAGACAGCGAAAATTTCATTAATTTTCAACAATTTTCATGACCCCGGGTATGCCTGGATTTGCGAGTTTTTCACATCGTCTTTCAACTGCCACAGTGGCCGATTTAGGGCTAACTATGACTTCTATACATGTTTCTTGATGTGTTCTTGCGTGTATTAATCGAACTAGAGACAATAGAAGGAATTTGAAGACGGCGAAAATTTCATTAATTTTCATGACCCCGGGTATGCCTGGATTTGCGAGTTTTTCACATCGTCTTTCAACTGCCACAGTGGCCGATTTAGGGCTAACTATGACTTCTATACATGTTTCTTGATGTGTTCTTGCGTGTATTAATCGAACTAGAGACAATAGAAGGAATTTGAAGACGGCGAAAATTTCATTAATTTTCATGACCCCGGGTATGCCTGGATTTGCGAGTTTTTCACATCGTCTTTCAACTGCCACAGTGGCCGATTTAGGGCTAACTATGACTTCTATACATGTTTCTTGATGTGTTCTTGCGTGTATTAATCGAACTAGAGACAATAGAAGGAATTTGAAGACGGCGAAAATTTCATTAATTTTCATGACCCCGGGTATGCCTGGATTTGCGAGTCTTTCACATCGTCTTTCAACTGCCACAGTGGCCGATTTAGGGCTAACTATGACTTCTATACATGTTTCTTGATGTGTTCTTGCGTGTATTAATCGAACTAGAGACAATAGAAGGAATTTGAAGACGGCGAAAATTTCATTAATTTTCATGACCCCGGGTATGCCTGGATTTGCGAGTCTTTCACATCGTCTTTCAACTGCCACAGTGGCCGATTTAGGGCTAACTATGACTTCTATACATGTTTCTTGATGTGTTCTTGCGTGTATTAATCGAACTAGAGACAATAGAAGGAATTTGAAGACGGCGAAAATTTCATTAATTTTCATGACCCCGGGTATGCCTGGATTTGCGAGTTTTTCACATCGTCTTTCAACTGCCACAGTGGCCGATTTAGGGCTAACTATGACTTCTATACATGTTTCTTGATGTGTTCTTGCGTGTATTAATCGAACTAGAGACAATAGAAGGAATTTGAAGACGGCGAAAATTTCATTAATTTTCATGACCCCGGGTATGCCTGGATTTGCGAGTCTTTCACATCGTCTTTCAACTGCCACAGTGGCCGATTTAGGGCTAACTATGACTTCTATACATGTTTCTTGATGTGTTCTTGCGTGTATTAATCGAACTAGAGACAATAGAAGGAATTTGAAGACGGCGAAAATTTCATTAATTTTCATGACCCCGGGTATGCCTGGATTTGCGAGTCTTTCACATCGTCTTTCAACTGCCACAGTGGCCGATTTAGGGCTAACTATGACTTCTATACATGTTTCTTGATGTGTTCTTGCGTGTATTAATCGAACTAGAGACAATAGAAGGAATTTGAAGACGGCGAAAATTTCATTAATTTTCATGACCCCGGGTATGCCTGGATTTGCGAGTTTTTCACATCGTCTTTCAACTGCCACAGTGGCCGATTTAGGGCTAACTATGACTTCTATACATGTTTCTTGATGTGTTCTTGCGTGTATTAATCGAACTAGAGACAATAGAAGGAATTTGAAGACGGCGAAAATTTCATTAATTTTCAACAATTTTCATGACCCCGGGTATGCCTGGATTTGCGAGTTTTTCACATCGTCTTTCAACTGCCACAGTGGCCGATTTAGGGCTAACTATGACTTCTATACATGTTTCTTGATGTGTTCTTGCGTGTATTAATCGAACTAGAGACAATAGAAGGAATTTGAAGACAGCGAAAATTTCATTAATTTTCAACAATTTTCATGACCCCGGGTATGCCTGGATTTGCGAGTTTTTCACATCGTCTTTCAACTGCCACAGTGGCCGATTTAGGGCTAACTATGACTTCTATACATGTTTCTTGATGTGTTCTTGCGTGTATTAATCGAACTAGAGACAATAGAAGGAATTTGAAGACGGCGAAAATTTCATTAATTTTCATGACCCCGGGTATGCCTGGATTTGCGAGTTTTTCACATCGTCTTTCAACTGCCACAGTGGCCGATTTAGGGCTAACTATGACTTCTATACATGTTTCTTGATGTGTTCTTGCGTGTATTAATCGAACTAGAGACAATAGAAGGAATTTGAAGACGGCGAAAATTTCATTAATTTTCATGACCCCGGGTATGCCTGGATTTGCGAGTTTTTCACATCGTCTTTCAACTGCCACAGTGGCCGATTTAGGGCTAACTATGACTTCTATACATGTTTCTTGATGTGTTCTTGCGTGTATTAATCGAACTAGAGACAATAGAAGGAATTTGAAGACGGCGAAAATTTCATTAATTTTCATTAATTTTCATGACCCCGGGTATGCCTGGATTTGCGAGTTTTTCACATCGTCTTTCAACTGCCACAGTGGCCGATTTAGGGCTAACTATGACTTCTATACATGTTTCTTGATGTGTTCTTGCGTGTATTAATCGAACTAGAGACAATAGAAGGAATTTGAAGACAGCGAAAATTTCATTAATTTTCATGACCCCGGGTATGCCTGGATTTGCGAGTTTTTCACATCGTCTTTCAACTGCCACAGTGGCCGATTTAGGGCTAACTATGACTTCTATACATGTTTCTTGATGTGTTCTTGCGTGTATTAATCGAACTAGAGACAATAGAAGGAATTTGAAGACGGCGAAAATTTCATTAATTTTCATGACCCCGGGTATGCCTGGATTTGCGAGTTTTTCACATCGTCTTTCAACTGCCACAGTGGCCGATTTAGGGCTAACTATGACTTCTATACATGTTTCTTGATGTGTTCTTGCGTGTATTAATCGAACTAGAGACAATAGAAGGAATTTGAAGACGGCGAAAATTTCATTAATTTTCATTAATTTTCATGACCCCGGGTATGCCTGGATTTGCGAGTTTTTCACATCGTCTTTCAACTGCCACAGTGGCCGATTTAGGGCTAACTATGACTTCTATACATGTTTCTTGATGTGTTCTTGCGTGTATTAATCGAACTAGAGACAATAGAAGGAATTTGAAGACAGCGAAAATTTCATTAATTTTCATGACCCCGGGTATGCCTGGATTTGCGAGTTTTTCACATCGTCTTTCAACTGCCACAGTGGCCGATTTAGGGCTAACTATGACTTCTATACATGTTTCTTGATGTGTTCTTGCGTGTATTAATCGAACTAGAGACAATAGAAGGAATTTGAAGACAGCGAAAATTTCATTAATTTTCAACAATTTTCATGACCCCGGGTATGCCTGGATTTGCGAGTTTTTCACATCGTCTTTCAACTGCCACAGTGGCCGATTTAGGGCTAACTATGACTTCTATACATGTTTCTTGATGTGTTCTTGCGTGTATTAATCGAACTAGAGACAATAGAAGGAATTTGAAGACAGCGAAAATTTCATTAATTTTCAACAATTTTCATGACCCCGGGTATGCCTGGATTTGCAAGTTTTTCACATCGTCTTTCAACTGCCACAGTGGCCGATTTAGGGCTAACTATGACTTCTATACATGTTTCTTGATGTGTTCTTGCGTGTATTAATCGAACTAGAGACAATAGAAGGAATTTGAAGACGGCGAAAATTTCATTAATTTTCATGACCCCGGGTATGCCTGGATTTGCGAGTTTTTCACATCGTCTTTCAACTGCCACAGTGGCCGATTTAGGGCTAACTATGACTTCTATACATGTTTCTTGATGTGTTCTTGCGTGTATTAATCGAACTAGAGACAATAGAAGGAATTTGAAGACGGCGAAAATTTCATTAATTTTCATTAATTTTCATGACCCCGGGTATGCCTGGATTTGCGAGTTTTTCACATCGTCTTTCAACTGCCACAGTGGCCGATTTAGGGCTAACTATGACTTCTATACATGTTTCTTGATGTGTTCTTGCGTGTATTAATCGAACTAGAGACAATAGAAGGAATTTGAAGACAGCGAAAATTTCATTAATTTTCATGACCCCGGGTATGCCTGGATTTGCGAGTTTTTCACATCGTCTTTCAACTGCCACAGTGGCCGATTTAGGGCTAACTATGACTTCTATACATGTTTCTTGATGTGTTCTTGCGTGTATTAATCGAACTAGAGACAATAGAAGGAATTTGAAGACAGCGAAAATTTCATTAATTTTCATGACCCCGGGTATGCCTGGATTTGCGAGTTTTTCACATCGTCTTTCAACTGCCACAGTGGCCGATTTAGGGCTAACTATGACTTCTATACATGTTTCTTGATGTGTTCTTGCGTGTATTAATCGAACTAGAGACAATAGAAGGAATTTGAAGACGGCGAAAATTTCATTAATTTTCATGACCCCGGGTATGCCTGGATTTGCGAGTTTTTCACATCGTCTTTCAACTGCCACAGTGGCCGATTTAGGGCTAACTATGACTTCTATACATGTTTCTTGATGTGTTCTTGCGTGTATTAATCGAACTAGAGACAATAGAAGGAATTTGAAGACGGCGAAAATTTCATTAATTTTCATGACCCCGGGTATGCCTGGATTTGCGAGTTTTTCACATCGTCTTTCAACTGCCACAGTGGCCGATTTAGGGCTAACTATGACTTCTATACATGTTTCTTGATGTGTTCTTGCGTGTATTAATCGAACTAGAGACAATAGAAGGAATTTGAAGACAGCGAAAATTTCATTAATTTTCAACAATTTTCATGACCCCGGGTATGCCTGGATTTGCGAGTCTTTCACATCGTCTTTCAACTGCCACAGTGGCCGATTTAGGGCTAACTATGACTTCTATACATGTTTCTTGATGTGTTCTTGCGTGTATTAATCGAACTAGAGACAATAGAAGGAATTTGAAGACGGCGAAAATTTCATTAATTTTCATGACCCCGGGTATGCCTGGATTTGCGAGTTTTTCACATCGTCTTTCAACTGCCACAGTGGCCGATTTAGGGCTAACTATGACTTCTATACATGTTTCTTGATGTGTTCTTGCGTGTATTAATCGAACTAGAGACAATAGAAGGAATTTGAAGACGGCGAAAATTTCATTAATTTTCATGACCCCGGGTATGCCTGGATTTGCGAGTCTTTCACATCGTCTTTCAACTGCCACAGTGGCCGATTTAGGGCTAACTATGACTTCTATACATGTTTCTTGATGTGTTCTTGCGTGTATTAATCGAACTAGAGACAATAGAAGGAATTTGAAGACGGCGAAAATTTCATTAATTTTCATGACCCCGGGTATGCCTGGATTTGCGAGTTTTTCACATCGTCTTTCAACTGCCACAGTGGCCGATTTAGGGCTAACTATGACTTCTATACATGTTTCTTGATGTGTTCTTGCGTGTATTAATCGAACTAGAGACAATAGAAGGAATTTGAAGACGGCGAAAATTTCATTAATTTTCATGACCCCGGGTATGCCTGGATTTGCGAGTTTTTCACATCGTCTTTCAACTGCCACAGTGGCCGATTTAGGGCTAACTATGACTTCTATACATGTTTCTTGATGTGTTCTTGCGTGTATTAATCGAACTAGAGACAATAGAAGGAATTTGAAGACGGCGAAAATTTCATTAATTTTCATGACCCCGGGTATGCCTGGATTTGCGAGTTTTTCACATCGTCTTTCAACTGCCACAGTGGCCGATTTAGGGCTAACTATGACTTCTATACATGTTTCTTGATGTGTTCTTGCGTGTATTAATCGAACTAGAGACAATAGAAGGAATTTGAAGACGGCGAAAATTTAATTAATTTTCATGACCCCGGGTATGCCTGGATTTGCGAGTTTTTCACATCGTCTTTCAACTGCCACAGTGGCCGATTTAGGGCTAACTATGACTTCTATACATGTTTCTTGATGTGTTCTTGCGTGTATTAATCGAACTAGAGACAATAGAAGGAATTTGAAGACAGCGAAAATTTCATTAATTTTCAACAATTTTCATGACCCCGGGTATGCCTGGATTTGCGAGTTTTTCACATCGTCTTTCAACTGCCACAGTGGCCGATTTAGGGCTAACTATGACTTCTATACATGTTTCTTGATGTGTTCTTGCGTGTATTAATCGAACTAGAGACAATAGAAGGAATTTGAAGACAGCGAAAATTTCATTAATTTTCAACAATTTTCATGACCCCGGGTATGCCTGGATTTGCGAGTTTTTCACATCGTCTTTCAACTGCCACAGTGGCCGATTTAGGGCTAACTATGACTTCTATACATGTTTCTTGATGTGTTCTTGCGTGTATTAATCGAACTAGAGACAATAGAAGGAATTTGAAGACGGCGAAAATTTCATTAATTTTCATGACCCCGGGTATGCCTGGATTTGCGAGTCTTTCACATCGTCTTTCAACTGCCACAGTGGCCGATTTAGGGCTAACTATGACTTCTATACATGTTTCTTGATGTGTTCTTGCGTGTATTAATCGAACTAGAGACAATAGAAGGAATTTGAAGACAGCGAAAATTTCATTAATTTTCAACAATTTTCATGACCCCGGGTATGCCTGGATTTGCGAGTTTTTCACATCGTCTTTCAACTGCCACAGTGGCCGATTTAGGGCTAACTATGACTTCTATACATGTTTCTTGATGTGTTCTTGCGTGTATTAATCGAACTAGAGACAATAGAAGGAATTTGAAGACAGCGAAAATTTCATTAATTTTCAACAATTTTCATGACCCCGGGTATGCCTGGATTTGCGAGTTTTTCACATCGTCTTTCAACTGCCACAGTGGCCGATTTAGGGCTAACTATGACTTCTATACATGTTTCTTGATGTGTTCTTGCGTGTATTAATCGAACTAGAGACAATAGAAGGAATTTGAAGACGGCGAAAATTTCATTAATTTTCATGACCCCGGGTATGCCTGGATTTGCGAGTCTTTCACATCGTCTTTCAACTGCCACAGTGGCCGATTTAGGGCTAACTATGACTTCTATACATGTTTCTTGATGTGTTCTTGCGTGTATTAATCGAACTAGAGACAATAGAAGGAATTTGAAGACAGCGAAAATTTCATTAATTTTCAACAATTTTCATGACCCCGGGTATGCCTGGATTTGCGAGTTTTTCACATCGTCTTTCAACTGCCACAGTGGCCGATTTAGGGCTAACTATGACTTCTATACATGTTTCTTGATGTGTTCTTGCGTGTATTAATCGAACTAGAGACAATAGAAGGAATTTGAAGACAGCGAAAATTTCATTAATTTTCAACAATTTTCATGACCCCGGGTATGCCTGGATTTGCGAGTTTTTCACATCGTCTTTCAACTGCCACAGTGGCCGATTTAGGGCTAACTATGACTTCTATACATGTTTCTTGATGTGTTCTTGCGTGTATTAATCGAACTAGAGACAATAGAAGGAATTTGAAGACGGCGAAAATTTCATTAATTTTCATGACCCCGGGTATGCCTGGATTTGCGAGTTTTTCACATCGTCTTTCAACTGCCACAGTGGCCGATTTAGGGCTAACTATGACTTCTATACATGTTTCTTGATGTGTTCTTGCGTGTATTAATCGAACTAGAGACAATAGAAGGAATTTGAAGACGGCGAAAATTTCATTAATTTTCATGACCCCGGGTATGCCTGGATTTGCGAGTTTTTCACATCGTCTTTCAACTGCCACAGTGGCCGATTTAGGGCTAACTATGACTTCTATACATGTTTCTTGATGTGTTCTTGCGTGTATTAATCGAACTAGAGACAATAGAAGGAATTTGAAGACGGCGAAAATTTCATTAATTTTCATGACCCCGGGTACGCCTGGATTTGCGAGTTTTTCACATCGTCTTTCAACTGCCACAGTGGCCGATTTAGGGCTAACTATGACTTCTATACATGTTTCTTGATGTGTTCTTGCGTGTATTAATCGAACTAGAGACAATAGAAGGAATTTGAAGACGGCGAAAATTTCATTAATTTTCATGACCCCGGGTATGCCTGGATTTGCGAGTTTTTCACATCGTCTTTCAACTGCCACAGTGGCCGATTTAGGGCTAACTATGACTTCTATACATGTTTCTTGATGTGTTCTTGCGTGTATTAATCGAACCAGAGACAATAGAAGAAATTTGAAGACAGCGAAATTTTGATTAATTTTCATCAATTTTCATGACCCCGGGTATGCCTGGATTTGCGAGTTTTTCACATCGTCTTTCAACTGCCACAGTGGCCGATTTAGGGCTAACTATGACTTCTATACATGTTTCTTGATGTGTTCTTGCGTGTATTAATCGAACTAGAGACAATAGAAGGAATTTGAAGACAGCGAAAATTTCATTAATTTTCAACAATTTTCATGACCCCGGGTATGCCTGGATTTGCGAGTTTTTCACATCGTCTTTCAACTGCCACAGTGGCCGATTTAGGGCTAACTATGACTTCTATACATGTTTCTTGATGTGTTCTTGCGTGTATTAATCGAACTAGAGACAATAGAAGGAATTTGAAGACAGCGAAAATTTCATTAATTTTCATCAATTTTCATGACCCCGGGTATTCCTGGATTTGCGAGTTTTTCACATCGTCTTTCAACTGCCACAGTGGCCGATTTAGGGCTAACTATGACTTCTATACATGTTTCTTGATGTGTTCTTGCGTGTATTAATCGAACTAGAGACAATAGAAGGAATTTGAAGACGGCGAAAATTTCATTAATTTTCATGACCCCGGGTATGCCTGGATTTGCGAGTTTTTCACATCGTCTTTCAACTGCCACAGTGGCCGATTTAGGGCTAACTATGACTTCTATACATGTTTCTTGATGTGTTCTTGCGTGTATTAATCGAACTAGAGACAATAGAAGGAATTTGAAGACGGCGAAAATTTCATTAATTTTCATGACCCCGGGTATGCCTGGATTTGCGAGTTTTTCACATCGTCTTTCAACTGCCACAGTGGCCGATTTAGGGCTAACTATGACTTCTATACATGTTTCTTGATGTGTTCTTGCGTGTATTAATCGAACCAGAGACAATAGAAGAAATTTGAAGACAGCGAAATTTTGATTAATTTTCATCAATTTTCATGACCCCGGGTATGCCTGGATTTGCGAGTTTTTCACATCGTCTTTCAACTGCCACAGTGGCCGATTTAGGGCTAACTATGACTTCTATACATGTTTCTTGATGTGTTCTTGCGTGTATTAATCGAACTAGAGACAATAGAAGGAATTTGAAGACGGCGAAAATTTCATTAATTTTCATGACCCCGGGTATGCCTGGATTTGCGAGTTTTTCACATCGTCTTTCAACTGCCACAGTGGCCGATTTAGGGCTAACTATGACTTCTATACATGTTTCTTGATGTGTTCTTGCGTGTATTAATCGAACTAGAGACAATAGAAGGAATTTAAAGACGGCGAAAATTTCATTAATTTTCATGACCCCGGGTATGCCTGGATTTGCGAGTCTTTCACATCGTCTTTCAACTGCCACAGTGGCCGATTTAGGGCTAACTATGACTTCTATACATGTTTCTTGATGTGTTCTTGCGTGTATTAATCGAACTAGAGACAATAGAAGGAATTTGAAGACGGCGAAAATTTCATTAATTTTCATGACCCCGGGTATGCCTGGATTTGCGAGTTTTTCACATCGTCTTTCAACTGCCACAGTGGCCGATTTAGGGCTAACTATGACTTCTATACATGTTTCTTGATGTGTTCTTGCGTGTATTAATCGAACTAGAGACAATAGAAGGAATTTGAAGACAGCGAAAATTTCATTAATTTTCAACAATTTTCATGACCCCGGGTATGCCTGGATTTGCGAGTTTTTCACATCGTCTTTCAACTGCCACAGTGGCCGATTTAGGGCTAACTATGACTTCTATACATGTTTCTTGATGTGTTCTTGCGTGTATTAATCGAACTAGAGACAATAGAAGGAATTTGAAGACAGCGAAAATTTCATTAATTTTCAACAATTTTCATGACCCCGGGTATTCCTGGATTTGCGAGTTTTTCACATCGTCTTTCAACTGCCACAGTGGCCGATTTAGGGCTAACTATGACTTCTATACATGTTTCTTGATGTGTTCTTGCGTGTATTAATCGAACTAGAGACAATAGAAGGAATTTGAAGACGGCGAAAATTTCATTAATTTTCATGACCCCGGGTATGCCTGGATTTGCGAGTTTTTCACATCGTCTTTCAACTGCCACAGTGGCCGATTTAGGGCTAACTATGACTTCTATACATGTTTCTTGATGTGTTCTTGCGTGTATTAATCGAACTAGAGACAATAGAAGGAATTTGAAGACGGCGAAAATTTCATTAATTTTCATGACCCCGGGTATTCCTGGATTTGCGAGTTTTTCACATCGTCTTTCAACTGCCACAGTGGCCGATTTAGGGCTAACTATGACTTCTATACATGTTTCTTGATGTGTTCTTGCGTGTATTAATCGAACTAGAGACAATAGAAGGAATTTGAAGACGGCGAAAATTTCATTAATTTTCATGACCCCGGGTATGCCTGGATTTGCGAGTTTTTCACATCGTCTTTCAACTGCCACAGTGGCCGATTTAGGGCTAACTATGACTTCTATACATGTTTCTTGATGTGTTCTTGCGTGTATTAATCGAACTAGAGACAATAGAAGGAATTTGAAGACGGCGAAAATTTCATTAATTTTCATGACCCCGGGTATGCCTGGATTTGCGAGTTTTTCACATCGTCTTTCAACTGCCACAGTGGCCGATTTAGGGCTAACTATGACTTCTATACATGTTTCTTGATGTGTTCTTGCGTGTATTAATCGAACTAGAGACAATAGAAGGAATTTGAAGACGGCGAAAATTTCATTAATTTTCATGACCCCGGGTATGCCTGGATTTGCGAGTTTTTCACATCGTCTTTCAACTGCCACAGTGGCCGATTTAGGGCTAACTATGACTTCTATACATGTTTCTTGATGTGTTCTTGCGTGTATTAATCGAACTAGAGACAATAGAAGGAATTTGAAGACAGCGAAAATTTCATTAATTTTCATTAATTTTCATGACCCCGGGTATGCCTGGATTTACGAGTTTTTCACATCGTCTTTCAACTGCCACAGTGGCCGATTTAGGGCTAACTATGACTTCTATACATGTTTCTTGATGTGTTCTTGCGTGTATTAATCGAACTAGAGACAATAGAAGGAATTTGAAGACGGCGAAAATTTCATTAATTTTCATGACCCCGGGTATGCCTGGATTTGCGAGTTTTTCACATCGTCTTTCAACTGCCACAGTGGCCGATTTAGGGCTAACTATGACTTCTATACATGTTTCTTGATGTGTTCTTGCGTGTATTAATCGAACTAGAGACAATAGAAGGAATTTGAAGACAGCGAAAATTTCATTAATTTTCATGACCCCGGGTATGCCTGGATTTGCGAGTTTTTCACATCGTCTTTCAACTGCCACAGTGGCCGATTTAGGGCTAACTATGACTTCTATACATGTTTCTTGATGTGTTCTTGCGTGTATTAATCGAACTAGAGACAATAGAAGGAATTTGAAGACAGCGAAAATTTCATTAATTTTCATGACCCCGGGTATGCCTGGATTTGCGAGTTTTTCACATCATCTTTCAACTGCCACAGTGGCCGATTTAGGGCTAACTATGACTTCTATACATGTTTCTTGATGTGTTCTTGCGTGTATTAATCGAACTAGAGACAATAGAAGGAATTTGAAGACGGCGAAAATTTCATTAATTTTCATGACCCCGGGTATGCCTGGATTTGCGAGTTTTTCACATCGTCTTTCAACTGCCACAGTGGCCGATTTAGGGCTAACTATGACTTCTATACATGTTTCTTGATGTGTTCTTGCGTGTATTAATCGAACTAGAGACAATAGAAGGAATTTGAAGACGGCGAAAATTTCATTAATTTTCATGACCCCGGGTATGCCTGGATTTGCGAGTTTTTCACATCGTCTTTCAACTGCCACAGTGGCCGATTTAGGGCTAACTATGACTTCTATACATGTTTCTTGATGTGTTCTTGCGTGTATTAATCGAACTAGAGACAATAGAAGGAATTTGAAGACGGCGAAAATTTCATTAATTTTCATGACCCCGGGTATGCCTGGATTTGCGAGTTTTTCACATCGTCTTTCAACTGCCACAGTGGCCGATTTAGGGCTAACTATGACTTCTATACATGTTTCTTGATGTGTTCTTGCGTGTATTAATCGAACTAGAGACAATAGAAGGAATTTGAAGACAGCGAAAATTTCATTAATTTTCATGACCCCGGGTATGCCTGGATTTGCGAGTTTTTCACATCGTCTTTCAACTGCCACAGTGGCCGATTTAGGGCTAACTATGACTTCTATACATGTTTCTTGATGTGTTCTTGCGTGTATTAATCGAACTAGAGACAATAGAAGGAATTTGAAGACGGCGAAAATTTCATTAATTTTCAACAATTTTCATGACCCCGGGTATGCCTGGATTTGCGAGTTTTTCACATCGTCTTTCAACTGCCACAGTGGCCGATTTAGGGCTAACTATGACTTCTATACATGTTTCTTGATGTGTTCTTGCGTGTATTAATCGAACTAGAGACAATAGAAGGAATTTGAAGACAGCGAAAATTTCATTAATTTTCAACAATTTTCATGACCCCGGGTATGCCTGGATTTGCGAGTTTTTCACATCGTCTTTCAACTGCCACAGTGGCCGATTTAGGGCTAACTATGACTTCTATACATGTTTCTTGATGTGTTCTTGCGTGTATTAATCGAACTAGAGACAATAGAAGGAATTTGAAGACGGCGAAAATTTCATTAATTTTCATGACCCCGGGTATGCCTGGATTTGCGAGTTTTTCACATCGTCTTTCAACTGCCACAGTGGCCGATTTAGGGCTAACTATGACTTCTATACATGTTTCTTGATGTGTTCTTGCGTGTATTAATCGAACTAGAGACAATAGAAGGAATTTGAAGACGGCGAAAATTTCATTAATTTTCATGACCCCGGGTATGCCTGGATTTGCGAGTTTTTCACATCGTCTTTCAACTGCCACAGTGGCCGATTTAGGGCTAACTATGACTTCTATACATGTTTCTTGATGTGTTCTTGCGTGTATTAATCGAACTAGAGACAATAGAAGGAATTTGAAGACGGCGAAAATTTCATTAATTTTCATGACCCCGGGTATGCCTGGATTTGCGAGTTTTTCACATCGTCTTTCAACTGCCACAGTGGCCGATTTAGGGCTAACTATGACTTCTATACATGTTTCTTGATGTGTTCTTGCGTGTATTAATCGAACTAGAGACAATAGAAGGAATTTGAAGACGGCGAAAATTTCATTAATTTTCATGACCCCGGGTATGCCTGGATTTGCGAGTTTTTCACATCGTCTTTCAACTGCCACAGTGGCCGATTTAGGGCTAACTATGACTTCTATACATGTTTCTTGATGTGTTCTTGCGTGTATTAATCGAACTAGAGACAATAGAAGGAATTTGAAGACAGCGAAAATTTCATTAATTTTCATGACCCCGGGTATGCCTGGATTTGCGAGTTTTTCACATCGTCTTTCAACTGCCACAGTGGCCGATTTAGGGCTAACTATGACTTCTATACATGTTTCTTGATGTGTTCTTGCGTGTATTAATCGAACTAGAGACAATAGAAGGAATTTGAAGACGGCGAAAATTTCATTAATTTTCATGACCCCGGGTATGCCTGGATTTGCGAGTTTTTCACATCGTCTTTCAACTGCCACAGTGGCCGATTTAGGGCTAACTATGACTTCTATACATGTTTCTTGATGTGTTCTTGCGTGTATTAATCGAACTAGAGACAATAGAAGGAATTTGAAGACAGCGAAAATTTCATTAATTTTCAACAATTTTCATGACCCCGGGTATGCCTGGATTTGCGAGTTTTTCACATCGTCTTTCAACTGCCACAGTGGCCGATTTAGGGCTAACTATGACTTCTATACATGTTTCTTGATGTGTTCTTGCGTGTATTAATCGAACTAGAGACAATAGAAGGAATTTGAAGACAGCGAAAATTTCATTAATTTTCAACAATTTTCATGACCCCGGGTATGCCTGGATTTGCGAGTTTTTCACATCGTCTTTCAACTGCCACAGTGGCCGATTTAGGGCTAACTATGACTTCTATACATGTTTCTTGATGTGTTCTTGCGTGTATTAATCGAACTAGAGACAATAGAAGGAATTTGAAGACGGCGAAAATTTCATTAATTTTCATGACCCCGGGTATGCCTGGATTTGCGAGTTTTTCACATCGTCTTTCAACTGCCACAGTGGCCGATTTAGGGCTAACTATGACTTCTATACATGTTTCTTGATGTGTTCTTGCGTGTATTAATCGAACTAGAGACAATAGAAGGAATTTGAAGACAGCGAAAATTTCATTAATTTTCAACAATTTTCATGACCCCGGGTATGCCTGGATTTGCGAGTTTTTCACATCGTCTTTCAACTGCCACAGTGGCCGATTTAGGGCTAACTATGACTTCTATACATGTTTCTTGATGTGTTCTTGCGTGTATTAATCGAACTAGAGACAATAGAAGGAATTTGAAGACAGCGAAAATTTCATTAATTTTCAACAATTTTCATGACCCCGGGTATGCCTGGATTTGCGAGTTTTTCACATCGTCTTTCAACTGCCACAGTGGCCGATTTAGGGCTAACTATGACTTCTATACATGTTTCTTGATGTGTTCTTGCGTGTATTAATCGAACTAGAGACAATAGAAGGAATTTGAAGACGGCGAAAATTTCATTAATTTTCATGACCCCGGGATGCCTGGATTTGCGAGTTTTTCACATCGTCTTTCAACTGCCACAGTGGCCGATTTAGGGCTAACTATGACTTCTATACATGTTTCTTGATGTGTTCTTGCGTGTATTAATCGAACTAGAGACAATAGAAGGAATTTGAAGACGGCGAAAATTTCATTAATTTTCATGACCCCGGGTATGCCTGGATTTGCGAGTTTTTCACATCGTCTTTCAACTGCCACAGTGGCCGATTTAGGGCTAACTATGACTTCTATACATGTTTCTTGATGTGTTCTTGCGTGTATTAATCGAACTAGAGACAATAGAAGGAATTTGAAGACGGCGAAAATTTCATTAATTTTCATGACCCCGGGTATGCCTGGATTTGCGAGTTTTTCACATCGTCTTTCAACTGCCACAGTGGCCGATTTAGGGCTAACTATGACTTCTATACATGTTTCTTGATGTGTTCTTGCGTGTATTAATCGAACTAGAGACAATAGAAGGAATTTGAAGACGGCGAAAATTTCATTAATTTTCATGACCCCGGGTATGCCTGGATTTGCGAGTTTTTCACATCGTCTTTCAACTGCCACTGTGGCCGATTTAGGGCTAACTATGACTTCTATACATGTTTCTTGATGTGTTCTTGCGTGTATTAATCGAACTAGAGACAATAGAAGGAATTTGAAGACGGCGAAAATTTCATTAATTTTCATGACCCCGGGTATGCCTGGATTTGCGAGTTTTTCACATCGTCTTTCAACTGCCACAGTGGCCGATTTAGGGCTAACTATGACTTCTATACATGTTTCTTGATGTGTTCTTGCGTGTATTAATCGAACTAGAGACAATAGAAGGAATTTGAAGACGGCGAAAATTTCATTAATTTTCATGACCCCGGGTATGCCTGGATTTGCGAGTTTTTCACATCGTCTTTCAACTGCCACAGTGGCCGATTTAGGGCTAACTATGACTTCTATACATGTTTCTTGATGTGTTCTTGCGTGTATTAATCGAACTAGAGACAATAGAAGGAATTTGAAGACGGCGAAAATTTCATTAATTTTCATGACCCCGGGTATGCCTGGATTTGCGAGTTTTTCACATCGTCTTTCAACTGCCACAGTGGCCGATTTAGGGCTAACTATGACTTCTATACATGTTTCTTGATGTGTTCTTGCGTGTATTAATCGAACTAGAGACAATAGAAGGAATTTGAAGACGGCGAAAATTTCATTAATTTTCATGACCCCGGGTATGCCTGGATTTGCGAGTTTTTCACATCGTCTTTCAACTGCCACAGTGGCCGATTTAGGGCTAACTATGACTTCTATACATGTTTCTTGATGTGTTCTTGCGTGTATTAATCGAACTAGAGACAATAGAAGGAATTTGAAGACAGCGAAAATTTCATTAATTTTCAACAATTTTCATGACCCCGGGTATGCCTGGATTTGCGAGTTTTTCACATCGTCTTTCAACTGCCACAGTGGCCGATTTAGGGCTAACTATGACTTCTATACATGTTTCTTGATGTGTTCTTGCGTGTATTAATCGAACTAGAGACAATAGAAGGAATTTGAAGACGGCGAAAATTTCATTAATTTTCATGACCCCGGGTATGCCTGGATTTGCGAGTTTTTCACATCGTCTTTCAACTGCCACAGTGGCCGATTTAGGGCTAACTATGACTTCTATACATGTTTCTTGATGTGTTCTTGCGTGTATTAATCGAACTAGAGACAATAGAAGGAATTTGAAGACGGCGAAAATTTCATTAATTTTCATGACCCCGGGTATGCCTGGATTTGCGAGTTTTTCACATCGTCTTTCAACTGCCACAGTGGCCGATTTAGGGCTAACTATGACTTCTATACATGTTTCTTGATGTGTTCTTGCGTGTATTAATCGAACTAGAGACAATAGAAGGAATTTGAAGACAGCGAAAATTTCATTAATTTTCAACAATTTTCATGACCCCGGGTATGCCTGGATTTGCGAGTTTTTCACATCGTCTTTCAACTGCCACAGTGGCCGATTTAGGGCTAACTATGACTTCTATACATGTTTCTTGATGTGTTCTTGCGTGTATTAATCGAACTAGAGACAATAGAAGGAATTTGAAGACAGCGAAAATTTCATTAATTTTCATGACCCCGGGTATGCCTGGATTTGCGAGTTTTTCACATCGTCTTTCAACTGCCACAGTGGCCGATTTAGGGCTAACTATGACTTCTATACATGTTTCTTGATGTGTTCTTGCGTGTATTAATCGAACTAGAGACAATAGAAGGAATTTGAAGACAGCGAAAATTTCATTAATTTTCATGACCCCGGGTATGCCTGGATTTGCGAGTTTTTCACATCGTCTTTCAACTGCCACAGTGGCCGATTTAGGGCTAACTATGACTTCTATACATGTTTCTTGATGTGTTCTTGCGTGTATTAATCGAACTAGAGACAATAGAAGGAATTTGAAGACGGCGAAAATTTCATTAATTTTCATGACCCCGGGTATGCCTGGATTTGCGAGTTTTTCACATCGTCTTTCAACTGCCACAGTGGCCGATTTAGGGCTAACTATGACTTCTATACATGTTTCTTGATGTGTTCTTGCGTGTATTAATCGAACTAGAGACAATAGAAGGAATTTGAAGACAGCGAAAACTTCATTAATTTTCAACAATTTTCATGACCCCGGGTATGCCTGGATTTGCGAGTTTTTCACATCGTCTTTCAACTGCCACAGTGGCCGATTTAGGGCTAACTATGACTTCTATACATGTTTCTTGATGTGTTCTTGCGTGTATTAATCGAACTAGAGACAATAGAAGGAATTTGAAGACAGCGAAAATTTCATTAATTTTCATTAATTTTCATGACCCCGGGTATGCCTGGATTTGCGAGTTTTTCACATCGTCTTTCAACTGCCACAGTGGCCGATTTAGGGCTAACTATGACTTCTATACATGTTTCTTGATGTGTTCTTGCGTGTATTAATCGAACTAGAGACAATAGAAGGAATTTGAAGACGGCGAAAATTTCATTAATTTTCATGACCCCGGGTATGCCTGGATTTGCGAGTTTTTCACATCGTCTTTCAACTGCCACAGTGGCCGATTTAGGGCTAACTATGACTTCTATACATGTTTCTTGATGTGTTCTTGCGTGTATTAATCGAACTAGAGACAATAGAAGGAATTTGAAGACAGCGAAAATTTCATTAATTTTCATTAATTTTCATGACCCCGGGTATGCCTGGATTTGCGAGTTTTTCACATCGTCTTTCAACTGCCACAGTGGCCGATTTAGGGCTAACTATGACTTCTATACATGTTTCTTGATGTGTTC
This sequence comes from Myathropa florea, assembly GCA_930367185.1. Classification (NCBI taxonomy): domain Eukaryota; kingdom Metazoa; phylum Arthropoda; class Insecta; order Diptera; family Syrphidae; genus Myathropa; species Myathropa florea. Next base: position 85,088,095 of record OV884004.1, read on the forward strand.
TTGCGTGTATTAATCGAACTAGAGACAATAGAAGGAATTTGAAGACGGCGAAAATTTCATTAATTTTCATGACCCCGGGTATGCCTGGATTTGCGAGTTTTTCACATCGTCTTTCAACTGCCACAGTGGCCGATTTAGGGCTAACTATGACTTCTATACATGTTTCTTGATGTGTTCTTGCGTGTATTAATCGAACTAGAGACAATAGAAGGAATTTGAAGACAGCGAAAATTTCATTAATTTTCAACAATTTTCATGACCCCGGGTATGCCTGGATTTGCGAGTTTTTCACATCGTCTTTCAACTGCCACAGTGGCCGATTTAGGGCTAACTATGACTTCTATACATGTTTCTTGATGTGTTCTTGCGTGTATTAATCGAACTAGAGACAATAGAAGGAATTTGAAGACAGCGAAAATTTCATTAATTTTCAACAATTTTCATGACCCCGGGTATGCCTGGATTTGCGAGTTTTTCACATCGTCTTTCAACTGCCACAGTGGCCGATTTAGGGCTAACTATGACTTCTATACATGTTTCTTGATGTGTTCTTGCGTGTATTAATCGAACTAGAGACAATAGAAGGAATTTGAAGACAGCGAAAATTTCATTAATTTTCATGACCCCGGGTATGCCTGGATTTGCGAGTTTTTCACATCGTCTTTCAACTGCCACAGTGGCCGATTTAGGGCTAACTATGACTTCTATACATGTTTCTTGATGTGTTCTTGCGTGTATTAATCGAACTAGAGACAATAGAAGGAATTTGAAGACGGCGAAAATTTCATTAATTTTCAACAATTTTCATGACCCCGGGTATGCCTGGATTTGCGAGTTTTTCACATCGTCTTTCAACTGCCACAGTGGCCGATTTAGGGCTAACTATGACTTCTATACATGTTTCTTGATGTGTTCTTGCGTGTATTAATCGAACTAGAGACAATAGAAGGAATTTGAAGACAGCGAAAATTTCATTAATTTTCATGACCCCGGGTATGCCTGGATTTGCGAGTTTTTCACATCGTCTTTCAACTGCCACAGTGGCCGATTTAGGGCTAACTATGACTTCTATACATGTTTCTTGATGTGTTCTTGCGTGTATTAATCGAACTAGAGACAATAGAAGGAATTTGAAGACAGCGAAAATTTCATTAATTTTCATGACCCCGGGTATGCCTGGATTTGCGAGTTTTTCACATCGTCTTTCAACTGCCACAGTGGCCGATTTAGGGCTAACTATGACTTCTATACATGTTTCTTGATGTGTTCTTGCGTGTATTAATCGAACTAGAGACAATAGAAGGAATTTGAAGACAGCGAAAATTTCATTAATTTTCATTAATTTTCATGACCCCGGGTATGCCTGGATTTGCGAGTTTTTCACATCGTCTTTCAACTGCCACAGTGGCCGATTTAGGGCTAACTATGACTTCTATACATGTTTCTTGATGTGTTCTTGCGTGTATTAATCGAACTAGAGACAATAGAAGGAATTTGAAGACAGCGAAAATTTCATTAATTTTCATGACCCCGGGTATGCCTGGATTTGCGAGTTTTTCACATCGTCTTTCAACTGCCACAGTGGCCGATTTAGGGCTAACTATGACTTCTATACATGTTTCTTGATGTGTTCTTGCGTGTATTAATCGAACTAGAGACAATAGAAGGAATTTGAAGACAGCGAAAATTTCATTAATTTTCAACAATTTTCATGACCCCGGGTATGCCTGGATTTGCGAGTTTTTCACATCGTCTTTCAACTGCCACAGTGGCCGATTTAGGGCTAACTATGACTTCTATACATGTTTCTTGATGTGTTCTTGCGTGTATTAATCGAACTAGAGACAATAGAAGGAATTTGAAGACAGCGAAAAGTTCATTAATTTTCAACAATTTTCATGACCCCGGGTATGCCTGGATTTGCGAGTTTTTCACATCGTCTTTCAACTGCCACAGTGGCCGATTTAGGGCTAACTATGACTTCTATACATGTTTCTTGATGTGTTCTTGCGTGTATTAATCGAACTAGAGACAATAGAAGGAATTTGAAGACGGCGAAAATTTCATTAATTTTCATGACCCCGGGTATGCCTGGATTTGCGAGTTTTTCACATCGTCTTTCAACTGCCACAGTGGCCGATTTAGGGCTAACTATGACTTCTATACATGTTTCTTGATGTGTTCTTGCGTGTATTAATCGAACTAGAGACAATAGAAGGAATTTGAAGACAGCGAAAATTTCATTAATTTTCATGACCCCGGGTATGCCTGGATTTGCGAGTTTTTCACATCGTCTTTCAACTGCCACAGTGGCCGATTTAGGGCTAACTATGACTTCTATACATGTTTCTTGATGTGTTCTTGCGTGTATTAATCGAACTAGAGACAATAGAAGGAATTTGAAGACAGCGAAAATTTCATTAATTTTCAACAATTTTCATGACCCCGGGTATGCCTGGATTTGCGAGTTTTTCACATCGTCTTTCAACTGCCACAGTGGCCGATTTAGGGCTAACTATGACTTCTATACATGTTTCTTGATGTGTTCTTGCGTGTATTAATCGAACTAGAGACAATAGAAGGAATTTGAAGACGGCGAAAATTTCATTAATTTTCATGACCCCGGGTATGCCTGGATTTGCGAGTTTTTCACATCGTCTTTCAACTGCCACAGTGGCCGATTTAGGGCTAACTATGACTTCTATACATGTTTCTTGATGTGTTCTTGCGTGTATTAATCGAACTAGAGACAATAGAAGGAATTTGAAGACGGCGAAAATTTCATTAATTTTCATGACCCCGGGTATGCCTGGATTTGCGAGTTTTTCACATCGTCTTTCAACTGCCACAGTGGCCGATTTAGGGCTAACTATGACTTCTATACATGTTTCTTGATGTGTTCTTGCGTGTATTAATCGAACTAGAGACAATAGAAGGAATTTGAAGACAGCGAAAATTTCATTAATTTTCAACAATTTTCATGACCCCGGGTATGCCTGGATTTGCGAGTTTTTCACATCGTCTTTCAACTGCCACAGTGGCCGATTTAGGGCTAACTATGACTTCTATACATGTTTCTTGATGTGTTCTTGCGTGTATTAATCGAACTAGAGACAATAGAAGGAATTTGAAGACAGCGAAAATTTCATTAATTTTCATGACCCCGGGTATGCCTGGATTTGCGAGTTTTTCACATCGTCTTTCAACTGCCACAGTGGCCGATTTAGGGCTAACTATGACTTCTATACATGTTTCTTGATGTGTTCTTGCGTGTATTAATCGAACTAGAGACAATAGAAGGAATTTGAAGACAGCGAAAATTTCATTAATTTTCAACAATTTTCATGACCCCGGGTATGCCTGGATTTGCGAGTTTTTCACATCGTCTTTCAACTGCCACAGTGGCCGATTTAGGGCTAACTATGACTTCTATACATGTTTCTTGATGTGTTCTTGCGTGTATTAATCGAACTAGAGACAATAGAAGGAATTTGAAGACAGCGAAAATTTCATTAATTTTCAACAATTTTCATGACCCCGGGTATGCCTGGATTTGCGAGTTTTTCACATCGTCTTTCAACTGCCACAGTGGCCGATTTAGGGCTAACTATGACTTCTATACATGTTTCTTGATGTGTTCTTGCGTGTATTAATCGAACTAGAGACAATAGAAGGAATTTGAAGACAGCGAAAATTTCATTAATTTTCATGACCCCGGGTATGCCTGGATTTGCGAGTTTTTCACATCGTCTTTCAACTGCCACAGTGGCCGATTTAGGGCTAACTATGACTTCTATACATGTTTCTTGATGTGTTCTTGCGTGTATTAATCGAACTAGAGACAATAGAAGGAATTTGAAGACGGCGAAAATTTCATTAATTTTCATGACCCCGGGTATGCCTGGATTTGCGAGTTTTTCACATCGTCTTTCAACTGCCACAGTGGCCGATTTAGGGCTAACTATGACTTCTATACATGTTTCTTGATGTGTTCTTGCGTGTATTAATCGAACTAGAGACAATAGAAGGAATTTGAAGACAGCGAAAATTTCATTAATTTTCATGACCCCGGGTATGCCTGGATTTGCGAGTTTTTCACATCGTCTTTCAACTGCCACAGTGGCCGATTTAGGGCTAACTATGACTTCTATACATGTTTCTTGATGTGTTCTTGCGTGTATTAATCGAACTAGAGACAATAGAAGGAATTTGAAGACGGCGAAAATTTCATTAATTTTCATGACCCCGGGTATGCCTGGATTTGCGAGTTTTTCACATCGTCTTTCAACTGCCACAGTGGCCGATTTAGGGCTAACTATGACTTCTATACATGTTTCTTGATGTGTTCTGATGAGTAGAATGCTACCTGGCAGTAGAATGGAGCAGTTTTTGAGTCTCAGTGCTTCAGTGTAGTGTTTCAAAAATCCTCCGGAAAAAAGTATTTTTTCAGAGTGATGCATTACTTCTGACCACCACTGTATTGTTCACTCCAATGGCCAGCCAACACAACTCAACGCCGAAGCCAAATAGCCTTAAACCACCAGAAGGACTAGATTAGGAGGCGAAACAATAACGATGGCATCGAACCGTCACTAACTCGAACGAGGCAATCGTATCTGATTGTAGATTGGGTAGTTTCAGATAGCGTAGCCCACACGCATCCACACACACACAGGCACACTGTCATGGAGGCATACCACCAAAAAAGCGTTCACAATCCGATAACGTGTTGTATGCTGTCAGAGATGTGTTCTGGGATGTCTAGCAAATTCAAAGGGGGTCTGAGTTAACCACCTCCCTGCTCCTGCCACCTTGATCCATTGTTATTCACCACCGCATCATCAAGGATCAAGGGGTGATGGGTGCGTCGCATAGAGGAACACCAACAGCACTGCCACAGAGCTTCAGAGAGAGAGAGGGACAGTGAGAGCGTTCAGACGAGGATGTCCTTGCACAGACAGTGAGCGATGTTCCACTCACCTTATCGTCCCTTTTGTGTGAGACACACAATCCCCACCGCACCCAGGACCGTCCCAAGCACCAGCCATCATCAGCAACAGATATCGGCCGGAGCCGCTCCCCGTTGGGAATAATAATGAAACTCCCTGAACGTGAAAATAATTCCGTTATGAAAAGGGACATTCAAAAATGTATTCTTTATCGTGTCAAAACGGGAGGGGAAAAAAATAAAAATAACGGATACCGAGCGCTAGATAGCAAGCCGGCCTTGCTGTTTAGAGGAGAAAAGGGTTCAGTCGTTAGGTGGGTTATCCGTTCTATTCTTTCCCCAGCGCGTCACGGAGTAATTTCTCCGAATCACAGGAAGGATACGCACAAACAATGGCGCGCATACATTGCACAAGCAAATGAAGTGCAAGCACGTGACGCGCGGTGGATTGCCGGGCTTGGGTGGGGGATGTGCTTGAGCACGAGAGGATGGTGCTTGGGCGAATTTAATGGCGCGAGATAATTCGCCGCGATTATTTCATTTCAGTGAATTATGGTTTCAATTAAAGCAGACATCCTGGTGGCCGCTTAATCGTCAAGTTTTGGATAGGGCCGCTTGAGTGGATATGGTCTGTCACCACGGATGACTTTTGGGTTTGACGGGAGGTCAGTAAGGACATGTGTTCAACAAGCAGCGAACACAGCCCAGGATACATTGTGATCCTTCGAGAGAGACGGCAGGAAATTGAACGCACTTAAAGGCTCATAAGGATATCTCAGACGCAAGACAGATAAATCAGCATCCAAGCGGAGAGAGGCGTCAACTGGCCCGCACTCGTCCTCGGCTACATCCTCGGCCACGTTAATTAATCAGGATTTATGACAGACAGGATCTCCCAGCACCGCGGGTACCTTCAATTCGTTGATAACTTAATCAAAATAAAACGCTGCCAACATTTTGGTTCGCATTAAATCTCAGCCAGAATGCCTCGGCGGGGAATGACTGTGCGCGCTGTAACGACGACCGACGACCGACCTCCGACCGAGCTCCGACCGAGAGATCCTGCACTTAATTTGTTGCTCCTTAACTCAAGCGTGGCGATCTTTTAATTTCCCATGGAGGACCTCAAAAGTCCTAGATGGATTGCAATGAAACGGCGCGCACACACACACACATACACACACCGGCGCAACAGCCATTATCTGAGGCATCCTGTGGGAGCAACAATGAAGCAACGAGGCACTCTCGTGTGAATTTTTGTGTGTGTGCGGCTGTGTGTCGGTGTTTGCGGAGTGGCGGGAAAGCGGGAAAGCGAAAAAGTGCGGTGCAGATAATTACATTCTCAAAGATACTTAGAGCAAGGATTTATCTGCAATCTTCAAGTGCACGGCAGATACATTTATTTTGATTTTACTTCTTTCTCTTCAGCTCGTCCTATCGTTCTATTCGCTGATGCCGCCGTCGCCGCCGCTGCTGCCGCTATCGCTGCTCCACCGTTCGTTCCTGCCATTGTCGGCTGGTAATGGTGGTTCGCTCGGAGTGGGTGGCCTGCGCGCCGGGCGGACGAATGCGAGGATGTGGTGGATCCTAATTAAAACGAAGGTTAAATGTTAACCATGTGCAGGGAATAAAAACGAGCACTAGGACGAAATAATCAGATTCAATCCCGGCGAAAGTAAATTAAAATGTTGCAAGTTTTTCGTTGCAGTCTCGCAGCATAAAATTAAGTCGGAAGCCGGTTTCAGCTGCAGGCGTTGATGGAGGGACCTTAATTGAATAATTAATCCTGAGCCGCTAACTCTCTCTCTCCCTCTCTCTCTCTCTCGTTCGCTCTCCGTTTCTTTGTTGTGTGACTAGATCGTAAATCAAAGGGATGTCTGAAGGGACGGGGTGTTTTATGGACGAGTGTTGAGCCATTGAGTGTGTGCTTGATGGAAGCTTCTGCTGCTGAGGACTCTGTCTGTACTTTGGGCGATGGGATGTTGTGTCATTCGGTGTAGAAGTCTTTGATATCTGCTCACCTAGCAACTTAGTAGACGACGCGATCAATCGGTGAGCAGGATAATTGGCAATTTATTTGAAGTCTCGTCACTTGTAAAGGGTATTCCAATAGGGACTTTCGAACTTTGACAGTTGATAGCGGCCATATTGTTCAAGCTACATCTGTTAAATTGGTTGTCACTTATTCAGTCTGTTTTGCCAAATTATCATGTAACATGTGCAAAATTAATTTATCAAAATAAGTGTTATGTTCGGCCAACGTTCCGTGGGCATCACTCATTGTACGGTTGCCACAATCGTCTTACCGAGAGGACTGTTCGCAAGGTGGTGGATAAATTTGAGTCCACTGGTTCAGTAAACGATAAACCAGTATGTCGACGAAATGCAAGATCTGCCGAAAACATCGCCGCTATCTGTGAGACTGTGCAGGAGAATCCGAGGCAGTCGATTTCGCGTCGCTCACAAGAACTCGGCCTTTCGCAGACCATAACTAGGGTCTGCCCCGGAACCCGTGCAAAATTCCACTGACCCAATAGCTGAAGGTAAACGACCAGATCATAGACAACGACGTGTGTTCGCTGGATGGGCTCTGGAGCAGTTGGAAACTGACCCTAAATTTCAGCGATTTCAGCGACGAGGCATTTCTGTCATACCCTTTCATCCATTTCTGGATGATGGATGAAAGGGTATGTCAACAAACAAAATTGTCGACTTTGATACGCTACCACATTCACATGATATCCAAGAGGGTCCAATCCAGGCCCGGTCCCAGCTAAATGAGCGCCCTGTGCAAGACCTGCATTTAGCGCCCACACCCCCCCCCTTTTTTTTGAAACATGGTTGTCTTAAGTTTAAATTTGGAGAGCAAAAACTAGATTGGGAGCAAGATAATCTCGGTTTGACCCTAAAATTTAATACTTCTAAACATGAGCTTTCTGGTTTTACAAGGGGGACTAATACAGTTTTGTAAACTAAGGAATGAAGAACGTATTTTTCAAGCATTAGCTTGTTGAAAACTAAAAAAATATTTTAATGTTATTTGAAAACTCAAAATTCGTTTTTATGCTTCAAGCTACTCAAAACTTTCTTTTGATCTAGTGTTTTGAAATAAAATTCTGCCTTAAAACTTTCTTTCGGTTCTAAACTATTTTCGTAACATTCATCACCATCGTAAAGAAGATGTTTCTTGAAATTTAGATGATGTTTCAAATAAGCATCGAATTGTTTCAAAAAACATAACAGGTGCTCATTAGGCACCGAGCTGAATTATTGACTACTAAATTGAATCAATACGAGCTGCATGGGACGAAAATGTTCTTGGTCGAATTCTGTTTTGAAGACCAAGATGCTTCCCTTCATATTTGAACCATTATCGTAACTTTGACTTCCACAGTTGCTTATTGAAATTCCTTAAAATTCAAGTTTGTCTAAAATTAACTTTGTAAGTTCCTCTCCGGTCTTGTCTTCTCCTTTTAAAAGCCCAAAACAACAATAGTCAACAATAAGCGTAGAATTTGGCCTCTTTTAGCATGGACACAATTTGATTAGTAACAGTTGTAGAAAAGATACGTGTTATCTAATTTTGTATATTTTTGTTCAAATATTTATTTTGGGTTTCTTGATTCGTTCTCCTCAAGCGCTCTCCTAACACCAAATCAAATAAGGCTACTTCCTCAACAACCGGTAAAAAGTTACCATTATTAAGCCCAAACAACACTTCAGAAGTTCCTCGAGAAGCTAATGCTTGAGAACCAAGAAATTCATCTAAACTAATTAGTGTTTGCAAAACAGCTTAGCTCTATCTAATATTTTATTTCAGTTTAGATCGAGGTGAGTCTATTGTTGTTTCCGTTCTCAAAACTTTTTCGAAAAACATCCTGTATCTCTGCTTGACAAGGCTTGGGAATTTTTGTTCATTGCATAAAATACAAACAAAATTATAGAGAATAGAGTTTGCTAGGCAATATGTACATAAGTCCCCAGAAATGAAAGATGTGTAATTGAATTTTCTAATACATTACATTACATTGTTGAAGAAGAAAAAACCAAAAAATATTTTTTTGTTTTTTGGGTGTATGCTAAATTTTTTGGGGTAGTGTATATATACCTACTGTACTCATTCTCCTTTCAAACAAATATGTATGATGAGCAAATCTCTTTCTTACGTGCAGAAATAAAATCTGCACATTTTCTCTCCTCCATAGGAACTGAGTTTATTATTTTGAGTTTTTTGAGTGCTTGTGCAAGAAATTATCTTGCACAGTCTTGCGTGTGAATGGTATATTGTATGAACAGGTGAAATTATGTAGTTTGTATTATTTGAAAATAACTGCGTTCAGAAAGCGTTTAGAAAGGCAAAGGTAGCTTGGATGAACTAAAATTTTATGAAAGTCCGTATATCGATAAATTGCATATTGTTTGTTTAGGCTCACAATGCGCCCCCAAGCGCTTGGCGCCCTGTGCATTTGCACATCCTGCACATATGGTAGGGCCGGCCCTGGTCCAATCCATCTCGAAAAAAATGTCTGTTTGTTGTGGATTTTGTCCTGGCGGCGTCATTGGTCCATATTTCTTTGAGATCGACGTTGGCCGGACGGGCATCACCGTCAATGGCGAGCGCTTTAGGTCGATGATTACCAACTTCTTTTGACCTGATTTGGAGGATACAGACACCAACGACATGTGATTTCAACAGGACGGCGCTACGTGCCTCACAGCTCACTCCACATTGGAAATCCTGCACAAGCGATACGAGGGCATGGTCATCTCACGTGGAGATGATGTGAACTGGCCACCGATATCATGCGATTTTGACCACGTTTTGACTTTTTCTTGTAGGGTTTTCTGAAGTCGCAGGTCTAAACAAAGCCACAAACTATAGAGGCCTTCAAAACCGACATAACATATGTCATCGGTCAAATTCAGCCTGAATAATGCGCCAGAGTCATGGAATATTAGACATTTCAGATGCTCGCCACCCAGAAAAGTCGTCGCTGGTATTTGAACGATGTTATATTTCACCAATAATGGCATCGATAGGCCTTCTAAACAAATATAAAATTTCGATGATATGATAACTCACACACACTTTGTTGCATTTAAATTTAAAGATATGTAGCGCTTAATGAATGTCTCATTACAATCGTTTATGTACAACTGAAGTTGGAATTTGGTTCAGTCTTCTCCCACTTATTCCCAGAGAAATTCCTTCGCCCTCAACTCTTCTACATCAGGTTTGATAAGAATAGACAACTCGAGGTATAATCTGCAAATTTATTGATTAAAATCCATTGCTTCGTCCTGCTCCTTGAGGCCCAGAGTGGTTCTTAAAAACTGATGAAGCGCGCATTTATCCCGTTGCATTAAATGGCCTCCTAAGTTTCAATTAGAACCAACTGCGCGATTAAGTGCCTGCCCCAAGTTAAAAGGGTTCCAGGTTCGAATCCCAGTGAAATCGAATCTGGTTCAGTCACCATTTGCCGTTGGGATCAAATTAACGGCACTGGAGTAGGCTGCTACTTGGCAATTTGAGTCTGAGTGCTCCAGTAGTGTTTCAAAAATCCTCCCAAAACAAAAAAAAAAATTGCTTGTTAAAGACTTAGAAATGTTTAACCTTTTCACAATGCCATGAACTTTAATATGACACCTCTTGTTGGCTGACCTTATATAAGGTTCAATTATGCCTAGTATCGCAGTCGATACTGAGAATTTGGAAAAATCATTTCTGCAGACTGTTGAACGGCGATGAGGACACAAATACCGCTGTCAGGCAGAATATTCCACTCAACACAACGGACGATGATAGAAGAGAATACCGTCCCCCCGACCTAGACGAAGTCAAGGTAGCGATATCGAGACTGAAGTCTAATAAAGCTGCTGATGCAGATAGTCTGCCCGCTGAAATGTTTAAAGCAGCTGGAGGTGATCTGGTAGGGCGCACGCACCAGCTCATCTGCAAGATATAGTCGGAGGAAAGAATGCCCGATGAGTGGATCGTTTGCCCGATCCACAAGAAAGGAGACCCCTTTGACTGCGCCAACTATCGAGGGATAAGTCTCCTTAACATCGCCTATAGGATATTTTCTGTGTGAACGCCTGAAAGCATTCGTCGCCAATCTAATAGGCCAGTATTAGTATGGTTTCAGACCAGGAAAGTTCACCATCGATCTAATCTTCACACTGCGGCAGATCCTGGAAAAGACCCAAGAAATGCAGATCAACACACACCACCTATTTGTCGATTTCAAGGCCGCATATGACAGCGTGTATAGAGACGAACTATACAGTGCCATGTCTAGTTTTGACATTCCTGCCAAACTTGTCAGACTGAGCAGGATGACGATGGGAACTCTCGCTGCTCCATCAAGGTCGGTAACGAACTCACCGACACCTTCAATGTCAAAAAAGGTTTTAGACAAGGCGACGCGCTGTCATGTGATTTCTTTAACATCGTTCTTGAGAAGATCGTGCAAAACTCACTGGTCAACACAAGAGGCACGATCTTCCAAAAGTCTGTTAAACTGCTAGCCTACGCGGATGACATTGACGTGATTGGGCGAACACAGCGAGCCGTCAATGATGCGTTTGCTGGCATTGAAACGGAAGCGGCTAAAATGGGTCTGGCGGGTAAACGAGGGCAAAACCATGTTTATGCTGTCATCGAGAAAAGACGCACAACATCGACGACTTGGTCAGAACGTCACCATAGGCAGCTATAACTTTGAGGTGGTTAAGGACTTCGTCTACCTTGGCTCCGCGGTAAACAGTACAAACAACATCAGTACCGAGATCAAACGCAGAATAACTCTTGCCAACCGCTGTTTTTATGGGCTCAAAAGGCAATTGAGTAGTAGAGCCCTCTCTCGGAAGACCAAGTTTACTCTGTATAAGACCTTGATCATCCCAGTCCTGCTTTACGGCGCAGAGGCTTGGACAATATCCCAAGCGGATGAACAGTCTCTTGGTCTTTTCGAGATGAAAGTTCTGCGCGCGATCTTTCGTCCTGTTTGCGTTGATGGCTTTTGGAGGAGAAGGTTCAACCACGAATTGTATGAGCTGTACAGCGACATGAGTCTAGCCAGGCGTCTACGGATCCAACGCCTAAGATAGCTAGGCCATGTAGAGCGTATGGAAAACTTAGCTCCGGCCCGAGAAGTCTTCGACTCTGAGCCTGTGGGACAACGCAACAGAGGACGTCCACGTACAAGGTTGCGCACACAAGTGGAGGGGGACCTCGGCCGGCTTGGTGTGCGAAACTGGAGACAGCTGGCGAAAGATCGTGCTGGCTGGAGAGGCATGTTGAGTGAGGCCCAGGTCCACCTCGGACTGTAGCGCCCTAAGAAGAAGAAGAAGAATTATGCCTAGAGCCATACCGAATGTTGATTTGCTGACAATTCTGACCCAACTCTGACAGCTCTCCGTTTTTCAATTCATCGTCTCCATTTGGTGAAAAGAGTTTGAAATGAGTTCCCCTATGAAGAAATTGCAGCATCCTCAAGCACCTCAGAAGATTATCAAGAGAAGATTTGTGAAATAGGTAGAGTTCGACCGAACATTCGGCTTCGGCTTCGGTCGAAGGTGTTCAAAAAGCCGAAGTTCGGCTTCGGCTTCGGCTTCGATCAAAAAACTGGCCTTCGGACGGACTCTAGAAATAAGGTTATCGGCTATTACGTCGCCACTGCGAAGATGGCGTCTTAAAGCTAAATAAGAACCTGTCATTCATCTATAAGCTGATGAATGTTATTCATCAGTAGACATACGTTACAAGCTTTTGCAATTTCTGTTACCGCCTCCTGCTCCTCTTCAAATTCACGCGAATAGTCTGTCGAATTGGAAATTCCCTGGACTTTATCCCATCACTTAAGCTCCTCGAATCCCCGAAGATCTCGTCGCGTCTTTAAGTGTTTACCTAGTCGAATGCACTTACTCCACCTCAACAACAATTTAAAATCCCATGCAGCTATCAATCAATCTTCAAAGGGAAACACAGTCTTGCCACGACCCACCCTTCCCACGGCTTCGTCAAATTTCCTGCTTCGACACTGTACAACTTTCTAAACCATCTCGATCCTAGATAAGTCGCATTTTTCCCTCGCAGCCAGCAGAGAAGGAGACAAAGGCATCGCACCACACCCACCACACGTCAGGATATAAGAAGAACGTCTTCTCAGCGGAATCCTGCAGTGAGCCACCCGGCTGGGGGTTTGCAGTTCATTTTCTTTTTCGGTTTTTTTTTGTTCGTTTTGTTTTTTTGTTGTACGCTCCAGCTACGCAACGGATAATGAGATTTCGAGTGAATTTCGTACAAAAACAAAGGAGCAGCGTTTACGGGTGGGAAATGGTTTTTTTCAAAGGAAATTCCTCCACTGTCATGGGGCGAGAAGGGCTCTGTGTGTGTGTGTGTGTGTTCGTGGCCTGGGAGTGGGTGTGCGGAAGGAGAGTATCCTTTCACCGCAAATCTGATTTTAGTGCTTTTTTCCTTATCCCGAGTTGTTTTCTTTCGCCATCTCTCAGATGATAATGCACTCTTGTTGCTGTGATGCCGCCCGTCGTCGGTGGGGTGGTGGTACAAAACTTCAGTTTAAGGGTGTTTAAGTCAGCACCCTGACGCTGATATTGCTGCTGTTGCTGGTGTCGCCCCGCAGTCTCACACTTGTGCGCTCTCTTCATTATCCCCTTTTTCTGGTTGCTGAGTGAGTTGTGGGATGCGCCACCCGGTCGTACGGGTCTTAGATTTTAAAACTCGTCCTTAAAACTTGAGTAATTGAAGATTTAAGGGATTCCTTTGTCATTCACAGTAATCGATTTGAACAGGGACTAAAGCACGCTGGTGGCACTGATTTCATTAGCTAGAAAGGACGCTGCCGCCGTAGACGGATTTACGTTTTTCGAATTGGTTCGCTGGGTGGATGGGGGATGTGCAGCCGTAGAGGACACCCTCTTTCGTGTGGCAACAAGTTATGCACACTTTAATTAGCGAGAAACGGGCGACTTTCCAAACTAATTAAGGAGGTTTCTCGAGAAGTGAAACGAGTGCTATCGATGGCTGGTGTGGGCGCGATAATGAATATTTGCATTTGCTTCCCCTAATGAAGCCTCTTGGCCTGAGTGGTCTTGGGACGGCCTTCTGAAATCAAGCACTTATCCATATTGTGCCTGTGTGGGAATTGATAAGATTTTCTTGACAGTGGGAGAAAAGGCAAGGAGAGGGGAGATTCGACTTTGATATCAATTAATAGTCACTTACTGTCAAATACGAAATGTTCCACAACCAAAAGAAGCCTTTATCCAAAAAGAATCGTAGGTAATATCGTAAGTGTCATTCAAATGCAACCTGGAAACAATTCTTAGCTAATTTTGGCAAAAAAAAGGACTAAAGCAACCGAGCGAATAAACAAAAAGTTGGTTCGCTTTTGCTTACTTAAATGGGAGCGAAGGCAAGAAAATAATGCGAGGAAGTTCGACGTTGGACGGCTACAATCGCAAGCGATCGCCGAATCCTTTTCCGATCGAGTCTCCCTTAATCTCAGAAGAAGTCCTTTGCCGCCAACACCAAGTATTGAAGACGAGTGGCAACATTGCCAAAAAGCTTTCAGAGATGCTGCCTTTGATGTGCTGGGTTTCACTCGGACACCACAACGAAACCCCTGGCGAATGCAGGTAAGCAGGAGGCCTACAAAGTGCCACTGCAAAGAAGGGAAAGAGCTGCTCCCGAGCTCTACGAGCAGAAAAGGAGAGACGAACACCGGCTTCTCAAGAGGAAAAAGAAGGAGCATGAGAAGCGCGCGATCGGTAGAATAGAGACCTTAGGTCAGGTTAGGTTAGGTTAGGAGGGCCTTATGCTGTTGCCAGCAATTTACACCCAGAGGCCGTGAAGGTTCATTGTGTATGCCCTGTAAGGATTGCATGCTTACCGAGAATTAACGCAGGGTCAATATGCAATTACCAAAACCACACCGTTCTAATTAGAAATTTCCTTAGGTCAGGGATCTGAACCTTCACCACATCGCCGAGCTCGTAAAAGAACCTTGCTTTCAAGTGAGTGAGCCGCCGTTCTTGTAGAGCAGGGCAATGGCAAAGGAGATGCTCCACTGATTCAATTTCTTCTTCATCCCAACAGCTCCCACAGAAATCGCTCGCCGAGAGGTTTAGTCTCTTAGCCATTGCAACTATCGTGCAGTGGCCAGTGAGAACCCCTATTAAGATGCGTATGCTTTTCTTATTGTTGGATATGAGAAATTTGGTCTTGTTGGTATTGTATTTGGGCCATAAACAGTTAGATATGACGCAGCCTGGGTGGCTTTGTAACTGTTCGTTTGCTGATGACACAGATACTTGCTCAATGAGTCTTTTGGCAGAGCTAATAGGAGGGTGGATAGTATTGTCAGCCGATTCTGCGCCTGAACTTGAACCTGTCCCTGCCAGTTCATCTGCCTTTTCGTTTCCTTCAATGTTAGAGTGTCCAGGAACCCAGCTGAGAAGGATTTTGTGGCGGTTCAGGCTTTAATGCTCTTTAATGTAGTCCTCGACGGATTTGGAGTTTACGGGATGGGAATTCAATGCCTTCAAGGTCGCTTGACTGTCCGAGCAAAAGGTGACTTCCATGTCAGGGAGGTCCATTTGCTGTACAATCTGCGCAGCTTTCTTAATGGCAAAGATAATAATAATAATAATAATAATGGCGGCGCTACAGTCCGAGGTGGACCTGGGCCTAGCTTCTCAGCAACCACTCGTGTTTGTGCGTGCTATTGTTCTCTCACGAGTGGAGGGGACCTACAGTTTAATGCCGACTCCGAACGGCGAGATTGAGAGGCTTTTTCTAGACAGTTATACTCTTTGAGCATTGTCAGTGACTCGAAAGAGGTGGAGCCGCTAACAATTTTTTTTTTGAAAAATTGTTTGTCTGAACTTGGATTTGAACCTAGACTGTGAAAGTCTAATGCGCATGGGTCGACGCACGAACCCACACGGCCACGGCGCCCAAAGATATCGGATTGAAATACACTAGAATAGTCAGTTAGCCGATGTTTATTCTTAGTGTCTCACAGAAGATTCCCGCTCCCGTACCGGAAGCTGTTTTCGATCCATCAGTGAAAATGGGTGTGCCTTTAATGAAGTCAGGCTTTTTCCAACCCTGCCTATCAGCGATAAGGATCGTGAAGTTCTTGTCAAAGTCATACTCGGGTTTTTCGTAGTCTGTGACCCCTGCGATTGAAAGATTCGAGCAGACTTAATTGTCCGTAGCTGTTTGGATGCCAGTTATGACATTCCCGAGTCTGAGAGCTGATTTGGCGGCAGAGCTCTTAATGAAGAGTTGCAGAGGTTAAAGGTAAGGCATCGTTTCCAGCCCCATCTGAGGGGTGGATTTGAGTGCTCCAGTAACGCCAAGACAGGCTAACCTTGTACCTTATTTACGTTGCTCAGGTAGGATTTGGTGTTAACTGCTTCCCACCAAGCAATACTGCCGTAGGTGAGGATAGGTCTTACGATGGCCGTGTACAATCAGTAGATACTGTGTGGTTTTAGGCCCCATCTTTTGCCGAAGGTCTGTTTGCAGGTGTAAAAAGCGTTGAGACCTTTTTTCATTCTTTCCTCGGTGTTCCTCTTCCAGTTTAGTTTGGAGTCGAACGTAACTCCAAGGAACTTCATTGGAGATAGTGAGGGGAATGTTTTTTCTATTCTGGATGTCTTCAATTTTGGAATCTTGTATTAAATAGAGAGTTACTACTGCAGGAATGTGGTAAGAAAGTTTTGCGAAAGAGTAAAGTCCACCAATCAGGGTTATAAAGCCCGAACTGAACTGAAGCCGGGTAGATCGTAGTAGAATCACAGTCGATGCTGAGGATATGGAAGAATCACTTCTGCAGACTGTACCGAATGTAAGAACCGAATTCCGCTGTCATTCAACTCGAATGAAAGGGACGATGTAGATCAACTACGGACAGACGGACGTACACACCGAACTTATAAAGGTTTCGTTTTGGTAGACGAACCTTAAAAACACTGCAGCAAAATCTGCGAGGACTTTACTGCTTGTTCCTGAAACCAATGTTGCAAGAAAGTTATTGCAGTCCATCTAAACTAGTTTGCAGAGAGTTACAGTCAATTTTTTTTCGAATTGTTTTCTCTATGAGCTTGTGCATTTTTTGTGTCGGTGAACCATCTCTCCGCAACACTAAGCCCCCTAGAAGGCCGTCGAGTTCAGAGTCTTTTTCAATGTTTTAAGCAGATTATGACGTAATTTGTTTCCTCAGGGTTGTTTCTTGGTCTTTCAGTTGATCCTGTTATTTGAGGCACAACTAGGGCCTTGTTTCACGGAAATTGGAAATAATTGTTTGCTTTCCATATAATTTTCTTATTGTCATTTCATTTTGCTCTTCAACTCTTTCTGTTTATCAGGCCACTTTGCCATGTCATTCCGGGTTCGGTTGTTTTCTTAGATTTGCGGCACAGTTTGCTTTCCCAATAAGAAAAATGTGCTCGCTTGAAAGACGAGAAATGTAATACATTCTTACAAGCCTGAGAGACACCGATGATGCTCTGAGAGTGTGAGTACCACAAAAAGCTTCTTCAAATTGCAGTTTAACGTCGACATGCAACAGTTAGTCCTGAGATTCTTTAAAGGCTTTAAATCGGCTGTCATACTTTCAGGTTCGAATGAAAAGTGAAATGAAAAAGAAAACGTCTAATCAAACACCAAAGGTTCCAATCCGTTGAGTTGCATCACCAAACAGCCCACAGATGGCAGCACTTACGTCTATCCCTCGCAAATAATCTCCCAACCAGAAGAGATCCCCACATATCCCTTAAGCCATTCCACTGGCACTCTGCCCACATTTCGTCGTATTCACTCCATTCACACCCCAGCACATCACACTCTGTCAAGCGCGCGGAATACAAAAAATTTTACAATTTTATTCCCTCTTAATCTTGAATCTACTTTGCTATGCCGCCCGTTCGAAACTTTTGTTACCGAGTTTACTTAAAATCAAAACTTATCCCATAATCATAAAGTATCACAACAGGACACGGCAGGATGCATGCGAGTGTTGTGTGTGCATGCACGCCCCTCACTTCATAATCCACACACCGTGTGACAGAAAACATTTTTGAACCCCAGACCAAAAGGGGCGCGCAAAAAGAGCAAAAAAATCCCGAAAAACTTTTCCCTTTCGAGAGTGGCCAGGAAGAGTCCTGGAAAATGAAAGAAAAAAAAAATACAAGACCGTAACGCAAAGTTTGTTTTGGGCATTTCCGTCAAGATGTTCACTGCCCATAAGGTGGATTCAAAAAGTCAGGCCACCACTAGGACCACCAGACGAGCGGCGAACAACAAAAACACACGGGAACGGGACGGGGTACAGGAACTCGCCCTCAGGAAGGACGTATGGTAGGAAAATGTTAAGTTTTTGAACTCGATGCATTTTTATTACGAGCACGCTGCCCCCTGCGTCTGGCTAAAGTCTGTCGCTTCCGCTTCCGCAGCGGGGTGTAGACTGCGGGAAGGAACTGTGAAAAGAAGCAAAAAACTACTGAAATGATTATAAGAATCCACTTATGTGCGATGGCCAGAGTGTAGCTTGTAGCGGATAGCGTGTAGCGATATATTCATGGCTTCTGTTCGAATTTGCATGTCGAGCAAGGGTCTTATGCTGTGCGCCAGCACACAACAAAGTAATGTCCTTAGCGGTATTTTTCTTTTGTGAAGGAGTTTTAACCAATTTAATCGGTAAAAACGTGTTGGAACTTTGGCAGCAGTTGACCTCTGGCTTGCCGCTGCAGATTGGATGTGTGGGTTGTGTTTGCTCTGGATACGAAGCGCCTTGAAACAGTGCAGTCGATATGGAGAGGTGGGCACTGCCGATGCTGGTGGGATTGGGGGTCGATTGCTTTTACTTTGATTGAGTTTTTCTTGGAATTTGAAGTATCATACTCGGTTTTTTGGAGTGAAGAGGTAGAGAGAGAGTGCATTGCGTGGGGTTTTGTTTGACTTCGACGGGAAAGAAGTTGTTGGGTGTGCCAAATTTAGAAAATTGAGTTCAAAGACCAACCATTTGCAGCTTAAGTGGTTCACCTCGATATGGGGGTGGAATGTGGTGGAATGTTGTGAAATGGACGCCAGGATGAAGATATTGGAAATATCTGAGGCATTGTCAGGATGATGGTGGTTTCGTCTTGGAGCGAGATGGATGAACGCAATTTCGCTGAATAGCTGAAATCTATGTTTCAAATTCTAACCGGGGACAGGTAGCCACTGTTGAAGAGAAGGCGCCCTAGGCGACGTCTGCGTTAGGACTTAAAAGGACGCAGTGAAGACTGCGCTGAATAACTGAAATCTGTAAAAGGTCTTCTGAAAGAATGGGGCAAGTTGTCACTGTTCAAGAGACAGTGCCATTAACGTCTGCCTGAGTGCTCATTGGCAGTTAGGCCTTCTGCAATTCCGAGGACGCAAGAAGAATGTGCTGAATAGCTCGAACATGTGTTTCAAATTCCAACCGTGGACTAGTTGTCACAGTGCCCTAAACGATGTCTACTTTAGGATATAAAGGCAGTTAGAGCTTCAGCATTTCAGAAAACGAAGGGAAGAATTCGCTGAATAGCTGAAATCTGTGAAGGGTCTCAAATTTCAACCGGAGACTGGTTGCCACTGAAGATAAGGTGCCCTAGACGGTGTCTACGTTAGGATTCATTGGCATTTAGGCCTTCTGCAATTCTGAGGACGCAGGAAGAATGCGCTGAATAGCTAAAATCTGTGTTTCAAATTCCATCCGGGACTTGTTGCCACTGTTGAAGAGAAGGTGCTCTAGACGACGTCTTCGTAAGGTTTCAAAAACAGATAGGCCTTCTACAATTCAAAGAAAGAATTGAAGAATGTGCTGAATGGCTGAAATCTGTGAATGGTTACAAATTTCAAGCGGAGACTGGCTGTCACTGAAGAGAAGGTGTCCCAGACGATGTCTGCGTTAAGATTCATTGGCAGTTAGGCCCCTTCACAATTCAGAGGACGCGGGAAAGAATGCGCTGAATAGCTGAAATCTATATCCAACCGGGGTCTGGTAGCAACTGTTGAAGAGTAGGTGCCCTATACGATGTCTGCGTTAGGACTCATTAGCAGTTAGGCCTTTGCAACTTAGAGGACACAGGATTGGTTCCAAATTCAAATCGGGAACAGGTTGCCACTGAAAACAAGGTACCCACGTCTGCATGAGGTTTCAAAGGCAACTAGACCTTTCGCAATTCAGAATACGCAGGAAGGAATGCGCTGAATAGCTGAAACCTGCGAATGGTTTCAAATTCCAACCAAGGACTGGTTGCCACTGAAGAGAAGGTGTCCCAGACGATGTCTGCGTTAAGATTAATTTGCAGTTAGGCCCTCTACAATTTAGAGGATGTAGGAAAGAATGCGCTGAATAGCTGAAACCTGTGAATAGTTTCAAATTCCAAACGGGGACTGGTTGCCACTGAAGGCAAGATGCTCTAGCCGATGTCCACACTAGGCAGCAAGGCCTTCTACAATTCATAGAAACATGTGCTGAATAACTTAAATCTGCGTTTCAAATTCCACCCGGGGCAAGTAGCCACTGTTGAAGAGAAGGTGCCATCGACGACGTCTACAAGCGGATTCAAGCGAAACTAGGCCTTCTACTTTTCAGGAGAAACAGCGGAAACTGTGCTGAATAGCTGATATCTGTGAATGCTCCAAATTCTAACCGGGGATAGGTTGTCACTGTTGAGGAGAATGTGCCCTAGATGACGTCTACGTTGGGACTCAACGGCAGCTAAACCTTCTGCAATTCAGAGGACGCAGAGAAAAATTCGCTAAATGGCTGAAATCTGTGCATGGTTCAAAATTCCAATCGGAGACTAGTTGCCACTGAAGAGAAGATGTCCTAGACGACGTCTACATGCATATTCAGAGGCAGCTAGGCCTTTAGCAATTCAGAAGACGCAAGGAAGAATGTGCTGAATTGCTGATATCTGTAAAT
Organism: Myathropa florea; assembly: GCA_930367185.1. Lineage (NCBI taxonomy): Eukaryota > Metazoa > Arthropoda > Insecta > Diptera > Syrphidae > Myathropa > Myathropa florea. The sequence goes on from OV884004.1 coordinate 85,109,029, forward strand.
AATTCAAAATTTCAATCGGAGACTGGTTGCAATTGAAGAGAAAGTGCCCCAGACTACGTCTATGTTCGGATTGAACGGCAACTAGGCCTGTTCAATTTAGAGGACGAAGGGAAGAATATGCTGAATAGCTGAAATTGGTGAATGGTTTCATATTCCATTCGGAGACTGGTTGCCACTGAAGTGAAGCTACCCTTGACGATGTCTACGTAAGGGTTCATTGGCAGGTAGGCCTTCTACAATTTAGAGGGCACGGGGAAAGGGCGCTGAATAGCTGAAATCTGAGTTTCAAATTCCAATCGGGACTAGTTGCCACTGTTAAAGAGAAGGTGCTCTAGACGACGTCTACATTATGATTCAAAAACAGCTAGGCCTTCTGCAATTCAGAGAACGAAGGGAAGAATGTGCTGAATGGCTGAAATCTGTGAATGGCCTCAAATTCCAACCTGAGACTGGGTGCCACTGAAGAGAAGATGCACTAAAAGACGTCTACATTAGGATTCAAAGGCTATGAGCCTTCTGCAATTCATCGATGAACGAATTTTGCTTATGAGCAGTCGCCTTCTCTCAGACAAGTCGGCCGCTCCCAACCCCCACTTCCGTAACACAAGTGGGGTCGTTTCCACACGAACAGAATAGAGTGTCCAATTTATTCAAGTAACTCCAAGATACACATATCCCATTTCCTCTAAGCATTTTTAAACTTGTTGGCTTACACAGTGATTCACGGCACACACTTCAAACAGCGCCGAATGGATGGGAACACACTCAAGGATATTCACGAGTTCTTTTTCTGCTTTTCAGAGAAAAAAAAGAAAAAAAAACAACGACAACCTTCAACCCTCTCTGCCCCGCTCCCGTTTGAAGCAACCCCATCGACAACTCAAAGACGACATTCTCCTCTCAACCCTAGCGAATCGAATTACATCTAATCTCCCGGCAATCTCTTTCACTATCCGAATCTCGTAGATCTCTCGAAAAAGCCCTCCAAATAGCGAGGCATTCAAAACATGAAAGCCGGGATTCATCGTCTTTGCCATTTTCGTTCGTATTTTTGTATGTTTTTCTCCTTTTTTTGCGTTTTGTGCTCTCTTCTCCTTAAGCCCGCTCTCGCCCTCGTCCTTGCGCTCTGTTTCTGTGTTGTTGTAATGTTTTTTTCGCTTTTTTTGCGCCCGTCAGCAACAGCAACAGCAGCAGCAGCAGTGGTACTCGTTTGCAGTGAAATTATTCAAATAGAATTTTCCCATAAATAAATTTCGCAATTTGAGTGTAGGAGCTGTGGAATCGGAGGGCCCTGGCGCACGGGAGAGGGCGGCTGGATTACTCCTCGGAAGTTATGTGATAAAGAATGCCATCAATGGGGTACAGCTTTAAAGTGGGTGGGTGGACGGGCAGCACACAAAACACACTCGGATACAACAATTTCAGGATTCGACATGGCGGGCAAACATTCGAGAAATGCATTGAAAATTTGAGTTTTCCTCCAAAACAAAAAAATGAAAAAATATAACGTCGGTATTTGACTGTGGCAACTATCAGGGGTGAAATGAAATTACACGAGCTTAGGCTTTAAATTCCGAATGAAATGCCGCCACACACCACAGTACGTGCCATGAGTTCAATGGAATTTCAACACGTCCGAGGCCTGTTGATTGTGATCGATGGGGTCAGTGTTCGCTTTTGGTCATCAGCAAACGCCTTCTCGTACGGAAATTTGGTCGGTATACTTCGCCTCGGAGAGGTAGGGATGTGAAGGCACCAAGTCGGCAATGTCAACTGAAAATATCACCGCTTAGCTGTGAATCTGACTGAAGGTCCAAGGAGTTCCATTTCGAGAAGATCATAGGAATGCAGCCTGTCCGCAACCTCTATTCATCGCATCTTCACCTTCATGCTATCAGATCTAATTGAGACAATGGTTGGAGTCAGAAGTTCACATACATCGTCGTATTTTCACTGATTGGAGGCTGGAATTGAATGAGCACGATCATGATTTTTTACACAAAATCGTTCTGAGTGATGGAGTTCATTCCTATTTGTCTGGGTGCGTAAATTTTCAAAACTCTGAAAACCCAAGACAAATAGTGGAACAAGCTTACGAGTTTGACAGTTTTGTGCGGTCTTTGAGCTGGTCATCGGCCCATAGGTAGGTAGGTAGGTGCTAGGGTGCCCTTGCGACTGGGTCGCGGCTCACTGAGGCTAACAGTTTGGTTAATTGTGCCCTGGGTGTACCCCGTGAGACCTACACTTTTTCTGCTGATTCGAACCAAACAGATTGTTGGATATATCTCAGGAGGTGCTGCAGCTCTATTTTATTCAGATCCTCCAGCTCGTCGAAGAAATTACTGCCTAGTATTAGCAGTCTCCTTCCCTGTAGGGTTGGACAAACGCATAGCAGGTGGCGGACGGACTCTATTTCTTCCTCGTCCCTGCAACTTCTACAGTAGTCGCTATGGGGGATACCTAACCTACTGGCATGGGTGCCTATCGGACATTGTCCGGTGAGAACTCCCTTCTTCTTCTTCTTCTTAGGGCGCTACAGTCCGAGGTGGACCTGGGCCTCACTCAACATGCCTCTCCAGCCAGCACGATCTTTCGCCAGCTGTCTCCAGTTTCGCACGCCAAACCGGCCGAGGTCCCCCTCGACTTGTGTGCTCCACCTTGTTCGTGGACGTCCTCTGTTGCGTTGTCCCACAGGCTCAGAGTCGAAGACTCTTCGGGCCGGAGCTAAGTTGTCCATACGCTCTACATGGCCTAGCCATCTTAGGCGTTGGATCCGTAGACGCCTGGCTAGACTCATGTCGCTGTACAGCCCATACAGTTCGTGGTTGAACCTTCTCCTCCAAAAGCCATCAACGCAAACAGGACCAAAGATCGCGCGCAGAACTTTTCTCTCGAAAAGACCAAGAGACTGTTCATCCGCTTGGGATATTATCCATGCCTCTGCGCCGTACAGCTGGACTGGGATGATCAAGGTCTTAAACAAAGTCAACTTGGTCTTCCGAGAGAGGGCTCTACTACTCAATTGCCTTTTGAGCCCAAAAAAACAGCGGTTGGCAAGAGTTATTCTACGTTTGATCTCACTACTGATGTTGTTTGTACTGTTAACCGCGGAGCCAAGGTAGACGAAGTCCTTAACTACCTCAAGGTTATAGCTGCCTATGGTGACGTTCTGGCCAAGTCGTCGATGTTGTGCGTCCTTTCTCGATGACAGCATATACTTGGTTTTGTCCTCGTTTACCGCCAGACCCACTTTAGCCGCTTCCGTTTCAATGCCAGCAAACGCATCATTGACGGCTCGCTGTGTTCGCCCAATCACATCAATGTCATCCGCGTAGGCTAGCAGTTGAACGGACTTTTGAAAGATCGTGCCTCTTGTGTTGGCCAGTGAGTTTTGCACGATCTTCTCAAGAACGATGTTAAAGAAATCACATGACAGCGCGTCGCCTTGTCTAAAACCTTTTTTGACATTGAAGGTCTCGGTGAGTTCGTTACCGGGTGAGAACTCCCACCACCGTTCAAATATCCTTGCGACTGATGCTGACCATTGATAATGATTTCTTCATGTTAAACACAGGCCACAGGGCTCTCGACGTTGACCCAATGTCCAAATTCAGCCATCGCGCATTTGCTCTTTCTAAGGCTTCGTCCTCTATTCCTTTCCTTAGGAAACTTAACGGCGTGTAGACATACGGTAGTGCTAGAGATTTATCTAACTCTGAGCCCTCCTTCGCTAACACTTCTGCTCTCTCGTTTTCTTGAACTCCTGTGTGTCCCGGTACTCAGTAGAGAGTCACCGTGTTTAGACAGGAGATTTCGTTGAAGTTCTCTCTGCCTTGACTAGCTGCCTTGACCTAGCTTGACTACGACGCTATGGCCCTTATAGCCGCTTGGCTTTCGAGTATCTGGTTATCGTTTTTTCAGTCAAACTAATCTCTTGCCGCCTCATTTATTGCTACCACTTCTGCTTGGAAAACCTTGGATCTGTCAAAGAGATCGCAGAAGACTTCTGCCCCCGATCCTGCACCTGTTTTTGAGCCATCAGTATCAGTATTTGCTGATAGCTCTTCCCAACCTCTCCTGTCCGGAATTCGGCTAGAGAATTTCCTCGTGGTAGTCAGGTTTGGTGGCAGATAATCCGACGTTTTGTGTCTATATGATGCTGTCTATTTTGATAGGATGGACGCCTGCCCATCTGGTTTATCTTTCCACATCTTCCCTGAGTCTCATTGCTGTCATAGCCGCTCAGCTACTACAGAAGATGTCAAGAGGGGTTAGATGGAGTAGGACCTCGAGCGCTGCTGTCGGCATTGTCCTTAGGGCGCCCGTGATTCCTAAGCAGGCCGATCTTTGGACCTTCGTCAAGCTAGAAAGAAGGTATTTCTTCTCCAGTGCTTGCCACCAGACTGATGATGATCCGTGAGTTAAGGAGTATACTACCGCTGTGTATACTCCTCGGCAGAGTCGCTTTGCACTTAGCGCTGCCGCAAGCCTCCTACGACATTCGAAGGAATACTGACCATTATGTTTCCCGAAATCCACTACGGCCCATAATTTGTCCTGAAATGATCTTGTTGCAGCTGTGAACAGATTGCCTTACTGAAAGTCTTTTTACCTGGATTTTAGTCTATTCACGTTTATGACGTTTATTTTCAGTTGGACGGCGCGGCGCCACATGCTGCACGCCTCATGAAGCAGTTGTTTCATTGCGTGGCAAATATCTTGTAAGTTTGATTTCTAGTTAACACCCAGATCGCGCGATTTAACACAATTAAACCTATAGAGCTATTTCAGAGACAAAAGATACGCCAATGCTCCACCAACCACATATCGGCGCAGTCAGTTTTCTGGCAGTGTAAGAGCATTTTCAGCAAATCCTGTGGTCTATCACCAAAAAGATCCGTTTGGATCTGCACGGCTATGATTAGGGCCCTTCTGTCCTATGCATCGGTCGTTTGGTGGAATAAGCTTTCGCGTAAATACGTAACTGCTGCTGCTTTCACCAAGCTTCAAAGAACGGTCTGTCTCGGCTGCATAGGGGCCTTCCCTAGTCCGCCTGGCTCTGCTCTTTCTTTTTGTTTTTTTTTTCGATGATTTTTGAAACACTACTGGAGCACTCAGACTCAAAACTGATCCATTGTACTGCCAAGTAGCAACCTACTCCAGTGCCGTTAATTTGATCCCAACAGCAAATGGTGACTGGACCAGATTGGATTTCACAGGGATTCGAACCTGGAATTCCTCTAACTCGGGGCAGGCACTTAACCAACTGCGCCATCCAGAGCAAGACCTTAAGCACAGCTTGGCGGTCGCTACAGACGCAAATACTTCGCCTCTTCCACCTGTTCTTCACAGCACCGTTAACAACGACAAATCGCTTAAAATGGCCAAATTCGTTAGTCCCTTGAAAGTCGTTATAACCGATTTCCGATTTTGATTGTAGTTCGTCGCCATTAGGATCGCATAGATTTCCGCTTGGAAAAGCGACGCAAATTTACCTAACGAGGTATGCAGTCTAAAGTTGTCGCTCTCCACGAAGGCACCAGCACCAGATCCTTCATTGGTCTTGGAGCCGTCCGTGAAGATTCGACTACATTCCTTTCCTGGCTCAGATTCTGGCCAAAGCCAATACTGAGTGCAGAGAAAGTCGACTTTGTATGTTCGGCGCAGCTGGAGTTCAGGTGTCCGTGCGTCAGACGGAATATCCATAAGACTGTAAAAGGAAATGTGATGCGCAAGGTCATCGAAACTCCAGTGTGAGTTGCACCCAAAACCTCTCCTTTTAAACGGAAGATGGCCTTGAGAGTGCACCCCATGATGTGGATATCTAGGGGGAAGAGATCTAGCAGTGCATCAAGAGCAGTGTCAGGTACGACTGGATGGCGCAGTTGGTGAAGTGCCTGCTCCAAGTTAGAGGAGTCCCAGGTTCGAATCCCAGTGAAATCGAATCTTGTCCAGTCACCATTTGCTGTTGGGATCAAATTAACGGCACTGGAGTAGTTTGCTGCCTGGCAGTACAATGGACCAATTTTGAGTCTGAGTGCTCCTGTAGTGTCACAAGAAAGCTAAAAAAAAAAAAGGTATTACTCAATCACTTCCTTTACTCTTCGGGAATGCAAGTCTTCTCTAAATTGGATCGGTAGCTTAAATTCGCTAAGACTTGTCTTGGTTCGGGGCCACCAAGGGATCACAGGAAGTCTACAAACGAACTGTACGGGCTGTACAGCGAAAGGAGTTTAGGCAGGTGTCTAAAAATTCAACACCTAACATGACTACACCAGAATGCATAAACAACAACGCTTCGGCTCGAAAAAAGCTGTTACTGCGAAACCGTGGGACAAATGGAAAAGAATCAATTTGATGTGAACAACTGGAGACAACCTGAGACAGAGACATTTGTTGGCGGAGGCCAAAGTCCATCCCAGACTGTAGCGCCTTTCAAACTACAATAGGCAAGAATCATGAAGCATGATCACTGAGTTAAAGGATATGAATAGATTACATGTCAACAAGTTGACACAATTTAGGACGATGTAGGCCAAACATTGGGCCGCCGTGGCGTAATGGGTAGGTGCGTCGACTCCTACGGTCTAAGGTTCGAATCTCGAAAAAACACCTAAAATGTTTTCACAGCTCAACCTCTTTCGAGTTATTGTCAGTAACTCCAAAGAGTATAACTGTTTAGAAAAAGCATCTCAATCTCGCCTTTCGGAATCGGTATTAAACTGAAGGTCCCCTCCACTCCTGACAGAACAATAGCACGCACAACACGAATGGTTGGTGAGAAGCTAGGCCCAGGTCCACCTCGGACTGTAGCGCCGCCATTATTATTATTATTAAGCCAAACATTGAATTTGTTGGAGGAGATGTGTGACGACGCGAGTATATCAAGAATGGGACAATGATGAGTTTCGGGCCAACAATAATAACCGCACGAAAACTTAAGCTTATGTCAAAACTTAACGAAAAGTAACCAGAAGCATCGTTAAATTTCAAAGTCTCTTATTAAAATTTAAGGAGAATTCAGCAGTTGACTGGCTTTTGCATACGGAGGGGTAATTTATTTCATTCCAAAGAAAGTAGGCACAAGTGAACGAACTTAACGAAACTGAGCGGTTATTATAGTCAAAATGCATAATTTTAGTGCATTCGCTCGGTTGCTTCAGTTTTCTTAAGTTACCGAAGGCCATTTTAGTTGGCCCTTCCAATTTAATTGAACTTACATTCATTCTATTTGTCAAATAGTGTCCCAAAACTCACGGAGGAAGTAATTTTGACAGAAAACACAGAATTTCAACCATTTCTTCGTGAATTTTGGAACACCTCTTATCATACGACGTTCTCATCTCATCATCTCATTTTCAATGACCCGCATGTTCCACTAAAGGGGTCGCGGGGGCAATGCATGCACGAGAGATCTCCAGGCCACTCGATCCTCCGCCATCGACTCTAACTCATCAGGAGCTATGCCCAAGCGCAACCAGGCGAGTGTTTGGACTTGGTCCAACCATCTCATCCTAGGTCTGCCAAGCGGTCGCCTACCTGATGGAATCGCATTCAAGGCACGCCTCGGAAGTCGTGATGATGAGGACATTCATACGACGTTTAAAAGCTTAATTTGTGGTGCATTATTTCTTCCTTTCTTTGGGTGGCGTTACAGTCCAAGTTGGGCGTGAACCTAGCTTCTACTACAACCACTCTTGTTGTCCGTGATCTTTCACTTTATGACATTCATTCAAAAACGGACACCGCACCCGTTTAGTCGTAAACATTAATGGGATTCAAACCTAGACTGTGAAACACAGCGAGCCGTCAATGATGCGTTTGCTGGCATTGAAACGGATGCGGCTAAAATGGTATGGGTCGACGCACAAACCCACACGACCACGGCGCCAACGTAAACATTTAGTTCTCCAAAAATTCCAATTGAATCTTAAAAAGCTGTCTTTAAACTCAAAATTTAAAATGTGCACCACGATCACAGCCCTTGAATTATGGTCTCTAGTTTGGCGATCCATTTCGAAATAGTTGAGTCATCCCGTTCACCTCGCTGACGAACGACGCCGTGCTTCATAAGCTGTCACAGTCAGCCCCTGTTTACAGCAATTTGTGCCACTTTTCACCGTCACTGTCTCATTCCAGCAAAGCACCGAGCCAGCGTGAAAAGTCTTTGCTCGTTGGCTCAGTTAGCCTTCTTTTGATGGGATAATAACGCCTGTCGCCCTTACAACCTCTTTATGCGCCTCTATATCCAATTTCCCTCCATCTTCCACTTTATGCTTCAAAGTTCTCGTCCTGTTTTCCTCGTTTTCTTTTCACTTTTCTTTTTTTTCCCTCCCTCTCTCTCTCTCGCTGAAAAGAAAATCAAGTTAACGTTTCTTTTTCCTGTACGCGATCTGTGTGAGATTGTGGGCCCGTGAGGTTGTAAGGTTGCGAGCCACTCCACTCACACTGTACGTAGCCACTTGAGGCTGTTGCCACATCGTCTGTCCCCATCGGGAGTGAATTCCAGCCAGCCTCCGTCACCGCGAGTCTCGGATTGCAGGAATGAGGGCTCGCAGTGGGGCGAAACAGCAAAGGAAACAGAAAATATGCGACGAAACGAAGAAAATTCCAATAAAGATAGCACTCTCGGAGAAGTCTAATATTTGCACACGAATCAAAAGTGACAATTTCTGTCAGTTTTTAGCTGGTGATGGTCTTTTTGTTGACGTTCGGGTTGGCCGGGTGTTTTGACGTTTGTGTTCCATCATTTTTCGTATTATTTGCTTATTTATTCTCCTCTTGGCCCATTAAGGAAGTTTACTTTTGCCAATGCTGCCTGTTTGTGTCTATTGGCGGGGGGGTATTCCTGTTTTCTTCAAGTTTCCTTATTATTATTTCTTCTCCTCTTTTTTTGCGTGTTGGCGTTGCTTTTTTTGTATGTTACCTTACACGGCTGTTTCGTCCTTTGGGAGGTAAGTGAAGGTGAAAATTTTATTTACTCCCGAGATGAATATTCCGTCGTTGGCGGAAGATGTTTACTCAATTGAGACTCCTGTGCCGCGCCATCCTGTCGCCGCATGTACTTACAAGTGGAATAATCAAATTGAATTCATTTTTGGGGTTCGATGGTTAGTTAGAGTTGAGTGGATGGATGCGAGTGGGCGAGGCGTAGGACGAGGTGAGCTGGTGGTTGTTGAGTTTCACCTGTTATCCCCGAAAATTATGAGATAAAATGAATACATTTCTTAGGAATAACAGAATTCTTGGGAGTGTTAGGACGGGAATCCTTTGAAGTTGTGAGCGAGGACGGACTCGTTAGGATGAAGTGGTTGTTTGTGAAGTCGAATCAAAGTGTCTGCACTATTTTGGGTGCAGACATCCTTTAGTGACAAGAAAGTTCCTCTTTGAGTCTATCAGGGGATTCGTGTTCGCATGCATGTGCATATCTTTCATCTCTGGCGGGGTTTGGATAACGATCAAAATATTTAGCACTCAACAAAAATTCGATTCAGACTGAAATCATGTCAACACCGATTTTGAAAGTCGGTCTAAAAAGTCTAAGCAAAGTTGACAAAAACTCAGTGTTTGGCTCCAGATTCTGGATGGCCTTAATTACATCACTGTTTCCGTTGTGCTCTGGCGGAAGGGTTTCATCATAATGACGGCGAACTACTTCAAAATGAAGTCAAAGCTGGAATCAAACATAGGATCACGTTGAGGTGTCATTATAAATCAGCTGAAAAATACTAAATTTTTTCAAAAAGGTATGATATTTTTATTTATTTCGATAGTACAAGCTTTGAGGTTGAAAATAGGTAAACATTTTTATCACGTTTTTACATAATTTCGGTTGTATTTCGTTTCGTTGGGGCTTTTGACTATGCCTTCAACTTTTTTTTTGGAATGATTTTTGAAGGACTCTGGAGCACTCAGACTTAAAACTGGTCCATTGTACTGCCAGGTAGCAACCTACTCCAGTGCCGTTAATTTGATCCCAACGGCAAATAGTGATTGGGCCAGATTCGATTTCACTGGGATTCGAACTCGGGACCCCTCGAACTTGGGGCAGGCACTTCACCAACTGCGCCATCTTCTTATGCCTTTAACTTGGTCTCAGTGGAAAATCGTACGCTCTCGGCGACCAATTAAAGTTTTCATTTCGATAACTCGCATATCCTTGCAATTTGTCATGCAATAGATCTGCATGTGACCCCTTCCAGCAAAAAAAAAAACGCCGTCCACGTCCATAGCAACAGTTTCGAAAAATGTGAGTCGACATCATTCGGTAAGTCCATTCATAAAAACAGCCGCATTAAGTTAAAAAAAAATTTTCAATCCACCAGCGAAGATGGAGGATACACAATGTGGTCCATATACAAGTTTCGTTTTAAAAATGCAATAAAATGAACAAAAATTCCATGTTTTATAACTTAATTGGTAAGAACAAACATTTCCATTAATCATGAAATACAACGTCGTTAAGGTGGCTGATTCGGCTGGCTTCGCAGTACCGCATTCTGTCATCCCAATTTTCCAAGACCTTGTTGATGGCCCGCCCGGAGCTGTAGCTCACGGATTCCTTGGATAATATTGGCCTTAAATACTTGAATCGTTTCCGGATTGTTGGCATAACATCGCTCCCTCACGGTTTCACACAAAAAACACGTCCAAAGGCGTCAAATCGCAGCTCCAAGGCAGCCAATTGACATCAAGTCAAGACGGCTGATAACACGATTTGGGAATTTGGTGAACAAAGGATCGGTTGTGGCATGGGGTGTGTGGCATGGTGCGCCATTCTGCATAAACCAAAGGCCATCTAAATCCATGTCTACAATTTCAGTAAAAAAAAAGTCGGTTAACATGGCTTCGTAACTGTTGTTCCCAGCCTCCTTTTCGAAGAATGATGCCACCACTCCACAATCCGCACCAAATTGCCACTCCCTGTGGATGCACTGTGCATTGGCTTCTCGACAAGAACGTGCGGCTTTTCCTCCGAGCCCCAGATGCGGCAAATTTGGTTGTTAAAGTAGCCACTGAGATGAAAATGCGCCTCGCTTCGTCAGAAAAGATGATTTTTCCCCCAAAATCGTCGTCCAATTCAAGCTCAAAGGCCCCAACCCCAAACTGCGAAGCGACAAAGAAGCGGATGGTCGCGCGAATTATGCGCTTTATATGGGTTTGCTCTAAAAAAACACAACTGTTTTCGACTGTTCACTAATGACTGACTTTTTGGGTTCGCTTTGCAGAGGTGACTGCATGAACTTTATTCGGGCCGGATGAGTCCCAGATGCTGACAACGCATTTCATGCGGTCTCCTGTGCAATTACAAAAATTATTAAAGAAATTATATGAATATCTGCTGCGTAAGCAGGTGATCGTCGTTGGAGTACCTTGGACCAGGGGGCGACGGGGGCACTGCCGAGCTATGTTGCTGGTGATAGTACAGGTGAACGTTGTCGGTGAGGTTGAGGATAAGGTTGTCACGGGGGCACTGCCGTGCTGTATTGATGTGAATGGTTAGGGGGCGACGGGTGTGCAGGCAGCTGCCTTAACTCGCTTCACTTTAAGCGAATAATCCGAGATCTTTGTGCAGAATTTCGATCTCCTCAGGCTAGTGCGTGAAATGTTAAACTGTTGAGATCGATGGGGAGTTGATGTTCCTGAATTGAGTCTCACACGCTCGGCCACAGCAGCCACATTCTCATCTCTCATCTCTGCGTACCATACGACGACGGGGAGCAAGAGTGTTGTCCACTGGCAAACCAGTCTCACCAACTTTTTGCACAAACTTGCGTACAGCAGTTGCGGTGGGTGCTCCATTTCCGCCAAAACTTCTTTTCAAAAAACGCACTGGGCTACACAGCACTCACTTTGGAACTGAGTCTTCAATATTTCCCAACGCTGTTCAAGCACAAAGCGGCTCATTTCGTTCCGCGGAGGTATGGTACTGACTTTCTGTCAAGACTTCGAGCGGGAAGCAGCTGTCAGTGTCAAAATAACCCGCGATTTAAAAAGAAACCACTAGATGGCCCACCCTGTACATTTTTTTTACGATTTTTGAAACCCTACTGGAGCACTCAGACTCAAAACTGGTTCATTGTACTGGCAGGTAGCAACCTACTCCAGTGCCGTTAATTTGATCCCAACGGCAAATGGTGACTGGACCAGATTCGATTTCACTGGGATTCGAACCTGGGACTCCTCTAACTTGGCGCAGGCACTTAACCAACTGCGCCATCCAGTCGCTTCGGACGTATGATACTGACTTTCTGGCAAGATGTCGGGTGGGAAACAGCTGTCAGTCTCAAAATGGCCTATGATTTTAAAAAAGTCCGCTATGTGGCCCACCCTGTATAAGTGGAAGCGTCAATCAACACATGTACGGTGCTGGACGCCAGCCCGTAGACCGAGTAAAGGCAGCTTCAAAAACTCTGTCTTAAAACATCCACAGTGCCCCACGTCACGCAGGAAATTCAACAAAGCTCTACAGCAAGTGCATCAATTTCGCATCTCCTACCCTCTACTTCGGCCGCTTCATTCTCACCATCATCGTCCTCATCGTTGCCTCCTACATCATCTGCCAATCTCTGTCAAGAACGTCATAACAAAGTGAGCAATCACTGCGTTCGCCATCTCAGAAAAGTCAAGCCCAGCAGAATGTCCAGAATCGCCATCGACGTATGTCCGACTCAAAACTCAAGCCATAAACCCCTTATCATCTACGTGCGAATGCGTCTCATTCAAATCGCATCTCTCACCCCCTATACGAGCTCCCCTCTTCCACACCATCGATTCCTAATAAAATATTCAAAGCGCTTGTCCCAACTTTGTCTTCGCCTCGCCCCACAACGACTGGGCCGCAACAGCCCAAACCGAACGAAAAAAGAATAAAACTGCCAACAACAACTCACAAACAAAATCTCATTTAGAAAATAAATCCACCACTTGTGCGCGGCGCGCTATCGAAAATGAATCATTCATTGCCTCCGATATTCCTTGGAGATATCAGCGGAGCCAGGCCAGGGACCCGACAAAACTCAAAACTCTGCACCCCACCACACCGCGGGCGCGACAGAGCGCACAGCCCAACCGGGCATTAGCTGTCGAAGGGCCTAAGCTACATCTGGAGAGTTTCCTGTTTCTAAATCACATTAATAGTCGTTTAGAGCACGTGAATCGCGAAAATGTTTTTTTAAAAATCGTTCATCACTTTTATTCGCGCCAAGAGGCGGCCCTTTTCGAAAATAAAAACGAAAATAAACCAAAAAAGGATATAAATCTCCGAAGGATAATGCCACCGTTGTTGGCCTACCGCCCGGCCGCCCGCCCGTGCGATGTGTGCAGCCAACTCCCAGCGATACCTCTCTAAGTTATTTTCAATCTCAGATAGATGCCGGAGCACTCTGGCGGGTCTGCCGCTTGCGCCCGGGTTTAGGACCGTGCGCCAATTGCAGATTAATGACTGCCTCCCAGCGGAGACTCACTCGCACAGACGGGGGATGGCGGCGAGGGGTGACTACAGGTGTCAAGATGTTTTAGGGCGATTAGATAAGAGCTTCGTGGGGGCGGGGCCCAGTTCCGTGCTGTCGTCGCAGTCGTTTGTCGTCGAAGCGAACCCGAACCCGGGTACATTATCGAAAATGGCGTTTTTATTGGCCCATAAAAACCGGTTCGGAATTTTATATATTTTTGATTAACGCCAAGCGACGCGACTCGACTCGACTCGACTCGACTCGACTCGACAGCGTAAGCCGCTCTGTATTCACGCCCGTGATTGGGACCACTCAAGTGGCCCTGGGATTACCGCGCTGGCGGTGGATTTTGATTGCGGATTCCCTTGACATCGTTGTGCAGAGCGCGCGTGCAATCGGGTCAGTGATTTGCATCGCCTTCAGCTCGATGAGAAACCGGGGGGGGGGGGGGGGGGGGGGAGGGCTCCGAAACAGCAGCATCCACCTCGGAGTCTGTAATTGCACGTAGCGCATTGCACGAAATGCCACTAGAATCCGAAAAGTTATCCTATATGCTGTGGGGAATCCAAAACAACAGCAGCAGCAATTGCCACAAAGGACGGTGCGGTGCGGGGGTGGGTGCGCCCCTTGCCTGAAACTTCGGCCGAGCCAGTGCAGAACCGAGGCGAACAGCGACCTGCTTTGCATTCAGAGGCGGTGGTTATCAACTTAAATGGATCCGCAGGAACGCTTGACGTAAACACCGACGACGACGACGGTCGGTGGTCTTGGGTGGGGGGGTGGCGATGTCTAAATATCCCAAAATTATCCGATTCGCCTTAGCCCGGAACTTTGCTAACCCGTGCCGGTTCACCAGGTGAATTCCAAAAGACCCTGCCGCCGCCGCCCACATGAGTGCAGATACAACGCCGCCCCCACCCGCACGGAGCCGAGCGCCTTTTTCAATTTCCCCAAGCACAGCCGGTCTGCAGCGCCACGCTGGGCGCAGCCGGGGCGAGGGCGAGTGGGTGTTCACCTCAAGACCTTGGCTTATGACTAAATCCGAGTTAAGATTAATTACAAACTTAAGATGTTAATTCGTGTCTAAACATGCGGGAATGGCGAAAATTTGCTGTTTGTCTTCCCGGGGATGCCACGGATGGAAGTGGATATGCAAAGCAAGCAAAACTTGTAAGCTATCCTCGGTGGGCCACTGCAAAGGTTGGCAGCTGAATGCAGCGCGCGTGTGTGTGCGGGGGTTCGACGGGGGACGTGCCTGGGACGTGAGCTCAATCATCGTTGAGATCTTTCGGATTATACGTATCTTTTAAATGGCAGAAGCATAACTGTAAACACAACATAAGATTGGTACTTTGTCGAAACGGTAAATAGTTGGTAATTACTGGGGGGAATCGATGGAAGTGCGACTGAGTGGTCTTTGGGGTGGGGGGGTGTTGCAGTAACTTTTGGGATGAATGTTCTTTTGTGGCGTTCGCTACGTGACCTGGAGAGCAGATACAACGGGAGCGATAGGGTTTCCCTCGAATGGAGCACACCTCGGATGTGATTGGAAACTGTTCTTGACTCGGAATTGTTTTCTCAAGTTGCAGAGATCAAAAGGAAGAGAGAGGCGTGGGGGTTATCTGAGGTGGCGGACGATGGAGTTGAGGAAGTTTTTGGGTACTTCACTTAGTTTGGGGCTAAGATTTTTGTGGGAGTAGGGAAATATCAGGGTTGCACAATTTTGTCAAGAACTTAAGTCTGCTTACACCAAAAATGATGCAGCGGAGTCGAAAGATGCTTAGCTTTCTTCGGATGCGCATTCAAATTTTGGCAAAAATACTAGCGAAACAGGGGTGTCCTTGAAATCAGATTCATTGAGAGACCTCAAGATAAAGTGCGACTTCCAGCCCACCTAGCTGTGGCTGTGGCTGTGGCTGTGGCTGTGGCTGTGGCTGTGGCTGTGGCTGTGGCTGTGGCTGTGGCTGTGGCTGTGGCTGTGGCTGTGGCTGTGGCTGTGGCTGTGGCTGTGGCTGTGGCTGTGGCTGTGGCTGTAGCTGTGGCTGTGGCTGTGGCTGTGGCTGTGGCTGTGGCTGTGGCTGTGGCTGTGGCTGTGGCTGTGGCTGTGGCTGTGGCTGTGGCTGTGGCTGTGGCTGTGGCTGTGGCTGTGGCTGTGGCTGTGGCTGTGGCTGTGGCTGTGGCTGTGGCTGTGGCTGTGGCTGTGGCTGTGGCTGTGGCTGTGGCTGTGGTTGTAGCTCGCGTCGGCGTCACTAGAAAACTACATTTCAGTGATTACCTCGTTGAAGTCATTGATAACATTGATCCCTCTCAGAAAAGGGCCAGAAAGTTTTAGAATTCAATGCTCTCCAGAATGCTGCCTGGGTAAACCGAAGAAAGCACGATGGAGACTGTGTTTTAACAAACCCCCTGAAAGCAAAGAATCTGGAGAAATGTGGCCGACACGTCAATTGGCCCCCACTTTCACAAGCTGATTGACAACTTTTACGTGCAACTTCGCCCTCAATTCATTTTCAGTGATTACACTGTGTCCCAGCAAATCTGCTGCTTAATTGCCGCACATGACATATGATTACCCCCTCCCCCCACAAGCCCACTCCATCGTCCAGCAATTAGTGGGTACAAATTGAAAACCTTGCTGATGTCCTTTCACCTCTCCCACCGCTTTCCGAGTCGTTAACTCCTCCCCCCACACGACCACACACCTATCCAATTGATTTGCCCAATACATCTCATGGATCTCCATAAATACCTGAAGAAATCCGCCTCCGCAGGGCGGAGCGAATCAAATTAATCACTTCGAGGACAAAAATAAATCTCCAACTAAATTCGAAATCCCAAAAAGTGGTGCCCCCCGCTGGTGTCAGACTCCGGCGGCGCACATGTGTGCCGTGTGTGCGTGTCCTCGTTTAATGGTATTAATTTCAGTCCTAATCCGTTTTGTCCGAATTCCAGTACCAGAAAAAGGCCACATTTCCGAACAGTTAAAGTGTCGTTTGAAATAATTAACGCACACGCATACCGACCAACCAACCGACCAGCCGACCGACCGACCGGCATGGTGTCCTTCCTCTCGCATCGGTGGGACGCAGCAGTCCGAACCGAAGTGCTGCAAGGGTATCAGACGACGCCTGTCCCCCTGGGTCTGCCCTGTGTGTCGTCTACTTATGGAATTAATCCTTTTCTGCAGGAATGTTCGACGACGGAGCACGACTGTCACAAGGAGAGAGACAAATATGGCCTGCCTGTCGTCACCGCCACCCCTTGTCCGGCTATCAGAGTGCCGGCTGTGTGTGTGTGTGCGATAATGTTCGTTAATAAATCCCATAAATACTCCAGGAATTAGTGAGAGAGGCAGCCCTGTGATCCGGGATCACGCACTTCGTATTATGTGTGGCTTCATGAAGTTCAAGGGACTACTCAGCTCGTTGCTCACTCTCGCTCTCACTCTCACTCGCCGCTCGACGGGTATCGCCATCATCCTCACTTCAGCCAGTAAACCTCCAAAACTACTTAACCCTTCCGAACGAAAACCCCCTCACGAGTGCTTGTGTGCCTGGAGTTGCACGCACCCGAGCGTCTTGACAAACTCCTTGCCCGACTGGGTGATGATGGGGGAGGGAAAGAGAGGCGGAAAGTCGGGTATCACATCTCCTGCTAGCGAAATGGGAGCGGAATTAGTTGAATGACGTTAATTTGCCTGGAATTGTAAATTGCGAGGACATATGAGCTGAATATGGAATTACGAGTGCTCCGGGACGAATGGCAGTATCTCCTGCAGGAGTGAGGGAGCGAGAGACACCCCCCCCCCCCTCGCCCCTCATTCCATGCCAGGTCATGTAACTAAAGATTAATTATGCAAAAATAAAAGGGTTAAAACGTAGCCGTTAAGAGCTCGGGTTATAAAGTACACATTGCCAGGGATTAGGCAGCAGGAGCTCTGTGCACGGTGAATCCTGCACGGATGGAGGGGGGGTGCAAGAGGGTGGAGGGGATAGATATGTGTGCTAGATATTTATGCGAACCCTCATACGTCTTAACCTTGTTTTGGTGGTTTCGGTTGGAGCACGAAGCCATCAAGATCTGCTCTAGCTTTGGTTCTAATCTCGACCGTCACCTCCACACACACACACACACGAGGTTATTTTTTGGGCTGATTTGTGGATGAGGTTGTACAGGCTGTAGGTGGATTATGTTTGTAAACGGTTTTTAATTACATCGCGCTCTAGTGACACTTCAACCCCACAATCCGCCAGAGCCAGAGCCAGAGAGCCAGAGAGAGAGAGAGAGAGTGAGAGAACGCGACACACAAGTGCGTGTGTGTTGTGCTGATGATTTTGTATTGCGGCTTAATTTGGGGCAATTAAGTGATTTTCACAAATTTACTGCACACTCCGTCTTCACGGAATGGAGGGCAGGGCTTAATTGATATTGCATGTTGTGTCGCGTTGCTATTATCAGTTTAATGCGACGTGACATTATTATACCCGACCTCTCTCTCCGGGGAGGTGTTCGTAGTGTTTGTTGCGCAATTGGCACATAAAGGAATCCAAGTGGAGATGGTATCGCCCGGATGGTAGTTTAAGTCGGTTCAAAGCCTTCGAGGTTTTATGGGATAACCGAGATGAATAGCCGACAAGCAGGCTGATCCTGGAGTCTCAAGTCTTGGCAAGTGTCGCCTAGTTCAACGAAATTCGGAGTTGGGGCCATACTGGGCAATTGTTGATACAAGCCGATTCTGTGATTCGAAACCGCCCTCCTTAGATCACAACCGATGCCTCCTCTACCGTCGAGGCTACCACACTGCATTAAAACGAAAGCAATTTAGTGACTTACTTACTTACTTATCAGGCCTGCGACCTCTGGTGAGTCTCAGCCTGAACTATTACCTCCTTCATTTTATTCCATTTCATTCATTGATTTTTATCGTCTTCCATCGTTGACGGCCCGGGTACGCTGTTCCAGTCGTCGTGCCGATTCAGTAATAATTTTCTCAAAGACGGACTTTTTTTGAAGCCCCCTACTCAACATCTGTCTGTTTCGATTTATCGAACTTCTTCTACTTCTTCTTCTAATGGAGCTGCAGTTCGGGTGGACCAAGGCCTCACCCAACAAGCCTCTCCAGCCGGCATAATCTTTAGCTAGCTGCCTCCAATAATGCACTCCAAGTTTGTTTGATGTCCTCCTCAAATTGTACACGCCAGGGCTTTCGTGGGCGTCCTCAAATGCGTTGTCCCACGAAGACGGATTCGAAGACTCCTCTGCAGCCAAGCTGTCCATGCGCTCTTCCTGGCCTAGACATCTTAAGCGCTGAATCCGTAGCCTCCTCACTAGACCCATGGCGCTGTACAGCCCATATACACTTCGTGATTGAATCAGCTCCTCTAAATGACATCAACGCAAAACAGGACCAAAAATTGGACGCAGAACTCTGCTCTCAAAATTGTCCATGTCTCCGCACGCGCCATAAAAGAGCATAGAGATGATTATGGTATTATGCAGGGTGGGCCAAATACAAGTTTCTTTTTGAAAATACAATCAAATTAACAAAATTAAATTTCTTTCATGTATTATCGCTTCGTTAGTAAGAACAAACATTCCCATTAATTATGAAATATAACGTCGTTCAAGTGGCTGCCCCGAATGGCTTCGTACCGCATTCTGTCACCCCAATTTTCCAAGACTTCGTTGATGTCGCATGTTCGGGCTGTAGCTCACGGATTGCTTGGATAATATTGGCCTTAAGTGCTTGAATCGTTTCCGGATTATTGGCATAACATCGCTCCTTCACGGTTCCCCACAAAAAAGCAGTCCAAAGGGTCAAATCGCAGCTCCGAGGCGGCCAACTGAGATCTCCAAGACGGCTGACAACACGATTTGGGAATTTGGTGCGCAAAAGGTCGATTGTTGCATTGGCTGTGTGGCATGGCGCTCCATGATGCATGAACCAGAGGTCGTCCAAATCCATGTCTCCAATTTTGAGTAAAAAAAAGTCGGTTAACATGGCTCTGTAACGCCCACCGTTGACCGAAACGTTGTTCCCAGCCTCATTTCCGAAGAAAAATGGTTCAATGATGCCACCACTCCACAATCCGCACCAAACTGTCACTCTCTGTGGATGCATTGGCTTCTCGACAATAATGTGCGAGTTTTCTGAACACCAGATGTGGCAACGTCTTGTCAGAAAAGATGATTTTTCGCCCAAAATCGTCGTCCAATTTAAGCTGCTCTAAGGCCCAAACTGCGAGGCGGATGGTCGCGCGCCTTCAATTGCTGAGTCTATTGAACCTTGTGGGCAAATAATCCGAGTTCTTTGTGCAGAATTCTCCTCAGGCTAGTGCGTGAAATGTTGAGCTGTTGAGATGAGATCGATGGTGAGTTGATGTTCGTGAATTGAGTCTCACACTCTCGGCCACATTTTCACCTGTACGCACCATATGACGACGGGGACCATGAGTGTTGTTCACTAGCACACCAGTCTCATAAACTTTTTGCACAAACTCGCGTACAGCAGTCACGATGGGTGCTTCATTTCGGCTAAAACTTTTTTTCAAAAAACGCGCTGTTTGGGCACTCTCTTTGGAAATAAGTTTTCAATATTTCCCAACGTTGGTTGAGTGTAACGCGATTTATTTCGTTCCGTGGATGTATGAGACCGAGTCTTTGTCAAGATTCGAGCGGGAAACAACTGTCTCATCTCATCTCAAGGCACGCCTCATATGCTGGGAACATTCGTGCCACGTGACCAAACCAACGAAGTACAGCCCTTTCCGTTCGAAGAAACAGCTGCCCAACATTGAGTTCCCCGCGCACTGTCGTGTTTCTCACCCTATCCCGGCGAGTAATTCCCACAACAGCACGAAGAAATCTCATCTCGGCAGCTTGTATTCGCGATCTTATTCTTTCGGTCATTACCCAAATTTCATGACCATAGGTGAGAGTTGGAACAAATACTGCGTTAAAAACCGCTAACTTGGCTTTGACACCAAGCTGGGCCTTCCTGATTACAGATCGACCAAGCTGTTTCAAAATTGACCCAGCTTGACCAATCCTACAGGAAAGCTCAGCATTATTCCTCCCATCACTCGTGAAGAAGACCCCAAAATACTTGAACTTCTCCACCTGTTTCAATGGGACTCCACTAACATGTAGAGTGCATTGAACAGGAGTTCTGGAAATAACCATAACCTCGGATTTGTCCACGTTAACCTTCATCCCAGCATCAGCACATACGGCCACAAACCTATCTAGCCCGCGCTGGAGTTCTATCTGGGAGGATGTGAGGATGACTAAGTCATCTGCAAAAAGAAGATGACTTACCCTCAACTCTCCCAATGTGAAACATTCCTCGCCTCGACTGCGCTGTAACATCCAGTCCATATATATAATGAAAAGGAGAGGTGACAAAACGCACCCTTGGCAAAGTCCAACGCCCACGGTGAAAGGTGTTGATTTACTACCGTTAAC
This sequence comes from Myathropa florea, assembly GCA_930367185.1. Classification (NCBI taxonomy): domain Eukaryota; kingdom Metazoa; phylum Arthropoda; class Insecta; order Diptera; family Syrphidae; genus Myathropa; species Myathropa florea. The sequence continues at coordinate 85,129,947 of OV884004.1, forward strand.
CCGAACACAGCTACTACAGTTTGTGTATAGAGACTGTATGGCCCTCAACAAAGAACCATCAATCCCATACTCCTGCAGAACACTCCAGAGTTTACCTCGAGGAACTCGGTCGTATGCCTTTTTCAAATCTACAAAACAACTGTAGATAGGTTTGGCGCACTCCCAAGCCTTCTCAAGTACCATTCTTAGAGTGAAAAGCTGGTCGGTTGTACTTCTGCCGGGACGAAAACAGCACTGTTCATCCCCCATCCTGGATTCGACCATAGCTCTAGAACGCGACTCCAACACCTTAGCGTAGACTTTACCTGGGAGACTTAAAAGAGATATGCCCCTGTAGTTGGAGCACTCTTTCTTGTCCCCCTTTTTGAAGAGAGGGACAATCACCCCAGTCTGCCAATCACCAGGTGTCAGTGTCAAAATGACCTGTATTTTAAAAAGAAACCACTAGATGGCCCACCCTGTATAAGACGTTCATCATCCTGCTTACGGTGCACCGACATAGACGGTATTAAAAACGGATGAAGAAGCTCTTGGTGTGTTCGAGAGATAAAGTTCTGCGTGCGATTTTTGGTCCCGTTTGCTTTGATGGCATCTGGAGGAGAAGATCCAACAACGAACTATACGGTATGTATGGCGGTATGATCCTAGTCAAGCGCCTACGGATAACACTAACTTGGACAGTGAATTCTGTACAATCTTCTCAAGGAGGATGTTGAAGGCCAAATGATTGGCTTAATCCGTTGAAGGTCTCTGTGAATTCGGTAATGAATTAAACCTTGATGGAGCAGCGACAGTTCTCCATCGTCAAAAGGGCAGAGAAGATCTAATAGACGATGTTTACGAGACTTATCCCTTGATAGTTGGCGCAGTCAAAGGGGTCTCCTTTTTTGTGAATCGACAAACGATCAATCGAACTTAACTCCTCACTTTCCGACTACATTCAGGCGAAAATTGAATCCAGGATACATCAAGCAAACATCTGTTTTGACTGAACGCTGAAACAATGCCCCCACCTTTATCACTTCTGGTCGATTTGAAATAATCCACTGATCCCTTGGTTCGTGGACCTAACTCCGGGCCCGGCCAAATGTAATCCCATTACCCGCCGGCATATGCACGTGTTGCTTTCAAAAATATGAGCCCACCCAACCACCCCGTCCTAAGGACCTTCAGCACAACGCCAACTGAGGACGGCGAGCACAAACAACTGCAAAATTAATCAATGGAACCAAGCAACAGAAAAAAAAAGGCGAAACAACAACGCAACTGGTGTGATTCGAAAAAGCCGGAAACAAGGCAAAATTTAATAATACGGCGCGAGAGAAGGCCGGGGGGAGAGAGTGGAAAGCAACAGGGAACTGAAATCCATACGAAAACACACAGAAAGTCCCGACACCGAGAAGAAAACAGTTCTCAAGCCATTTCCATTCGGAAAATCCTACCGGATCCTCTTACCAATCCTCTCAGCGGAAATTACACCTCAATTATACTTGCTGCCCGTTTTCACCGCGTGCGAGAACCACGGACAGGGACCGGCAATCGCGACGAGCAGGGACTCGCAAATGAAACGCTCACCTTCCTCTCACGGCACCAAGAAATCCCTTCGTCGTAAAAAAAAATTATCATTACTATTAAAAGGATAATCCCTTAAGTTATTTTTTTGCGTTTTTTCTTTGGCTTTTTTTTGTGTTGTTTGCTTTGCGCTCTCCTTCCGTTCGGTTTCCTGCCGCTAACACATAAACTTTTTTTTGTCCTGCCTTCCTGTTGGGCTTTCTTCTTTCCTCCTCTTTTGCATCTCTCGCCGTCTCAGCCTTGGGCCCCATACACTCCAGCCGTGGAGTGGAAAAGGACTCCGGAGGAGGGCGGGTGTACCTTGGTCTCGGCATTCCATTCGACTGATAATATCCTGCGGCGCAGTCAGTCAGCCAGGTGAAGATGAAAGCATATTATAGCGGTTAAGGTGGGGGCGTCAAAAAACCGGCGAAAAAAATGCTGAAAAAAAAAACAACAACAACGGCGGGGGAAAAGAATCACGCGAGCCGAGGATGTGGAAGGCAGCGAGGAGCGGAGAAGTGAAACAAAAAAAAAAAAAAAACAAAAGGAACGAGGAGCCAAGCAAGAAAAAGAAGAGGAAAAGTACACGAATGCAAATGTGAAAGCGAGCTCATCATCATACCTTAAGTTATTACCGTAATTAAACGCCGCTAATAAACCATCAGGACCTGGGGGCGGAGACGGAGCAGTTAGCGATGAATGCTCAGCGCCACCATTAAGCTCGCCGAGTGGTGGAGTGAAACGGCACGGCGGCGGCGTTGTAAATGGATTTATCCTTAAGGAGGATCCCAACTGCAGGTGTCTGGTGGGTGTGATGATGGAAAATTCAGTAAGCATCCGTTCCGAGAACGGAGCTCCTTAGAATTCTGTCCGTTTAAGCTGGATGATGATGTGACAATTGTTTTGTATTTAATTTTCCTTTATTTTTCTTTTGATTTAAAGTCACTTATGTCGTGATGTGTGGAGAGTTTGAAGTGTCTGCTCGCAATGACGCAGTGTGAAGCTTCAGAGGAAGTGTGAGCCTGACTTGAGCTGGGATCATTTCTGTCCACATCCAGTCGCCGTTTGAGGACAATGGGTTGGTCATTTTCGTGGTCCCTAATCCTACTTATGTCCAAACCCTCGTTGACATACTTTGCTAAGAGTAGCTTAATTGTGAGCGAGAGTTGAACTACCAAAGCCGACTTCGATGTCAAAAATCTAAGGGGCACGACTAAGGTAACGAACGCAAGTTGAAGGGGATTTCAACCGACTTAACTTCAGATCAGTACCGAGATCAAACGCAGAATAACTCTTGCCAACCGCTGTTTTTAGGGCTCAAAAGGCAATTGAGTAGTAGAGCCCTCTCTCGGAAGACCAAGTTGACTTTGCATAAGACCTTGATCATCCCAGTACTGCTGTACGGCGCAGAGGCATGGACAATATCCCCATCGGATGAATAGTCTCTTGGTCTTTTCGAGAGAAAAGTTCTGCGCGCAATCTTTGGTCCTGTTTGAGTTGATGGCATTTGGAGGAGATGGTTCAGCCACGAAGTGAATGGGCTGTACAGCGGCATGGGCCTAGCCAGGAGTCTTCGGACTCAGCGCTGTCTGTCTAAGTCTAAGTCAAGAAGAGCACATGGACAACTTAGTTCCGGCCCGAAGAGTCTTCGACTCTGAGCCTGTGGGACAACGCAACAGTGGACGTCCACGTACAATGTGGCGCACACAAGTCGAGGGGGACCTAGGGCGGTTGGGTGTGCGAAGCTTGAGACAGCTGGCAAAAGATCGTGCTGGCTGGAGCGGCATGTTGAGTGGGCCCAGGTCCACCTCGGACTGTAGCGCCATAAGTAGAAAAAGAAGAAGAACGTCAGGCATTGGAGGTAAATATCAAGAAATAGTGCGCTTCGAAGAGGCCTGTTTTCTAGGAATCTAACTAAAGAGAAATACATCTGGCCCCACAAGGTTGGCCATATTAGATTTAGGGTTGTCCATCGTTGATGTTGAAATACAGCAACAACAACAACAATGGCGGCGCTACCGTCCGAGGTGGACCTGGGCCTAGCTCACAGCAGCCACTCGTGTTGTGCGTGCTATTGTTCTCTCACGAGCCTAGGGGACCTACAGTTTAATGCCGACTCCGAACGGCGAGATTGAGAAGCTATTTCTAGACAGACTGTTTGAGCATTGTCAGTGACTCGAAATAGGTGGAGCCGTGAAAAAATGTTAGCTGTTTTTTTTTCGAGATTCCAAACTTAGACCTCGAGCGTAGGAGTCGACGCACCTACCCACTACGCCACGGTGACCAATTGTTTACTCATGTCATGGGTTAGTTTCGTGGGCGCCGTAACGTAATGGGTGCCTTGACACCTATGCTCAGGGTCTAGGTTCGATTTCCGAAAGCCACCTTTCATATTTTTAAGGCACCACTTCTCTCGAGTCCCTGACAGTGCTTAAAGAGTATAAGTGTCTGAATACTGCGTTCATAGGCCCTGGACCATACTGCAGTGTCAATTGGGCGACGGCTGCAGCGCTGATTAATGAATGGGAAAACAAACTTCGCCTAGATCATTGGACCAATGGGTCAGGTCTCAGGCAATCCAAAAGATTAATCAGACCCTATTCCTACAAGGAAATCCTTAGCTTAGATAAGGAGAGCATAAGAAAGCTAACGGGCTTTCTTACTGGCCACTGCGGCTTGTATTACCACCTTAACAAAATGAACTTGTGTCAAAACACGGAATGTAGGTTCTGTCTTGAAGAAGACGAAACATCTCAGCACATCTTATGTGAATGTCCGCCACTACATTGGTTAAGGAAACGTATTCTCCACAGGGAAATACTGACTTCAGTGGAATTGAAAAACTCCACTACAAAAGATATACTATCTTTCATAAGGAAAGTGGTAAATCTTTTGGATTAACTCCAGCCCGTCGATACAATAGATCTTTTTAGGTCGCAGTGTCGCAGCCTTTACGGCAGGGTTGTACAAGAGGAAAAAAAAAAAAAAAAAAAAAAGCATAAGCGCCGCCTGGAGGAGCACGTTAACCCTGTAGTCCTTCCGATTCTTAATGGAAGTAATGCTATTCGCCGTTTTCAAAGGACTAGACCACTTGATCTAGCACGGTGAAATGAACCCGCGTGTATTAGCGGTGTAAACAGGAACTTTCAGTGGAGAGTCACCTGCCTAATGTCTCTAAATTACGAAATGTAAACTGCTGGATAAGTGACTAACTTAGTTGTAGTATAAATATATTTTATTTGAAGGGAGGTGTTTTTACTGGGTAAAAATCCCTTTCGCTATGAGGGAACGGTCCCCATAGTGTCTTTTGAAGATTTTCACCTACCCTCGCAAAAAAAAAAAAAAAAAAGTGCATCAAGAGCAGAACCAGACGTACTAGGGAAGGCCCCTATGCAGCCGAGATAGACCGTTCTTTGAAGCTTGGTGAAAGCAGCGGTTACGTATTTACGCGAAAGCTTATTCCACCAAACGACCGATGCATGGGAGAGAAGAGTCCTAATCATAGCCGTGTTGATCCGGATGAAACGGATTGAAACGGATCTTTTTGGTGATAGACCACAGGATTTGTCGAAAATTCTCTTACACTGCCAAAATATTAACGTAATTAATGGGAATGTTTGTTCTTACGAACAAAGTCATAATACATGGAAGAAAATTAATTTTGCTCATTTTATTGCATTTTTAAAAAGAAACTTGTACTTGGCCCTCCCTTTATTTATCCTTATGCGACATCTGTTGGCTTCCAGTGGTGAGTGATCTATCTCGCGTGTCTCTGTGACCTCTGCGACTGTGGTGGGCTCGTGATACTCCCAAGGAGACCAGCTCCTTAATTAAAGTCTCCTCATGCACAGTCCGGTGACGTCGTCAACGCCTTTTCATTCTGTGCAGTTTTGCACTCCAAGACGACCTTCAAATTCAAGATTCAGTGTCACTCGTGATTTCCGCCTCGTTCTTTCCTCATTAATTAACCCTTTCACCTGAACGAGGTACTTTCGCCGTCGCTGGAAATCCAGTCCACCCACACAGCGATGGACTCCCATTGTGGACGGGTCTGTGTCCAAGAAGCGGCTTTCAGACGATTCCTCTTGACTGAATATCCAGCACGGTTGTCTACACAGTGGACATCAAAAGCGATATCCCCCTTCATTCACGAGTCCCCCGTCCAAGTGAATTATACATAAACTCAACCACAGCCGTCGAAAGGATGCCCCCGGGGTCTTGGTGTTTCGTTTTTGTGAACAACTCAACTCGTTCCTAATGAGTAATGCCCTCTTGGCTGCACAACTCGAGAACACGCAAATCGCGCCGGAGAATGGGGGCCGGGGCCGGTCGGGCCCGCTGCTACACAAGATGGCCGACTCACCGAGCACAAGACGAAAGGATATCCATGGCGAAATGCATTGAATGCCTTACCTCGAGCAGTCCGTCTCCAGGGGACCAGCAGCCAGCAGTGAGAGGCCAACTCGCGGATGTACCGAGTGAATAAGTAGAAGATAAACGTAATGTAACAGGACGTACATCTTACTCACTGCCAGAGGCACGAAGAGTCCTGCCAGACACATGCACAACTCGCACACCAACACGCCCGGGGATGGCCGGAGTGCAGAGATTTATACTTCTCTCGTGTGTTTTCTTTAATCTCTTAAGCCGTTCTGCTTCTATTTTTATCTGAATCTATTGGTTCGGGGGCACATGCCACCGCGCCGCTGCTGCAGTTACTCAGGAGAGGCTATCTTGTCTTTCAACTCCCTGCCGAGGTACCGCCATCGTGCAGCTGCCGCCGCTGCTGCTGCTGCCACCACCCCATTCATCTGATTACTGCCTTTCAAGTCGGCTAAGGATGCACCGAGCTGTTCGCTTCTCACTCGACTCGCTCGACTCGTTCGGCTGAGAGAGGGGTGGGGTGGGGGATGAGGTGGCTTAAATCTAAATGCGATCACGAAAGCAATATATTTCCGGGTGAAGCGCAAGCGAAAGGAAAACGAACCAGCATCCCTCATGGTGATGGCCACCCCATCAAGTGGCGGTGAGACACAGATACAGAGAGAGAGTGAGAGAAGGAGAGGATGAAGGGTGAGTCTGGAGAGGACTCCAACGGGAGATAAAGGGTTTTTCGGTGGAAAATCTGCAGCGCATTTCTTTTTGGCTTGCCACTTCAGCGGCAGGAAATGGAAGTCAAAAGTATTCTTGTTGGCGCGCAAGGATTTCCATTTGTGCCAGTGTGGCTGGGGCTTGGTCGCCTTCTTGTGCCACTGCTGCTGCTGCTGCTGCTGCTGCTGCTGCTGCTGCTGCATTGCATGAGAATTCCTTTTAGAGTGCAGTTCCTGTGCCTACATGTGCGCTACAGTTGGATGCGTACTGTTGGCGGCAGCGGTAACAGCTCTCGATGAAATATTTATGGCTGCGGAGTGAAATTACTTTTGGCACAGTTTTATCGCGAAGCTTTCTCTCCAATTCACTGGGAATGGCGTGGGGAGGGCATGCAGAGGATGAGGAAGAATTTCGAGGTTCAACGCTAAGTGGCAATGTTCAGGAATTGCGTGACTTTAAGAACGTTGGCAGAAATTTGCCGGAGAAGGGCTTTGTGGTTAAAAGAAATAAATTTGTGACTGCGCCTAAATGTAGGCAGTAACTATGGGGTAGCAAATATACTCACAACTAGATGGCGTTGATAAATTTCTGCTGATTTCTTGGGATAGGAAGACAAAATTGAATAAATGGAAATGTGATCACGTCAACAATGACCGTTAGAACGACAATCATTGTTTTTCTATCAATCCATCCTTCTGTTTGCGGACAAATACGAGCTTTCCATCGCAAACTTCTCCTCCTGACTGCCAATTCTGAGTGAAAATTGGTCATATCCTTTGAAAACTTAATGAATTTAATTTCGAATTTAAACTGCAACCACCAAACAGAGCCCCTCCCCTTTGTGAACACCGACATTCAACTACTTGACTGCATGAAGAAAAAGCGTTATCGTGTCACACTCGAAAGAGCATTCTTCTCGCACAAGGACTCCAGCTGTCACGAGGCGATTGCCATCATCCGACATCGCCTTTGTCCACCCATCATTCTCATCCAGAGCAAGGACATCATTACGAATCAATCCGTCGCCTTCAACTCCATTAGCATGCGTGACTCATTACCGAAAATCAACACACTCACAGCCGGTTGACGCTTACGAGACTGTTAAGTTCGCATTGATTTCGAATTCATTTCCATCGGCAGGTGATAACCGAATCGCGTTGGCATCGCCACCAGCTGCCGGTGAAAATCGTTAAAATTATGAAATTCCTGAAAATGTTGAAAATTCCATTTCCATCTGGGCAGACCAGGCGGCCCCCATCCCGGCCCACCGTGTCAATTCGCTTTGTCCGTGATCATCGTTCATGATTAATGTTTAATCGATTTAATTTGCTCACTTTTTGTTCGATTTAATTGAGCGATTTATAATTGAATGCGCTTGCCGTCCCCGGTGCAGGCGCCCGCTGCAGGGGGAGTGGGTGTGGGCGAGCGTGTGCAACAGTTCTGGTGGCAGCCGTCATCGTGGAGTGATAGCCGTATCCGCAACCCTTATGTTCTGTGTTGGCATCAAATCTACCGGAAGACATGATTAGTTGCACAAACAGTTGATGTGTGCGGCAGGATGGGGTGGGGTGTGAGCGTGCAAGGAGTTAATTCGCATTCACTCGCACGCTCGTCGCCCGCTCTGGGGTGTGATGCAATGTTGCCAGGTGCACCGGATTCGGAAGCAAATTAATTTGGTTCCCGTTGGCATTTGTGCACAGCAAGGCGATGAGGCATTGTTGTCTTGTTCTGAAGGGCTGTGGATTGAATGGACGCTAGCCGCTAGCTTGACTGACTTGACTGACTTGACTGACTTGACTGACTTGACTGACTTGACTGACTTGACTGACTTGACTGACTTGACTGACGTCACTGCAAAATTCAGCATAACAAAGCAAACACGGATTAGGGTATGATTTACCGCCAAGCAGCTTCCACCAGCCCACCTGTCCGTCAAAAGTCCTCTGTCACCTCTGGCGTCACATATGTACAAAGAAAACCACTTAACGAAAAACCCATAATCCACTCAAAACGCATCCGCTTTCCGATCAAGACCAACAAATCACCAAATGACAACACCGTCCTGGTGTTCTAATCGATTACCACCATTATCCCCCCCGCCCCAACTCTACCCGCATGACAGACTACGACTCTGCGATATGTGACCGCTTAGGCAGTGGTGGCAATTTATTGTGATCCGCTTTGAAATTTAAGCGTAACCACATCTAACACCCTCACCCTCAACACCCACACACACTGCTGCGCTGCTTTTCCATGTTTACACCCTCCTGACCTCTTGAGGGGTACATTTGAAATTTATCGCGGTTTAACTCATTTGCCATCCGTCTGCGCTCATCAAAAGTCCACGGGCATTGCCCACTCAACAGGTCGGACGTGTTAGGCGGCTCCGCCAGCAGTTTGAGCCTCGAAGGCTTTTTGCAAAAACGTTTTGCGGACATACCCATCCCGGTGGAGCTCCTGCGGCTGATGATGGTGCTGATGACGACGACGACGACGATGATGATGATGATGATGATGATGATATGGACACGTCCATGTGCGCTGATGATGAATCCAAATTATCGCAATTTCAGTTATAAGCCGTCATTGTGTGTTTGCGCGCCCCCGCAGGGTGTTGCGCCCGAATGTGCCCTTTGACTGTTTGACTAATTGCAGAGGTCTGTCCAGTGCGGGCAGAAGGTGCGCAAGCACACACATCTGTGCTCTCACCCCACCTGCTGCGTCACACAATTGATTGTCGGTTGGGCGGCTGTCGGTCGATGAACGGGGGGGGGGGTATTTTTAATTTCATTACCCTGTTGCTTTGTAGTGGTTCCGCAAATATACGCTGCCAAACTAATTTCATTGTAATTCCAACAATTAGTTGTTATTTGTAGATAATCCTTTGATTAAGGATATGGATGGACGCTTGTGCGAATAGCATTCGAAATTGCCTCTTAATTGGGTTTCGATGACGGCTGTCGAGGTGTTATTGATCCCAAAAAAGGATAGCTGATCCGAGATAATTCAATTCAATTGCGGGCGGTTGCACTTCTCCCCCCTCCCGTATGGGGGGATGCTGTGCGGCGGGCGTAGGCAACCTCAATGCATGATGCATTTTGGGTCATAGCAGATTATGAGATTAAGTTCATGCTCGTCTGATTAGATTTTGATGATCCTTTGGTTGATTGAAGTGCGTCAGACTGCCCCTTGATTTGTTTGTGATTTCTTTGTTTGCAGTTGGTGCTGAGCCTGTTGGTTCTGACTCGCCTTCGGGTCGACAAATTGTTGTGCAGAGCAATGTCCTTGCACTCAGCTAATTTCTGTCTACAACAAGTCGGATGTGGAGCAAGCTGAGCGCATGGGAGAGAAGCGTCCTGGTGTTCACCGTCGACGAATTGACGAATTGGAGGAGCTCACAAACAAAGAGAGACTAAGATGTAGTCTATACGACTGGCTGGCGCAATTGGTTAAGTCCCTGCCCCAAGTTCGAGGGGTCCCAGGTTCGAATCCCAGTGAAATCGAATCTGGTCCAGTCACCATTTGCCGTTGGGATGAAATTAACGGCACGGGAGTAGGTTGCTACTTAGCAGTAAAATAGACCAGTTTTGAGTCTGAGTGCTCTAGTGCAGTGTTTCAAAAAATCTCAAAAAAAAAAGAAGCAGTCCTATGCTATTTTCTGGCTCTCACCACTTCCCACAAAACTCTTTCATTTATTCCTCACCGAAAGGTCGCAATGCGTAGCCAACGAAAAGCGGGAATCAACATTTTTTAGTGTTGTGGGAGGAGTACCACAGGGATCTATTCTCGGGCCCGTATTTTTTTCTCTTTTTGTTAATGAAATTCATGTCCGCCGATGAGATTTAACTCTGTCAGCTATTCAGTCTTAAAATAAGTCAAATAATTAAAAGAACATCTTCATTGACACTGGTGAGCTTATTTCTTAGGAAGTGGCTTTCGGATCCTCTTGAGTGAAGGAGAACAGGAGGAGGTGCTTCAACGACGATGGCTATGGATGGATTGTCGGTCAACAGGAAGCCTGCTGGAGTTGTTGACAAAATTTGTCTGTTCATGAACCGATGAAAAAGTGGACAAATCCGTTGCATATGGAAAGGGAACTAGGATGCTGACCTGGAGACTGGTAGGTCAGTGCAGTGTACAGGGTGGGACAAATACAAGTTTCTTTTTAAAAAATGCAGTCAAATGAACAAAACTAAATTATTTCCATGCACTATGGCTTTCTTGGTTAGAACAAACATTCCCATTGGTCGTGATGACTGGAAGCGTGCCCAGGACTGTCAACGATGGAAGGCAGCGATATATCAGGCTCGGACCCTCCATGGGTCGTAGGCCTGTTGAGTAGGTTAGGAACCATTCCCATTAATTACTCAATACAACGTCGTTCAAGTGGCTGCCTCATCTGGCTTCGCAGTAGCGCTTTCTAATAATAATGGCGGCGGTACAGTCCGAGGTGGACCTGGGCCTAGCATCTGAGCGCCCACTCGTGTTGTGCGTGCTATTGTTCTCCCACGAGCGAAGGGGATCTACAGTTTAATGCCGACTCCGAACGGCGAGATTGAGAAGCTATTTCTAGACAAACTCTTTGAGCATTGTCAGTGACTCGAAAGAGGTGGAGCCGTGAAAAAATGTTAGATGGTTTTTTCGAGCTTCAAAGCTTAGACCTCGAGCGTAGGAGTCGACGCACCTGCCTACTACGCCAGTAGCGCTTTCTGTCACCCCAATTTTGCAAGACATTGTTGATGGTTTCGGGCTGTGGCTCACGGATTGCTTGGATGATATTGGCCTTAAGTGATTGAATCGTTTCCGGATTGTTGCCATAGCATCGGTTCTTCACGGTTCCGCACAAAAAATAGTCCAAAGGGTCAAATCGCAGCTCCAAAGCGGCCAATTGACATCGCCAAGACGGCTGATAACACAATTTGGGAACTTGTTGCGCAAAAGATGGATTATGGCATGGTCTGTGCGGCATGGCGCGACATCCTGCATGAACCTGAGATCGTCCAAACCCATGTCTTCAATTTCAATACAACAAAAGTCGGTTAACATGGCTCTGTAACGCCCACCGTTGACCGAAACGTTGTTCCCAGCCTCGTTTTCGAAGAAAAATGGTCCAATGATGGCACCAGTCCACAATTCCCCCCAAACTGTCACTCTCTGTGGATGCATTGTCTTCTCGACAATAACGTGCGGTTTGGTGTTTCTTCGCGCCCCAGATGCGGCAATTTTGTTTGGTAACGTAGCCGCCCAGATGAAAATGCGCCTCGCCTCGTCAGAAAAGATGATTTTTCGCCCAAAATCATTGTCCAATTCTGCTGCTCAAGGATTCAAGGCCCAAACTGCGAAAGGATAACGAAGCGGATGGTCCCGCGCCTTCAATTGCTGATTTAATTCGGCCTTGTAAGCGAATAATCCGAGATCTTTGTGCAGAATTCTCCTCAGGCTAGTGAGTGAAATGTTGGCTGTTGAGATGAGATCGATGGCGAGTTGGTGTTCGAGAATTGAGTCTCATACTCTCGGCCACAGCAACCACATCCTCATCTCTCATCTCTGCGTACCATACGACGACGGGGACCATGAGGGTTGTCCACCAGCATACCAGTCTCACGAACTTGTTGCACAAACTTGCGTACTGCATTCGCCGTGGGTGCTCCATTTGGGCCAGAACTTCTTTTCAAAAAACGCACTCTTTGGGCCGCACAGCACTCACTTTGGAGATAAGTTTTCAATATTTCCCAACGTTGGTCAAGTGTAAAACGAGTCATTTCATTCCGCGGAGGTATGATATTGACTTTCTGTCATGATTTCGAGCGGGAAACAGATGTCAGTGTCAAAATAACCTATGATTTTAAAAACAACCACTAGATGGCCTACCCTGCGCATATTTTTTTTTGAAAGATTTTTGAAGCGCTTCTGTAGCACACATGCTGCCAGGTAGGAACCTACTCCAGTGCCGTTAATTTGATCCCAACGGCAAATGGTGACTGAACCAGATTCGATTTCACTGGGATTCGACCCTGGGACTCGTCTAACTTAGTGCAGGCTTTTAACCAACTGCGTCATCCCGTCGTCGCCCTGTACATACTTCAATTTCATTTAACCCGCAACATCTGTCTCATCTCACCCTTTCATCATGCATCCAGCCTGTCTGCAGTACGTCACTGAGCACTTGCTTCAGATGCCAATAGTCTCTGATGGAGTGCCCCCCCAATATTTTTGTTGCCCATCTTCAAATTCAAATCCCTCATAGGCACACGTCATCATCCAAACCACTCGATCTCTGCTCAGCGAACTCTTGCATAAACCCCCGCCAATCATCTCCTAGACCAACAAATTTTCAAGATTGCCCTGAGAGCATCTCTTGCAAAAACTTCTCTCGAAGTCCTTCACACAAAAATGATTGGTCATCGAGACCTCCTGACCGTGCGAGACGAGATGCGAGCAGCTGCACCGAATCCGAGAGAGAAACTCGTCGCTGGGAAGAATAACAAAGAATAAATTATTAAAAGGACACTTATGGTTGTGCATCCTGAAAGTGTTAAAAACTGAGTCCTTTGTGAGTCGCATAAAGTAAAATTGCCCCCACCACCGCCCGGCATCCGCCCACTCCCACCGGACAATTGACAACTACTTCCCATTAATAATTCGCCTTCGATCATATATCATTGCTCTCCGTGGAGGACTTCGAGAGGACGGAGGAGGATAAAGAATAATGGAAGAGGGACCGTCATAAGTAGTCGATTGAAAGCTGAAAAGGGTTTCCTTTTTTTCTGCTTCTGTCCAAAGGAACGATAAACGACGAGGAACGATGATCGAGAGTATCGTATCCCTTGAAGAATAATCCAGCTCCGTTCGCTCCCCCGCCGCCGCCGATGCTGCTGCTGCCATTTAATGACAAAATCTATTCAGTAGCGTGTCCTTTTAATAAAGCGTTCGCCTCCGTTCTCCCCTACAGTGCCCGTGATTCTTTTCCTTTTGGCCGCTCTCGCACAACCCTGTCACACAGAGGTGTGGTTGGTGGCTAATGAAGAGTCCGGGCACATTGAAGAATGGCTATTTTAAGCAAATCACTCTGGGCATGACACACACCCGGCCGGCTGGCCTTTTGTGCGTAGCACATGAGCCATCCGGGCTGGATGCGGTATTGACACACGTGAGGAGTTGGTTACTGCTTCATTTGGACTTGACAGTGATTGATTGCAAATCAGGGACACTCAATGCAAATGTGCTTCTCTTGAGATTCCGACCGCTTGTCGTCGAGGAAATAATAATGATGGCGATGGTTCCTCCACCAATGGCTGCGGGGAGGGGGGGAGGAGATTGGAGCCGGTCCTGAAAGGATGTTTGCAGTGACATAAGGTTCGTTGCGTGGATCAGAGTAAACAAACTGAGGAGGGTTGCCATGTGGAGTCTCCCATACACGACGCTGTTCGTGGGTTAATCGTTCAAGATGTTCATTGTTGTCAGGGCTAATGGAGACTGCTTCCATCAGCCGTCACTCTGTAGAAGGACCGGTCTTGAATAGTGGGGGATAATAGAGTGGATGAAATATGGGGTTCGGTTCATACTGAGACTGTGAATCCACAACTCTACGGCGAGCGATCTTCAGCAAGAGTAAGTGAAAGGAAGTTTCAAGGAAGAATCTTTGTTTAGCTTTGACTGGCGTTGCCAAGTGTCTTTTTCGACAGAGGACCGCTGATTTTACAGATTCAGTCGCTGGAAGTGGAACTGAAAGAGAACAGACAAAATTCATTCCAAATAACTGCTTTTGTCTTAAAGACGTTGAAGAGTAAAATTGGAAGTCTTTAGATGTGTCAAGAAGTATATGGAAGCTCTAAGGCTTTAAGAAAGCAAAAGACAGACGAAAGAATGAAATGGACTACAGTGAAATCTCCCAAACAGCGACAATGGAAACACTTTTGTGTGCCTAAGGAAGTTCGCCTTTCCCCTGGGCGAACTTCCTTAGGCAATTGAATACAATACAATACAATAAATTCATAAAATTAATAAATACCATTTTTATATAAAAAACACAACCCAAAAGTTTAATTTCTTCTTCTTCTTCTTCTTCTTAGGGCGCTACAGTCCGAGGTGCACCTGGGCCTCACTTAACATGCCTCTCCAGCCAGCACGATCTTTCGCCAGCTGTCTCCAGTTTCGCACACCAAGCCGGCCGAGGTCCCCCTCGACTTGTGTGCGCCACCTTGTACGTGGACGTCCTCTGTTGCGTTGTCCCACAGGCTCAGAGTCGAAGACTCTTCGGGCCGGAACTAAGTTGTCCATACGCTCTACATGGCCTAGCCATCTTAGGCGTTGGATCCCTAGACGCCTGGCTAGACTCATGTCGCTGTACAGCCCATACAGTTCGTGGTTGAATCTTCTCCTCCAAATGCCATCAACGCAAACAGGACCAAAGATCGCGCGCAGAACTTTTCTCTCGAAAAGACCAAGAGACTGTTCATCCGCTTGGGATACTGTCCATGCCTCTGCGCCGTAAAGCAGGACTGGGATGATCAAGGTCTTATACAAAGTCAACTTGGTCTTCCGAGAGAGGGCTCTACTACTCAATTGCCTTTTGAGCCCATAAAAACGGCGGTTGGCAAGAGTTATTCTGCGTTTGATCTCACTACTGATGTTGTTTGTACTGTTTACCGCGGAGCCAAGGTAGACGAAGTCCTTAACTACCTCAAAGTTATAGCTGCCTATGGTGATGTTCTGGCCAAGTCGTCGATGTTGTGCGTCCTTTCTCGATGACAGCATATACTTGGTTTTGTCCTCGTTTACCGCCAGACCCATTTTAGCCGCTTCCGTTTCAATGCCAGCAAACGCATCATTGACGGCTCGCTGTGTTCGCCCAATCACGTCAATGTCGTTCGCGTAAGCTAGCAGTTGAACGGACTTTTGGAAAATCGTGCCTCTTGTGTTGGCCAGTGAGTTTTGCACGATCTTCTCAAGAACGATGTTAAAGAAATCACATGACAGCGCGTCGCCTTGTCTAAAACCTTTTTTGACATTGAAGGTCTCGGTGAGTTCGTTACCGACTTTAATGGAGCAGCGAGAGTTCCCCATCGTCATCCTGCTCAGTCTGACGAGTTTGGCAGGAATGTCAAAACTAGACATGGCGCTGTATAGCTCGTCTCTATACACGCTGTCATATGCGGCCTTGAAATCGACAAATAGGTGGTGTGTGTCGATCTGCATTTCTTGGGTCTTTTCCAGGATCTGCCGCAGTGTGAAGATTTGGTCGATGGTGGACTTCCCTGGCCTGAAACCACACTGATCAGGACCTATCAGTTTGTTCACGAATGGTTTCAGGCGTTCACACAGAGTGGCAGAAAAGATTTTATAGGCGATGTTAAGGAGACTTGTCCCCCGATAGTTGGCGCAGTCAAAGGTGTCTCCTTTTTTGTGGATCGGGCAAACGATACTGAGATTCCACTCATCGGGCATGCTTTCCTCCGACCATATCTTACAGATGAGCTGGTGCATGCGTCCTACCAGATCACCTCCAGCTGCTTTAAACATTTCGGCGGGCAGACTATCTGCACCAGCAGCTTTATTAGACTTCAGTCTCGATAACGCTATCTTGACTTCGTCTAGGTCGGGGGGGCGGTATTCTCTTCTATCATCGTCCGTTGTGTTGAGTGGAATATTCTGCCTGACAGCGGTATTTATGTCCTCATCGCCGTTTAATAGTCTGCAGAAATAATTTCTGCAAATTCTCAATATCGTCTGCGAGTCTACTACGAGCTGTCCATTCTTATCCCGGCAGGCTTCTGTCCAGACTTACCCTTTGGTAAAACTTCTATCGAATGGGTGTAAAGTTTCGAACATCATTCCTGCCATAACACCTCTCCATCTCCTCGATCGCGCGCTTCTCGTGCTCTTTCTTTTTTTTCCTGAGAAGCCGGTTCTCTTCCCTTCGTTTCTGTTCGTAGAGCTCACGAACAGCTCTCGTGGTTCGATGCAGCGTTGCCCGGTAGGCTTCTTGTTTTGCTGCATGTGCCTGCCTGCACTCGTTGTCAATCCAGGGGTTTTTCCTAGGTGGCGTTTTAAAACCCAGCACATCAGTAGCGGCTTCTCTGATGGCTCTTTGACAACGTTTCCATTCTTCGTCTATTGTTAGTGCAGGCGACGTCGAACTTTCGGAGAGTTTCAGGGAGACTCGATCGGCAAAGTTCCTGGCAGTCTGTTGCGATTGTAGCTTTTCGACGTCAAACCGTGGTTGTCTTCCTCGACTCCGTTGTTCTCTCGATATCCGGGTCCTTACCTTGGCTACAACAAGGAAATGGTCCGAGTCGATGTTGGCGCCTCGGAACGTTCGGACATCAAGAATACTGGAGGAGTGTCTGCCGTCGATCGCAACGTGATCAATCTGGTTGACGGTTGAATGATCAGGGGACCGCCAGGTCCCTTTATGGATGTTGAGGTGTGGGAACCGCGTGCTAGCTACAGAGAGGTTTCGCCCCGTAACAAAGTCCACCAGCCTGAGTCCGTTTTCGGACGTGGTGTCGTGCAGGCTGTGTTTACCGATGACTCTAGCAAAGATGTCCTCTTTACCCAGCTTAGCGTTGAAATCTCCTAGAACGATCTTGGTGTCGTAGCTGGGGCATTGATCGTACGTTCTTTCTAGGAGATCATAGAAGTCATTCTTGCTATCGTCATCTTTGTCCTCCGTTGGGGCGTGGGCGCAGATTATGCTGATGTTGCCGAATTTAGCCTTGATGCGGATTGTTATGAGGCGCTCGCTTATGTACTTAAAGCTTAAGACTTTTTGCCTAAGTCTGCCTCGAACAACAAATCCACATCCAAATAATCGCTGCCTTCGCTCTCTGTAACAATCGCCGTAATAGATATCGCAGTTTTTCATCCTCTTTTTGCCCGGCCCATCCCATCGCACTTCCTGGATTGCGGTAACGTCTGCTTTATAGCAGTCTAGGGCCTCCGCGAGTTCATCGGCTGCACGTGGTCTGTTCAGGGACCTCACATTCCACGTGCGGAACCGAAAATCATTGTCCTTTTTTCGTTTGCTAGGGTCGTCAACAATAAATCCGTCCATATCCGAGGCAGTTTGTGTTTGCTGAACTCGATTGTTTTTTACGTGGTGAGGAAGTTAACCCCACGCACAACCTCCAACTGGGAGGACAGGTCCATTTGTTTAGCCCCCGGACAAAGGGGTCCGGAGGGATCCGGTGTCGGTAGCCTCTTGCAAGCTGTGAGCGCAGCCGTTGGCCCTAAAAGAAGGGCTCATCCGCCGCCATCTCTATTCCAAGGTCCCGACCTTACCATGGAAACCAGGTAGCTCCTGCTGACTGGAGTTGTGGATGCCGCCGTTGGCCAATCAGTTGACCAGCTCCTCCGCCGCCATCCTAAAAAGAGTGATGAGCCCTGGTAGACTCACACTCCCCCCTCTCTCGTTTGCAGCCGCCCAGACGTCCCACGAGGGTTGGTTACCCCATCTTCTGTCAAGGGTACTCGGCTCCCGGATTTCACCACGGGGAGGTGAGAGTAGGAGTTCGTTAATAGAGGCTAGGTGCAGACGCTTGTGCCTGCATGGTTCGCATATTAACGCTTCGAAATCCGGGGGTACGCCATCCAGTGTTTTTTTTTTTTTGAAATCATAGGTTATTTTTACACTGGCAGCTGTTTCCCGCTCGAAATCTTGACAGAAAGTCAGTATCATACCTCCGCATAATGAAATAAATCGCTTTACGCTTGAACAACGTTGGAAAATATTGAAAACTTTTTTCAAAGTGAGTGCTGTGTAGCCCACCGCCTCATGGTCCCCATCATCATAAGGAGCCCACAGATGAGAATGTGGCTGCTGTGGCCGAGCGTGTGAGTCTCAATTCACGAACATCAACTCTCCATGGATCTCAACAGCTCAACATTTCACGCACTAGCCTGAAGTGATCGAAACTCTGCACAAAGATCTCGGATTCTTCGCTCACAAGGTCCAATTGACTCAGCAAATGAAGGCGCGCTACCATCCGCTTCGTTATCGCTTCGCAGTTTGGGGTTTGGGCTTTCGAGCAGCTTGAAATGGACAACGATTTTGAGCGAAAAATCATCTTTTCTGGCGAGGCACATTTTCATCTCGGCGGGTGGAAAATTTCCGCGTCTGGGACTCGGGCTGGGAAAACCCGCACGTTATTGTCAAGAAGCCAATGCATCCACAGAAAGTGACAGTTTAGTGCGGATTGTACAGTGGTGGCATAATTGGACCATTTTTCTTCGAAAACGAGGCTGGGAACAACGTTTCGCTCAACGGTGGACGTTACAGAGCCATGTTAACGGACTGTTTTTTTTTACTGAAATTTAAGACACGGACTTGGACGACCTCTGGTTCATGCAGGATGGCACGCCATGCTACACAGCCCATGCCACAATCGATCTTTTTGAGCACCAAATTCCCAAATCGTGTTATCAGCCGTCTTGGCGAAATCATGTCTTCCATGGGCTTCCATCGATGGTTGGATACAATGGAAAGTTTTGACTCTGGATGCTCCAGGAGTGTTTCAAAAATCTTCCGAAAAAAAAGGTGACGAATAGATTCTATTTCTTCTTCGTCTCTACAGCTTCTACAAAAGTCGTTATGGGGTATCCCCAGCCATGCTGTGCGATTTCCTATCACGCGGTGCCCTGTCACGACTCCAACGGCAGTTCGTATATCCCTTCGACTCAGTTTTATGTGATCGGTAAATTTCCTCTTGATTTAGCTGTGGCGCATGTATGTAATCGACATCAACGTTTATTAGCTGTGACTTCGACTCTGAGCCTGTGGGACAACGCAACAGAGGACGTCCACGAACAAGGTGGCGCACACAAGTCGAGGGGGACCTCTGCCGGCTTGGTGTGCGAAACTGGAGACAGCTGGCGAAAGATCGTGCTGGCTGGAGAGGCATGTTGAGTGAGGCCCAGGTCCACCTCGGACTGTAGCGCCCTAAGAAGAAGAAGAAGAAGAAGAAGAAGTTTATTAGCTGCCTCGTTAGATTCAATGTCTATTTCTCTGTGCAAGGAGCTAAGCGGTGTGCTGGCCTCAAGTAGGACCCGCGAAGAGCTTAGATGTCACCAAACCCTGGCCAGCTCGTACGCCTTTTCATTACCGGAAATTCCCATTTGGTCGGCCACCCAACAGAGGGTCACCTTAATAATAATAATAATGGTCCGAGGTGGACCTGGGCCTAGCTTCTCAGCAACCACTCATGTTGTGCGTGCTATTGTTCTCTGAAGTGGAGGGGACCTACAGTTTAATGCCGACTCCGAACGGCGAGATTGAGAAGCTTTTTCTAGACAGTTATACTCTTTGAGCATTGTCAGTGACTAAAGAGGTGGAGCCGTGAACAATTTTTTTTTTTAAAAATTGTTTGTCTGAACTTGGATTCGAACCTAGACTGTGAAAGTCTAATACGCATGGGTCGACGCACGAACCTACACGGCCACGGCGCCCACCCCTTATCACAACCTTATTGGCTACTGAAATATCTTTTTATGCACATTTTTACGACCTTGGATCTTATCGATGTTGTCTGTAACGCTTTAATGGTTGCTTGGCTATCAACACAGATACTGATTGTTTGTCGTGAAATATTTTCCTCAACAATCAGCTCCGCAGCTTGTTTTATTGCAGCAAATTCCGCCTGAAAAGCACTATCCTCAAGTCTGAAGGACCGACTTGTATTTCGAGACTCACAGTAGACCCCAGCATCAGTACCAACATTCATCTTGGTGATGACCATCCATCTTGCTGTACTCCACGTACATAGTCCGGACGACGGAGAGGTTTGCTGGTTGAGGCCCAGGTCCACCCCGAACTGTAGCGCCACACAAAGAAGAAGAAAAAGAAGTCCGGACGACAAGATCCCTCACCTAAATTCACTCGGGCACTTTAAACGCGTGACCACCAATGGTCTAATTACGGCACTTTGAATCTAAGCCTCCTTGTTCGAGAGAGAGAGGAAGACTGAGCCCTCAGTTAAAATCAATTAATCGCAGATGCAACGGAACTTGATCTGGAGACTGGGGCCATTATGCTCCAGACCTTCAAGGATGGAAGTTAGGCCTAGCTTATTTTCAGATTCTCCATTCGTCTTATGCTGGAGAAATAGAAAGTTGAGTCAGATGCCAATGAGCCGTTTGCTGGCATTGAAACAAAAGCAACGTAAGTAGGTCTAACGGCAAAACAAAGCAAATGCTATCTTCGAAAAAGTACTCACGACATCGACAACTTTGCCAGAGCGTCACAATGGGCAGTTATAACTCCGAGGTAGTGAACGACTTCTTCAAGCCCGTCTCCGCAGTAAACAGTTCAAACAACATCCGTACACAGAATAACTCTTGCCAACAACTATTTCTTTGGGATCAAGAGGCAACGAAGCACCTTTTCTCGAGAGACCATGTTAACTTTGCGCGTGAGCTTAATCTTCCCAGACCTGCTCTATGACGCAAAGACGTAGTTCTTGGTCTTTTTGAGAGAAGAGTACTGCCTGCGATCTTTGGTCTTTAGGTGATTAGAGTAGATGATTCAACCACGAACTTTACAGGTGGCATAGCGACATGAGTCTGGCTAGGTGTCTACGGATTCATGTCATGTAGACTGCATGGCAACCTAGCTTCGCCCCGATAGCGCCTCTGAGATAGCGCAACAGAGGACTACCGCAATGTATGTGGCGCCCCCACACGACTGGATGGCACAGTTGGTTAAGTGCCTGCCCCAAGACAAAGGGGTCCCAGGTTCGAATCCCAGTGAAATCGAATCTGGTCCAGTCACCATTTGCCGTTGGGATCAAATTAACGGCACTGGAGTAGGTTGCTACCTGGCAGTACAATGGACCAATTTTGAGTCTGAGTGCTCTAGAAGTGTTTCGAAAATCCTCCAAAAAAAAAGAAATCTGCAGAACTTTCTGGCATGTCCGGTGAGAACTCCCACCACCATCCGTATAACCTTGCGACTTAGGCTAATTATTGATAAGGATTCCCTCCTGCTCAACATCGTCTATAGGGCTCTCGTCGTTGACCCAATGTCCAGATTCAGCCATCGCTCATTTGCCGTCTATACGGCTTCGTCCTCTTTCTTTAGGAAACTTAACGGCGTGCTGACAGAAGGCTTCGTCCTCTATTTCCTTCCTTAGGAAACTAAAGGGCATGTAGACATAAGGTATTGCTCGAGATTTATCGAACTATGAGCCCTCCTTTGTTTTTTGCGTGTAACCAAAAAAGTTACCTGCAAGACTGCGCGTGTTGTCTGATGGTCTATGTGAAGTCGAAATGTCTAGAAGCCACCATTGACTTTTTTGGCAGACAGACAGTCGACCTCGGCAACTCCAAAGATTCTCTTCCCCCTAAACTCGCTCCATGGCAACCACAAAACCACAAAAAATTCACAAGGGACCCAAGACAAGGGCGAACGCGAACAAAAAGAAATCACATTTTCCTTTCATTAATTTCCTGGTGTCTCATGTCAGCGCTGTCATCATTTAATCATTAGGCCAGAGATAAAGGACTCGTCTGGGAATCCGTATAATATTCCCTAATAACATTGTTATGAACATTTTCCACCACGCGGCCTACAGCGGACCCCGGCATTTCACTCTACCTGCGCGCCCCGACACACGCACACGTCTTGGTTTCTGTTTTAATTTATATTCAATTTTAAGGTTGTCACCGGCCCCGGAGAGAGGGAGAGGGAAAGCATAAACAAACGCCCGCAAGACATCCCCGCAATCGGTCTTCATCACACAACCGGCAGCGCTTTGCTAAGTCGCTGTTCGCTGTGCAGGTCCTTAGCTCTCATTTCCTTGCGGGATTACGTCCCGCTGTGTGACTCTGCGGTGTCAACTGATTGGATTAATGATGGAAAAAAAAAGGAATTCGAAATAATACCCAACAACAACACAAACACGGAGAGAGAGAGAGAGAGAGAGCGAGCATCTTAATAATTAACGTTCAACAGGGATAATCACTTGAGGCAATATTGATTCAGGTTAGTCGCAAGGATTTTCTTTTAGTTTGTCAAGATTGTTGATGAGAGAGGGTGGGGGTGGGGGTGGTTAGGCAGCAACAGGATTTGTACGTGTCGTCACTCTGACGGGGGCGCCTCGGTGGGTGGGGGTCAGTCAACAATTTGCATTTATTATCGCACCGAGGACCACGACTTGCCAACTTTATTTACCACCCTCACACCAGGAGACCATCACCAACCACCACCACCACCACAGGACCCACTGACAATGGGATTAAGGATTAATTTCGAGCAATAAATTATGCCATAGCGTCGCGAATGGGAAATTCAATTATTTGATTTTGTTCCCTTGGACGAGGGCCCTCTAGTCTGGACCAGGACTCACACACACACTCGCTCAAAAAAAAAAACAGAAAAAAAGGACGAACGAACTAGCGAAGGAATCTCCTAAAGCAGAGTGTGAAAAAAAAACAACCACGGGAAAAAAAAGGACAAACAACGAGCTGCACATCCATTTAAAACAAACTGCGCTGATATCCTGACACCGAACGCAGAGAATGACATTTATCAAACTCCCTTGCATTGGGCGCGAAGCTCCTCGGCGCTTCCATCCCCCCCCCCCCCCCCACCTCACCCACACAATCTCCTTGGTTCAGATAAATCAAACAGGATAAACGATATGTCGCTTCATTTCTGAAAATGAAAAATGCTTTTATGATATCACACCCCTGAAGGATACGCTCCTCCGCTCTGTTTGTGTGTGTGTGTGCGCGGATGGGGGTTGATTTTTTCGTTGTCTGCACTCGCTTGAGTGGAGTGGGGGGGGGATATATCCTTTCGTGGGTGCCTGTTTTCGCATCTAATAGTGTCGCGCAACACTCAGTCTTCTGGTGGATTGCCGGAGGATGCTGGCACGCTGATCCTGTTGCTGGTGGTGTTGCTGTCGGGTTCCATTCGGATTAAACATCCATCCTGGTGTTCTCTAATAAAGCGTGTGCCACTTTAACTGTGAGTTTCCATTCATCTTGGAACATTTGTTTCCCGCTTCTCCCGACTCCCGACTCCTGCTTCAGCTTCAGTGCAGAGAGAGAGAGAGAGATGCTTGTCTTCATTTGCTCAGATGTGGCCACGTGCATTGTTCGTCGCTCGTGCATCTTTTGTTATCGCCAACCCCCTCCCTCCCCCCGGCCAGACCTCATCATACGAGTCCTTTTGAGGGAATTTATCAAGGATACACTTAAAAAAATGATTCATTTGTGGCTGGCGGCTGCAGAGAATGACAGGCGATGGGGTGGGGGGAGGTTTCCTTTTCTCTTCCCCCTCCAGCCCCCCCCCCCCCGCCACAGACACACGCACTGGATAAACATCTAGAGTGTTAATTCCTGGCAGGCGTTCCTCCATATTCCCTCTTTTAACTGTCGCCGATGCCGATCTGGTGGCATATCAAACACTTTGTGGGACATGTGATAAGGATATCACACAGCTAAGGATGGGATGTGTGGATGGGTGGCCCTTCCCTCATTCATATGCGGGGTGCATTCGACAGGGGGATGGGTACAAGCAAAGAAAAACGAAAGCACACGGTTCACATTTGTCGTAGTTGTCGCCTGTCGCCACAAGACTACACGCGAACGTGAGATTTGTGCGTTGCCGCTGGGCCCTCACCCATTCTCCCCTCCCATCCGTCGGAGAAAAGAAATCAAAAGGAACCTTATCACAAGAAGACGGTTATACTTTGCCGTGCCGTGCATATCTCTGCGACAGAATGACATATCCGAGTATCTGTGTTGTTGATGTCATTCTTCGAGGATATTCTGGAATAAATGTTTTTATTAATGGGCTGCGGTGTGAGTGCTGGGTGCCGGGCGTGTGTTTAACAGCGGCATTTGCAACCAAATGTGCGGGAAACTCAATTTATCCCCTCCGCCACTCAAACGAATAGGTTCGTGGCTGAATTTGAGATTAATTTGCGTCTCCCGCTGGCAGAGGGAAACGGAAGGCTGGCACTCTCTTTGGTGCACTGCCACTCATTAGAGGCTTATTTCTAATCTAGGCGGTTATTGTGTTGCAGGCTTGATGTAATTAGCTGCCATTTATTCGGAGTTCTTTCGCCCAAAAGTGATGGTTATTTGCGAGTGGTCTTTAGTGCGGCTCATTAGGAATTCAAGCGAGGAAGTATGACTCAATGTCCTCCAGAGATGGTGGGAGTTTCGTTTGTTTTCTGTCTAGGAGCTCATTTCGCGACAGGCCAGATGAGCTGTTTTTAGTTTGCTGGAAAATTGCATGAATCTAACCTTTAAGTCGAACACCAAAGACAAGCCTCTAAGCAACGAGATTCGACTCCTTAAACCCTGCAAAGATACTTAGATAGATGAAGAATAAGTCACAAATTCGGCTTTCCAAGATTGTCAGTTTTCGAATCCGAGCCATTGGGACAATGCAACAGAGGACGTCCGTGTCATACTCGTAAATGGGCCACACAAGTGGAGAAGGATCTCAATCAACTTGGTGTGCAAAATTAAAGGCGGCTAGCGAGAGACCGAGGGAAGAAGATTGTTAAACAGTTGACATGGAAGCAACAATAATACAAGTGTCAGGTCAAAAAATGGGCTTCGCATCGAACTCATCGAACACTCTTCCCGTCGCAGTGAAGCGTTATGGTCCAACTGATGGATCAAAAGCCCCATTTCGACTTCAAATAATAGTTGTCTCTGTACCCGAATGCGTTAAAAATCAACCTTGGTCCTGTTAAGAAAAGAAAAGAAAATAAAAGAAATTAGACAAAAGTGGAACGGTCTGATGTCAGACAACTCCTTTCAGCCAATTTGGTGTAGTTCAGACCTTCTCACGCAGCTTGCTCACTATTGAATTGAATTGAAGAAATCGGGGTATGTCATGTATGTATATTGTACCCCATTCTTTTGATCTAGGATTTTACTGCTGCCTTCAAAAATTTGACAACTTCTCTAGGTGGGATTTCTTGAAAGTCTTTCCCTGTTACGTTTGTTTGATTTAACATTTAAAATCTTTCTCGGGCAAGACTTGGACAGACGGTCAGTAGGTGTTCCATAGTTTCTTTGGTCTGTCTACATCGTCTACAGATTTCTGTGCTGCTAAGACCCAGTTTGTGACGGTGGTAGTTGCACGCCCCATATCCTGTTAGTGCTTCACATAGCCGAACTGACCTTAATGGCGGTCAGATCGAGTCCTGTTCTTATTTACCAGCTTTTTCGAGTGATTTGATTACCATGCTGGCAAGTGCGTATGAGTTCTAACGACTTTGATGTATGTAAGCTGAGTCAACTTAATTCCAACTTAATTTTAAAGAATATTGTGCAAAACAGATAGAAACTCAAATCATTTTCCCTGATCTTTCAAGTTCTCTTTGTTTTCGAATAGAAATTTCAACATAAATGTGGAACTGAATGCGGAAATAATAAAAAGTCGATCTAATCAAAAACGTCATTCTGAATTCTTGGAAATATGAAGAAAAAAAGGTCCACCTCGACGTTAGATATACAGGGACAATGGCGCATAAGAAACGTTAAGATTTATAACATTTTTCTTTAACCTTGGCATTTATTTAAATTTAGGTTATGGATTGGAAATATGTTTTAAAGATAATATCTCCCAAATGGTGCCCACTGTTTTTCTACTTTTCTTAGAATTTCAGGTCCCAGCGCCCTCGCTTCTTCTCGGATATTGGCCTTAAGCTGGTGTGTGGTTCTTGGCTCCAAAGAAAAAATCTGAAGCTGTTAAATCGGACGAACGCGGTGGCCAGTTAAAATCAGAAAAACGCGATGTTATCCGATCACCAAAAATTTACCTCAGGAGAGCCATATTTGGACGAGCTGTGTGAGCTGTGGGTCCATTTTGTACGGAAAGAAGTGTAACTGCCTTAAAATTCTTTGCAAAGCCCGCCTAGACAATTGCTGAGAACGTCGCCTGGTGGACGTTTCGAGGTTTAAATCAGCACTTGCTTGCTACCCGAGCAATGTTCACATAATTTTGAACTGTACGCGGAAGCCTCTTGTTGCTGAAAACGGTGGACCAATCGGTACATTTTTGGAGCACTGGGCGCATTTCGAACATGAAAGAATTTGCGATATATGTAATCTTTGTGTCTGAAAAATTGAATGTCGACTTTCAAAATAAAATGGAACCACTTTGGTTCTTTGTTCTGAGCTGAATCTTTGCATCATAAATTTCGCAAGATTTAAGGCTACCTTAAAGGCCTGTAGACGTTCTCTGTCCCACTCGTTCAGAGTCGATGATGATGTCTTTGCCAGAATTAAATTTCGAGGAACAAAGGTAATTCTTCAACCCAATCCGAAGGAAGTCAGCTTTGTAACTGTTTTATACACAGCTCAGCGCATACAAAATTGATTGACTTGTGACTTATGAGCATTAACAAACGAAATGAATATGTCCTTCCATTCTTTAAACCAAACTGCGAGAGATCTACAGCAAATGAAGAACTTGTCAGTTTTCAGCAAAAACAACTCATTTAAATGCTTTACGCATTTGCGCCTATCCTTCACCTCGAACCCTGAAACCAATTGAATGTGAAACAATTGCACGCTCCAGCCTCAAATAGCTGGCAAACCCCTTCGCCCGCTCGTAAATCGGGTATCGATGCCCTGCAAGACACTCCGACACAAGCTACAACTATCCCATAATCACAAAATTGATGACTCACGATAATGACCCATTTCATCGACATTATTCTGGTGTCAACGATGCCGAAAGTATCCAAAGTGGACAATTCCTCGTGCCATGTGAAGACAACGCAACGACAGAAGCAATTGAGTTAATTTCCAAGGAAACAATATAAATTGCCGGACGATGTCCTGGTCAACTGAGTAATCCAAAAACTACCGAATCGAGATTACATCCCTCAGCAGCATCACTCCGAATCAACACACCCTCGCCCGCACACACACACCCACCCACCCGAACAGACACAATCCAAATGGAATTCCAATGCAATAGTTATGTTCGAATTAAATTAAAGCCAGTCCCAGCCCCACCCCCCCTCGGGTGGGTCGGCAGACCACATTCCTGGGAAAAACGCTTGTCCGCACAACGACGACGAGCTGCTCGCACAGTGGACGTGTAGGAGTGGACTCCTGCTGAGAAGACGAAACCAGCAGCCATGTCTGCTCGGGAGGAGTGAAATCAGTGCGGTGACATATGTTAGCTAATTCGAAGGATCGAACAAGTCCATACACGAGACCGAGGCAGAGGGGGGAGGAGGAGGTGGCACACACTCAGAACAAGCCTTTTCTGCTCCTTCGTCGCTCGGCTCCTTCGCCCGGGGCCATGGTGTCCTTTTTGCAAATAAAACATCACCACCAGCCCGACAGGAGCACACCTTTCCTGCTAAGTACTCTGGAGCAGGAATCTTGCCTCCAGAATGATTAGAATAGATTACCAGCTTCGCATCCCCTCCCCCCGCCCCCGGCGAAGGGCGGACGAGAGAAAATAAAACGAATCGAAATCCTGAAATAAAGGACAAGCACAACAGCAGTCGCAGTCAAGTGGACTGAAGTGGAAGGAAGCAACAACAACTGGCCGCTCGGCCGGGCCGCCGGCAGCAGTGGCGCACGAAGAAACGACAATTTAAGCCCGATACACAGCACTTCCAGGAAGATATACTGCCCCGACTGAGCAGGACACTATTATCTGATGAAATTGCGTGTAATTTCACGCCCATTGTGGAATGCATGAGTAATGGCGACGGCCAGGATTACCACCTGCCAGAAAAACTTAAATATTCTAATATCCCAGACAAAAGTTTAATTAAATTTAAGAGAACACGTTCTGCATCCGCCTCGTGCGCCGGCCGGGGAGGGGTATGACTTTTCATAACTTACAGACTCCTTAAAGTTGTGAGCACGACGACGACGTCCGCCCGAGGGGCTTGCTTCGACAAAACGTTGCAGGGAGGCGTACAAATTGTCTCCACATGCTCCGGCGAACATATGCGGTGCAGGGATACACGCTCGTTCGGAAACAGGTTAAGGATGATCGATTTACTGCGGAGGCTCCTGCCGATGGGTGCGGCATGGGCACGAAGTTGAAATTGTTGTGGAGACATGAAGTCTGATGGTTTAAACGCAAATTATTCCGGGCCCCGAGGGGGATTTCGATGAACGAACGAATTCTTGGTTCAATAAGGATGCATGTCGGCCTCGTTGTTGTCCTTTCTGTTCGCAAATTGAGGGCTTTAGTCGGGTTAGGCCGATGCGAGGTGCTGCAGTTGACCATGAAACACATTTGTTTGGGGAACTGCTGAGGGGTACAGCTCCTTCCGGTGAATGGTTTGGAAGTTTTGAGATTTGTGAAACCTTCTTGAATCAGATGACTCAGTAGTTTGCTGTGAACAACTGGAAGTCGTCTTCTGAAAAAGCTGTTCAGTTGCTAGTCTGAAATCAAAACAAAAAGAGAAAAAAATACGGGCCCGAGAATAGATCCCTGTGGTACTCCTCCCACAACACTAAAAAATGTTGATTCTAGCTTTTCTTTGGCTACGCATTGCGACCTTTCGGTGAGGAATAAATGAAAGAGTTTTGTGGGAAGTGGTGAGAACCTGTAAAATAGCACAGGACTACATCTTTTTTTCGAGATTTTTTGAAACACTGCACTCAAGACTCAAAACTGGTC
Source organism: Myathropa florea (assembly GCA_930367185.1). NCBI lineage: Eukaryota > Metazoa > Arthropoda > Insecta > Diptera > Syrphidae > Myathropa > Myathropa florea. The sequence continues at coordinate 85,159,216 of OV884004.1, forward strand.
CATTGTACTGCCAGGTAGCAACCTACTCCAGTGCCGTTAATTTGATCCCAACGGCAAATGGTGACTGGACCAGATTCGATTTCACTGGGATTCGAACCTGGGACGCCTCGAATTTGGGGCAGGCACTTTACCAACTGCGCCATTCAGTCGTCTACTTACGTTGGTAACAGACAATAATAATAATGGCGACGTTACAGTCCGAGGTGGACATGGGCCTAGCTTTTTAGCAACCACTCGTGTTGTGCGTGCTATTGTTCTCCCACGAGTGGAGGCAACCTGCAGTTCAATGCCGACTCCAAACGGCGCGACTGAGAAGCTATTTCGAGACAGACTCTTTGAGCATTGTCAGTGATTCGAAAGAGGTGGAGCCGTGAAAAAATTTTAGGTGATTTTTCAGTAATCAAACCGAGAACATCGAGCGTAGAAGTCGACGCACCTACCCAGTACACCACGGCGCCCGGTAACAGACACTGAAACCAATTTCCCTTGGCCAATGACCGACAGAAAGTTTGAGCTTAAACTAGCGCTCTCTTCTTCTTGGCGGTCGTTTGCACGCTCTTAAACGAAGTCTTCCTTCATTCACAAAGACTCTGCCGGTGATTCGATGCAGCTCTCCTTTTCGAACCAGCAGATTGCGACGTATAGACTCTCACTTGGGCGATGGCTTTCTTTTGAAGGTGTCCAGAATTAGCTTCTGACTCTATAAAGCATGACCCGTCAGTTAATCCACCAGAAGTGACCCAAATCCGAGTTCAGCAGTCAAATACAATACTTCAGCGCCATCCTGTTGTGACTCAATCAGTGAGCGTTAATTTGCGCCACTAAGCTTGTTGACAACACTCTCCCCCCACTGGCCCGTCCCCACACTCATCCCAGCAAAGACAAAGTGCACTTGTCATTTCAGCAATATGCACAATCGCCCTTTCACCGTAAGAGAGAGACCGTCCCACCCTCACTCAACCGTGGAAATTTGCATACACGTGCTTGTTGTGTACGAGAGCCAGGTCCGACCCTATCCGGTCACACATTGTTGTCACTAATTAATTACTCGAGTGCAACAAATTAATATCGAACCACTTATGTACACACCGGCCAGAGCACTTCCGAGGAAATTAATCCAATCAATGAGTCCATTAATTACGTCGATTATTGCCAGACCCGAAGATTTATTACGGGGCGGCCGCACCAGGACACCACTCACTCCGGCAACAGATTAATGCCCCTGACATCATACTCAGCGCCGACAATTGTCCTCGTGCTCGGCCATGTTTCTCCGTCCTTGGACATTAAATTCATATTTTTAGAGACCCCCGCACCCCCACCGTCGGCGATGGATCAGATGGGGTAGATGGGGTGGATGGGGTGGAGGCGGCAGGCAAAAGTATCTCCCGAGGAATAATGGATTTGTTCGTTGAATTTATAGCGCAATGGTGTATAAGTCGTAAGTTGTCGTATCAACAATTTATAGCGCAAACTTGATGTCGTCGTTCTTTTTCTATCGCTCCAGTGCTGTGCTGTGCTGCTGTCCTTCGATGCGAATTGTTGTTGCCGCCTAAAAAGTTTCCGCCAAAATAGTCCATTCCGGGGAACGTCAAATGTGTACTCGTACACATATATCCCGAATAAAGCGCTCCTACTTGTAGTTTCTCGGCCGAAATTGTAGCAAAAAGACACATTTAAATGGCGCCACAAAAACAAGGATCCGCTGATAAGGACGAGCACAGTTCGCCATGTAGCATGATGTGTCTCCCACGACAAGAAGGACAACAAATGAAATTATGGATAAAAATTACCATCGACAGTGGCGGTGGTGGTGGTGCGGCAGTAGTTCGGCAACGAGCAGCTACAACACAGTGGAACATGTCACGAGGATGGAGGTAAATAAAATGTAATGTAGGGATGGTTTTTTCCACCCTCCCTCCCAAGCAGCAACCACGGACCACCACCTCACGCCGCCCACTTGCCGCAAAGTGCTGATTAAATTAAATTGAAATCCACATGCAGGGAGGCGCCCCGCCACCGCCCCAGCGGCTGGAGGATTGTGTAAACACAGTTGAAATGTGAAAATTAAATGAATTTTCTTTATTTTCTCTGCGAATGGAATATTAGTTCTGTTTGTTTTGTTAACTTTGTCAATTGGATTAAAACAGAGAAAAAAAAACACGAAGAGCCCGAATGGCAAGGCGAAGGATTTAATGATCCAAGAAGTTCCATGGGACGGAGACTAATCGCGGGGGTTGGCTGGAAACGAGACTATCTAAGTCTGGATCTGAAGTGTGTGTCTTGGGGAGAGGAGGGGAGCGTTTGTTGCCTACAGGCAAGGAGCAGATTTGTCATTTGGGAGCAATAATCAGCTCACTGCTCTGTGATGGAAATGGGCAGCCGTTGTCGCCTGTCTACGAGGCAGAATCTGTTTCCAGGAGTCAATGGAGGACGATGGATATTTTTTGTAAATCACTTTCTCCTTCTCGTGGTGTGCAATGGAAGCTGAAAGATGTCATACGTCGGTTTAAAGTTTTGAGCAGCTTTTTCTGCCCAAGAAATTGACAAGGCAGGTCTGATGAAAGGGTGGACAGAGAGACAATGTCAACGGCGATGCTCACTTCTGATCGATTTGGAATTCGGCGTTATTTGACGGCACCGTTCAAACGCACCTCAATCGAAATTCAGGTCAAAAGCACACGAGAAAGCAAGCCCGTTTGTCTGGGAGTCGACTAGCTTGGAAACTGTGGCTTGTCAAAGTTGGGGGCCTTGAAATAGATCATCACTCGCACATTATGGCCTGGATATGATCGAGCTCGGAAAAAAGGAGACACTCTGAAATGCGCCTCTATAGAGGCATCAGTCTTCTAAACATTGCCTAAAAGATCCTATCTGCTCTGTTTTGGTTGAACGCCTAAAGCCATTCGTCAACAATCTGGTCGGTCCATACCAGTGTGACTTTAGGCCAGGAAAATCCACCATCGACCAAATATTCACACTGCGGCAGATCTTGGAAAAAACCCAGGAACAACAAATCGATACCCACCAGCTTTTCATCGATTTTAAGGCCGCTTATGACAGCATCTATAGAGACGAGCTATACAGAGCAATGTCTAGTTTTGACATCCCTACCAAACTCGTCCGTTTGTGTAGGATGACGATGGAGTATGCACGCTGCTCCATCAAGGTCGGTAAAGACCTAACCGAGACAGCTGCATAGAGGGTGAGTGGAGGAGACTATATAACAACGAACTGTACGAAATGTTCTCCTACATCGACTTAGCCAGAAGGGAGAAGATCCAAAGACTAAGATGGTTAGGTCATGTAAAGCTGCCATTCGCTTTACATGACCTAACAACAATGCTCCGGGTCGGAAAGTTTTCGAATCTACTCCCGTGGGACGGCGCAGTAGAGGATGTCCGCGACTTAAGTGGCGCACGCAATTGGAAAGAGACCTCAACCAACTGTGCGTGCGAAACTGGAGGCAGCTAGCTAAAGATCGAGCTGGCTGGACAAGCTTCTTGGTTGAGGCCCATGTCCACGCCGGACTGTAGCGCCATAAGTAAGTAAGTATGATCGAGCTAAAATCAACAAAATTCGTTAATGCTACTAAAGGTTGCTGAGGATCGTCTTAAGAACCATACCATGAAAATGGGACTAACCAATGACAAGTGCCACTAGATCGCGCAGTTGGTTAAGTGCCTGCTCTAAATTAGAAGGCTCCGAGGTTCGAATCCCAGTGAAAGCAAAGTTAATACGCTTTTATCCAGTCTTTCAAATCTGATCCAGTCACCATTTGCCGTTGGGATCGAATTAGAGGCACAATCACTCGACCGGTCGATCAGTGGTAGTAGTCTGACTGTGGGTATCACAATGGAGCAACATGGTCTAAGTGTGTTGTTGAATTCATTAGCAGTCCCCTAACCTAACCTAAAATCGGACAAAGATCTTAGTGAGTTCCAAGAAAAAATTTGCGTGTGATGACCTAACAAACTGATGAATGGCAACGACCTGACCACCCATCTGCTAATGCAAAGCCAAAGGGCCTTGTAAGGAGAATGGAAACAACACCTCTGGCGAAGTGGCTAAAAAACCGGATAAAAGCGTGATAACTTTGCCTTCACTGGGATTTGAACCTGGGACCCCTTTAACTTTTTTTTTCGGAGAATTTTTGAAAACTCTACTGGAGCACTCAGACTCAAAACTGGTTCATTGTACTCCTAGGTATCAACCTACTCCCAACGGCAAATGGTGACTGGACCAGACTCGATTTCACTGGGATTCGAACCTGGGACCCCTTTAACTTGGGGCGTGTACTTAAACAACTGCGCCATCCAGTCGTCTTTCGTCCGATTTTGAGATTGTAGAAATCAATTTTGATGGAAAAAAAGTCAAGGTGTGTAAAAAATAGTCCAAAAGTGCAAAATTGTGGAGACGTTACTTCATAGCCTCAGAATTCCCTTGACGGACTATGAAAATCGTGTCCACTTTATTTCCAAAATCCGCCCCACAAACCCACCATCTTCACAACCATCCCCACCTGTGTCTTTCAAAAATGAAACGTTGCTCGAAAACGACCGCAAAAATGTGCAGTCATAACCCTTATTCCGACGAATAGTTCCTGTCTTCATTGTTGAAGGAGGTCTTAGCACCCTAACGACTTGTCTACGTTCCTTATCTCCCCGAAGCACAAAATCTCATCAGATTTCCCACTCCCAACTGTCGGCCATTGCCTCTAAGACGCTGGTAAGTTTCAAACTTACACCACCATTAATGAAATCCCCACCTCAAGTCGTCCATTCTCATCTGCTCTCTGTTAAAGCTCGTGACCATTACTGTTATTTACCGCATTCCCTCGTAATCTCTTCCTTCGACATCCAACGTATTCGCGTGTCCTTAATTATTTGGCGGAGGAACACAGGCGCTCCTCGGTTTCGATACGGTGTTCACCTCGTCTAATTGCAACCTTAATCCCACTTCAACCGCCGAACGCCCGGCCAGGATCAGTGAAATTCACTTAATTTCAACTTCAACCGTCGGCGCGGATTAGGGAATGTGTGCAGGATATTCAAGACCGCTCCATTCAACTCCTCCAACTCCAGCGCCAACTCCAACTCCACGGATGACTATAGTTCACCGAGCGCATTAGTGGTCGGCAATGTCGCCAGCGTGTACCGCTACCTCTCGCGCACGGCTTCAAATTGGTTTATTAAGAACTTAATTACACCAAAAACACTTAGGAATTCTTTTTGTCCTGCCGCACAACCACCACCGAGTTGGTTGGAACTTAAGTTCCTTAATGTGCAACGCCCGTAGACTTAAGACGCTCGACAATCCTTGCCCCATCAACACCGGAGGCGTTAAGTACATTTTCGCGCGGAGCGGGCGCCCAACTGAAGGCCGCCAAGCCAAGCCGATGCCGGTGTCGCTAATAGTCTTCGAGGTTTATTTACTTTTTCCTCCAGGGATACACACTCTCATTCTCGCTCGTTCGCTCTTGTGCGCGCGCGATGAAAAATCCTTAATACCGTTAAATGCTTTTACTTTGGGGGCCATTAATGTTTTATGCAAATTTGATTCGAGCACTCGCCGAGGGCCGAAACAGCGGAGTGCCTTGCGCCGAAGTTCAACCATAACCCCAATAATTTTGCACTATTTTAAAGGATCTCGGCGTTATCCTTTAATAAGGCGAACCGCCTCCCCCACACAGCTCTCGTTCATCACTGCGGACGGACAGGCAGGGGGCGAGGCGGTGGGGGTGGGAGGGGAAAGGACCAATGATGAAATCATTAATCAAAACATCTTCGAATGCAAAGAATTCCGCGATAAGGATATCCTTGATACACAAGAGTGAGTGGAGGAGAATTCGGAGAAAAAATTCGTTCATAAATATCCTTTCTTTCGTGCTCCCGTTTTCTCGGGAGCACTGATATTCGCGGAAATTCATTTGTCAAATGCCACCGATGATGCCGGGTCCACGCCGACAAAGGCAGCCAGTTGGGAGGACGACGAGGACGACGACGACGACGATGAAGGCGACGGCAGCTCAACGCTTTGCATTTACAATCCGCACAAGGATTTCCTATTCTCGTCGATCGTCGTGTGAACGCTGCAATATGCACCGCGACAAGGACAATCTATTAAATTTAATTTCAAAGAATTCATCCCGCTGCAGTGGAATGCGGTGGCGGAGGCGGAGGCGGGGGCGGGGACTCTCGCTTGTTAGTGTGAGCGCGCTGAAAATAGAATTAGGGAGCACCAAGGACTATTGTGGATCGCGACGAGTATTAAATTTCAGACTTTTTTCGTTTGTTTCCGGATTGAGGAGCTTCCCGTTGAGGAAATTCCTCAACAAACCGCATCGACAACAACAGCAACAGCCACAGGAAGGTGGCAGGAGAGCAGGCTTGGATGGAGGGCTGTGGGATGTTGGGTTCTCGGGGGGAGGGAAAGGATAAAAGTCATGAAATGTGTTTTTCCAACTGGCAATTTTCTCGGGAGGTTTTCTACGTTTTTTTTCCCCATTCTCTCCTCACCACTGGCGCGTCGCGGCATCGTCCCCAGTACAAAAGGAGCATTCTCGACGGGATACATTTCCTTTAGTTAAATCTCCAAGTCCCTTGCTCCCGGCTCCCACCCCTGGTGCCTGTTTCAGTGGTGGAAAGCATTTCATTTCTTTCTCCACAATTTGTGTGTGGTCTCTTATCCCCTCCTCTCTCTCTCTCTCTCTCTTTCTCTCTGTGTCCTGATGATGCATTTATTGTTAAAAAGGACCTTCTGTCTGCATGCCAACACTAGGGCCATGTGACATGCAAAAATATACTCCACTTCGTTCTGGCAGGATGCAAGCCATCCATAAATCACAAGTTTTCCATTACACCGTTATATACAATAAACTAGATTACATTGGCGGACGACGACAGAAACCTCCAAGTGTGTGCATATGTCCTGGCGAACCAGTTTCCGCAAAAAAAGGAACCCAAGCAAACGACTTAAAAGTCGAACTCTTTGCCTTGGCATCTCGATCAGGAACAGGACCCAAACTGGTATCCATATTGGAATTTTATGTTTGAATAATTTTCACAATTCGCTCATTGGTTTCAAATGGGTTTTCCTTCAGTGAATCTGTGTGTGTGTGTGGCAGCAGTGATGCGAGTGTAATTTATGAAGGATGCTGTATAAACTGCGGTGACATCGCCTCGGTGTGTCCTGGCAACTTTGTGCCAATTTCGAACCGCAAATTTCATTTCATTTCGTTGAATGCGATGACATTCGGTTTGTAACGGTCCCGTTGATCGTTCATACAACGGACGGTGATGGCGTGATGGCGACGCACGGTTGACAGACAGCCAACGCTTGCATTGATCATGGTCAACCTGAACTCATATCAATCAAATAGTTTTCAATTACGTGGCGGTGAAAATCAGAGCATTCATTTGAGACCCAGACAGGGTGGTGTAACTGAAATTGAGGTTAAGTCGCATGGGACATCATGGCGCCAGAAGCGTTTGTGGGGAGCAGCTGAACTAAATGTTGGAATGAATCATCTCCTTAACATGTTTGCTCACTTTTTTAGAGAGTAGAAGAATTTGTGTACAGGGTGGGCAAAGTACAGATTTCTTTTTAAAAATGCAACAAAATGAACAGAACTAAATTTTTCCATATATTATAGCTTTATTTGTAAGAACAAACATTCCCATTGGTCTTGATGACTGAAAGCAGCGTGCCCAGGACCGTCAACGATGGAAGGCAGCGATATCTCAGGCTCGGACCCTCCATGGGTCGTAGGCCTGGTAAGTAGGTTAGGAAACATTCCCATTAATTATGAAATACAACGTCGTTCAAGTGGCTGCCTCGGCTGGCTTTGCAGTAGCGCTTTCTAATAATAATGGCGGCGTTACATTCCGAGGTGGACCTGGGATTAGCTTCTCAGCAACCACTCGTGTTATGCGTGCTATTGTTCTCCCACGAGTGGAGGGGACCTATAGTTTAATTCCGACTCCGAAGAGGCGAGATTGAGAAGCTATTTCTAGACAGACCCTTTGAGCATTGTCAGTGACTCGAAAGAGGTGGAGCCGTGAAAAAATGTTAGATGTTTTTTTCGAGCTTCGAACCTTAGACCTCGAGCGTAGGAGTCGACGCAGCTACCCACTACGCCAGAACCGCATTCTGCCACCCCAATTTTCCAAGACCTTGTTGATGGTTTCGTGTTGCAGCTCACGGATTGCTTGGATGATATTGCCCTTAAGTGCTTGAATTGTTACCGAACTGTTGACATAACATCGGTCCTTCACGGTTCTCCACAAAGGGATCAAATCGCAGTTCCGAAGCAGCCAATTGACATCGCCAAGACGGCTGATAACACGATTCGGGAATTTGGTGCGTAAAAGATCGATTGTGGCATGGACTGTGTGGCATGGCTCACCATCATGCATGAACCAGAGGTCATCCAAATCCGTGCCTTCAATTTCAGTAAAAAAAAATCGGCTAACATGGCTCTGTAACGTCCACCGTTGACCGAAACGTTGTTCCCAGCCTCATTTTCGAAGAAAAATGGTTCAATGATGCCAACACTCCACAATCCGCACCAAACTCTCACTCTCTGTGGATGCAATGGATTCTCGACAATAACGTGGGGGTTTTCCGTTTTCTGAGCCACAGATGCATCAATTTTGTTTGTTAACGTAGCCGCCGAGATGAAAATGCGCCTCATCAGAAAAGATGATTTTTCGCCCAAAATCGTTGTCCAATTCAAGCTGCTCTTAGGGTCACCTATGCTAACCATTACCCTCAATACAACTTTGAGAAGAACTGTATTTGAGGGGAACTCGTAATTGTGCAAAGGTATTGAAAGGGGGCACAATAGATCTTGAAGGTCGCGGTGCAATATACCCACAACCATAATAATAATAAAGGCCCAAACTGTGAAGCAGATGGTCACGCGCCTTCAATTGCTGAGTCAATTGGACCTTGAAGAGATTCAAGATCTTTGTGCAGAATTCTCCTCAGGCTAGTGCGTGAAATGTGAAATGTTGAACTGTTTAGATCGATGGCGAGTTGATGTTCGTTAATTGAGTCTCAAACTCTGGGCCACAGCAGCTATATTCTCATCTGTCATCTGTACGCACCGTACGACGACGGGGACCATGAGTGTTGTCCACTGGCATACCAGTCTCACGAACTTTTTGCACAAACCTGCGTACAGCAGTCGCGGTGAATACTTCATTTCGGCCAAAGCTTCTTTTCAAAAAAATCACTGTTTGGTCTACACAGCACTCACTCTGGAAATTAGTTTTCAATATTTCCCAACGCTGTTCAAGCATAAAGCGACGCATTTCGTTCCGCGGAGGTTTGATATTGATTTTCTGTCAAGATTTCGAGCGGGAAACAGCTGTCAGTGTCAAAATAATCTTTGATTTGAAAAACAAACACTGGATGGCCCACTCTGTACAAAGTCAACAACAGTCCGAGGTGGACCTAGGCCTCACCCATGCCTCTGCAGCAAGCTGTCTCCAGTTTCGCACACCAAGCCGGCCGAGGTCCCTGTTGCGTTGTCCCACAGGCTCAGAGTAGAAGACTCTTCGGGCCGAAGCTAAGTTGTCCATACGCTCTACATGGCCTAGCCATCTTAGGCGTTGGATCCGTAGACGCCTGGCTAGACTCATGTCGCTGTAAAGCCCATACAGTTCGTAGTTGAACCTTCTCCTCCAAATGCCATCAACGAAAACCGGCGCAAAGATGGCCCGCAGAACTTTTCTCTCGAAAAGACCAAGAGACTGTTCATCCGCTTGGGATATTGTCCATGCCTCTGCGCCGTAAAGCAGGGCTGGGATGATCAAGGTCTTATACAAAGTCAACTTGGTCTTCCGAGAGAGGGCTCTACTACTCAATTGCCTTTTGAGCCCAAAAAACAGCGGTTGGCAAGAGTTATTCTGCGTTTGATCTCGGTAATGATGTTGTTTGTACTATTTACAGCGGAACCAAGGAAGTCCTTAACTACCTCAAAGTTATAACTGCCTATGGTGACGTTCTGACCAAGTCGTTGATGTTGTGTGTCCTATCTCGATGACAGCATATACTTGGTGTTGCCCTCGTTTACCGCCAGACCCATTTTAGCAGCTTCGTTTCAATGCCAGCAAACGCATCATTGACGGCTCGCTGTGTTCGCCCAATCACATCAATGTCATCCGCGTAAGCTAGCAGTTGAACGGACTTTTGGAAGATCGTGCCTCTTGTGTTGGCCAGTGAGTTTTGCACGATCTTCTCAAGAACGATGTTAAAGAAACCACAAGACAGAGAGTCGCCTTGTCTGAAACCTTTTCTGACATTGAAGGTCTTGGTGAATTCGTTACCGACCTTGATGGAGCAGCGAGAGTTCTCCATCGTCATTCTAGACAGTCTGACGAGTTTGGCAGGAATGTCAAAACTAGACATGGCGCTGTATAGCTCGTCTCTATACACCCTGTCATATGCGGCCTTGAAATCGACAAGTAGATGGTGTGTGTCGATATGCATTTCTTTGGTCTTTTCCAGGATCTGTCGCAGTGTGAAGATTTGATCGATGGTGGACTTCCCGGGCCTGAAACCACACTGATAGGGACCTATCAGTTTGTTCACGAATGGTTTCAGGCGTTCACACAAAACGGCAGAGAAGACCTTATAGGCGATATTAAGAAGACTTATCCCTCGATAGTTGGCGCAGTCAAAGGGGTCTCCTTTCTTGTGGATCCAAGGTCTACTAAACCGTACAAAAAAAGGGGAGCAAAATAGAATTGTCAGCACGTCCCTGCCAAATGTCTTTTCACAAAAATGGACTGAACCCGAAAAGAAATTTTCCCATAAATCCAAATCCAGTCGCATAACTTACGTTGGGCGCCACTTTTAGCACATGTACTAAAAAAGTCTCTGTGAGTCTTTCCAATCCAAACGATTTATTCGAGTTTCCCTAGTCCACCACGCCCAAGGCGTAGGACTTCCACGTCTCCTTTTGAAACCTTGACTCCAGTCAAATAAGGAGTCGCCACGTCTTCCATGCCAAACCGATGCCAGACTCTTTCACTTACAAAGATTCCATGATCATCTAATCCAATAACTTAAAGATCCCCCCACAGGACGAGCCATCGCGTTTTGGCAGGTCCTTGCAGTTTTCAATTCACTTGATGGTAGGTATGGCCGCAGCAGATTTATCCCGAATCTTGTGCTCTCGAGATATATTGGCACTTACATCAATTGGATTGCTTACACTGTCTTCCTGCTCCTTCGGTCTGCTCTGATCTCCCCCCACCCGAACATCGGTGGACTCTGCTGCAACTTACCCAACGGATGTCACTCATATTTCCTGTCGCAGGAGCTGGCGCACAAAAAAGAGCAGAACATTCGGTTCAAGTGTATCTGCGAAAGCATATTTCTCGTTCTGCCAACACTGCGGCAACATTGTAATAATTCCTCGTATCCACCCACGACAAGGGATCCTTGAAAAATCACAGCAAAACTCTCGGGGAAAAGAATCACCGGGGGGGGGGGGGGGGACTCCAGTTCTGGCAGTGGTCCACGGAATCACGTTCGAAATGAAATATCTTCCCGTTCGACATATTGCGTCTCAACACTTGTCCACGGCGAAGGGAGATTCACTCTCGCGCCCCCTGCATCCTGCCGAGGCGATTGACAATGTGACAGGACAGGCGGAGGGGGTTGTGACGCGTTGCCTAACGTATGCCACAAGTTGTCGGGATAGTTTCACTCGAGGATGCAGACAATTACATGCAAATCTACGCGGATTTTCCCGCGTCATCGAGAAGATCTACGAGCGCAGGGGGGGTGTGGAAGAAAAACTGTTATTTGCCATCCATTTGGAAAATCAAATTCCATTAAACAAATTGGAAAAACATGCAAACCTCGTGAAATTGCCACCACTTAATGCTCTCTTCGCAGGACTTGTACTATTTTGTATCCTCTGCCTACCCCCTGGCCCCCACCCCACCCGCCCTCATCAACTAGGTGGATGTGTGTGTGTCTGTTTCTTACCCCGCCGTTCCATTGTTTTTATTATTGAAAGCGCCAATAAAAAGCAAGTGAAATAAAAATCAAAAACACAGAAACAAATTGAGTTAAGACGAAAGCCGGGACGGGGGCGCAGGGACGGGGAGGAAATAGATAAAGCAAGTTGGCAGGCTGGCAGGCTGACTGACTGGCTGACTGGCTGAGTGGGTGGCTGACTGGCTGTGGTGGGCTGCAGTGCCGAGGGTAAGTTGAAGAAGTTTTCTTTTTTTTTTCCGTTCACCCCTCGACTCATGCCGCTGACAGGAACAGAAGGGATTACCAATTCTTAATGTTTGTACATTGAACGGGGTGGGGGTGGGTTGGATGACGACTAAATTTGTTTGTGGGGGTGGGGTGTTTTGCTTGTCGCGCGGGTATCTTTCCTTCTCCGCTCGATTGGCAGATGAAAAATTTCAACTTCAGCAGAAAATGGCAATCGCTAAGGAAGTAGGTAGTGGATGTTGGCAAACGTAGGCGGCGGCGGCGGCGGGAGGCGGGGGGCGACGGCAATGGGAGGCCACATTGCGGTACTGCTGCTGGTGCTGACGACAAAAAGGACGAAGACGAAATGATGAGCATGGGAATGGGAAGGGGAATGGGTTTTTCTGGGACGGGGCTACGACTACGTTGAGCTGCTGGTGCTGGCGGTGGCAACCGAACGAGATAAGGGTTCGATTAAGCAATATGTCTACCATTAGGGATCTAATTTGATTCTCATTTGCCTGCAGGAATGAATATTTGAGTTTTAGTTGATTGGATCAATTTCTCTTTTTGGTGCTTTTGTTTTGCCTCGATAACGTGGAGCGGGGCCCGTGAGTGAAGGAAGCAGAGGAAACTCAGAGAGAGAGTGGAAAAAATCGGTAATCATACATAAGGCGTACTAATGGGGAGACATCATGGAGGGCTGGGGGTAATTGGCAGTTTGTACAAGCAACACGGGCTCCAGAGCGTTCTCTGTTGGCTCTGTTGGAGCGGGTACATTGATTTTGAGCCAGTGGAGTGGGTTCAACGATGGAATCGGGTGAACTACGCTTGACAGCGCCCGTGGGACCAAGCAATATAGGACGCTCACGAAACCGATGGCGTCGGCAAGTGAAGAAGGATCGCAGCGTGCGTATTTGGAGGCAGCTGGGTAGAGATCGTGCTACCTGCAGAGGCTTGTTGGTCGAAGGCTTGATTGCTTCCAGACAGTGGCACCATCAAAAGAAGAGGCTTCTTGGTCGAGGCGTTCGTCGGCACCATCAGAAGAAGAGGCTTGTGGGTCGAGGCCTTGGTCCCTCCCAGACAGTGGAACCGTCAGAAGAAGAGGCTTGTTGCTCGAGGCCTCGGTCCCTCCCAGACAGTGACACCATCAGAAAAAGAAGAAGAAGAATACAGCTTGTAATTTTTGAAGCGGTTGCAGAATGTAGCTCTTCTTCAGATTGAAGACTAACTCCCCAATTTTCTACGTCTCTACGATCTATCCTAGGAGTTCGATTTAAGGTTAATTTTAGTGTAACTCTATGAGCTGTACCAGGATTTAGGTGTAGCCCGGAAGGCAAAAATTCCTCGACTGCACTGGGTCGGCCAGATCGAGTGCATGGACAACAACGCTCAAGCTAGAAGGGTCTTCGAATCCGAGCCTTCTGGTTCGAGAAGGAGAGGGAGACCGAACCAAATCATCACGAACGCAAGACATCTTGGTCTAAAAAACTGGAAGCACGAAACCGTCAAAGATGGAAGACAGCTACTGCTCAGGCCCAGTGCCTCCATGGGACGCAGACCTGATAAGTAAGGATTACGGGGACAATATGAACTACGCGATAAGACTGCCGACATCTCTGTCGTATATTTCACATCTCCAACACCGACTGTATTTCAAGGAGAGAGCTTGCAATACGTACCTGTCACTCTATGACAACATATTTCAGAGATGGTAGTATATGCCCCAGATTCAGTATATGGCACTCCAAGTGCAAGAATTCAAAGACATTTCTTTTTTTAGGACCTCTGCTGTCTGTGCCAAATCAGGAAAAAAATGTTTTCATGATACTGGTCAATAGTCATCGCAGCAGTATCCCTGGGCTTGTGAATGTCAAGATATTTTAAATCAATCCGGAAAAGCCACTGCCAAGCGACATTTCGGTAAGAACCTCCTCAGAGTCTAGACAAGGAACGTCCTCACATAACTCAGCTTTTCAGGAATTCATCGACAAATCACCGACATGGAATGGCAAGGAGAGCAGCGATATGCTGCCAGAGAAGATCGCCGTGCTCCTCAGGGCATTTAGCAATCTGAAGCAAAACGTCTTGTGGAAGTACAAGGACGACAACTTAAGAAATCATCTCATAATGATTCAGTAGTGGATGTCCCGGAGCAATATCCTTGCAAACAAGAATGTTTGTCTCTGCATAACCCACGGCGATCTCTTAAGCACACAGAAGGAGTAGCATAGGAACACGATCAAGTCCGTCCGTGTGGGTTATGCACTTCACTTGGACTTTACAAAGACGACCACATCCGAGATAGCAAAGTTAATACATCAATGAATTCGTAGGGTGGTTCTAGTGTCCTGTTCTATTTCCTAATGCGGACGATGCTGAAGTTGCAGTAAATTAATGAAACATCGACAAGCCCTGGTAAATGGTGTCAGCCATTCATAAAAACCAAGTCTGTTTATCTTCAAGTTTGCCACCAAAGTGAACAAAAATCTTTCTTTTAAAAAAGAAGAAAACCTCCATCAAGCATTGGTGCGATACGAAGAATAGGGAAGGGCTGAGATAATAAAAAAAAATATCTTAGAAAACTAGTAGAGACCGCTTAGTTAATAATAATAATAATGGCGGTGCTACAGTCCGGGGTGGACCTGGGCCTAGCTTTCTCAGCAACCACTCGTGTTGTGCGTGCTATTGTTCTCCCACGAGCGGAGGGGACCTACAGTTTAATGACGACTCCAAACGGCGAGATTGAGAAGCTTTTTCTAGACAGTTATACTCTTTGAGCATTGTCAGTGACTCGAAAGAGGTGGAGCCGTGAAAAAATGTTTTATGTTTTTTTCGAGATTCGAACCGACGACCTCGAGCGTTGGAGTCGACGCACTTACCCACTACGCCACGGCGCCCTAGGTTAGGTTAAAATGGCTGACTGCACAGTTACAGCCCCTCTTAGGCCTAAGTAGGCCCATTGTGACTGAATATATCCTTGGAATAAAGTATCTTAGCTGCCTTATGCTGATGAAAGAAAGAGAGAGAGACCGCCAAGTTATTCACTTCTTTGAGCCCAGAAAAACAACGATTGTCGAGAGTGTCCAATTGCAAATACAAGGTAGACGAAGTTGTAGAATTTTAGGACTTGCAATTGGCTTAGTTAACTGTATACACCGGAGACAAATATTTATTTCGATGTCTTACTTCCATCGCAGGGGTATCAATGATTTGTAGTTGCAGTTTCCATAATAACTGTTAGATGGTGGGTATGGAATATTGGCGCCGGTCTTTCTTCACTCATTCTCTTATCTAAATAGAGAGAAAGAAGATATCAAAAATTTTCCAGCTTTATCTAGACGATTTTCCTTTTTTTCACTTCGCTTAATACGTTTGCCCCGCAGACACGTTCGCATTCCGCAGTTTCCTTTCCTTCTTTGTCCTGATCCCTGGATTGATTGCCTGACAAATGATACCATCGTGCCAATAACGATGACACTGGGATCAATTTAATTGATTGAAGAGATCAATTTATGATTCCCTCACCGAATGGCATTCTCTGTTTCGAGTGTATTTCCTGTGGTGTCCCGTTGCTAAGACAATGCGATTTGACTTTCTTGCAGTTTTTCTTTTAAGAACTGAAAGACTGGGAACAATTTTGAAACATGAAAGCCCACTAAAGTTGTTTAAGTTAAATTATTCCATTTTAATCATTGTGTTGTGCATTGTTCCACGCTCACCGAACGTACGGAAATCAATAAATGTACCCATACTTCAACAAAATGATAACAAATTGAATATTCAAAGTAAAGCCCATTGTTTGACACAAGTTTTTCCCATTTTTCTGGCAAGAGATGAATTCCGTGTCGGTTTATCGGCTATAAACGAATCGAACCAGTTTTTGATTTCATCATAATTGGAGAAGTGCTTGTCAGCCAGGCCATGTTTCATTGAAAGGAACAAATGGTAATCGGACGGCGCAAGGTCTGGGCTATAAAGCTGGTGGGGAAGGACTTCCCATTTCAGACCCACTTTTCATCATCAGATTTCTTTTTATAGCGCTCAAGGAGCATTTTAGACGCCTTTCAACGTCTCTTATCTTCAGTTCATACGGCACCAAATGTCCTACCTTTCGCATCATTCTTATTGTTTTTAAACGATCGGAAATGGTTTGTTGTGCGACTTCAAATGTATCTGCAAGTTTTTCTTGAGTTTGTGACGAATCTTCATCGAGCAATGCCTCCAATTCTTCGTCTTCTAACTTTTTTGGCTGACCGGGACGGTCTTCGTCTTCCATGTCAAAATTACCACTTTTAAACCATGCAAACCGCTTCTGACACATTCGCTCAGCTAGAGCATGGTCACCATAAACTTCCACCAAAATGCGATGACTTTCGGTTGCTTTTTCCTTTATATTAAAAAAATGAAGTAAAACACCCCGCAAAAACACTTTATTTTGTCACAAAACTCGACATACTCAGTGAATCAAAAAGTATTGCTGTTTACGCTTCAACTAAATGACACATACTGATTCTGAAACTACACGAACGTAGATTTCCAACGAATATTTGGAAAGAAATCAACTAATCAAGTTACGTCAACTGTTGTAAAACCGCACGTATTAACCGGTACGTTATATTAAATATAAAAATTAAAAATAAAAAAATTAAAAATATTAAAAAAATATTATCAAATATCTGGCTCAGTTGTAAATATAATAATAATAATAGCGGCGCTACAGTCCGAGGTGGACCTGGGCCTAGCTTCTCAGCAACCACTCGTGTTGTGCGTGCTATTGTTCTCTCACGAGTGGAGGGGCCCTACAGTTTAATGCCGACTCCGAACGGCGAGATTGAGAAGCTTTTTCTAGACAGTTATACTCTTTGAGCATTGTCAGTGACTCGAAAGAAGTGGAGCCGTGAAAAAATGTTTTATGTTTTTTTCGAGATTCGAACCGACGACCTCGAGCGTTGGAGTCGACGCACCTACCCACTACGCCACGGCGCCCACAATGTGAATTTTGTCGTGAAGTCGGTCGTCATCACGGCTTCAGTGTGCAGGCATATCGTCCCACCGAGAAAGAGTTCAAGCATGAGTACACTCTTTTGGACCTTAAGCCACCGGACAGAGATTGGTGCGAAATTATGAAAACATATCCGCCGTAGCGGCCGCTATCGAAGGAGACTCAGAAATGTTGATTCAGCACCGATCAACTGAAGTGGACATCGCCAGAGAGTCAAATCGGCTTATTTTGCGGTTGGATTTGTCCCTACATCCGTATAAGATTGTGCTGATGCAAGAATTGAAGCCGGATGACTAAAGACAACGCCGTGAGCTTTCTAACTAGGCGCTGATAATGCTGACAGGAGATCCGGATTTTGGGCGAGAATCATCTTCTCGGACGAGGCCCATTTTTAGTTCAGCGGCTATGCCAACAAGCAAACTTTTCGTTATTGACGCGAACACAATCCAGTGTTCGCCAAGCATCAATGCATTCACAAAGATTGACTGTTGAACTTGACTGGAGCGGTTTAAGGTAGGGCGGCATCTCATCGGATCTTATTTCTTTCGAAATGAGGAAGGAGACATCATTACCGTCAATGGTCTCATGAATAGAGAGATTTATTGTGGCCATAGTTCGAACACATCGATATATTCGAGCTATGGTTCCAACAAGACAGCGCTACTTTTTTTTCCATACGAGCGACCCAATGCTCAAAGTTGTGAAGGAGAAATTTGGAGACTGGTCCATCCCATGGAAGCCCTCATAAATTAGCCGCCGCGATCATGCGCCTTGACACCACTCGATTATTTTCTCTGGTTCTACCTCAAGTCCTTAATCTACGCTAACAAGCCAACCACTTTGGACGAACTTGAGGTCAACATTCGAGACTTTATTGCCGCACATATTGGACCGAGTCGTCGAAAATTGGACACAGCAAAGTTGCATCATGTTTTGAATGAATTCGAAGGCGAGTCAAATTCTTACACTAAACTTACTTACTTACTTACTTACTTAACAGTCGCTGCCTTCCATCGTTGACGGTCCTGGGTACGATGCTTCCAGTCATCAAGACCAAGCTGTCTTACGTCCGCGATGACTTGGTCTTTGTACCGGAGGTTCGGTCTCCCTCTCCTTCTCGAACCAGGAGGAATCGGATTCGAAGCCCCTCTTAGCTGGAGCGTTGTTGTCCATGCACTCGATGTGGCCGAGCCAATGTAGTCGACGGATTTTTGCCTACCGGACAACGTCCGCATCTTGGTACAGCTTATAGAGTTCGCGGTTATGCCTTATCCTCCATTCACCCTCCTCGCAGATATAACCATATATCCATGGATTCGTAATTAAAGCCTTCGGATGTCGCGTGATGGAAACAGTTCCCAATCATGATGATGAGAGCTTTAAATTTATGGGCGAACATCAAAAGGCTTTCGTGGAAGAACTGCTTGATGATCTATTTAACACTCACTTCGTTAAGGCGTATCCAGTGGTCAGTAAACTTAAGTTCTACCACATGTTCAAGTTCTGAGAATCACTGCTGTATGATAAAGAAGAAAATGCATGAAAAGGTTAACTAATAAGGATAAACACTGAATCTCCTCGACATATCCAATCATCATTCGAAAAACTTTAAAAAAAATTGCAATTTGTTAATTTGGGAAAATTACAAGATCAAAATTGAGACAGAATAAGTAGAGCTATGTGCATTTAAAAATAATACTCTAAACGCTCCGAAGCTAAATAACGTAAATATAAAAAGCTGTGGCTAAAATATAGAACCCTGTGGAACTGCAAGAAATAATGTCTGCGACCGCACGAAGGTACCAGTATCGTTTCATTGGAAGTTCCAAACGATTTTCCATAAGTTGTTTAGCGTGTTAATTTGTTGGTGATCCACGTGACAAGACAATGACACCCTTCTCTGTTTTAAGTGCCTATTCCATAGGGGCAACGATTAGTTTAACGAACCTCTCCAAAATCCTCTTCTTTAATTTAATTAAATGTTTTAATTTCAAATTAAGACTCATCAGTCTTCTGGTTATCTGGCCTTAAGTCATTCGACGGAAAATAGGAACCTCATCGATGCCACCTCGTGAGCTAGCAGAAGCCTGAATTAAACAAAAATGACAAATTCGTGGACAGATCTGAAATTATAAGGTTCTCCAGATAGCACCAGGCGAAGGATCGTTGAATTCGGTCTCAACTTGAACATTAAAAGGTCGTAGGCTCGTAGTTTCTACCAAAAAGCAACAATTTCCATTCCAGAACTGGCCAAAATACGTCGTTCAAAGTCACTCATGAAGTTTGTCAAGAGAACTGGCCGCAATACGCCGTTATAAGATACTCATAAAGTTTGTCAAGACAGTTTTTCAAATTGATCCCTAAAAATGCGTCAAAAAATCATCAGTTTCGATTTTCGAAATAGTTTCACTGCCGATTGAGTTGCTTGAAATCATTTTGCAAAATTACCACCTGAACACGTTGGCAAAACCGCAAGATTTCCACTTCATTGCGTGCTACAAGCCCAAGTGCCCTAATTGAATTGCGGTACCCGCAGAACTTCAGCACCCAGCAACATCTTAATTGCTCTGATATCTCGTAAACACCAAGCGATTTAACAACCAAAACACAAAATTAATATCGATATAATAAAGCCGAGAGGCGCCCTCCACCCACTCCTGCTCCACCCCATCCTCCGCCCCATCCTCCTGCCACTTGCCGACAGTCCCTTTGATCTTATCACTTACAGGGAGACATTTATTACAGTCCTAAGTTATTCATTACCCCCATGTAAGTCATTTCTGTAATGAATTCCCACCCACCCCGAGCAGCCACGAGACGGGGATGCTTAGAAAAAGGGTTTTCCCACACACCAGCCTTCGGCTGGAGGCGTTTAATTAAGTGCCGCCACGTCAAATCATTTCATATTTGCCAAGCACCGCAATAATTTACATCCCTCCTCGTCCTGACAGGCGTCGGGCGGGTGAGGTGGGGTGGGTGAATTCCGGAGAATTCCGCCGCTCGCTAATTATCGGCAGAAGCGCCGAACAGAGACTGCACCTTGGTATCGGCATGGCAGTGGAATTCCCAAGCCAATCATCCCCGTTGCGGTGCTGGTGACGAAATTGACATTTAAATTCGCTCAGGCTCGACTTTTTGAGGGGCAAATTGACGCCATTGTCTGATTTCATCCGCGTAACCTCGGTTGGTTTTCTTTGAGATTCCCGCACCCTCTCTCTGCCGACTCCGCCCCAGTCATTAACTTATTCAGTTTAAGGATATAATTTCATACACTGCCAGGACGAAGTTTTGCCGGCAAAGTGTGCAACAGAATTGCCACCAACGCCGCCACCTCCGCCGGCGTCGGCATCGGCATCTTCAGCGCCATCATCAACTGAAGCCTCGCGAACTGCGAACTGCGAAAATGAGCCATGGCTCTCATAATGACAGAACTTCAAGTGTGTCAGGGCGTGCCTTGCCATGCCCATGCTCCCACTGCACCGAGGAGCCGAATGAAATCTCCGAAAAACGTAAGCAAACGAAAAAAAGGACGAGATTCATTCCGCCGTTCGTCGTCGACGAGAGGCGGAGATCTGTGCCGCTTTCTTTCACATCCTCCGCAGCCTCGTTCCATGACACGGCTTTGCCTTGTTGACACTAATGTCTTTTTGAAAATTTTTCAATTTGAATAATTGTGAAAGTTTACGAAATGGTTCCCACATCTTCGTCTTGCCGGGGCTGGGGGTGCTGCTCGTTTACAATGAGCGTCAAGAGCAGCGATGCGCTCGCTCTTGTGCGCCTCCTTCGGCGGAGGATGTGTTCCAAGGCTGGGCCGAGAGTGGCGTATTCATCTTTGGAGATTTGGATATCTGCATACTGGCTCATCGTCAGTCGTAAATAGACTAGAAAGTTTCGTTTGACACTTTTTCTTCCTTTTCGCTTTTCGGTTTCGTCTCTCCCTCTCCGTGGCTTGAGTCTGAAGGAGGGG
Organism: Myathropa florea; assembly: GCA_930367185.1. NCBI lineage: Eukaryota > Metazoa > Arthropoda > Insecta > Diptera > Syrphidae > Myathropa > Myathropa florea. Next base: position 85,180,410 of record OV884004.1, read on the forward strand.
GATGCTCCGTTGGTGAGGAGGAGGAGGTGGAGGGCATGTCAGAAGCACTTTTGGGCGAATTATGTTTCACAGAATGGGACTAATTGCTTTCGCAGAGGGTGTGTGCGATAGTCTAACGCGGGCATTCAAACTGAGAGTGTGCTAAGTGGACTTGGGATTTGTGTTAGGGGAGCGCCAGAAAGAGGATAAGACTGTTTATGTATCGAAAGGATTGGGTTGTGGAAACGAGAAAACTCAGGCATGCATCAGAGCGACGTCTGTAATTAAACGAAGAGATGGGATCCTTGGAGCTGTCCGACAAGTCTCAGCGTATGCTTCAAGGAAAGTTTTGCTGTCTACAAGGACATTTAAAATAAGACAGTAGGTCGATTTAACGGACACAAAGCTTGTCCGAAATTTCAAAACTCTTGCGGTGAACCCAGGAGTCGCTCTCAAATTTTCAAGGCAGAGCACATCAACTCTCTACCGTTTGGTCCGTGTCTTTTTGCATCAACGTCTAAACTCTTCTGTCAACCATTTCATAGATCCTAATTAGGGTGATAGGGGACCTCGGCCGGCTTGGTGTGCGAAACTGGAGACAGCTGGCGAAAGATCGTGCTGGCTGGAGAGGCATGTTGAGTGAGGCCCAGGTCCACCTCGGACTGTAGCGCCCTAAGAAGAAGAAGATGAAGAAGAAGAAGAAGAATTAGGGTGATTTTAGACCATGCAGGCCCACTATGCGTATCGCCCAACACTCGCGGACGATAAGCAAGAAAGCAGAGCACATTTTGGGTACTTTTGAGAGAAAAATCCTTCATCGAAATTTCGGTCCCGTATGCGAGGAGGGCGAATGGAGAAGAAGATACAACCACGATCTCTACGAGCTGTACCAAAATGTGGATGTTGTCTAAAAAGCCAAAAAAACGACGACTACACTGGCTCGACCACATCGAGCGAATGGACAACAACGCTCCAGCAAAGAGGGTCTTTGAATCCGAGCCTCCTGGTTAGAGAAGGAGAGGAAAACCGAACCTCCCGTACAAAGACCAAGTCATCGCGGACGTAAGAAGCTTGGTCTTGATGACTGGAAGCCGCGTGGACCGTCGACGATGGAAGCCAGCTATGTCTCAGGCTCGGACACTCCAAGGGTCGTAGGCCTGTTAAATGGATTAGAAACCACATACAGAAAGGGCTAAAAGCGACATCAGTCCAGCGAGACGTATACGAATACATGAAATGGCTTGGCCATGTAGAGCATGTGAACTACTCAACTGTAGCGGACTCTTTGACTCCGAGTATGTTGAACAAGAAATATAAGGCGATCAACATTAAGATGCAAGTTATAACACAAGTTAAGCAAGACCTCAATCAACTTGAGCAACTGGGGGCAGATAGCAAGAGATCGTGTTAGTTGGAGAGACTCGTTGGCTGAGGTCAAGATCCCGCTGGAAGTGAAGAGCCACTCAAAGAAGAAACAAAAGAATGGCTTTCTTAAATACGTCAAATCCTAGATCAGATTGGCTTGTCCCTGAAATGGGAATCAAAGATCGCTTTGAAGTCAGATGACCATCGGGTGCTATAGAAGAGGAAACAGGAGTTTTTTTTCCGGAAGATTTTTGAAACACTGCACTGGAGCACTCAGACTCAAAACTGGTCCATTGTACTGCCAGGTAGCAACCTACTCCTGCGCCGTTAATTTGACTCCAACGGCAAATGGTGACTGGACCAAATTCGATTTCACTGGGAATCGAACCTGAGACCCCTCGAACTTGGGGCAGGCACTTAACCAACTGCGCCATCCAGTCGTGTAAGCCGAAGTTATTCGTTTCGTTTTTTCGAGATCCCTTGGCTTCCAATGGAGCCACTTGTGCAACAAACTGAAGCAACAATTCATCCACTCACTTATCCGTGAATCTATTCCAATTTATCTCCGCATTCATGCTCACAAATCTCCCCTGGCCACCCACGAACTGCGGTGGCAATACATTGAAATTCGTCTCGATCTCCACCAGCCCCCCCGGACGGAGGAGGTAAGGAGCAACCTTTACGTGCGGTTTCCCTGGCAATTATCGTAATGATACAAAAATCAATTCCCCAATAAATTATTACCGAAATCGGAAGGGACACACACGCTGACTGCAGGAAACTTTTGCCCCCCATGCACACAGGCGAAAACTTTCCACAGAGTCATTTTTAAATCATTCCCCCGAGACGTGGCCCACCGTCCTCGCATCACTGTCCACCCGCCCAGTCCGGATACACCTTCAAACAATCTGGAACGGAAAATAATCAACAGAAGATTTTCTTTTCAACACACTCATAAACAAACCAATTTCACTCGGGCGGGGGGAGGACGAGGACGAGGACGAGGACAGAGACAAAGAGCAGGATGTACAGCGTGGGGATGGAGGCGGAAGATTTGTGTGATTAGACGGTGTTCCTGTCAGGATGTCAGGGATGAGAGCAGCAAGTAAGTACACAAATTTCCAAGTGACTCTGGAGGAACACGTTAAAAGCACCACACACACAAGCGAAACAAAACACTTTGGCGCTATCCTGTGAAGGACACAGAGCACACCAGACCAGACCACATAAACAGCAACAGCATTTCGCTTGTACAAAGCAAATGCACAACAAGAAACTTTTCCGCCACGTCCTTTGTAACGCTGCACACCCGCATAAAGCAGGAGATGGGTCCCAACTTTACACCGGCAGGGGTGACTGACGGCAGAGCCCATATCGAAGATCAAAATCGTATAACGCCATCTCCGTCAAGCGCCCGTCCTTACGCTCGGCAAAAAGTCCTGCCAGATCCTGTGTTAAGGATGTTTCCAGTTTTGTATACACCACATAATGGCACTCACCGAGCGGGTGCAGCTGGGAGTTACACCGAGTTCGAGGGAATCCCGGTGGCTTCCCAGTTTGTGGAAATCCTTATTATGCACCAGTCCCATCCTGGCCCAGGTACGAGCTTCTGCAATTTGCAATGCAAAACGAGCGCTGGTGGGGGAGCTCCAAACTAATATGGAAATTCCTTAACAATTTCTTCACGGGGGGGGCGCTCGGTGGCCGGCGGATTTCAATTGTTTCAATGGGGGGAAACACGTCGCTACGGCGCTCATAAAAATGGCAGAAGGCAACCAATTCAACAGCTCGATTGCATTTGAATTTCTATCGCCACGGATGCGGGGCTTCGTCGCGTTGTCTGCACGAGAACGGCGAAAATTGTATCCCGACCAGGACTGCTTCCATCTGCAAATGCACTCCGTCCAAACGATCATAGTCTTGGGTGTAATATCCCTTAGATTGTTTTAACATGGCTCCGATGGCGGAAGACGGCAAACGCGCGAGAGAGCGAGATCCTCGCCGCCCACGGCGGGTAGGAGGCAGTCGTTATGTGGTTCCGTCTTGGAAACTAACATTTCATTGTAATGGGACCTGTTGCCCGCTGTGTGTTGATGGCTGCCGGCTTTTGTGCGCACCGCTCCCAGACACACTTCGGGTCCCCTTCGCCTTTCGCCTTTCGCCTTTCGCCTTTCGCGTCTGAAGTGGGTTTTCGGGAAGCGCTCCCATTGTCAGGTGGTCTGGAAGCGATGCAGGGAATGTAAATTGCTTTTTCGTCTTCGTTAACCGTGCAACAGTGTTGAATTGGGAAACATTTTGTTAAAAAATGCTTTTGATTCTCTTTCTCGTTCTTTGGTCCTTTTGCTGGAGCGTCTGATCCTTGTTGTCTTGCGGGCCAAGTCAGCGGAAGTAGCTCATTGCGGTCGTGGAAGACAAATTGGAAATTTAAATAAAACGACCGGAGGAGGAGACAACTTAAATAAACATGTTCGTCGAGACGAGGCGCACTTTGGGGCTGGGCTGAAGCTTTGCATGAGAATGGGTCCTTCGGGTGCTGGGGTCGACTAAGTCTTTGTTCTCGGATTTGCTGCACTGACTCTCGGGGCGAAAAGCGGATGAGAGGGATTGTGACGAATCTTATAATTAAGAGGATTTTCTTCTTCGGTTTTCGAAATACTTTGCCCAAAGAACTGGATTTAGGGCGCCAACGATTTGGATTCTGGTGGTAGCTTCCAACTGCGGCAGTAGCAGAAATTTGCCCTCAAAGCTGAAAGGGTTTTCAATGGAGATTCAACTGGAGTATTCAATTTTGAATTCTGTAATTGAATACCTCATAAATGCAACAAAGCCACTTGGAGTTGCGGTGAAAGGACTTTTTCCCAAGAAAGTCGTTCAAAACCAGCACAAGATATTTTCCACGACTTTGGGCACAAGGAAGAGCTTTCTGAAGCGAAGAACTAACTAAGCTTGACTGAAAATTGTATTCGGTGGTATAATGAAGAGGCAGGGGAATCATTTTCGATTTCTAAGACTATCACAGATCTGATATTCGAGTTGCGCATGCCGGGACAAAGGTTGTAAACAGTGACCAGATAGCAATGACAGATTTTCGGATTGTTATTTTTCAACACCTGTTAAGGTTTCCAATGAAATTCAACTGTCGGAATATTCAGTATGATTTACCATTTGATCATGGCAACTAGCAAAAATTAATAAAAAAAATATCGAAACCTCGGCTCAGGTGTAAAAAAGAACTGTGAATTTCGTCGTGAGGTCGTCTTCATCATGGATTCAGTATTCAGGCAATTCGTCGCACCGTGGAAAATTTTGAGCATGAGTACACTCTTTTGGATCTTAAACCACCAACCGGACAGAGATTGATGCGAAATGAAGAAAACATTGCCGCCGTAGCTGCCAGTAATGAAGAAATTCAGCGACGATCAGGTGAATTGGACATGGCAAGAGAGTCAAATCGGCATATTTTGCAGTTGGATTTGGGCCCGCATCCGGTTAGAACTATGTTGACGCAAGAACTGAAGCCGGACGACGTGAATTCCCTAATTTGGACGCTGAAAATGTTGATTGGAGGATCGGATTTTGGCCAAAAACTCACCTTCTGGGACGATTCCCATTTTTGGCTTAGCAGTCAACATGCAAAATTGAAGAAAGCACAATCCACAAGAGTTCGACCAAGCATCAATGCATCCACAAAGTTTGACAGTTTGGTACGGTTCATGGCATGGTGGCATCATCGGACCTTATTTCTTTCGAAATGAGGTATGAGACACCGTTACCCTCAAGGTGTAAGTCGATGTAACCGACTTTTGTGGCCATAGTACGACAATATTGATATACCCGAGTTGTGGTTCTAACAAGACGACGCTATATGCCATGCGGGCGACGCAACACTCGAAATTGTGAAGGAGAACTTTACTGACTGGGTCATCTCACGGCGAGCGTTCATCAATTTACCGCCGCAATGCAATTTGACACCACTCGATTATTCACTCTGGGGCTTTGCAAGTTCCGTAGTTTAAACTGACAAGCGAACCAATTTGAAGGACCTATATACAAATATTCGAGACGCTATATTGGACCGAGTCATGAAAAATTTGACTGACCGCTTAAAGCACTACCACCAAAGACGAGGCGGCTATTTGAATGACGTCCTATTCTGCAAAAAATGGGATGAATGCAGCTTAAAAGAAAAAGCAAGAATTACTTTTATATCCCACACTGTTCTTGTTTTATTTAAATTTGTTTTCTTATCGTTCTTATCTGGTCGTCCTCTTTAGGACATTGATCGCCCCAGTCCTGCTTTAAGACGCAGGAGCATGGACAATATTGAAAGTAGATATGGAGGCCTTTGATCTTTTCGAGAGAAAAGTTCTTAGTGCTATCTTTGGTCCTGTTTGAATCCTCTCTCGGAAGACCAAGTTGACTCTGTATAAGACCTTGGTCATCCCAGTCCTGTTGTACGGCGCAGCGACATGGGCGGATGAAGAGTCTCTTGGTCTTTTCGAGAGAAAAGTTCTGCGCACGATCGTTGGTCTTGTTTGCGTTGATGACAGACAGGAGGAGAAGGTTCAACCATGAACTATGTCTGCTGTATAGCGAAATGACTCTAACCTGGCCTCTTCGGATCCAACGCCTAAGATGGGTAGACCGTGTAGAACGCATGGGCAACTTGGCTCCGGGAGGAAGAATCTACAACTCCGCGCTTGTGGGGCAACGCAATGCAAGACACTCATGAAACCGATGACGCACACAAGTGGAGAACGACCTCCAATAATGCTTAACAACTTGCGGAGCATTATTGGAGGCAGCTGGCTAAAGATCGTATCAGCCGGAGAGATTTGTTGGTTGAGGCCCAGGTCCACCCCGGATTGCATCAAAAGAAGAATTAGGAATAGGCTACAAAAGAAATATGCTCTGGGCGGTGTAGCCTAGAACCTATCAACATTGAGCCCAAAACAGATTTTTGTCAAGTCATTTTGCAATGGATCGCATGGGAAGGCACAAATTGTCTTGCCGCCAGCCTACGTAGAGATTTTGAAGTATTTGATTATGTTAACAAAATCGTTTGTGGCCAAAACGAAAATGAATGGACCAAGGTGACTGCCTTGTGGGACACCAGAAATCGTGTTAATTGGATCAGAGACTGAAGATGTAAAGATAACTCTATACTGGGGATTTTCTAAACATGATTTGAACCATGATTCATCCAATACCTCCTTAGGTTTAATTGAAAAAAAAAACGGACCCGAACTGTAACTATTCAAAAGGCTTAAGTAAGTCTATACAATATTTAAGAAGACTCTCATCGCAGTGTGGAGAGTAACTCCTTCTATGGATTGTTATCGTCGACTTACACGAATTTTACTTCATCTAATGGGGGTTAAGTCAGACACAGCAATTTTCATTTTTACAGCTCCACCTCTCTTAAGAGAGGTTATATTTTCAGAGTAAGCTGTAATTTAATACTCGGTATTGTTACAGAACAGTGGGTGCCGTAGCGTAGTGAGTATGTGGGTCGACTCCTACGCACTAGACTTTCAGTCTATACGATTGGTTGCAGTAGGAGCTAGACCTAAGCCTACATCGGACTGTAGCGCCAACAGAAGGAGAGAGAGTGAAGATTTCCTACAATTCCATGAAAAAGTAAGTTTCTACTTAGCAATACAGAAGTACATGAGTACAGCTGCAATTCGAGGATAGTCTGTGAGAAGTATGAGAGATGAAAACCGATTAAGTTAAGCAGTCAATTCAGCGCCGACTGATGCTGTTCCCAAAACTGTGCCCATTAGCCCATAAAAACTGAAGATGTCTAAGTGCTCAAAAACTCCTTACGTCCGACGGGCTGAGAGAGCACGAGATGGCAGGAAGGAATACAGGGCCTTGTAGCAGTGAATGTCTGGTTAAGTGTGGAAATATTTCGCTGCCCAGTTACACAGTGTATTGATTCCAGGAGTAAATCTTCTTCATGTCACTGAAGCAGCCATCCATTCAGGCCCCTAATGTGCGCCCCACAACTGGAGCATATAAAATCGATGAACTCTATTCTGCGGTTACACGCTCACAGCCCAAAGTGACTGCAGGCACCCATTAAAACCGAAAATGAAAAGCCGCATCATTATGCCGTTGCCGCATCAGCAGAGACTTATGTCCAATAATTCCAAACACTTAATTGTCAGCTGCCGCATCCTGAACTGCACACACACACACACACGCACACACAGCATCTATTACGTCAAGTCGGAGCGGCTCAAACGCCGCCCAAGAGAAATGAGAAATGGTTAAGAGGATTCCTCCGAGTCATTTGTCAAGTTTTGGTTTTTATTTGCAGCCACCCCTGTCACTCATCCCGGCACCGAAGTTGGAAATTTTTGGGCTAAAAGTGTTGCATCACTGGCAAGCGTCGTCGGGGATAAGCTGCAACCAACGCCGCCGACCGACCAGCAACAGGAAGAAAATTAATTTTCTCCATGAACGAAACACAACACACGCGCACACAAACAGGACACAGACAGCGTTTAAGGAGTCGATAGGCGAGAACCAAAAATTAAAGGTGCCATCCTTGTGTGCCCTGAAGTCCAGCGCCGTCACCAGCACCACCATCATCGGCCGGCTCCCCTCCTCCGGTCTCCGCAGGACAGACTGCAACTTGTGCAGATCCATATGGGCCCAGAGAGGCGAGCGACGTGGCATCGGTGGCCTGTGCAAAATCAATTTTGGCAACTGACCAAGGAACATGCTGAACGCTGGTTGCTCAAGCCCCACCACCACCACCGCCCATCGATCTGGACGTACACTCGGTGGCAGGTCAGGTGGCATTGTTGAATGCGCAACATATCCCAGGTCGATGATGCTCCACACACCGACACCGCCGCCTCGCCAGTGGGCACATCCGTCCGGCACCGCCGTCGCCGGGCCCAGCCATCGCCAAACACAGCCCTGAATATCCCATTAGGTCAGTGACAATGGCGCTTGTTGGCGTTAATCTAGATTTCTGTAGGCTATTAGGTACATGGGTTGCAGTTTTGGTAACAACGCCGGGGCGGGTGCGCCCTCGGTCGGCTTGGGTGTACGTGCCTCTCGGCTGGAAGGGATGATGCCTCTCCTCGAGTGGTGTTATTGATTTAACAAAGCGCGCCGATTTCCGCAGGGCCAGACGCGCCGTGGGACGGGGACGCCGATGTTTGATTGTTTGAGCACCTAACCGATGCCAACCCTAACCTTGCAGAACCATGTTGATGATGATAATGACTTTTTTTTCGGTTGAACCATCCGCCGTCGTCGTTGTTGTCAGTGTGGAGGGAAGACGGCGAAAAAAAGAACTCAAACTAGAGCTCCACTAAGCGCAACGTTTCGTGCATGGAGGGCCCGAGGCTAAGACACGAGCTATCGTCTAACTGCTGCAATGTTAGCGTCCGCCCGCCCCCATTTTTTCGGTGAACTTTTCCCCCCGTTGAATGCCAAAAATCGCTTGGTTGCCGGCCAAACTTGTTAGCTCTCGGCTCGCTGGTGATGGCCTGTTTGTGGTGCGAGCACACAAACGAATGGACTTTCGGAAAAACTGCGAAAAACGATCTATGGGCCGTCGTTTGGGGCCAGGAAACTTTTATCCCCCCACCGGACAAAAGGGATTTTTCGTTATAAATTTCCTCTTGTTTTTCCTCTCCATTCAATGGGTTGGCGCGTGAGATGCACGACGCGGGGAGGTGGGCTTCGGTGATTCATTATCTGGCGTGGAAATTCAACGGGCACTATGCCACCTAGTCGGGAGATGCATTTGGAAAGTGTTTTTCTATTTATTTGCTTCTTCGCGTTCTTCTGACGGCTTTTTTTTTGGATCTTTTCGGGTGGGGATTTCATCAACTTGTTGGACGGAGATGGGGTGTCTGCAGGGCTGTCGAGGATGATTTCACATGAAGGAGCAGTAATCGTTGGACATTCGGCAATTAAGGCATTAAGCCGATAAACGTGTTTGTCAGCGCGTTCAGTTCGGTTTGGTGGCTGAATAACTGCGGATGGAAAATGTCTTTGTTTGCCATTCCCTGGATGGGGTCGAGTTGGTCCATCGAACTTTCTCTGTAGAAAACTACATTTTAAGGCGCTTTAAAAAATACACATCTCGAGTGCAAGGAGGTCTAGTAGATCAGGAATCAATATCACCTAGACTGGGATGGGTGAAGCTAAAGTTTTGAAAAGCCTCGAATAATACAGGGTGACCAGATAAAAACAATAAGAAAAGAAAATTAAATAAAACATGAGCGGGGCAAGACATCAAATTGATTGTGGCTTTATTTTGAAGCCACATTCATGCCATTATGTGTGGAGAAGCACATCATTCAAACGGACGCCTCGGCTTCGCAGGCAGTGCTTCAAGCGGTCAGTCCAATTTTTCATGATTTGGACCAATATGTGCGGTGCCATACCGGCAATAGCGTCTCGAATGTTGGCCTCGACCTCGTCTAAACTGGTTGGCTTGACTAAGAACTTGACGTAGCCCCAGAGAAAATAATCGAATGGCGTCAAGTTCCACGACCGCGGCGGCCAATTGATGAACGCTGGTCGTGAGATGACAAATTTTCTTCACAACTTCAATCGTTGCGTCGCTACTATGACGTCTATCGCCATCTTGTTGATACCACAACTCGGATATATCGACGTTGTCGAGCTCTGACCACAGAAAGTCGGTTAACATCGCCCTATACCAGAGACCATTGACGATAACGGTGTCTTCCTCCTCATTTCAAAAGAAATAAGGTCCAATGATGCCACCATGCCATAAACCGCACCAAACGGTCAAACTTTGTGGATGCCTTGATGATTGGCGAACACTTGTGCATTGTGTTTGCTCCAGTAATGGCAATTCAGCTTGTTAGGGCAGAGACTGGACTTCGTCCAAAAGGATGATTTTTTGGCAAAATCCGGAAACCCGTCCAACATTTCCAGCGCCCAAAGTTCAATTTGAGAATTCACGACATTGTATATGATGATCCTGCTTGCGTCAGCAAGACTACTGAACCAAATCCAACTGCAAAATATGCCGGGTTGTCTCTCTGGCGATGCCCAATTCAGCTGATCGACTACATTTCTTGGTCTTCTTCTATACTGGCCGCTACGGCAGCTACGTTTCCTTCATTTTACACCAATGGTGGTTTAAGGTCCAAAAGAGTGTCTCACGCTCCAACTCTTACTCCGTGCGACGTTTGGCACGCTCGTTTCATGCACCACGACGAAAAGATTACTGAATATTTTGACAGCTGGATGCCATTGGTAACTTTCACAGCTGCTGAAATATAACAATTGGAAAATCTGTCATTTCTATTTGGTCATCGTTGGCTAAGCACAGAACGACCAACAATACCAGAAAGTACTCCTGGTCCTTGGAAAATGACAAAGTTGTTCTTGTCAAACAATTCCAGCATCAACACTATACTCGGTTTTTGTACAGGACACTGTCTGATTGCATTTCATGTTCTCAGGGTAGGTTAAGCCAATTCCGAATAATGTACAGTCGAATCCGGATACTGCGACAGTCAAGGGACCGGCGACATTTGGTCGTACTAACCGGACGACGCACAAATCGAACTGAAATACGTTCGTAGAAATTTGTATGCAAACCGAACACGTTGTTGTGTCTACGTCGCAATAAGCGCTTGGTCGCTATAAGCGAAGTTGTACTAAACGGATTCTACTGTATTTATAAACATCAGCGCTTCGGACGTGGTCGAAGTACCGAACCACCTTCTAAGAACTTGCCCAGCATTGGCCAAACTGGTTTTTAAAGATCTCTTCTAAAGTATCAACTACAAATCTGTACAACAGCAAGCACCTGAATTCTTAGCAATGCACCAATGGGACGTTTCGACAGATTACCTTGATGACGAAGCAAGGTTAACAGTGATTTACAAGGTTTTAGTTTAGTTTTAGTCTGGTCCGAGTCCAGTCCTTGTTCAGTCCTAGTCCAATCCAAGGCCAGTCCTAGCACAGTCCATGTCCAGTCCAGTCCAGTACTAGTTCAGTCATAGTCCAGTCCAAGTCCAGTCCGAGTCTAGTCCTAGTCCAGTCCGAGTCCAGTCCAAGGCCAGTCCTAGTCCAGTCCTAGTCCACTCCTAGTCCAGTCCGAGTCCAGTCCTAGTCTAGTCGAAGTTCAGTCCTAGGCCAGCCCTAGTCCAGTCCGAGTCCAAACCTAGTCCAGTCCGAGTCCAATTCTAGTCCAGTCCGAGTCCAGCCCGAGTCCAGTCTTAGTCCAATCCGAGTCCAGTCCTAGTCCAGTCCTAGTCCAGTCCTAGTCCAGTCCTAGTCCAGTCCGAGTCCAATTCTAGTCCAGTCCAGTACTAGTGTAGTCTGAGTCTAGTCTACTCGGAGTCCAGTCCTAGTCCAGTTCTAGTCCAGAAGAAGGATTATTTTAAAGGTAAAATGTAATCGGATGTCGAACTTCCTGGAACCTATCGAAATGCGAAGAGTGTCTTCCTTCAAAGGGCATGCATTTTTTCTCAGAACGGACCAGCCGTTCAATAATTTTTGAACATTTTAATTCAACGAAAAGTCAATTTTTGTCTGAACTTTCGTCAACCATTTCTTAAAAAGGACACCCAATCCCACAACTTCACGGCACTGAATTATTGAACGTGCAAACTTTGCAACAGAAAATTACCCAAAAATAGGCTCCTTTTGCCTTCTCTTTAACGATCAAAAATTCGGACAACGTTTTTGAGAATTATCCGAAAATAGACAAAGTTCTCCGAACTGACATCACTTGTAGGGGTTGTGACGCACTCTCACCCCCCTAACCATCCCAACTTTCAACGTGGATCCACTTTTTTCTCAAAATTCATCGACGATTTCCGTGCAAAGAGCGTTCAGGCGTTTGCGGAACAATAACTCACCACCGCGACCCGCATTCAACAACAAACATCACCTTCAATCACGACACAAGACGGAAACAACAAAACGAAAGCTAAACACCCTTGTTTTTGAATATTCATACGTGTCAAGGCATTTCCACTGAATCGCATAAACCCCCCCTTCCCCCTTTGCACACCGAAAAAGAACAAAACAACTTTTACGAACGAAATCTCAAAGAGATCAAGTTAATGGCGCAGCAAATAAAAAGATACCGCCCGACCGCATAAACAAACACACACAGGCCCGCGAGGAAGGGCTCCCCCAAGACCCGAACCTCCTCCAGGACCACCGGCCACCAGCAATTAAACAAATCAAAACACACATTTCGGTTTGATTGATTCTCGGGCGATGGTCGGTGAGTGTCTGTGTGCGGCGGTGTGTGTTGCTCTATTGATTCCCACCTATAAAATAATTTTTGTTTGCGTTCGTCTTGTCAGAATCAATAAAAATCCAGCAGCAGCAGCAGCAGCAGCACCAGCAGAAGCGGTCTGCTCCTGTGGCATTTTGGTGCCTCCATGCGACTGCGGTGTGGCGGGTGGCGGGTGGCGGGTGGCGAGTGTTTGTTTTCGTCCACCCCCAGGCGGGCGGACATTTGTTTTGCTCGCTCCCCCCTCCCCTACCCCACTCTTCCAGATGACTACATCAAATGAATTGGCAAAGGCCCGCCACCCCTCGACCCCTTTTGGGGGCTGGAAGCGGTCCAGGAAGCGAAAAAAAGGGTCCGTCCTCTGATGGATCACCCGCAGAGCTGTGATCCGGGAATCCCCGCCGTCGTCGTCGTCGTCGTCATATTTCCACCTGCACGCCCAGCCATCCCCCGCCGGCTGGACGGACGTGCCTCCGTGTGTGCTTCCATGGAGCACTATAAACCTAATTTCGTCGTGTTTGTTTTCATTTACAAATTAGTTGAGCGGAGCTTCTTTGCGGCATCGGCCATGGCGGCGAGCACAAAACGAAGTTGCGGCTGTTGGCTGTTTGGGGCAAAGGCCTCCGGGGCCATCACTCTCGCACTTTGTTCTCAAGTGGCCATGGCAGCAGCGGCGGGGGAGGGGAAGTTCAATTCGTATACAAACATGACGTGTGCAAGTGTTACAATTTGTTGGTCGACGAGATGCTGGGGCTCTGCGTGAAGGGGGGGCTATTCCATGAAACGGCAGACAACCTGGCTCCGGGCTAGATGAGGAAGTGTTTGCGGAGATCGGCGTGGCAGTGAGTGTTCCAGCTGAAGACCTCTAACCTTTTTCATGGTCTCACAGAGGTTCTGCAGCCCCGGGGATGTGTGAATGTTTTGTGTTAATTGCTGGCGCAAATATTGCCACTTGCCTGTGGGATTCAAGTTCAAATACAAGGCGGTACAAGCTTTGCGGAGCCAACGGAGTTCTGGAAGTGAGTGAAAGTTGTAATGAGGTGCCGAACTTTGACAGGACCGACACCAGGTGGGGCCATGGAAATAATTAACGAGAGAACATTGGCTGCAAATGGGCGATTTAAGTGAAACTTAAAAGCTCAAGGACATGGAACTTCAATGGAATGGAACTACCAAGGAATTGAGTTGCTTTTGAGATGAGGTCGTTAGCTTTGTTATGTTTGAAGGGGTTTCACTGATGCGCTTGCACTTGTTCTCGCTTCGGGAGAGATTCCTTTGCACATCCTTGCTCTACGATTGGTATCTCCATGGAACTCTTGGTCATCTGGCTCAGGAACAGCGTTTTGCTGTTGGTGCGATGGCACTTTTTAGGCAGATCGAGGACCTAGTTCGATCAGCCTGCTTCTAAAAATAAAAGACAGTCACCGGCCAACTGATATTCAACAAATTCCTTGGGCACCCAATCAACTTTATCTTCTAGACTTGGTAGAACCTCATCATCATCATCATTTTCAGTGACGCGCATGTTCCACTAAAGGGGTCGCGGGGGTAACACACGCACGAGAGATCTCCAGTCCACTCGATCCTCCGCCATCGACTCTAACTCATCAGGAGCTATGCCTAGGCGCAACCAGGAGAGTTTTTGGATTTGATTCAACCGTCTCGTCCTGGGTCTGCCAAGCGGTCGCCTACCCGATGGAATCGCATTCAAGGCACGCCTCATATGCTGGGGACATTCGTGCCACGTGACCAAACCATTCCGTTCGAAGAAGCAGCTGCCCAACATTGAGTTCCTCGCGCACTGCCGTGCTTCTCACCCTATCCCGGCGAGTAATTTCCACAACATCTCGACAGCTTGTATTCGCGATCTTATTCTTCCGGTCATTACCCAAATTTCATGACCATAAGTGAGAGTTGGAACAAATCTTCTTCTTCTTCTTAGGGCGCTACAGTCCGAGGTGGACCTGGGCCTCACTCAACATGCCTCTCCAGCCAGCACGATCTTTCGCCAGCTGTCTCCAGTTTCGCACATCAAGCCTGCCAAGGTCCCCCTCGACTTGTGTGCGCCACCTTGTTCGTGGACATCCTCTGTTGCGTTGTCCCACAGGCTCAGAGTCGAAGACTCTTCGGGCCGGAGCTAAGTTGTCCATACGCTCTACATGGCCTAGCCATCTTAGGCGTTGGATCCGTAGACGCCTGGCTAGACTCATATCGCTGTACAGCCCATACAGTTCGTGGTTGAACCTTCTCCTCCAAATGTCATCAACGGAAACAGGACCAAAGATCGCTCTCAGAACTTTTCTCTCGAAAAGACTAAGAGACTGTTCATCCGCTTGGGATATTGTCCATGCCTCTCCATGCCGTACAGCAGGACTGGGATGAACAAGGTTGGAACAAATACTGCGTTAAAAACCGCTAACTTGGCTTTGACACCAAGCTCGGCCTTCCTGATTACATATGTTTCAAAATTGAACCAGCTTGACCAATCCTACAGGAAAACTCATCATTATTGCTTCCATCACTCGAGAAGTAGACCCCGAGATACTTAAACTTCTCCACCTGTTTCAATGGGACTCCACTAACAGTGCATTGAACAGACATTCTGGAAATTACCATAACCTCGGATTTGTCCACGTTAACTCTCATCCCAGCATCAGCACATACGACCACAAACCTATCTAGCGCACGCTGGAGTTTCATCTGGGAGGATGTGAGGATGACTAAGTCATTTGCAAAAGAAAATGGCTTATCCTCAACTTTCCCAATGTGAAACATTCCTCGCCTCGACTGCGCTGTAACATCCAGTCCATATATATAATGAAAAGGAGAGGTGACAAGACGCACCCTTGGGGAAGTCCAACGCCCACGGTGAAAGGTGTTGATTTACTTCCTTTAACCAAAACACAGCTGCTACAGTTTGTGTATAGAGACTGAATGGCCCTCAACAAAGAGAGCTCCTGCAGAACACTTCAAAGTTTACCTCGAGGAACTCGGTCGTATGCCTTTTCCAAATCCACAAAACAACAGTAGATAGGTTTGGCGTACTCCCAAGCCTTCTCAAGTACCATTCTTAGAGTGAAAAGCTGGTTGGTTGTACTTCTGCCGCAACGAAAACCGCACTGCTCATCTCCCATCCTGGATTCGACCATAGCTCTAGAACGCGCCTCCAACACCTTAGCTTAGACTTTACCAGGGAGACTTAAAAGAGATATGGCACTGTATTTGCAGCAATCTTTTTTGTCCCCATTTTTGAAAAGAGGAACAATCACCCCAGTGTGCCAAACGCCAGGTGTCTCACCGCGTTCCCAAGCTACTCGTACCTTAATGACACGAGAGAGCCATAAAACTCCCTCTTTACCCATAGCCCTAAACATTTCTGGCCGGATTTCATCCACACCGGCGGATTTGCCGACTTGTAGCGATTCAACCGCCAAAATGACTTCGTCCACCGTTGGAGTACTATCCTCCCTTCTCAAGGTCTGTCACCCTCAGTGCCCTGTTTGGGATTGAGCAGCTCCGAAAAGTGCTCGCTCCATCTGCGCAAGATGTCCACCTCATTGGAAAGCAACACGCCATCTTTGGATTTGACTCCTTCGATGGTGTTGTATTTCCTCCCTCTGAGCCGGCGAATGGTTTGCCAGAACACCTTTTTCGCAGATCTATGTTCGCTTTCCAACTTCTCGCCGAACTCCTTCCAAGTCTGCTCTTTAGCTGTTCGCACAGCCAATTTGCAAGCTCTTCGCGCCTCAGTGTACCGACCATGAGAGTCAGAGTTCTTCAAGAGAATCCAGTCTCTGTAGGTCTTCTTCTTCTCTCTTCGAGATTATCTGCACAGTAGGCCATTGATGATCAAAGGAGTGTTGAATGAATAATGCCCTTGCAACTGGGTCGCGGCTCACTGAAACCAACAGTTGGATCCATTGTGTCCTATTTGTTGGGGACACCTCGTGAGACCTACACTTTTACTGCTGATTAGAACCACCCAGATTGTTGTATTGTATATATCTCAGGCGGTGCTTCAGCTCTATTTTTTCCAGCTCGTCGAAGAAGTTACTGCCTAATGTTAGCAGCCTCCTTCTCCATAGGGCTGGGCAATCGCGAAGCAGGTGGCGGACGGACTCTATTTCCTCCTCGTCTCTAAAACTTCTACAGTAGTCGCTATGGGGAATACCTAACCTTCTGGCATGGGTGCCTATCGGATGTCCGGTGAGAGCTCCCACCACCGTCCGTATATCCTTGCGACTAAGGATAATCATTGATAATGATTTCCTCCTGTTCAACATCGGCCATAGGGCTCTCGTCATTGACCCAATCTCCAGACTTACCCATCGCTCATTTGCTCTTTCTTAGGCTTCGTCCTTTATTTCTTTCCTTAGGAAACTTAACGGCATGTTGACATAAGGTAGTGCTAGGGATTTATCTAACTCTGAGCCCTCCTTTGCCAACACGTCCGGTCTCTCGTTTCCTTGAACTTCTGTGTCTCCCGGTACCCAACAGAGTCACCGTGTTTAGCCGTTTAGTTTACGTTCTGTCTGCATAGCTTGACTAGTTTCGACTTTACAATATCCGACGCTATGGCTCTTATCGCCGCTTGGCTGTCGGACTATAGAGTTACCATTTTTTCAGTCAAACAAAGTTCTTTAAGCGCAAGTGCCGCTTCATTTATTGTTACCATTTCTACTTGAAAAATGCTACATTCGTCGCTTAGGTTTAGGGATCTTTCAAAGAGATCGCAGAAGACCCTTGCTCCCCTTCCTGCACCTGTTTTTGAGCCGTCAGTATGTAGGGAGATATCTTCGTAGCCATTTACTGACAGCTCTTCCCAGCCTCACCTATTCGGAATTCGGCTAGAGAACTTCCTCGTGGTAGTCAGGGTTGGTGGCAGATAATCCGACATTTTGTATCTATATGATGCTGTCCATTTTAAGAGGATAGACGCGTGCCGATATGGCTTGTCTTTCCACATCTTGACTTCCCTGAGTCACATTGCTCAAGTTATAGTTATGCTTATGTCTTAATGTACCTTTATTAATTTTAATAAATTGAATTGAATTGAATTGAATTGAATTGAATTGAATTGAATTGCGGTTATAGCCCCTTTGCTACTACAGAAGATGTCAAGAGGGGTAAGATGGAGTAGGACCTCGAGCGCTGCTGTCGGCGTTGTCCTTAGGGCACATGTGATTCCTAAGCTGGCCGATCTTTGGACCTTCGTCAAGCCAGAAAGAAGGTATATCTTCTCCAGTGCTTGCCACCAGACTGTACCAGACTGATCCGTAATTTAAGATGGGTCTTACTACTGCAGGATTCACAGAAGAGGTGTACAGCCAGTATACCATACGTGGTCTAAGACCCCAGGTATTACCTAAGGCTCGCTTACATGTGTAGAAAGCTACACACGCCTTCTTAATGCGCTCCTCTATGTTCTCTTTCCAGTTTAGTTTGGAATCAAGTGTTATACCCAGTCCTTGAGAGTTTGAGTTCCACCCCATTAATATGCGGGCTTGTAAACTCCGGAATTCTCCTTTTTCTCGCGAAGAGCGTCAGTTCTGTCTTCTCTGGGTTGACTTTCAAGCCTCGAGTGGCAGTCCAATTGTTGACCAACCTCAATCCATGATTGAAGCGCTCGCTCAGTGTTGATAAAAACTTCCCTGATACTAGGATAGCTACCTCGTCCGCATATGCAGTGACAGTAAGTCCATTCCTCTCCAACGTCTTGATGATCTCGTTCACTACTAGGATCCACAGAAGAGGTGAAAGGACCCAACCCCTATCCACTTGGACTAACCGAGTAGAGTGGAATCACTAGATCTAGACTGGATCCATGTCGCTGTACGGTCCGTACAGTTAGGTGTTAGAACTATTTCTAAATGTTCAAATCACTTTCCTACAACATATCTTTCTTCACTTTTTTTGGCTTGATCAAGTGCTTTTTCGCTCGATCTCAACATTGTCCATAGCTGTAAAGTGGTTCAACGATGGTTCAGAAGGTATGTGATTGGGCTCAACAAAACTTACCTTTTGGTTTTAGGGGCACGCGCTTTTGGACGAAACTGGTCTAATTCCAATTCATTCAGCAGCTGTCGAATTTTGATCCGGATTTTGGCCGAAAAATCATATGCTCGGACGTGGCAAATATCATTAAGCAAAATTAACGTTGTTAGAGCGAACACAAGGGTTTGACCAAGCATCAATGTATCCACAAAGATTGACTGCTTGGTGCGGTTTATGGAATAGCGGCATTATCAGAATTTATTTCGTTCGAAATGAGAAAGAAGCCACCGTTGCCGCCAATGATCTCAGGTATAGGGAGGCGTTAAAGGACTTTCTGTGGTCAGAGCTCGCCAACATCAACATACAACCTTGGCCAAATGTATTATACAGCCTTTAAGATTAATTATATCTTTAAAAAGCAAAAAAAATAATGAAATGAGAGGAAATATTTAAAATCGTTTACAACCTCAGAAAGTGTCGCCGAAAACCATAAAATGCAAACCAATTACTTCCGATAAGTGATTTGGCAGCAAAGACAAAAAGATAAGGGTGCCTAATACTTTTGGCCAAGGCTGTACAGATATGAGCTGCGATTTGAACAAGGCGGTGCTACATACCCTACGAGCGACACAACGTTCGAAGTTGTGAAGTATAAACTTGGCGACTGTGTCATCTCACTGCGAACGTTCATCAATTGCCCACCGCGATCATGTAACTTGGCACCACTCGATTATTTTCTCTGGGGCTATGTCAAGTCCTAACTAAGAAAACAACCACTTTGAACGTGCTCGTGGGCAACATTCGATTCGCTATTGCTGGACTAACACCGCGCATATTGGGGCGAGTCATCAAAAATTGGACCGATCGCTGCAAGCAAAGCCGCCTCGGCCATTTAAATGATGTGCTCCATACATAATGGCATGACTGTACCTTCAAAATAAAATTAATTTTATATCTTATACCGTTGTATTTTATTTAAATTTCTTTTCCTATCGTAATTTAAGTTGAGGCTAATTTAGAGAGTTGACGCAAGAGCTGCAGCCAATGCATGGATATTCTTTTTTAGACTTTGCCTCAAGAATACTGTTCCATGGATCAGGGAAAAAAGGATAACGTCAAATGTCTTCTGACATCACACCTGAACATCTCCGTCCACGGATCAGAACTTGTTTCATTCTTTAAACGGAAAAGTCATAATTCTCTGCAGACCTGACTTCTGACTCCCAGACCGGTAAAGTTCGGCGAAAGTGTTTCCCTCTGGTTGCCGTTCGTGTTTACCTCAACCGCTCCGATATCGTTGGGCACTTTCAATTTCCGCAATTCCCCCGACTAACTATCGAAAAAGTAATTTCAAATCGGGAATGTCTTCTATTATAATTCGACATTTCCCGGCGAACAGGAAGCAGGACACACAAAAATCCGATCACCACATGGCCTGCACAGCAAATCGATTCAATGGCGAATTGGTTTATTCGGCAGACCCGTCCAGCAGGACACAGTGAGTGGGGGGTGAGTGGGGGGTGAGGCGAACAAGGCTCGGAAGGATGCCGGGGACGATGTAGAAGTTTACACAAAACGCCAAAACTTTACAAGTGTCGTCCCATTCTTCTTATCTGGGGAAAAGTTTAAAATCATATCCTTGGGCTACACGGTTGGCCATATCCTGAGAACGTTCCACTCATCCCTCAAGTGCGAATTGAGAGGCAGCACACCAAAAGAATCGAATGCACAAGCGATTTCCCGCCCGTTCAACAGAAAGCAAGGAATCCTTATTCTTTGAAAATGGCTACTCCATTGATGTGTCCCTGCGTGTGCGCGCGTGTGTGTGTGTGTGTCATGTGTCCTGTGCTGTTATTCCTTCTGGCCAAGGAAGCACACAATGTAACGCCGGCATGCGAAATGACCACCAGCAATTCGAATTATTTGTGGATGCGCTGCGATCCTCAACTCGTCGTTCGTCCTCGCAAAAGGATGCTGGAAATGAAACGAAACTTTGGTCATTTATTAAGATGAACGGTCCAGGGCATCTTAACCCCGTCCCACCTACGGCCATAGTGCATTTCGAACACACACACACACACACACCATCCACCGCGCACACATGGGAGTCGGGGAGTCGGAGAGTCCGGGAGTCCGGGAGTCCGGGAGCCCCGGAGTCTGTTTGAGTCGCCGGGGAAAACTCGGGAAATTTACTTGGATTAATTCCAAAGGAAAACTTTGTCGCATTCTCACATCGTTCGTCGTATTAGTTGCAGCAACACCACCACCACCAGCCGCAGCGCCAGTCCCAACAGCAGCAGGACGACACAAAACCGAGAAAGAAGCGAGCAACGACAAAACGACCAGTAGCAGGCCAGAGGATGCGAAATGTGGATGTGGATGTGGATGCGGTGGAATGGTTGGAAACTTAACTTATATCCTTTTATGTTGCAGAAATTTCCATTATTTCCTCGGGAAAACTTTTCACAAACATGTGCGCGCGTGTGTGTTCGGTGTGTGCATGGGCGGCAGAGAGAACTCTGTTAACTGCGGTCGGAGCGTAGGTATGCCAAGCCTTTGCTCGGTTAAAAAACAAACTCTCGTCTTGGTCCCCGGGTCCTTGGGGCTAAGAATAACAAGTTTTTCACCAAAATTGAGAGAGAATTCGTTGGGGGAGTTTTTAATGAGTCGCTAAGTTTGGCCCAGCAGTGCCAAGAGGTGCCAATAGGGCTACACGACTGGATTGGGTGCGGGGGGATTTTTTAGTTGCACTACGGTGTCAAGTGAGGGCTTAGGGAACTGCTCTGCGGGAAAATGAGGGATTTAGCAGCTACTAGTTGCATTTTGTTGGAGCATCCAGTGCTGGGGGGTTCTGATGTGTACAAAGTTGAATGGGTCGCAGGGAGTCCACTGCCTGTGGACGTTTTTGACGCAGCTTACTGATTTTTTGAAACTTTGACACATTTTCGAACGCTTAAAGGAGGGTTCTGTAGCTGGAAAGATGTGTCATAACAGGCCTTCTGGAGACTGTAACAAAATCAGTCTCAGTCGAGTATTATGGCTCAAACCCAACGCAAGGGTAGAGGAACCTGTGGTCGTTTTGAAAGAAACCTGCTGCATGTGAACCTGTTTGCAGCAATAAAGTGCAGAGGGAAGCGCAGAGGAGAGCCCAGAAGGAAGCGCAGAGAGGAGCGCAAAGGAGAGTGCAGAGGAGAGCCCTGAAGGGAGCGCAGAGGAGAGCCCAGAGGGAAGCGCAGAGAGGAGCGTAGATGGGTGTGCAGAGGGGAGCGCAGAGAAGAGCCCAGAGGGGAGGCCAGAGGGAAGCCCAGAGGGGAGCGCAGAGAGGTCCATAGAGGGGAGCGCAGAGAGGACCGTAGAAGGGAGCGCAGAGAGCAGCGATGAGCAATTAATTCCTAGCCCTAACCCAACATTGGCGCCGTGGTATAGTGGGTAGGTGCGTCGACTCCTACGCTCGAGGTCGTCGGTTCGAATCTCGAAAAAAACATCAAACTTTTTTCACGGCTCCACCTCTTTTGAGTCACTGACAATGCTCAAAGAGTATAACTGTCTAGAAAAAGCTTCTCAATCTCGCCGTTCGGAGTCGGCATTGAACTGTAGGACCCCTCCGCTCGTGACAGAACAATAGCACGCACAACACGAGTGGTTGCTGAGAAGCTAGGCCCAGGTCCACCTCGGACTGTAGCGCCGCCATTATTATTATTATTATAACCCAACATTGGACGTTTAAGGTCTGAACTCGGATAAAGTGTCTAAGATAGTTGGGACCGTTTCTTTTTTCTTTTTCTTCGGATGGCGCCACAGTCCAAGGTTAACTTAGGCCTAGCTTCTACAGCAACTAATCGTGTTGTGCGTTGTTCGCACGAGTGAAGGGAACCAACAGTTTTATGCCGATATCGAACAGAAAGGGAAGCTCTTGACGGTTATGCTCTCTGAGCACTGTCAGTGACTCGAGAGAGATGGTGCTGTAAAAGTCAGAGAGATATGTGTCGTATCTTTACCGCGCTCATCATTTTGGCGTCAGCGGAACCACCTTGCGGCGTATTTTGAAGAATAACTTGCGTCTGTTTCCGTATATAAGTGCAATAGACTCAAATAATATAGCCGACTGACCGTCCACGTCACTTGGCGAAACAGTCGCATACCGAAACAAAAGATGGCGCACCTTATACAGCTGGATGGATGCATTCATCTATTAGGAATCTTTGTGGTTGACGATTGGAGATTCAAGCTGGTATTTGACGGGCTGTACAGTGGCATGAGACCAGCCAGGCATCTATGGATGCAACGCCTAAGATGGCTAGGGCATATAGAGCGCATGGACAACTTGGGTCCGCCACAAAGAATCTTCCACTCTGGGCGTGTATGACAACGCAACACGAGACGTTCATGTTTAGGTTAGGTTAGGCTAGGTTTTGGAAGGGGAGTGTGATGGTTAAGGCATCACTTCCACTCGGAGGCCATGGCGCCCATTGTGAATCCCTTTGCGGAGTACACAATCTAAAAACTTATCTTGTCACGTGATGGCTGAAACCACCCCGTACTCTTTATAAATTTTTGAAGATCCGATATATCTGCATTCGCTAAATTCGCAGTCTCTGTGAAGAATCTTAGGCCCAGCGAATGTTATGTGAGATGTGGCTTTCCTGTGTGTGTGCACCTAGACCAGAGTTGATCCATTGTGCTGCCACATGGTTTGATCGGGATCAAACCAATAAGTTGTCCGAGGGAAACCATTTGGAGCCTGTAATGAAGCGAAGTGGATTATTTATGGGAACCGTACTAAGTTCACCCAAGTCATCAAAAAAGTAGGCCCCTAAATATTGACGTCGAATAGACGCCAGGGCCGGACAGGAGCATAGGAGGTGTGGGACGCTTTCCACTTCCTCCTCATCAAGGCAGCTTCTACAGAAATCATTAGCCGGACACCTAGTCTGATGGCATGGTTTCCTATGAGGCAGTGTCCTGTGATGACACCGACGATAGAGCTTATATTCGATCTGTGAAGAGATGTTAAATCCTTAGATCTTTTGGAATCTAGCCTAGGCCAGATTATCCTGGAGGTGTGACACGAAGTGCCACTCGCCCATCTGTTATCTATTTCACGAGTTGCCTCTAATGAGAGCAACAATTTGCAAGGCATACCCAAGCTACTGTGTTTGGGAAGTAATAGCTGTGAAGTAGCGAGCTTGGCGAACTCATCTGCTTTGCAGTTGCCTGGAATGTCTCTATGTCCTGGCACCCAGCACAGGCAAATATTGAACTGGTCGGCCATCTTGTCTAAAGATGAGCGGCAGTCTATTACAGTCTTAGAGTTCGTAGAGACCAATTCCAGGGCTCTGATGGCTGCCTGGCTGTCAGTGAAAATGCAAATATCACGAGCGGATATTACATTCCATTTGAGCCAAGACAGCGCTTCACTAATCGCCATAATCTCCGCCTGAAACACACTACAGTAGTCGGGTAAGCGAAAGGAGAGACTTATATTTAGTTCATCAGAGAAAACACCACTACCCACCCCCTCCTGGGTTTTAGACCCATCCGTGAAAAAGTGCAGGGAGCCTGCAAAAGGTTTAGGATTATCATTCCAGAAGTCTCTATCAGGAATGAGGGTTTCAAAAAGTCTATCAGGGAAGTAAAGGGGTGTGGTATGGTCCAGAATTCTCGTGGGGAAGTTAGAAGAACTTAGTATAGTGGAGTGGCCAAATGGATTGTTGGTCCACTGGGAAGAGGCTGTAAGACGAATAGCCGTATTCTTTGCTAGTTGTTTGGCGAAAATGTCGATTGGGGATAGGTTCATTATAACGTCCAGTGCATCTGAGGGTGTGGTTCTCAGAGCACCTCCTATACAAATGCAAGCTTGACGTTGAACGTTCCTAATGAGATTGTAGTGTATGGCTTTGTCTAGTATTGGCCACCAGACATGTACTCCATACAACAGAATGGGTCTAACGACGGTTGTGTAGATCCAGTGGATCATATGAGTTTATACGCGATAACATAGATCACTTAGTAGGACTAAATATAGAATCCAATCCAATACAATTAACTACGGTTAATGTAAAAAACAAACATTATTCATTTAACGTATAATTGATCAAAACGAGCTGGAAAGTATTTTCCACACTCTTGGCCCAAATTTCGTAATTGGTGGAGATTTTAACGCGAAGCACACTTTTTGGGGGTCAAGATGTATCTCACAAAAAGGCAGAAAATTGTACAGAGCTGGTATGAATCTAAGTTGTGAATTTTTCTCGACAGGAAAACCGACCTACTGGCCTTCGGATATTACAAAAATACCTGACGTTGTTGATTTCTTTGTCATAAAAGGCATATCTCGAAACTACTTAAGAGTTGAAGAAAGCTTTGATCTTAGTTCAGATCATTCTCCCATTGTACTATCTATGAATGATAACCTCGTAAGAAAGGAAGTACCACCTACGTTAACCAACCAACGAACGAATTGGCAAGCATTCAAAAATTACTTACAAGACAATATCGAACTTGCGGTACCGCTGAGAACCCGATATGATTTAGAAATAGAAGTCGATAAATTTATAGATGTAATACAGTGCGCTGCGTGGAGCAATACACCCCTCGTTAGAAAAACGACAATAAAAAGTGTATTGCGATATCCACCGGAAATACGAGAATTAGTAAGAGAAAAACGTAAAGCTCGTAAGAAATGGCAACAGTCCCGTGCGCCAGAACATAAAACGTGTCTTAATCAATTGTGTAATTTGCTAAAGGCGAAAATTAAGTCGTTTAAAAATAATAACCTAAGTACCTACTTAAGAGGCTTGTCCGCGAAAAAGGATACCAACTACTCACTCTGGAAAGCAGCTACAGGTTTTAAAAAACCCGAACCACATACGGCCCCAATTCGAAAAAATCAATTCGAGTGGGCAAAAGAAGATAAAGAGAAAGCGGATCTCTTCGCAGATCACTTGGAAGCGACGTTTAAATCGCACAGTGGACAAACACTTCCTGTAAACTCCTACGGTTCGGACATACACTTTGACAATTATTCTATAAGAAATGCTACTCTGACAGAGCTTAAAGAAGAATTACACAAGCTCAAACCCAAAAAAGCTCCTGGTTATGACCTAATCACAGGAGAAGTTCTAAAAGAATTACCTAAGAAAGCGCTTCTGAAGTTTCTCTACCTCATTAATGCAGCCTTTAGATTAGAACATGTCCCTAGTCAGTGGAAAGTGGCGGAAGTAATAATGGTACTCAAGCCGGGTAAACCCCCAACAGAAAAAAAGTCCTACAGACCGATTTCACTACTTCCGATAATGTCTAAGGTGTTTGAAAGAATTTTACTTAGGCGTTTAAGCCCGATTGTGGAAGAAAGACGACTTATTCCTAATCACCAATTTGGTTTTAGAAATAAGCATTCGACTATTGACCAAATACATCCAATAACTGATGTTATAGAAAAATCGTTTGAACAAAAGCAAGTCTGCTCAGCTGTATTTCTCGATGTTTCGCAGGCCTTTGACAAGGTTTGGCACAAGGGTTTGAAACACAAACTGAGACAGTTCTTCCCGGAAAAACTTTACGTAATATTATCAAATTACCTTTCTGACAGAATCTTCCGTGTAAAATATGGAAAAGAATACTCGGTATTTAAATCTATAGAAGCTGGAGTACCCCAAGGAAGTGTTCTTGGTCCTCTCCTCTACTTACTTTTTAGTAGCGATATGCCACAAAATTTTGGCACTGTACTAGGCACATTTGCTGACGACACTGCCATTTTGGTAACTGCCAAAACGGTCGAAGAGTCAACTAGAAAACTGCAACGTGCTTTAGATCGGGTACACGAATGGACAAACAATTGGAGAATTGAACTCAATGAAGCTAAATCCGTTCATATTAATTTTACATATAACAACGTGAATAATTTGACCGTGTTCAAATACCCTTTGGAAATGAAGCGAAATACCTCGGGATGACTCTCGATGTAAAGCTTAAGTGGAAAGAACACGTCAAAAAGAAACGTGAAGAGCTCCAAATAAAATATAAAGACATGTACTGGCTTATTGGAAAATATTCCAAACTAAGTACTGAAAACAAATTGCTTATATACAAGCAACTGCTAAAACCCATCTGGACATATGGTATACAACTATGGGGTTGTACCAAAGAAAGTAATAAAAATATACTACAAACTTTCCAAAATAAAGTACTAAGAACCATCGTCAACGCACCGTGGTACATACGGAACGACGATATCCACAGAGATCTCGGAATTGCATCAATCCAGGATGAAACGAAGAACATTGCTCGTAAGCATAAACGTCGTCTGGAAGAGCACATAAACCCAGCTGTCCTTCCAATTCTTGACGAAAGTAATCTATTGCGCCGTCTTCAAAGGACTAAACCCCTTGACCTAGCACGGTGAATTCATCCCGCGCTTAGTTGCGCTATTAGCAGGAACTCTCAGTGGAGAATCTCTTGTAAAACGCGTCAAAATCGAGAAAATAAAACTGCTGGATAAGTGTCAAACTTAGTTGTAGTATGAACGCATTTTATTTTATTTGAAGGGAGGTGTTTTTACTGGGTAAAAATCCCTTTCGCTATGAGGGAACGGTCCCCATAGTGTCTTTTGAAGATTTTCACCTACCATAGCTAAAAAAAAAAAAAAAAAAAAAAAAAATATGAGGTTGGAGACCCCACTTCTTTCCTAATGCTCTTTTACAAATGTAGAGAGCCAGCGTCGCCTTGCGGGTGCGCTCCATTATGTTCGGCTTCCAGTTTAGCCTCTTATCTAGGATGAGCCCCAGATATTTAGCAGACTCCGAGAAGCTAGGCAGTGGCACCGTCTCGGTCTCTTCCTCATCTTCGTAACTCCGGCAAAGATCGCTGGATTCCGCATTCCATTTCCGGAGCATTGCTCCGTTGGGGCAGTGTCCGGTGATCACTCCGACGAACACACGGATCGAGTTTCGGTCCACCACCAGAGCTTCTTTGTTTTGCCGTAGTCAAGCTTTGGCCACGTTGATCTTGTCGTGTGACAATCATTTCTTGTAGGCCACGTCGAGTCGGCCTCTTTTTGTATTGTTTCGCTTATGATCCGGTACAGTGCACTGATCGGTGGTCATAGTGACGTGTCCGCTTCGCTGATGTCCATTTCAGACCCTTGTCTGGCCAGTTCGTCCGCTCTCTCGTTTCCAGCAGTTGAGCTGTGGCCCGGGACCCAGCAGAGTTTGACCTTTTCAGTTCGGCAATTTATAACAGCCTTTGATCTCGTTGTACAGGATCCTATTGGCTTCAGTGCAGCCTGGCTGTCTACAAAAATGTTGACATCCGATGGTGGGATATCGGTTACCTGTATGTGTCTAGCTTCTTTCTCTATTGCCAGGATCTCTGCTTGGAAGACACTGCACAAGTTAGGGAGTCTAAATGACTCCTCTTTATGCAAGGTCTCTGCGTAGAATCCGGCCCCAGTACCTGTGACCATTTCTGATCCGTCGGTGAAAGGGTAATCTCGTGATCGTTTATAAAGGCATTCGATAACCACTTGTCTCTGTCGGGGAATAGAATTGGTATCTTGAGGGAGACGTCATTATGGGGAGATATATAGTCAGTTGTAGCTACGAGGTTACTGGAACCATGTTTCTTTCCCAGATCGTCTATTGTCTTCATTATGGCCGCATGTCCATAGTTGGCTTGTTTCCACAAAGAGGACTCCTTTAGTCTGAGAGCACTTCTTGCGGCGCAGCCTTTTTTTTAGTAAGTCCAGGGGAAGGAAATGAAATATCATGTTTAGCCCTTCAAGTTTAAAGTGCGGCACACAAGTGGAGGAGGAAAACAATCAGCGCAGCTAGATACAACTAACGAAAGATCGGTACTTTCTAAAGAGGCTAGTCCCTAGGACCACCCGGACTGTACCGCCACAAGAAGAACAATAAGGACACAATATCCAAGTCGAATGTTACGTCAAATTGCCAACCGAAAAAAAAAGAATATCCCCGATAACTTCGAAACCAACCATCACCCCGAATGACGTCTGTTAACCTCCGGAAGTTGTCGGCCCAGCACAACACTCGTGCTCGTGCAGCGTATCCAATATCTCCCGAGATTGATATCTATCGTGCGAACCACGCCCAGCGGCGGCCGGGAACACCTAGCGGTCCTAAATTATTAGATTAATGAAATAATTGATGTTCTGTTAAATTTGTTGACCTGTCAACTCATTACGTTTAATAAATAACATGTGTTCCCCACTTCGGTTGCGTGTAGATCCCTATCACGGTGCGCTCTTTTTATTTGATTAAATCTGCCAGAATGTTTGCCCACTGCCGTGCACACACACTCACCGTCGCCGGGGGAGGGGGCGAAATCGTTAGGGTTTCATCGGTTCGAACTGTTGATTGAACTGAAAACACCCACGCGTCAGCAGAAATAGGAGCGCAACACAGGAAAGAAATAAAACACATATCACGCACGTTTTTCACGCGATTGCCACCCCATCCCCCGCACAGCGGCTCATGTCAAACACACGCAGGCACACACACACACAAAATCAACAGCCCACCGGGCCAGTGTGAGGGTGTGAAATCAAAAACCATATCCCAGCGCTCTGGTCTGGCTCAAACGAAGGACGCACATAAATCTCGTGCGTTCATCGCACCGCCGCCGCCGTCAACTGACGGCCACCCGCACCCGCACCCACGTGAAGAGGACCCTGAGGGCCCATTTCTCGGGTTTAATTAGCTCAGAGATGGCGCAGACACCTGTTAAGTGCCTACGAGTGTGCGGCCACCTATTAAGGGCACTCATCAGCAGCAGGTGAACTGCGTGTTTCACTGGAAGCCCGCTGAATGCCACTGCTTGCCGGGATGACCATAACAACGTCGTTAGCCCGGCATATGTTGATTATTATTCGGCGCCCTGCACCCCAGACGGCAAGAGGATAACGGCCATCATTCACTGGTTGTATTTCACAAATCAATGCGCAGTTGGCAGTGACACTGTCCTCTAATCACCTCCATTGCGTCCGTGATATGGCAGGACGACGTCCTGGACCACGGCGTTGATTGCCCTGGTTAGCGAGGGCATTAAAGTCCGAACGGCTCGCAATAAATCCAGCAGCCATTGCCTTCAATTACTTAATTAGGAGCGATGGTCCTTTAGGTAATTTATACCGACAACAGCTTACAGTGGACGCTCCATGCCGGGGGCTGTCTGCCATCAACCGGTCCGGACTGACGTCCTAAGCTCCTATCTCTGTCTCGTGGGGTGTGGGGACACCCCGGAGTCGTCGGATTCTTGTCATCAAACAGCACACACGGCACCACATTCGCCGTGTACGCATTTTCCTTCCACACCGCAAGTGAGACAGCAACGGCCCGGGACGGACGTGCGGCGAGTAATTATCGACCTTTTTATGGGAAGGTAATGCCGGGATTAAACGACCTAATGGGTCGGCTGTCTGAAGCACAGCGCAGAGTGGCGGCGACCGGAGTGGGCCGGGATGGCTGTGCTCGGTGTTCCTTAAAGCGCTGTCGACCTGGAGGTACGTGACAGTTTATCCCGTTAATTTATGGCTAATTGCTGGGTGTATTGGTCGTTTAGTTGTTCCGGATCCTGGACTTGTGTGGAAAACTAAATTGTTCCTGCTTTTCCACTGGATTCCCGAGAATTGAGGACTGGAGATGGAGAGTTGAGGTGTCTTTGGGTTTTAATTTGTACCGTGGAGAAGGATGTAAGCCGATGTAGACCATTGTCTTGGTCTAATCACCAGAAGGGGGAGAGGTTCATCCACTCACAACCTTTGAACCATTCACAGGGATGGAGAAGGGGTGTCTTTTAATAGAGAGATCCCATCAAAGTCGGCTTTAACGACTGAAATATGAAGAGTGAGGGAGAATGGGGATAGATGGCGTGCACTAGCGAGATGGATTCTGTTTTCTGTCTCTTTTACTCCTCTCTTGCTCCTCTCTAACGCCTCAAGTAGATTTTAGTCAAGACAAATAATGTCTGTGAACACATCCCTTCATTCAGGATTTAAAATTCCTTATTAGATGAGGTCCTGATCACGGCTCAAAACTGAGACAATGCTCAGAGAGTACAGGGTGGGCCATCTAGTGGTTTCTTTTCAAATCATAGGTTGTTTTGACACTGGCAGCTGTTTCCCGCTCGAAATCTTGACCGAAAGTCAATATCATACTTCCGCGGAACAAAATGAGTCGCCTGACGCTTGAACAACGTTGGGAAATATTGAAAATTTATTTCGAAAGTGAGTGTTGTGTACCCCAGTGCACTTTTTGAAAATAAGTTTTGGGCGAAATGAAGCACCCACCGCGACTGCTGTACGCAAGTTTGTGCACAAAATTCGTGAGACTGGTTTGCTAGTGGACAACACTCATGGTCCCCATCGTTGTACGATGCGGACAGATGAGAATGTGACTGATGTGGCCGAGAGTGTGAGATTCAATTCACGAACATCAACCTGCCATCGATCTTAACAGATCAACATTTCACATTTCACGCACTAGCCTGAGGAGAATTGTGCACAAAGATCTCGGATTATTCGCTTACAAGGTCCAATTGACTCAGCAATTGAAAGCGTGCGACCATCCGCTTCCTTATCGTTTCGCAGTTTGGGCCTTAGAGCAGCTTAAATTGAAATACGATTTTGGGCGAAAAATCATCTTTTCTGACGAGGCGAGGCGCATTTTCATCTCGGCAGCTACTAAACTGCCGCATCTGGGTCTCGGAAAACCCGCAGCCGCACGTTACTGTCGAGAAGCCAATGCATCCACAGAAAGTGGCAGTTTGGTGCGAATTGTAGAGTGGCATCATTGGACCATTTTACTTCGAAAATGAGGCTGGGAACAATGTTTCGGTCAACGGTGGGCGTTACGGAGCTATGCTTACAGACTTTTTTTTTACTGGAATTGATGACATGGATTTGGACGACCTCTGGTTCATGCGCGCCATGCCACACAGCCGATGCCACAATCGGTCTTTTGCGCACCAAATTCCCAAATCGTGTTTTAAGCCGTCTTGGCGATGTCAATTGGCCGCCTCCGAGCTGCGATTTGACCCCTTTGGACGTTTTTTTTTTGTGGGGAACCGTGAAGGACCGATGTTATGCCAACAATGCGGAAACGATTGAAGCACTTAATGCCAATATCATCCAAGCAATCCGTGAGCTACAACCCGAAACCTTCAACAAAGGCTTGGAAAATTGGGGTGACAGAATGCGGTACTGCGAAGCCAGCCGAGGCAGCCATTTGAACGACGTTATATTTCATAATTAATGGGAATGTTTGTTCTTGCTAGTGAAGCCATATCACATGGGAAACAATTTTATTTTGTTCATTTTATTGGATTTTTAAAAAGAAACTTGTATTTGGCTCACCCTTTATAGCCCATCTATATGCACACGGTGACATATGCGGCCTTTAAATCGACGAATAGGTGATGGGTGGCGATTGGCATTTCTTTGGGTTTTTCGGCATCTACCGTAGCATGAAAATTTTTTCTATAGTGGGCCTGCCTGGGTTAAAATCACCCCGATTAGGATCTATGAAATATTTGCCACAAGGTTTCAGGTGTTCCTGCAAAAAGAAACGGGCCAAACGGTAGAGAGTTGTATTTGGCTCGCCCTTTATAATTGTCAATTGTGGGCGCTGTGGCGTAGTGTGTAACTGTGTCGACTCCTACGCTCGATGTTGTTGGTTCGATTCCCGAAAAAAAACACCTAAAATTTTCTCAGTGCTCCAGCTCTTTCGAGTCACTGACAATACTCAACTGTCTAGAAAAAGCTTCTCAATCTCGCCGTTCGGAGTCGGCATTAAACTGTAGGTCCCCTTCACTCGTGAGAGAACAATAGCACGCACAACACGAGTGGTTGCTGAGAAGTTTGGCCCAGGTCCACCTCGGACTGTAGCGCCGCCATTATTATTATCATTGTTATAATTGTCAACAAAAAAATTCTCAAACTTTTGCCGTTTGGATCCGGCCTAAAACTTCTTCACTCGTTAGGGAACAATAAAACGACAGGGTGGCGCGGTTGGTTAAGTGCCTGCCACAAGTTAGAGGGGTCCCAGGTTCGAATCCCAGTGAAATCGAATCTGGTCCAGTCACCATTTGCCGTTGGGATCAAATTAACGGCACTGGAGTAGGTTGCTCCCTGGCAGTTCAATGGACCAGTTTTGAGTCTAAGTGCTCCAGTAGTGTCACAAGAAAGCCAAAAAAAATAGAAAAAAAGGTCTTGCTCAACCCTTTAATCACTTCCAGGATAATTCAAGAATCCAAGTCTTCTTTAAATTTGATCTGTAGTCTAAATTCGCTAAGATTTGTCGAGGATCACCACGGGATCACACGAAATGAGATCGCCGATGAACATGGTAGACAAAGATCAGAGAAGGTACTCTCAGGATCTAAATCCGCGTTGGGACTGCCTGCGTCCTTGGTTCATCGATAGTTGAACCTCTTGAGAGCACAACTGGAGGTGGCATGACTCTCCGGGATGTAGACAGACCAAGCGCATGTATACGCATCCGCGGCTTTCTTGTTTTCTCTCGACAGAAAAGATTGCAGACAACTTACCGGCGTATTAGTAGCAGCTTGCACAGCGGTAAGACTTAGAACACTGCACCTGTGGAATAATCACCATACAGGTCAATCTAGATAACCTCGAGTTTCTACCGCACGACACCGACCTCCTACTGCCTCATCTCGTCTTTGAGAAAAACTTCTCTACCAACATATCATCCAGGTCCGACTGGAAGTCTGACACTCAGACGCTGGACGGTCGTCTGCGTATATTCACAGATGGATCCAAGACGGACGAGGGAGTAGGATTAGGTGTCTACTCCAAGGAGCTCAATTTTAGCATATCCCTCCACCTTCCAGAACATTGAAGCGTATTCCAGGCTGAGACGATGCCAATAAAAGAAGCTCTGTCTTGGCTCAAGAACAACGTGTTATCCAAAAAGGACATCACCATTTGTTCGGACGCCCAGGCATTAATCAAGTGCCTGAGCTCGCTCACTTTCTTCTCTAAGACCTCCCTAAATTGCCGCCCAACTCTTAACGAGATGGCTGAGCAATTTAATGTTCACCTCATGTGGATGCCGGGACACAGTGACTTTCCAGGGAATTGTGAAGCCGATGATCTCGCCAGGAGCGGTACGATCTCCACAAACCTTCTTAGAGGAGATCCTCCGCCTATGCCATTTGCTACAGCTAAACTTTTTCTATTAAAAACACCAACTCAAGATGGTCAGATGGCACTACGTGCCTCATCACAAAGCAAATTTGGCCTAAACTTGATCTAAAGCGTTCACTCTATCTTCTTCGAATGAACAGGTCATCCCTAAGGACTCTCATTGGCGTAATCACAGGACACTGTGCAATTGGCACCCACGCCTCAAGAATGGGACTCTCTCACAATGATTTCTGCAGAAGCTGCAGAGTCGAAGAAGAAGAAGAAAGCATAACGCATCTCCTCTGCACTTGTAGCGCTCTTTCCTCTCGCAGGAAGAAACACCATGGAGCACACCTTGCACAACGTCGGCATTAATCAACTAAAGAGTTTCTTTGAAAGCACCAAATGGTTTTTTGGATAGGTGACGTCAGATCCCCGTGGTATCACAATGGGCCTTGATTGGCCTAAGTGTGACTGCTATCTACGGTCAGCCACTTCTACCTAGCCTACCGGGCCACTACACCTTCGCCAAATACCTAAATGTGCTTGGCCAAAGCTATGGAACCCTGTGGAGAAGACGATGACACTGCAGAGCAGAACAGGTGGCAGTTCTTCGGTGCTGATGAGGTGAGATCTGATGATGTAGGCTTCTCATCACATAAGCGCTTGCTGGTCCTCCTTCGGAAGACGATGACATTCGAGCAAAAGTAGGTTGCTACCTCGCAGTGCAATGGACCAGTTTTTGAGTCTGAGTGCTCTAGTGTAGTGTTTTAAAAATCTCCGACAAAAAAAATTATTATCAGGAAAAAGCTTTTCAAACTTTGCCGGCAAAAGTCTCCTTCACTGGTGAGAAAACAATAATAGTACGTTTACACCGCACCCAAATTCAACATTTGTATGAATATTTGGCGAAATGCAATGTATTTAGGCTGAAATGCAGAAACCAACCGAAATGTTGAATTTGGGTGCGGTGTAAACGTACTATAAAACGCACAAAACGAGTGGATGCTGTGCAAGCTAATACCAAGACCACCAAGCGTCATCCCAGAAAGCCAGCAAACATATGAAGACGGAAAACAGTTGTACAAGCGCTTGTCAGATGAGCTTGTGCTCAGAGTTTGTGCTCAGAGCACAATCTCATCTGACTAGCTAGTTAGCTTGTGCTAGTGAGTGTCTCATAACTTTTTCGAGGACATCCGCCCTGATGAAGCAACAACAGTTTCAACTTATAATACTAGAGGTTCTTAAAATTGAAGCGTTTGTGAAGTATGTGTTGATCTTTAGCGTAGTTTAAACATTTGATTAACCGTTGAAAACACTCAAAACAAAAACTTAACGTAGTTTTATAGGCAATAATCAAAAATCAAATCAAATCAAATCAAAACTCTTTAATCAAAGAGACATCCTGCCCAAAAGCAAGACAATGACTACACACTCACGTGGCAACAACAGATCCTTCCATTTGCTGAGAAAAATTCAAAGTAACAGCACAACTTTTCGACAGACACTTCAAAGACATATTTCACAACATTTCCTCAACTTTATTCTTCTCCAAAACTCTAAATGAGACCCGCATGTCTAACAGCCACTCCCTTCGCCCATAAATACCCATCAACAATTGACACCAAAAAAAGAAAGACTCCCACTCCCACTCCCTCTTCCCAATCCCAATCCCAATCACAAAAGAAAGCCCCACCGTCGAGGGTGGGGAGTCCAATAAACCAAATTCCGTCACCTTATCTAAATCACTATTAATCAACCACGAATTTTTGCATTAGCACTGCGCTTTATTTCCTCTAAAGTCAGCCCTTGAAAGGCCGTTAAGGATAGCTAACCCGATAGTGACACCGATAGGCTATCCAATAAATAACATCGTTTCAATCGAATCCCGAACGCGGGTGGGCGCGAGTGTGCGACCAGGTTGTGAATAAATTAATACATCCCCGAGGCATAACGGGGCGGCAAAAAAGGGCCAACACGAAACACCCGATATAGATCCGACACACGCAAGGTCTCTCGGTCTCTCTCTGCGAGCGGGACTCTCAAAGGATTCATATCGGTGCCTAATCACCGGCAGCTCCATCAAAATCTGCCAAATTAGGGTGTAAAAACGCCCAATCCTCTCTGGCGCGGCCACACGCCCCTCCAGCCGACCGGCCGACCGGCCGTAACCGCAGGCAAACAAAGTGCTAATTGGCAAACGGGCTAACAATCGATATGAAGGCCATTTTCATATTGGAAATGATGTAATTTCATTAAGGACCTCGGGCTGGCAGTCCCATCAGTGGGCCGGTGACATGCGATGGCGTTTTCCGCTTCACTCACTCACTCACTCACCCCCTCTGTCGCTCCGTGACTGCGTCGCCTGTTGAGGGGCAATCAGAGTCCGCAAACGGAGCGCTCTTTAAGGACACTCTCGTCCTTCCGGACAGTCGCCGCCTCGCAAATCATTGCCAAGTCTGATCCCTTCCGCTGACTTGGGGCATTAATCAGATTACCCTTCGGATGCGTCCTGCGCCGGGAAAGATAAGCCGCTGCCATATCAAACTTGAATCAGTTTCGCCACCTCGGCTGACGATCACCGGCAAAGGACGGGGCTACCGGGCTGGTGTTGGCGGTGCTGGTGGTGCGTCCGGCGAAACCACGGAAAACTGTGTCATAATAAAAACCACGAACAATGGGTTGGACTCTAATTAGATATGCACACAGCGAACACTGCAGCAGGCCCCCGGCCCCCAGCCCCTCGGACTGGCATCTAATATGCAACCGGGTCCAAATAGGTGTTCCGAGTGCGGTTTATTTTCTCGCCATTGCTCATTAAGCACTCCGTTCAGGGCTGGCATGGAAAGTAAATAAAGTTTGCCAGAGCTGACCATTGTCGCACCAGTATTACCGCTGCCGCCACCGTCACCATCGTCATGTCGATGTCCATTATTATGCCAAAAACGTGTAAATTCACCTGAGCCCAGAGTGCTGGGGTCGCGAGCTAACACACACACACACACACAGGCACACACGAGCTCATGATTTGGTCCGGTGCGACGCGGCGAGGCAGGCGAAATTACCCGTTTGGAAAAATATAAGTTTCCGTATAATTTCGTGTGGAGCGGGCTTATTTACATAAATTGTTATCCGAAGGACACACGTAATGTCCTGCAATCCAACCGAACCGGTGACACACTGATGGCGGAAAGTTTTGCAACATCCGGCGGTTGAGGGAGAATTTGAGGGATGCTGCAGAGAGAGAGAGCGGAAGAGAAGGAAGTTTAAAATTGAAAGAAGTCCTTCGCGCTTAAGCCGGACGTCGTTACGAATTAGTACTGGCGCCCAACCGGAAATTTAAGGGGAATTTAGGATTCTGTAGCTATTCTTTCCCGCAACTTTCTGAGCAATCGTTAGCAACTTTTGATGTTGCTAGAAAGAAGAACCATCAGTTTGTGACTCAATAAACTGATAGCTAGCAAGCATGCGGCCAACCTTGACTTAGATTAGGGTTAGGTTGTGATACCCATAGTCAGACTACTACCAGTGATCAAACGCTTCAGTGATAGTGCCGTTAATTTGATCCCAACGGCAACTGGTGACTGGACCAGATTTGAAAAACCGGATAAAAGCGTATTAACTTTGCTTTCATTGGGATTCGAACCTGGGATCCCTCTAATTTAGAGAAGGTACTTAACGAACTGCGCCATCCAGTCGCTTACCTTAACTTAACTTAACTTAACTTCATCAAGCTGTCTGTCTGCGAACGCAATTGTCTATGTTCACCTGGAACTCAACCAATATGTGTCTCCAACCGAGATGATCCTTTTGTACTGCTTAGAGCTCTTCTTTAATTTTAGCCTTTTACAGCCTTGCCCTTCCCAATTAACCGGTGGCTATCCTTTGTTCATCATAATCTAAATATTTGTTTGTAGCTATTCGCTTAATGATCTCTTTTTCTTTTTTGGGCCTATAGTTTTGGGCCCATAGTAGCACCTAGAGAAATTTGATTGGGGAACAATGAAGATCTCGTTTTATCCACTTTTGGAAGCATCATTCCTTCGCAACAAAGAAGAAGACGATGATGAGCAGTGCAGATGCAGCAAGATTAGGCTGACCAGACATGTCCTCTTTTTGTCTTATAAAAAATGTCCGGTATGTTTTCGGAAAAACAAGCAATTTGTCCTCTTTTTTTGGTTTTCTCAGTTAACTACAATTTCTGACTTCACAAAACTACAAAAAAACTTTTTTTTTTCAACACTAATTTAGAAATTTTCTGCATTTTCTGGTGCGAACACGGCCTAAAATATATTCACTTCTGAACACAACGCCATCTTTTGTGTTTTTTTAAGAGGCGTCTGAACACACCCACTCAATTTCATACCTATTTTTTTCTGTTTAAAAGTAAATACACCGTTTGTTTACCGTATTCCTGTGTGCTTTTCTAATGGAAAAAGAAGTGAGTCTTCAATTTTTATTTGAGTCTATTGATGCTCATGGATCTGGTCACCCTAAGCAAGATAAGGAATCTCAAAAGCATAGCGAATGTCAAAAGTCATCTTCAGGGAAACGCTTTTGCTGATATTATTAAAAATCAATCCTTCCGAAAGGTAGAACTTGGTGTTCCAGATCTGTGTTGTGAACTCACTTTGTCGCAAACTTACTCTCTCAGGAACTCACTCCCTCTTAAAGAAAAATAAGATTACGAAGATGTACAATCTTCTGGAATGAAATTCCTTCGTGCTATTGTGGGAGGTATTCGCGGTGAAAGAGTGAGAAACAAAAGGAGCTCAACGTCGGGCAGCTGCTTCTCTATTTCTTCTGTACTTTGGGCATGCAGCAAGAGTGCATCCATTACATCATCTGAAATGTGCCTTAAATGTAAGGCCCTAAAACTTCCCTGACTTCACTTGAATATTAACCTCTGATGCTTTAGATTCTTTGACGAAGTATCTTGAAAAGACCTGGTACGCACTTTAGCCCCAGCGTCTCTAAAGTGTTGAAGTAGTCATGTATTGCGATGCATTTTAAATTGCCGTTAGGATCAAATTAATGGCACTGGAGTAGGTTGCTACCTGGCAGTACAATGGACCAGTTTTGACTCTGAGTGCTCCAGTAATAATAATAATAATGGCGGCGCTACAGTCCGAGGTGGACCTGGGCCTAGCTTCTCAGCAACCACTCGTGTTGTGCGTGCTATTGTTCTCTCACGAGCGGAGGGGACCTACAGTTTAATGCCGACTCCGAACGGCGAGATTGAGAAGCTTTTTCTGGACAGTTATACTCATTGAGCATTGTCAGTGAATCGAAAGAGGTGGAGCCGTGAGAAAATGTTTGATGTTTTTTTTTTTCGAGATTCAAACTGACGACCTCGAGCGTAGGAGTCGACGCACCTACCCACTACGCCACGGCGCCCACTGAGTGTTCCAGTAGTGTTTCAAAAATCGTCAGAAAAAAAAAGTGACGAATAGATTCTATTCCTTCTTCTTCTCTACAGCGTCTACAAAAGTCGTTATGGGGTATTCCCAGGCGTTCTGCGTGATTTCCTATCGCGCAGTGCCCTGTCACGACTTCAATCGTTCGTCAATGTTCGTATATCCCTTCGACTTAGTTTTATGTGATCGGTAAATCTCCTCTTGCCGTAGACTGGCCATAACGATTTAGCTGTGGCGCATGTGTCTAATCTAAACGACCGTTTATTAGCTGTCTCGTTAAACTCAATTTCTACTTCCCTGTGCAAGGTGCTAAGCGGTGTGCTGGCCTCAAGTAGGGCCCGTGAAGAGCTTAGATCTGACCAAACCCTGGCCAGTTCATCCGCCTTTTCGCTACCGGAGACTCCCATGTGGCCGAGCAACCAACAGAGGGTCACCTTATTGGCTACCAAAATATCGTCCAGTCTTTTTATGCACATTTTTACGAGCTTGGATCTAACGATGTTGACTGTAACGCTTTAATGGCTGCTTGATTATCAACATAGATACTGATTGTTTGTCGTAAAATATTTTTCTCAACAATCATATCCGCGGCTTGTTTTATTGCAGCAACTTCCACCTAAAAACACTACAACTATCCCCAAGTCTGAAGGACCGACTTGTATTTCGAGACTCACAGTAGACCTCAGCACTATCTTGCTGTACTCTACGTTTATAGTCCGGACGACGGAGAGGTTTGCTGGTTGAGGCCCAGGTCCACCCCGAACTGTAGCGCCACACAAAGAAGAGGAAAAAGAAGTCCGGACGACAAGATCCCTCACCTAAATTCACTCGGGCACTTTAAACGCGTGACCACCAATGGTCTAATTACGGCACTTTGAATCTAACCCTCCTTGTTCGAGATGGGGAGGAAGACTGAGCCCTCAGTTAAAATCAATTAATCGCAGATGCAACGGAACTTGATCTGGAGACTGCGGCCATTATGCTCCAGACCTTCAAGGATGGAAGGTAATCTTAGCTTATTTTCAGATATTCCATTCATCTTATGCCGGAGAAATAGAAAGATGAGTGAGACGCCAATGAGCCGTTTGCTAGCATTGAAACTTAACGACTATGGGGGGTTTGGCAGTAAACGACGAAACGAAAAAAACGACGACAAAGTGAAGTATGTGCTGTCTCACGACATCGACAACTTTGCCAGAGCGTCACAATGGGCAGTTATAACTCCGAGGTAGTGAAAGAGTTCTTCAAGCTCGTCTCCGCAGTAAACAGTTCAAATAACATCCGTACACAAAATAACTCTTGCCAACAGCTGTTTCTTTGGGATCAAGAGGCGACGAAGTACCTTTTCTCGAAAGACCATGTTAACTTTGCGCGTGAGCTTAATCTTCCCAGACCTGCTCTATGGCGCAAAGACATCGTTCTTAGTTTTTTTTCGAGAGAAGAGTTCTGCCTGCGATCTTTGGTCTTTAATGTCATTAATGGTGATTAGAGTAGAAGATTCAACGACGAACTTTACAGGTGGCATAGCGACATGAGTCTGGCCAGGTGTCTACGGATTCATGTCATGTAGACTGCATGGCAACCAAGCTTCGCCCCGATAGCGCCTCTGAGATAGCGCAACAGAGGACTGCCGCAATGTATGTGGCGCCCCCACACGACTGGATGGCGCAGTTGGTTAAGTGCCTGCCCCAAGATCAAGGGGTCCCAGGTTCGAATCCCAGTGAAATCGAATCTGGTCCAGTCACCATTTGCCGTTGGGATCAAATTAACGACACTGGAGTAGGTTGCTACCTGGCAGTACAATGGACCAGTTTTGAGTCTGAGTGCTCCAGAAGAGCTTCAAAAATCCTCCGAAAAAAAAGGTGGCGCACCCAAGTGGAGAAGGATCTCAACCAACTTGGTGTGCTGAACTGGAGAAAACAAGCAAAAGATCTCACTGACTGAAGAAGTCTGTTGCCCAAGTCCACCCCGAGCTTTAGAGTCAAACAAAAGATTCACGAACATCAACTCGCCATTGATCTCAACAGCTCAACAGCATTTCACGGACTCTGCACAAAGATCTCGGATTATTCGCTTACAAGGTCCAGCTCCAATAGACTCAGCAATTGAAAGCGCGTGAGCATCCGCTTCGTTATCGCTTCGCAGTTTGGACCTTACAGCAGCTTGAATTGGGCAACGATTAACACCCTGTACCTTCCCACCTGAAATTGACATCAGTGTCACCCTGACAGCTCTGATCACTTTTTGATAATCTGGCATCACTGTCAAGTCAAACAACAAAATCTCACCCTCATCCATTTCACTCTCCGTCGCAAAGTCGCGTGACAAATTCAGTGTCTCAACCTTTTCAGACAATTTTTTCACTCCCCAGTGTAGAGCAGAGGTTCCTCCCGACCATCAACAAAACCACACGCTTGTCCAGAGCGCGCACGGACAAAAGCAGCGACAATGATATTGTAAATTAAATTATTTCCTCAGTCTTTCGTTGCCATAACTACACTTCTGATTCACAAATGTGTCTGCTTGCGCTGTCGTCCGTAAACCGCTTCTCCATATTGTTAAACTTTGAGATAACCCGCCCCCCCGCCGCCGCCACGGAGGAGCGTACATAATCGCCCGGCGAATGGGTAAAGGAGCCGTGGCAAGTGGACGGTTGGCACGGGCACACACAACTCTGACCACCACCCATCGCCGCCAACCCATCGCACTGGGAAGACAATTAATTCTGTTTTTTGACAATTAAAATGGCTTTATATGTCCGGCACGCAAAGTCGCTAACCGATCTGTTTTAATTATGGGAATTATGATGGCCAGACGACGTGTTTTAGTTTAATGAGTTTTCCCGCGCCCGATGCCATACATTTCGCTTTTTTCACTCGCGTTTGTGTTCATTGCGCGTCGCTTTTCGCTTTTATTTGTTTACACCGAAAGCCCCTGCAAATCTAGGATTTGTTGCCTTTTCCCCCGGCCGAAGCAGTGATTTATGAGATTTATGAGTAATGGGATACCATTGAATCGGGATTTATAGGTGAAAAACAATTTTTATTGCGGATGGGTTGTAAAAAGGGACACACTCGTAAATCTGATTGAATTGGCTTAACGTTTTACACATGTCCTGGTGAAATGTTCAACTGGGCTCGGAAACTTGTTGTTTCCACAGCCACTGCCACTGCCACTGCCACTGGCACTGGCACTGACGCAAACGGAATGAAGTTAAAATCGTTCGGATCGGATGCGGTAGTTAATACAGTTGACTTTCAGTCCGGCCGGAGTTCAAGGATTAAGTGAAGGTCTACCGGAACTGGATTGGGGCGGCTACAGTTTCCCTCCCCCCCGGCAAATGCCACAGATACTCGCGTGAAGTGGGCGTCAGCCGAGAATGGCATCAATTTATGAGTGGCATTAAAGCTGGGAATGGGACGTTTATGATTTTGCTGAATGACCGCAGAAACAGCGCTGTCCATGGGAATGTTAGAAAAAAGGACACATCGGGCGTAGGAGGTTAGTGGCGTGGCCTATTTTTTGGTCGAGTTGGTTGCCGTTGAGTGTTCTGAGCTTGTGGCTCCGGGGTTGTCATAAATCCGCGCTCATTGTCTCCTGTTTTGTACATCAAGTTGGTCTCCCTATCCGCCATATACAGGGTGGGCCATCTAGTGGTTGTTTTTTTAAATCATAGGTTATTTTGACACTGACAGCTGTTTCCCGATCGAAATCTTGACAGAAAGTCAGTATCATACCTCCGCGGAACGAAATGAGTCGCTTTACGGTTGAACAACGTTGGGAAATATTGAAAATTCAGTTACAAAGTGAGTGCTGTGTAGCCCAAAAAGTGAGTTTCTTTGAAAAGAAGTTTTGGCCGAAATGAAGCACCCACCGCGACAAGTTTGTGCAAAAAGTTCCTGAGGCAGCTAGTTGATGCTAGTTGACAACACTCATGGTCCCTGTCGTCGTACAGTTCGCACAGATGAGAATGTGGCCGAGAGTGTGAGACTCACTTCACGAACATCAACTCGCCACCGCCATCGATCTCCACAGCTCAATATTTCACGCACTAGCCTGAGGAGATCGAAATTCTGCACACAGATCTCGGATTATTCGCTTACAAAGTCCCATTGATTCGGCAAAGGCGCGCGACCATCCGTTTCTTTATCGCTTCACAGTGGGCAATGGGTCTTAGAGCAGCTTGAATTGGACAACGATTTTGAACGAAAAATCATCTTTTCTGACGAGGCAAAGTGCATTTTCATCTCGGTGGCTACGTAAACAAACAAAAATGCCGCATCTGGGACTCAGAAAACCCGCACGTTATTGTCGAGTGTCGAGAAGCCAATGCATCCACAAAGAGTAACAGTTTGGTGCGGATTGTGGAGTGGTGCCATCTTTGGACCATTTTTCTTCGAAAATGAGGCTGGGAACAACGTTTCGGTCAACGGTGGGCGTTACTGAGCCATGCTCTTCTTCTTCTTCTTGGGGCACTAGAGTCCGAGGTGAGCCTGGGCCTCATTCAACATGCATCTCCACCCAGCACGATCTTTCGCCAGCTGTCTCCAGTTTCGAATACCAAGCCGGCCGAGGTCCCCTTCGACTTGGATTGTGTTGTACCACAGGCTCAGAGTCGAAGACTCTTTTCTCTAAGTTGTCCATACGCTCTACATGGCATAGCCTTCTTAAGCGTTGGATCCGTAGACGCCTGGCTAGACTCATGTCGCTGCACAGCCCATACAGTTCGTGGTTGAACCTTCTCCTCCACATGCCAGCAACGCAAACAGGACCAAAGATCGTGCGGAGAACTTTTCTCTCGAGAAGACCAAGACACTGTTCATCCGCTTGGGATATTGTCCATGCCTCTGCGCCGTAAAGCAGGACTGGGATGATCAAGGTCTTATACAAAGTCAACTTGGTCTTCCGAGAGAGGGCTCTACTACTCAATTGCCTTTTGAGCCCAAAAAAACAGCGGTTGGCAAGAGTAATTCTGCGTTTGATCTCGGTACTTATGTTGTTTGTGCTGTTTACCGCGGAGCCGAGGTAGACGAAGTCCGTAACTACCTCAAAGTTGTAGCTGCCTATGGTGACGTTCTGGCCAAGTCGTCGATGTTGTTCATCCTTTCCCGATGACAGCATATACTTGGTTTTGCCCTCGTTCACCGCCAGACCAATTTTAGCCGCTTCCATTTCAATGCCAGCAAACGCATCATTGACGGCTCGCTGTTTTCTTCCAATCACGTCAATGTCATCCGCGTAAGCTAGCAGTTGAACGGACTTTTGGAAGATCGTGCCTCTTGTGTTGGCCAGTAAGTTTTGCACGATCTTCTTAAGAACGATGTTATAGAAATCACATGACAGCGCGTCGCCTTGTCTAAAACCCTCTTTGACATTGAAGGTCTCGGTGAGTTCGTTACCGACTTTAATGGAGCAGTGAGAGTTCCCCATCGTCATTCTGCTCAGTTTGACGAGTTTGGCAGGGATGTCAAAACTAGGCATGGCGCTGTATAGCTCGTCCCTATGCACGCTGTCATATGCGGCCTTGAAATCGACGAATAGGTGGTGTGTGTCGATTTGCATCTG
This sequence comes from Myathropa florea, assembly GCA_930367185.1. Taxonomy (NCBI): domain Eukaryota; kingdom Metazoa; phylum Arthropoda; class Insecta; order Diptera; family Syrphidae; genus Myathropa; species Myathropa florea. The sequence continues at coordinate 85,225,159 of OV884004.1, forward strand.
TAGGCTCTTCTCCAGGATCTGCCGCAGTGTGAACATTTGATCTATGGTGGACTTCCTCGGCCTGAAACCACACGGATAAGCATCTGTCAGATTGGTGACGAAAGGTTTCCGGCGTTCACACAGAGTGGCAGAAAAGATTTTGTAGACGATGTTAAGGAGACTTATCCCTCGATAGTTTCGGCAGCCAAAGGATTCTCCTTTCTTGTGGATCGGGCAAACGATACTGAGATTCCAATCAACAGGCATGCTTTCCTCCCCACATTTTATACAGACGAGGTGGTGCTTACGGCCGAACAGATAGCCTTCTTACTTACTTACTTATAAGGCCAACGACCCCTCAAGTACTGACGGGCCTGGAGACGCTGCTTCCAGTCATCAAGACCAAATTGAACTGCATCCGCTATCACTTGGTCTTTATACCAGAGGTTCGGTCTTCCTCTCCTTCTCGAACCAGGAGGATCTAATTCGAAAACTCTCTTGGCTTAGCATTGGTGTTCATGGCCGAGGCAGTTTAGTTGACGGATATTTGTTTCGCGACAGATCACAGAGCTCGCGGTTGTGTCTTCTCCTCCATTTGCATTCCTCGCTGACAGGATGAAATATCCGACGTAGAATTTTTCTTTCGAAGGCTCCAGGAATCGGCTCTGTAGTCCTTCTTATCGTCCAGCTATCGGCTCCATATACCAAGACTGCCTCCAAACCCAAAGGACAAAGCGGTAAAGGAAGACCACGCCTCCGGTGGCGTACACAGCTCATCAATAGGCTAAACGTGCGTCGCGTTTGCCCCAACTGTAGCTGTCGATTGTGACGTTTTATCCTAGATGATGGGCGACGGATCGATTTTTAAACGACGTCATATACTTCGTCTTCTTCTCCATCTTACGACCAGCTTGTTTCGGATGTTCTTCAATCGCCATGAATGCCTCTACAACAGCTAGCTGGAAATGCGCGACGATGTCGATGTCATCAGCGTAACACAGCAACTGGACGAATTTCTGGAAGACAATGCCTTCTACGTGTTTACATCCGACCGCCGCACTGTCTTCTCCAGAACTAGATTAAAGAAATCACATGACAGCGCATTTCTTTGCCTAAATCCGGTTGAAATTTCAAACAGTTTGGAAGTTCTACGACCGTACTGCATGGTGTATTGCATATTTTTGAGCGTGATGCGACACACCTAGATCAATTTTCTCGGGATCTCGAATTTGGCTATCACATCGAATAGTTCCTTGCTATGAATGTTAAGAGGTGGTTCGTATCGATCTGAAACTCGCTGGTCTATTCCAGAAGTTGGCAGAGTGTGAAGATTTGGTGAATAGTCGATTTAACGGGCCGGAAGCCTCACTGGTACGGGTCGATTAGTGTGGTGCAAAATGGTTTTAGACATTCACTCACACTGGATAGGAGCTTCTAGGAAACATTGAGCACGGATATACTCGTACCTCTATAAATGGTGTATGAGGCAGGATCGCCCTTTTTGTGGGTGGGGCATATGAAGCTGAGCATGCCATCGTCTTCTCAAGTTCTACAGATGATCTGGTGCATAATCCCTACAGGAACATCGCCGACAGCCTTAAAGAGCTCTTGTGGGAAGCTATCTGAGGCAGTAGATTTGCTGTTCCTCAGCTTTTTGATAGCCGAGACTTCTTCAATAGCTATGCCAACTTCTTCTGCACTGAGTGGGAGAACTATTTCATCGACTGGAGGTGGGATTTTTTTCATTCCCTATCAGTGTCTTTTGGTTGTGCTCATTAAGAAGCTGCTGTAAGTGCGTAAATACTTTCATAATTCCGTGCGGGTCGGTAATAAGATAACTCTCACAATTTCGAAGAGTCTGGGTGCCTTTCCTAAAGTCTGTTGCCAGACTTTTGGTCCTTATTTTTTGTTTATCCTTAACCTCATCGATATCCTTGAGCTGGGAGGTTGCAAGAACCATTTTCTTTAGTCACAGAAACTTCTTTTCATACCTTCTTCTAGCTCAATACTCCTCTTGTGCGCCCCTGGAATTCGCTGCAGCGCTTTTTGATATGCCTCGTCGGTTGAAGCTTTTTTTGCTCGCCATCACGCCACAGGTAGCTGTATGTCAACTTGAGTTAAGCTTGTACACGGATCGTATCTAGCATCCCTCCAACTTTGCCGTCTATACCCCAGTTCTACCTCCCATTCATCTCCAGCTGCTTTAAAGACTTCAGCAGAGAGATTTGTCCCAGCAGCTTTGTTAGGCTCCAGTCTCGATACTGCTTTCTTGACTGTTTCTAGATCGAAAGGACAGGATTATCTTCTATCATCGTCCAGATTGAGTGGAACATTATGCCTGACAGCGACGATTGTTCTCCTCATCGCTGTTCAAGAGTCTGGAGGAATGATTCTTCCAAATTCCCAGTATCGACTGCGACTCTACTACCATTTGTCCATCCTCGTCCCGGCAGGTTTCTGTCCGAACTTTAGTAAACTTTCTCGTTGCCCTCCCATCCTGTGCCTCGTTTCGACTAAGAAATAGGCAGGCTTCATGTGCGGCGCGCTGAGCGATCTAAGGACTTTCGGCCAAATTCCGATTTGGCTCGCCTTCATTTATCTCCCGAATGGCCTTCATTTCCCCGATTGCTGTGTGGATCTTTTCAAGGACATTTTTTTACTGATGCTAGTCGTCGAGAGCACAATAAGCTTACTTTCGGCTCAACACCATTTGCGGTGACCATTCAATAGTTTTCATGTCCAAACATCATTTGGACCACACTCGCTCTGGTACTCAACGTAAATTCGCTTGCAGTCCAAACATTTGCCCATCGACCGCCATTAAATTTCGATTAGGCATGCAAGCGGGCTGTCGAACAAAATTCCACTTCAAACGCCATCAAATTGGCCTGCATCCTCCTGCAACAAGCCAAAACCAGAGCGGGTCCCATCTCACAAGTGCCCATCACCGAGAGGACAGTCGCATCCGACTCTCCGCGGCGAGAGCAAACAGACAACAAAAATTGAATCACACTCATCCGGCAGTTTTTTGCTTCGCGTTGTTTTTTTCCCCGTCATTTTTAATCCGCGCTATGCGCGTGTGGTGCATGTAAGTGGCCGGGAAGTGTGTGTATTTTTGAAAATCCATCTCCAGTTGATTCAAAATATTTACTCAGCCATTGTTAGTGTTGCCTGATAAAACACTATCTGCGTGCATTAAGGCCCAACAGTTCCGATGACACTCCATAAACAGTGCTCGGAGTGGTGTCGGAAAATCACCGAACAAACGCGCCCTCAATTGAGTGACGGCGCGTCTAAGTACGTGTCCGCGCACCGACAGGGGGACAGGAGAGCTGTCAACGGCCGAGCATCGATGTCATCATTCTCTCATGTGCGTCTGTCAGTTGCTCCATTTGTCATAAAACGATGCGCCCCCACCCGCACCGCGGGCGCGTGCATCTGCGATGCGACAGCCTTAAGACAACCGAGTCGAAGTCAACGCACGTCAGATAAACAAACCGTAGATCATCATCTGCGGCCAACAGATTACATCCGTCCGCACACAGGCATCTCGCGCGAAGAGTGCGAGTATCTAATCTCAGCGCTGCGCTCACCCCCGCTCGGGGGACGGTTATTTTCGGTGCCGATAGATACAAATACGTTTCAAAATAACGCGCAGCGAATCGGAGTCGCTCGCTCCGGTAATTAGATGGGTCGCGCTCCAGCGATGTTAAATTGCCCAATTAAGAATATTTACAAGGAATCAAACGTGCCCTTCGGCCCGTCATTAAAAGAGATCGGATCGCGGAGCGCGGCCGCGACACGCGGGTGCAACCCATCGGTTCCGGATCACGCGTAATTTTTACCTTTTAGGACGTGCCCTGCGAACGGGGGGCCCGAACCGACCGACGAACATGCCCCATCGGTTAATCCCGATTTACGTTACCGATAACTGGTGGCATTTTATGGTTGCGCGAGATTTTATGATCCTCGCCTCTCTCCTGACGGCCGGAGACGCCTAAATAGGCTGTTTGTTGGTATCGCTTGGAATTTTTATTGAGATTCCTTCGAGTGAACGCGGCGATTGTTTGTGTGCCGTCCATCCAATGGGACGGCCCTACGAGAGAGCCGGAGGGCGATCTTCGCCTCGGTGCGGCTAATTCGATTATGGAATTCCTGGCTTTCGATTGATTAGTGGCGTATTATTTGTTTAAAAATAGCTGAGCACTGGATTATTTTTGGCTTAGTGTTAATTATTTTTCGAAATGTTAATGGGAGTGTAATCTAATTAAGACTCAGCGCAGGACAGAAGTCATTGACTTTGGATGCACATAAATAAGAGGACCGCGGATGGAGGACCAAGTGCAGAGGAATTCCTTTGGAGTGACTCGAGGCAGTTGAAGTTCATTGTGAGGAGATTGTGAAATGCTGCTAAGAGGCGATGTGCCTTAAACGGCGAACTGGGGAAATGAAGAATGCGTCTCGCAGGGAGTTTGCTTGACCTCTATTCTGTACGTTGTGCTGCTTTAGGGAATCTGTGGAATTTGCTGAAAGTGACGCAATGCGACGTCTAGTTCGGGCAATTCTTCACGATTTTTGGTAACGGAGATCAAGATCGAGAGGTTTTTACAGGATGTGTTGGGCCGTACGCCAGGACGTACTGAGTTGGCTTCGGTGTTGGTGGTGGAATGTTTGTCGTTCCTCGGTTAAATTCGTCGGACGTGGCAGTTCTTGTTCCTTTACTCAAACACCACCTGCTTGAAGTCAAAACCTCGTGCCTTAGGATGGAGGTGACACGACTGGATGGCGCAGTTGGTTAAATTCGAAGGGTCCCAGGATCGAATCCCACTAAAATCGAATCTGGTCCAGTCACCATTTGCCATTGGGAACAAATTAACGGCACTGGAGTAGGTAGCTCCTGGCAGTACAATGGACCAGTTTTGAGTCTGAGTCTGAGTCTAGTAGCGCCCCAAAAAACATCCCAAAAAAAAAGATGGAGGTGGAAGGAGCTGAAAACTTAGAAGAGGAAAAAGCCTTATACTTGATAAGGCATTGAATTGGAAAAGACATTTTACGGATAAGGGACAGTCCAGTTCAGAATCTGGTTATGAAATCACATTCGATAAGATGACGTCTCCTGAATTCCGTGTCTCTCAGGACTTTTGTTTACATGAGTGGAAGAAGGCAGCAGTATCAGAAAGAGAGCGTATGATTTTCCTTATGTTTGGAAAGGGATGTATTGAATGCGCCGAGAATACATTTCTTTCCAACTGTTTGGTGAATCATACGCTCTCTTCTGCGACAAGGATGTAGAATCTGGCAGTAAAATCACAGTCAATACTGAGTTTGGAAAAATCATTTTTGAAGACTGTTGGACAGTCTGGACAATGATAGAAAATCATTTTGTCCCCTCGATCTAGATGAGGTCAAATTGGCAATATCGAGACTGAAATTCTTAAAGCAGCTGGAGATGATCTTGTTGACCGCATGCACTAGCCCATTTGAATGATATGGTCGGAGGAGAGCATGCCCAATGAGCATCGTTTGCCTGGTCGACAAGAAAGGAGACCTCTTTGCGCCATCTCTCGAGGAATAAATCGCCTTAACATCGCCTATAAGATCTTTTCTGTCATTCTGTGTGAACGCCGGAAACCATTTGTCACCAATCTAACAGGTCCTTATCATCGTGGTTTCAGGTCAGGGAAGTCCACCATCGACCAAATCTTCACACTGCGGCAGATCCTGGAGAAGACCCATGAAAGCCAGATCGACACACACCACCTATTCGTCGATTTCAAGGCCGCATATGACAGCGTGCATAGAGACGAGCTATACAGCGCCATGTCTAGTTTTGACATCCCTGCCAAACTCGTCAGACTGAACAGGATGACGATGGGGAACTCTCGCTGCTCCATCAAGGTCGGTAACAAAATCACTGAGAAGCTCAATGTCAGAAAAGGTTTTAGACAAGGCGACTTGCTGTCGGTGATTTAAAATGCGATTTCTTCAACATAATTCTTGAGAAGATTGTTCTAAACTCACTGGCCATCACTGGAGGCACGATCTTCAAAAGTGCGTACAAATGCTAGCATACGTGGATGACATTGGGGTGATTGGTCGATTACAGCGAGTTGTCAATGAGGCAATCAAACGGAAGCAGCAAAAATGTTTCTGGCGATAAACGAGGGTAAAAACGTACAGGGTGGGCCAAATACAAGTTTCTTTTTAAGAATGCATGCACTTAGTAAGAACAAATATTCCCATTTATCAGGAAATACAACGTCGTTCAAGTGGCTGCCTCGGCCGGCTTCGCAGTCTCGCATTCTGTCACCCCAATTTCCCAAGACCTTATTGATGGTTTCGGGCTCGGGCTGTAGCTCACGGATTAATAATAATAATAATAATGGCGGTGCTACAGTCCGGGGTGGACCTGGGCCTAGCTTCTCAGCAACCACTCGTGTTGTGCGTGCTATTGTTCTCTCACGAGCGGAGGGGACCTACAGTTTAATGCCGACTCCGAACGGCGAGATTGATAAGCTATTTCTAAACTCTTTGAGCATTGTCAGTGACTCGAAAGAGGTGGAGCCGTGAAAAAATGTAGGAGTCGACGCACCTACCCACTACGCCACGGCGCCCACTATTGCTTGGACGATATTGACCTTAAGTGCTTGAATCGTTCCCGGATTGTTGGCATAACAAGGGTCCTCAGCGGTTCCCCACAAAAAAACATCCAAAGGGGTCAAATCGCAGCTCGGAGGCGGCCAATTGACATCGTCAAGACGGCTGATAGCACAATTTGGGAATTTTATGCGCAAAAGATCGATTGTGGCATGGGCATGAACTGTGTGGCATGGCGCGCCATCCTCCATGAACCAGAGATCGTCCAAATCGATTTCAGTTAAAAAAAAAGTCGGTTAGCATGGCTCACAAGAGGCACGATCTTCTAAAAGTCTGTTCAACTATTAGCTTACGCGGACGACATTGACGTGATTAGGCGAACACAGCGAGCCGTCAATGATGCGTTTGCTGGCATTGAAACGGAAGCGGCTAAAATTGGTCTGGCGGTGAACGAGGGCAAAACCAAGTATATGCTGTCATCGGGAAAGGATGAACAACATCGACGACTTGGCCAGAACGTCACCATAGGCAGCTACAACTTTGAGGTAGTTACGGACCTCGTCTACCTCGGCTCCGCGGTAAACAGTACAAATAAAATCAGTACCGAGATCATACGCAGAATAACTCTTGCCAACCGCTGCTTTTTTTTTGGGCTCAAAAGCAATTGAGTAGTAGAGAGCCCTCTCTCGGAAGACCAAGTTGACTTTGTATAAGACCTTGATCATGCCAGTCCTGCTGTACGGCGCAGAGGCATGGACAATATCCCCAGCGGGTGAACAGTCTCTTTTTCTTTTCGAGAGAAAAGTTCTGCGCGCGATCTTTGGTCCTGTTTGCGTTGATTGCATGTGGAGGAGAAGGTTCAACCACGAACTGTATGGGCTATGCAGCGACATGAGTCTAGCCAGGCGTCTACGGATCCAACGCTTAAGAAGGCTATGCCATGTAGAGCGTATGGACAACTTAGAGAAAAGAGTCTTCGACCCTGAACCTGTGGGTCAACGCAACAGAGGACGTCCACGTACGTGGCGCACACAAGTCGAGGAGGACTTCGGCCGGCTTGGGGTGCGAGACTGGAGATAGCTGGCGGGAGATCGTGCTGGCTGGATAGGCACGTTGGGTGTGGCTCAGGTCCACCTCGGACTGTAGCGTCCTAAGAAGAAAAAGAATTCTTGGGCAAGAATCGAATTTATTCCTTCAACGTAATCCTTTAGACCAAAGCGTGGACTATTGGGAGCATGAAATGATCCATTAGAACCAAGTAAGATCTCAAGGCCGTTCATCTGATTTGATTCCCCAATTGGGAGAGTGAATGCCTTGTGCAATCTAAAAACCGTCCTCAATTGTGTACCAAAATCAGCTGAAAAACAGCCCGAACCTTCCGATTTGCGAAAACTAAAAGTTGCAGGATAAATGTCGAGGAGCAGTTTCAAACATCAAAAGAGGACTCTCCAAGAAGACAAACAAAATGTCAAAACAGGAAAACGAAAATCAGCAAAGTCACATCGTTGGAAATTTCTTAACTGTCCCTTAAAAATAAAATCCAAGTGGTAAGTGAAATATTCAACAATCGTAAAATCACCAGATACAACATGCACGTAGATGAGAGTAAAACATTTTTTTACGATCGCATCTTCAGCTCTTTTGCGTCGCTCCAGTGCGAGGGAGCGCACTCGCTGACTGCGCTTCAATTATATTTAACGATCATTTTGTTTATGAGTATTCAATTGCATTTTCACCCTGCGACCCAGAGCGAGAGAGGGGCGCAATTCGAAAAGAGGTTGAGGTTGGGTATTTGGTGGATGTGCAGCCAGAAAACTGTCGAGTCTGCGACGACTACGAAAGGACATCCCACCGTTTTATGACGAACGGAAGAGTTTAGATTTGAATTCAATCTGCTGTCTAGTGCCGTTCTGGTTTTTGTGTTATTTCCTCTCTGCACACACACACACACAGATGCAGAGAGATGAAAGAGGAAAAAGTGCACCTACCGCACACATGCACACAATTGCGCCCGTTTCCAGCAGTTGTGCGCGCTGCTGTTCTGGTGTTCTGGTGTTCATTTGTGAATTCCGTTTTTCAAAACAGAGAAAAGTCGTAAAATTCTCAAGAGTTTTACGACATTTATCGGATGCGATTGCTTTTTCCAAGAATCTCATTGAACGCGGTACCGTTCGAACCCCGCGCGTACGAATGTATCTGCGACTCTGTATCTCCGACGGCATGCAGTGCGTTAAATGTTTCAAAATACCAGATACAAATTACATATTGGTAGATTCTATTTGTTGACGATGATTTCCTTTTGAAATTAAACGCCCAGATTGCCGAGCCAATGGCGGGGGTGGAGTGACTGCGGTATCTCTGGGACGGACGGAGATGCTGCAAAAGTCGTAAAAATTACATTTGCCTATTTTATGGGCTTACATGTGACACTGTGGCAATTGAAAATCAATGCCATTTGGGAAAGTATTTCAAAACGACGCCACGCCGACCGCTTCAACTTGTCTATCGTGGGAGTTTGGATTTACGTAACCGTTGATCGTCGAAAATATGATTTACGTCGAAAACGGTGTAGCAAAATATTTTAGTGCAGCATCAAGTTGCCAAGCAGGGTATCCGATTTCGTGGACAGGAATACCTAAAGTGGATTTGAGATCGTTTATTGTATTTTCTTTGGTGCTAGACATCCTCTTTCAACTCCTCTCCGTGGCAGGTGGCACCGGCCAGACTGAAAGCAAACATTTTTTAACAGTTTTAGGCAGTCCAAATTTCACTTCTGACACCGACTACACTCTCCCTCAACAGCACTTCGACAAAAAGTTCATAACCAACATTCCACTCAAAACATATTGAAACGCTGAACCCCTGAAATTCTGAAAATTCTAAAAACTGTAGGTGGACGGAAAATACTGCATGTCGAGAAAACGACCGGGCTTGTGTTGTCCAATGAAATTTTATATTTAAAGACGAAGGAGGTCACGTGGCACGAATGTCCCCATCATCACGACTTCCGAGGCGTGCCTTGAATGCGATTCCATCAGGTAGGCGACCGCTTGGCAGACCTAGGATGAGATGGTTGGACCAAGTCCAAACACTCGACTGGTTGCGCTTGGGCATAGCTCCTGATGAGTTAGAGTCGATGGCGGAGGATCGAGTGACCTGGAGATCTCTCGTGCATGCATTGCCCCCGCGACCCCCTTTAGTGGAACATGCGGGTCATTGAAAATGAGATGAGATGAGAAGACGAAGGAGGATTCTTCGAATGACTTCTCCCTGTAATGCGTCACGATATTCTGCACTAACCTAAAACAAACACCTAGTGAGACTTGGATTCTGCTCCGTTTACTCATCAATCCTTTTCAACTGAAGTTCAGCCGTAGAAACAAAATTATAGATATTTTTAGGATGCTACTGAGGGTATGATTCTCTCCACTACAGTGCTTGGTCTTCGTTTTCGTTAGCATTGCACTAAATAGCACCAACTACAGAAACCAAACGCAAAATAACTCTTACCAGTCACTATTTCACTAAGCTCAAGCGGTATTTAATGAATAAAGCCCCTTCTCGAAAGACCAAGTTGGCTTTTCTTAATGCCCTAATCACATACTCCGGCTCTACAGCTCAGATACGTGGACTATATCAAAAGCGGATAAAGAAGAATTTGGTCTTTTTGAGAGCGATATTCTGCATGCGCAGTGGGCGCAGTGGCGTAGTGGGTAGGTGCGTCGACTCCTACGCTCGATGTTCTCGGTTCGATTCCCGAAAAAAAACTTTTTGAGGTGGAGACTTTACCTCTTTCGGGTAACTGACAATGCTCAAAGAGTATAACTGTCTAGAAAAAGCTTCTCAACCTCGCCTTTCGTAGTCGGCATTAAACTGTAGGTCCCCTCCACTCGTGAGAGAACAAAAGCACGCACAACGCGAGTCGTTGCTGAGAAACTAGGCCCAGGTCCATTTTGGACTGTAGCGCTGCCATTATTGGCAAATTTGGTCAATATGAAAGGTGTCCCAAGATTCAGAAGTAATTGGTAGAAAGCCCAGGATTTTAAATGTACGGTATGAAATAGAAAATCGGGTAAACAGCCTTCACAGCCTTGCTGGGATATACGTACGAACGTACTCTTTTTGTAATTTTGCATACATTTTGCTACATTCTGTTAATAGACCGCTCAGTATGTTCCTTGAAAATGCGGGTCTTCCTGATCTTATTGACAGTATTAAGGGTAATGCTCTGTGCAGCAAATTCTGCAATAGTGTGTTAGACTGTGTATAGTAAGTGGCACCATCTTCTTGAAACCACATGTTGTCCACTTTCATATCCTTCAAATAAAGACGAAATTATTATGTCCCATACTATACTATACATATTGGTCACCATTAACTTTTATTGCTAGATCAGCCGCATGCTAGCATGATTGCTAGCTGGACTTGTAAGTTGAGGCCCAGGTCCACCACCGAGTTCTTGAGACCGTCACGCAAAAGGGGTTCAGATCAGATCATGATTTTCACTAAACTACAACTTCAACAGCACACAGATATTGATAAATCTATTACTGAGTCAAAGTTTTGACTTTGATTCGCACATTCTTTTGTTCATAAATTTCTCGCAAATAACATGAAATGCTTTTCGAACCGATTTTCTGAATAAATTGTGCGCGTTGTTAAGTCAAGTTTTTGATAAATGATCAACAACCCCGCGCTACACAGCACAGTCGTAAACAATAAAATGTTATAATTGAATTAGAGTTTCGTCTGTGACATTTTAATATCTTTTTCATTTATACTCATTATTTTGTTTTCTTTCACTATTTTCAGTTCAGCCAGATCCATTTGTCTTATTTCGAACAAATATTTGATTTACTGATGCCAATTGTGAGGTACTGTACAGAAGATTCATTACTCTCGCAGTTTATTTATCATGATCTTTGTGACACACGCATACTTAAACACCAAGATCGGTAAATAAAAGGCTTTTAACTGCATTCGATGGCTGAATCTAATTTTAATGAAACATGTTTCATGCCTTGAGAATTAATTAAGAAAATTTCATTAATTTCAAAATAACATTGGGTGATGGTGTTTTCTTACAAATTAACGAAAGCTTTGACTTAGAGTTTATATCAAAATCGGCCTGAGTAAAAAAAATTGTAAAAAATTTTCAAAAATTGTTGCTTGTGCTGGCATTTAAACCTAGACTGTGAAAGTCAAGTGCGCATGAGTCGACACACAAACCCACACGTCGCCCTCGTGCAAAGTTATTCGCGTACTAAGTAGAAGGTGTGCTTCGGATCATTTTCTTCTTAAAGGCAGGTTTAATTTTTCTGCGTAACTCCGTAAAATTCGCTAGAAAATATTCAAATATCCAATTTTTTCGAAGTTCCTGCAGACACTTGAAGCCATGCAACCCCGCAAAATCAAACAACCTATTCAGCCATACTTTTCTTTCTTCTGATGACCTGTAGCAAGCATCGGGACAATATGTGTGCCATAAGTTTTTATTTTACGTGGCCTTCATGGCTAAATGGATAAGTGTGTCGCCTTCTACGCTCAAATTCTGGGTTGAAATGAAAACTATATGTATGTAGGTCCTCTCCACTCATCTTAATCGTTTGTTTTTTTTTAGATTATTTTCAGTAACGAAAAAAATTGAATCTTGATGGACTAGTCTGGTCCGGTAACGGGTATTGCAGTGATTTGCGGAAGGAACCAAGTCTTTTCTCTAAGGGAACTTCGGCAGTGGAAGTTGCATCGTATGACGGTGTTTACAAATGAATCTGCCTGAAAGTGGGCTTTCGGGTGAAGAAGGACACTTTATGGCGCATCCAATCCCTCTGCTTCTCGCTTGTGAAAATCAAGTTAAGTCTCCCTTGCCTTCACCTCCTTCAAAATGAAAGGTGCAACCTGCACCCAAATTTTGGAAGAGAACTTGATTTCTTATTTGAGACAATGCCATAGGGTTTCATATGTCTTCCAGAAAACAATGCTACAATCAGCGTTAGTCGTGAAGGCATGGAGTGGTTTCTCTAGATTGTAACCGAATATAACTCCAATTGATTGATAAATCCTTAAGCCATCCTTAAAATGTACCTATCTCCCAGATATACACAGAATCAGAATTAGTGACTTGATCATTAAATTTCACAGAATTGTTTAGGAATAGAAACTACCCTAAATAATCTGATCACGATCAGTGTGTCCAGCCGGTGCCTAGCAGCTCCATTGGATTGGTTCTGATTGGATCTTAGCCTGAAACTATGGCTGCAATGCCAAATACAATATTTGAAATATGCTGAGTTTGTGAAATATTTAATGGCGCTGAAGTTAAGAAATTGGTTAAGTTAATAATTATTGTTCCCTAACTTTGCATTCTAAGGGAAGACTCCATCACTCTATCACTCTTTGAAGCTTAATTCTTCGTTATTCTTCGTTTCGAAGAAGCATATTTGTTTTTAAAGAGCAGTCTTCATTCCCTGTGTTGCGTCTCAGGTCTATCAAGGTCGCTTTTGAATTCGTTCCTTCCCAGAACGATCAATTCTTACACTTCGCTTTAAAAATGTTGCGCCATTTTGAGGAATTTGAAAATTAATCAGCTAAAAAACAACTCATGTGTCAAATATGCGACTCGTGTCAAATATAAAGTAGCCTCATACGGCCATGATCCTGCAAACAGCGATGATGAATCTATTTCTCTTAAGAACTGTGTTCAAATACCTCTTTTCGTCTTCCTCCTTCTTTTGTTTCTTACGACAAAGTTGAGGATGCTTTTAGCTGAACCTTGACAACATTGACTATGATTTCAATCTTCCATCATTTCGAAAATCCCAGTTTTTTTGTGGATGCTTTTTAAAAAATATTTTATGTTTTCCCAACAGACACAGATTCTCTTTTGTTTCCTTATGTCCACTGGAATTTGTTTATATTCCGCGCAAAATCCTACGAATCACGAGTCATTCTCCATTTCCTTCGTTCTGCACTCTGTCTTGAGCAAGATCAGTCGCCTTTGATCTTTTAACAAAACAAAGACATTTCCCCCTGCAAAGCAACACCTCTTTCATCTCCACGCTCTGCCCTGACACGCGAAGCAAACTTTATGCCACTCCTCCGAGAATCCCCATTGAATTCTCAAAAAGCTACTGATTCACCACCACACGCGACGAGCCAATGAGATGCGCCCCGATTCCTGAAGACCGCCATAAATAGCTCCTCCAGCTCTCATCTGGGAGTACGCCAACATCCACCGCAACACCACGACGAATCACTCCGCCTCGTCGATCGATTCGTTTCAATGATCACTCGAGTGGGAGGGCGATCGCGCTCCACTTGTCGGATCCGCTTCCCCGCGCCGCGCCCATCGCTCGTCCCCCTCCGGCAGACTTTAGCTCATTTTTCGAATAAAATTCAAGCGGTCCCTGTGCAACCGATCGCGCCATTCCATTGGCATGATCGGTAGGCGTATGCGTGTGCGTCTGTTTATTTCGTGCCGCGAATTATTTACAACACAGTTTATTTATTTAAGAATAAATTGGATACATTTCGCATAGGATCTTGATCTTTTTGATCTCTCCAAGAACGAGGCGAATGAATGATTCTGTGGCTCGCGGGCGGAATGGCCTCTTGGGTATTTATTTTGAATTGTATTCCATGCACGGCGGGGGTGGGCGAAATGTATAATTTAATGGGAAATATTTATAAATAAATGATGGGAGTTGTTTATTACGAATAAAATGGTAGATTTTGAAAATTCCAATTCGCAGCGGTGGCCTGTTGCAATTTAAATTATTCGCTTGTGAGTTGAGTGACTAACTAATTTGAATCGGAAAAGCAGGGATATACTCGTAGATAGATGCTGATGGAATTGAACAACTGGAGACACAGTGCTTATGTTCTGAAACCAACGCAAGGTTTACTGCGTTCCACTCTTTTTGTTGGATCAGAGGCAGCGAAGGTAATTGACTTTGCGACTTTGCGATATTTTAATGGAACCGATTGAAAGTTGCATACTCAAGTATCGACAAAAAGCCGATACGGTCTTATGTCTTCAGTCTCAAAATTTGAGCGTTGATTTAAAGTTTTTTTTTTTTAACGACTGGATGGCGCATTTGGTTAAGCGCCTGCCCTAAGTTAGAGGGTTCCCAGGTTCGAATCCTAGTGAAAGCAAAGTTAATACGCTTTTATTCGGCTTTTCAAATCTGGTCCAGTCACAAGTTGGGATCATATTAACGGCACCATCACTGGAGCGGTCGATCAGTGGCAGTAGTATGACTGTGGATATCGCAATGGAACGTACTGGTGAATTCACTAGCAGCCCCTTAAACTAATCTAACCTAACTTAATGTTTGAATCTGACTTACGAGGGCTGTCACTCAAAGTCAATGACTTATGATGCAAGATGGCGCCCGGATTGTTTAGAGGATGTTTTCTGACGTCTTTGTTTATTTCTGACAACCTAACCTAATCTAGTCTTTAACACTGATCGAAAGAAAATTGGTTTGTAACACTTGCTTAAAATAAAACAGGGAGTTTCGTGTTTTAATAAAGCACGGTAAAATCTAGACTAAAGAAAGACTTATACATTTTGATCCCTCCGATAGACTGGTGCACAAGTGGTTCACTGAACTTTGTTACAGTTGTACGAGCACAAAAGAAGCTGAGCGCCCAGGACGTCAAAATGAAACCTCAAAAAAGAAGCGATCGACCAAATTAACGATATTTTGTTGGACGATCGCCGGGAGAAGGCTCGTGAGATAGCTAAGATTGTAGCAATTTCAAATGATTGGTCTTATTGATATCGTATTTGGGCCATAAGCAGTGGGATATGACGCAGCCTAGGTGGCTTTGCCACTGTTCGTTTGCTTATGACACAGACACTTGCTCAATGAATCTTTTGGCTGAGCTAATGGGAGTATGGATTCTGCACCTGAACTTGAACCTGTTCGTGCCAATTCATCTGCCTTTTCGTTTCCATCAATGCTAGAATGTCCAGGAACCCAGCACAGAAGGATTTCGTGGCAGTTCAGGCTTTTAAGCTCTCAGGAGGTTACGAAATGGGAATTCAATGCCTTCAAGGCAGCTTGACTGTCCGACCAGAAGATGATTTCCATGTCAGGGAGGTCAATTTGCTATACAATCTGCGCAGCTTTCTTAATGACAAGAATTTCTGATTGAAATACAGTAGAATAGTCAGTAAGCCGATAGGCATTGTTTATTCTTAGTGTCTCGCAAAAGATTCCCGCTCTCGTGCCGTCTTCTGTTTTCGATCCATCAGTGAAAATGGGTGTGAGTTTGACGAAGTCAGGCTTTTCCCAATCCTGCCTATCTGTAGTAGTTCGTAGCTGTGCGGATGCTAGTTATGGTATTCCCGTAGTCTGAGGGCTGATTTGGCGACAGAGCTCTTGATGAAAAGTTGCAAAGGTGAAGCATCGTTTCCAGCCTTCCGTCTGTGGGGTGGATTTGAGTGCACCAGTAATGCCAAACCAGAAATTAAGGAACCATCAATACAATGGGGTGTCGTGGCGTAATGGGTAGGTGCGTCGACTTCTACGCTCGAGGTCTCAGGTTCGAATCTCGGAAAAACACCTAACACTTTTTTGACGACTCCATTTCTTTCGATTCAGTCACAATGCTCAAAGAGTATAATTGTCTAGAAAAAGCTTCTAAATCTTGCCGTTCGGAGTCGGCATCAAACTGTAGGTCCCCTCCACTTGTGAGAGAACAATAGCATGCACAACACGAATGGTTGCTGAGAAGCTAGGCCCAGGTCCACCTCGGACTGTAGCGCCGCCATTATTATTACTATTATTATTATTATACTCTTTGTGCATTGTCAGTGACTCGAAAGAGGTGGAGCCGTAAAAAAATTGTTAGGTGATTTTTCAGAAATCGAACCGACAACATCGAGCGTAGCAGTCGACCCACTTTCTTGTGTCAACTTATAAGCGTCTAAGTCAAGATCTTTTTAAAAAATAGTTTTGGAATAGGTCCAGTTTCTCTGTGCGCGATATGGGCACGACTGGGTTTTTACTTACACTTTTAGCTAGTTCAGTTTTCAGTTGATCTTGGTGGACAAAAATGAGCTGGACCCTTTACATCAGTAACCACGGAAACTAAGTTAATTAATTTAATTTACTACAGTGTGGGCCAAATACAAGTTTCTTCTTAAAAATACAATAAACTGAACAAAATTAATTTTTTTCCATGTCTTATGGCTTTATTAATAAGAACAAACATTCCCATTAATTATGAAATACAACGTTGTTCAAGTGGCTACCTCGGCTGGCTTCGCAGCAAAGCATTCTTTCGCTCCAATTTTCAAAACCTTGTTGATGGTTTCAGAGTGGAGCTCACGAATTGCTTGGATGATATTGCCCTTAAGTGCTGAATTATTGACATAACATCGGTCCTTCACGGTTCTCCACAAAGGGATCAAATCGCAGTTCCGAATCAGCCAATTGACATCGCCAAGACGGCTGATAACACGATTTGGGAATTTGGTGCCCAAAAGATGGATTGTGGCATTTGCTGTGTGGCATGGCGCGCCATCCTGCATGATCCAGAGGTCGTCGAAATCCCCGTCTTCAATTTCAGTAAAAAAAAAACGTCGGTAAACATGACTCTGTAACGCCCTCCGTTGACCGAAACGTTGTTCCCAACCTCATTTTCGAAGAAAAGTGGTCCAATAGTGCTACCCACAATCCGCACCAAACTGTCACTCTCTGTGGATGCATTGACTTCTCGACAATAACGTGCGGCTACGGGTTTTCCGAGTCCCAGATGCGGCAATTTTGTTTGCTAACGTAGCCGCCGAGATGAAAATACGCCTCGTCAGACAGGCAGAAGATGATTTTTCGCCCAAAATCGTTGTCCAATTCAAGCTGCTCTGCTCTAAGGCCCAAACGCGATGATGAAGCGGATGGTCGCGCGCCTTCAATTGCTAACTCATCCGATATCCGAGATCTTTGTGCAGAATCCTCCTCAGGATAGTGCGTGAAATGTCGAGCTGTTGAGATCGATGGCGAGTTGATGTTCGTGAATTGAGTCTCAAACTCTCGGCCACAGCAGCCACATTCTCATCTGTGCGCAGTGCACAATGACGGGGACAATGAGTGTTGTCCACTAGCACACTACACCAGTCTCACGAAATTTGTTCACAAACTTGCGTTCAGCAGTCGCGATGCGTGCTTCATTTCGGCCAAAACTTCTTTTCAAAAAACGCACTGTTTGGGCTACACAGCACTCACTTTGGAAATAAGTTTTCCCACCGTTGTGCAAGCGTAAATCGATACTGATACTGACTTTCTGTCACGATTTCGATCGGGATAGGTGTCAAAATAACCTATGATTTAAGAAACAACCACTTGATGGCCCACCCTGTACAGCCTTGGCCAAAAGTTTTAGGCACTCTTAATTTTTTGTCTTAGCAGTTAGTTTGAATTTTATGGTTTTAGGCGGCACTATCTGGGGTTGTAAACGATTTGTATTTTGTTCTCTCATTTCATACATTTCATACAATCTTAAAGGGTGCCTAATACATTTAGCCAAGGATGTACATGTATAAGATTCCAATCAATAATTAAGGCCTTGTGTTATTTGCGTTAAAAGCCAAGCTGAATTGCACCCAAAGAATCGTCAACTCCTACGCACTAGACTTTCGGTCCAGGTTTTAATCAAAGTGCCGAAAAAACTGCTTCAAAAAAATAGTTAACGACTTTACCTCTTTCGAATGTTCAAAGACTCCAGAAAAAGCTTCTCAAATCTTGGTATTTGAAGGCGTGTCAAAAATTGTCCTGTAGATAATATCAAGCAGTTGACACACGGCCTTAATTATTAATTCGCGACCCGCTCACATAAGCTAGAGTAGACGAGCGAAACTGAACGAACTGGAACGAGACGGCAAATTTTGACAGGTGTCAATCCGCGAAATATTTTTTACAATTTAAATGAAAGCAAACAGTTTAAGTTACCAGAAAATGTCACGCACGATAGAGTAAATTTTTTCTGGTTTTGGTTTTGGTTTTCAAATAAGCCCTTAAATTGCGTTGAATTGATTAAAGTTGGCTTTTCAAGGGAACTCACTTCCACAGCAAGGAACTGCTTCTGAGGCTAATTTGTAAATTTAAAATTGTCCCTAAACTCATGAAACGATAAACATCAAGTCCATTTCCAGCAGGAAATCCCTCCAATCAATGCAATCATCAATTTCAGATGATTTCCCTTAAAAAGCATCACTCCGTGGGGACCCTCAAAAGCAATAAAGCGCAGGTGTTCCGAAATCATCGTCGCAGATTGGATTTGTCTTGTCCTCAAGAAACCAGGTCAGCCAGTTAATTACATGTTTGTAGTTCTTCAAAAAAAGCTATGCCCTCCAACCTCAAACGGTTTCTATTTATATTGCCTTCGCCGCTGCTCAATGGCTGTGCAATGGGAAGAGAACTGGCCCGCAAATAGTGCCTTATGCCTCTCTGTCGACACACTCAGTCCCTCCGTGCGCTTTTTGAAGATCTTCCAGCCGAGCCGAGACCTCCTAGATCTCCCTCATCTCAATATAAACCAACCCCATTGCCATTCTTGGTTTATTTGGAATCTGATAGTCATTAAGGCAAACGTTCGCTTTGAAGATCTCAAACCCCAGAGGCCGGACACAACCACACCATACAACGTACACCCATTATTACCGTTATTTGTTTAGATACCAACATTTTATTTTCAAAATATTTAGCGAAGAGCATCAAATCAAAAGAAATATCCAACGTGGCGGCACAGCAGGATCACCACACTCCACGCACGGGCACTCGAGGAGCTGGATCGCTGACTAGCTGACCGCATGCTGCCATTACTATGATGGATGCAAAGCCGCATTTTAAAACAAATACCAAGGGAAGATGGCATTTTTATGGCATTCGAAAACTCTGAACCTCAGAAACGCTGAGGCAACTGAAAAATCGAAAAACTAGACAATCTGAGGAGGGAATATGGAAAAACTCGGGAACAGCGCTCTCGCTCTCTCGAACAGAGTGTGAGCACGGCGGGCGGGGGAAGCAGAGATCCATCATCTAAGCATGTTCTTCAAATCTTCGCCGGGGTTTTTATGGCACACAGTGCGGTTTGTTGTTTGCCTTTCATGTGTGACTTTTACGATCACAGATCATCTCCTCTTGGTGGTGTCGGTGGTGGTGGTGGTGGTGCTTCTGGTGGTGATCTCGGTGATCTTGGTGGTGGTGGTGGTGGTGGTGGTGAAACACGAAGATCCACGTCGGGAGGGTGGTTGTTTCTGTTTGTAAAACAAATACTAAAAGACGAAAATACAGCGGTTATTGTTTTTCCAAGAGATACAGCTCACTCACTTGTCTGTGATGACTGTCGGCGATGGCGAACGAGGAAGGGGAAGGGGGAAGCGGGAAGAGGGGGAAAAAGGAAGACAACAGCACCGTGGATAGTGGGAGAGATGCCTATGGTGCAGATGAATTTTCTTTGCTACGCCGGATTTCCCATCCCTCGGCTGATCAGTCTTCGCCTTGCTTCCGAATGGAATCGATCGTGGATCGTCTCATTGATCGTGACTGTGTTTAGAGTGAACTCGTGGATTGTGAATTTTGTGAAGATGTTACCGTCGCCGCAGTATTTTGCAGCTTGCCCGACGGCTATTGGATCACTGGATGATCTGAGTAATCCCGCACTGCGGGGAGACTTTATGTGCTCGGGTGGTATTCCGGATGCGGCGTATTATTACAGTGGAATGCATCCGCTTTTTCAAATGCACAGCAGTAGTTTGTGGTCGTTGCCGTTCACGTCCTTGCTGAAGACGTCCCACCGACCGGAGAAACCGCCATTTTCGTACATCGCCCTCATTGCGATGGCCATCAGCAGTGCGCCCAATCAAAGACTGACTCTAAGTGGGATTTATAAGTTCATTATGGACAAGTAAGTAAAGTGAACGCGCAAAAATTGATTTCTATTGCAGCAAGGATATGAGTGTTGTGAGTAAAATATTGAAGTGGTTGGTTTTTTGGTCTTCGCAAAATTTTGAGCGATGGCTTAGTGACTGTAAGAGGATCCTTGAGAAAGTTTTCGCGAATTGAACATGTAACTAAATTGATTTCGGTCGAAATTTGTGGAAAAATACAAATCAAACGTCACTGGATTACCGTTAACAAAAATAAAAAAAATATTTGTTTTGTGTTGTGGCTTTCCGCAATGCATACTAATATTATCTTGACCCTTCTTCTCCTTCTGATGGCGCTACAGTCCGGAATGGACAAGACTCTCCAGTTGACACGATCTTTACCCAGCTGCCTCCAATTATGCACGTCAAGTTGGGTGAGGTCCTTCTCCCCTTGTGTGCACCATCGGTTACGTGGGTGTCCCTTATTTCGTTGACCCAATGGAGACAGTAATACTCTTGACCCGCTCACCCATTATTCGATCGCGGCCTTAAAGTACGTGCGAAATTCCTTCGAGCCTCCACTTATGAGTCTAGCCTGGAGACAACAGTATCAAATCCAGAAGAATTTTCGAACGCATGCATTTCTTATTCATTGAATTCTTGACACAAAGGTATTAAGTTGGGCCATTTTTGTCCTTATTTTTTACATGAGGGGTGTCTTCTAACTAACAAAGTAGATTCTGAAACGCCTATTCCGCAGAACTGATGATCCTTGAAAAGTAAAATTAGATTTTTAATGTTCATAGCGAAAAAGCCACCTTTTGGCCCTTAGCCTAGACATGTCCAGAATATGTTAGCGAAGCGACTTTAGTTCTGGCCTATAACCGTGAGAAGGATTCTTCTTCGTGTTCTTCTTAAGGCGCTACTGTCAAGGGTGGACTTTGGGCCAGTTTAGACACCAACCAATCGCTTTGTGGGCGCTATTAGAGAGAAAGATTAGCATTTGCGAGAATCTTCTTTTTTCAACACAAAACATGGTGAATCTAACACTATGCCTAAAATTCTTGATCCTACATCACGAGATGTAGTATTAGCACTGACACACTTTCAAACCTTGTCATTTGCGAAAAAAATCAATCTTTTTTTGAGCTGGGAAGGATTCTTCATTTGTCGTTTCGAAGAAATTGCTTATCTGGTAATCTGTAAACGAAAACTGAAGACTATGAAGAATAAATGTCTACATTGGGTAAACTGTCATTACCTACCCTATCACTCGGGTGCAGCACAATGGGCCAGCACAGGTCTAAGTGCACTATTAAGCCATTTTAACCTACCTATCTTACCGGCCCGACGGCAATTAAGGAAACCCTCGGCTCTAAATATAGATCTCTAGTCTATTCCGATTTCTCCAAATATTTTCTACAGATTAATTAGAAGCAAATTGCTTAATTAGCTTAAGAGCTAAGCTTCTTCATATTCCATGATCAGACCATTCGACTTTTATAAACTTTGTAGCCAATAGAGCCCCACTCTTTGTTGGTTAAGGCCGCCTGTCACCCAGTAAATATTTACATCGCTTTGGTTAAAGTCATCAAAAGTTTCGACATTCTTCTGTGCTGGGAATGTCAAGGTCGTATATACAGATATTTTGGTTCTTCGAGAGAGGGCTTTATCACTCAAATGCCTTAAAAACTCAAAGACACAGCGATTGGCAAGAGTAAGTCTTCGTTTTATCTCTGCGATGTTGTCATTGGGCAGTGTGGGGCCTAGTTAGACAATGTCTTTCACTACTTTAAAGTTGTAGCAGTGACGTTTTATCCAAGACTTCGGTGTTGGTGGGCACTCTTTGGTAGACACCATAAACTTTTTCGTACCCTCATTCACCGGAAGACCCATCTTAGTTGCTTCCTTCTCAATGTTCACAAATGCCCAACTGACAGCCCGTTTTGTCCTTCCAATGATGTCAATGTCATTAGCATGCGAGCAACTGCACAGATTTGTGGAGGATCATGCCTCGACACAAGAAATGTTTGAGTTACGCACGATCTTCTCGAAAATGATATTAAAAAATAATTTATACTTACTTACTTACGGTGGCGATATAGTCCGGGGTGGACCTGGGTCCAACCAACAGGCGCCTCCAGCCAGCTCGATATTTAGCTAGCTGCCTCCAGTTTCACACGTACAATTGGTTTAGGTCCATTTACACTTGCGCGCGCCATTTAAGTAGCGGTCTTCCTTTACTGCGCCGTCTCTCTGTGGTGGATTCGAAGTCTTTCCGGGCCGGAGCATTGGTTTCCATCCGCTCTACATGACCTAGTCATCTCAGTCGTTGGACCCTCACTCTTCTGGCTAAGTCGATGTCTCTGACCAGCTCGTTCGTCGTTATATCTTCTCCTCCACTCACCCTCTATGCAGACGGGATCACCCAAGAACTTTCCTCTCAAAACAGCCAAGAGCAATCTCATCCGCTTTTGACAAAGTCTATGTTTCTGCGCTATTTAGCAGGACTGGGACGATTAAGGCCTTATATAGGGTTACCTTGGCTGTTCGAAAAAAATAATTTGTATCAGTCTTAAAATTAGAGATCGATGGTTCACCATAGGGAACTCTAGCTACGGCTCTAACCCTCTGCGGGTGGTTGGCCTAACAAAGAATATTACTGAGCTGAAATAGCAAAGTCTTTCTATAGCAGGTGAAGGTGTCAATGTGGTTCACTTTCATCAACTTTAAGGCGAGTTCCAAAGTTTCACTTTTTCGGATCAAAATTAGCAGACTACCGAACTTTTTTTTTCTAGAGAATCGCTTCATCTTACATCGTCTGCCATGAATGATTCCAAAAGAGATAATTTAGAATATATAAAGTGTATTCCGCTTCTTTGCAGTTGTAGCTAGGGATGGAAACGATACATCGATGTTTGCAAAACATGTTATCGATGTTAACATCGATGTTTTGATAACCGATACATCGACAGCAAAATTGTCAAACATCGACATCGTACATTCATTTCGTTAAACATTCCCAAGATGTGTTATATATAAAATGTGCTTGTATTTATGTAATAATAATGGGCTGCGCTAGAGATGCGCAATTGAACTATTTTATATCTTTTTTTTTTTTTTTTTTTTTTTTTTCCTCTTGTACAACCCTGCCGTAAAGGCTGCGACACTGCGACCTAAAAAGATCTATTGTATCGACGGGCTGGAGTTAATCCGAAAGATTTACCACTTTCCTTATGAAAGATAGTATATCTTTTGTAGTGGAGTTTTTCAATTCCACTGAAGTCAGTATTTCCCTGTGGAGAATACGTTTCCTTAACCAATGTAGTGCCGGACATTCACATAAGATGTGCTGAGATGTTTCGTCTTCTTCAAGACAGAACCTACATTCCGTGTTTTGACACAAGTTCATTTTGTTAAGGTGGTAATACAAGCCGCAGTGGCCAATAAGAAAGCCCGTTAGCTTTCTTATGCTCTCCTTATCTAAGCTAAGGATTTCCTTGTAGGAATAGGGTCTGATTAATCTTTTGGATTGCCTGAGACCTGACCCATTGGTCCAATGATCTAGGCGAAGTTTGTTTTCCCATTCATTAATCAGCGCTGCAGCCGTCGCCCAATTGACACTGCAGTGCGGTTCAGGACCTATGAACGCAGTACCTGAACCCGCTCTAGCGAGTTCATCTGCTGATTCGTTACCTGCAATCCCTTTGTGCCCAGGGACCCAACCAAGTTTCACTTTGTTGTGTTTGGCTAGGGATTGCAGAGCATCGTGGCAACATTTGACGGCTTTGGAGTCTATTTGACTGGACGATAAGGCCTTAAGTGCTGCCTGGCTATCAGAAAAGATTTGTATAATTGCGCCCTTGATACCTTTACCAAGATTATGTCTCGCGCAGATCTCAATGGCATGGATTTCGGCTTGGAACACAGTGGGACTAGACCCCATCGGTACAGAGATCCCAGTGTTGGGTCCACAGACACCAGCTCCGACTCCAGAATCCATTTTCGATCCATCTGTGTACCAAACTAGACTTCTGGGGTCTAGTGTTGGGACACCATTAGACTGGTCCAATATTTCAACTTCAAATAACCTGCCGAAACAGTTCTGCCTGACCATAGTGTCCGGCATTGTACAAAACATGTCTCTATTAGGGATTGAGTTGAGTATCCTAAGGTGACCCACTAGGTCACCTGGTTTGAATTGATATTCTAGCTGCAGTTTAATGGCATAAGTGGCAGCTATCTTCCTAACGAAGATGGGTAAAGCTGTCAGCCCGATAATAGCTTCGAGAGCTGTTGTGGGGCAGGTGCGCATGGCACCTGTTATGCCAAGATAGGCAACCCTTTGCAGTTTTTGCAGTTTGTTTGCCGATGACTGTTGAAGGGTTTTTGGCCACCATACGATGGCCGCATATGTGATAATGGGTCTCGCCATCATTGTGTACAACCAATGAATAATTTTGGGAGAGAGACCCCAAGTCCTACCGTAAAGACGTCTACTGGCCCACAGTGCTCTGGTAGCTCGCTCTATGGCGGACTTAATATGTGAATTCCAGTTAAGTCGTCTGTCCAGGATTACTCCGAGATATTTTACCTCGCTGTGGTGTTGCCGATTATTATGGGTTCAAGGTTGATACGAGTCCTCCTTGAGAAGGGCACTAGAACGGTCTTGCAGGGATTGATCGATAAACCCTCTGCGTTGCACCATTCCACGACTTGTAGTAGCGATTTTATATCTTATATATATCTTAGCCACTCCTATTCTAAAATCCTACTCCGAACTTCCAAGTGGTTCACTTTGAACATCGAGCAACCCTCAACGAGATCGGGTACCCAACTCCTATGAAATTGTGGGTCGGTGGCTAATCAGAGAGGGTTCATGTTTGGCTGGATGCGTAAACATAGCAGACCTCGTGTCAACAGCCAAACTAGTGAAGGGGGTGCGACTGGGAACGGGTGTCGGTCTTGAAGCAAGCGACTCGTTATGTAAACTTGCATGAAGGGCCCGCTCGGAAACCCTAATCCCGAACCGTAGGATCCTCCAACGTCACTTTGGATTTTTCGTTGGCCCGATAAGCCACAAAATAAAAATCCAATCATCAACGAAACGGAATACAGAGAAGGTTTTTGGGTTGAAACTGGCAAGACTAATATATTTAGGTACAGTACATCGTAAATATAGCCAACGATTTGTGTGATGGAGAAGAAAAATAAAACATCGGAAAAACATCGATGTATCGTCAATACCGATGTTTTTTAACATCGATTTTTGTTGTGGAGCTATCGATGTTTTCAAACATCGATGTTTTTCAAAACGATGTTACATCCCTAGTTGTAGCCCACACACAAGGTCAATAAACGACTTTCTTCCCAAACAAATTATTGAACCCATGGTTACGGTCTTTCTGTTGATGTTGCTGATTGCATTCATTCATTCATTCATTCATTCATTTTTCGTGGCCCGCTTGTTCCAATAAAGGGGTCGCTGGAGCAATGCACGCACGCGAGATCTCCAATAGACCCAAAGCTCATCAGGAGCTATGCCCAAGCGCAACCAGGCGAGTTTTTGAACTTGATCCAACCGTCTCGTCTTGGGTCTGCCAAGCGGTCGCCTACCTGATAGAATCGCATTCTAGGCACGCCTCGGATGCTGGGGACATTCGTGCCACGTGACCAAACCAAAGTACAGCCCTTTCGAAGTACAGCCCTTTCCGTTTGAAGAAGCAGCTGCCCAACATTGAGTTCCCGGATCATAGCCGTGTTTCTCACCCTATCCCGTCGACTAATTCCCACAGCAGCACAAAGAAATCTCTCTCTCGGCAGCTTGTATTCGCGATCTTATTCTTTCGTCTTTCCCAAATTTCATGACCAGAGTTGGAGAGTTGGAACAAATACTGCGTTAAAAACCGCTAACTTGGCTGGGCTTTTATACGACTGGATGGCGCAGTTGGTTAAGTGCCTGCCTCAAGTTAGAGGGGTCCCAGATTCGAATGCCAGTGAAATCGAATCTGGTTCAGTCACCATTTGCCGTTGATATCAAATTAACGGCACTGGAGTAGGTTGCTACCTGGCAGTACAATGGACCAGTTTTGAGTCTGAATGCTCCAGTAGAGTTTCAAAAACTTTCCGAAAAAAAAGAAAAAAAAATAGCTGGGGTTTCCTGATTAAGATAGCATTAAACGACGAGCATGCTCGCCGAACTTGCTCGTGCTCGCCGCATTTTCGTCGTGTATGGGCTGGTTCGCAAGCCGCTCTCTGTTGGAGAAAAATTGCGATTTTGTCGTGTTCGTTGGCTTTGATGTTCGACGTGTAGGGCCATGTTCGCGAGCAAACCTCATTTTTGCTGTGAACGTCGTCGAGTGCATATCGCGGATTAAGCACAATGTCAACAGTCAGCCAGGTTTTTATCGAGGAATTCATTTCCTATCACACATGTTGACGGTTTGAAGAAACAACACGAAATGAATGTTCGCCAAATGTGTTCGCCGTGTAGGGGATAACGCAAACGAGCAAGTTCGGCGATCATGTTCGTCGTTTAGGGCTACCTTCACAGATCGACCAAGCTGTTTCAAAATTGAGCCAATCCTACAGCAGAAATCTCAGCATTATTCCTCCCATCACTAGTGAAGAAAGCCACGAGATACTTAAACTGATTGCATTTGTCCAACAATTTTGCCAAAGAGTTGCTTTAACTTCTCGTTTCTCACGAAGTTTTTGAAGAGTTAATTCTTTCTATGATCCCTATGAGGCCCAAGTTGCACCTTTTTAAACTGGATTACTCGTAAAACAAACACATTGGGGTATAGACTTGCAACATAAGTCCAATTCCCATCTCATCCTTATCCCTCACACGCAACGTCCCGTCTAAACCATAATTTTCTTGATCCTTTCAGATTTCCCTATTACCGAGAGAACAAACAGGGCTGGCAAAACTCCATCCGACACAATCTCTCCCTGAACGACTGCTTCGTAAAGGTCCCCCGCGACAAGAACACCATCGACGAGAGTGACGGTGCCGGCAAAGGTAGCTACTGGATGTTAGATTCATCAGCAAACGACATGTTCGAACAGGGCAACTATCGCCGACGACGAACACGACGCCAACGACAAAGTTCCAAGTCAATCATCACCGGTGACCATGTGAGTATCACACCGAACGACGCACAAAATGTACTTTCAAACGAACAACTTTCCCTTCTCAGAATCTAATGTGCTCTCTCAACTCCCAACAGTCGGATCATCAGCATCAGCAGCTCCCCTACACGCCAACGGCCACCCCCGAACTGGACGCCCATCAATTTGGTGCACTCAATTACACCGACCGCATCACGGAGCTCCATCGACAGTATTTAGCTTCAATCGCTCCCTTTAACATCTTCTTTCGAAACGGCACCCCCCAAGTCCCCACTGTCAACACCAGCACCGGCCACAGTCGAGACTTTGACCTAGACAACCAATCAACTCAATCGGACAACTCATGCAGCAGCCCCAAGGCCACCCACCCGCCGTCGAGCTACACATCCATCAAAGGATCAACGTCATCCTCGTTCAGCATTGAGAACTTAATAAAGAAGGACTAACACGTTCTCATAAATTTAATGACAATTCCATCGCCCGCCATCGCCCGCACGAGACGCAAAGACGCAGAGAGACGCACACAGAGCCCGCTCCGCACAATCGATTACTGCGAACGACGAATTGTTTTAACCCTGTTAATGAGCTTTTAATAGCCCAACGGTCCGGCGTGTAAGCCCGCCTCATCCGATCTGACACCACTGGGGATAGAATTTTGAAACGTCCAACGAGGGTGCACCCACCCCCACCCGGCTGTATCAATCCATCTCGACGTGCCCACTATCTCCCCATTCGACAGAGATGATTAATCAATGTCACACCCGAGGCTGATGGGCCGATTGAAAATTAAAAGAGCTACAGCTCGCGATTTAATTATGCGACATCCATAAGCCCTCACAGCTCGGGAGGGCGCTCCGGTGACAGGGCCAAGGATGACAACTACAGACAGCCCGGCTGTGCCCTTCCTCCGCGCGGCGAAAGGATGGAATTACACAAACATCGAGCATGCTCCTCCTTTTTTTTTTTCCCCCGTTGCTGCTGTGATAACGGACGACGCTAAGCGATGACGCCTGCTTAATCACTCGTCATTTTGCAGCCCCTAGTGATAGTTTGGTAATCTCCCGAGTTTATGCTAAATTAGGTCCAAATCGTTTCATTGATTGACAGAGCTGATGCTCTCCGAGAGCTCAGGCTCCCCATTGTAAATAGGCCGGCCCTCTGCGGAGGCGGCGGCAGCGCAGGGTGCCCAAATAAATGTAAAGAATTAGTTTTAGATAAATTTCAATTTATTGTGTGCGAGAGATGCACGTCGGGACGTGCGTCGTAAATCAAAATGAAAATTTAAGGACTCTCCGCTCTTGGGTTCATTAATAAATTCTCCAAATTCACTGGGGGGGGGGGAGTCCTCTGCCGGGCGGAGGGAGGAGCCGGAGAATTAAGATGCTCATCTAAATTAATTCAAAGATTAATTAACTTTATTAATTCTGGCTGAGGGAAACTTTTCCAGAGGACTCTCCTGACGGATGAAGGAATGCACCGACAGAGATGCAAAGAGAGTGAGCGGGGAGAGGGAGAGGGTGAGGGAGAGGCAGAGGAGAGACGGCCACTCTTTAGCAGACCTGACAACCTCTGTTCAAGTATGAATGACTAAAAGTTTGTTTGGAAGAAGTTGATTTCTGATGCTGTTCCCTGCAGAAGTTGTCCTTTCACCATGTGATGTGAAGTCGGTTGCATTTATCTCTCTCTTTCTCTCTCTCTGACTCTCTCTGTCTCTGTGTCTCCCCTCCCTGAAGATGCAACGTTTTGAGGTTATTTTCATTTCGGAATTGGATGTGTTTCAGGGGAAAGTCCTTAAATCGATTGTTTCTTTTTGTGGTGAGGAAACAGAAGACCGCAACGACTTTAAGAGGCTGTCTTTTTGGTTTGGGAAATCTGTTGCACGAGAGGGTCTCATGGTCTCTTTCTGCTTAAAGTAAGTATTGGTGGCGGTTTTTGGAACTAATTCTGAGGTAAATGGTTGCAAAAGGGATAAACCGTACGGCTGTCTAGTGTAATCAGTTCCTAAGCTTTTTGCTGGTGCTGCTGTGAGTCTAGAATGTAAGACAGAATCGGTTGAGTCTTTTCATGGCACGACACGAATTCCTTTTTAGGTGATCTCTTCTGTAAAATCCTTATTCTTCCGCTTGTGGCGCTATAGTCCGAGGTGGACCTGGGTCTGGCGTGCTATTGCTCTCTCACGAGTGGAGGGGACCTACAGTTTAATGCCGACTCCGAACGGCGAGATTGAGAAGCTTTTTCTAGACAGTTATACTCATTTTGAGCACTGTCAGTGACTTGAAAGAGGTGGAGCCACGAATAATTTTGTTTTTTGAAAATTGTTGATTGTACTGGAATTTGAACCTAGACTGTGTCAAGTCAAGTGCGTATGGGTCGTCGCACAAATTCACACAGCCACGGCGCCCACCCGGGACTGTAGCGGCAGCCAAAGAAGAAGAGGGTTCTCCTTACGTGTCGCTGACAAGGTCCAGCCATATTCTACATGTGAATGGCCGACTGGTGAATATTTGTTTGTCTTGCATGGTCTATGCACACAGAAACAGAAAATGCAAGAATGCCCTGAATTCTTTATCTTGTTTTATTGACACAATTCCAGATATGAACTCCTGACTGATTATATTTTAAATAGATCATCCAGCTCGTAAAAGAAGAATCTTCCTATGGTTTCCTTCCTCCAAATGGCTAGTAGGTGCCGAATAGATTCTGTTCGTTCTTTATTATTCCCAATCGTGCTGCGTGATTTCCTATCGCACAGTGCCCTGTCACGACTCCAAGAGTGCTTCGTTTATTCCTTCGACTTAGTTTTATGTGATCGGTAAATCTGCTCTTGTCGTAGACGGGACATAACGATTTAGCTGTGGCGCATGTGTCTAATCGACACGAACGTTTATTAGCTGTCTCGTTAAATTCAATGTCTATTTCCCTGTGCAAGGTGCTAAGCAGTGTTCTGGCTTTAGGTAGGGTCCGTGAACAGCTTAGATTTGACCCAACCCTGGCCGGTTCATCCGTCTTTTCGCTACCAGAAAATCCCACGTGGCCGGGCACCCAACAAGAGGGTCACCTTATTGGCTACTGACTTTTGGCACTGACTGGAAGTAGTAAGTATTACAATATGATTTTGCTCTGAAGCAATGCAAAGCAGTGGGCGCCGCCGTGGCGTAGTGGGTAGGTGCGTCAACTTAAGTCTTCTTCCGTGTATAAGCAAAGTCTTTGAGAAGATTGTCATTAGAACTCTGAAAGAATGGGTCGAGGAAAATCAAATTATACCGGATAACCAATTCGGCTTCAGGGCGGGGCATGATACCACACATGCCGCGTCCAAATTGGTATCCGACATTCAATGGAATAATAACAAGACCGAATGCACGGGTGCCTGCCTGATAGACATGGAGAAGGCGTTCGACACCGTATGGTTAGAAGGGCTTTTCCTTCTTTCCTTGGTCAGGCTGGGTATCAGTAAACCATTGCTATATATGATCTATGATATGATCACAGGAAGGAGGTTCGTTGTGAGAAATGGCAACGTAACTTCTACCACAATATTCCACATAAAAAATGGCTTGCAACAGGGGGCAGTTGGTTCGCCGATTCTGTTCGCTATATTCACTAGCGATCTTATAGGTTCAATGCCAAACTTAATAGCGTATGCCGATGATCTGATAGCGTACAGATCAGGTCCTAAGGTCGAAGTAATAAATATCTTGACTTCGATAAGATTCAGCGATTTTGCGACGACTGGAAGTTGAAAATCAACTTCCGGAAGTGTGAAACTATTCTGTTGAGAACCCCACTGTCCAAGGCCTCGGGGGATACGAAAAGAAACTGGCGCAAGTTCGGCATAGTTGACCCGCAGGGGGAGCCGTTAGCAGTGAAAAGTGTAGTCAGGTACTTAGGCATTTGGTTGGATCAGTATCTATATTTCGACAGACATATAGCTGCTGCTCTGACGAAAGCCAAGAAAGCCTTTGCCGTGGCAAGAAGGTTGTTTTATAGCAGCCAACCTGATACCAGGGTGAAGGTAATCTGCTACATGGCCCTCATCCGGCCAGTCATGGTATACGGTTGTCCAGTGAGTCCTTCCCAGATGGAACAGATGAGGGTGTTCGAGAGGCAGTGTCTTCGGGCCTGCCTCCGTTTGTATCGCACACCCGAATCCGAGTACAAGAAATTCTATCCCAATGAGGTCTTGTACAACGAGGCAAACCTGATCAGGATAGATAATTTTATTATTAAGCTGATTCGAAGGCATGTTGCACGAGCTATGACTTCAACCAATGGTCTGATCTTTGGGGCTTACTACCCCAATATAAGGTACAATGAGAAGGTGCGCCTGAACGGCTTTATTCCTCCCGAAGCATTCCTCTATTTGGATGAGAAAGCCCTGATCCAGGATATGGAAGAATGTCCTATTATCTTCCATGTCGTACGCCGAACAGTGGACAGGCGACTCCAATACTGAGCCGGACGTCGCTTCGACCTTCTTCGGTTCAGCAGGGCGATTTCTGCCCGGGACAGGACAGAGTCTGCCAAAGAACGGCATTTTTATTGGTGGTTGCACCAAAATCAGCCTTCGCCGCCGCTAACTTTGTAGAGCAGGACTTTTTGGTTGAGCTTTGGTGGCCAACTCACATAGTTTAGGTTATTATATATTAGGTAGAATAAGAAAAAAAAAAAATACAAAATACAAAAAAAATATAAAATAGAAAACCCAAAAAAACATACAAAACACAAAAAAAGGTGCACCACGGCGTATTAAATGTATGAAATGCATACATTGTACTTACGCCCTGGTGCACGCGTCCGTATGTTGTTACGGACATAGTCAAGATAGTTTTTAAGGTAGTTTGTATGTTAGGATAAGTTATTTTAAGTTAGGTTAAGTAGTTTTAAGAAAAAAAAATATATTGTTGTTTATGCCAAGTTTTTTTAAAATTTTCTTGGTTTAGCACATAAGTCTTCTTTTCTTTTCAATAATAAGAAAAAGATAAAAACAAATTCTTGCGCCGAAAGGCAATTTATAAATAAGATTAGGTTAGCTTAGAGCACCCGCATAGGGTCATTAAGTTAGATAAGTAAAACATATGTTTAGTTAATATAAGCTAGTTTTAAGTATTTTTATATCTAGCATGTAAGAAATTTTTGTTTAAATGAAATAAAAATGGTTTAAAAAAAAAAAAAAAAAAAGGTGCGTCAACTCTTGCGCTCTAGGTCTAAGGTTCGAATCTCGAAAAAACACCCAACATTTTTTCACGGCTTCACCTCTTTCGACTCACTGACAATGCTCAAAGAGTATAACTGTCTAGAAAAAGCTTCTCAATCTCGCCATTCGGAGTCGGCATTGAACTGTAGGTCCCCTCCACTCGTGGGAGAACAATAGCACGCTCAACACGAGTGGTTGCTGAGAAGCTAGGCCCAGGTCCACCTCAGACTGTAGCGCTGCCATTATTATTATTAATGCAAAGCAGTTCACACGCGCCCTAAAGAGAAACTACATATACAACAACCAAGCAATTTTTAGAGAAAGAGTTAAACATCTTTGTATGACTGTGGTCCATAATTTTCAGGACAGTCAAAATTAGAGGTGTGACGGATATCCGGCAAGTATTTGATATCCAGCCTATCCAGCTTCTTTTGTAATATCCGGCCGGAGCCGAATAGTCTTTTGATATCCGGCCGAATACCGGATAGTAGTTTTTTCAGTAAAAAACTAAAGCCAAACTATGGTGAATGAAAATTAGTTTTTCTGCATTCAGGGGTAATAATTTATTACGTTTGTTTTCGTAAACGATGCGTGCTTCGGAAAAGAGTCCCCTACTGTATATATGGAGATGAAAAATAATTGGAAATTGGGTACTGTCTTCCATTTACTGACTACCAAGCCCGAGGGTCACTATTCCGTTCAAAATAAACTGTTTTGAGATATAAGTGAAGCTCGTTGGCGGTATTTTTTTTGGCAGAAAATTCAATCTGTCTTGCCTTCCGCAACCTCTTCAAAAATGTCCCAAAAACTTTGCTGTGTAGAAAAGCATATCTTGAGAAGGAAAAAAACATGTTTAAGTTGGTTTTACGTGTACCGGACAGATTTGAGTATCAGACCATAAAACTATTATACTTTTAATTTGGCCAGATATCCGGCTATCCGGCCTAGCTGCAGGCCGAATATTCGGTATCCGGTATCCGACCAAATCACTATTCGGTACAACTCTAGTCAAAATGTTACTGTGGTTACAGCTAATTATTTTTGTATTCGCTGAGTTGCTTTAGTTCTCCTTACTCCTCACAGTAAGCAACAACTACGAGTAAATGCATGGTAAATACCTAGATATCCCCGACATCTTCTCAATCGGTTTTACAGTGGGCGCCTGAAAAAACAGAACAACTTGATCAGAGTTGGAGTTGAACAACAGTTTACATGTTTCAACAAAGTGGCGTCATTAGCCTGTGGCGATGTTTGTTATTTGGCAGTGTTGCTGGTTGCTAGACACTGGTGCCTGTTGTTGGACAGTGTTGCTTGTTGCTGAGCAGTTTTGTTGCGAAGTTGGGCCACGATTGCACAAACCAGAGAGTTAGGTTAAATTTCCATAAGGGTGTTTAGCTACGTCATAGTTTAAGGAAACACTTGGGTTGATGTATTAGTTATTTGTCAACTGATTTTATTGTAATGTTTAACAAGAAAGGTAAATAACTATTTATACTACGTTATGGAATTGAAAAGATAAATAACAAAGAAAATTAAGCAACTGCACTGAGGGAAATGAGGAACGCGACTGACAACGAATGCGTTGCATTTTGCAGGGATCTTGACTGTTGCAGTGTCTGTGGCGTCATCTATGGTCCTCATACAGGAAGCTTAACTTCTGTTGTTAGAAGTCGCTGTATGAGGACGCCACAGTACATACGTCACTAGTCGTTGAGCGAGGTCGCCACAGGTGGAATTCTCTGGTCACTTAATGCAGGAAACTGAGCTGAGTTGAGCAAGTGGAGCTGCATCGCAATTGGTGAAACTTCGCAGTTGGCCATAACAACGTAGTTAAGTTCACTTTATGACGTAGCTGTTTTGTTTATTGTTGATCACGTCGAGTTCACCGACGTGGATACATTGTTATGGACACGGTTAACTCTAGAATGATCTTTATTTCTGGCGTCGTTATAAATTACAAATATTATCAAAATTAAAATGTATGAATTCAGGGTTTCTTGGATTTGACGCAGTGGCGCTAGGGGTGTTGAAGTTCTAGTCGATGGTGCTGACATCTGCACGTGTGTAGTCTAGATACACAAATCACCACAAGTCATTAAAGATGCACTTGCTAGTACTTTAAATCTTGTCCTTTTATCTGCTTTCTGGACATAGCAAAGTCAAGTCCATGATTCTCTTGAAATGCTCACAAAGATTAAAAAGGCGAAAATGTGTATAATTGCACCGTAAAAGGCTTTAACTTCGCATGATACGGATCTTGTTTTTCTTCTGATGGCGCTACAGTCGGGGGTGGACCAGGGCCTCAAGCAACAAGCCTCCAAGTTGACACAATCTTCAGCCAGCTCCTTCCAATTACGCAGGCCAAGTATCCTAAGGTTCGCTTGTGTGCGCTATCGGTTTCGTAGGTGTCCTCTATTTCTTTGTTGTACGGGCGTCTAGTCGAAGACTCTTTGAGCTAAAACAGTGTTGTTTATACGCTGAACATGTGCTAGGCACCTCAGGCGTTGAATCCGTAGACGGGTGTCACTGTGCATCCCATACAGGTCGTGGTTGATTGTTCTTCTCCAAATGCGTTCAACGAACGCAAACAGAAAACATTTCGAAGATCGTGGTCCTTGTGTTGGCCAGTGAACTCTGCACCATATTCTCAAGAATAGTGTCGAAAAAGTCAGCGCGTCACCTTGTGTAATGTGGTTATTTGCACAAAATTGAATCACATGTCTGCAAGACGCATTGGGCCATTGACGGCAATCATTCGTGTGACTTGGACAGACGTTTCAGATTCTCACAAATAGTTGGAAGTTGGCACTGTTTAGGCCTATGCAGGCATGGATAGTTGTGCGATAATACTTGTGTTTTTAAGTCCTTCAGGATTCAGAAGAACCTTTGACTCTGAACTAGAGGGACAACGCAAAAGAGGACGTTCAAATCTATGGTGAGGCACACAAATGGTGATGTATGTACTTCAACCAACTTGGCGTGCGAAATTGGAGACAGCTATCGAAAGATCGAGTGGGCGCCGTGGCGTAGTGGATATGTGCTTCGACTCCTACGCTCGAGGTCTAAGGTTCGCATCTAGAATAAACATCTAACACTTTTTCACGGCTCCACCTCTTTCGAGTTACCGACAATGTTCAAAGAGTATAACTATCTAGAAAAAGCTTTTCAATCTCGCCATTCGAAGCCAGCTATAGGTCCCCTCCACTTGTGGGAGAACAATAGCACGCACAACACGAGTGGTTGCTGAGAAGCTAGGCACAGGTCCACCTCGGAATGTAGCGCCGCCTTTATTATTATTATTACAGTCCCAGGTGTACCTGGGCCTCTCCATCTAGCACGATCTTTTACTAGTTGCTTCCAGCTACTCACGTTCAGCGGATTTAGGTCCCTTTCCAGCTGCGCACGCCACCGAAGGCGTGGTCTTCCTTTACCGCGTTGTCACTCGGGGTTGGAGTCGAAGACTTTTCGGGCCGGAGCATTGGTGTCCATTCGCTCTATATGACCTAGCCATCTGAGACGGAAGACTCGAACTCGTTTGACCAGATCGATGTCGCTGTACAGCCCGCACAGTTCGTCGTTCAGTCTTGTTGAAGTAGATATAACGTTCTAGTTATGATACTGGTGCGCCATCTGCTAGCGAACATATAACATGTGTTGTCGACTTTGTGACAGCAACTAACTTCATTAACTTTTTGTTATTCCTTGAACTCGCTAAATTCCAGTTATTGAAATTCAAATTCATTCGCAAGTTACATTTAATAAAGTAAAGACATATTAAATAAAACGTGCGTTTCATTTCAAGTCTCCTCCCCCAAACACAATCAGACTTTCCTTTGCTTAGTGTCCATATAATGAGAACCTTATAAGAGGTTAAAACCGGGGTTTGGTCATCGCGTCTCTTGATCCCGATTGTTCAATGATGTCAGTCAGTGAAGTACCCATAGACCCCGAGCATCCAACTCCACGGCATCTTTCTATTGCAAAGAGTGATGTCTTCTTCTTCTTTTTCTTCTTCTTCTTAGGACGCTACAGTCCGAGATGGATCAGGGCCTCACCCAACATGCCTTTTGTATTGTATTGGATTTCGGCTTTTGGACAAATCTGTGACAACACAGATTTTTTGTTAGTTAAATGTGATTTTTTTTAACCAATTGCTAAGAAGCCTCCATCCTACAAACGCAGACAGAAATATATAAATTGCGCCATATAGCGAATCATTATGTTGTCACTTCCTGCATCTTTCCTGTTCATCTTTTTCTTGCTACGAATTCTTATTTTGTTTGAAGAACAATTTCACTTTTGCATGTTCCGCAGGCAATTTAATAAAATGAGGAATACATATAAAATCTTTCAACATCCCTTCTATTTGAAAAGTGTACTAACTTTTGGTTTTCTAAACACGGTCCTTATTTGAGAGCCACAGAATATTTCTTTCAAATCTCAACCGACGTTGAAAAATGTATGAACAAATTTTATTTCGTTTAAATTTCCAACGAACATTATATTGTTAAGATATAACATCCCTGTTTAACGTAGCGTAACGTATAATTCTCCTTTGCTTCGCAAAAGAAGGTATGTTCTATAGAAAATGTCAGTTTTGTCGACGTCATGGCAAGGATGTCATCATTAACATTAATTTAAATTTAAATGATTATTTGACTTGGAAAATTTTACTTGTGTAATCCACAGAAAATTTCCTATTATTGCAAAGAAAAATTGATGGAAGAACATTCAGTTCCCATTTCTTGTTAATTAGTCTTTTTTAGAAAAATGTCACCCCATGGATGAATAAGGGCTAATCATCGTTCAATTAAACACGACTGATGCACATCCAGTTATAGGTGTAGAAGCTAAATACTTAATTATTTCGACAGTAATTCGCCTGCAAGACTGTTCACAACGTTTTTTTTTAATAATTGGCGCGTGCAAAAGTGGTTACGACTACCCTTAAGTGTCCGGAATCAAGGCACAACACGGGACGAAGGTATAGAGGGAGAAAGGGAGAGGAGGTATATGTGCACATTGGTTTGAAATGTTTGCGGATTGTATTGAGTGGGAAATATTTGGCTGGGAAGAGCATTCCATATTCGTGTGGTGCCGCTAAAAAACGACTAAACTTAACTGTACGTCCGGCTTAAGGTTGAACTGATGAGCATTCCTGGCGGGACGAGTATTGCGGGTGAATTCATGGAGTGGAGAATACAATTGGCTAGCTCATTTGAGCATCGTTTGTTAAAATAGCGATAAAACAGTGATAAGGATGAGACATTAACGTACTCCAAAAAAAGGCACAAAGCAGAGCGTGCTAGCGTACTTCAGCTACACAAATTCGGAGTAGGCTCACATGAACTCCTTTGTTTCTTAATGGAAACACCTCGTTGGGAGCACCCAGCATTGTCGCGGTCAATGAGTCCTCTATTCCAACAAAATGGCGATGCCTCACGAATCTTGGGCGTTTATGAAACATTACTGGGGCACAGGTACACCTTTTGAGGTACTGCTCACGACCAGAAACCAACTATGTGACCGATTTGTGCTTTGGTAGCTCATAATTGCACTAAAGTCTAGCTCTTGTCCCTTAAGAGCGCTCAATTGAAGCCTAACACTTCAAAATCGAACAAAACTATGTCAAAGAACTCCGATTTCCCACTTGGAAATCAACCAACTCGATTCCCTGCTGCACCATTAAAATGCTTCATCAACACAGCACATCAACCATCTCCTTTCTAGCAAAATTCTATTTGAGAAGAAAAAGAAAAATTTCCTCTTTAAATTCATTTTATTTTTTATAAAACTCGTGGTACCCTAGAACTTATTCGGCCTTCTTAGGCGCCTTGACTGGAGCTGGCTTCTGCGACCTCAAGATAGCCGAAGCTTTGCGGAGGGCAGCCTGTAATGGAAAAGAAAATGGCCGTTAGTATACAGTTCACCAAAATGCAATGAGTTGGAAAAATGAAATTTCACTTCAGCTAGCAATGCTCTTCAATGTTTTCAGAGATCTTGGTTGGTAGTATAATTCATCATGTCCTGCACACAAATTACTCCACGTGGGTGGTGGGTATTCGCATTTCTTACCTGTTTCAAGTCTTGACGGTATTTGCTGCCAGTGAGCAAGTTCCTCAATTTCTTCAACGACCTCCTGGGTCCGGCTTTCATTGTCACCTGAACTGTGTTCTTGGCTGGGCGGTTCTGGTTCTTGCCTTTCTTCATGACAACAGTGAAACCCTTGCCCTTCTGGGCTGGGACAACTCCCAAGGTCTTCTTGTGAACCAGGCCGCTGTACCTGTACGAACTGACATTCGTGAGGTTGTTTGGTTCCTGCAAGCAAAGAAACATGTGGTTAGAGAAAGTTCCAGTAACAAAGGATCGAAGAAAATCATCGTTGTTCTGTTCGCATCAGAAGTAGCAAATAAGTAATTATCATTTTGGTATCAACTATCATTGTGAATATAAATCATCATGGAAAACAGAATTTCGAGTGGATTTCTGCGCTTTCTCGTGGGATTTGACTTACCGTGCTGAAGGGTTTCCTAACGTCCCTCTTCTTCAACAAATATGAATTGTTGTTGCGGATGATCAACCAGTTGAGATGCGACGATGTGGTGGCCATCTTGTACGGTCTGAAAAACAAAGAAAAACTCGTGTTAGAAGCAAATCTTGGATGTGTGCCGATCGAAGACTTTGGAGACCATATTTCAGGATTGGGTGATGAATATAGTCTTCAAGAACTCTTCCGCTCAAATCATTCATCATGGTAAAGTGTGTTCCCATCGACGGGGAAAAAATAAACCATCCGCCTTCGATGGGAACAAGAAAAACACGTGGAAAATTTTCAATTTGATAATTACCGAAATATTTACTGGATTCCTCGAGTGGAAGCATTGTAAAATATAAGATTTTTATAATTGGAATAACGTTTATGCAATATCTATGATAGGAGACAAAAATTTTACACGTGTTCACTGAGCAAATTCACAAGAGAAATTAAAAACCTCACCTTTCGTGTCTGACTGCGATGACGGAAAAGAAACAGGAAACATAATGGCGGCACCAAGAAGCCGATGAAGACGTGAATATAGACACACATGGGATATGTTCACGCAGTGGTGTTCAATCGTATAAAGAAAACAAGTCTTCAAATGTGTCCGCTGATATAGAATGATTAAATATTTTAAAAAATCTTGTTAACTTGTCAAAATGTATTCCAAGGGAAATTTAAGAAATTATATTTTAATTGTTTTATCAGAATGCGCTGTATTGTTCGCAGAGAACAAATCTGACAGCTTTATCAGTAAAGGCAGAAATATTTGGATTATTTATTAAAATAGGTTTATAATTTGTTCTTTTGTGGTCGCCGTGGCATAGTGGATAGGTGCGTCGACTCCTACACTCGAGGTTTAAGGTTCGAATCTCGAAAAAACACCTAAAATTTTTTCACGGCTCCATCTCTTCGAGTCACTGAAAGTGTTCAAAGAGTATTACTGTCTAGAAATCGCTTCTTGTCCTTCGGAGTCGGCATTAAACTCAATCCAAATATTATTCTAAGCAGCATCATGGGATTATAAATGCTTGTAAGTTTTTACCATCAATCATCTACAACTATACAGTTAATTTTTACCAACAATTTCCATATAACCTCGTTTCGTTTTTATTGACCAAACATATAACCTCTCCTCATTCAATAAGGTTGAAGGTTTCTAATTATAACTCAGCACTAAATCAGAAACATAGCAACATTATTTAAATTTTTATATAAAAACAAAATAAGTCTTGTTTTTTTTATTAAAAACAAGCCAGTCTTGGAGGATATTTCTAATGCCTCCTAAAGCTAACAACTAAGAGAACTTTCTTTGACACTTGTCACTTCACCAATATTCGCAACAAAAAAAAAAGTGCAACAAAAAGGCATTAAAAAAAAAAATTTAGCCTGTCCGCTTTTGCAAAAATGATTTAAATTAAATTATACTGTAAAATTTACAGCATTTCTGCACTCTTATCAATCTCATAGATTCAACGTTTGCATTCACCGGCAATAGTCGGTTAATTCAAACATGAATATGGTTAGAGTGTAAACAATATTGCTGAACATTTTTTTTATCTTCAAGTCCGAAACACACCGCACAAAGTAAGTTTTTTTTCCCCCTTGTGTTCATCACGAGTACATTAAAGTGTGGGCAATTGGTCAGTGAAGACTTGTTCTTGTAGGACATACATTTGCACAATAGCGAACTCTCGGAACAATGACATACGTTAAGTTAAGAGCTGAAACATCGTCAGAAGATGATGAGGATTTTAAGCGAATGGACGACGATGGTATTTTGTTGAATGTTGAGATGTTACCGGCAAGTCAGCGACATCAAATACATAGAGGTGCCCGCAAAATAACCCGCTTCGTAATGTTCTCCTTAGGATTTCTTTCATTCTTTCTGCTGATATACGTAGCAATCTACAATAGTGTACAGTCCAGAAGAGGTATGCACATACAAACTGCAATATATTTGAATTTGAAATGTTATGTGGTGATTTTTATTTATAGTTGCTCTTCCTGGTTGGGGTTACAATACTTCTCGTAATACTGCTGATTATGTTTTGCCAAATGAAGATACAGCTTTGATTACCCCTACTCGCGTGTGTGAGAAGCGTTTCTTTTTGCTAATCGTCGTTTGTTCGGCGGTAAATAATTTCGAAGCAAGGTAAGTGTCATGTATCCGATAGGTGTTAATCTGATCCTATTTACGAAGTAGGTGTAGGAAAAGTTCGTTACGAAATCATAGTTACAATCAAATTAAGTGCTGAAATTGGATAGCTCAATTAGCAAGGTGCCGCATTTCACTTCTGAATATGTACAACATTCTCTCGTGGGCACTTGAAAAGGACAGCAACATCTTGTCGTTTGACCCCCTAAAATACTCAATCTCACTTTATCAGTTTATTGGCGCACAACTACTCGCAGATGTTTGTTTAGCTCGACCTTAATTGATGTTTGATTTTCAAGGCTGTCTCTTGAGTAAATAAGTGTTATCAGAGCTCTTGAATTCAATCATTGGTTGTATGTAAATCGAGTCGATGGGCATTGTCTCAATGATATCAGCTTTTGTATGCGTGTTGACAATGGACTATAGGAGAACATTTATTTATCGGCTGATAAACTTTCAATTTATGATCAGTTCCAGATGTTATCCCTTTTGCAAGAAGTCGGATACGCCCCGCTTTTTTTTTCTTACGTGCACAAGCGTGATGGGAAAATATTTAAAGCAAACAAACACATTTCACCAGGGGACACTGTTTATTTGAAATATCCCAACGTGAAGTATTGGTATTGGAAGCTTTCATGGCGATTGAAGAACAGGCGAAACGAACTGGTCTTAAGGTCAATGAGGATAAAACAAAGTATATGTTGTCGAGCAAGAAACGATCCGCCGCACACCACCTAGGACAAAACATTACAATTGACAGCTACAATTTTGAGGTAGTGAAGGAGTTTTTCTACCTCGGGGCAAACGTGAACTCCACGAACGACATCACAGTGGAGATCCGACGTAGAATCGCGCTTGGCAACCGATGCTACTTCGGTTTGTCAAAATAACTGGGCTCAAAACTGCTGACTCGAAGGACCAAAATCATGCTCTACAAAACTCTTATTCTGCCAATTCTGCTATATGGAACCGAAAGCTGGACACTAAGCACAACTGCAGAGCTGATTCTTGGTGCATTCGAAAGAAAAATTATACGTCGGATATATGATCCCGTCTGCGAGAAAGGCAAATGGGGGAGAAGTCACAACTGCGAACTCTATGACCTGTACCAGGATTTGGATGTAGTCCGGAAGGCAAAAATCCGTCGACTGCACTGGCACGGCCACATCGAGCGCATGGACAACAACGCTCCAGCTAAGAGGGTCGTCGAAT
Source organism: Myathropa florea (assembly GCA_930367185.1). Lineage (NCBI taxonomy): Eukaryota > Metazoa > Arthropoda > Insecta > Diptera > Syrphidae > Myathropa > Myathropa florea. Next base: position 85,267,850 of record OV884004.1, read on the forward strand.
CCGAGCTTCCTGGTTCGAGAAGGAATGGAAGACCGAACCTCCGGTATAAAGACCATGTCCTCGCGGAAAGTCCCTGAAGGCGACTGGATGGCGCAGTTGGTTAAGTGCCTGCCCCAAGTTAGAGGGGTCCCAGGTTCGAATCCCCGTGAAATCGAGTTTGGTCCAGTCACCATTTGCCATTGGGAACAAATTAACGGCACTGGAGTAGGTTGCTACCTGGCAGTATAATGGACCAGTTTTGAGTCTGAGAGTTTCAGTGCAGAGTTTCAAAAACCTACGAAAAAAAAAAGTCCTCCCGGACGCAAGACAGCTTGGTCTTGATGATTGAAAGCAGCGTGCCCAGGACCGTCGACGATTGAAGGCAGCGATAGCTTAGGTTCAGACCCTCCATGGGTCGTAGGCCTCTTAAGTAAGTAAGATATTTTATTGATTTTCGATATGATGCCTCTTCGACGTCAATCTCTCATCTCAAAGAACATAGACTTCCACGATAAGATATCGAACCAAGCATCAACTCTCATATGAATACACTCCCTCTTCGAAGCCGCTGACAATGCTTCGAGGACTTAACTCTCATAGAAAGCATAAAGCGGCAACAATGCACATCACGAGTCTGCAAAAGAATCTAGGCAAAATCTTCTTAGGGCGCTACAGTCCGATGTGGACCTGGGCCTGACAACATGCCTCTCCAGCCTCTCGCCAGCTATCTCCAGTTTCGCACACCAAGCCAGGCGAGGTCCCCCTTGACTTGTGTGCGCCACCTTGTACGTGGACGTCCTCTGTTGCTTTGTCCCACATAGTTGCCTTAGACGTACAAAAGATTGGTTGGCATAGACTAATAATTAAACATTACACCATCGACAGGACAATTTTTCGATAAAATACGTTAATCGAATTTTGCTTTCAATAAGTTGTCACATACGCTCTGTGGCTTGTGGCACCGTCTTATTGAAATCACATATCATTAATGTCTAGTCCATACAATTGATCAAAGACCTAGCGTTGCGGCATGTCTCTGTAGCGATCTCCACTGACTGTAACGAGAAAAATCGGACGATGACAACACCGGCAATCGAGTTTCTTGAAGTGTATGAGGGTCTCTACATGACCAATAGCACTTCGTTTTGCATGTTACGAAGTCGTTTATGCCAAAACCGCGTTCATCGCTGAGGATCATTTTGCGATGAGATTGATCCAACATTTCTAGAGTCCATTTCGCGAAAACTTACGCCGTTTCATACGATGGAGTAGCTTTAGTTCTTGAGTTATAAGAGTGCAAACCAAGATCCGTTCGCAATCACTGGCACGTGAACATCTATCAGCGAAAATTTAGATTTCTTCACTAAACTATGAATTGCTTGTCTACTGGGACGAGAATTACGACCAAAAATTGTCGTTAACCCTCTTAAAGTTGCCGTCACCGAGTCGGAATTTTGGGGATGCATTTTAATTATTTTGTAAACGTTTTTCGTTCGTGAACTTCACCATGATGAAAGTGCTGTTTTTACTGAATATTTTGACATTGACAGTTTGGTCTTTGGTTTAAGGATGCGTTCACAGTGAAAGTTCAAAGTTATCAAGTCCCAAAACCCCAAAAGTTAATTTTATAACAACTATCGCACATTATCTGAAAGTCTGCAAGGATACCCCTTCCGTTCCTTCCTCCCGACTGTTCGTTAAAGCTTCATTTCTTATGACGGCACAACACGACTGAATGGCGTAGTTGGTCAAGTGCCTGCCCTAAGTTAGACGGCTCCCAGATCCGAATCCCAGCGAAAGCAAAGTTAATACGCTTTTATCCGATTTTTTAAATCTGGTCCAGATTTGTCGTTGGGATCAAATTATCGGCACCATCACTGAAGCGGTCGATCAGTGGTAGTAGTCTGACTGTGGGTATCACAATGGACCAACATGGTCTAAGTGTGCTGGTGAATTCACTAGCAGCCTCCTAACCTAACCTAACCTTTTGAATTTTGTACACAGTCCGCGGTGAATCTGGGCTTAAACCAACATGCTTCTCCAGCTAGCGCGATCATTTGCTAAATGTCTCTAATTTTGCACGGCAAGTTGGCATAGGTTTAGAGATAATGTCTATTTTTAGTCACACTTGGGCTGAGTTTTTATTCCTAGAAATCCAAAAATTATCAAACGTAGTTGCGGCAAATCCCTCCCTTTCTCTTTTGTGATTGTTTCATGCCTTTATTGCGATTTCCATCGCACTCTTTCACACCATGAGAATTGCACATTGCACAAAGTAATCTGCATTTATCTGCACAAGCAGCTCGGGCTCCTCAGACACATCTTCGTCCCGCTTGCCTACATATTGCGAGTTGCCCCTTCAGAATAGCCAACAAATTCCCCCCAGGAAAAGGCGCCAAAATGAGCGGATAATATCGAAGTTTACGACATCACACATCAAGATACACTTGAATTTCGAAGGAAATTGTAAAACTTTACAAAGAATGCGGACAGATCGTCTGATGTGTCAGCAAAATTGATTGATTGGATTCGTGAAAACGATACGATATCTAACGTGGTGATAACCAATATATTTACAAGAGCACAAAACAACAACGAGATGGTCGTAAATCAATCATCATAAACCAATCATAAAGTCGAACACACTAGTTAGCCGGTGTGTTACGGTGTGACTAAATAAGTCAATGCCGATAATGACTGAAATCAATCATACAGTTTCTGTTACAAAACCAACTTTATCACACGCTATGACCCAGGGGGGAGGAAGGTCATGTTACATACATTCTGTTCGATGGTGACATCAACGAAAGGGCTTGCACAGAGCTGATTTGCTATGGATAATGCGAAGTGGAAAACGCTGGAGCTGAATGCAATGCGAAGTAGAAAACACTGTAACTTAATGCATTATCCATAGCAAATCAGCTCTGTCCAAGTTTTACAAAAACAAAAAGCCCTTTCGTTGATGTCATCATGGAACAGAGTGTATGTTCCACTGTTTTCCATAAGAATTGCAAATGAATGCTACAATACTGGCTGCTGCTTGAATTGAATTGAATTGAATTGCTGCCTCCGCTGCTTGAGAACGTAAATATACGCAGTTGACTTAGCCGCTGAATATTACATTCCCATACTCCGCTTCATCTAAACCAAAAGCAACTCCTCATGCGTCATGCGAATAATGAAACATGTTTCTTGAGCATTATCCATCGCGACTTATTGCATAAACTTCGAAAACGCCACACTACCAAAAGAGTCCTTCAAAGGTTTTTTGGTGATTGAATAAATTCCCGAACCGAACGAAGAGTGGAAAAATACCCAACCTGTGATTCCTCGACTTTCTCGAATTTATTAATTTGATAAGAAACAGTAGATTAACTTAACGATACGCAGTGTAATCCACCGAAGCACGTAATTCCTCGCTGGCTAAATATAACCTTCGTGACTAAAGTTAATTACCTTCCGCGACTTTTTGCGAAAAGGTCATGGCTGTTAGTTTGAAGCCTGCAGGGATGTGTGTACATGTGATATGATTTGGTTTAACACAGAACTGTGTTTGTTCTGTTTTTGTACATGTCATTACTTTGGTAGCAAATTGTTTGTGTACACGATTGACGTACGTTTAGAGATAATGTTTGTTTTTAGACACGCTTGGGGTCGGAGTATAAACAAAAACTGAAATCCATCGCTGAGCTTTCCTTCTTGGGAATTCAGTTATCAGGCGTAGGCTACGGAGTATTTTGTCAGTTCAAGCGATAGTCACGAACTGTATGATCTGTGCTAAAATGGCTAGACCATATAGAAGCGCGTGGACATCTTGGCTTCGACCCAGAAAATCATCGAATCTGAACGAGAACGAGCAGAGAGAACAGAGAACGTTCACTTCTAAGGTAGTGCATCTAGGTGAGGTAGGCTGAAATGTCTTGGGAAGTGCATTTAGGTTAGATTAGGTTGAAGTGGCTGACTGCAGATAACAGTCACAGTTAGGCAAACTTAGGCCCATTGTGATACCACACAGATCTGATGTAATCAATCCAAAAAACCATTTGGTGCTTTCCACGAAGCTCTTTAATTGATGCATGTCGACGCTGTGCAATTCGCTCAAGTCGTTGAAGAAGTATTCTCCAAGGTGTTTCTTCCTGCGGGAGGAGAGAGCGCTATGATGCGTTATGTTTTCCTCTTCTTCTTCGTCTGTGCAGCTTCTGCAGAAATCATTGTGAGGGAGTCCCATTCTTGAGGCGTGAGTGCCACAGTGTCCTGTGATAACGCCGATGAGAATCCTTAGAGATGACCTGTTCATTGTAAGAAGATAGAGTGAACGTTTTAGATCAAGTTTAGGCCAAATTTGCTTTGTGATGAGGCACTTATCTGACCATCTTGAGTTTGTGTTTTTAATAGAAAAAGTTTAGCTGTAGCGAATGGCATGGGCGGAGGATCTCCTCTAGAAAGGTTTGTGGAGATCGTTCCGCTCCTAGCGAGATCATCGGCTTCACAATTCCCTGGAATGTCACTGTGTCCTGGCACCCACATGAGGTGAACATTAAAATGCTCAGCCATCTCGTTAAGAGATCGGTGGCAATTCAAGGAGGTCTTAGAGAGGAAAGTGACCGAGTTCAGGGATTTGATTGCTGCCTGGCTGTCTGAACAGTTGATGTCCTTCTTGGATATCACGTTGTTATTGAGCCAAGACAGGGCTTCTTTTATTGCCATCGTCTCAGCCTGGAATACGGTACAATCTTCTGCAAGGTGGAGGGAGAATTGAAATCTAAAATTGAGATTCTTGGAGTAGACACCTAATCCTACTCCCTTGTCCGTCTTGGATCCATCTGTGGAAATAAGCAGAGGGCCGTCCAGCGTCTGAGTGTCAGACTTCCAGTTGGACCTGGAGGGTATGCTGGTAGAGAAGTTTTTCTCAAAGACGAGATGAGGCAGTAGGAGGTCGGTGTCGTGCGGTAGAAACTCAACGTTATCTAGAACGGTGGAATAACCTGTATAGTGGTTATTCCACAGGTGTAGTGTTCTGAGTCTTACCGCTGTGCAAGCTGCTACTTGTCTGGCAACCAAGTCGACTTAGTGCACTTAAACCAAAGTCGATCCACTGGGCGCCACATAGATTTATTGGGACCAATCCATTTGTCCATTTGTGGGAAGAAATTTCGATCTTTCGATGTAGCGAAGTAGATTGCTATTTGGTACCTTACTAAGGTCACGCAAGAAGAAGACCCCAAAAATGTTGGAGGAAGGGCCGGGCAGGTGTAGAGAAGATGAGAAATGTTTTCCATTTCTCCCTCATCAAACCAGCTTCTGCAAAAACCCAGCGCACCTAAGTGGAGAAAACCTCAACCGACAGTCTGGAATCGAAGATTGCTAGCAAAGCAAAGAAACGTGCTGAAGAGACTTGTTGCTTGAACCCCAGCTTCACCCCGGACTGTAGCGCCACAAGCAGAAAAAGAAAAAGGATCGTAATTTAGTTGACCACATTTTAGCACTTAGGCTCCTTCTGAACCTGGATCCCAACCAACAAGCCTCTCCAGCTAGAACAATCTTTTCCTGTTTCCAGTTGCTCACATCAAGTTGATTAAGGTCCCTCTCCACTTCTGTGCGCCACCTTCACCGCGGGCGTCGTCTACTCCGATCGGCATTCATGCATTCATTACATATATCCTCTGAATGCTCTTCATTGGCCTGATTATATTGTTTGCTTTCTACAAAGCACAGTATTGCGTAATTTGAAGATATTACAACATTAAAAATTGTGATTCATAAATAAGCACGCGACCTTGCAAATCAGACCACGTACGAGTATATTGACAGTTATTGATAAGCGAGAATTGATAACTGTTCCAATAAACAAATACACTTTCAATTGAAACACTTGGTGCTGATAAAAATCAATCGGCAATTGTTCAGTAGTATGTACAAAGTACTTAACAAAAACATAGGGTGAGAGTGATTTGTAATTTTAAAAAATTGTTGTTTTTGGCGTTATCTGGGAAAAGGCATTTTCAGTTTTAAATCAATTTGTCCTGGAAGCAATTCGGGGTTACGGGGTTACGAATACCCTTAAGTGTCCGGAATCAAGACACAACACGGGCCGAAGGTATAGAGGGAGAAAGGGAGAGGAGGCATTCCATATTCGTGTGGTGCGGCTAAAAAACGACTCTAAACTTAACTGTACGTCCTGAAGCAGGCTTAAAGGTTAATGTCGACAAAGAGTTTTGTGTGTTATACTTGCAAACAGACCTTCGGCAACAGATGGGGCTAACAACCACACATTATCTACTGGCTGTACACGGCCATCGTCAGACCTATCCTCACCTACGGCAGCTTGGTGGGAAGCAGTTAACACCAAATCCTACCTGAGCAAGTTAAATAAAGTACAAACGCTAGCATATCTTGGTATTACTGGTACACTCAAATCCACCCCTCAGACGGAAGGCTGGAAACGATGCTTCACTTTCAACCTTTGCAACTTTTCATCAAGAGCTCTGCCGCCAAATCAGCCCTTAGAATACGGGAGTGCCATAGCTGGCATCCGAACAGCTACGGACATCCAAGTCTGCTCGAATCTTTCAATCGCAGGGGTGTCTACACCACAGACTACAAAAAACCCGAGTATAACTGTGACAAGAACTTCACGATCTTTATCCCAGATAGGCAGGATTGGGAAAAGCCTGACTTCATCAAAGGCACAATCATTTTCACTGATGTATCGAAAACAGAACACGGCACGGGAGCGGGAATCAATAAACAATAAGAATAAACAATGCCTATCGGCTTACTGACTATTCTAGTGTCTTTCAATCAGAAATCTTTGCCATTAAGAAAGCTGCTCAGATTGTACAGCAAATGGACCTCCCTGACATGGAGATCACTTTTTGCTCGGACAGTCAAGCGGCCTTGAAGGCATTGAATTCCCATCTCATAAACTCCAAATCCGTCAAGGACTGCCTTAAAGAGTTTCAAAGCCTGAACCGCTACAAAATCCTTCTGCTCTGGGTTCCTTGACACAGCATTGATGGAAACGAAAAGGCAGATGAAGTGGCACGGACAGGTTCAAGTTCAGGCGCAGAATCGGCTGACAATACTATCCATCCTCCGATTAGCTCTGCCAAAAGACTCATTGAGCAAGTATCTGTGTCATCAGCAAACGAACAGTGGCAAAGCCACCCAGACTGCGTTATATCCCACTGCTTATGGCCCAAATACAATATCACCAAGACCAAATCCCTCATATCCAACAATAAGAAAACCATACGCATCTTAACAGGGGTTCTCACTGGCCACTGCACGATAGGTGCAATGGCTAAGAGACTAAACCTCTCGGCGAACGATTTCTGTAGAAGCTGTAGGGATGAAGAAGAAATTGAATCCGTGGAGCACCTCCTTAGCCACTGCCCTGCTCTACAAGAACGACGGCTCACTCACGTGAAAGCAAGGTTCTTTCACGAGCTCAGCGATGTGGCGAAGGTTCAGATCCCTGACCTCAGGAAATGTTTAACAAGATCGGGGTGGTTTTGGTGAATGTATGCGGACCTAGCGTTAACATCAGAAAACATGTGTAGGGGCTTTTACACAAAATAAAAAAAAACAACATAAAAATAACAGTGCGGTGTTTCGAGCACCAACTCTTTATTGCAACTGACAACTGGAGAAAAACATAACAAGCTTTTATGCGAGAGAAACATAACTGAAATACATTTGCATCACAAAGTAATGTTGTCTGAACGAAGCATTGTCATTCGACTATTAAACTGTTTACTAAGTGAAGAGAGAATAACCGATCATGAAATTGCATAGGGTGGTCAATCAGGTGGATCACATTTAAATTTGATTTTTCTCGATAATGTGGGATAATGTGTGAACCTTACACATGCAATCCTTACAGGGCATACACAATGGGCCTCCACGGCCTCTGGGTGTATTTGCTGGCAACATCATAAAGCCCTTCTGGCCTAAACTAACCTAACTAAGAGGTGGTGTGAATTTATCTGAAGTTTAGGAGATTTCTCTAGGCACCGCCGTAGGGGTTGACCTCCCTTTCCTGAGACGACAAGGAGAAGGATAGGTCGTGTATTAGACTGTAACACAATTCGAAAACCGGCTTTATAAAGAAATACGATTTTTTTTATCAAGCTTGTGTCCCATGGCGCCATGCAAAGGAAGAAGATGCAATGTGAGAGTTAAACTCCTTGTGTTTGAGAATTTCAAGGCTAGTGTGGTGCGGTGACATTTCAATTTTGTTCTGCTGTTGACTGCATTATTGAGTGCAACAGTTTGAGTAATTTTTAGGTTAGGTTGTGGGAACTTTGATTTGATGGCCTCTGTTTCCACTGCTTACTTACTTAACAGGCTTACGACCCATGGATGGACTAGACCAGAGGTATAGCTGTCTTCCGTCCTTGACGGTCCCGGGCACGCTGCTTCCAGTTGTCTAGATCAAGCTGTCTTGCGTCCGCGATGATTTGGTCTTTAAACCAAAGCTTCGACCCCTTCTCGAACTAGGAGGCTCGGATTCGAAGACACTCTTAGCTGGAGCGTTGTTGTCCATGCGCTCGATGAGGCCCAGCCAGTGCCTTCCGGACTACATCCACATCCTGCTACAGCTCATAGAGTTAGCGGTTATGCCTTTTCTTCCGTTCACTTTTCTCGCAGATAGGACCATATATCCGACACAGAATTTTTCTTTCGAAGGAGTCAAGAATCAACTTTGCTGTTCAGCTTATCGTCCAGCATTCGGCTCCATAAAGCAGGGCTGGCAGAAAGGGTCTTGTAAAGCATGATTTTGGTATTTCGAGTTAGGAGTTTTGACCCTATCTGCTTAGACAAGGTTAGGTTAGGTTGAAGTTGCTAGAGTATGCACTTCATCTGCTTACACAAACATTCTTTGGATGTTTTGAGGTCTAGCTTGGGACAGATCATTCTGTAGATGTGGCTCGTAGTGCCTCTCGTCCATCTGCTATTTCTTTTATGAGTTGCATACTAAGATTAGACCGGTTACACTAAAATAAAATCGGTCACAGATTAACGCCACCAGGTAAACAATATGAAAGACTCCCCCAAGCTGAAATGAAATGCCAATCATTCTTTCCAGAGGCTGTGCAGTGATAATTTCTGATACATTCTTTGACAGTTGCTGAAATTTAAGCGAACATTTTGTTACTTTCCCTTTGCAGGCAGAACATTCGTGAAACATGGGGCAACGTCTCGGAGTTTAACTACGATTTATTTGGGACTATGCACGCCAAAATGCACGGACATTATCTAGATAAGAAAAGTGATATTTACAAACACTACAGAGAGTATTTCAATGTGAGTAGACCCTTCACCTCGGCAACAGCTCAAAACCTGAATTTTTATGTTTCTTCTCTCTTCCCCAGGACACAACCACAAACAGCAGCTACCCCGTGAAAGTGGTGTTCCTCATCGGTCGTAGTGAAAGTGAGCGGCATCTTGGAAACGAGAGCAGAGTCCGACTGAAACAGGAATCCGATCAGTATGACGATATCATTCAAGAGAATTTCGTTGACACGTACAACAACCTGACGGTGAAGTCTGTGATGATGCTCAAGTGGGTAAATAAGCACTGCTCTGGCAAAAGTGAATTCATTATGAAGTGTGACGATGACACGTTCGTGAACATCCCCAACCTGATACACTATCTCCTTGGGGGCACAGTGCCCATATACAATGCCACAGTCCAGTACCATGACGTGGTGACGTACAAAGTGCTGTCCCCATCGAATCGGTTAAGTCAGCGGCACAATATCCTCATCGGTTATATGTTCTGCTACGTGAGACCAGTAGCGGACATAAGCAGCAAGTGGTATGCACCGTTTTACATGTATCCGGGCAACACATATCCAAGGTACTTGTCCGGAGCTAGCTACCTTATGTCCGGCGATGTCATTGAACAGCTCTACGACGCCGCTCTGAACACATCACTTTTTCATCTTGAGGATGTCTACATAACAGGCATCTGTGCGGAGCATATCAAAATCCCACGCCATCACAATCCGCTGTTTTGCTTCGTCCACTCAAAGGATAACTGTAGTTTTAAGGGAACTATAACGCAACATTATGTTAAGGGTGATCTGATGCGAGAAGCGTACGCTTTCGTCATGAACACCACCAATAAGTGCCCGCCACCAGATAAATACTTCAAGGCAAATCGGTTGCGAAAACGTGCCAACGATTGCAGCTAAACAATTCATTTCAATTCAATCATCATCATCCCACTCCGTGATTATTTATTTTCTTGCGTTGGTGACACATTTGCACGTTCAATAAAATAAGTTTTTTGAAAGGCTGAAACGCATTCGGTTGCTGTTTGTTGCTTTAACATTTCGCTCTATTCACGCTTTCTTCATTTTGATGTAACTCATTGCAAATTTATTCAAGTAATGCGCTATTTATGTACAGGGTGTGCCAGAATTTATGTCGGATATGTAAACATTGGATAGCTTTGACACTTATCAACCGATTGACGTCAATTCAGTCTCAATCGCTTCGCACTCAAACAGCGCGCCGAAATAGTGACGCTTTTGAAATTGAAAATAATCGTTCAGTTGTGTCAACTCAACGTGCATATCGTGGAAAGTATCGTGGCCAACAACCACCGCCTTGAGCGCCGTGGCCGTGTGGATTTGTGCGTCGACCCATACGCACTAAACTTTCACAGTCTAGGTTAAAATTCCAGCACAAACAACAATTTTTCAAAAACAAATTTGTTCGCGTCTCTACCTCTTTCGAGTCACTGACAATGCTCAAGAGTAAACTGTTTAGAAAAGGCTTCTCAATCTCGCCGTACGGAGTCGGCGTTAAACTGTAGGTCCCATCCACTCGTGAGAGAACGCACCACACGAGTGGTTGCTGAGAAGCTTGGCCCAGGTCCATTTAGGATTGTAGCGCCGCCATTATTATTACAACAATTATCGTCTGACAACACTATTCGTCGTTTGGTGTCTAACTTTGCTGATCACGGGACAGTGAGAGATCGTCACCATGCCGTTCATCAAGCCCCACAACGTTCTAATGAACTGGTTGAAGGGGAAAGAGAAAGTGTTGCCAAGAACCCACGAGTGTCGTATCGTCACCACATTTTGGCATTAGTAGTACCGCATTGCGGCGCATTTTGAAGAATGATTTGCATTTGTTTTCGTTTAAGTGCAATTGATTCAAAGAATATAGCCGGCAGACCGCCCGCATCGCTTGGAATTCGGCCAAAAAGTCGCATACCGACATGAAAGATGGCGCACCATATGTGTAAGATCGTAGAAATCATCCTTCCTTTTGTCATCCTTGTCCTCTGTGGGGGCGTATTCGGAGATTAGGCTGATGTTTCCAAAAAAGCCAATTGGCCTTATGTCGCTTTGTGAAAGTGACATAAGGCCAAAGCAAAAATTTGGTCTTATGTCACTTTGATAAAGCGACATAAGGCCAAGTTTTAAAATTTGGCCTTATGTCGCTTGGCGTTATGTCATGGCACCGACAATCGCATAGCAGGTGGCAGACGGACTGTATTTTCTCCTTTTCCCTGCAACTTCTAAAATAGTCGCTTTGGGGTATACCTAACCTTCTGGCATAAGTGCCTATCGGACAATGTCCAGTGAGAACTCCACCAACCGTATATCTTTGCGACTAATGCGATCTTTCGAAGCACTCGCAGAAGACCCCGTGAATACCCTTAAGTGTCCGGCTTCAAGACACAGCACGGGGCGAAGGTATGGAGGGAGAAAGTCTCTGAACTTAACTGAACGTCCGAAGAGGGCTTAAGGATATATTGATGGGCATTTCTAGCGACGCGAGTACTGCGGGTGAATTCTTTCTTGAATGGGAGGAATCTAATTGGCTAGCTCGCTTGAGCATCGTTGGTTAAAATAGTGATAAGACAGTTATAAGGAAGGAAGGAAGGAGTCAATGCTCGAGCTGATTGCTGGAGAAAACAGGCCCAAATCCACCTCGGACAATATTTACATATATATACCTACAAGCTAGACCCAGTCAGGTTCCATTCTCAGCACAGAAGAAAACAATTTTCAAATTTCTACTCTACCTCTTACGAGTCACTGGCAATGCTCAAAGAGAATAACATCTAACGTTTTTTTTTTATTATTACTAACCCTTATAGTTAGCTGGGTGGTGGCATGACGCAGTTTTTTGCCCTAAGCCACAATTCCACTCGTCATGACTGAGAAGATCTGGGAGACGCCAAGTAAAGCGCAAGGGCGGATCTTTTTTTCCCGCGTAAGGAGGCAAAAGTAAACAAACTTATCGATATTGACTTATAGTCACAGTGGATCACTTGTGTACTCCCTCGGTTGCTTCAATTCTCATAAATTTCCATGAGACCATTGTAGTTTGACCTTTAACTGTAACCCATGTGACTACAAACTCGAAAACCCCTTCCGAACTATATTTGCCTGAGTATGTATGGGCTCCGTGGCGTTGTGGGTTTGTGCGTCGATTGTTCACCTCTTTCGAGTCACAATGCTCAAAGAGTATAACTGTCTAGAAAGAGTCGGCATTAAACTGTAGGTCTCCTCCACTCGTGAGAGAACAATAGCACGCACAACATGACTGGCTGCACAACATGACCCAAGGCAAGTCGCCTTCGGACTGACAATAGCACGCACACGAGTGATTGCTGAGAAACTGGGCTTAAATCCGCCCCTGACTGTAGCGCCACCTTTATTATTATTATGAACAGCTGTCGTCTTCTGATAGCGCTACAGTCCAGAAGGGACAACAAAACATTCTCTCTAGCTGTCACGATCTTCAGTCAACTGCCTCCAATTCCACGCTAAGTTGACTAGGGTCCTTCTGCATTTGTGTGCGCCATCGTGGGCGCCCTATATTGCGGTGCCACAATAGTCGAAGCATCTATGTCCAGATCTAAATATTTGAACAGTCATCTGCGCAACAACTTCAGCATCTGCTCAGCACCGAGAATGTGCATACATGCTTTGCCTTCGAAGCATAGGTTAGTCATTTTCAGTTTCATTCGTCTTATGGTTTCACTCATTCATCCTCCAATCATCCACAGTCACTGACTGTATGCATTACTAAATCCCAAACCGATTCCCACTGACTATGCCCCCAGACCTGTATCTTGTGTATACATATCCCCCCACTCCCAACCAATCCTTTACACATTTCTCTACAAGTCCCCTAAATGTAAGTACGACAACAAAAACAGCAACCAAATGTGAAATAAAATAACAAAATTGCATGACTCTACAACTCTTTGAAAGAAACGAACAAAAAATCAGGCAACTCCGCGGTTGTGCGTGACACTATTCCACCTCAACCGAGGGAACGCCGCTCTTTTTTTTAATTTAGTCTTAATTTAATTAGATAAGTAACCAATGGATACTGAAACGAAATATGTTAGATGTGCCTTGTAAGAATGAGAGAGCTGTAATCACCGGTGTAAGTTAAGTTAGTCTGTTATCTCTTCTAAATGCCCCGCGGAAGCGCAACTGTAGCCCATCGTCGCTGACCGATGGTGTGGCTACGAACAAAATGAAACTCAACTCGCAAACAATTACACAAATATTCTTGTAAAATTAGTTAGTTGTACTGTTTCTTTTTTTCACGCAATGAATTTATACACGTTTTTTTGTTTTTTGTTTTAATTGTCTTCTGCTCTTTTTGGCAGAAAATGAATGTGATTTATTTTAAAAATATTGTATTTATACACGACTCATTATTTATCGCTCGGGGAGGTGTTCCTCGTCAGTGTGAATTATTGTTTTATTTTATTTTTTGTTTTCGCTTTTATTTGGCCACGCGTTACGTCTTCATTAATTACTTTCATTACTCACCATGATACTCACGTCAGAGTGCCAAGTTAGGTTTTTTCTTTTGTTAAGGTAAATGTAGTGACTTATAGATTTGTAGTCTAGATATGATGATATTTCATTGTAAGGTAAACAGAATAAATTTCTTTTGAATTAGAACTTAAACTAAGGAAAGAAAAATAAAACAAATTCAAAACTGAAGATCTGGTTTTCTTTTTATATTAATACGAGTGTGTGCAGTAGTTTTTGAGACACGTTATTGACTCCGAATTGGTTGCTGCCTACGCGCACGATTTTGCTACAGCAGTATCGCGGAAATTGGAAATGGGGCCATAGTTTGGTGGACTGCTACACAAAAAGTAAAAAGTGGCGCAAAATTAATCATCCATTTTCGTTTTTGAATTACTTTTTTACTAAATAAAAAAAAAATTATTTTAAGTGATAGGAATTTGGACCTTTGCAATTTTGCCTGCTAAGTGAAAAATATCATATTCGCCAAGTGGCTGCTGCCAGTATTGATGTACATACATTCGTGCCCGTTTTATTGTATTTTTCATGACTTTCCACAAGAGTTCCTGTAATAACTGTTCTCATTCTTGTCGAATATTCTCCGGAGAAGCTCGCCGCAAACACGGTTGAACATGATACTTCATCTCCTTCGCCTGGACTTATTCATAAAAGGATGTGCCGTCAAAAGTGCTCTCAGATTAAGAGTCTTGTGGAATCGCGCCAACTATGAGCATGCGGCCATAATCAAGATTATAGATGATTGGGGAAAGGAATATGGTTTCAGCAGCTTAACAGCTACAACCGACTATATACAGTCGCCTTCCTCTAGGTCGAACTCTCTCTAAGTCGAATTTCCCTCTAACTCGAATTTTTTCGCCATATTTATTTTATTTTGGTATTTTCCATACGAAAACCATCCTCTAACTCGAACCAATTCTGATATCCCGTGAAAATTCGACTTAGAGGGAGTCGACTGTATTTCCCTGCTGGGTCCTGGGCCACAGCTTATTCAAAGTTAACGAGAAAGCGGACGAATTGGCTAGACGAGGGTCTGCAATGGGCATCGGTGAGACGGATAGGTGATTGCGGACACCGATAAATGCATTCATTTCATTTCATTTCATTTCATTTATTAAATAAATACGGGATGTACAATAAGATTAATATCTTTTTTAGTACTTAGATACAATATTCAGTATATAGAATTAACATTAGAAAAAATATATATAACTTAAATCTATGGTACATAATAAGTGTGCTTAAATTATCTTGGAAGTAGAGATTGTAAGGAGAAAGGATGGGACTTAAGATTGGGCTATTGTGGAAGAGAAGTGAGAGAGGACCGCACTTTTAAAGTTTGCTGGGTTAGAAATGAATTTGATTCGCGTAGGTAGTGAATTCCATAGTTTGACAGCGTGAATGAAAAATAAACGGGATGAATTCAAATATTGGTGACGAAAAGGAACGATACATAAATTTCTTACAGAACGATTAAAGACAAGTTTGTTAAATAGATAAGAGGGACATTTATTGTTAATTATTTTATGCAAGAATATGCAATTTCTTGTATTGATGAATTGCTGCAGTGTGCACCCTAGTAGCCTTTTTGAGTGCTCAGAGATATGATCATATCTTCGGAGGCCGTACACATATCGCACTGCATCGTTGAATGCTACTTGTAGTTTGTGCTGGGACAATGAGTCAAGGGCGCTGTAGACAACATCAGCATACGTAATAAGAGGGAGTATTAATGCAAATACCAATTTGCGCCTAGTTTCCACTGGTGTAAAATAAGATGATAGCCATAACTTACGCAAACATCCGTATATCCGACCAATAACCGTTTGAATATGACTGTAGCCTGAGAGATTACGGTCAATAACAAAACCGAGGCTAGTGCAATGCTCAACAGCAATAATTTTATTGTTGTTTAGGCATATGTCTGGCAGGATATTCAGGTCAAAATTTCTTTTGGATATTGGTACTACTAGAGATTTTATTGGCTTGAGAAGCAATCCATTAGCGACAGACCAAGCAGAAATTCGGGTAAGGTCCTCATTAACTAGGTTAGCTAGCTCATCAAGCTTGTTAAAGGGTTTTCCCACATGGAGTTGGACGTCATCAGCATAAAGATGGACAGAAGTTTGGGTGCAGACTAATGGAAGATCATTAATAAACAAGCAGAACAATATTGGACCAAGTATTGACCCTTGTGGAACTCTTTGAACTAAAGCTTTTAGTGAAGAGGATTTGCTGCCAGTAGTGACTCTCTGAAACCTTCCTGATAAATAGCTGCCAATAAGTTTGACAGCCCTATCACTAAAACCAAACAAGTTTTTAAGCTTCCACAGCAGAATTTTGTGATTGACTCTATCGAAAGCCTTTGAAAAATCGAGTAAACAAAGTAGGCTAACATAACCCTTATCGTAATCTTGCCTTATTTCACCAAGTAGGTTTATCATAGCTGTAGAGCAGCTGTGATTTGCTCTAAATCCTGATTGTTTCGAGTAGAGCAGGTTGTTAGAAGCTATATGATCTTGTATTTGCTTTTCTAGGACTTTTTCAAATATTTTTGATATACAGGGAAGTATACTTATTGGTCTGAAATCAGAAGGGGAATTGGCATTTGTTTTTTTTGCTATTGGAAGGACCCTTGCAATTTTCCAAGACTGAGGGAAAGTTGATGTGGTAATGCAGAAATTGATTATATGAGTGAGATGTGCTACAATTTGAGGTAAAATGAGTTTAATAAACCGTATTGATAGACCATCCTCTCCTATAGCATCCGACTTAATGCTTGTGGTACATTTGTAGACTTCATTCTCGCTTACCACATCAAAATCTTCCAGTGTGCGTACAGAGCTTCCAGGCTGCGCCAATATTCGATGGAAATCGAGATCACTTTGATGGACTTCTTCACCTACAAAGTAGTTATTAAGATTATCTGGATCAAGGGTACTTTGAGGGTTAAGGCCTTTGGAAACACCAATCTTTTTTAAATTGCTCCAAAGCTTTTTGGCAGGTAAGGAGGCGTTAAGCTTCGACGCAAAGTAATTTCTTTTAGATGCCCGTATAATCAAAGTTGCATGATTTCGCGCTTGTTTAAATGCTTCCCAGTTGACATTAGTTGATCTGCGCTTCCATCTACTGTGCAGTTTATTTCGAACCTTAATTGCATTAACCACGTCTGAGGTGAACCATGGACAGTTTTGGTTTATAACTCTTATTGTTTTTGAAGGAACATATTGATTAAATAGTTGAGTTAAGATTAACTGAAAGGAGTCAACTTTGTCATTAGGGTCGGCTTTTAGTCTGTAGCATTGTACCACGACAATACAAAAAGAAGCCAACTCGACTTGGCTAGAAAGAAACGATTGTCGCACGACAAGATCAACGTGGTCAGAGCTTAACAAGAGTAAAACAAAGAAGCTCTTGGCATTGGAACGAAACTCGATCCGGGTTTTCAGTAATTTAAAGACTAATGTCGGAAATAAACAACGTAAGTGTAACGATGGCGTAAGTAATGAAATGCGAACAGAGCCGAATTGCCATTTATTCCACAAGATGGCGTATCGTGTCGAAAACCAATTTGGCATCTGTCATTCACATTTTGTCATTTACATTTCGTCAGCCGCCCGAATAAGACACCGTCGGAACTATAAGTAAGAATTTGTATTGTACCACATTAAATGAAGTGTAATTAATTAATTTAATGAAATTTAGAGAATAAACACACACACATCGGCACTTTAGCACGAGTACGAGTTGTTATTTCTTAGATTGGTGGGGCGGCGCCGACGACAGCTTTATTCTTTATAGCTTTATTCTTTATAACCATTGCCGCCAGCAGACACGCCGCCGCAAAGCGGTTAACCGCAAGCCACTGCCGCCAGCAGACACGCCGCCGCAAAACGGTTAACCGCAAGCCACTGCCGCCAGCAGACACGCCGCCGCAAAACGGTTAACCGCAAGCCACTGCCGCCAGCAGACACGCCGCCGCAAAACGGTTAACCGCAAGCCACTGCCGCCAGCAGACACGCCGCCGCAAAACGGCAAACCGCAAGCGGTAACTGTACAGTATATATACAGTACAGATGCCTGCAGACACGCCGCCGTTAACCCAAGCAGTAAACGGAAATACCGCAGCCAGCAAGAGGACATCCAGCCGTCCTCAATATCCCAGCCATCGAGTGGAACAGTGGTTCCGCAAATAGCAGCCAGCAAGAGGACATCCAGCCGTCCTCAACATCCCAGCCAGCAAGTGGAACAGTGGTTCCGCAAATAGCAGCCAGCGAGAGGACAACCAGCCGTCCTCAACATTTCAGCCACCAGCAAGTCAACCAGCCGTTCCTTAACAACCAGCCGTTCCTCAACAACCAGCCGAGCCTCAGCATAGCAGCCAGCAAAGTCGACGTTTCATAGCAGCCAGCAAATCAAGCGCTCCAGCCCACCCAGCAGAAGAACATCAAGCCGTTCGCCGTCATACTACATTCGAGGTAAGCCTTTGTTATCTACCCCCTCTCTTTCTCTCGCCACCCAACCCACGGCCAACGCGTAACAATACGTATGTACATATTGC
The DNA here is from genome assembly GCA_930367185.1 of Myathropa florea. NCBI lineage: Eukaryota > Metazoa > Arthropoda > Insecta > Diptera > Syrphidae > Myathropa > Myathropa florea. The sequence goes on from OV884004.1 coordinate 85,286,216, forward strand.
TCAACCGCACACAATTCATCGCCTAGAGTTCGCCGCCAAAGTTGTCGAGAATTTATTTATAAATTATAAACGTACGAGTATATAGTAGTAGCATATATTAGCATCTTATATATATACATAGAAATTGTTTATTTAATAAATCGCCGCCAAACCAAAATTACATTGTCCCATTTAATAAATCGCCGCCAAACCAAAATTACATTGTCCCATCCAATAAATCGCCGCCAAATTGTTATCATTCGTCGGCGTAATCCGCACTTCGAATTTATAGCCAATGCGGAATACGAGACAATCGTCAAAACTTCGCCAAGCGTCTGACGACTTAACGGAATCCTCCGAAGAAGATAGCAGCCCGTTAGAAGAAAACAACAGTGGAAGAGGAGCTGAAACAAAAAAGGCAGCGATGGAAGAACAACTGAAGCAGCTTCGCGAACAACTTGAAGCCGCCAGGGCGACTGCAGAGGAAGAGAAACATGAAAGACAACGTCTGGAACAATTATTGCTGGAACAAGCGAGTCTAACGGAGGCCAGCGGCGTGTCCACCAGTGCCGTTACTTCCGCCGACAATATCATTGCAGTATCACAAACAGCTTCAACCGCTAATAAAGTAAATGTTCATGCTCCTACCGCGTATCAGAATACACCAATAGTCTCTACGAGTGTTGCGGAAAATAATATTTGCCGGAATGTCACGGAAGCGTTACAAACTTCGTGCACATCACACGTGCCGTATTCTTGGGTACCGGTAGCTGTACCGAAAACGAATATCGCTCAAATATCTACGAGCTCGTCCAATTTTGCGTCGTGTACTTCGTCGTTTTCCAGCAGTGTTCCAACATTTCTGCCTCCACTCAACGTTCCTCAGAGCGTAGAACATCCGCGTCATATGTCTCAGCCAACCTTCTCAAGATCTCAACCGAGTCAACAGCCATCGATAACGTCAGCCATGTACGGATCGCATCGTAAGCTTCATGATCTGCCCGAATTTCGTGGAGCACCTGAAGAGTGGCCAATGTTTTCCACAGCCTTTATAGAGTCGACGAATATGTTTGGCTACACGAAGGTAGAAAATATGTTTCGGTTGCAGAAGAGTATCAAGGGGGAAGCGAGAAATGTTGTCGAGTCCCTGCTCATCCATCCTAACAACGTCGACCAGGTCATGGCAAATTTGGAGTTCCGTTTCGGTAGACCGGAGTGCCTAGTGCAAAGTCAACTAAGAAGAGTTCGAGAGATTCAACAGATTCCAGAAAATAAGCTGGAGTTAATCGTCCCCTTCGCCACGAAGGTACAGAATTTGACAGTCTTTCTAGAAGCAAGCGGAATGGAACAGCATATCGCAAATCCCACTTTGCTGGATGAAATGGTCGCCAAGCTACCTATGAACAAGAGATTAGAGTGGGCACAGTTCAGCGTCACCATACAGCCCTTTCCGACAATAAAGAACTTTAACGATTGGTTGGGCCGTTTAGCCCGTCTGGTATGTATCGTCACGGAAACATCGTTGCCATCCTTGAGCCAGAGTATCATTTCATCGAAGACAAGAGGTGGGAACGTGCTACATACTATCGACACCCGGCCTAAACGTGGGAATAATAGATGTCAACATTGCCATGGTGAACAGCACCCAATCGTGGAATGTGGTAACTTTCGTAATTTGAACATTCGAGCGAAGTGGGATTTCGTAAAGCGGAACAAGCTCTGCTTCGGATGTTTAAAGTACGGGCACAATGTAAGGACCTGTCGAGTTAGAAAACTGTGTGGTATTAACAATTGTCCGAGAAAGCACCATCAATCCCTACATGAAGTGGAACGCCAGAAATCAACATCGCCCGATGAGAGAAATGACCGAGCGGTAATCCAACGGCCGTTGCTGAACTGCGACAATGATGGGAACTCGAACATCCTTTTCAGAGTACTACCAGTCAGAGTATACAATGGCAGTACGATGGTACGAACATTCGCACTGTTGGATGAAGGCTCCTCCGTCTCGATTATAAGCCTGAACCTCGCCCAGCGCCTGTGCCTGAAAGGAAAATCCAAAGATCTGCACTTGAGATGGCTCGGAAGAGAGACATCAGCCAAGAAGTCTTTCGCTGTCGACATTGAAATCAGTGCCGATCGGGAAAGAGCTGATAAATTCGAGATGCGTGGAGTCCAGACTGTCGAAGAGTTGTGTCTGCCTACTCAAACTTTCGTCGCTTCGGATCAGATGTTGCTTGGTCGACCTGAAATTACCCTGGCCAACTACAGCAATGCGAGACCAGAGTTATTGATCGGTCTAGACAACTGCCATCTTGGAGCGCCTATCAACAGCATCGGCTGCGTGAAGAAAGGGCCGATTATCGCGCTCACGAAGCTTGGTTGGATCGCGTATGGAAGATCGTCATCTAGCGAAGAGGAAAGCGTAAGCCAGGGGATCGTACTCTACAGCAGCCAGTTGCCGGAACAAGAGTCAAGACTGGATAGGCTTGTCGACGAATACTTCTGCATTGAATCCTTCGGAGTCAGAAAGCCCACGGAGAAGTTGATATCTGACCGGGACAAACGAGCACTGCAATTGTTAGCCGATACGACGAAAAGAATGAACAATCAGTTCCAGACTGGATTGCTGTGGAAAGAAGACAACGCAACTTTGCCGGACAGCTACCCACTTGCCAAAAAGAGACTCTTGAGCCTAGAATGCCGAATGCGAAAGGATCCGGACTTCGCCGCGACGTACCGAGATATCATTTCTGAACATTTACGTAAGGGTTATGCTGTAAAGCTGACGACATCTGAGGCTGACGTGCGCACACCCAGGACTTGGTATTTGCCTCATTTCGGGATTAAGAACGCGAACAAACCAGGAAAAGTCCGTCTTGTGTTTGACGCTGCTGCAGAAGTGGGAGGTGTATCATTGAACTCCTATTTGCTAAAAGGTCCAGACGACTACGTGCCACTGGTCAAGGTGCTGTACAACTTTCGTATTCGTCATATCGCTGTAACGGGCGATATTAAAGAAATGTTCCATCGAGTACTAATACGCCCGGAAGATCAACATTCTCAACGTTTCCTTTGGCGAGAAAATGAGGACAGCCCGATCGGTGTGTACATGATGAAAGCGATGACCTTCGGAGCCGCCTGCTCACCCTGCTCAGCGAACTACGTCAAGAACACTAATGCCTCAAGGTTCCTGGATGAACACCCCAGAGCTGTCGAAGCCATCATCAGTCACCATTATGTGGACGACTACGTTGACAGCTTTGATAACGTAGCAGAAGCCGTCGATATTACGAAGGAAGTCGTCAAGATACATAAAGAAGCTGGTTTCGAACTCCGTAACTTCGCATCCAACTCAACGGAAGTGCTTCAAAGCTTATCGCCTGCCGATGGTACGGAAAGGCAAAACATAATGGTTGACATGAACACGGAATCCGTAACTAGTACCGACAAGGTCCTGGGTATGTGCTGGGATAGCAGCGAAGACGCGTTTGTATTCCGCCTGAACTTCCCCCGGGTGAATCGAGCCATCATGGATGAAGACAAATGTCCAACTAAGAGGGAGTTCCTCAGTATTGTCATGTCCGTGTTTGATCCTCTGGGAATGATCGCAAACTTCACTCTTCCGTTGAAGCTGATGTTGAAATCCGTATGGCGTTTCGGGAGTGGATGGGATGAGCCGATCCCAGATGAGTCATTTGCACAATGGAAGGAATGGAAATCCCAGTTGTCGTGTCTGGCACAGTTGAAGATCCCAAGATGTCACAGCCGTTATTTATCCAAGACCAACCGGGTGGTACTACATACATTTGTCGACGCCAGCGAGGAAGCCTTTAGTGCCGTCGTATATCTTCGTATCGAGCACGACAATAAGGCCTACGTGTCGTTCGTTAGTGGCAAAACTAGGGGAAGCCCGAAGAAACTACTTTCAATACCCCGTTTAGAGCTCTCGGCCGCAATTCTTGGGATAAGACTCTGCAATTCCGTGATCGAATGTCACGATATACATATATCTGATAGAGTTTTCTGGAGCGACTCAAAAACGGTGCTTCATTGGCTTCGTTCGGACCCACGCCGCCATAAAGAATTCGTCGCATTCCGGATAGCAGAGATCCTACAAAGTAGCCGAATCAGTCAATGGCGCTGGATACCGTCCAAATTGAATCCGGCTGATGAAGCCACTCGGGTAAGTTCTTCGCGGCAGTTCCAGATTGAAAACAAGTGGATAAAGGGACCCAGTTTTCTAAATTTGCCAGAAACAAAGTGGCCACAACAGCCAGATGACATCGCCAATCACGACCCAAAGGAAGAGATACGAGCTAAATACATCCTAAGTACGCGTCAGACGGACAGGCCTCTCCTCGATCCATCTAAATTTTCCAACTTTCTTAAGATGCGAAGAACTATGGCGTGGTTAATTCGCTTCATCAACAGCTGCAGACGCAAGACAGCCGAACGAGGCGAATTGAGCGCTACGGAGATCAAAGAAGCGGAGGGATGGATTTGTCGTCAGGCACAGAAGGAAGCTTACAGCGATGACATCGTCAATTTGCGCCGGAAGTCACCGATAGCCAAAGGCAGCCAGCTCTATAGATTAACACCGTACTTGGACGACAGCGGGCTCTTGCGAGTTTTAGGACGAATAGACGCCGCCACAACAGTGCCGTTTGAAACCCGGAGGCCCATCATCTTGCCAAAGAACCACCCCATAACGAAGCTACTTGTGAGGGAGTATCATTGTCGCCTCAAACATCAAAACGATGATTCTATTGTCAACGAAATACGCCAACGATTCTGGGTGCCTAGTCTTCGCTCTGCAGTAAAGGAGTGCAAAAGGGAATGTCAGCTGTGTCGGATAAGGGGGGCTAAGCCGCTTCCACCACTCATGGGTCAGTTGCCAGAGGATCGACTGACGCCTTACGTCAGGCCATTTACGTACACCGGCTTAGATTATTTCGGATCCGTGAGTGTCGCCATACGTCGCCGAACGGAAAAGCGCTGGATCGCACTGTTCACATGCCTGACAGTAAGGGCTGTCCACCTGGAAATAGCAACAGACTTATCGACGGACGCGTGTATTCTCTGTATAAGAAACTTTGTCAACAGACGCGGGGTCCCATTGCGCATAAGAAGTGACAACGGGACGAATTTCCTAGGGGCCAGCAAGGAGCTAATGAACAACGACATCTTTGACACGGACGCCATTCAAAGGGAGCTCTCCTCGAAAGGGATTCAGTGGGTTTTCAACTGCCCTCTCAACCCTCATGCCGGAGGATGCTGGGAGCGACTCGTTCAGTCTGTTAAGCGCGCCTTGTCGCATATGATCCGGGAAACGTCGCCAAAGCTGGAAGTCTTGCAGAGCGCGCTGATAGAGGCAGAGAATATCATCAATAGCCGGCCACTGACACACTTGCCGGTATCGGTTGAGGATGAGGACCCCCTCACTCCCAACCATTTCCTCCTGGGTGTCCCGAATTCGACGCAAACTCCTGGTCCAGAGGAAGAACGCGCACTATGCCTACGAAAGCGATGGAGAGTAAGCCAACAACTGAAAAATCGCTTCTGGAAGCGTTGGGTTCGTGAGTATCTTCCAGTTCTCACTAGAAGATGTAAGTGGTTTGAGAGAGCACCGCCGCTGGAGGTTGGAAGCCTGGTCCTAATTTGCGATGTGGATTTGCCAAGGGGCAAATGGGTTCGAGGCAGGATCATCAAGACATTTCCTGGTTCGGATGGGCAAGTTCGTTTGGCGGATGTTAAGACGGCGACTGGGATACTGCGAAGGCCGGCCGTGAAATTGGCTGTATTGGGTGTAGGCGAGGTAGGGGGTAGGTGAGGCTTTAAGCGGAGACTCTGACGCCTCACGGGGGGTGGGGTGTCGGAAATAAACAACGTAAGTGTAACGATGGCGTAAGTAATGAAATGCGAACAGAGCCGAATTGCCATTTATTCCACAAGATGGCGTATCGTGTCGAAAACCAATTTGGCATCTGTCATTCACATTTTGTCATTTACATTTCGTCAGCCGCCCGAATAAGACACCGTCGGAACTATAAGTAAGAATTTGTATTGTACCACATTAAATGAAGTGTAATTAATTAATTTAATGAAATTTAGAGAATAAACACACACACATCGGCACTTTAGCACGAGTACGAGTTGTTATTTCTTAGATTGGTGGGGCGGCGCCGACGACAACTAAGTACTTTTAACAAAAATGTCTTTATTACTCGAATGTGGTCTTAGGACTGAATTTACAATTTTGCTTAACCTAACATGAAGCTTACATTTCGAAATAAATGTGCTGATCACTTCACTCATCGTTTTCAATTTCCGTTCGAACGTTGGCAGTATCGCTGACGATGCGAACAGAGGTAAAATATGATACATTTGTTAAAATATTTTCGATGACCTTCGGTGTTCTACTGTCAGCTCATGTTTACCTATAACACGTGCTCGTCGGACATTGCCCCATTGAGATTATGCTTTGAAAATGGAATGTGGTGTCCAGCGATCTCTAGATGAGTTGTGGTGATGAGGAAGAGACTAAAACGATTCAACATCTGCTGTGCCACTGCCCAGTTCTTTAGAAACGGCGCCCGGCCAAAGATTCTTCACAGAGACTGCGGACTTAGCGAACCCAGACTTACTGGATCTACTAAGATTTATAAAGAGCACGGGGTGGTGTCATCCATCACGTGATATGATAGGTTTATAAAACGTGTGTACCACAAATATGGAAGGGATTCAGAATGGGCCTTAGGACCTCCGAGTGGAAGTGAGGTCTATTTAATCACAATCTCCTTTCTTTAACCAAACCTAACCTAACCTATCAGGGATATTTGTTCCCATGTTAAAAGACATCATTCAACACGCCTTCCTTAAAAGATCGTGCCTCTTGTGTTGTCATGTGAGTTCTGCACGATCTTCTTAAGGATGGTGTCGAAATAAGTCATTCGACAGTGCGTCTCGCCTTGTCTAAATCCTTTTTTGACATGGAAGGTCTCTCTCTACCTTCCATTTTTTTTCGAGATTTTGAAACACTACACTTAGACTCAAAACTGGTCCATTGTATTGCCACGTAGCAACCTACTCCAGTGCCGTTAATTTGATCCCAAAGGCAAATGGTGACTGGACCAGATTTGATTTCACTGGGATTCGAAGCTGAGACTCCTCTAACTTGGGCCAGGCACTTAACCAACTGCTCCGTCCAGTAACAGAGTCTCATCGGAAATGGGACAGACTGTGTAGAGCGTTCAATTCAGTTCAAGACTAAACCGATCTGAAATTAACTTCTAAATTTCAAACGTATTAACACCTCTGAGGGGTCTTCTAGGATTTAGATGAAATTTGTTTGAACAAACATTAACTGAGCAGAATAAGGTTTTGTCAGATAGAAGTGATCAACTGAGCCAGTAGATGTGTCATTAAAATGCTTGCACTTTGGAAAGTATTACTTTGGTAAATTCAGTGTCTTTGAAAAGGCACCCTTGACCAGTCTGCGTCCTTTCAAAGAGTGCTCTAGGTGGCTATAGTCTAGCTGTCATTCAAAACACTTGAACTAAAAGTCCATATTTTCAACCAGTTCACGAAAGGAAAGCACACTAAGCAACGGACCAGAATTCGATCGTGTCGTACATAAACACGACAATATTCATCCTACAATCTGTCAAAGAAATCAAAACAAAAATAGTTTTCTTTCACTTTATTAACCCTATGCCACAGCCACACAAGACTGTTCAAAGTCTTCAGTAATCTTCTTGAGCTTTTTCTTCATTTTCTTCGACTCCTTATAGGCCTCCTTTGCTTCCTTGTCAATGCCATGTTTACACTTTTTACTCTTCTTCTTTTTGGTCTTCTCCACCAGCTCCGCTTCATTATCTTCTTGATCATAATTTGTCTCCACAATTGCCTTGTCTACACTGTCAACGACAAGTTCCTGCTCATCTTCGTTACCATCTCGGTATGCATTCCAATCGACAGCCTCGTCTTTTTTCTTTCCCTTTTTCGACTTTTTTGCTTTCTTGATGCTCTTCGAATGATCACTTATCCCCAAGAGGGGTTCATTGTCTGTTTTATTCTCCAGAGAAATCACACCAAGACTGCCTGAGAGTTCTTCCTCGGTCTTCTTCTTTTCCTTTCGCTTTTTCTTAGACTTTATGGAATATTCTGCGGTATACAGAATGCTGTCTATCTTCGATTCAATTTCATCTTCAACTGTCTCTTGTGCTTCATCTGGAGTCTCCGTTTTCTTCTCCTTTTTCTTTTTCTTATTCTTGACCACAGTCCACTCCGTTGAGGTTGGTTCTGATGTGGTTGCACTTTGCATTTTTAAAAGCATTTCCTTCTCCTGCTGCTCCAATCTTGCCAATTTGCCAGACAATTTGAGTCCATGTCTTGCACCTTTGTGAGCGGTTCGTCCGCCACATGCCAGAAACAGTTCTTCGTCTGTTAACACTCTATGTGGGGCAACCTTGATTTCATCGACTTCAATTTTATCTGACTTGCTCACCTCGTCTCCTGTCCTGGTCAGGGTTGAAGAGGAAAGAAAGTTATCATAGGCGTCACGTTTCTTCTGCTTTAACTTTCGAATTGAATACTCTTTCGTTGTGATCTAGAAAGGGGGCACCTTTGAGTTTGATTCATGTGAGAAGATTCATTAGTTTACCTCAACAGATTCTTCGTTTTTTACATTGACAGACACGTCGCCATTGATCTTGTCAATTTTCACATTATTTGCTGCTTCATTGAACACACGTTCCCACCAGTGATTGTTGAATTCTTCGGCTCTATCAACTCCGAATCCGGCACTGTCAAATTTGAGGCTTGCTTTAAGAGGCTTTGTAATTCCATTATTGTCCTTCCCAAGACCGTCACCTGTATAAATTGATGAATGTTACTAAATGAACTTGAAAGGAATGAGAATTTGAGTGTTTAACCATCCTTCCAACCATATTTTTCGAGTATTTTTTGTGCAAAACTCATAACTAAAACTCAAACGACTGATTCAAGTTTATTTACAAAAAGAATTGTGACATTTGGTTGACGTTTTAAGTTTTTGCAAACATGTGGCTGTTGCAACCAGAGTTCGTTTATAAATGCTGACAACAGTGTGTTCACAAATTTAAGAAAAATTGTGGAATACATTATTTTATTTTGTGATATTGTTGACATTGCAGTAATTTTTGTGATAAATTATGACATTTCAGTGCGGAAAAGAAATATTTAGATGCAATTGAATTCTGCTATAGAGGCAACATTATTCAGATGCAGGTTATATTTATTCCAAGCAATGTTCAGCTTAAGTTAATACAGTCAAAGTCGGTTATAACGACCTTCAAGGGACTGACGAATTTGGTCGTTGTAAGCGATATGTCGTTGGAAACGATTTATTATGCTATTGGATTACATATAATGGAGCTCAGGCGGGACCTAAAAATTTTGTCGTTATAATCGATACGTCTTTATAACTGATATCGTTGTAAGCGGTTTTGTATAAATCAAAATATTTGACGTATCCTTCCGTTTGACTTAAAGGGCCTTTCATATGAGTGGTGAACTGCGAATGCGAATTTTTCGAAATAATCATATATCAGGAAATATCAGCAAAAATGTACACTTTTTTGTATGCCAGAACGTGCGGAATTATCGAATATTTTAATGGAAACTGAAAAAATATTGTTTAAATAAGAAAATTATCGATTTCGCTTTTTTTCCCCGAATTCAAAAATTTCTTTGCGAAATGTCAAACTGAATTCACGATCCACAATGAGCTGTTCGCGATACACAAATTCACGAACAAAAAAATCGCGAAATCTCTGGGCGCGAACATTTGAAATTCACACTGACGATTTGCAGCTACCGTCAAATTCCATATGAATGAAGTGTCAAAATTCGCGAATTTCGCAGTTCGTAGTTCGTTGCTCATATAAATAGCCCTCAGGACTTATGACGACTGATTGCTGAAAGCTGATTTGTTTTTTGACAGACGTCTGCATAATATCCAATGTTATAGCCAAATCGCAACAGCGCGTTCGCGCGGTCGGGCTTTGACGCTATTGCGCTATTGCGATTTGGGCTTTATTCTTTTGCTAAATGAACAAACAGCGAAATCCCATCCAATTAGTCCAATCAGGTTAGGTTAGGTGGATGAATGTTCAATAGGTTAGGTTAGATGGATGTATGCTCTTGCTGACATGAAAAATATGGCAACGGCTCACTTAGACCACTGAGTTCAGTGTGTCCAACAAAATTTAAAACGGTGGAAAAAATGTGTTCAATAACTCAATCAAAACGGAGTAAACGTTGTTATTGCGTTGCAGGGCTTCCAATTCGTTGTACAATAAGTAAAAATATGTTCACAGATATTTAGTTGAATACTTTTGTCATCTTCTCCTTAGAGTGGTTGAAAAAAATCTTATTAGTTTTTTTTTTGACAATCCCTACCGCACACAACCAAGCCCATGTAAGCCCTCAGTTAACCATGTCATTCATTCAAAGTGCACATTCAGCCACAAGCTGTCAGCCGTTGCGAACAAACTTCATACGACGAAAAGTTCGATCAAGTGCATGAAGTGTGTTTACGATGTTATTAAGCTCTCACTTCAACATTACAAGTGATTAAATGTATTTGCAAATAAAAAAATTAATGTTACGAACGGCGCGTATCAAGTGATTAATTTCTTTGTTTCAAATTCATTGCTAATCGCTGCAAAATTTCCCACCAAACATAAACATTCAATTCAGTGTTCAAAGTTCATCCACTCAAAGTTATTATGCTGACCAGTGAAATTATCAACGAATCCTAATCGAAGTGTATTTTCATTTGTTCACTTAAATCTCTTGTGATAACCAGTACAAGTCCCAGTACGACGGCATCATCTAGTGTCGCTCCCACTTCGAATCTAGCCAAACAACATTGCATTGGAATTTGCCTGAAATATGTCATCGATCGAGGAGAGATTCAATGCGGCTGTGAATGTTATAAAGAATCTTCCGAAAAATGGTAAATAATTAATGGAATTTCATGTAAATTGCGTAATGAAAACAATCAGAGGGAGAGTGAGAAAGTGTGTGTATCCTTTCGCCTTGTTGGCTGTCTAACTTGTTGGCAGATAATTGGTTTTGCGGTAATTAGTGAGACGGTTACCAGTTACTATCGGATATGGGCTCTTTTTTTTCTCGTCTCTATGTTGCAATAGAATATTTTATGCTTGGCGGATTGGAAACAAGTTGTTCCCTTGGGTATGTATGTATGTGCATGCATGTGTCCTACATTCGCCGAGAACCGAGAGTGGTGTCTCTTAGCTCTGGTCTCTGGCATTTCGTTTGTGTGGCGAGGACGTGATTGTTTTTCTTGAATCAGTTGAACACCGATGGTGTTCGATGACCATTGGCTCAGGTGATTTCTAAGCACATTCAACGAGTACTTGTGCGTCTCCAATCGATACACTGTTTACGAATACAAACAAACACCAGCCCGTAGTCAGCGGATGTAGTCTAGGAGGCAGTTTGAGCTTGATGAACAAAATGTCTGCAGTTAATTGCTTTCTTTTGACTTAATCGACAATTAAAAGTTATTAAGATGTTAACTTAGTGAATTAAGTAAATGACATGCAAATCTATGGTCGTTATCAATCGCGAGGGGAGATGCCATTTAACTGCTTCCGGAGCTGGTGTGCCTTACTTCGTCATCATGCGCACATACATATTTATGATGTGATCGTTAGTTGGATTCCACAAGGAGGTCGTTCGCCTTCTGCCTGCTCTTTGCTGGCTTTCATTTCCATTTCTTTTGGATTCGTTTCATGCCATTAACTTACGATGCCATCACGGGGTAACCCTGAGAAGGTAACGTGTGCAGTTAACCTCTTGAGTTTATGTTTCTTTTGCTTTTCGGTGTAATTAAGTGCCCACCGGAGTAAAGTGCACTACCAGCAATTACGCATAATTGATGACATTGACCCTTGAAACCGAAGCTTAATTTGCGATAAATGACCTTGAAAAGTGTGTAAATGTGTCGCAAAATTTCAGCATCTGGAGAGATGTCTTATGAAATGTTGGTCAGATACAAGCAGCATTTTCGTTTATTATATCATCTGCTTTGTGCCGGTGGTTTCGCTTTGTGTCTCTGAAACCGGACTGCGAAGACCTCTCGAAGCGTAATTGTGTGGGGAAATATGTGGCTGCGAAAATCAGGTTGTTAAGTGTAAGCTGAAAGGAAAAGTTACATGTTCAGCTAGAACTGCTTCGTTTTTCTTTCATTTTGTCGGTCGTTTGTCGTCTGTTGGGATTCACAACAATCAAATGGGAGTCCGCTTTGGAAATCGAAACCTATTTATACGCCCAGTTCCGGTCCGGCTTGATATGGAGTATTGGATAGATACGAGATATCATGGCTATTCCTTTTTCGTTTCACTGTCCGGTTATAGAAAGACGATAAAAACTGTATTTTTGGTCAAACTTTTAAACAAGTTGAAATGAAAGTTTCTTTCTGTCTGCTACAGTCTGGTCTTATTGGCTTTCACACAATTATCTCTTGTGGTTTAGGAGCTGATTGATACACTTCTGTGTAGCTAAGAGATCTATATTTTCTTCTTCTTCTTGCGGCGCTACAGCTCGAGGTGGACTTGGGTCTCAACCAACAAGCTTCTTTAAAAAAACTACATAAACTAAATCTAACCTCAAAGTTACTTCCCTTCCATATGTGCAATCACTATCCTCGCTTTGATGAAATTTTTAACGTGGGATCATGCTGCTTATGAACTCCGTAACTGACGGATTCAATTTTTCGAGCACCATGCTATTCCTCAAGTGAGGAGATCTATTTAGCGGTTTACCAGCGTGGACAAGCGAAACCAGAATTCCATTTCCATTACACCAACTTACGGAATAGTCGATGCGGCTGTCGACAGTCGCGGCGGGTATTAATTGGGCTTTCACGCCTTCTTCGGCATAAAGACAGTGATCAGTAATTGTGAATGGAATAGTGGATCCCCCTCTTCTTCTAATGGCGCTACAATTTGGGAGAGATCTGGACCTCAACCAACAAGCCTCTCCAGCTGGCACGATCTTTAGCCAGTTGCCTCCAATTACGCACGCCAACATGGCTGAGTTCCTGCTTCACTTGTATGCACCATCGTTTAGGCACGGAATCGAAGACTTTTCGGGATGGAGCAATGTTATCCATGCGCTCTACGGGGTGGGTCAAGTACAAGTTTCTTTTAAAGAATGTAATAAAATTAACAACATTTTTTCCATGTATTATGGCTTTATTAGTTAGAACAAACATTCCCATTAATTATGGAACATAATGTCGTTCAAGTGGCTGCCTCGGCTGGATTCCCAGTCGCGCATTCTGACGCTCCAATTTTTCAAGACCTTGTTGATGCTTTCGGGCTGTAGCTCACGGATTGCTTGGATGATATTGACCCTAAGTGCTTCTATCGTTTCCGCATTATTGTCATAACATCGGTCCTTCACGGTTCCCCACAAAAAAAAGTCTAATCACAGCTCCGAGGCGGCCAATTGACATCGCCAAGACGGCTGATAACACGATTTGGGACTTTGGTGCGCAAAGATCGATTGTGGCATGGGCTGTGTTTCATGGCGCGCCATCCTGCATGAACCAGAGCTCGTTCAAATCCATGTCTTCAATTTCAGTAAAAAAAAAAGTCGGTTCACATGGCTCTATAACGCCCACCGTTGACCGAAAAATTCTTCCCAGCCTCATTTTTGAAGAAAAATCGTCCAATGATGCCACATGACTCCTTAATCCGCACCAAACTGCCACTGTCTGTGGATGCATTGGCTTCTCGATAATAACGTGCCCCTTTTTCGTTTTCCGAGCCCCAGATGCGGCAATTTTGTTTGTTAGCGTAGCCGCCGAGATGAAAATGTGCCTTGTCAGAAAAGATGAATTTTCGCCTAGAATCGTTGTCCAATTTAAGCTGCTCTAACGCCCAAACTGCGCAGCGATAACTAAGCGTATTGTCGCGCGCCTTCAATGGCTGATTCAATTGGACCTTGTAACCGAATAATCCGAGATCTTTGTCCAGAATTCTTCACTCAGCCTTGTGCGTGAAATGTTGAGCGGTTGAGATCGATGGCGAGTTGATAAAATTGACATTTATCAATCGATTGACTTGGTTAGACGTGTTTTTGGGACGTCAACTCAGTACAATTTTAACCATTAATCGCTTCACCCCAAAACAACGCGTCGACATAGTGACGCTGTATATTGAAAATAGTCGTTCAGAAATGTTAACTCAACATTCATATCGTAGAAAATATCGCGCTCAACAAGCACAATCTCACAAACGAAGTTTTGTTGTCGAATTTTGCTGAGCACGGGCAAGTTGGAGACAGTCGTTGCCGCTCATCAACGTCCATGAATTTCCAATGAACTGGTTAAAGGGCTAAGAAGAAGTGTTGCTAAGTACCCACATGTGTCGCGTCGTCACCGACAGACCGTCCACGTCTCTTGGAATACGACCAAGCAGTTGCATGTCGACATAAAAGATGGCGCGCCCTGTATATCCACTACTGAATGGCGCAGTTGGTAAGGTGCCTGTTCTAAGCTAGAGGGGTCCCAGGTTCGAATCCCAATAAAAGCAAAGTTAATACGCTTTTATACGGATTTTCAAATCTCGTCCAGTTACCATTTGTCGTTGGGATCCAATTAACGGCGCTATCACTGCAGCGGTCGATCAGTGACAGTAGTCTGACTGTGGGTATCGCAATAGACCAACATGGTCTGAGTGTACTGGTGAATTCACTAGCAGCCACCTAACATAACCTAACTTAACCTACATATATGATGACTACAACGACTTTGTAGCCAAGTTTTTGATGTTATGTGTCCTTTCTTGAAGACAGCATATTTTTCGTCTTATTCACTGCTCAAGCCGCTTCTGATTCAATGCCAGCAAACGCTTCATAAACAGCTCGCTGCGTTGGACCTACCACGTCTAATGTCATCCGCGTATGTCAACAGTTGTATGGACTTTTGAAAGATTGTGCCTCTTGTGTTGTCCACTGAGTGCTGGACGATCTTCAAGAACGACGTTGTAAAAGTCATACGACAGCGCGGCGCTTTGTCTAAATCCTTTTTTGACATTGAAGTAATTTAATTACCGACCTTGATGGGGCAGAATGGGCCCAGGGAATTATGAAGCCGACGAACTCGCCTGGCGTGAAACGCCCTCATTACTCTTTTTTTTTTTTTTTTTTTTTTTTTTTTTTTTTTTTTTTGTCGTAGGTTTTTGTCACACTACACTGGAGCACTCAGACTCAAAACTGGTCCATTGTACTACCAGGCAGCAACCTACTTTTACTGAAATTTCCTGGTCTTCCGAAGGAAGACCAGCAGGCGCTTCTGTGATGAGGAGCCTACATCATCAGCTCTCACCTCATCAGCGCCGAATAACTGCCACCTGATCCGAGCAAAGGCGGGACAATGGCAGAGGAAGTGCTCTGCAGTGTCATCGTCTTCTTCACAGGCGTCACAGAGGGTTTCGTCACTTAGGCCAAGCACACTTAGGTGTTTGGCGAAAGTGTAGTGCCCCGTTAGTACGCCAATAAGTTGTCTGCAGTCTTTTCTGTTAAGAGATAACAAGAAAGCCGCGGATTTCTTACAGACGTTGGGGAGCATGCGCTTGGTCTGTCTACATCCTGGAGAGTCTTGCCACCTGCGGTTGTGCTCTCGAAAAGTCCAACCATCGATGGAAGCCCTAACCGAGGACGCGGGCAGTCCCAGCGTAGGTTCAGGTCCTGAGAAAGCCTCATCTGATCCTCGCCTAGCAAGTTCATCAGCGATCTCATTTCCCGTGATCCCGTGGTGCCCGGGAACCCAGACAAGTCTTACCGAATTCAATCTACCGATCAAATTCAGAGAAGACTTGCATTCCTGAACTATTCTGGAAGTGGTTAAAGGGTTGAGCAAGGCCTTAAGCACAGCTTGGCTGTCGCTGCAGACACAAATACTTCGCCCCTTCCACCTATTCTTCACAATATAGCTCGTAGCCATTAGGATCGCATAGGTTTCCGCTTGGAAAACCGACGCATATTTGCCTAACGAGGTGTGCAGTCTAAAGTTGTCGCTCTCCACGAAGGCACCAGCACCAGATCCTTCACTGGTCTTGGAGCCGTCCGTGAAAATTCGACTACATTCCTTTCCTGGCTCAGATTCTGGCCAGAGCCAGTCCTGAGTACAGGGAAAGTCGACTTTGTATGTTCGTCGCAGCTGGAGTACAGGAGTCCGTGCGTCAGACGGCATATCCATAAGACTGGGGTCAAAGGAGATGCGGTGCGCAAGGTCATCGAAACTCCAGTGCGAGTTGTACCAATAACCACTTCTTTTTAAACGGAAGATGGCCTTGAGAGTGCACCCCATGATATGGACATCTAGGGGGGGGAGATTCAGCAGGGCATCAAGAGCAGAGCCAGGCGTGCTAGGGAAGGCCCCCATGCAGCCGAGACAGACCGTTCTTTGAAGCTTGGTGAGAGCAGCAGTTACGTATTTACGCGAAAGCTTATTCCACCAAACGACCGATGCATAGGAGAGAAGGGGTCAATACTCTTACCCAGTAGGGAACCACCGTCCATGTCGTTCGCTATCGCTAAACATCTTTTAAAATTGCGCACAAGTAGAACCACCATTTTAAGACTACCTGCCTCTTCCCAGAATAAATATGGCCAAAACTCTAAACATTCACTCCATCACGTCCATCAGAATGGACAAATCATCTCTGAGGACTTTCATCGGTGTCATCACAGGACACTGTGCCATCGGCACACACACAGATTGGGACTTTCTCACAACGCCATCCGCTAAAGCTGCACAGACGAAGAAGAGGAGGAACTAAGACACATGTAAGGAAACGACTGGATGGTGCAGTTGGTTAAGTGCCTGCCCCAAGTTCGAAAATCGAATCTGGTCCAGTCACCATTTACCATTGGGATCAAATTAACGGCACTGGAGTAGATTGCTACCTGGCAGTAGAATGGACCAGTTTTGAGTCTGAGTGCTCCAGTAGTGTTGCAAAAATCCCTTTCCATCTGCAAGGATGGAAGCCTACTTTTTCAACGACTTGAGCGAGCTGACCAACGTCAGCGCCAGTCAACTTAAACGCCTCTTACCAAGTACCAAATTGCACAGCCTGACCAATGTGAGAACCCCAAAAATGAGCGTCATTGCTGAGCGAAATCTGTATCCATTCATCGCATTCAGAACGCACATAATTGCCAAATGGCTTAAATTCTGGACAAAACAAAACTGGTCACAAATCAACTGTCAGCAGTCGAATTCATTGTTTCTCACTCGAAAGGCAAGCCTGTGGGAGGAAAGAAAGATTGTTACAGCCTCTCAGAAGAACAGGAATTTGTTTACCACTTTAATAGGGGCAACTGTTGTTTCTAGTCTCAAACTGCAATACATGATTTTTAATGGCAATACCTGACCTGACAACCCCTTTGCTGACTGTACACATCATCCATCCACAAGTCTACCTCTGACTCATTAATGCCTTCCACATCCACATCAAACAGAGTAGCACAGCAGTAATCAGCAGCCACAATTAGCGGTATCAATTAAGTTTACACTGACCTTTGCGCATGCGTCAGCGCCAATAGCTTATCCACCGATGTGTGTGCATGTTTCTATCGCAAATTCATTTCTAACTTTGTCGTGTTCGCATACGAATTTCAATTGGATGACGTTCACAACCCCATTGTGTAACACTGGGTCTCTCGGAGGAGTTTCGTGCTCACGGAAAGTGTCCAACCAAATGCCTCGATTGACGTGTATGAAATAATCTTCCAATTGGAATGAAGTAACTTCGGTGAACAGGTTGAACATGCAAGACACCACTTGCGCACTTGGACTAAGTTCACACAAACTTTTTTCAGGAAATCCTTCGTTTTTTTTCAGTCTTTCCTCAATCTACCACACAGTCCCTTCTGCGACTTTTCGAACAATGAATAGTTATGCAAAGGTAATGTAAAAATAAAATAAATTTGTGTTTCTCCTTTTTTTGCGCGCGAATACACACTGATTCATTTATGATTGCACTCATTAATGATTGAGACCTCTAGATACGCAGTCTCAGTGACAAAACCGCTGAACATTGGTTTCTGTGTTGCCACAGGTTGCATCACTTGCAATTCGTTTTCTTGCGTTCGACTTGTTTTCTGGTTAATGATATACTCCGGACAAGGATTTACGTGGTTGATATGGATTTTACTGTTTTAAGATTCTGGGGGAATGCAAACTCGAATGATGAAATATTTTGCTATCAAACAAAAACTCCTCGAGACGGAAAGACCTAAACTCCTTTGACATATGATGTGCATTCCCTCAGCACTTACTTTCCTTGGATAGCGCTACAGTTCGACGTGGATCGGGCCCGTCCCCTGTCAAAGGAGTTTAGGTCTTGAATGGAAGTTACTAGGTGCATTAGTTTTCCATCTCGAAGAGTTTTTGCTTAAATTTTTTTTGCATGAAATTTCGCTAATTGCCTCCAGTTTCGGACACCAAATTGGTTGATGTCCTTTTTCACTTGTGTGCACCACCATAAACGTAGACGTCGTCGGTTGCGTTGCCCCACAGTCTCAGAGTCTGAGACTTTTCGTACCGAAGCAATGTTTTCCGCGCTCTTGACATCGCCTATCTACCTTAAGCGTTGGATCCGCCGACGATTGTCTAAACTCATACCGCTGTATATTTCGCGGTTAAATCTTCTCTTCCAATCACCAAATATCAAAGATTCTTCTTCTTCGGTGTTACAGTCTGGCCGTACAGCACGGTCTTCCATGCAGCACGGTCTCGTGCTAGATGTCTTCAGTTACGTACGTTAATCTGAAGGTCCTTTTCCAGCAGCGTACTCGTCACCAGAGGTGTGGTCTTCCTTTGCCGCGTTGTCTTTCTGGGTTGGAGTCGAAGATTTTGCGAGACTCGAATTCGTTTGAACAGGTCGGCTGTATAGACAGCCCGTAAAGTTCGCTCTCTCCCATCACATACGGGACCGAAGATCATCCGAAGGTCTTTCCTCTCGAAGTGATCAAGAACCTCTTCGTTCGTTTAGGATGATGTTCTTGCTTATGACTCATGCAGCTGGAGGGGAAAGATCGCATACAAATTTTGTTAAGGTCTTCCTTAAATTGTGTGCGCCACGCTAACTGTCCTGGTTTAGGTTAGGTTACGTTTTAGTGACTGTCGCGGTATCAGTCAACCGTGAGACACTTATTTTCTGATTGGATCCATCGTGCTGTCCCTAACAGGTGTTTGTCAAATCAGTTCCTCGTTTGCCAAAAAAATACCCCTAGGAGTAACAACTCGTGTCTTAGTGGTTCGTCTCATACTGTTGCACTTGTTCCTTTTAGGAGGTTTTGGAACTCTGCTCTGGAGAACTCAGACTCAAAACTGGTCTATTGCACTGCCTGGTAGGAACCTACTCCAGTGCCGTTAATTTGATCCCAACGGCAAATGGTGATTGGACCAGATTCGATTTCACTGGGATTCGAACCTGGAATCCCTTTAAATTGGGACAGGCACTTAACCAACTGTTCAATCCAGTGGTATTTTAGGAACTTAAGCATGTCTTGGATTTTTCTTTTCAACAATTCTTCCAATTTGCTTAATAAGTACTTGTCCAGTGCTCTTTTTCTAAATATTGCAAGAGCTGGGCATGTGTGGAGGAAGTGTAAGATTGTCTCTGCAGCTTCAAAAGTCGAGGGTAGGAAGTCCCTATTCTTCTTGCATTTGTGGCTAGGAGACTTCTTCTTCTTTCTTCTTCTCAGGGCGCAACAGTTCGAGGTGGACCTGGGCCTCACCCAACATGCCTCTCCAGCCAGCACGATCTCACGCCAGCTGTTTTCAAATTCGCACATCAAGTCGGCCGAGGTCCCCCTCGACTTGTGTCCGCCAACTTGTACGTGGACGTTCTCTGTTGCGTTGTTCCACAGGCACAGAGTCGAAGACTCTTCGGGCCGGAGGTAAGTTGTCCATACGCTCTGCATGGCCTAGCCATCTTAGGCGTTGGATCCGTAGACGCCTGGTTAGACTCATGTCGCTGTACAGCCCATACAGTTCGTGGTTGAAACTTCTCCTCCAAATGCCATCAATGCAAACAGGACCAAAGGCCGCGCGAAGAACTTTTCTCTCGAAAAGGCCAAGAGACTGTTCATCCGCTTGTGATATTGTCCATGCATTTGCGCCGTAAAGCAGGACTGAGATGATCAAGGTCTACAGGGTCAACTTGGGCTTCCGAGAGAGGGCTCTACTACTCAATTGCCTTTTGAGCCCAAAAAAACAGCGGTTGGCAAGAGCAATTCTACGTTTGATCTCCGTACTGAAGTTGTTCGTACTGCTTACCGCGGAGCAAAGGTAGACGAAGCCCTTAACTACCTCAAAGTTATAGCTGCCTATTGTGACATTCTGGCTGTGTCGTCGATATTGTGCGTCCTTTCTCGATGACAGCATATACTTCGTTTTGCCTTCGTTTACCGCCAGACCCATTTGGGCCGCATCCGTTTTAATGTCAGCAAACGCATCATTTACGGCTCGCTATGTTCGCCCAATCACGTCAATGCCAGCCGCGTAAGCTAACAGTTGAACAGACTTTTGGAATATTGTGCCTCTTGTGTTGGCCAGTGAGTTTTGCACGATCTTCTCAAGAACGATGTTAAAGAAATCAAAGGACGGCGCGTCGCCTTGTCTATAACCCTTTTTGACATTGAAGGTGTCGGTGAGTTCTATACCGATCTTGATGAAGCAGCGAGAGTTCTCCATCGTCATCCTGCTCAGTCTGGCGAGTTTGGCGGGAATGTCAAAACTAGGCATGGCGCTGTATAGCTCGTCTCTATGCACGTTGTCATATGCGGCCTTGAAATCGACGAATAGGTGGTGGGTGTCGATCTGCATTTCTTGGGTCTTCTTCAGGATCTGCCGGAGTGTGAAGATTTGATCGATGGTGGACTTCCCCGGCCTGAAACCACATTGATAAGGACCTATCAGTTTGGTGACGAAAGGTTTCAGGCGTTCACACAGGATGACAGAAAAGATCTTATAAACGATGTTAAGGAGACTTATCCTTCGATAGTTGACGCAGTCAAAGGGGTCTCCTTTCTTGTGGATCGGGCAAACGATACTGAGATTCCACTCATCGCGCACGCTTTCCTCCGACCATATCTTACAGATGTGCTGGTGCATCTTCCCAACGAGATCATTTCCAACTGCTTTTAATTTCATTCGTCATTTCAGCGGGGTACCTGCACCAGCAGCTTTGTTAGACTTCAGTCTCGTTATCGCAATCTTGACTTCATCTAGATCGGGGGGGGGGGGGGGGGGGCGGTATTTTCTTCTATCATCGTCCGTTGTGTTGAGTGGAACATCCTGCCTGACAGCGGTATTTGTGTCCTCATCGCCGTTTAACAGTGTGCAGAAATGATTCTCAGTATCGATTGCGAATCTGCTACTAGCTGTCCATTCTCGTCCCAGCAAGCTCCTGTCTGAACTTTATATCCATTCGATATTAGAGTCAACCTCTGCTGAAACTTTCGGGCATCATTCCTGCACCTAACCATCCCTTCGATCGTGCGCTTCACGTGGTCTTTCTTTTTCTTCCTGAGAAGTTCCTGAAAGTTCCTAGGGGTCTGCTCCGAGTGTAGCTTTCCGACGTCAAACCGTGGTATTCTTCCTCAACTTCGTTTTTCTTACCTTACCGATTTTGGCTCATCGGAACGTAGGACAATCAATAATGTAGAATATCTGACGTCGATCGGAACGTGATCAATTTGGTTGACAGTTGAATGGCCAGTGGACTGCCAGGTCCCTTTATGGATGTTGAGGTGTGGGAATCGCGTGCTATGTACGAAGAGGTTTCCCCCCGTGACGAAATCCTTCAGCCTGAGCCCGTTTTCAGACGTGGTGTCGTGTAGAAATGTATAAGGAGAATATATACTTCAGGCTTAATACCTTAGGAAACAACAAAAGTTTGCAGCAATCAGCGTTGACAAACGGTTGAGTGTGTGACATTTTCATTTTCAAACCTAACCTAACCTTGTCCATTCATTGCAAATCAAATAACGGCTTTATTTTCATTTTTCTCTTCAGGATCATATCAGCCGAGCAATGTAATGATGTTGTCATTCTACGCGTACTTCAAACAGGCAACACTCGGACCGTGTACACAGAAGAAACCCCAATTCTGGGACGTGGTTGGAAAGTAAGCTAACCCAAACAAACTAACCTAAGACTTCTTTCAAGTGTCAAATCATTCGCAGAGCCAAATGGGACGCTTGGTCGGCACTGGGCAGCATGCCAAAGGAACGCGCAATGCAGCTGTACGTCGATGAGCTGCGAAAAATAATCGAAACCATGTCGTTCACCGAGAATGTCGCCAATTTCATGGGAAGCATCAGTGAGCTCGACAGCATAAACCTGGACGACTTAGAAGCCGTAGCACCGGGGATCATGAAAGTCGCTCAGTCTCATCCAAATTCACCATTCAGCTCTCGATGCAACAGTCCACAGCCCCGGACCATTGCGAACGGTGATGTCCACGCGACTACGAATGGATCTGGTGAGAGTGAAAGTTCCGACACGTTCATGGTTCCCAAATCGAACAGTCAGACGGTCGATCAATCGGACGACGAGTACACGGACACAGTCGAGGTGAGTTCAACTTGATTCCATAGAAAGACTCGTATCCCATTTTAAATGAAATGCTTCTCCCCTTCACGCTCTTAACAATGTTGGGTGATTTCGTATGAAGGATAATCTAGAGATGCCTTCATTCAGAAAACAAGTCAAATCGCAATATGTTCATCCGCATCATAGTGTAAGTCTCATTTTTGTTGTTGTTTGGTTCTGGTTCTGTTTTGAATTTGTTCTATTTTTGGATTATCTGTCGGTAATGTTCCCGTGATATACAGTCCTTCTCGTTTCAGACGCCAAGCGAACTAAGTGATGCGCCAAACACTGGCTTGCAAAGGGTAATCGAAACAAATCAAGTGGTTCTCGAACAGGTTCAGGCAACCATCCGCAGGATGAGCACAGAATTTGCATCCATCAATCAGCGCATCTATGCGGTCGAAAAGAACTTGTCCGAAGTCAGTTTCGTCCTGAAAAAGGTTTGTTTTCCTCCCCTCGAGGTGAGAGACAATCTAATCTTTGTGCTCTTTGCAGATGCGTGTTCAACGAAAGCCAGACTGGTGGCCATTTCAAGGCATCTCGCCACAGTGGTTCGTATTCCTCGTCCTGTGGCCGTTCCTGGCCAACCGGCTGGCACGGATGATACAACGACGAAAGTGAGGATGCACCCGAGAGCGCATACGTTCAAAAGGAAATGTCCATGTCGTCATGGCCACCAAAAGTTAAATCATTGTAAATGTGATTTTTGTTTTTGTGTTGTTTTTATGTTTTTTTTTTTTACTTTCGTTTGTTGAGTAGTTCATATCTTATTGATTGATATTCCATTTGTTGTGCTACGCTTTGTTTTGTAACGCGATCTATTCCATTCCGGTTGTTAAAGCTTTGCTAGAGAGTACGAGCCCGATTAAATGATAGCTACTGTGGTGGACAGCCTTGATGGGACAAGTGTTATCGACTTCTTAATGATAAGTTTAAACGTAGACCTTAAGTGCATAGATTAGTTGGGAGGGAGAAGATATAGTTTCAACTATTTTGAGGGTTTTTTTTTTATTTTTTCACACACGATAGTTTTTAATTTTGTTTTTCTGAAGATGTATATTTTTCGTATTGAGGTACACATACACATATATAATAAATTCTTTTATATTATTGACCACTTGCTTTACTTTTCCTTGTTCTCTGCGTCGTGACTGCATCTGTGTTTGATTTTCATTTCTTTCGGAGTCTCTTGGAGTCTGCAACGATCAGGAATTGACATCAAAAACTCAACGAAGGTTGTACGGCTTGTACTACTTCGACTCTGAACCAGTGGGACAATGCAACAAAGGACGCCCACATCTTAGTCGGCGCACTTAAATGGAGAGGGACCTCAAACAACTTGACATGCGCAGTTGGCGACAGCTAGCAAAAGAATTATGAATTGCCGCGACTCACTGGGGTCCATCAGCCACCACAAGGTCAAACTCTGCCGGGTCCCGGGTCACAGTTCATTTGCAGGGAGCGGAGGAATTGGCCAGAGAAAGGTCTGAAATGGTTTCTCTTTGCATCAACAACGGACAAGTTTTGACAGATTCTGGCATCCATCTGTTTTGTCGAAAATGCATGCATTTGATAACAATTAGTCTCTTCTTTGGATTAATAATTTTCGAAACGTTCAATTCAAATTGCCTTGGTCGGAATCAAGTCTGATATCTTCAAAATAATTGCTGGTGTTCCCTAAGGAATGGCCATCAGCAAAGTGGACACGACACTGCGACCACCGACCAGTGCATTGTACCGGATCATAAGCGAAACAATACAAAAAGAAGCCAACTCGCCTTGGTTCACAAGAAATTATTGTCACACGACAAAATCAACGTGGGCAAACCTTAACTACGGCAAAACAAAGAAGCTTCTGGCGTTGGACCTGACCGGACAGAAATAGAGACAACTTGCACCAATGCGTAGCCGTGCAGTAAACATATGTGTCAACTTACATAGAAAATAGAATCCGTCCGTCACCTGCTCTGCGACTGTCCATCTCTACGGAGAAGGAGGCTGCTAACACTAGGTAGCAACTTCTTTGACGAGCTAGATCTGAAGAAGATAGAGCTGAAGTACCTCCTGCGATATATACAACAATCCGGGTGGTTCCAATCTTACTTACTTAGCGGGCTCCCGACCCGTGAAGGGTCTCTGCCTGAGACACGGCAGCCTTCCATGCCCTGCTGGCACGCTGCTTCCAGTTATCCAGACCAAGCGCTCTAGCATCCGCGATAGCTTGATTCTTGAAACGGAAGTTCGGTCTTCCCTCTCCTCTCGAACTTGTGGGCTGTGATTCGAAGACCCTCTTAGCTGGAGCGTTATTTTCCATTCGCTTGATGTGGCCGCGCTAGTCGTCGTTGGGATGGCTGGATGCTGTGATAATAGGGTAGACACTGACTGGCATCAACCTGGCGACGCCCAGTGTTGTAACTGTTACTACTCATCAACTGTGCTTATTTTACCTCTTAGTGGTAGCCATCGGATACTGGTTGATGTCCATCCGGACGCAACTTACTAAACTTATAAGCGCGAGTGTTGAACAAGGAAAAATAGCAGCACTATAAAGACGACAGCGGATGAACTCTTTCGATGGAATCAACGGTAACGTTACAGCTTCAAATGGAAGCACTACTTTACTCGAGCTACTTCGACCTATTCGAAGCTCAGGCCAGTAAAGATTTCCAAGAATACATCAGGTTCTTGGAATAGAGACGGTGAACACTATCATGCGGATGAACATATTGCGATTTGACTTGTTTTCTGAATGAAGGCATCTCTAGATTATCCTTCATACGAAATCACCCAACATTGTTAAGAGCGTGAAGGGGAGAAGCATTTCATTTAAAATGGGATACGAGTCTTTCTATGGAATCAAGTTGACGAATGAACCCATGATGGGCCAACGGTGAGAGTTTAACTACGGTAAAACAAAGAAGCTTCTGGCTTTGGACCGAAACTCGATCGATGTGCTCGTCGGAGTAATGACAGGACATTGACCCATCGGGAAAATGCTCCGGAAATGGAATGCGGAATCCAGCGTTCTCTGTCGGAGCTGAGGAGACAAGGAAGAGACCCAGACGATCCAACATCTGCTTTGCCACTGGCCAGCTCTCCAGAATCGGCGCCTAGCTTCGCTGGGCCAAAGATTCTTCACAGAGACTGCGGACAGCGAATGCAGATACAGTCGCCTCCCTCTAACTCGAACTATTCCGTGGAAATTCGACTTAGAGGGAGTCGATTTTATATCGGATCTTCTAATATTCATAAGGAGCACGGGGAGGTTTCAGCCATCACGTGACATGATAGGTTAATAGATCGTGTACTCCACAATTGAAGGGATTCACAATGGGGCGTATGGCCTCCGAGTGGAAGTGATGCTTTAACCATCACACTCTTCCAAAACCTAACTTAACCTAACTTAGTAAGGAAAGTCCTTCGTATTATCTTTGGTCCCGTATGTTCTGATGGTGTTTGGAGGAGGAGGCTGAATGACGAACTGTACGGGCTGTACAGCGACATCGATCTGGTCAACCGAGTTCGAGTCTCTCGTCTCAAATGGTTAGGTCACATAGAGCCAATGGACATAAAAGCTCCGCCCCGAAAAGTCTTCGACTCCAACCCCGAGAGACAACGCGGAAGGAAGACCACGTCTCCGGTGGCGCATTCAGCTGGAAAGGAACCTCAAACAGCTAAACGTGCGTAGCTGGAAGCAATTAGCAAAAGACCGTGCTAGCTGAAGAGGTTTATTGATTGAGGCCCAGGTCCACACCGGACTGTAGCGTATGTAAGAATCTGAAGATGTTTAAGCAACTGTGAAAGTAACCAATGACATCCATCTGTCAAAACATTCAGTCAAGTTCGTCATTTGATCATGCATCGTCTCACCCTTGCCGAACGTGTGGAAATTATTAGAAAAATATCGAATTCCCGGCTCAGTTGTAAATACGCAACGTGTTCGAGTTCGGTGCAACGGATTGTCTCCACATTTCTGTGCAACGGAAATGTGAAGACAATCCGTTGCACCGTGAAAAAGTTTGACTCTGACTACACTCTTTTGGACCTTAAGCCACCAATCAGACAGACATTGTTGCAGAATGACGAAACCATAGACCCGGTAGCGGCCAGTATCGAAGAAGACCCAGAAATGTTGATTCAGCGTCACAGTGGGGCAGCCCCATAGAGAACAGTGCGCAAAAGGTCACTTTTAAATATAAGGTAAACAGGAAAAAACTGTTTCGTTTCATAAAGTACACGGTATTTGTGATACGAAAAATTAATTTTTTTTTGTTTTTATGTTATGCACTTAGTTAGTTAAGCGATCAAAGTTGGCAAGTTTATTGCGAAAATTGCAATTGGGAGAAAGCGAAAAAAGTTGTTAGTTTTGTTTTCTGCATATCTTTGTTATTAAGCGTTCCATTAAAAATATAAAATATGTCTGGAGAAGGTAAAAATGTGTAGATCTTATTTGTTTACTTCAAAAATGAAAAAAAAAAAATTATAATTAGTTAAGGGGTTTGAAGTGAATGTGCTTTTTTTTTACTTTGTTTTAATTTTGGCATAATATCTTCTGTTCCGGCAAAAGTTTAGCATATCTATTAATTGACCATAATTATAACGTATGTCCTTAATATAAATGTGAAAGCAGAAGTGCTAAACTTTTGCCGGAAATATTTTTTTTTTATTTTTGAAAAATAGTGTTAGCAATTTTTCAAAAGGGCTGTTTTTTTTTTTTTTTTACTATCCTCAGAAGTTATTAATTTATCTTAACTTATTAATTTTGCTTAAAAATGTTTAAGGTTCTGAAGTACAAACTTATGAATGTTTAAGAAAACAACTGGTTGAAGTGTTTTTGTCCAGTGAACAGAAGACTTTTGATGAAAAATTTTTGGAAATTGAGACCTGCCTCCAACGTAAGACGTTATGCAGCGAAATTCATCTACACGAGCTTCGACAAGACTTAAAAAATTTCAAACACCAGCTTAAAACCAAGTGGGAACGATCAAATCGCACAAAAAAAATGTTCCTTGCCTCAGAATTAAAATGGCTCAACGGATTAATTTCTTTCAAAAAGTTTTCTTCATCTGCTGGACGCCCTTCACTTTTTTTCGAAACATGCAGTGAATCAACAAAACGCAAACGAACTGCCGAATTAAGAAATACGGTTCCTACAAATGAGCTTGTTTATGCTGCTCAGATGAGTTTACGGGCTTCAGGTCAAAAGCAAGCAGCAGATTTGGTAAAAGAAGCAACAACGTTTGGAAGTTTCTTACAAAGTCAAACAAGTTTTGAAGAACCAAGAAAGGTGTCTTCATTAGAAGCTTTGTCTATGATGATTGAAGCAAAATTGTCAAGACACCAGTACAACATAGTAAGAACCTATGCGAAAAATATTTTCCCTTCTTATAAAGAGGTGCAAAAAGAAAAGAAAAATTGTTACCCTCCTGAAATTAAAATAACAGAAACTTGTGCTGAGGTATCCATGCAAAATCTACTCGATCACACTAGCGAAAAACTACTAATCAATCAAAGGGACGTTTTGGAATATTTTCAGTCATATACAGAAAACGAATTGAAGTTAGTATCGAAGTGGGGTTTTGATGGCAGTTCTGGTCATAGCCAATACCATCAAAAATATTTAGAAAGCCATGAGAGCGGTGATAAGTTTATTTTTATGAAGTGTCTTGTCCCGCTACAACTTTCATTCAACCAAAAAATTCTGTGGAAAAATCCCTGTCCTTCATCTCCGCGTTATTGTCGTCCATTAAAAATTGATTTTCAGAAAGAGAGTGATGAACTTGTAAGGATTGAAAAAGATATTACATACACAAGTCCAAAATCTTCATGTTGCATATAAGCTTCCAGTCCAGGAGTGGAGAACAAGCCACACAACATGGCCCTTTAATTGCTTCTTCTTGTCTTTTGCCGATCGGTCAGTTAAGTGAAGAAGCCTTGGAATCAAGAAACAAAGATTTCAAAACTTTTAGGGAGCAATTCAGCCGAAAAACATCAAGAATCGACAATTTAACGGATATTTTCAATAGAATGATGATTTCGTCAGATCCTTTGTTGTCAAGTCTTAGGAGTCAAAACATTTTTGTTAGTAAAAAAGTTTTTTGTTCAGATACTATAAATTTGTTTGATGTGGAAGACATTTCTTTTGAAAATGAATAAACTAAATTGTGTTAAATGTTAAATGTATTATTGAATACAAATTATAAGATTCAAAAACCGAAAACAGTACTCATAGTTTTCATTTTTATTAAATTTATCGTATACTTATTGTTAACAGCACATTTGTCTTTGAAAAACCTACATTATCCTAGATAATAAACACCAAAATGAAAAACAAAAATGTTTTTCTGTAAGTTTCAAGTTAGCTTATATTGAAAAACCCTCCAAATTTGTCTTTTTTTAGTAAAAGTTAAATTTGAACTAGTTTTCACTCATATAAAATATCATAAACACAAAAAGTCACTTTAGACCTTTCAAAATAATTTATCGCACAAAACCACTACTTTGACGCGTCGATCAGCTGAATTGGGCATCGCTAGAGAGTCGACTCTGAGCCTGTGGTGCAACGCAACAGAGGACGTCCACGTACAAGGTGGCGCACACAAGTCGAGGGGGATCATGGCCGGATTGGTGTGCGCAACTGGAGACAGCTGGCGAAAGATCGTGCTGGCTTGAGAGGCATTTTAAGTGAGGCCCAGGTCCACCTCGGACTGTAGCGCTCCAAGAAGAAGAAGAAGAAGAAGAGAGTCATCCCGGCTTATTTTACGTCTGGATTTGGGCCTACATCCGTATAAGATTGCGCTGATGCAATAATTGAAGCTGTGTTCGCTAATTGGGCACTAGAAATGTTGGCCTGAGATCCGGATCTTTTTTTAAAAAAAAATTCTCGAATGAGACCCATTTTTGGCTCAGCGGCTATGCACGTTGTTTAAGCGCACAGGTGCCCGGACGTAACGCCAAATTTTACCATTTGGCCATATGTCGCTTTCTCAAAGTGACATAAAGCCAAATTTTAGCATTTGGCGCATGCGCTTGGTGCTATGACATAACGCCAAGCTTTAGCATTTGGCTTTATGTCGCTTTCTCAAAGCTTAGCATGGTGCCATCATCGGTGCTGCTTACGAAACGAGGAAGAAGACCCAGTTACCGTCAATGGTCTCAAATATAGAGCGACGTTAATCGACTTCTGTGCCCAAATCTCAACAACATCTATATGTCCGAGCTGTGGTTCCAACAAAATGACGCTACGTGTCATACAAGCAGAGCAATGCTCATCGTTGTGAAGGAGAAATTGGGCGATGGACCTGTGCACAAGAAGGTACCCCAAACTTGTACCAAATTGTATCATCTTCCTGATCTACTACATTTGGATTGCATCAAAATTAGAAATCGAGACAACGTGCATCAATGCGTGCAGTAAACACATGTGTCAACTTACGTAGAAAATAGAATCCGTCCGCCACCTGGTCTGTGACTGTCCATCTCTACGGAGAAGGAGGCTGCTAACACTAGGTAGCGACTTCTTTGACGAGCTAGATCTGAAGAAGATAGAGCTGAAGTACCTCCTGCGATATATACAACAATCCGGATGGTTCCAATCAGCAGTGAAAAATGTAGGTCCCATAGGGTATATGATACCCCAGATTTAGGGCACAATGGACCCAACTGTTGGTCTAAGTCAGCCGCGGCACCAGTCGCAAGGGCAACCTTTCACCTACCGACCTACAGAGAAAGTCACGTTCTATAATTTTGCTGCACGCATTTAAATGCACGTCTGTTTCTAGCATAATAATAATAATAATGGCGGCGCTACAGTTCGAGGTGGACTTGGGCCTAGCTGTTTAGCAACCACTCGTGTTGTGCGTGCTATTGTTCTCTCACGATTGAAGGGGACCTACAGTTTAATGCCGACTCCGAACGGCGATTTTGAGAAGCTTTTCCTAGACAGTTATACTCTCTGAGCATTGTCAGTGACTCGAAAGAGGTGGAGCCGTGAAAAAATGTTAGATATTTTTCTGAGTTTCGAACCTTAGATTTCGAGCGTAGGAGTCGACGCACCTATCTACTACGCCACGGCGCCCCCTGTTTCGAGCATAACAAGTTTAAAATAGACATTTTTCTTTGTTATACTGAATACAGGCGTCTGATTCTGCATATTCCAATCTTCGGTCATATGGAGAGTTCATACCTTTTGTTGCGTTGGCCGATTGTGATACTGCTTAAAGATGATGAATGACGTTTTTTGAGAATTCAGAAGATTCACAAAGCAGAGCAACTCGGTTAAAATGAAATATATCCCCACCTGAATGAATGTTTCTGTTGCTAAGGGTTATCTAAAGCCATCATGCAATATTCCATTTCGTGCATCAGAAATCAGCACGTTTTGTGAAACGAGCAACGAAAATGATTACAACTTTTCGCTTTGACTTTGTTGTCATTAAACGTAGGCGTGAGTTGACTTTTGTGCTTTCGATAACAGCTCAACCTTCAGAGCTCGTATCGAGAGCAAACAAGTCACTTCACACAATCTCGTTGGCATTGATGATATCGCACCCTCCCGCGATAAGAAGCGATCCATTAATAGAAGCAAAACAGCGTGCACATACGAAATCCCAACTTAATCCACTTGAATTTTTTGTGAATTTTGTGGAAAGCTGAATACAAACAGAAAATAACCAATCACTTGTCTACGGCGATCGTCACGAAATTCGTTTGAGTTTGTTATCATTCGCGACGAAAAGCTGCAAATAATGGCTTTGTATCAGCGCACGCCACTTAGCTAAGCAGATTATGGAGCTGCGGCGTTGCGACGGAATTTGTTTAATCTGAATTCGCTCCAATGCGCAGAAACTATTGGTTGCTAATAGGATTGACATTAGTTTCGACCATAAAAGAGATGGAGTGTTTTTTTTGGAATCCCGAGCGATTTTGAATTGGCGTCTTTTAATGTAGGCGTGTTTTGTTTACAAAAGCAAAGCAGGTTCAGCAAACTTTACAAAAGAAATCGAAAACATCTTGATTACTACTTGATTTCTACTTTAACTCAAAACAACAACAAACCCCGATGTGTAGCATTAATCAAATGACTGATTTGTGATGTGTCGATAAAACTGTCAGCAATTGAGCTGCTGTTCAAGAAGTCGATGGCGCTGAAGTCATTTTTGGGAATCTTTTCGTTGCACTTCCGACGACTGCAACGATATTGCAACAGGTGTGCTCTTTTGAAGAATATTCTCCAAAAGCTGAATGAAATAGAGTTTGTTAATAAATAAATGGAGATCTCTCGTGCATGCATTGCCCTCGCGACCCCTTTAGAGGAACATGTGGGTCACTGAAAATGATGATGATGATGATGATGATGAATAAATTGTGGAATTATTTGTTTTCATTTGACTGGATGACAATTGGGAAGATGGTTTTGACATCGAATGCCATTGAAAGTACTTACGAGTGCAATTTTTAAGAATAATTGAGTACGATCGTTTTATTTACAATGACTGCTGGTGTGACCGTAAAACAAACACGCTTTACTTGGAAGATTGTATTAGGTAGGTAAACACACCTGGCAATGACATTCCATCATTGAGAGTTTGACGCAACAAGAACGTGTTTTTTTGCGATTAAAACATGTAGTCAAAATCGGCATCGTCTTCGGATCAAGTAGTTTCAATTGGATTGTGTCATTAATATGTAAATATAGAAATTGTAAAACAGACAGACAGTGAAATTGAAATGTATGCGTCAGACATTCCGCCAATCAAGTGAAATCACAAAGGCTTACAAAATGATCACGTTTATTGAAACTTTGATTGGAATACTTTAACTTCCTTTTCTCCTCTTAACATTTTCCTCTGTAAAACTCTCTACAAGGATAACCTATCAAAAATGTACCATCCTTGTTTCCTTAGTGGCTCTTGGTTTTCGTGTCAATTTAGCAGCAGTATCAACAGAACAAATAAACAAAACAAGCAGCGGTCAAATAGAAATCAGTCAACGTGTGGACTGATCTTTCGATACATCACTTCACTATTCTAAAATTAGTAATAATTGCAAACCACAGGATGCAGACTACACACTTTCTGAGCTTTAATAATAATAATAATGGCGGTGCTACAGTCCGAGGTGGACCTGGGCTTCTCAGCAACCACTCGTGTTGTGCGTGCTATTGTTCTCCCCCGAGTGGTGAGGACCTACAGTTTAATGCCGACTCAGAACGGCGAAATTGAGAAGCTTTTTCTTGACAGTTATACTCTTTGAGCATTGTCAGTGATAGGAAAGAGGTGGAGCCGTGAAAAAATTTTAGATGATTTTTTGGGACTTGAACCGACAACATCGAGCGTAGGAGTCGACGCACCTACCCACTACCTACGCCACGGCGTCCTTTCTGAGTTTTACTCCAATAAAAAGTTTTCTCTCAGCATTCAAACAAGAGGTCACTGGATGGCCGGGTCTCGGCTTGAAAAACACTTCCGCTTGAAAAACACCACAACTATCCTCAAGTCTGAAGGACCGATTTGTATTCCGAGACTCACAGTAGCCCCCAGCACCAGTACCAACATCCATCTTGGATCTGTCAGTATGGATGGCAAGTTCATTTTATTCGCAGACTTTACCCATATCCCATTCTTTTCTGCCAGGAATTCTGATAGAGAATCTCCGCTCACAGTTAAAATGAGGTATGATATAATCCGTTTCCGTCCGGAGTCTCGATATATTCCATCTGTCCAGAATTGAGGCCTGACCATAGGGCTTGGCTATCCATAGGCCAGTTTCCCTTAGCCTTAGTGCAGTCTTAGCTGCCAAGGTGCTGCAGTGGATATCAAGCGGAAGAAGATTCAATATTGTTACCAGAGCTGCTGTTGGTGTTGATCTCATCGATCCTGTCACCGCCAAACAGCCTGCCCTTTGAATTTGTGTCATATTTCCAAGGTGGTATTTCTTTTCGAATGCTTTCCACCAGACAATTGAACCGTAAGATGGGCAGTGTATGTACGTATATCCAATATACCACTTTAGGCTTAAAACCCCATGTCTTCCCGAAAGCTCGATTGCATGCAGATAATGCCACGTAGACCTTCTTGATTCGATTAGGATGGAAACAAAGATGAATGAGAAATAAACTGGGCAAGTGCGAGTTGTACTCGCACGGGGAAGGTTCCGTCGCATAATATTGATGGATGATTTCTGAATATCAAACGACGTTTCCAAACTATTTCAGTTGAATTTTCTTCTAACTTCAATCCAAATCAACCATTCATTCATACATTCATACTTCCAAACAAACAAACATTCATCCCTACATGTACCTGAGATAGGTTTTTTCCAAGTTTATCCAACACAGAAAATCCCTTCCATCATACACATACCCAATCACTGCTCATGCCTGCGGTGTGTGTGTGTTAATTTCTGTTGGGCATTTAGGGGTGAGATCGAAAAGATAACACTCATCAACGAATAGAGTGGCCGAACACAGCATGAAATTATGTGTGAAAATGAAAATTGTTATCATTTTAAATCTTAGATATCTCAAAATTTCAACATGAAT
This sequence comes from Myathropa florea, assembly GCA_930367185.1. NCBI lineage: Eukaryota > Metazoa > Arthropoda > Insecta > Diptera > Syrphidae > Myathropa > Myathropa florea. Next base: position 85,320,424 of record OV884004.1, read on the forward strand.
TGATATTTTGAAATTTATCATTTCTTAATGCTTACGCTGAGGTCTTCAAAACTGCGTTTTCAGATCTTCAAAATTCGCATGTCGATGATTGACCGTTTTTGGCCAATATCTCGAAAACTATTAGGGCCAGAATGCTAAACGAAAGTAGTCAATAAAGCCAAGATTTTGTGATTTTTTTCAGATTTTTAAACACTTTGGTTTAGAAATGGCAGGGGGCATTAAAAAAAAACTTTGGAGCTCCATATTTTCCGAACGGTACTTTGGATCAAAAAGTGTTGAAGCAAACCTCTACCTCATTTCAAAATATATATATCGATGGGGTGCGACAATGTTTCAAAATTAATGTCAACTTCACTTGTACTGGAGCCACCCCCAAATGGCCCCAATTTTTAAATTTGGGTGCATGGGCAATGACATCTAGGTCTGAAGTACCTAATTCCAAAATTTCATGCCGATATCTTCATAAACTTCGGAGATAAAAAAGTGTGATAGACACGACGGACGGACGGACACACAGAAATTATAAAGGTTCCGTTTTTGTAGGCGGAACCTTAACAAGGCACGAACTGGTAGCCGGACTTTACTATATCAACGAAGAAATTTTTACATTTACACACAATTTTGGCACAGCGAGTACAGGGTCAAAGATTTTGATTGCGACTGTGCCTATCAAGGACTTCCTTAATTAATTTTAAGGGTATAATGGTCCTGTACAGAGAGAGATGAGATGGTTAGGATTCTGTAGCTTTGTTTTAAGACAGAATGCGCTACTGACTACAACGAAACAGAGGACGTCCACGTCTAAGGTGTACAAAATTGGACAGGAACCTCAACCAAGTTAGTGTGCGCAATTGGAAGCAGCTGACAAAAGATCGTGCGTTTATGAATGTAACGCAAGGGTGATGTCGAATCGATGCCTCGGTAACGCGTGTCTAAATTCACTCATACTTTTCTATTGAAATGTCCACCTCTGTCGTACGTCCTCTTTCCAAAGGGCAAACAACAGCTTCTGCTGAATTAAGTCAGCTCAAGAGCTGAGCGGAAGCACATGATTTGTATCCAAGATTTGAAACCCGGTACTTGAAATGTCAGCAATTAACTTATGACCGCGTTCTTAGTACTATATCCACGGCATGATGCATGTACGTTTCGTGCTATGTTTACGGGCCGCCGAAAGTCGTTTCCTGTCACTCTGACCGTTAAGTAAGTCATACAATACACGTGGGAATTTGCGCCCCAGCAGCTGGTATTTGCATAAAATCTTATCGAGAAGATCTTTTTGACACAAGCAAGCTGAAAATGATTCACTTCTAACAAGTCTACTACGACGGTGAAGACATTCTGCTCAAAATAATGCGCAAAAGAGAGATTTATGATACGAGAATGAAGCCCACATTAGAACAAACTCACATTCAAATGTTTCATACTTTTAATGATCTACTTTATTAGTCTTATCTCCTGCATTGACATTGAGTTTACGATTCACGGGCCGAGTCTCGCTTCAAATGGACTTCCATTTTGGCCAAGTCTTGATCTCATTAAAGAGCTTGGTCCCCGGGCAGAGAGTCGCCTTTGTCTGTCTGTGACCCAGAAGAATGTAATCGCTCTTCAGATGTCCCCCCGATACGGCCTGCGCAATGAGGTCTTTCGCGTTGTTGAGCATCGTTGACGATGGGAGTTGTTCTGTGAAAAATGGTCAAGACGTTAGTCCAGCTTAGTTCTGTTTTGGGGCAAGTGAAACTTACTCTCGAAATTTCCCAAGAACACAATTCCGATGCTCTTCGAGTTGTAATTTGGTGCGTGTGAGCCTAGACGACCGAAGCCCCGTCCCTCGTACACCTTTCCGTCGCCGGCCACGATGAAGTTGTACCCAATGTCGTCGAACTTGCGTCGGTTCTTGTGATCCGACTGGATGTTGCGAATCAATTGCTGGCACCGCGATGAATCAGTGCATCCATTCGGGTGATCCGAGTGATGGATGACGACGTACTGAACCGGTCCATTAATTTTTTTGGTTGGATTTGAACCTCCTCCCCAAGCACTGCGCGGTTCAATGCTGATGCCAGAGGAACACTGAATGGCTAAAGTGAGAGAAGATGATGGTTGAGAGATGTTGTCAAATGGGAAACAATTACGAAGAGAACTTACCAACTACGAGGAGGACAGCGGAGATCTGCAGTGCGACTTTGGAAGACATAGTGTTTGTGCTTGAGGAACTGTTGGCGAAAGAATGTGTGCAAACGTCGAATTATTGGGGTCTTATAAGTGAGTCTAGTCGTCAAAGAAAAGCGCGGGGGTTACCCTGGTCGGATGTGATTTCCAAAATAAATTCACGAATCCGCTAGTACTTCTCGTGAAAACTAACTATCGGTGAGAGGTGTTTACAATCATAAAAGATACAGAGTCTTTGGGACTTTTGCGGTGTGACTCATAATTGTCGTCATGAATAAATTACGATCACAATGGCCCACGATAGGCGAGTAACGAAAGAGAAAAGAAGAGGAAATTTGAAACGTTATCAACATCAATCGGTTTAATTGGATGTGAGTGAAATACCGCTCTCAGTCGGTGAACCACTGCGTCCCACTGTGGACAGCAGTCCAGAAGAAGATGCCACAAGGTTGAAACTTTAGCAGACTGGTTCACAATTTGTTTTTCTTGACAAAATTAACGGTCTTTTTTGGTTGATACTTTAGCATTTGCGTTTCTAAAATTTTGTTGCATGTAGAGATATGTATACAATGCTAGCTGTTAACAGGGTTACAGGTTTATTTCTTTACGGTTTGCGACAATGCGTGTGAAATTTTGTTAAAATACTAGAAACACGTGCTATAGGTATGCATGTTTCGCAGGGTTTCCTTCTCCTGTTCCTCCCGCTTACGTACTAAACCACACTTCAGCACTCATCAAACACTCTTGTTAGGTTTTCTTCTCTCTGGTAGTTGGCAACTGTGCAGTATTTACCCAAAGCGATCGTTTGGGCCATTTTTAGAATTTCTCTTCTCTAGAGCTTGCCTTGCACTCCAACTAATTACTAATAACTCCAGTTAATAACAGACACTGTCTTATGATTGACTACATTTTCTGATCTTGGCAAGTCCACTCTGTTTTCTGCAAAAACGTCTGCTTGCTCTAGTGTCCTTTTCTACATTTAGGCATTCGGACATCGTGTTCGATTTTGTGGAGATGTATTTAAAAGTTCCCACGTCCAGAAAGGATCTGCGCGAGATTGTAATTGGAGTCTCTCGGCCTATTCCCTGTGGATCGGTAAGAAGACCACTCTCACTTTTTTAAAGAGTCTGATACCTTCCTGTTGTCTTTAGTCTGCTGGCGATGCTCACCTACGAAAAAAATCCTTGCGTTTCTTTGTGAGGAGGCCAGTGGTAAGGGATTTGGCTGGAATGCGCACTGGATAGTTTGAGATTGTCCTTAAGCCGCTGATTGGCTTGCTTGCACAGAATCTGAACGCTGATTATAGCATCCTTTCCGATTTCTTTACCACAAGTGCTCCCGCCCAAACCGGTGTGGCATAGGAGAACACTTTGAAACATTCTCGTTCAAGTAAGACCCTGTGCGAACATGAGGATCTACGGGAAGCATTCGAAAGAGCGCTGTTTGAAAGCCTGTTATCTAACATGACTGCGACAAATGACTGCTTGTATTTGATCGTCTAGTATCTAGTATCGACTATTTGCTCACCGTTCTTGCGTCTAATTGTAAAAGTACAGATTAAGTTTTGTGGCCCATTAAATCCAGGCCTGCTGCCCAATCTTTTATTCCCGCAACTGCTGGATTTGTAACTTCAGGGATTTGTTGGCTACTCTCAGAAAATGTCGTCAGCAAAACCAATGACTTGCACTCCTTCGGGTCGGACTCAGTTGAAAGCTGTCATACATTCTGTTACGCAAAAGTGCTTCAAGGACTGATCCTTGTGGGACCTCCGCTGTGGCGGTGTAGTATTTGATGTCATCGTCGGTATGGTACATGATCTAAAATAGTTCGTTACAATCTTCAACATACGGAAGGGTTGATAAATATTTGTATGTGCGGCCGATTCATTGATTTGGAGGCGCTTTTATTGTCTGTTGTAATTACTGCGCAATTCTTCTTTGTCGCCCGGTTGCTTTTATGGCCTCGGTTACTAAATTTTTTTGTTGTATTTGGTTTCTCAGGCTATCGAACTATGCAGGGTCTGACCCATAGCAAAAACTGCATTCCATACTTGACGGTGCCGGGTACGCTGCTTCCAACCATCAGCTTTCTTGCGTTCGTGATCGTTTGGTCGTTATACAGAAAGATCGGTCCTACTGTTCTTCTCGAACTAGTAGTCTCGGAAAAAGCTTATCCCTTCGCTTTTCGGAGTCGGCATTAAACTAGTACCACGCATAAAACGAATTATTTCTGAAGAAGCTAGGACCAAGTCCACCTCGGACTGTAGCGCCATCATTATTACCACTTTATTATTAGGAGCCTCGGGATCAAGGTCCTCCTTAGCGGAAGTTTAGTGTTTACGCGCTTGATAATTCCGAGCCATTTATTCGGCGAAGCTTTGCCCTTCTGACCATATCCAAATTTGTATGCTTGTCTTAGAGTTCGAGATTATAATCTTACCCTTTATTCGACTTCCTGGCAAATATCCGACCCATTTTTCCTTCGAAGGCTCTAAGGATTGCAGAGCTATCCTGTCTATCGTACAGCTTCATTTAACAAGGCGTTCAGAAATAGGGTTTTATAGAACACGTTTTTGGTTCTTCGGGTCATGAGTTGGTCGGCTGTTGCCAAACAAAATTCTGCGGATCGTTTGTTGTGTTCACGTTTGAACCGTCTTGTAGTCATTGAATGTGACGTTTTGTGTCAAGTAGTGAGCGACGTATCGGCAGCATTTGCCTTGTTTTCTCCTCATTGTTCTTCAGAACAGCTCGTTTCGCCTATTCAGTACAAAGGAGTACACTATAGTACTATACACATAAAGTACTATAAAAGATATTCATCTCAATGTATTCTCAATAAGATATATTTAATAAATTGAAATAAATTGAAATTGAAGCGTCTCTCTGCTGATATCAGTTGTTTCAAATGATTGGAAAATCCTAGAATGGAACTGCACAGAGTTTGGTGCGACTCAACCGGATTAATTTTCCCGGGATTAAGAATTTGGCCATTGCATGGAGCATGGAGTATATGGAGCTGATACTCTAGTTGTCGAGCATGTTCTCGTTTTACTCAAATTCCGCATATGAATGATGCATGTTCCCTATCAGAACATCACAGACTCCTTAGAAGAGCTTTAATGGCGGCCATCTGAGCCTGCGTCTTTGTTGTTCTTCAGTTTTTTGACAATTGTGTCGGCTTCTTTAATGTGGGAGGACTAATTCATCGGATAGAGATGGGTTTTGTTCGTTCCCTGTCACATTCTTCCTGTCGTGCTCGTTAAGCAGCTGAATAAATTGGCTGCGGGTCGGACCAAGGACTACCCTCAGTGTTTTGAAAAGACTGTGTCTTTCCCAAGATCTTTCGTTAGACTTTTGGCTTTCCTCCATATCCCTGGGGTTGGAGGCTGCGGAAACCTTGGCTAAATTCGTAAAAGTCAACAAAATGCACATCGCGTAAGCATCACTTCCTATGTAATGCGGCGCAACGATTTTTTGATGTTGCGATGCATGACGATGCCTTAATTTTGTTGAGGTTTCTGAACGGCTTATTGTTTTGTAGGTCAATTTTCTTTTTTTTTCGTAAAAATGCCAAAAAGTTGGCAACGACGATTTTTCTAAATAATTTGACTAATAATGTTTTCAATACAATCACAGTTGAGTGGGAAATATTGTTGATTTCATTGCATACAATAATCTATGATGCGCTGGTTGTTTTTGCTTGCGCAGCGGTTGCTTTCATGTTACATTTTAGAAAGCGATACAAGTATCAGTGCCAAATGTCTGGAATTATGGCTGAAACACAATAGTGCGTCAGCGTCAGCGCTGTCTTTCAACGCACACAATTCAATGGACATTCACGAAATACTGCAGCAACCTACGTAAATGAAAAATGAGAGAGATGAGAGGATCGTAATAAAACGTAAAACGTAATCCCAACGCACGTCATTATTCAACATGTTGGAAATTTTTTTGACAGAGGGATGCGCTGTGAGAGCAAAATTGAGAAATGCTTCCCAAATTGAGAGTTTTTTCTCAAATTGAGAACATTTTGTGGCAACTGACATTTGAGAAATGAAAACAGCTGACTAAAATTATTTCAACGACAAAACTAATTTGAATGAATACGCCAAATTAGCAACAAGAATCACTTTTTTAATTTTTTTAACTTTCTTGGCATTCATTTTCCGCAATTAATTTCTTTAACGTTGAATTGTTTGACCAGAATATTTTTTGATTTGACATTTCAGAAATTAAAACAGCTAAGGAAATATTTCTTATTTGGTATTTGAGAGAGAGAGGGAGGAGCTTATTAACGCCCCTCCGTAACGTGAAGTCGACTAGCGCAACGCACTATTGTGTTTCAGCCATTAATAACGCTTGACGTTGCAGTACTGCGCTAATACTGCGTTTACGAACTCACCACTTTTCTTTCGGCGTATCTTTCTCCTCTTATATTTCTTTGCACCTCTTGCACTGTCTTGGTTTTTTGTTGCAGTTTCTCTTGGTTTGCCTCTTCAATTGCTCGTTTTTTCTGCTCAGATTCGCTGTCAAGACAGGGGGTTTCTTCTCGAGAGTGGGAGATAAACTTAGGTTGCTAAATTTACTACTGTCTCTATGAAAATATAACTCAGAAAAACCAGAAAAGTTACCGCTGCGATTTAACGATGGATTGTCAACACCTCTCGTGGAACGGTTGTCTCCAGGTCTAGCAAAAGTAAGACCAGAAGTAAGACCTCCTAGAAGTCAGAGTTTACTGAGCAGAGGGTAATTTGCACAGGCATTGACGAGAAACCAACAGCTCAACTCTGACGTCTACAAGGTCTTACTTCACGATGCCTGCTGCCTTCAATACTACGGCTCATCTAACTTGATCGTCTGGCCCCGACGTAAAATGCGATGAACGAAAGTTAGGTACAAGAACCCTAAGCATTGGACCAGACTTTTTACAGCACCGACTGAGCAAAGAAATTAGGTCAGCAAAACAAAAAAGTTGTCACTGTCATTTTCTTTGTGCGAATTTACGACCGAAACACTCCGTAGTCTGTAGGCCCAGCTTACCCTTCGCTCTGTCAACTCTGACGTCTAGGAGGTCTTACTTCACAGTCTTTCGTCGATGACTGGTGCCGTCAAAGCTGCTGCTCATTTTACTTGACAATCTGGACTCAATGTTGACTGAAAATCGTCTCAAGAACCCTAGACATTGGACCAAACTTTTTACACCATCGACTGACGGAAGAAAATGCCTTTAGCATTGAGATCTCACTCGTCTTTATTTGTCTTTATTTTAAGCATACAACCGTTCAATTATAAATAGACTAAGCACATAAAAAACTAACAATAAATACAGAATAAATATTCAACCTCTCCGGATCCACTCATCAACTATATACAGGGATTCATTATCTCAGAGGGACTTCCTCTGCACCAGCATCGTCTGAAGTCGTCGCCTCAGTAGACAACGTTGACTCTGTTGTCTGGTGGTGGCCGGTAGCACCAGTAGGAGCCAACCACGCCGAGTCCGATGAAGAAGATGGTGAACGTTGACAGGCCCAGTATGACGCCGGTTGTGACGTCGTGGAGCGGCAGGCCGGGATACGGATCCAGTGCCAAGAGAACCAGCAGCCCGCAGCACTTCAGGAGACAGAACATTGTGACCAGGACGTAGCCCGAGGTGTAGCTCCGATTCGGGAGCCACTCGCTGTGGCGGGACCGGAAGCCGAGGAATCCAAGGCCGACTCCGCAGAACGCAGCTGCTAGACTGAATTGGAGATAAAACGACTTCCCCATCTGCAAGACAAAGAGGGTTACTGATTCGGACTCACAGGAGGAGATCTGCTTGAACTTACGTGCGCGATCATGTAGATGCAGAGCCCGGAATTCATGGCGCTTCCGAGGATCAGCATCAGCGACACGACGGCCAGCGTGGCGGTGGCGTTGGCCACCTTCTGTGGGTAGGAGTTGTTCCAGGACTTGTTGAGGGACTCGTCGCCCGGGTTGATGGCTGTGGCGACTCTGGGAGTGATCACAGCGGTAGTCCGTAGGTCCACTGGGATGTGGGCAGAGGCCTGCTTGGGGCACTCGTACTGCAGCCGCTGCGGAGAGAGCTCCTTCCTCCGCTCCGGCTGCATGGGGTAGATCTGCTGGCTTTGGTAGTAGCGCGGTGTGCTTTGGTTGCTGTGCCTCGGCGTGGACATGGTCCGTTTGATGGGAGTCTTCCGCGGAGTGGATAGGAGCTCGTGGAGCTTCCGCGTGGCGGCCGGGTTTTTGAGCGGCGTATTCGGGTAGGAGGAGATGATTTTTCCCTTCTGTGGCGTTGACGTCTGCAACGGTGTTCGCGGGGCTGGATCCTGGGTGCTGTGACTTGCGTTGAGGTCCGATGTGCTGAGGCACGTCTCCTCCTCGTCCGTGGGGATGACCGCGTAGCGGTGGGTCCTTCCGTTGTGCATCTGGATGATTTCGTGGTTGTCGTCGACGATTTCCTCGTCCTCTGCCGTTGGAACCATGGCGTAGCGCTGGTTGTTCTTCTGGTCCACCAAGACGAAGGACTTGCTTCCAAAGTCGCTGGAGAAGGCCGGCTTCATGCGTGGCTGATCCTCGAATGTTGGCAGCGGGGGAAGGCTGGTGAACTGTTCCGACAAATCCTCCTGCAGGGACGTTGGTTCGCTGTGCTCGGCGAGGTGTGCATAGCGGTCGAGATTATCCTGACTCTTGACGAATCGCTGCGACGTTACGATTTCCGCTGGACCAGGCACTATGGCGTACCTATCCTTCCGCGTGTTGGGCAGATCTTCGACGGGCACCAGAGCGTAGCGCCCACTCCCCGAACGCGTTTCAAAGGGGCCGGCTGTATGGTTCAAATTCACTGCCGGCTTAGGGCCCGGACGAGGTGGCGATGAAGCCGCAATGCACTGCTGACTCTGCCTTTCCGTGGCGGCCCCCTTCCGGGACGTCGTACAGAACGATCGCGTCGACACACTCCGCTGAATGCGAAGTGGACCGTCACGGGCATTTTTCACCAGTCCACCGTTCCCGGTGGCCACCGAGAAATTCAAACTCCGATTGTACACAGATTGCTCTTGTTGCTGAACGGACGACGGGACCGGATAGAATTCACTGTTTTGGCAAAACGCCGGATTCGTGTAGTTGTGACGAGACATTGTCGCTGCTCAGGGCTCAAACACTTAAATCACTTCTCACAGAGTTTCACTATTCCCGTCGAACTGCACACGATGAGATCCTTTCTCGAACTGAGCACGCGATCACTGCGACCACTCCGTCGCAGTCCGGAGTTCTGCTCCCTAAACGAATTGTAAATTCCGTTTCCAACCAATGGTTCGATGTCGAGGAGGGATTGTACAGTGAGTTGCCGTTCAGATATAACATCTGCTCCTGCTGCTCGTCTGTACTACTTAATGCTGGTGAGGGTTTCTTTTTTGCTCTCGAATTGAGGGGTGAAAACACGAAGTGACAGCCGTTTGCTTCAGACACTCACACAGGCGCACGGCGGTAATGTGACTTAGGCAATTGGACAATGGGATAGTTGTGCGCCGCGGCACCGCACACGCACGCATGGGGTAATGAGGGGGATTTTAGAAATTTAGCCGTTACAAGTCTACGGTTTTGTTGTTGTTTCCATGCTGATATGATGTGGGTTATGGCGGCGGAGAGGAGAGGGCGGCGGGTGCCATTATGGAATGTGACAAATCCGTGGAACGAGTGTTCTATGCGGTATCAAAGGACATGCTCTTGTGCGCTGATATCGCCTTTGAGAGCATTTAATTGATGACAGCCAAGAACCCTAAACCGTGGAAGAGTTAAGGAAGAGGGGTGTGTGCCGAATCTCTCGGTGGCTGGTCGAGGAGTCTCTAGGCCGTCGACGGGTGTTCATTCATACACGCATTTAGGGGATTTAAATTGAGCCGTGCTCGTTGGGGGTTGCCTGAGGACGTGTCGGTATCTTGAAGGCTGTAAAAAAATTCCAGAAGGGATTATTTGGAATTACGTAGCAATGGATGGCTCCGCGCATCAACAACTCACTGCCAGTACACCACTGAGCAGGTTTATCAAACAGGTTCCGAGAATTAAATTGCTTCTGAAAGCGAATGAGGATTCGGAGTCAAAACAAGGCTGATGTCTTCTGAGCAGGAAAGGAAGCGATTGAAAGTGCGGATCTTAGGCAAAGGAGGGAATTCAAATTGGGGTTGTATGTGTGTTGTAGGCTGCTGTCCAAACTACAGTCAAAATCGGTTACAACTAGAGTCCGACCGACGGCCAATTTTTCGGCCGAAGACGAAGCCGAATGTTCGGTCGGACTCTAGTTACAACGGCCTTCAAGGGACTGACGAATTTCGTCGTTGGAAGCGATATGGCGTTGTAAACGATTTATTATGCTATTGGATTATACGACTGAATGGCGCAGTTAGTTAAGTGCCTGCCCCAAGTAAGAGGGGCCCCAGGTTCGAATCCCACTGAAATCGAATCTGGTCCAGTCACCATTTGCCGTTGGGATCAAATTAACGGCAATGGACCAGTTTTGAGTCTGAGTGCGCCAGTAGTGCTTCAAAAATCATCCGAAAAAAAAGCTATTGGATTGCATATAATGGAGCTCAGGCGGGACCTAAGAATTTTGTCGTTATTAACCGATGTCGTTGTAAGCGATTTTGACTGTACATAGATTTCGAAAATTTCTGAGAAATGGAACAAGATTTTGTGAAGAAAGTGAAGAAGAAAGGAACGAATTGACGAATATTTTGCAAAACTTGTGCTCGTCGAAAACCGAAGCTAAATATAACCCACTTATTGTCGTCTCTCGGCTAACTTTGAATCCAATACAGACAGTATAGGCAGACAAAGGGCTGTACGCAGCCAGTTATGGATAAATATGCGACGAAGTGTGTGGCCGACATAAGCACTTATCCGAGAGATTCTCTGACCCAAAATTGGAATGAATTTTAGAGTTGTTAATCGAAGTAGATTTCAGAAAGTGAATGACAGTGGTCCGAGATCAAAATGTGATGTTCTTAAATCTGCTTCATTAGCTTCCTGGAACCTCGAAGGAGATAAAGTGGTTATGGCTCTGTACTTTTTTTCCTTTGCTCCTTTTTTCCGTAAAGTTGGCGGTACATTCGAAGTAATGACTGGATTCATATTTGCTTATGAATAAAATCACAAGAAATGGCTCAGCCAGAATAAAAACCGAACCAAGATGGGACACCGCCTAGAAATTCAGCTCTCGCTGTTGAATTTGGACAGTAAAAGTAAATATGTAAGTTCTGGATAGTGGTTCAGCAGGGTTTTGTGAATGTTAGAAAATGGTAGGTAAAAAAAAGGCAAATACTACTGTTGTTCTTTAAAGGAGCCTGTACGCTATCATTTTCAAATGACATTCTCCATGAACTGTAGAAAAAAAATGATAGCGTGTGGGTTAAAATGATAAATGACGAGTAAAATGATGGCAGATATAATGACTCACAAACATTTTTGTTGAATTCTTGAAATGATGGAAAGGGTTGAATCGGAAATGATAATTTCTGGAGAGTACAATAAAGATTGCGCATCGAAGCAATTCTTAAACTTAACTCAGTATACGCAATTCGGTACTCCTATCAATCAATCTAGCCTCTCTTTTACTTGCATAGTTTGTCTTTGTTTTTCGCATTTCAACATTCGCGTCTGCATGGGATGAACGTTAGACTATACATGGTTTACCATCTAGTGCTTTTTTTTAAATCATAGGTCATTTTGACACTGACAGCTGTTTCCCGCTGAACATTTTGACAAAATATACCTCCGCGGAACGAAACGAGTCGCTGTACGCTTGAACAAGTTGGAAAATATTGAAAACTCATTTCCAAAGTGAGGGCTGTGTAGCCCAACCAGTGCGTTTTTTTTGAAAATAAGTTTTGGCCGAAATGAAGCACCCACCGCGACTGCTGTACGCAAGTTTGTTCAAAAAGTTCGTGAGACTGGTGTGCTAGTAGACAACACTCATGGTCCCCGTTGTCGTACGGTGCGCACAGATGAGAATGTGGCCGAGTGTGTGAGACGAACATCAACTCGCCATCGATCTCAACAGATCAACATTTCACGCACTAGCCTGGTGTGCCTTGAATGCGATTCCATCAGGTAGGCTACCGCTTGGGAGACCCAGGACGAGATGGTTGGACCAAGTGCAAAAACTCGCCTGGTTGCGCTTGGGTATAGCTCCTGGTGAGGCCTGGAGATCTCTCTTGCATGCATTGCCCCTGCGACCCCTTTAGCGAAACATGCGGAAAACTGAAAATGAGATGAGATGAGCATGAGGAGAATTCTGGTCCAATTGACTCAGCAATTGAAGGCGCACCACCATTCGCTTAGCAGTTTGGGCCTTAGAGCAGCTGATTTGGACAACGATTTTGGGCGAAAAATCATCTTTTCTCATCATTTTCATCTCGGCGGCTACAAAACTACCGCATCTTCTTCTTCTTCCTATTCTTCTTAGGGCGCTACAGTCCGAAGTGGACCTGAGTCTCACTCAACATGCCTCTCCAGCCAGAACGGTCTCTAGCCAGCTGTCGCCAGTTTTGCACACCAACCCGGTCGGGGTCCCCCTCGACTTGAGTGCGCGGTCTTGTACGTGGACATCCTCTATTGCGTTGCCCCACAGGCTCAGAGTCTAAGACTCTTCCGGCCGCATCTGGGATTCAAAAAACCCTCACGTTATTGTCGAGAAGCCAATGCATCCACTGTCACAGAGAGTGGCAGTTTGGTGCGGATTGTGGAGTGGTGGCATCATTGCACTATTTTTCTTTGAAAATGAGGCCGTGAACAACGTTTCGGTCAACGGTGGGCGTTACAAAGCCATGTTTTGACGACCTCTGGTTCATGCAAGATGGCGCGCCATGCCACACAGCCCACGTCACAATCGATCTTTTGCGCACCAAATTCCCAAATCGTGTTGTCACCCGTCTTGGCGATATCAATTGGCCGTCTCGGAGCTGCGATTTGACCCCTTCGGACTTTTTTTTTGTGGTGGACCGTGGAGGACCGATGTTATACAAACAGTTCGGAAACGTTTCAACCACTTAAGGCCAATTTCATCCAAGCAATCCGTGGGCGCCGTGATTGTGTGGGTTCGTGCGTCGACCCATGCGCATTAGACTTTCACAGTTTAGGTTCGAAACCAAGTTCAGACAAACAATTTTTCAAAAAAAAATTTTTCGCGGCTCCACCTCTTTCGAGTCACTGACAATGCTCAAAGAGTATAACTGTCTAGAAAAAGCTTCTCAATCTCGCCGTTCGAAGTCGGCATTAAACTGTAGGTCCCCTCCACTCGTGAGAGAACAATAGCACGCACAACACGAGTGGTTGCTGCGAAGCTGGGCCCAGGTCCACCTTGGACTGTAGCGCGCCATTATTATTATAATCCGCGAGCTACAGCCCGAAACCTTCAACAAGGTCTTGGAAAATTGGGGTGACAGAGTGCGCTACTGCGAAGCCAGCCGAGGCAGCCACTTGAACGACGTTGTATTCCATAATTAATGGGAATGTTTGTTTGTTTCTTACTAATAAAGCCATAATACATGGAAAACATTTTAATTTGTCCATTTTATTACATTTTTAAAAAGAAACTTGTATTTGGCCCTCTCTGTACTTGCATTAGGTAGAGTTAGAGACAATTCCAGCTCTGAACATTTTTTCATGAGTGCGTCTGTTCTTTGGTCTCCTTGGGTTCCTGTATACCCTCCTTATCAACACAGGATGACCGTGTTTACAGAAGAAATATCATTGATGCTTAATCTGTAAAAGTTAACCACTTTCTATGTCAGAATGGTAGGTAGGTAGGTATGTGGGTAGACGGGCTTAAGCCATGCCTCACTTAGGTCCTTAGGGACCCATTGTGATGCCCAATTGGAGGATAGTGTCCCCTTTTTTACCCTTGTCGCACTCATGGTCCTTCGTTGCGCCGGAGCCATCCCGATTTCCTCATAAGCCTGCAAAGAGATCTAAGAGGTATACTTGAGATTTCATGTAAGTCTTGGAAGAAGAATTCTCCCAGTGTTCTATAACGCAACTGACAAAGACTAGGGCAGTGACAGAGGTAGTGAGGAGTATCCTCACGTTCCTCCTCGTCACCACAACCTCTACAAATGTTGTCGTTGGAGAGTCCCATTTTCATGGTATGGTTTCTAAGATGATTATGGCCAGTGAGAGCTCCAACCACCATCGTTAGCAATTCTTTGTCGCACTGAAGGATCTTGTCGGTTTTTGCTCGGTCGTATCTGGGCCATAATGCTTTAGTAGTCGCACATGTAGACAGACCGCGCCATCTACTCGTACTGTTTGCGATTTCAATGATCATTGTATCCACCTTATTCCTCAGCCCTGAGAGTGGCGGTTTAATACCCTGAATTGCTTGTGACGCGTCGGTCACTGACCCTGTTCTGGCAAGTTCATCAGCTATCTCATTGCCGGCTATGTCCCTATGTCCTGGGACCCAGCACAGATTGATCGAGTGCTGTGAGCCAAGAGCCTTTAGATCTTCGCGACAACTTGCGACTAGCTTGGACTTGACTTCTATTGCGGATATAGCTTTCATGGCCGCCTGACTGTCAATGAAAATGGTAATATCAGCTGGTGGTATCGTCATCATTGATATCGTTTTGGCCGCTTCTTTGACCGCCAAGGCCTTCGCTTGAAACACACTGCCATAATCAGGGAGTCTGATTGAGCAGTCCAAGTTTAGCTCGTTGGAGAAAATGCCCGCGCCTGTGCCTGCTTCCATCTTTGACCCGTCGGTATATACCTTTATTGTCGAGTTGTTGATGGGTTCACTGGACGCCCACTCCTCTCTGGTGGGGTATTGGCATTTGAAGGGTCTCTCGAAGTCGAGGAATGGGAGCCTGTAGTCGCTTTCGACTTCTGATACTGCAAGTTTGTTAAGAATACTTGCATGTCCAGTGGTACCGGAGCGCCAGTTGCAAGATTGACTGATTCTCAGAGCACTTTTAGTGGCGATTGCCTGCATATAAAGGTCAAGCGGTAGCATGTGTAGGATCGTTTCCAGTCCAGCTGTTGGGGTAGAGCTGATTGCGCCAGTAACTCCCATACACGCAAGTCTTTGTATTTTCGTCAATGCCTTAAGATTAATGGCTTTCAATGCTGCCTGCCACCAGACTACGCTGCCATACGTAAGGATGGGTCTGACAATAGCGGTATACATCCATAGGATGGTCTTGGGGCTTGGTACCCATTTTTTACCGACAATTTTTGCGCAGATATAAAAAGCGCATATTGCCTTTTTGACCCTTTCAGAGACATTAAGTTTCCAATTTAGTTTCCTGTCGAGAATGATACCTAGGTATCTAGCACTGTCGGATAGCGTCAGTGTGGATCTCTCGATAGATGGTAGCCTAAATTGCGGTATGACTCTTTTGTTGGAGAAGAGAACCAATTCAGTCTTACCTGGGTTAACACCCAGTCCGCAGTTTTTAGCCCATCTAGCTAGTGTGCTTATAGCGCTCTCAAGTACTTCACTTATGGTTGGGAGGAAAAATGTCTATATAATATGTCAGAATACTCGGCGCTATGTTTTAAATGATCTCTTGGCTGTTGGTGAATACATCAATTGATTGGTCAAGTCTAGATTTTTTATAGATTATGCTGCTTCGTTAATTGATACCACTTCCGCTTAGTGTCACAGATTCTTTTAAGAGGTCGCAGAAGACTTAAGCTCCTGTAATTGCCTTCGTTTTTGAGCCGACAGCGTGTAGGGCGTGTAAATACCTCTTATTCACTGATACTTGCTCGAGGCACTCACTCCAGTTTGGAATTCGCATAAAGAACTCGCTCACCGGAGCCAGGCCTGGTGACAGAGAGTTCGTCTTGCTGTACTTGTGTATATGGAGCTGTCCACTATGATAGGATGGACGCGTGCTTGAAGGGTTTTGTCAGTCCAAAGACCTACTTATTGCTCTGAGTACATGGGCGGTTGTGACCTCTCCACCTCTCCAGAAAATTCGTTTAGCTGTTCGCTGACATTGATTGGCACAGAAAATTTATTTACAGTGCTGAAGTTTAAGGTATAGTCTTATGTGCAAAATTCCGAGTCAACTTTGACGTAGATTACTGCCAAATTGCCTAAAAAGTGAACACAGCACTATTTCCTAAGATGGAGGACCCCTATTCGTTTTGGGGTGGTTAAGCGACGATTGTATTCTTATCTTATCGCTCATTTTCCTTATTAGTTTTATTTTCATCGCAGAGTCTGTCGCTGAAAGTCCATGCATGTTTCTCTTCTCTGTGCAAGATACCACGTCACGTTGCGTAAGCAAAAACCACCGCCAACAATCAATCGTGTTGTTGTCGCGTGCGTTGCGAAGCCACCTGACAAAGACGCCAAGTCGCGGCGGTGTTATCTCTGTTTACAAGCCTCAAAGCAAAATTGCTGACTGAACTGAGCTCACTCCACTCGATCTCGATTCAGCCAGAACTCATCGAAGTCGATGTATTGATTGATAGCCAAACGCACACTCCCGGGACAGATCGCCGTCCATGGGACCAACTGTCACAGTGGCATGTGGCGGGACAGATAGGCGATTGTGAGTACAACATCTCGACGTCAGTCGATGATAATCCAAGAGTGAGGCGCACACCTTTTTGTTTGCCCTCGCCTCACCAAAGGTGACCAACATTCCAGCACGAGCCAAACACCGAACAGCTGCGTCAACCTCATCCTTTTCGATTCATCATTATCTCCGGTGGTACACAGTACCTACACACCGCGCACACAACGGAGCAGCGTCTGCCGAGTGTGTATTGTGTGCGTAAACACAGTTTGGGGGACATCATCAAGGTAGGGCCCTTCGAGTAGACTCGTTCAAGGATACTCCCTGCGCTATTCTTAGAGCAACGTCGACGGTATCTATTCCTGTTTCGCGATTATTTCGTAACTTGAAACTTATCGCACACACACACACACGGCAGCGATCCGGGGCCGGCGAGGGGAGGAATCAGAATCGGAATCGAAATCGTACTCCAAGGCGCAGTGCAATCAACCCTCGTTAATGGAGTTTCTTTGGGTTGTGCCTGCAGAGCAGGACGACTGCGGCTCGGTGTGTGTGCGCACAAAGTGAGACCGGCTGCTGCTCGTGAGGAAGTCCTTTGTATTGGAGCACTCGTCATCGTCCTTCCTTTCGTTTCTCCTTTTCGATTTTATTCTTATTTTAATTTCCAGTCCCCTATTGTGATTATAATGATCCCGCTCGGGGAGTTGTTGTTGCACAGAATCCTTGTGTCTGGCGTTTGCATTCCCGGCCGCATGTGCACTTCTTTCTAATTTCTCATTTCCGAAAAAAGAAGGAGCACCGGTGAAACGGAAATTAATTCGGATCTCGGATGTTGGCCTTAAGAATTTTAATTACTATTGAAACGCGAAGCGCAACGTGTGCAAAAATCACTTGGAGATGCCGCCTGCTGGACTGTGCATGTTTACACGGTCGTATGCGTGCACATGTGGGTCAGGGTGTGCGAGCGGACGGATGTTGTGTGGACTCGTTGCGGGCAAACTTTGGTCCAGTTTGCCCGTAATAATCTCCCAGATATGCGAGGCAATTTGGGTTAGGGGGTTTCGCAACTTCTATGCAGATGCATTTGTTGCGAATTTTTTATGACCTTTGAAAGTATTTTTCGCTCGGCGAATCGTGTACGTAGCAATCACTTGCTTAACTGGCGCCCGACAGTGGGTCGTTTTGCTTCAGGCGAACAACCTCTCTGTTGTATGTTCGTTTTTAGATAAAAGTTGTTCACAGAAAGTTTGCGCACAAAGTTTCCATCTGGTCACCAAAAAACAGGGAGGTGGATGGATGGAATGGGGGCGTGTCGATGGTTTCTTTAAATGGCGAAGAAGTTAATCCTTTGTCTAACCCAGGGGGCAGCAGTTATTTTAAAGCCCGTCTAAAATATGGTGCTTCGTAACTATATCTAGGCTCAGGTCCACCCGGGACTGTAGCGCCAGGCAAAGAAATGGGGGAGTTTTGAATGAGTCGCTAAGTTTGTCAATAGGGCTACACGACTGGCTTGGGTGCGGGGGGATTTTTCAGTTACACTACTAAATTCATTTAAATATGGTCAAGGGAATCGGTATCGATAGTAGATAGTAAGACGCGAACCAGCTCTCAGGGACGGCAGAGGTCTTATGATAGAAATTTCGCAAAAACTATGAGAGCTGCTGATGTCTCCAAATAGGACCCACGCGCCACCGTCTCTGTTACGATCCACCCTCGGAAAGATCTCTTCAGGCCTTGGCTCTGAATATTTGGGAGTATCACTGAAAGGAGGAGCTACCTTGTGGCATCTCTCAGATAATTTGAGTTGTAAACCCTGCCATTGGTGAATTAATCACTGATCTGTTTCTCCGTAGCCGTATTGGAAGAGACATGAATTCTGATAGGATGCTACCTTTCTAAGCCTAATTTGCGTGTGTCATCGTCCGCATGGATCATATGTCAACGAGTAAGGATGCAAAAAATTTAAGGGGCATCAAATAACTTGGTGTGCAATATTTGAGACAATTAGCTTGAGATCGTGCCACATCTTCTCCTTCTTCTGATGGCGCTACAGTCCGAAGTGGACATTGTACTCAACCAACTGCCGGATCTTCTTCTTCTTCTTCTTCTTCTTAGGGCGCTACAGTCCGAGGTGGACCTGGGCCTCACTCAACATGCCTCTCCAGCCAGCACGATCTTTCGCCAGCTGTCTCCAGTTTCGCACACCAAGCCGGCAGAGGTCCCCCTCGACTTGTGTGCGCCACCTTGTTCGTGGACGTCCTCTGTTGCGTTGTCCCACAGGCTCAGAGTCGAAGACTCTTCGGGCCGGAGCTAAGTTGTCCATACGCTCAACATGGCCTAGCCATCTTAGGCGTTGGATCCGTAGACGCCTGGCTAGACTCATGTCGCTGTACAGCCCATACAGTTCGTGGTTGAATCTTCTCCTCCAAATGCCATCAACGCAAACAGGACCAAAGATCGCTCTCAGAACTTTTCTCTCGAAAAGACTAAGAGACTGTTCATCCGCTTGGGATATTGTCCATGCCTCTGCGCCGTACAGCAGGACTGGGATGATCAAGGTCTTATATAAAGTCAACTTGGTCTTCCGAGAGAGGGCTCTACTACTCAATTGCCTTTTGAGCCCATAAAAACAGCGGTTGGCAAGAGTTATTCTGCGTTTGATCTCGGTACTGATGTTGTTTGTACTGTTTACCGCGGAGCCGAGGTAGACGAAGTCCTTCACTACCTCAAAGTTATAGCTGCCTATGGTGACGTTCTGGAAAAGTCGTTGATGTTGTGCGTCCTTTCTCGATGACAGCACATACTCGGTGTTGCCCTCGTTTACCGCCAGGCCCATTTTAGCCGCTTCCGTTTCAATGCCAGCAAACGCATCATTGACGGCTCGCTGTGTTCGCCCAATCACGTCAATGTCATCCGCGTAAGCTAGCAGTTGAACGGACTTTTGGAAGATTGTGCCTCTTGTGTTGGCCAGTGAGTTTTGCACGATCTTCTCAAGAATGATGTTAAAGAAATCACATGACAGCGCGTCGCCTTGTCTAAAACCTTTTTGGACATTGAAGGTCTCGGTGAGTTCGTTACCGACCTTGATGGAGCAGCGAGAGTTCTCCATCGTCATCCTGCTCAGTCTGACGAGTTTAGCAGGAATGTCAAAACTAGACATGGCGCTGTATAGCTCGTCTCTATTCACGCTGTCATATGCGGCCTTGAAATCGACAAATAGATGGTGTGTGTCGATCTGCATTTCCTGGGTCTTCTCCAGGATCTGCCGCAGTGTGAAAATTTGATCGATGGTGGACTTCCCGGGCCTGAAACCACACTGGTAAGGACCTATCAGTTTGTTCACGAATGGTTTCAGGCGTTCACACAAAACGGCAGAGAAGACTTTATAGGCGATGTTAAGGAGACTTATCCCTCGATAGTTGGCGCAGTCAAAGGGGTCTCCTTTCTTGTGGATCGGGCAAACGATACTGAGATTCCACTCATCGGGCATGCTTTCCTCCGACCATATCTTACAGATGAGCTGGTGCATGCGCCCTACCAGATCACCTCCAGCTGCTTTAAACATTTCGGCGGGCAGACTATCTGCACCAGCAGCTTTATTAGACTTCAGTCTCGATATCGCTATCTTGACTTCGTCTAGGTCGGGGGGACGGTATTCTCTTCTATCATCGTCCGTTGTGTTGAGTGGAACATTCTGCCTGACAGCGGTATTTGTGACCTCATCGCCGTTCAACAGTCTGCAGAAATGATTTTTCCAAATTCTCAGTATCGACTGCGAATCTACTACTAGCTGTCCATTTTCGTCCCGGCAGGCTTCTGTCCGAACTTTATACCCATTCGATAAAAGTTTTACCCTTTGGTAAAACTTTCGGACATCATTCCTGCCATAACACCTCTCCATCTCCTCGATCGCGCGCTTCTCGTGCTCTTTCTTTTTCTTCCTGAGAAGCCGGTTCTCTTCCCTTCTTCTCTGTTCGTAGAGCTCACGAACAGCTCTCGTGGTTCGATGCAGCGTTGCCCGGTAGGCTTCTTGTTTTGCTGCATGTGCCTGCCTGCACTCGTTGTCAAACCAGGGGCTTTTTCTTGTTGGCGTTTTAAAACCCAGCACATCAGTAGCGGCTTCTCTGATGGCTCTTTGACAACGTTTCCATTCTTCGTCTATTGTTAGTGCAGGCGACGTCGAACTTTCGGAGAGTTTCAGGGAGACTCGATCGGCGAAGTTCCTGGCAGTCTGTTGCGATTGTAGCTTTTCGACGTCAAACCGTGGTTGGCTTCCTCGACTCCGTTCTTCTCTCGATATCCGTGTCCTTACCTTGGCTACAACAAGGAAATGGTCCGAGTCGATGTTGGCGCCTCGGAACGTTCGGACATCAAGAATACTGGAGGAGTGTCTGACGTCGATCGCAACGTGATCAATCTGGTTGACGGTTGAATGATCAGGGGACCGCCAGGTCCCTTTATGGATGTTGAGGTGTGGGAACCGCGTGCTAGCTACAGAGAGGTTTCGCCCCGTAACAAAGTCCACCAGCCTGAGTCCGTTTGCAGACGTGGTGTCGTGCAGGCTGTGTTTACCGATGACTCTAGCAAAGATGTCCTCTTTACCCAGCTTAGCGTTGAAATCTAGGAGCTGCCGGCTCAGGAGCTGTTAAATTAATGAGTCACTTTCCTCTGAAAATAGATCTGCCGGATTTGCTGTAAAGAGGAAGCAAGCAGGTGTTGCTGGCCAAACAAAATCAGTAGCAGACTTCAGCACTTTGATAGCGATATTCTACACCTAATTCAAATTTTGAACCTAGACCTTAAAGTGGTGCCAAGATTCGCTAAATGTCTTACACTCCACTAAAGTAACTACGTGTCGGTGCAATGGATCTAAACTTGATCGCAGTACATCTCTGCTCCTTTCTTTAATAATAACAATAAAACACTTTCACAATATTTATCAAAGTTATATTTTAAGCCCTGTACTTATTAAAGAATAGAATATTCTTATTGTACAGCGATAAATGAAACGAAAATGGAATGAAATATAGCCTGGGTTCACCACGAACAAGCACATGACTTAAACGGGGAACTGCTGCTGCCAATCACATTTTCTATTAGAAGAAATTTAATACTAGAGTAGAGTAGTTTTTAGTAAAACCAAGTAAACTGTGTCGGTCGTTTGGTGGAATAAGCTTTTGCGTAATTACGTAACTGCTGCTTGCATTTGCTAAGGGCCTTTCCTAGTACGGCTGGCTCTGCACTACTAAATCTCCCTCCTCCCGTAGATATCCACATCATGGGGTGCAATCTCAAGGCCATCTTCCAATTAAAATGAAGTGGTTGTTGGTACAATTCGCAGTGGAGTTTCGATGACCTTTCCTTTGACCCCAGTTTTATGGATATGCCGTCTAACGCACGGACTCCTGTACTCCAGCTGCGACGAACATACAAAGTCGGCTTTCCCTGTACTCAGGACTGGCTCTGGCCAGAATCTGAGCCAGGAAAGGAATGTTGTCGAATCTTCATGGACTGCTCCAAGCCCAATGAAGGATCTGGTGTTGGTGCCTTCGTGGAGAGCGACAACTTTGACTGCACACCTCGTTAGGTAAATTTGCGTCGGTTTTCCAAGGGGAAATTTATGCGACCCTAATGGCCACGAACTATTTTGTGAAGATATATTTTTTTGTCTGTAGCGACAGTCAAGCTGGGCTAAGGCCTTGCATGGCAAAGAATGCACGTCTTCTCTGAATTTAATCGGCAGTTTCAATTCGCTAAGACTTGTCTGGTTTCCCTGTCATCACGGGATCACAGAAAATGAGATCGCCGATGAACTTGCTAGGCGAGGATCGCAGGAGGTACTCTCAGGACCAGAACCTGCGCTAGAACTGGCCTGCGTCCTTGGTTAGATCTTCCATCAATGGTTGGACCTCTCGAGGGATGGTCCATGACTCTCTAGGATGTAGACAGACCAAGACCGCATGCTCCCCAACGTCTGTAAGAAATCCGCGGCATTGTTGTTATCTCTTAACAGAAAAGACTGCAGACAGCTTACCGGCGTACTAACGGGGCACTTCACCTTCGCCAAACGCCTAAGTGTGCTTGGCCTAAGCGACGGAACCCTCTGCAAAGCCCGGAGAAGACGATGACACTGCGAAATGTACAGTCTTAAGTTTTTTTTTTAAATACTTTTTCTTAAACCAAAAATGTACAAACTTCTACATATATAAAGTCAGTTAGGTTAGGTCGAAAGACATAGATTAAGGTTAAGTTTAGCTTAGAGAGCCCGTAAAGGGCCAGTAAGTTAGAATTAAGAATTGTGTTCGTTCAACTAGGATAAGCATTTTGTCTAGTATATAAGTACAATGAATTAATCAATAAAAATGCATTAAAAACGAAAACGAACGATGACACTGCAGATCACTTCCTCTGCCATTGTCCCGACTTTACTCGGATCAGGTGGCAGTTATTCGGTGCTGATGAGGTGACAGCTGATGATGAAGGCTCCTCATCACAGAAACGCCCGGTGGCCTTCCTTCGGAAGACCATGAAATTTCAGTAAAAGTAGGTTACTATCTGGCAGTACAATGGACCAGTTTTTTAAATCTGAGTGCTTCACTGTGGAGTTCCAAAAACCTCCGACAGAAAAAAATAAATTTAACTGTGTCATAAACCTCATTTAACCAAGAACTTGATTGTTTTTACGAAGAGCATGGGCTTTAACTTAATACTCGTGCAAAGTCAATGTATTTTGAAATACGTCTTAATGGCACAACAAAATAGCACATACAGTCGCTTCAGGTCAAACTCGCTCACCTGCTTAACACCGTTAAGTTTGCTTAGAATGGTTAAAAACACAAATTAAGAGTTTTGCGTTAATAAAGAAATCGAATTTAGAAGAACTTGCGTTTTTTTATTCAATAGTTTGCTTCAGAAATGTTCAGTATTATATTTATATTATACGTTGAAAACCACTAACTTAGCTTTGACATCTATTAAAAACTATAACTTGACCGATGAGTCAATAACTAGATACACTGACAGCCAATCGGTAAGGCATAGTGTCGAATATTCTGACAAAGAAACGAAAGAGCAGACGTATTCGTTCAGAGTTGGAAAAGTCTCTAGCTTAGTCCTTAAAGAACACCGTACAATAGGAATATTTACGAAATACCGACACAATTACAAAAACGTGTTGAAATTTTATCAAAAGAATGACTTGCAGACAAAGCTTAGGCGGAAAATTGCATTCTACAGTACCCTTCATAAAAATGCTGCGTTCATCCAGGATCTAAAAATACACCTCATATTCGATGCCCTTATATTTAAGACTACTTAAACTAAATAACTTCCACAATGCCTCAAATTTGTTCCTTACAAATGCACTGACCCACTGCTTGAGAACACTTACCTTCAACCGCTCAAAAACACTTAATGGACTCTGACCCCATTCTATTTATTTTATTTTCCAGCATAAACACATCCGATGGATAAGACCTGCATACATTTCTGCTGTACCTCCTTAAATATATGTGCATCAGTACATACGTAGTAAAAGTGCATAATTTTATAGCAGATTATAGCGCACACACATCCACAAAGTTAATACATTATGCATACTTTCAGGCGCACAAAAATGTAGACCACCATTATTCAACTGCATTACCTACACGGACGTTGATGCGAATAATTATTATTTATGTTGATTTTACTCAACGAATGTTTATCGTTTCCCCGCAGGGTTGTTAAATATTTAAAAGCAGTATTAAAAATATGGAAAGACAAAAGACGTAATTCATTTATGATCGAAAATTCTCAATAAATCGATAGAAGTGTTTTATGAATAAAGAAAAGTCAGTTGTTTGTTGCTATGGAAATATTTCGAGTTATGAATTTACAAAGAATACAGTTCAATTGGGAATATTCCTGTGACATGCAAGAACTATGAAAAAGGCGACTTTGGTGGCCTCTATTCGAGGCGGTTCTTTGGTAATTTTTAACACTGGAGCACTCAGAGTCAAAACTGGTCCATTGTACTGCCAGGTAGCAACCTACTCCAGTGCCGTTAATTTGATCCCAACGGCAAATTGTGACTGGACCAGATTCGATTTCACCGGGATTCGAACTTGGGATCCCTCTAATTTGGGGCAGACACTTAACCAACTGCGCCATCCAGTCGGTTCAAATCGGTAACTTACAATTGCTGGCAATTTTTAACAACGCCGACGCACGTTAAATATTTTATGGGTTGGAATATTGATAATATCGTTCATTATCATTTTCTAAAAAAGAAAGGGGGTGGGCGCCCTGGCGTAGTCGGTAGGTGCGTCAACTCCTACGCTCGAGGTCTAAGGTTCGAATCTCGAAAAAAACATCAAACATTTTTTCGCGGCTCCACCTCTTTCAAGTCACTGACAATGCTCAAAGAGTATAACTGTCTAGAAAAAGCTTCTCAATCTCGCCGTTCGGAGTCGGCATTAAACTGTAGGTCCCCTCGCACAACACAACACGAGTGGTTGCTGAGAAGCTAGGCCCAGGTCCACCTCGGACTGTAGCGCCGCCATTATTATTATATTATTATTTTTATTAAAAAGAAAGGGAGGCTACACCTATTTAGGGCGTGCCACTAAAAACTCTCTTTTCTGTGCAGTAGTTGTCTAGTTCAGTTTGAGTAATTCTGCTAAATAAGGCGTTCTCTGTCCATTTTCGTTCGCGGAAATTTACCTGAAGTCCAATAGAGTACTATACAGGGTGGGCCAAATACAAGCTTCTTTCTAAAAATGTAATAAAATGGACAAAATAAAATGTTTTCCATGTATTATGGCTTTATTAGTGAGAACAAACATTCCCATTAATTACGAAATACAACGTCGTTCAAGTGGCTGCCTCGGCTGGCTTCGCAGTACCGCATTCTGTCACCACATTTTTCCAAGACCTTGTTGATGGTTTCGAGCTGTAGCTCACGGATTGCTTGGATGATATCGGCCTTAAGTGCTTCAATCGTTTCCGGTATGTTGGCAAAATATCGGTCCTTCATTGTTCCCCACAAAAAAAAAGTCCAAAGCGGCCAAGTCGCAATTCAGAGGCGGCCAATTGACATCGCCAAGTCGGCTAATAACACGGTTTGGGAATTTGGTGCGCAAAATATCACTTGTGGCATGGGCTGTGTGGCATGGCGCGCCATCCTGAATGAACCAGAGGTCGTCCAAATCGATGTCTTCAATTTCAAAAGTCGGTTAACATGGCTCTGTAACGCCCACCGTTGACCGAAACGTTGTTCCCAGTAGAGCTCTTGATACCCGGGTACCTGGTAAAATGCAGAATTGGGTATTACCCGGGTAAAATCAAGAGCCCTAGTTCCCAGCCTCATTTTCGAAGAAAAATTGTCCAATGGTGCCACCACTCCACAATCGGCACCAAACTGTCACTCTCTGTGGATGCATCGGCTTCTCGACAATAACGTGCGGGTTTTCCGAACCCCAGATGCGGCCCGAAGTGTCTTAGACTCTGAGCCTGTGAGGCAACGCAATAGAGGACGTCCACGTACACAAATCGAGGGGACCCCGGCCGGCTTGGTGTGCAAAACTGGAGACAGCTGGCTAGAGATCGGTCTGGCTGGATCTCCACTTCGGACTGTGTCGCCCTAAGAAGACTAAGAAGAACAAGAAGATGCGGCAGTTTTGTAGCCGCCGAGATGAAAATGATGAGAAAAGATGATTTTTCGACCAAAATCGTTGTCCAATTCGAGCTGAATAAGGCAGAAACTGCTAAGCGAATGGTGGCGCGCCTTCAATTGCTGAGTCAATTGGACCTTCTAAGGGAATAATCCGAGATCTTTGTGCAAAGTTCTCCTCAGGCTCATCCCATCTCATCTCAATTTCAGTTTTCCGCATGTTTCAATAAAGGGGTCGCAGGGGCAATGCATGCACGAGAGATCTCCAGGGCACTCGATCCTCCGCCATTGACTCTAACTCATCAGGAGCTATGCCCAAGCACAGCCAGGCGAGTTTTTGGACTTGGTGCAACCATCTCGTCTTGGGTCTGCCAAGCGGTCACCTACCTGATGGAATCGCATTCAAGGCACACCAGGCTAGTGCGTGAAATGTTGAGCTGTTGAGATCGATGGAGAGGTGATGTTCGTGAATTGAGTCTCACACTCCCGGCCACAGCAGCCAGATCTGTGCTCATCTGTGCGCACAGTACGAGAACGGAGTGACCGACCATGAGTGTTGTCTACTAGCATACCAGTTTCGCGAACTTTTTGCACAAACTTGCGTACAGCAGTCGCGGTGGGTGCTTCATTTCGGCCAAAACTGCACTTTTTTTCAAAAACGCACTGTTTGACCTACACAGCACTCACTTTGGAAATAAGATTTCAATATTTCTCAACGTTGTTCAAGTGTTAAGCCACACATTTCGTAGCGCGGAGGTATGACACTGACTTTCTGTCAAGATTTCAAGCGGGAAACAGCTGTCAGTGTCAAAATAGCCTCTCATCTCATCTCATCTCATCTCATTTTCAATGGCCCGCATGTTCCACTAAAGGGGTCGCGGAGGCAATGCATGCACGAGAGATCTCCAGGCCACTCGATCCTCCGCCATCGACTCTAACTCATCAGGAGCTATGCCCTTTGATTTAAAAAATAACCACTGGATGGCCCAACTTGTATTGTTGAAAATCGGTAAGAGCGACATTTTCCCCGTAACAAATATTATAAACCTCGAAGCCATTAGTTAAGCAAGAGACAAAAAAAAACACACCATTAGGCGTAAACAAACCTGTCTTCCCCAAAATCCCCATTTTCCCCCTATCCCATCGTCAACGAGTCACGCATCAATAGCAGACCCTTCAAAATTGAGTTTGGTAACGGTAAAATGATTAACAAAACACACACACTGCTCCATCCCCCCTCGAGAACTGTCAAAATATAAATGTCATGCAAATTTAGTGTACAAACTTTGGAACACAAAACTGAAAGGAACACATCGGAAAAAAAGCGACAAACTAAATCTATTAGATAATCCAGCTCCATGCCAGCGACAGTTTCAGAATTTTTAATTTTTTTTCCCCACTGCTGCCTAACCCTATTCACGTGGCAGAGCCAATTGTCACCTCACACAACAACACAACACTTTTTATCGGCCGGCATATTCAAATGAACGGAACAGAAATGAAACTTTTTCAATGGATGACAGAAAAGGACCATCAGCGATACCGAAGGACATTCAGTCAACAAAGCACATCGGGTGCTTTTGGATTTGGGATTGCAATCAATAGATGCCAAGTTCTTCCATTTATTTCGTTGTTTCGAATGGTTCCCTCGTCCTTGACTGCAAGGAGGCAGTGTTTCGTGTCAAGGTCGGTGAGATTAAGACATCATTTGTGCAGGATGAGGGAGATGACAAGGGAAACACTGCAGCAAGTTTGCAGGGTGGGGTTGGATTTTTTTTTGTTAATATGTCACGTTGACCGAGATTGGAGGAAAGAACAAGCAAGAATTCATTTGGTCACTTGAATCCAGTCGTGGAAACAATCAATGCGAAAAGGTGACGTTGAATTTATGAAAATGGATGTCAGTTCGAAGGGATTTGGAATTCAAATAAATGGCGCAGAGATGATGTGTGACTTAGGAGACTTCTATTGGGAAAAGCCTGACTTCATCAAAGTCACACCCATTTTCACTGAAAACAGAAGACAGTACGAGAGCGGGAATCTTCTGTGAGACACTAAGAATGAACAATGCCTATCGGTTTACTGACTATTCTAGTGTATTTCAATCACAAATCTTTGCCAGAAAGCTGCGCAGATTGTACAGCAAATGGACCGTCCTGGCATGGAAATCACCTTCTGCTCGGACAGTCAAGCGGTCTTGAAGTCATTGAATTCCCATCTCGTAAACTTCAAATCCGCCAAGGACTGCTTTAAAGAGCTTAATAGCCTGAACCACCACAAAATCCTTCTGTGCTGGGTTCCTGGACACTTCAGCATTCAAGGAAACGAAAAGGCAGATGAACTGGCACGGGCAGGTTCAAGTTCAGGCGCAGAATCGGCTGACAATACTATCCATCCTCCCATTAGCTCGGCCAAAAGACTTATTGAGCAAGTATCTGTGTCATCAGCAAACGAACAGTGGCAAAGCCACCCAGGCTACGTCATATCCTACTGCTTATGGCCCAAATACAATATCAACAAGACCAAATCCCTCATATCCAACAATAAGAAAAGCATACGCAACTTAACAGGGGTTCTCAGTGGCCACTGCACGATAAGTTCGATGGCCTAGAGACTAAACCTCCCGGCGAACGATTTTTGTAGGAGCTGTAGGGATGAAGAAGAAATTGAATCAGGCATCTCCTTTGCCATTGCCCTGCTCCACAAGAACGGTAGCTCTCTCACTTAAAAGCAAGGTTCTTTCACGAGCTCAGCGATGTGGCGAAGATAAGATCCCTAACCTAAGGAAATTTTTTGCAAGATCGGGATGGTTTTGTACTTGCATGCTGACCCAGCGTTAACCTCGGCAATCCTTACAGGGCATACACAATCCTCGGCCTCTACAGCCTCTGGGTGTAATTACTGCCAACAGCATAAAGCCCTCCTAACCTAATCTAACCTAACCTAGGGGACTTCTAAGGTTAAGGGAAATGGATGAAACATCAAACCTTAAGGCCTCTTCCAACAAACGTAGACCCATGGTTGGAATGCAAAATCTGCCCAAAGTTGGATACAGTCTTCTAAATCTTCTATCATCGTCTGTTATGTTGAGAAAGAAGAGAATACCGTCCCCCCGATCTAGACAGAGTCAAGATAGCGATATCGAGACTGAAGTCTAATAAAGCTGCTGGTGCAGATAGCCCGCTGAAATGTTTAAAGCAGCTGGAGGTGATCTGGTAGGGCGCATGCACCAGCTCATCTGTAAGATATGATCGGAGGAAAGGATGCCCGATGAGTGAAGTCTCAGTATCGTTTGCCCGATCAACAAGAAAAGAGACCCCTTTGACTGCGCCATCTATCGAGGGATCGCCTATAAGGTCTTCTTTGCCGTTTTGTGTTAGTGCCTGAACCCATTCGTGAATGATCTGATTGATCCAAATCAGTGCGGTTTTAGGCCGGTGAAGTCTACCATCGACCAAATCTTCACTATCCGACAAATCCTGGAAAAGACCCCAGGAAAAAGATGGACAATCACCACCTATTCGTCGATTTCAAGTTTTCAAACGGCTCGGGAGTCCTCGATCCAAACTGCACGGTGCATCGCGTATGTGTTAGCGTGGTGCGACACAACCGAATCAGTTTTCCCGGGATCCCGAATTCGGCCACCATATCGATTTGAAACTCGCTGGTCTTCTCCAGGATTTGCCTTAGGCTGCGGCCACGCAATGAGCGATGAGCGATTGAGCGTTTGACCAACGAGTCTGAGCGATGGGTGGCCATTTAATGAGCGTCATCGCTGACCGATTAGTTGCGAAAATGTAATTTTCAAGTTCACTTCGCTGTAGTCTTTTAGTTGAAAGTCGCGTTCATATCAATAATCCTCTGGCTGTCGCAGAGTCCCTTCAGTTGGATCTGGTACAACTGTCTGCTTTACGAAGCTCATCATTTTAAAAAACAATTACAAATTTGTCCAACTTCATTTCACTGCTTTTTGGTGACATTTTTATTTTTATAATCCTTGTGGCTGTCCTTCCATAGAACTGGGCGGTTTTGAACAGCTGAGATCAAACTTTCTACGTTAGGTTTCTCTATGTTCTTATTTCGTCGCTCAGCAATTGACTAAACAATTAAAACAGATTTGGTAGCTGAGCGACGTCGCTATGTCGCTTAAAAAAATCACAAATCGTTCAGTGCTTAGGTGGCCGCATCCGTATGATTTCATATGTTTTAATTTTGTTGCGTAGCTCTATCGCTCGTCGCTCTATTGCTCGTCGCTCTATTGCTCGTCCCTCTATTGCCCTCGAAGCTCGGTAGGATGACTACTTCATCGACTGGAGTTGGGATTTCTTCCTTCCCTATCACTCTCTCCTGGTTCGGCCTGCTAAGCAAGTGCTGCTTAAACACATCCAATATTCCTTGCGGGTAAGTAACTAGATTACCCTCATAATTTTGAAGAGCCTGAGCCTCCTTAAGCCTGATGCCAGGCTTTTGGCTTTTTTATAAAAGGCCCGTATTTTTTGTTTGTCCCTTACTTACTTACTTAATGTGGCGCTACAGTCCGGGGTGGACCTGGGCCTCAACCAACAACCGTCTCCAGCCAGCTCGATCTTTCGCTATCTGCCTCCAGTTTCGCACGCACAGTTGGTTGAGGTTCCTTTTCACTTGCGTGCGCCACCTGAGTCGCGGTCTTTCTCTACTGCGCAATCCCTCGGGGGTGGATTCGAAGACTTTCCGGAAAGGTTCCCACAATTGCGACTGAAATATTTGACTATGACCCTTAACCAGGTTGATCCTCAACACGGTTTGCTTGACACCCTGATCCAGGTCAGGAAGATATGGATCTTTGGAAAGTTAGTAATGGTGTGACGAAAGCGATAAGTGGGGAGGAGTAAGAGGGTGGCAATGGTGGTTGATTATACCTTAGTTCTCAGACTTCAGCCAAGACCTGTACGGCATGGGTGCACCTCATGGATATGCTAAGCAGCATATCCGTCGTCTTAGCTCACTGGCATCAGAAGTCCTAGAGCCGCGACAAGGTGGACAATCTCTTCGTTTATCATACATCATAACATGCTTGTGCGTTACTCTGTGAGTCTTGAAATCCAGGACAACTGTGACTAAGTCCCAGCAAGTCTCTGCCTGTGAACGTCATTTTCCCAGCCCATGTTCAAGTCCATCGCCGCACGCAATCACCTCCACTAATGTTCCAACTGACGCCACGAAGGAAATGTCATCCTCACAATAATACTTCAGATGATTCCTCACTGAGAACCCCTTATCTCCTGTGAATTAAACATACACTCCAACTCAGTATCGACTTCTGCGTGGGAACATCCTCTTAAAAGCTTATCCAAGCAGTTCTTTAAACACCGTCATGTCCTCGAGCCAGCCAATCGGAGGGATTACATTTTTAGGATCCCTCCACTCAGCGAAGAAAGGAAATGAAAACAGTCCCGTTTCCATTTCACTTTAATTGACACAATTACGCGGCTTAGTAATTTCATTGCTCCACCGTCCACCCACCGCGCCCACCTCGCTGTTCCGTTCCAGTGCGCTGAGAGCACAAATTGCCTCGGATCCATCTTCCCTCACTCTCCCCCACCATCAATCCGATGGAAAAGACAAACAAAAGTCCCCTGTCATAAGCTATCAAAATGAAATTGCCAAACGAAATGACATTCAAAAGAACACACAAAAGGCTGAAGCACTGAGAAGTGACAACCAGTTGGAGTGGGGTCGGGCTGAGGTGAAGGAGGAGGAGGACGGGGACTGATGCCATCAATATAAAAACCCCGATGATCCTTTAAGAAATATGACAGTCTATCGTCATGTTCAATCCAATAAAACTCGCTTTTATTCTGTGCGCCGTCAAAGAAGTAATCGATGTATCAACAGGGACGTCGCGCCGGAGAGGGGAATTTCCAATTAACTAGAATTCAATATCGACATCAGCGCTCCATTTAAGATCCCCTGGCTAAGAGACTGCATCTCCACCAAGATGGACACTTTGCGCGTGGAAGTGCCTTCACAGTCCGCCCATAAGAGTTCATAACCAACGACTGCCTTTCGCCCTCAGAGTAGTAAAACGGGAAAAAAGTCGCTCGGGGACCGGTTAAGCGCACTTGCACTTGCAGGCACAATAATGGAACTTTCCCGTTACCGTTTCAGTCCTTTATTGTCCCTCTGTGGTGGAGAACCTACTGGTAACCCCGATCAATATCGGGGTTATGTTTATGTCGTTCCTCCCAGCGTGGCAGGACAATTTATTCCTGTCACGTGGAATCAAATTGTCTCCGGGAGAAGGAATGCGACGGGCGGATGTGTTCGCATGGAAGCTTCGTTTTTTTTTTTTTTCATTTGCCCTTAAATATCAATGAGGTTGACAGTTCGGGTGGACAAGTTTCTTTTTGCGTTTCGTTTGAATACAGTCGGCCGATAAAAAAATAAGTTTCCCGAGTGCGGGGGTCTGTTCGCTATGCCACGTGGATCGACTGAGGTGGATTGGGAAAATTAAAAATTCTGACACTGTCCCTAGCAGGGAGTTGGATTTTCTAATTGATTTAGCTTGACACTTTTTTTTTGCGAGAGGGAACTTCCCATTCCAATCTTGTAGGGGATATTTAGATGACATTTATATTTTGACGTTTCTCTTTAGGGTTTTTTTTCGTAAATTGAGTGTGTTCACATGTTGGAAGTCTGGGAAGGTCTTTCTCTGGTGGGAATTATGAATGTCAGCGGAGGTTAGCAAGCAATAGAGGGCACATGGAATTCAATGTAGAAGTACGCTACAGAAAGTGAACGTCAAATTTAAATGACGACTTTTTGTTTAACTCCATAATGGCTGAACATCAACAGTGCGTCAGTGTCAGCGTTGTCTTTAAACGCACACAATTCAATGAACATGCACGAAATACTGCGTCGACCTACGGAAGTGAAAAATGAGAGAGGTGAGAGGATCGTAATAAAACGTAATTCCAACGCACGTCATTATTCAACATGTTGGATATTTTTTTGACAGAGGGATGCGCTGTGAGAGCGAAATTGAGAAATGGTTCCCAAATTGAGAAAATTTTGTGGCAACTGACATTTGAGACATGAAAACAGCTGACACAAGATTTTTCATTTGGTATTTGAGAGAGAGAGAGAAGGAACAGCTGCTTAACGCAGTGCGTCAACGCACACCCTCCGTAACATGAAGTTGGCTAGCGCAACGCACTGTTGTGTTTCAGCCATAAATTGAAACTCTATCAATTCAAACTTGACACAAAGGCGTGGTGAGTTATTTTGAGTGACAGATGATCATGGTGGGTAATTATTTGTCACCTGAATGTATTTTGTTCGTTTTTAAAGCTATGCACGGGCCATATTTGTCAATATGGCGTTAGATACCTATCACTGCATGTAATATGTCATGCGAGCTGTCAAAACTCAACAAAAAAAATTTCACAATCTGCTGAATGGTTAATTAGCTTCTGTCAATGGTCATTATCTTTCAAAAGAATGGAAGACAGTAGTCAAAAAAAGGTTTTTATTTTTTTTTATTAATTTTAAAGTTTTCAAATTGAATTCACAGTTGGTAATATTTATGATTTGAATTCATTTATATTTCGCGCATCATTTATATAGGTCCTACGGCATGGTAGACAACGCGCATGGTTTCTGGCAACTCTGTACTCCCACCTCTCAATGTGTTTAGTTTCGCATCATAATTTTCTTCATGTCTTCTGTCGTCTTGTGTTAACAAGTAAAGCGTGGTTGCATATTAAACTGACATCTTTTCACACATTTGACCGATCCACTGTCAATCCGGTGACATATGATTGTGTCTATGAGTTCTTAGCATTTTTTTTCCTCTTGTACAACCCTGCCATAAAGGCAGCACACTGC
Source organism: Myathropa florea (assembly GCA_930367185.1). Lineage (NCBI taxonomy): Eukaryota > Metazoa > Arthropoda > Insecta > Diptera > Syrphidae > Myathropa > Myathropa florea. Next base: position 85,354,641 of record OV884004.1, read on the forward strand.
GACCTAAAAAGGTCTATTGTATCGACGGTTTGGAGTTAATCCAAAAGATTTACCACTTCCCTTATGAAAGATAGTATATCTTTTGTAGTGGAGTTTTACCAATTCCACTGAAGTCAGTATTTTCCTATGGAGAATACGTTTCCTTAACCAATGTAGTGCCGGACATTCACATAAAATGTGCTGGGATGTTTCGTCTTCTTCAAGACAAAACCTACATTCCTTGTTTTGACACAAGTTCATTTTGTTAAGGTGGTAATTCAAGCCGCTGTGTCCAGTAAGAAAGCTCGTTAGCTTTCTTATGCTCTCCTTATCTAAGCTAAGGATTTCCTTATAGGAATAGAGTCTGATTAATCGCTTGGATTGCCTGAGACCTGACCCATTGGTCCAATGATCTAGGCGAAGTCTGTTTTCCCATTCGTTAATCAGCGCTGCAGCCGTTGTCCAATTGATACTGCAGTGCGGTTCAGGACCTTTGAACGCAGTACCTGAACCCGCTCTAGCGAGTTCGTCTGCGGATTCGTTACCTTCAATCCCCTTGTGTCCAGCGACCCAGCCAAGTCTCACTTTGTTGTGTTTGGCTAGGGATTGCAGAGCATCGTGGCAACATTTGACGGCTTTGGAGTCTATTTGGCTGGACGATAAGGCCTTAAGTGCTGCCTGGCTATCTGAAAAGATTTGTATAATTGCGCCCTTGATACCTTTACCAAGATTATGTCTCACGCAGATCTCAATGGCATGGATTTCGGCTTGAAACACAGTGGGACTAGACCCCATAGGTACAGAGATCCCAGTGTTGGGTCCACAGACACCAGCTCCGACTCCAGAATCCATTTTTGATCCATCTGTGTACCAAACTAGACTCCTGGGGTCTAGTGTTAGAACACCATTGGACCAGTCTTCCCGGTTCAATAGTTCAACATCAAATAACCTGCCGAAACAGTTCCGCCTGACCATAGTGTCCGGCATTGTACAAAACATGTCTCTAGTTCTTAGCATGTTGTCTGGTAAAGCATTTTATTAGAGGTGAACGCTCTGTGGACTTCAGAGAGTTCATCACAGAAAAGGCACAAAATTGTGATTGACAACTTTTCTGAAATGTCAATTTGCCTTAGTGTGCATTTCGAAAAAATGAACAGTTTGCTGATTGCTGACTCTCATCACACTTAGCGATATTTGGTAGTTTCTTCAGACAAAAAAAGGCATCCTTTTTGACAACCAATCTTGTTGAAACAACATTGTCGTGGATATCGAAGTCATTCCGGGGGTTGAAACTATTCAAAAAATTGTCCAGGATATAACTATACAGGGTGGCCCAAATACAAGTTTCTTTTTAAAAATGCAGTCAAATGAACAACATTTTTTCCGTGTATATATATATATATATATAGAGCCATACTCTATTAGTGAGAACAAACATTCCCATTAATTATAAAACACAACGTCGTTCAAGTGGCTGCCTCGGCTGGCTTCGCAGGAACGCATTCTGTCACCCCAATTTTCAAGACCTTGTTGATGGTTTCGGACTGTAGCTCACGGACTGCTTGGACGATATTGGCCTTAAATGATTCAATCGTGTTCCGATTGTTGTCATAATATTGGTCCCCACAAAAAAAGTCCAAAGGGGCCAAGTCGCAGCTCCAAGGCGAGCAATTGACATCGCCAAGACGGCTGATAACACGATTTGGAGATTGCGCAAAAGATCGATTGTGGCATGGGCTGTGTGGCATGGCGCGCCATCCTGCATGAACCAGAGGTCGTCCAAATCCATGTCTTCAATTTCAGTAAAAAAAAAAGTCGGTTAACATGGCTCTGTAATGCCCACCGTTGACCGAAACGTTGTTCCCAGACTCATTTTCGAAGAAAAATGGTCCAATGATGCCACCACTTTACAATCCCCATCAAACTTTCAATCTCAGTGGATTCATTGGCTTCTCGACAATAACGTACGGGTTTTCCAAACCCCAGATGCAGCCCGAAGAGTCTTAGACTCTGAGCCTGTGGAGCAACGCAATAGAGGATGTCAACGTACAAGGCCGCGCACTCAAGTCGAGGGGGACCCCGGCCGGGTTGGTGTGCAAAACTGGAGGCAGCTGGCTAGAGATCGTTCTGGCTGGAGAGGCATGTTGGGCGAGACTCAGGTCCACTTCGGACTGAAGCATCTTTAGAAGAATAAGAAGAAGAAGAAGATGCGGCAGCTTTGTAGCCGCCGAGATGAAAATGTTCCTCGTCAGAAAAGTTTTTCGCATGTTCCACTACAAGGGTCGCGGGGGCAATGCATGCACGAGAGATCTCCAGGGTAATCGATCCTCCGCCATCGATTCTAACTCATCAGGAGCTATGCCTCGCGCAACCAGGCGAGTTTTTGGACTTGGTCCAAAGACCATCTCGTCTTGGGTCTGCCAAGCGGTCACCTACCGGATGGAATCGCATTCAAGGCACACCAGGCTAGTGCGTGAAATGTTGAGCTGTTGAGATCGATGGAGAGGTGATGTTCGTGAATTGAGTCTCACACTCCCGGCCACAGCAGCCAGATCTGTGCTCATCTGTGCGCACAGTACGAGGACGGAGTGACCGACCATGAGTGTTGTCTACTAGCATACCAGTCTCACGAACTTTTTGAACAAACTTGCGTACAGCAGTCACGGTGGGTGCTTCATTTCGGGCAAAACTTCTTTCCAAAAAACGCACTGTTTGGGCTACACGGCACTCACTTTGGAAAATAAGTTTTCAATATTTTCCAACGTTGTTCAAGCGCAAAGCGACACATTTCGTTCCGCGGAGGTATGATACTGACTTTCTATCAAGACTTCAAGCGGGAAACAGCTGCCAGTGTCAAAGTAACCTATGATTAAAAAAATAACCACTAGGCCCTGTACACTCAGAGAACGATAAAACTTAGGACAAGTTTTATTTATACTCTTGCATGGATGTCGAAGGCACCCACTAAAATCCAGACCACAGAGGAGATCTATTTCATACGTCTCTTGCAGCCCTTACAGAACTTATCTAAAATCGAACATGGCTACAAACTGCTCTGCTGGAATTTCTCGAAATTCTGATTGCGGACATTTCGGTTAATGCAAATCACTCCACAAATTGCCTTAGAGTGCTAGATTGATCGTAAGCAAGAGCGGGAAAAAGCTGCAGGTGTCAAAATAACCTATGATTTAAAGAATAATCACTAGATGGCCCACCCTGTAGGTGCGAAGATCTCCCATTCTTGTTAGTTACAATAGTGAGTTTCAGTGACCACATACCAACTGTTCTTTCTTTCATTCTAGTCTCTATTATCCCAAAAATATTTCTTCCTCTAAATGAACGACGTTGATCCGGAAACCGGTTTCCCAGAACCACAGAATATGACAAAATATCTCTCATCAGAAAATTGAAACAGCCCTGCGATCCTTAAAAAGTCAGTTTCTGTCCTATTCTTCATTTTGTCTGCTGACGCTGCTTCCGGTTTTTCATCAATCATTGATTGACAGAGTCAGTTGTCTGCGCAAACAATCTAATGCGACTTTAATTTGAACACCCTTTTACAGGATAATCCACATCCCTAATGAGGCCAAGTCCTCCAGACTTACTTACAACTTCATCAAGGTAGGTACCATGTTTGTAGAGCAGATTGACACTTCTGCTTTTTGAGGCAATCCCTTGGATTTCGACAGTAGATAACAGAGTGGTTAGGGATCCATTTACATCTCCCATACAATGACACAGGATGTCATTGCTTGACGCACTCCTCACCCGCACCCGCCTGATCAAAGGACGACATTCAACTTTAAACGAACTCATTAACGACCGAAAGCAAAGGTCGCCCATTGTTCCCAGTAAATCAAGGGGAAAAAACAACGTTCCTAATTAAAAGTGAAATTCCCAAAACCACTTCGCATGCCTCCGGTGTGGCCGCAGAAACCCAAAAAATGCCCCTGGTCAGAGGTATCAACTTCAGGAGAAAAAAAAACGTAACACCGACGAAACCCTCGCATTCGTAAACTCTCTAATTACACGAGGAGCGAGATGAAAAAAAGCCAATCCCCCTGCCAATTAGTACATGTGTCAAGGCATACGTTGAACCCTTCGTGCTTCAAACGCCAAACAATGGCACCGCAGCCCACCGCCCCCGGTGAAGCTGGCTCCCCTCAAAGAACAGCAGCGGGGAAAGTCAATAGAAATTTTGAGGTCACAAGAGCCTGCCGGCCGGGCGGGGCTGAGCGGGGAAGCGCAACCGAACCATACGCCACCAGAGCGAGTGAGAGTAATAAGTGGGCAAACAATCATCCACAAACTACTTCCGTTCTGGTGGGCCCCAACAATGGCACTCTCCCACTCGCCCACTCACCGCTCGCCGCCCACCGCCCACCCGGATGGAAATGTAACCCATTAATATCACTCTCCTGATAACTAGCAGTGGTTGTTGCGGCAGCTGATGTATCTTTAACTTGGATGCTGGTGGCTGCTGGCTGCTGGCTGGTGGCTGGTGGCTGGTGAGTGGAGGAATCCTTGAACATTATGCACATTGTTTCGCCAACTCATTCACTTGACTGACGACGCGCTAGCTGTTGGCGTAGTGTATGCATGCAGTGCATGCTCGGCTGGGTGGTGTAAGGATTTTGAATTTAGTTCACAGCAACGCCACAGGATGGTGGCAGTGGCGGTGTCGGCCCAGGACTGATGTAGACGCAATTCTCAGCTCCTCGGGAGCGGTATTGTGTTTGCTATTTGCATTGCATATCGGGGATATCTCGTGTAAAGCGTTTTTCACTCTTCCATCTCCATCCCCGTGATGAGTTGTAGTGCTTGTCAGATGCAGTTGTGCAACAGGGAAGCGTTTCGGTGAAGATAGTTTCCTTAAAACGCCGCGGTTGGATGATGATGCACCGATTGTACCTCGTGTGCATTAACATAATGTCCTGTGGGTGAGATTGGATGGGTATCCCCGAGTCCTGAGCCACGGCGTTGGGGTATCATCACGTGAAACGTGAAAAGTCACGACTGTCGAGCACGAAGGGGCGGGGTAATAACTTCTCAAAGGACATCGCACAGCCACAATGCGAGGATTCTCAGTGCGCTTTGTGTTCGTTTGATAGGTGGCTTTTTTTTGCTTTAAATTCACGTGAAAAGTGCTGAGCGAGAGATGGGAAACGACAGTTGTTCCTGGTGAACAGTTTGTGCAGGGATTACGATCTCTGCGGTGGACTGGTTGTGGCTGAATCAGATGCAACCTTGTTTAGTCATTCAGTTTTGAGTGAACTGCTTTATTATGTGCGGAAAAACGAAACGAAATTGATTAGTAATGCATGCAGATTTTCAGTTGCACGTCAATGAGGGGAATGGAGACCAGGATGACAGTTCAAGGACAACGGGTAATCAATTTTTGCTTTTAAAAGAACGATCTTCTTCAGCCTCAATAATTGTTGATCGGAATAAATTCGGTTATAAGAACGTATGGAAATGTAGACTCAAAGTCTACTCATCAATTGATCGAGTTTGTGAACAGAAACTGCCGAATAGAATGCATCCCATTAGGAGAATGCTTTCTCAAGGAAACACAAGACCACTAAAACTACTTGCTTTCCTTCCACCAAATTAGAATATGTTAGGTAAGGTAGAGATCATCAATTGTCATAATGACGTCGCCAACGATCGGTAAATTAACAAATCCGCACAAGGAATTATCCATAAATGCTAAATAACGTGACTTTTTTAAGCGATTGTTGATTTATCCATTACTATCATCATAGCTTCGTTGGCAGTATGACTTGTTGTGATAATCCATTTTCAGTTGTAGTCTTAACACGCATGAGCTGGGATTGTAGCGCGAAAATATGTGCAGGATTTTCCAATTGAAACTTAAGAACTTTGAAGCTTCACTGTTAAGGGTGCGCTTATCCTATGATCAGACTGTTAATGTCAAAACATTCAATAAAAACAAAAATTAAGATTGAATGACGTATACAATTAATTATAATTAAGGACCAAAATTCCGAGTCGGAGACGGCAACTTTGAGAGCGTTAAAGTCAATTTTGACGTAGATGCGTCGATTCTCAAAGTCTAAGGTTCGAATCTCGAAAAAAACATCAAACATTTTTTCACGGCTCCACCTCTTTCGAGTCACTCACAATGCTCAAAGAGTATAACTGTCTAGAAAAAAGCTTCTCTCTCTCTCTCTCGCCGTTCAGAGTCGGCATTAAGGTTCCTTCCGATCGTGAGAGAACAATAGCACGCACAACACGGGTGGTTACTGAGAAGCTAAACCCAGGCCCACCTCGGACTGTAGCGCCGCCAGTATTTTTATTATTAAAGCCAATTTGGTGCCGTGAACGAAGGCCATATGAACTAACGCCATAATGGCGTTAATTCGCATTTGAAAGTGAATTAACGCCATAATCCACTTATGGCTTTAATTCAACTTCGAATTGGAACTTAAGCCATACATTAAATTGAACTAACGCCATATGGTGTTAGTTCACTTTCGAATGTGAACTAATGCCATACAATGTATTTGAGCTCTAAAGCGCGTTATCAGTCCAATGTCCCACCATGATCGTTTAGTTTCCAACCAACCTACCTCCCTTGCCCCTTACATGCATACATACATACGAGGGATGTATGGGGGGACATGCTGCCCCCCTGCAACCCCCCTGCTTGGCCACATATGCAATTTGGAGTAAGTGCGAGTTTGATTGTATTTTCTTTCTTTAAACTCATGCAAATCATGGATAAAAAAAAGCATGGATACACTCAATCTCGCGCCTACTTCAAATCCTACATGTGGTCCAGCAGGGGGGTTGCAGGGGGCAGCATGCCCCCCCATTCCAACATTACTGTTTATACGCCGTAAACTTTTTTCCTACAAGTTTCTACCTCATTTCTTAGGACCATGTAAATAATGTAGATTATTGAGATTGATGCGAGTGACTTTAATTCAATTTCAAATGTGAACTAAGGCCACTTCCTAAAACGAACTAACGCCATATGGCTTTAGTTAAAATTAACGCCATAATACGCTATGTACATGTATATATGCACCTCTAGTCTTTTAATTTTGTTAAAAAATTAGCAGTTAATAAATAATAATTGATTATTACTCAATAATTCGAACTTTCATATTTTTTCTCTCGAAAATTTCGAACCATTTGATATTTCAAACTCTCGTTAATTCGAATTTTTTGTGAGGTCCCTTGAGTTTCGAATTATCGAGAGGCGACTGTAATAATAATGGCGGCGCTACCCGGGCCTAGCTTCTGAGCAACCACTCATGTTGTGCGTGCTGTTGTTCTTTCACGAGTGAAGGGGACCTAGAGTTTAATGCCGACTCCGAACGGCGAGATTGAGAAGCTTTTTCTAGACAGTTATACTCTTTGAGCATTGTCAGTCACTCGAAAGAGGTGGTGATTTTTTCGAGATTCGAACCGACGACCCCGAGCGTTGGAGTCGACGCACCTACCCACGGCACGCCACGGCGAAATTAATTACTGTCATTAAAACTGCCACAATCGCTTATACGAGCTAGATATTTCTATTTTATGTTCTTCTGTTTCAAACATTTTTCAGTTTTTTTTTCTTTGTATGACACTACAGTCGGGATTGAGCCTCAAACTCTCAACCAAGTGGACCTGGGCCGCACCCAACATGCCTCTCCAGCCAGTACGATCTCTCGTCAGCTGTCTCCAGCTTCGCACACCAAGCCAGCCGAGGTGCTCCAGGACTTGCGGGCACCACCTTGTACGTGGACGTCCTCTGTTGCGTTGTCCCACAGGCTCAGATTCGAAGACTTTTCGGGCCGAAGGTAAGTTGTCTCTCTATGCTCTATATAGCCTAGCCATCTTAGGCGTTGGATCCGTAAACGTCTGGCTAGACTCATGTCGCTGTACACTCCATATAGTTCGTGGTTGAACCTTCTCCTCCAAATGCCATCAACGCAAACCGGCCCAAAGATGGCCCGCAGAACTTTTCTATCGAAAATACCAAGAGACTCTTCATCCGCTTGGGATACTGTCCATGCCTCTGCGCCGTACAGCAGGACTGGCATGATCAAGGTCTTATACAAAGTCAACTTGGTCTTCCGAGAGAGGGCTCTACTACTCAATTGCCTTTTGAGCCCATAAAAACAGCGGTTGGCAAGAGTTATTCTGCGTTTGATCTCGCTACTGATGTTGTTTGTACTGTTAACCGCGGAGCCAAGGTAGACGAAGTCCTTAACTACCTCAAAGTTATAGCTGCCTATGGTGACGTTCTGGCCAAGTCGTCGATGTTGTGCGTCCTTTCTGGATGACAGCATATACTTGGTTTTGCCCTCGTTTACCGCCAGACCCATTTTAACCGCTTCCGTTTCAATGCATCATTGACGGCTCGCTGTGTTCGCCCAATCACGTCAATGTCATCTGCGTAAGCTAGCAGTTGAACGGACTCTTGCAAGATCGTGCCTTTTGTGTTGGCGACTGAGTTTTGCACGATCTTCTCAAGAACGATGTTGAAGAAATCACATGACAGCGCGTCGCCTTGTCTATAACCCTTTTTGACATTGAAGGTCTCGGTGAGTTCGTTGCCGACCTTGATGGAGCAGCGAGAGTTCTCCATCGTCATCCTGCTCAGTCTGACGAGTTTGGCAGGAATGTCAAAACTAGACATTGCGCTGTATAGCTCGTCTCTATGCACGTTGTCATATGCGGCCTTGAAATCGACGAATAGGTGGTGGGTGTCGATCTGCATTTCTTGGGTCTTCTTCAGGATCTGCCGGAGTGTGAAGATTTGATCGATGGTGGACTTCCCCGGCCTGAAACCACATTGATAAGGACCTATCAGTTTGGTGACGAAAGGTTTCAGGCGTTCACACAGAATGGCATAAAAGATCTTATAGGCGATGTTAAGGAGACTTATAGTTGGCGCAGTCAAAGGGGTCGCCTTTCTTGTGGATCGTTGAAGATTCAGTTGCTAAAATCAACGAGGATTTGTGTTATAGGTATATCCATATGGGCAGTGACCTCAAGCTTAATCCTGACAAAACCAAGGTAGGTAAAAGTGGCGGTGGACATATAGGTCCTGTTTATCACACCCAATTGCCCCCATGAAATCGCCGTTTTGATACCACATCCTATGGGATACCTAATTTGAGAAGGGGGTGAAAAGGAGTGTGTATTCACTCAGATTAGCCTAATTTTTTTATTTTTTTTAAAACCACTTTGTGGAATTTGTGAAGGCTAGCAGACTATGAATGTTTGCTTCTGAGAGGTTATTAGGGGTGTTGAAGAAGGCTTTGCCCAGAGTGCGTTGTTTGACTCTAGCTAGAGCCGGTTATTTGCACAGAAAGTGCTGGGGGGTTTCTGGCTCAGTTTCCACCCGGCAGCTGCGGCAGTTCGAGTTAAATGGTGTGCCTAGTCTTTCAGCATGCCTGCCAACAGCCCAGTGTCTAGTACAGACCGCTTTAATTCTGGATATGTTTCTTCTACTGTTGTTAAGCAGGTTCTTGTTTTTTTTTGGTTGTAGTTGGGCCATAAGCTTCTGGATAGGACACATGTTGACAAACCCAAAGTTATTCTTTTTTCCAAACACCGACCTTTTCTCTACTGTCGTTGAATATGTCACCAGTGTCAAAAACCTTGATATAATGTTTAATAGTGGAGATATTGTCGAATGATTACGCGTTTAATGAATTAAATTCCGGCCCGAAGAGTCTTTGAGTCCGTGCCCATGGAACAACTCAACAGAGGACGACCACGACTAAGGTGACGAAGATAAAAATCTGGCGATTGAAGAGCGATCAAAATAATGCTGTCGAGCAAAAATTTATCTGTCACCCATCATCACGGACAAAACGTCACCATTGGCAGCTGCAATTTTGACGTAATTACGGAGTTTGCTTACATCGGGACAAACGTGATCTCCACAAACGATGGCTTGGCGGAGATCCGACGTAGATTTCGCTGCTTGGAAACTTGGAAACCTCGAAAACCGTTGCAACTTCGGTGTGTCGAAACAATTAGGGTAAAAATTCTTGATTTGAAAGCCGAAACTCTTGCTCTTGCAATTAAATGGAGCTGCGAGACAGACGATAAGCATGACTGCAGAGCTGATTTTTGTTGTTTTCGAAAGAAAAATTCCACAGGATCACATCCTGTCTGCGAGGAAGAAGAATGGAAGAGAAGACAATGGCGAAATATACGAGCTGTACAAGGATTTGGACATTGTCCACAAGGCAAAAAGCCATAGACTTAATTGGCTTGTCCACATAGAGCAAACGAACGCCAAGATTCCATCCAAGAGAGTCTTTGAATCCGAGCCTCCTCGTCCGAAAATTAGAGGAAGGCAGAATCTCCGGTATGAAGACCAAGTCATCGCGGACGCAAGATAACTTAGGAGACGACATATTTCCTCAATTCGACACGCCGGCGCCCACATTCTTCTTCCAAAAAGCACGAAAAACAGACTTGTTGGACTGCATCGACATCTCTTCTCGTGACTCAGGTTCGGTTCCATGATAAGCGATAAAAATTGTAGGTCCCACGACTATAAAACCGCAGCAAAGTAGTTAACAAAAGTTACTTTCATTGGCTCCGTTTAGTATTCATCATAAGACCGTCCTAATCTGTGCATAGACCTCCACTCAATGAGGCGCTAATTAATAGTCCACTGGCAGTATCAGAGCCCCCCCCGCGCACCCAAGAGAGAAGGTCACTCGATGAGGGAAGACACCACTCATTTTCCTGAACTGATCTATGCCCATCAGGTATCTGCAATAATTTCATGGAATTAGACACAGACGAGGTCGGTATCATCTAACGATTGCCCTGATCCTTTCTAACAAGCGCTAAGTATTTCAATCACGTCTCCGTACTCGAAGAGAGCCATACATCGGCCGCTCGTAACGATGTCAATCAACACTATCGCGCAGTGCTCCTGCTAACGATTCCTTAATCGAGTGACAGCCTGACACAAAACCAAAGTCAGGGGCAGTAAATGTGATTCCAAATTCACTCAGAGTCAGAGCAGAGGCTGTGTTTAGCGGGGGAGTCTCTTAAATTCGATTCGAATTCAGCAAATTGATCGAAGAGAGGAAAACAAATGAAAAGTCACAAGTGAACCCTGAATGAATCACCAAACACCGGTTTTCAGCTCAGAAACTCCTTCACTGGATGCACACAGAGAGAGGGCACACATCATCAGCCAGCCAGCATCAATCGACAATGACCACACCACCACCACCACCAGCAGCAGGAGCACCAACACAATCTCCGCCACCGCCGCCGCATTCGAATTTTCAGATAGATTTGGCGTATCTCGTTCGTTAGGGCGAAAACCGGATTGAAACAAAAAGCAAAAACCGAACAGAAAATATCTTCAAATTCAAAGAGGGCACCACTGGTCAAGCGGCCCGTGTAGATACCTACAAACCGTAGGTGTATCTATACCTCACCAGCGGCAGCAGCAACAACAACGTTTCAGGTGTATCCGAATTGTTGTTGTGTAGCATTAACAACAAGGCAAGGTAACAGGTAAACAGGTAACAGAATTCTCTTCTCTCATTCCCCGGTCTCACGGATCAGTTGAGATTGAGTTGTGCTCATGCGCGAACGCGGTGCGAGTTGTGCTGTGCTAGAGGAACCCCGCGCGCGGTCTTAGAAAATTCAATTTAATTCATCCTCGTTCTGAGTAATTCCTCAGATTGATTGTCTTGTAATTGATCTCAGCACTTGCTTGAGCATTTCCCGCGATCTACTTAAACTCGCGGTGTATCTCAAAGATACAAAACTCCGATCGAGAGAAAGACTGATGGAAAAAAGTGTAAAAATTCCGGAAATTTTTCAAAACTAAGCCTGTGTGTGAACGCGAGAGGCAGAAGAAAACAGGAGAGATGAAGAGGTCGTCTCAGTGGTGTGTATCTGTATCTGTAATTGTGTATCTTCGATTTAAATAGCGATACAGCGAGTGATTCGTTTTCGTACACGCTGCAGGTCGTTTCTGGTGAAACAAAGATTGATCTGCAAGCAAAAGGGTACGCATCCCTAACCTCTCTCTCTCTCTCTCTCTCTCCGGTCGGGTTGTATCTAGATACAAGTATCGGCTTGTCAACCAGAGACCAAGTGTTAAGTGGAAATTAATATGAGAAAAAAAATACGCAACGATTAAGTGTTCAGTGCATTTTTGTGGTCTCTGCTCGTAGTCACAGCCGTGCCCATCCTGCAGATGTGGTCAAGACGCTTTAGGGCGTTTATGTATCGTGTTACTTGACGAGCGTGCCTCTTTGAAATCTTTTTTGCCTTCGCCTTTGCTTCCTACGCCAGTCTTTCTCTTTGTCAGCTGTGTTTTGTGTTAGCATGCATCGCATCGATTAAAATACAACTCTGAGCAAAAAAAAAAAGAGTCGCTTGCGAATGGAGACGACGAGGAACGTGAACGACAAGAGTACGAACAACCTTGAGTCTCATTACTATGCTATACGACGGCGGTAACATGGGAAAGGTGCTTGTACTTGCGCAACAAGGATTATGATGCACCACAAAAGATTTATTTAAACACCACCACCACCACCGTATTCATCATCATCATCCTCATCGTCATCACCACCACCAGCAACAACAAAAGAACCTAGAAGACAAGATCCAAATGAGAAGGAGGAGCGCAGGAGAATGGTAGGTAAATGGAAGAATGCACTTAGCGTTTTGACTTAGCGGTGTAGTGGTAGTCAGTCGGCTCACTCAAGTCAGCGGGCTGGGGGTGGTTGGTTGGATGAAAAGTTTTTAACACGCCACCATCCATCCATCCATCCATCCATTCGCCATCCACTCGTGCACAGTGGATGGATGATGGGCTTTGCGTGCGCTTTGTATTCTCAAGTGGTAAATATGAGGCACATGTTGCATGCATTATCCATGAGAGAGGCGCGCATAAAATTTCGAATCACTTCACCGATTGGTGAAGCTCGGGTGCTTGTGTGGTGTGGTTTTTTGGGGTATCCAGCGATACCTGTCCTGATCAATTATTTGTATCGGTGAAATGCTGGGGATTATTCCATTCAACTGGCACACTCGCCGAGCATGAAATGACAAACAGATACAATGTATGCACATCGGCAAAGTGCAGCAGACGCGCTCACAAATAGTGCGCTCGGATAGGGTAAACTTTACTGCGAATCGATGGGGAGTCACATTTGAGGTTTGGGTGTTGTTTTACTTCGAATTGATTATGAATTCAACTGAGGGGAGAGTGTTGTGTTTAAAATCAACGCATCGTTGGATAATCAACCAAAAAAGTCGAGTTTTTGAATCGAATTGAAGGCATTTTGTGGCATCTTTTGAACTAATTTCTCGTAAATCCTTTAAGGGCGCTTTAGCTTCACGCAGCTATTCACAATTGTTTGTGACGTTATAAGAGGGAAGGGGTTTTGCAAATTCGAAGCGATGCTTGTACGTTTTGACGAACTGAAGTAAGTCGTAAACGGTTGTGTCTTCTAGTGGATTTAGGGGCATTTATTTGCTCGATAAAATATGGAGAGGCGCAATTAAAAATGTAAGCGCCTCGTATTTTGAGGAGAAAGAAGGAATGATCCTTATTTGGGAATCAGAAGCCAGAAGTCGCATGGCTTTCGATCAAGCATCTACATCGGGTGGTCGATCGTTGTGGAATTTTGTTGGGCAAAGGCTGTCTTAAAATTAAGTCTTTGTCCGATGGTGAATTTTCATACAACAAATCCTTCCCTTTCCAAGATTATCGGTACGAATGCGATCAACCACACTCTTAGAAATACCAGTCATCTCCTTCGTAAGTCTCGCGGATACATAACAATCAGAGCCCAGAATTTTTGAATCCATTTTTTTTTACCGGCTGGTGGCATGTGGCATCGTTCTGGTGAAAATAAAGTTCATCCACGTCCATAGCGACAAAATCAAGCGAAAGAAATTTAGTCAACATCGTACGCAATTCATTTTTAGGTTAGGTTAGGAGGGCTTTATGCTGTTGCTAGCAATTACTCATGCTTTCCGAGAATTAACGCAGGGTCACCATGCAATTACAATTACTGTTGTAGTTAAAAATGTCCTTACGTCAGTGATCTGTACCTTCGCCACATCGCTGAGGTCGTAAAAGAACCTTGCTTTCAAGTGAGTGAGCCGTCGTTTTTGTAGAGCAGGACAATGGCAAAGGAGATGCTCCACTGATTCAATTTCTTCTTCATCCCTACAGCCCCTACAGAAATCGTTAACCGGTAGGCTTAGTCTCTTAGCCATTGCACCTATCGTGCAGTGGCCAGTGAGAACCCCTGTTAAGATGCGTATGATTTTCTTATTGTTGGATATGACGGATTTGGTCTTGTTGATATCGTATTTGGGCCATTAGCAGTGGGAAATGACGCAGCCTGGGTGGCTTTGCTACTGTTCGTTTGCTGATGACACAGATACTTGCTCAATAAGTCTTTTGGCCGAGCTAATGGGAGGATGGATAGTATTGTCAGCCGATTCTGCGCATGAACTTGAACCTGTAGGTGCCACTTCATCTGCCTTTTCGTTTCCATCAATGCTGGAGTGTCCAGGATCCAGCACAGAAGGATTTTGTGGCGGTTTAGGCTTTAAAGCTCTTTAACGCAGTCCTTGACGGATTTGGAGTTTACGAGATGGGAATTCAATGCCTTCAAGGCCGCTTGACTGTCCGAGCAGAAGGTGATTTCCATGTCAGGAAGGTCCTTTGCTGTACAATCTGCGCAATCAGCTTTCTTAATGACAAAGATTTCTGATTGAAAGACACTAGAATAGTCAGTAAGCCGATAGGCACTGTTTAGTGTCTCACAGAAGATTCCCGCTCCCGTACCGTTTTCTGTTTTCGATCCATCAGTGAAAATGGGTGTGCCTTTGATGAAGTCAGGCTTTTCCCAATCCTGCCTATCTGGGAAAAATATCGTGAAGTTCTTGTCAAAGTCATAGTCGTAGTCTGTAGCAGTCCAGAGACCCCTGCGACTAAAAGATTCGAGCAAACTTTAATGTCCGTAGCTGTTCGGATGCCAGTTATGGCATTCCCGTAGTCTAAGGGCTGATGTGGCAGCAGAACTCGTGATAAGGAGTTGCAAAGGTTGAAGGTGAAGCATCGTTTCCAGCCCCGTCTGAAGGGTGGATTTGAGTGCACCAGTAATACCAAGACATGCTAGCGTTTGTACTGTATTTAAGTTGTTCAGGTAGGACTTGGTGTTAACTGCTTCCCACCAAGCAATACTGCCGTAGGTGAGGATAGGTCTCACGATGGCCGTGTACAACCAGTAGATAATGTGTGGTTGTAGGGCCCATCTTTTGCCGAAGGTCTGCTTGCAGGTGTAAAAAGCGTTGAGACCTCATTCTTCCCTCGGTGTTCTTCTTCCAGTTTAATTAGGAGTCGAACGTAACTCCAAGGAACTTAGCTTCATTGGAGATAGTGAGGGGGATGTTTCTTTTTCTTGTTGTATTTCGTTGTGAATAGATCGAGCTTTGTTTTACTTGGGTTAATCTTGAGCTTACTATTTTTAGACCAGCATGAGAGGTCGCATAATGCGGACTGCATGACTTCACTGATGGTGGGTAGAAATTAGCACGGTTACGTCATCAGCATAAGCGACTACCTTAATACCCTTGTTTTCAAGAGATTTTAGGATATTGTTGATGGAGACGTTGGGTGCCGTGGCGTAGTGGGTAGGTGCGTCGACTCCTACGCTCGAGGTCGTCGGTTCGAATCTCGAAAAAAAACATCAAACACTTTTTCACGGCTCCACCTCTTTCGAGTCACTGACAATGCTCAAAGAGTATAACTGTCTAGAAAAAAGCTTCTCAATCTCGCCGTTCAGAGTCGGCATTAAACTGTAGGTCCCCTCCGCTCGTCTCCGCTCGTGAGAGAACAATAGCACGCACAACACGAGTGGTTGCTGAGGAGCTAGGCCCTGGTCCATCTCGGACTGTAGCGCCGCCGTTATTATTATTATTATCCTTATTTAGGAATCAGAAGCCAGAAGTCACATGGGGCTAGATCAGGCAACTACGCGGGTGGTCGATCGTTGTGGAGTTTTGTTGGCCAAGGACTGTCTTAAAATTAGGACTTTTTTTTTTTTTTTTTTCCTTTTTGGAGGATTTTAGAAACACTACTGGAGCACTCAGACTCAAAACTGGTCCATTGTACTGCCAGGTAGCAACCTACTCCAGTGCCGTTAATTTGATCCCAACGACAAATGGTGACTGGACCGATTTCGGAATCGAATTTGGGACCCCTCGAACTTGGGGCAGGCACTTAACCAACTGCGCCATCCAGTCGCCATTAGGACTTTGTCCGATGGTGTATTTTCATACAACAAATCTTTTTCTTTCCAAAATTATCGGTAAGATGCGATAGACCACACTTTTAGAAAAACCAGTCATCTCCTCAGTAAGTCTCGCAGACACACAACAATCAGAGTCCGAAATTTTGCTAACCACTTTTTACCAGCTGGTGGCATATGACATCGTTCTGAAGAAAATAAGGTTCATCCTCTTCGATAGCAATAACTTGAAGCGAAAGAAATTTAGTCAACACCGTCTACTAACGAAATCCATTTTAACGCAATTCATTTTTCGAAAAAAAAGTGAGTCTTTCGCATTAAAACTTAAGCTTATTTCAAAACTGAACGAAAAGTAAGCAAAGGCATCGTAAAATTTCAAACTGTTTATAATGGCTTAAGCCCCAACTATAATAGGCATGAGCGCGCATGAACTAAAGTCACATTTTAACGAAAAGTTTCGTCATGCTTGCGCAAAACACACGCTATCCATAATGAACATGCGCGCATGGCCATCTGTCAGAATTTCTTCGCGTGTTTTGTTTCATTCAATTGTAAAATGTCGTTCAACAATAACTTAATCTCAATTCGAAAATAAAAACAAATTAATCTTTTGTTTATTATAGTATAAGGCGTGCCTCTTATCATATAGACAAGGGTTTTCCCTTTCATTTCCTATGAAATCGTGAATAATTTGCAATTGCGCACCTGCTATATTAGGATTTCTGTGTTGCTGTGTGCTATCTGTCAAATTCGCGTATGTGCGGTGCGATTCGGAGCGCACTAGCTCATGCTTAACGAAACATTTGTTTGCTTGTGTGCTACTTGTTGAATTCGCACATGCTTAACGAAATGTTTCGAGCTGTTCCTGAGCTCCATTATATTCGCTCTTATGGGGATGCGTGTAATCGCTCACTCACTCATGCGCGTTTGACATCAGCTCATGCGTGCTCATGCGCATTATTGTTGGGCCTTTACAGAAACTTGAGGAAAATTTAGCTGTCAAGTGACGTTTACGTTAAGCGCGATTCATTTCGCTTACGCTTCGTAAATAAGCAAAGTGAACGAACTTACCGAAACTATGGCCACTTTATGTACAGGGCGGGCCAAATACAAGTTTCTTTCTTTTTAAAAATGCAATAAAATTAACAAAATTAAATTTTTTCCATCTACTCGTATCATGGTTTTATTAGTAAAATCAAATATTCCCATTAATTACGAAATGTCGTTCAAGTGGCTGCCTCGGGTGGTTTCGCAGTAGCGCATTCTGTCAGCCCAATTTTCCAAGAACTTGTTGATGGTTTCGGGCTGTAGCTCACGAACTGCTTGGATGATATTGGCCTTAAGTGATTGAATCGTTTGCGGATTGTTGGCATAACATCGGTCTTTCGCGATTTCCCACAAAAAAAAGTCCAAAGAGGTCGAATCGCAGCTTCGAGGCGGCCAATTGACATCGCCTAGAAGGCTGACAACATGATGTCTCCATGTCGCCAATTTCAGTAAAAGAAATGTCGGTTAACATGGCTTTGTAACGCCCACCGTTGACCGAAACGTTGTTCCCAGACACATTTTCGAAGAAAAATGGTCCAATAATGCCACCACTCCACTATTCACACCAAACACTCTCTCTCTGTGGATGCATTGGCTTCTCGACAATAACGTGAGGGTTTTTTGAATCCCAGACGCGGCCGGAAGAGTCTGTGGGGCAACGCACTAGAGGATGTCCACGTACAAGGCCACTCAAGTCGAGGGGGACCCCGGCCGGGTTGGTGTGCAAAACTGGCGACAGCTGGCTAGAGACCGTTCTGGCTGGAGAGGCATGTTGAGTGAGACTCAGGTCCACTTCGGACTGTGGCGCCCAAAGAAGAATAAGAAGAAGAAGAAGATGCGGCAGTTTTGTAGCCGCCGAGATGAAAATGATGATGAGAAAAGATGATTTTTCGCCCAAAATCGTTGTCCAATTCAAGCTGCTCTAAGGCCCAAACTGCGAAGCGGATGGTTGCGCGCCTTCAATTGCTGAGTCAATTTGGCCTTGTAAGGGAATAATCCGAGATATTTGTGCAGAATTCTCCTCAGGCGCATCTCATCTCATCTCATTTTCAGTTTTTCGCATGTTTCACTAAAGGGGTCGCGGGGCCAATGGATGCAAGAGAGATCTCCAGGCCACTCGATCCTCCGCCATAGATTCCAACTCATCAGGAGCTATGCCCAAGCGCAACCAGGCAAGTTTTCAGACTTGGTCCAACCATCTCGTCTTGAGTCTGACAAGCGGTCGCCTACCTGATGGAATCGCATTCAAGGCACACCAGGCTAGTGCGTTGAGCTGTTGAGATCGATGTCGATGGCGAGTTGATGTTCGTGAATTGAGTCTCACAGTCTCGGCCACAGCCGCCACATTCTCATCTGTGCGCACTGTACGACAACGGGGACCATGAGTGTTGTCCTTTAGCTTACCAGTCTCACGAGCTTTTTGCACAAACTTGCGTACAGCAGTCATGGTTAGTGCTCCATTTCGGCCAAAACTTCTTTTCAACGCATCGCACTTTTGGACTACACAGCACTCACCTTGGAAACAAGTTTTCAATATTTCCCAATGTTGTTCAAGAGAATAGAGACTCATTTCGTTCTGCGGAGGTATGATACTGACTTTCTGTCAAGATTTCGAGACGGAAGCAGCTGTCCTAACCTATGATTTAAAAAATATCCACTAGATGGCCCACCCTGTAGATGAGTCGAGGCTAAAATTGGGTGTCTACTCCACTTGCCCAACTTTCAAACTTCTCAGCGTCTTCTTGACTTTCTAAGCTATCATTAGGACGTAAACTTGGTTCGCTTTGATTTATAATACTTAATCCTGTCCTAGATGGTTTAGAAGGTGTATAATTTTGTATTTGTGTTTTCGGATGTCTCTTAAAGTGAACTAAATTCCCAATGTGGTCGATCCCGCTTCCTTAGACCACATGACTCATTCCGTCTTTCTTTGCTTGCCTCTATACATCTTCCTTTCCCTTAAGCAGCTGTTTAAAAATCTCACCTTTTCATCCAAATTCGTACCCATTCTATTCCCTACGGGCAAACGATTGTTTTCAGAGAACCGAGAACTCGGTTTGCTTTGATCTCTTTGACTCGAATTCACCTCAAAACAAAATCGATTGTTGCCTCTCTCTCGCTCTCATCCAGTTAAGATTCGGCAATGAGATCCCGTTTCTCAAAAGATCGACGCAGCCTTGTTGTTTACTCGTGTTGTAAAGGCTTTGTTCTCGATCCTTATTGTTCCGAGGGTTTTATGCTTCTGAATCTGGGAGGTAGCGAAACAAAAAGAAATTCACTTGTTTGTTCTGGCACATTTTCCGGACTATCACTTTATTCTCTTCTCCGAACTTGCTGCAGCTAGCTGGCTGCCAGAGTTGAGATTAGTCAATTGTTTAGAGGGAATTCTTGTCTAATTTTGTTGCCACGATTTGATCCTTGATTAGGCAACATTTTGATTAGGGAGCACATTGTTTAGGTCACTCTTTGCTAAGTCACCGCTTCATATCCTAGTTCATTAGAAATTAAGTCAGCAGTTGTTGGGTACTCTTTGATTTCTGATTCTTCTTAGGGCGCTAAACTCTTTGAGGTACCATCCTTTTTTATAGCGCCTCTTTGTTGCTTTGTCTTCAATGCGCCGATGCTGAGTAATTGACGTGAGATGCCTAGCCCAGAGATGACTCAGACCGTGGGTTCTTGCCGAAACAGGGTCACTGGGCTCTTTCTTGAATTTCATTTATTTTTTATGAGTTTTCTTTCTTTTTGTTTTGTTCATGTGCTGGCGATGCAAAACGGAAACCACCAGATGCTGCACAAACAGGGCAGTTAAAGTCAAGAATTATTCAAGATCTCTTTTCACTTTTCCGGAATGATATCGCAAAAGAAGATAAAAAATGTAATTTAAGCAGTTTTTTTTGTATAACACTTTTTCTGTAAAATGGAATAATAAGTTTGAGTAAGTGTCTATTCACCCCCACAGAGATAGGTCTACTAAAGAAGTCTAAAGAAGACAGAAGTCATGTCAAGAGCGGTTGCAAACATCACGATCCTTTGACTGGCCTTTCAACGAGCTCTGTCTTAGCTACAAGGAAAATAATGAGTAGTGATGCACGTCCTGTGTAATTGTCTATGACTCTTGCAAGGCTGAAGCAGCAGGTTCTTGCCATAACATCTTTCAACGATTTAAATGATTTTTTTTTTTTTTAAAGGATCTTTTTTTGTTTTTTTTTGTCTGAGGTTTTTTTGAAACTACACTGGAGCACTCAGACTCAAAAACTGGTCCATTGTACTGTCAAGTAGCAACCTACTCCAGTGCCTTCAATTTGACACCAACGGCAAATGGTGACTGAACCAGATTCGAATTCACTGGGATTCGAACCTGGGACGCCTCTAACTAGGGGCAGGCACTTAATTAACTGCGCCATCCAGTCGTTTTATCAGGGTCCCCAGGACCTCGCTTTGTTCTCTCTCATATCCAGCAATTTTTGACACCGTCCTACAATCAAGTACACGACTTCAGTGGCAACAACATGACACATCGCAATGCTCACAAAGTCTTTAAAAGCTTCTTTTAAAAGCCACCGCTATTACCTTTTTACCAACCCACTATCAGTATGTCAGTCTCCTTTTTTGAATTGAAAACAATGCAGTGGCATTATATGCTCTACATGGTCTAGCCATCTTAGGCTTTGGATCCGTAGACGCCTGGCTAGACTCATGTCGCTGTACAGCCCATACAGTTCGTAGTTGAACCTTTTCTTCCAAATGCCATCAACGCAAACAGGACAAAAGATTGCGCTCAGAACTTTTCTCTCGAAAAGATCAAGAGACTGTTCATCCGTTTGGCATATTGTCCATGCCTCTGCGTCGTAAAGCAGGACTGGGGTGATCAAGGTCTTATACGAAGTCTTCCGAGAGGGGGCTCTATTACTCGATTGCCTTTTGAGTCCAAAAAAACAGCAGTTGGCAAGAGTTATTCTGCGTTTGACCTCGGTACTGATGTTGTTTGTACTGTTTACCGCGGAGCCAAGGTAGACGAAGTCCTTAACTTCCTCAAAGTTATAGCTGCCTATGGTGACGTTCTGGCCAAGTCGTCGATGTTGTGCGTCCTTTCTTGATGACAGCATACACTTTGTTTTGCCCTCGTTTACCGCCAAACCCATTTCAGCCGCTTCCGTTTCAATGCCAGCAAACGCATCATTGACGGCTCGCTGTGTTCGCCCAATCACGTCAATGTCACCCGCGTAAGCTAGCCGTTGAACGGACTTTTGGAAGATCGTGCCTCTTGTGTTGGCCAGTGAGTTTTGCACGATCTTCTCAAGAACGATGTTAAAGAAATCACATGACAGCGCGTCGTCTTGTCTAAAACCTTTTTTGACATTGAAGGTCTCGGTGAGTTCGTTGCCGACCTTGATGGAGCAGCGAGAGTTCTCCATCGTCATCCTGCTCAGTCTGACGAGTTTGGCAGGAATGTCAAAACTAGACATTGCGCTGTATAGCTCGTCTCTATACACACTGTCTTATGCGGCCTTTTTTTTTTTTTTTTTTTTTGTGCGAGAGGAGGTGGAAGCCTTGCATAGGCACCAAAGGTCCGACGTCCTTTGGTAGTGCCGGATTCTTACCGGCTAAAACCACCCCCAGTCAATCTTCCCGTTTATTTGCTCCCTCGCGGAACTACCGCTAGGTATTACTTCACGAGGGACGGGTTCGAGCTATTTGCTTCGTCACTAGGTGTTTAGCGAATTCGCGTTCCGCTGTCGTTCTGCGTTCCTAAGATCGCACATTATTCGTACTGCTGCATCGTTTACTGCAGCCCAATAATCTTCGCATTTTAACATATACTGAACTATGTTCTCTGGTGTCGGCTGTTCACCAAATTTTTCATGTAAAATATCTCTTTCGTTATCATAACGGGGGCATTCAAAGAAAACATGCTCCACATTTTCTTCCGCGTGTAGGCATCGAGGACAGAAAGGACTTGAGTCACGGTTCCGCTTGAATAGGTATTCACGGAAGCCACCGTGACCAGTCAAAAACTGTGTAAGATAGTAATTAACCTCGCCGTATTTTCGATTTACCCAATTTTCAATCCTTGGGATTAGTCGGTACGTCCATCTCCCTTTTTGGGACACGTTCCATCGTTGTTGCCACATTTCTATGCTGCGACTTCTTTCTATTTTCTTCCCGTGGTTCACCGTGGACCGATTTTCACGCGATTGTTGTAAAGTCTCCTAGCTTCAAGAGCTAGGATATCGATGGGTACCATGGAGGATAGTACCAATATCGCGTCGTGGGATACCGTCCGAAATGCACTGCAAACTCTCAGTGCACATAATCTGTAGACAGATTTGGTGTCTTTCATGTGCGACTTTTTATTCGCGACGTCAGACCATATTTGTGCCCCGTACAGCTGTATGGATGTTACAACTCTCGCCAGCATTAACCGTTTACTTTGCCTCGGTCCGCCGACATTTGACATGAGTCTCGAAAGAGCGCTTATCGCTTTCGACGATTTCTCACAAGCGTACGCGAGATGCGGCCTTGAAATCGACAAATAGATGGTGTGTGTCGATCTGCATTTCTTGGGTCTTCTCCAGGATCTGCCGCAGTGTGAAGATTTGATCGATGGTGGACTTCCCGGGCCTGAAACCACACTGATAAGGACCTATCAGTTTGTTCACAAATGGTTTCAGGCGTCCACACAAAACGGCAGAGAAGATTTTGTAGGCGATGTTAAGGAGACTTATCCCCCGATAGTTGGCGCAGTCAAAGGGGTCTCCTTTCTTGTGGATCGGGCAAACGATACTGAGATTCCACTCATCGGGCATGCTTTCCTCCGACCATATCTTACAGATGAGGTGGTGCATGCCAGATCATCTTCAGCTGCTTTAAACATTTCGGTGGGCAGACTATCTGCACCGGCAGCTTTATTAGACTTCAGTCTCGATTTCGCTATCTTGACTTCGTCTAGGTCGGGGGGACGGTATTCTCTTCTATCATCATCCGTTGTGTTGAGTGAAACATTCTGCCTGACAGCGGTATTTGTGTCCTCATCGCCTGCAGAAATGATTTTTCCAAATTTTCAGTATCGAGTGCGAATCTACTACTAGTTGTCCATTCTCGTCCCGGCAGGCCGTCCCGTCAAAACTTTATACCCGTTCGATAAAAGTTTTACCCTTTGGTAAAACTTTCGGACATCATTCCTGCCATAACACCTCTCCATCTCCTCGATCGCGCGCTTGTCGTGCTCTTTCTTTTTCTTCCTGAGAGGCCGGTTCTCTTCCTTTCTTCTCTGTTCGTAGAGCTCACGAACAGCTCTCGTGGTTCGATGCAGCGTTGCCCGGTAGGCTTCTTGCTTTGCTGCATGTGCCTGCCTGCACTCGTTGTCAAACCAGGGGTTTTTTCTTGTTGGCGTTTTAAAACCCAGCACATCAGTAGCGGCTTCTCTGATGGCTCTTTGACAACGTTTCCATTCTTCGTCTATTGTTAGTGCAGGCGACGTCGAACTTTCGGAGAGTTTCAGGGAGACTCGATCGGCAAAGTTCCTGGCAGTCTGTTGCGATTGTAGCTTTTCGACGTCAAACCGTGGTTGTCTTCCTCGACTCCGTTGTTCTCTCGATATCCGTGTCCTTACCTTGGCTACAACAAGGAAATGGTCCGACTCGATGTTGGCGCCTCGGAACGTTCGGACATCAAGAATGTGTCTGACGTCGATCGCAACGTGATCAATCTGGTTGACGGGTGAATGATCAGGGTACCGCCAGGTGTGTGGGAGGTGTGGGAACCGCACCTTTGTTTCGCCCCGTAACAAAGTCCACCAGCCTGAGTCCGTTTGCAGACGTGGTGTCGTGCAGGCTGTGTTTACCGATGACTCTAGCAAAGATGTATTCTTTACCATCTTAGCGTTAAAAAGAAAGAAACGAGCCAATCACCTAGAATTCACACAAAAGCATATGCCCTAGGTATTCGTTAATGTCATGGACAAAATTAGTCTGAATGTCTGACTGGAGACAAATAAATCGAATGGCCCTCGAAAATGAAATTCAATAGTCACCGGTTTCGGAACGAGGATAGACGCAGAATTAGACAAACACTTTTTTGTCCACAATTTATGAGTGCTTTTGTTGACATTTCTTGAATTGAGATGCTAAGTTGAACAAAGATCACAGATACTGAAATAAGTGGACTATTTTTACAGAGTAAGCAAAAGGTTCACCTCAAAATTGATGCGCCGTTTACTTTGTGAACGCAAATGTTTGAGGTGAAGCAAGAAAGAAAATAACTCTTTGTAGGAGAACAGGAAAACATATCTTGGGCAGTTCTTCTTTAGCGATCTGAGTGAACTGGATAACGTCGGCATTAGTCAACTAAAACAGCAGCAAAGGGTTTTATAGACAAGAGATACCCGTACCACAATGGGCCTATGTTGGCCTAAGCGGGACTGCAATCCTGCAGTCGGCCACCTGCACCTCGCAAACCTAACCTAACCTAGGAGAACATTTAATAATAATAATGGCGGCGCTGCAGCCCGAGGTGGACCTGGGCCTAGCTTCTCACCAACCACTCGTGTTGTGCGTGCTATTGTTCTCTCAAGAGTGGAGAGGACGTACAGTTTTAATGCCGACTCCGAACGGTGAGATTGAGAAGCTATTTCTAGACAGTTACACTCTTTGAGCTACTGACAATGACTCGAAATAGGTGGAGCCGTGAAAAAATGTTTGGTGTTTTTTTCGGGAATCGAACCGAGAACATCGAGCGAAGGAGTCGACGCACCTACCCACTACGGCACGGCGCCCATGAGGAGAACATTTACAAGTTCTTAATAAATGCTTTTTTTGAAGGCCTTTTGCTTTTTGCTTCTGATTGCGCTACAGTTCGGGATGGACCTTGACCTCAACTAACAAACCTCCCCAGCTTGCACGATCTTTAGCCAACTGCTACCAATTATCCACGTCAAGTTGGCTGAGGTCCTTCTCCATTTGCGGCCGCTATGGCTTTTGTGGGCATCCTCTATTGCCCTGTTCGACGGGGGCCAAGTCGTTCCCGCCAATAATCAACCACAGCTTCCTGGGCATAGTTCAACGATTTAACGAACAAAATTCAAAACTCAAAGTAAATACCGTTGAGTGGCCGTTCCCACTGCTGTCACAAAGGGCAACTAAATAAATGTTCAAACATTCTTCAGACCCCAATTTCCCAATACCCATTGACTTCGCATTCTTCCGCCCTCTAGGGCCGTTCCGAATCACTCGTGCGTCCATCTCTCCGCCGCGTCCCAAAAGTGAGAATTCATTTACAGCTGTCCAGCGCCGGCTGAGCGGTAATTAGTTGTATCATTCCGAGCCCGTGAATAGGCGTACTTATCGGTTTTGCCATAAAAAAGAGACGAAATTCCGAGGAGAACCCACCAATAAAACCCTCAAACAAAATTTAAATAATTCGAAAAGCCCCTGGGACGCGGGGCGTCGTGTTCCCGACCGAAATAAATCTCAAGTGAACCGAGCGCTGCAGAAATGAAATATTTCTCAGCAAACAAAGCCGAAAACACGACTTATTCATTTCGTTCGTTTTACTCTCTCTCACTCTCTGCATCTCTTTCGAGGGGGGGAAAGCGCCAGAGTCGCACTTATGCCACAGCGGGTAATCCAAGCCGCTCGGCTGGGCTCTTCAAATCAATAGATACTCCGCGACTGCTTCGAGCCGCACCATTCAATCGTGAGCTCTTCCCATGATGATGCTTAACCAGTTTTCATTGAACCCGACACGAAACGAGATGCGGGAACTGGTTCTGAGGATTGTTGATGCGCCCCCAATTCACCTCTCTCTCTCTCTCGCGCTCATACCGTGTCCCGCCCGCCCTTTGCCCGATTCTATTGAAAACGAAAATAGTTACCTGAGCGAACTGGATGACTGGGAAGGGAGAGGTGTTGACATGCAGGGTATCTACGCTCAATCGGGAGATTAACGCAGGAAAACATTCCCAACGCGACTAATGCCCAATCAGCGGGCATGATTGATTCCGGCGTCGCGGACAGTCGGTATACACTCTTAATTGCCGCTAACGCGGGTGGTCAAGTGAACGAGATGGGGCCCAACTCCGTCCAATCGAGGGGAAGGACACGCAGGCCCTGCCTTATCTTCCGGCATCGGTATGCAGATTGTCGGCCGTTGCATCGGCGTTAACATCCTCGTATCGGGAACGCGTCAAAACTTCCCATAAATTCCGGTGCTCGAAGGGAGCAGACTTGCAGCGCGTTTCGGGAGCTGCCTTTGAATGCCTGTCCGTCTTCGGATTTCGGGAGAGGGGCTGTCGTTGTTGTGGCCGATATTTATTGCGCCCCTCACGCACGGGACGCGTTTGTTTCGTTCTCTTTTCGGTTTTATTGTCGGGTGGGATGTAAATTATGGCGCTGTGACATGATCGCTCGGCGTGTACGTCCTCCAGCACTGATGGGCATAAAATAAAACTTTATTTTCTTAATTCAATTCGCTTGTTGTCATGGAAATGACTGAGAGGTGCCGGGCGCAGTTATGTCGGGGAAGATATCCGCTGCAGCGGTAATTCGATTGGAATTTCATTGCTCTTTACTGGCTCTTGCATCGACTGCATCCTCTGGGGATTTGTTTTCATGGAAAGGATGTCTTAAGCGTTACAGTCCTTGTGTGGTTAGTATTTAGTGCCCGCTTCGGTTAGAGTCAAGTCGTTAAATTGACATTTATTTGCCGTTTCCGACAAATGATCTGGGGTTCAAGTTGCAGCTTGAAGTGATGGTGGGGAGTAAGTGCTTCTCTTGGGCAAATTGATGGCATTTTTTGGTGGCCTGCTGAGAGACGTTAAATTTTTGCATCCCATCTCGGGGGAATTAGGCACGGAAATGACTCTTAATCGCTCCGTTAGATGGTGCATTCTGGGAAATTGACATGTCCTCCGGTGTGAACCTGACGGAGGTTTACCGGAGGTTTTTAAAACACTACACTGGAGCACTCAGACTCAAAAACTGGTCCATTGTTCTACCGGCAGCAACCCATTTTTGCTAGAATTTCATGATCTTCGGAAGACCAGCAGACGCTTCTGTGATGAGGAGCCTTCATCGTCAGCTCTCACCTCATCAGCACCGAATAACTGCCACCTGATACGAGGTGGGATAGTGACAGAGGAAGTGCTCTGCAGTGTCATCGTCTTCTCCACAGAGGGTTTCATCGCTTAGGCCAACCACATTTAGGTGTTTGGCGAAGGTGTAGTGGCCCGCTAGTACACCGGTAAGTTGTCTACAGTCTTTTCTGTTAAGAGATAACAAGAAAACCGCGGATTTCTTACAGATTTCGGTTCGAGGGCAGAATGGACCCAACTGTTGGTCTCAGTGAGCCGCGAGCCAATCGCAAGGGCACCCTACCCCTAAGCATGCGCTTGGTCTGTCTACATCCTGGAAAGTAATTCCACCGTGCTCTCGAGAGCTCCAGCCATCGATCGAAGCCCTAACCAAGAAAGCAGGCAGTCTTAGCGCAGGTTCAGGTCCTGAGAGTACCTCCTCT
The DNA here is from genome assembly GCA_930367185.1 of Myathropa florea. NCBI lineage: Eukaryota > Metazoa > Arthropoda > Insecta > Diptera > Syrphidae > Myathropa > Myathropa florea. Next base: position 85,382,468 of record OV884004.1, read on the forward strand.
GATCCTCGGCTAGCAAGTTCTTTGGCGATCTCATTTCCTGTGATCCCGTTGTGACCCGGGACCCACACAAATTCTAGCGATCAAATTCAGAGAAGACTTGCATTCCTGGACTATCCTGGAAGTGGGCCTGCTTAAGTCCTTGGCTGTCGCTACAGACACAATTACTTCGTCCCTTCCACCTGTTCTTCACAATACAGTTCGTGGACATTAGGATCGCATAGATTTCCGCTTGGAAAACCGACGCAAATTTCTCCCATGAGATGTGCAGTCTAATGTTGTCGCTCTCCGCGCAGCCACCAGGACCAGATGATAGTTATTCCAAGCAAGCCGTGTTTTGCAAGTGAGTACTTTAAGTTGAAGTGGCTTCTCCTCTTTACGATGATGACGCTTGGGGAAGGAGGTCCATGAACGCACGGGCTGCACAAAGGTTCTCTAGATTCAAGATGAGCAACTAAAGAGTGTCCAGGTAGCAATGATGGTTTTTTCCAGTTCTCATGTTTCAGTAGTTGTTAAAGTGATTAATAACATTCATCTGTCAAAATATTCAGCAAGATTTGCCATTTCATCATGCATCGTTTCATGCTTGTCGAACCTGGGAGAACTATTAAAAACATATTTTCAAAATTTCGGTTCAGTTGTAAATACCCAACGTGAATTTCGTCGTAAGGTTGGGCGTCACCATGGCTTTAATGTGCCGCCAATTCGTCGCACCGTGAAAAAGGTTGAGCGGGAGTACACTCTTTTGAACATTAAGCCAACAACCAGACAGAGATTGGTGCAAAATGAAGAAAACATAGTCGCCGTAGTGGCCAGTATCCAAAGAAACCCAGAAATATCGATTTCGATGAATTGGACATCGCCAGAGAGTCAAGCCGGCTCAAATTTGGGTCTACAGCCGCCTAATGATGTGACATTTAAGCCGGGCCGCGAGTTTGTTAATTCTTCTTCTTCTTCTTCTTCTTCTTCTTTTTCTTATTCTCCTTCTTCTTCTTCTTCTTTTCCTTGTTGTTGTTCTTCTTCTTCTTAGGGCGGTACAGTCCGAGGGGGATTTGGGCCTCACTCAACAAGACTCTCCAGAAAGCACGATCTCTTGCCGGCTGTCTCCAGTTTAGCACACCAAGCCGGACGAGGTCCCCCTCGACTTGTGTGCGTGGCCTTGTACGTGGACGTTCTCTGTAGCATTTTCCCATAGGCTCAGAGTCGAAGACATCAATCCGGCTTATTTTGCGTTATGATTTGGGTCTACATCCGTGCTGACGCAACTGAATTGAAGCCAGGCGACCACAGACAACGCCGTGAGCTCGCTTTTAGGGCGCTGGAAATGTTAGCCGGAGATTTGGATTTCGGACAAAAAATCATCTTCTCGGACGAGGCCGATTTTTGTTTTAGAGGTCCTGTTTGCGTTGATGGCATTTGGAGAAGAAGATGTACCTATGGGTTATGCTGCAACATGAGTCTAGCCAGGCGTCTACGGATCCACCGTTTAAGAGGGCAAGGCTATGTAGACCGCATTGACAACTTAACTCCGGCCCAAAGACTCGATTCTGATCGTGTGTGTGTGTAGAGTGCCGCGCCCAAGGGGAGAGGGGCCTCAACCAACTTATTTATTTTATTTATTTATTTATTTAATTATGATAACAATACTACAAGACAATTCGTCTTTTTGAAGTATGTATAAAATCTAAATTACACAATCATCAACGTATTTACAGTTTTTTTTTTTTTTTTTAAAGGTAAGAAAGATGATAAAATCAATGATGAACGTCAAGTCTAAATATATTCTAGCAAGTTTTAACTAATCAGGATGTGGTGTGGTTAACTGATAAGTATTGAAAAAGTTTTTTCTGAAAGACGGCATAAGAGTTTATTACCTGCAATTCATGTGGAAGATTGTTCCAGACACGAATTGCAGATACGAGAAAGGACCTTTCGCCAATGCAGTGTGTAAATGAGGGAATAATAAGTTTTTTTCCTCTATTAGATTGAGCAAATTGTAGCATTTCAAAAAGGTAACTAGGTGATTTGCTGTGAATTATTTTAAAGAGTTTTAAGATGTTCCGAAAGATGAAATAAAGATCAAGACGAAGACCAAAAATTGATGATGACATATTAGACACACTTTGCCACCGGGGAATATTATAAATATAACGAACACAATTATTAAAAGCAACATTTAGTCTATGTCTGCAAACAGCGTCTAGATGAGGAAACACAGAACAGTTAAACATAAAGTAGGGCATAATGAGAGTTTTGATTAATATTTTCTTGACAAGGGGATGCAGATAATACGAAGAGTATCGCAATCGGCGCAGTCCGCAGTAGACTTTGCGCAAGGTATCTTTAATTCCTTCACAGCACGAAAGTGAGTAGTTGAGATGAAAACCAAGGTATTTAACAGAACTGATGGCATTTATGGGATAACCATCGAGCACAATAGGTGCAAAATCATTAAGACTAGTCCCATTATTTGAAAAAATAATACCAACAGTTTTAACGGGATTCAACTTTAATTTATTGTCTTTTGACCAATTCGATATGTTATTGAGATCTTCGTTTATCCTGGCAATACAGTCCTCCATTAAGCCGATAGGCCGCGAGAGGTATATAATTACATCATCGGCGTACATGTGAATTTTAAAATTTTCAACAATGTCTGGGATGTCATTGTTGAAGACGGAGAATAACAACGGACCTAGTACTGAGCCTTGAGGGACCCCAACTGAGATAGTACTAGGATTTGAGCGACCATGTTCAGTGACTACTGTCTGGACCCTATTCCTCAGATAATCCGAAATAAGTTTCAAAGATGACTGTGAGAAATCGAAGTTATTTCTCATTTTTCTTAGTAGTAAATTGTGATCGATACAGTCGAAAGCTTTGGAAAAGTCTAGTAAAACAGCAACACAGGTGTCGTTACGATCTAAAGCAGATCTGATGTCAGTAGTAACTTTAAGCACAGCAGATTCGCAACTATGCCTGCTACGAAAACCAGATTGCCACTTAGTGAGTTTATTGTTCTCTTCAAGGAACTTTTGTATTTGATGGGAAAGTATTTTTTCGAGGGCTTTCGATAAAAAACATAGGATACTTACAGGTCTGAAATCAGCAGGATAATTGGGATTGGGTTTTTTAGGAGTAGGAATAATATTAGCATTTTTCCATATTAATGAAAACTGAGAGCTATAGATACAGAAATTAAAAATATGGTGTATATAACGAATTATGTGAGGAAGGATAAGCTTCAGAAACCTAGGAGAAATATTATCAGGTCCAGTGGCATTTGATTTAATACTATTTATAGCATTGAAAACTTCAAATTCATTAACACACTGAAAACGGAAGTTCGAAGACGAATCAGCAGAGCTCGGGTCATTATTATAACCTACTTCCGACTGTCCAGGAAGATCCGAAGAAAAAAAGGCACTTATTTCATTAGGTGGTAATGAACACAATGACACATTTCTATAATTGACGACACCTAAATTCTTTAGGTTTTTCCAAAGTTGCTTAGAGCCCAAATTTGGATTTATCTTGTCAAGAAAATAAGATTTTTTAGCATTGCGGATAAGGGCAGTGACTTCATTTCTGGAGATAGTGTATTTAAGTCTATTTTCCACCGACGGTTTTCGTTTGAATTTATGATACAGATACTCTCGTTCACTAATCTTACGTTGAATTGCACTACTATACCAAGGACAAGGACGAGACTTAACACGTTTTCTTATAATAGGTACAAAATTATCAAACAAGGAATTGACTAGGTTATTAAAAATTTCAACCTTTACGTCAAAATTGGGACTAAAATATATATCATGCCAATCTAGCTTATTGATAGCATTTGTCAGTTCAAAAATATTTATGTCCTTAAATGATCTGAAGTTAAAAATATTATCACAGCTGGTTCTATCTACAGAGAAGTCAAATGAACAAAAAATTAAATCATGAATAAATTCGCTTGTCATACTTATTTGATCAAAACATAATACTTTGGAGGCGTTATTAGTTAAGAAAATGTCAAGTAAAGATGGATTATTTAAAGATTTAAAACAGGTAGGATAGCGAGAATTTATTGCTGACATTCCAATTTTATCACAGAAATAATTAAATTGACTAGTAATATTATTGCACTTAAGTATGTTAACGTTGAAATCACCACCTACTATAATATTATTGTATTTGGTTTGTAATATTAATAAAGTTTCTTCAAGTTCTTTTAAGTTATCTTCTACGAAACAATTAGGAGGTGCATACAAAACAACTAAAAGCATTTTCTCATCTACAGCACTAACTTCTACACAACAAAATTGGATGATAGATTTAGAGGACGAGTACACACATTTTGGCTTCAATGAATTTCCGGCGTAAATACACACACCACCACCTATTCTATCCACACGATCATTTCTAAATAGCTTATAATGCGGAATTTCTACAAAATTAGATAAAAGGTTACAATTAAGCCAAGATTCGGAAAACATTAAAACATCGATTTTAGACGTACTGAAAATTTGGTGCAAGATTGTGTATTTCGCACGTAAGCTTTCGACATTCAAGTGGCAGATTTTAATGCCCTGAGTTGATTCACAAACTACATTGAGAAGGGTCCTGATTTTATCAGGATGGTTTTGATTCAACGTAGTTTTCAAAATTTAGAACTAAAACTAAACCTATACCGTCTTCAATAATTACTAAGGAAAACCACATCACAAGCAGATTAGATTTATAATTAATAACAAAACAAAATTGGTAACATACAAAAATCAGAATTAATAAATATGAACAACAAAAAATTAAATGCTTTGCTTGATGTGCTAAACTTAATGTGCTTTGCTTCATGTGGCTGCTTAGACTCGTTTTCAAACCAGGGTTTCTTCCGAAGTTGTATCGTTAGACTCAGCACATCAGTAGCTGCTTCTCTAAGAGTATTTTGATAACGTTCCCATTCTTTTTCCACTGGTTGTGAAGGCGGCGTCGAACTTTTAGAGGTTTTCAGGGAGATTCGATCGGTAAAGATCTTGTCCGTCTGTTGCGGTTGTAGCCTTCCGACGTCGAACCGTGGTGTTCTTCCTCGACTCCGTAGTTCTCTCTACATTCGTGTACTTACCCTGGCTGCATCAAGGAAATGATCTGAGTCGATATTGACGCTTGAGAACGTTCGGAAACTACGAAAACTGAAGAAGTGTCGCAAAGTGATCAATCTGGTTGACGGTGGAATGATCAAGTGCCTTTATGAGTGTTGTGGTATGGGAATCGCGTGCTGGCTACAGAGATGATTGCCGCTGTGACAAAGTCCAGAGTCCTGTGTCCATTTTCGATTGTGATATTGTACAGGTCGTGTTCACCGATAATTCCAGCAAAGATCTCCTCTTTATCCAGATTAGCGTTGAAATCTTCTAGAACGATCTTGGTGTTGTAGCCGGGGCATTGATCGTATGTTCCTTCTAGGAGATCATAGAAGTCATTTGTCATCCTTGCCCTCTGTGGGAGCGTGTGCGGATACCAAGTAGATGTAGCCTTGATGCGGATTACTGTGAGGCGATCGCTTATATACCTGAAGCTTAAAACTTCTTGCGTAAGTCTGCCTCGAACGACAAATTCATCTCCGCATAAACTCTGCCTTCGCTCTCTGTGACAATCGTCGCAGGAGATGTCACAGTTTTTCATTCGCTTTTTGCCCGGCGCTTCCCAACAGTCTTCATGGACAGTGGTACCGTCTGCTTTATAGCAGTCGATGGCCTCTAAGAGTACATCTGTTAAGAGACTTCACGTTCTGTGGGCAGAATCAAAGTCATTCTACTTTTTACGTTTTCTATGGTCGTCAGCAGTAAATTGGCACGTTGTCGTCTCTGGACTTTTACGTTTTCTTACGTGGTGAGGAAGTTAACCCCCACGCACAGACTCCAACTGGAACGCTAGGTCCATTTCGTGAGCCACCGGTTTAAGAGGTCCGGAGGCATCCGTTGTTGGTAGACTCTTGCAGATGACGAGCGTCGCCGTTGGCTCTGATGAACTCAAAATGAGCTCATTTACCGTTTCTCTTCCAGGGTCCCAACCTAACCTCCTTTTAGACCTGGTCTCCGAAATATTTTGGAGTAGCTCTCAGAGGATTGTGGATCAGGTAGCTCCTGCTGACTTGAGTTGTGGATGCAAGGGTTCTTGATTTTACCCAGAGAACGCCCATCTCATTAGTACACCGGGTATCCGGGTACCCGGGCCATGCGTGTAATGACCAAGTTAACGGGTACCCGACAATGTTTGCTGTGGCAGGTATCCAAGGGCTTACGAGAACCTAACATTGTGCTGCCCTGGGAATACTCGGGTACCCGGGAAATAAGCCGGGTATCCAGATACCAAGAGCTCTGGTAGATGCCGCTCTTGGACAGTCAGCTGATTAGCTCCTTCGCCGCCATCCTGAAAAAGAGATGGGCCCTAATACTGCACGTTCTCCACTCCGAGGTAAGGAGTGGCAGTTTCCGCTGGTGTGCCCAAACATTATTTTCCTTTTCAGAAGAGACTCGTCGATGTTCTGTACGAATTCAAGAGATTACAACTTAGGGCCACACTCAATGGACCGCCTGAGAAATATCGACTCCTCATCAGAGTGGGGATCATTATTCCACTTGCCACTGAAAAGCTGTGTTCGCAAAAGCGTTCGTTTGACTTAAAAACCCCACAGAACCACATCAATCGTCTCCATCTCCACGCAATTTTTCTGATCCACAACAAGTCCCCCCAACAAAAGAGCAAAAACCAGCCCCCCAGACACAATTTCTCACAACCACACATTAGATTCCGACAGAAAAACAAGACATCTCCTCGAACACTATCCACTGAATCCATCTAACACCTCCCTCTTATCTGTTCCTTTCAGATCCCCGCATAGCCCACGATGGATAACAAAACAAAGTACAAAATGTCTTCACAGATGCGCTTAAATGAAATCTCCCGACCGAACGCAGCCATGGCCTGCGACCATCACCACCGGGCGTCCATGTATCGACCCATCTCGCCGGGATGCCACTGCCATCATATGCCGGCCGCAATTCAGGCCGCCCCCATTCCGCACCCGCCCTCGTCATCTAGTCTCGGCGATAGCAGCTCCTGCATCTGCTCCCACCACTATCATTACATCCAGCACCACAGGCCGAACAGCCCCAATCGGACATCAACGCCACCGCTGCCGCCGCCACTCCTGCCCGAGCGCATCGGCTGCTGCCAATCCATTTGCGAGGACACCAACGACAGGCAAATTAGTGGCGAGACTCACGTAGCCGTGACCGTGCACCAGCACCAGCACCAGCATCAGCACCAGCATCATGCGCCGTCAACGGCGCCGGCAACGCAATCCTCTCAGCACTCCCTGCATCATCAGTATCAGGCGTTAGACGACACCACAAATGACGAGCACGAGGACTGCGAGTGCTGCGAGGCGAACGCCCATCACCCCAGCGCCGACCATCCGAGTGGACGCAGCTCGTCCCGCCTCGTGTCGGCGGACGAGATTATTCCAAGCGGCTCCGAAGACAATACAGCCATCCTGCAGCGCTGTTGTCAGCACAATCATAGAAGAAGCCACAGGTATACATCCATGCGAGCCGGACTCGGCCACACGAGTTGTTCTCACGTCACACATCCATCTTGCAGGAACAGATTAGGGGATCAGCTGCTGAACTCGAAGGCAAGAGCCGGCAGCATGCAGAAGCGTCCCAGGATTGATGAGGAGAATTACTCGACCGGCATCGAGGTCTACAGCGACGGAGCGGACTCCGGCGTGAAGGTTACAGATGGTGCCACTTCCGAGGAGGATCAGGGACCACCGCTGCCGCCACGACCTCCGCCCCGTCCCAGAAATGTGCCGGCCAACTTCAACCGTAAGTAGAGCAAAATTTCGATTCCATTTGATACCATGCGGGGGTTAGCATCTGCTCGCCCAGCGAAGCAGCAATTAAATTGAAAATGTCCTAAGCCCACTTCAGTCGGGGGTGGGCATTAATCTGCCGAATCAGGGAGTGCCTCTGCACTGGGATTTAGCGGCAGAGACCATTTATCGAATTAAGGACGCTGATTCATTGGAAGAGGCCTTGTATTGATAAATCGGTTGTGGGTCAAGTTTCAGTCGAACTGGGTCACCACGAGGGAGTGACCTCTTGCTGCGACTTCGACTGACTGTTATTAATGGAGAACGGGCACATCCTTTTATGTTCCCCCACCACCCACCACCCACCACCCCCGGGCGGGCATGTTCAATCCTTTGTGCTTGAAGTTGGCAAGCGTTTGGCACGTTGTGCGAGGCTTTCAAAGTTACAGATTGTTAATTGCTGACATTTGGGGCGAATCGGGGTTAACGGTATTTCAATTTACTGCGTCATTGATCACATCTAGAACACCAGCGAGGTGTGGTCCGAGTTAAGTTCACAAATCCTTGTTAAAATTGAAGAAGTTAAGGAGCGAGTTGGTCATCTCTGTGTGTTTAGGGGGGATTTTGAAAGAAAGCCAATTAGCTCTCTGTGACGTTTTCGACATCACAGCTCTGAGAGGAGGAGGGAAAGTGGGTTGAAAGGCTTGTTTTCTTTTATTTTAGAGCCGTCTTGTGGAGTTTGGGAACATCTTCGATCGTCATCTTGGGTATTTCTTCGAGACATTCGATAAAAGGTGAGCGCTCGATATCTGGCTCAAGCCAGTGATGGAGAAGTACAAAAAAGTGAGACAGAGGCTCTCTAAGGAGAGACAGGGTCTTCCTAAGAAGAGAGAGGCTCTGCCTAAGGAGAGACGCGCTCTCCCTAAAGAGAGACAGGGTCTCCCTATCTGATGCACCATCACAGCTACGGCAGTGGTCATTATAGGAGATACCCTATTTGGCTGGATGTTTGCCTCTTACCCAATGCCTTGTGATGATTCCGGTTTTTTTTGCGACATCAGTCAGATCTGTTGCTCCAGCTAAATTATACCCTGGTCAAGTTTTTCCAGATGTTGCCTATTATTTAAACTGGTCTTAGACGGACCATAGTAAGTGCGTCAATGCTGATGAATAGAACTATTATTGCGGACGCGGACTGTGGCCAGTATGTTATGGCGGGGGTAAATAGGGGCTGCCCGCAGGGTGGTGTCTTGTCTCCTCTGCTATGGTGCATGCTGGTTGACTCTCTGCTCGATGCTCTCAATAGTTCTAATATCTACGCCCAGGCCTATGCGGATGATGTAGCTATTCTGTCTGTCGGATCATGCCAAGCGGATGTGTGTTCAAAAGCGCAGGCAGCTCTAGACGTGATTGACGATTGGTGTACCAGAAATGGGCTTTCAGTCAACCCTCTTAAAACCGAGGTTGTCCTCTTTACGAGGAGGAGGAAATTGACTGGTTTGACTCAACTGGTACTAAAAGGTGTCACTATCCGCTTTTCCGATGAAGCTAAGTATCTGGGTGTCATTCTAGATAGGAAGCTTCTGTGGAAAAAACACATTGAAACGAAAATTGCGAAGGCACTGTCAGTTTTCTGGCAGTGTAAAGGAATTTTCGGCAAAACCTGGGGTCTATCACCAAAAAGATCCGTTTGGATCTACACGGCTATGATTAGACCCCTTCTCTCCTATGCATCGGTCGTTTGGTGGAATAAACTTTCGCGTAAATACGTAACTGCTGCTCTCACCAAGCTTCAAAGAACGGTCTGTCTCTGTTGCATGGCGACCTTCCCTAGCACGCCTAGCTCTGCTTTTGATGCCCTTTCTTGTGGATCGGGCAAACGATACTGAGATTCCACTCATCGGGCATGCTTTCCTCCGACCATATCTTACAGATGACTTTTTGCCTAAGTCTGCCTCGAACAACAAATCCACATCCAAATAATCGCTGCCTTCGCTCTCTGTAACAGTCGCCGTAGTAGATATCGCAGTTTTTCATCCTCTTTTTGCCCGGCCCTTCCCATCGCACTTCCTGGATTGCGGTAACGTCTGCTTTATAGCAGCCTAGGGCCACCGCGAGTTCATCGGCTGCACGTGGTCTGTTCAGGGACCTCACATTCCACGTGCAAAACCGAAAGTCATTGTCCTTATTCCGTTTGCTAGGGTCGTCAACAGTAAATCCGTCCATATCCGAGGCAGTTTGTGCTTTCTGAACTCGTTCATTTTTACGTGGTGAGGAAGTTAACCCCACGCACAAACTCCAACTGGGAGGACAGGTCCATTTGTTTAGCCCCCGGACAAAGGGGTCCGGAGGGATCCGGTGTCGGTAGCCTTTTGCAGGCTGTGAGCGCCGCCGTTGGCCCTAAAAGAAGGGCTCATCCGCCGCCATCTCTATTCCAGGGTCCCGACCTGAATTTGATCGGTAGCTTAAATTCGCTAAGACTTGTCTGGGTCCCGGGGCACCACGGGATCACGGGAAATGAGATTGCCGATGAAACAAACCTTCCTTGTGGAGATCCTCCGCCTATGCCATTCGCTACAGGTAAACTTCTTTTACTTTTTTTGTGGCTTATCACAAACATAATTTGGCCTAAACTTGATTTAAAACGTTCACTCTATCTTCTTAGAATGAACAGGTCATCTCTAAGAACTCTTATCGGCGTTATCACAGGACACTGTGACATTAAAGAATGGGACTCCCTCAGAACGACTTCTGCTCCTTCCTCATAACGAAGCTGCAGAGACGAAGAAGCGAACGCATCTCCTCTGCACCTATAGCGCTCTATCCTCCCGCAGGAAGATACACCTTTGAGCCTACTTCTTTAACGACTTGAGTGAACTGCACAACGTCAGCATCCATCAAATAAGAAGCTTCGCGGCAAGCACCCAATGGTTTTCTGGATAGGAGACATCCAATCCGCTTGGTATCACTATGTGCCTAATTTGGCCTAAGTGAGACTGCTATCTGCAGTCAGCCACCTAAACCTAAGCACTTCCAAGCAAATGATCGCCTGTTTTTTGTTTTTTTTTTTTGTTTTTGCAAAAAACTGGAGTTACTGCAACCGATCTATTAGACCAATATAAAACGAACAAGTCGGAATGATACGCCAACATTTGATTGCCTATGATCTTTTGAAAAATAACATGAACATGAAGCGTCCTCCAGACCATCTCCTCAGAGAAGAATTCAGGGAACTAGAAAGAAGGAACCGGAAAGAGACCTGGAATGACGTTCATGGAATGAAGCAGGCCAAGAAAGTACTAGGGCAATATAACCGAAAGAGGTTCGAGGCATGCATCAAAATGAGCAAGAACAACCTCCGAATTCCAACAGGATTCCTGACGGGGCGCTGTAGACTCAGGGAGCATCTAAGGAAACTAGGGTTATCTGAAGAAGGCCTCTGCAGACTCTGTGGAGAATTTAATAAAATTCCAGAACATATACTGGGGTTTTGTGAGGCACTAGCCCACAGAAGAAAAATATGTCTGGGCAAGTACCTCCTATCAGAAGAAGAAATGCAATCACTAGAACCATCTCTCATTCTCAGGTTCCTGAAGGAAACTGGCTTAAAGAGAATACTCTAGAGCAGATTTCTTCACCTAAGCGCAATAGGAGTCCATTACCCTCAATACTCAAACTGTATTTGAGGGGAAATCGTAAAGTATTGAAAGGGGGCACAATAAATCTTAAAGGTCGCGGTTCAATATACCCTCAACCATAATAATAATGTAATAAATTTGTTTTTTGGGCTTAAAGGAAATTGAATAATAGAGCCCTCTCTCGAAAGACTTTGTACAAGTCCAGACCCAGTCCTGTTTCACGGCGAAGAGGCTTTGACAATCCATAGGGGTGGATGGAGCTCTGTTGTCTTTTCGAGGGAAAACTTCTCCGTGCAATATTTGGTGCTGTTGTCTTTGATGGCAATTAGAGAAGAAAACTCAACCAAGAACTGTATGAGCTGTATAGCAAAATGCCAGGCGTCTACAAATCCTGCGCATAAGATTGCTGGGGTATGTAAAGCACCTGGACAATGTAGCTACAGCACGAAGAATCGACTCTGAACTAATGGCACAACTTTCACGTCTAAGGTGGCGTACACAAGCGGACTAAATTGAGACTAGATTAAACCTGGTCTACACCTAAGCACCGATTATCGATCCTTTAAAGCAGATGCAGAAGATGACCTGATTAAGGCCATACAAAAGCTCATTTGTAAAATAAAGTCTGAGGCAGGCAGCAGTACTTGGATCAGTTTAGACCAAAACAAATCAGGCTCCATTGAGAGAGTAAATAAAATACTCTGTCTTCCTCTCTGTCTCTGTCTCTGTCTCTGTCTCTGTCTTCGTCTCTGTCTCTGTCTCTGTCTCTGTCTCTGTCTCTGTCTCTGTCTCTGTCTCTGTCTCTGTCTCTGACTCTGTTCTACACTAAAATTTGGCAAGTTGATAAGCAATAATATAGCAGCAAATCCAATACCCGACAACTGCAAAAAGGACTCAGATCCAGTGGGGATCAACTTAGCGCTTGCAATAGGCTTCTTGGTTGAGACCTAAATCCGTCGCGGACTGTAGCGCCATTAGAAAAAGACTTTCCTTTATTCTCAAGCATAAAAAATCGACGTTTTTTGACGGTTGATGATGAATTTTGATGCATTTTAAACACATATCTGGGAGTTACCTCGTTTGGATGTTTGAAAGTTTGAAAGTGTTTCGAAAACTGGTTCAAACTGAGCCAAAAGTGTAGTGATCTTCCAGAGAGCATTTTGAAAAACAGGAGAGTAATTTTGAAAACATTTGGTCCACCTCTTTCGAGTCACTGACAATCCTCAAAGAGTGTCTAGAAAAAGCTTCTCAATCTCGCCGTTCGCGGTCGCCATTAAACTGTAGGTCCCCTCCACTCGTGAGAGAACAATAGCACGCACAACACGAGTGGTTGCTAAAAAGAAAGGCCCAAGTCCACCTCGGACTGTAGCGCCGCCATTATCGAATTCAATAAATGGCTCAACCATGACAAGATACACTTTTGCCAACTCGCCCACTCCTCCTGGTGACTAAAGCCAGCGACAAACAAACCGAAAGTCCACCATACTTAGCCCAAAAGCCCCCTTGAAATCCCTCAGCTTCCGTTTCGCCGTCACCATGGTCGCTCAGCACTCGAACGGATGTGAGAGTATTTCATCTTGTTTAAGGCGAAAATAATGATGTGCTCCTGCCTCTCCGCGCTCGTCAGTCAGCCCACCGTAGTCAGTAATGGGCGCACAAGTGTATCTCAAAGAAAATTAATTCTTAATCGCATTCCAGTGCCCACTCGCATTTTTTCATATTTCGCCTTCGCCTTCGCCCTCGCGCGTCCGCCAAAAGCCAAAAGGGACTTAGTTCCCCTAATGCATTAATGCATTGACCTTAGCCTCTGTTTACCATTTTAAAGCGGTAATCCCACACTCGTAGTCCTGCTTGACACCTGCTGCCGCGCTGACACCGCCTCCTCTGCCGCGGCCTCTGTCACAAAACGTGTCTGGCTGCGTGGTCGGCTGTGTGTGCATGTGGGTGTGTGTGAGTGCTGCGTGCTGGTATGCCAGTAATGCTACTAACGTCTCAAAATCGACTATAAAAGAATTTCATCTTCCGCCGGCTCCCCTCGCATGACTTCTACCCCCAGCTGGCACCTGCGCATGACACACAGCACGCAGCACAGGGTGTCACCACCGCAGCAACCCTTAAAGTCAGAGAGGAGCTTTTTGGAAGTTAACTCGTGAAAGAGAGCACGCGAAATCAATCCTTGTGTGGGCTTGTGGCACATCCCGAAGGAACTCTGAAATTAGTCATTCTCGAGACGAATAGCATTTCGAAAGGGCGAACGCTGACCGTCCCAGTGCGTGTGAACGTGAATAAGCAGAGGAAAAAAATAGAAAAACGGATAAGTGAGTGGGTCTGTGAGTCAGTGGATTCGTGTCCTTCTGCAGAGTTGAATCCTTTTTGAAGTGAAATGTGATCGTCGGTAGAGTATCTTTTATTTTTTTTTGTGGGGGACAGCTCTGGTCCCTTTTATCATCATCGCTCGAATTGCTTGTTCTCCTCCTCCAGCAGGACGGGACACACTCCTCGTCGTGGGCTGTTGTCTCCTTGAGCTTTCTTTCTCTGTTGTTGCAGTTCGGATTTTTTGGGGTAAAACCGAAAAGAGAGTGACTCCAAAGAGAGTCGAGTCGAGTTGACTTCATTCAACGGAAATATAAACAAAAATCCTTTTCATTTCCTGAAATATTTGCCTTTTCCGTTGCCTAACTCGCGGCCGTTCGTTGGGTCCGCGTGTGTCCCTTCCGCTTCGGTCCCGTTTGTGTAATTTTGCAATTTATGTGTTTACCCAGACGAGGAATGAAGTAAATTCACTCAATCCCCCTATCCCCCCTCCGGAGTAAAGGTAAACAAAGTCGTTTCCCGAACCAAAAACCCACGCCGCCTCCGCCACCGAGAAGGAGAAGGACACAACACAGGAAAAAGGCGAAGGAAACTAATTCCATTACTTGAGGTCAAAACAGGACCAAACCGAGTGGACAGAGAGAACAGAGGAGAAGGAGAAAGCTTTCGGAGATGAGTTCTGCTCTGACGAGGAATCCTCGAAGGAGGAGGACAACACTCAAGGGACCATTCCCGATGGCGGTCGACGATGATGGTACATTTGTGTGACAAGCTTCCATATGGACGCGTAAAGGATCCTCTGCCCAGGGGTGGGAATTATTGATTCCGTCTGAAGCGACGAAACGACGAGAACGACGAAAAGCGAGAGAAGCAAAAAAAAAAATTAATCCAAATTCTCAATTCAAGAGTGAACACGTGGCTTAATGGCTTGAAGTGATTTGTTGCCTAATTAAGGGTCGTCGTCGGTTGTTGTGTTGTGTCCGCAGTTCGAGAGTGACTCAGTGCCAGGGATTCAGTGCGTGTGTGTGTGTCTGGATGTGAAAATGCATGGATATCCGGTTATGCAGTTTGTTCAGTACAGTGTGCCGCCGCCGTGTACATGGGTGCCACCAACGGATCCCCATCGTCCACCATCCGCAGGTCAGTTGGGACTGGGCTTCGCATATCCTCTCAGATCAACCTTTTCTAATTCGATTGGATTGATGACTTCTCTGGGCCCCCCATCGTCATCGGGGGGGAATTAGTCATGCGATACTTGAATGGCTCTTTGCATGGATTGCTTGTGATTCGTTCGTTCGTTCGTTTCGCTTTGTCTTGATATATGAGAGTCATTATTCGTTTATCCATTTCCTTGGGCTACTGCTGTTTGCAAAGTGGTATCTGTGAACGGAGCAGATTGCGATGGAATGAGAAAGGGTTGCCGGGGAGGACCTTGACGAGAGAGGATGGCATAATAGGTGCTTCTTCTTCTTCTTGGTCGTCTTGTTCAACCTGTAGGATCATTAAATCATCTTTGAATCTGTCGGTCGGCAACAATTGAATTGAGTGCTTGCAGGAGTACTCTTCTGTTTATGGGTTAGGATCCGTCAGATTATCCGAGCTGATGGAAATGTATTCCTTTCGATCCCTGAGGGTTATTCCCAAGGTGGCGTTCTGCTCTTGCCACCGGAAGGTGATTTAGTTCTGGTCTACTTATCGGGTCGATACGCTTTCATTAATAATTTATGCCACAAGCGATCCTATTCGTCATTGTTGCTTAGTGTAGTTCGATTTAAAGACATACCTCACTCATGTCTCATGAAGCCTTTTCTATGAGTATTTATGGTCTTCCAATGAGAAGTGAGGCTTCGGAAGAGCAAGATTTTGGTCCTTCGAGCCAAATTTTTTCGTCAAACGACGGTAGCAGCGGTTGCCAAGGCCGATTCTGTGTGGGATCTCCACCAAGATGTCGTTTGCGGAGTTCGACTTTGCCCCGAAGTAGACAAACACCTTAGCTACCTCAAGATTGTAGCTGTCGATTGTAACATTCTGCCGTAGATAATGAGCGGTGGATCGATTTTTATTCGACAGCATATATTTCGTCTTCTTCTCAGCTTCTCCTCCTAAGACCAGCTTGATTTGCCTGTTCTTTAATCACCGGCTCGCTGGGAACACGCAACTACATATGTCATCGCTATAACCAAGCAGTTGTGCTGATTTGTAGCAGATAGCGCCTTCCGTGTTTACACCTGCCCTCCGTACTATCTTCTCCAGACGACTGAATGGCGCAGTTAGAGGGGTCCCAGGTTGGAATCCCAGTGAAATCGAATCTGGTTCAGACACCATTTCCCGTTGGGATCAAATTGATGGCACTGGAGTAGGTTGCTACCTGGCAGTACAATGAATCAGTTTTGAGTCTGAGTGCTCCAATAGTCTCAAAAATTCAAAAATTCTCAAAAAAATCTTCTCCAGAACTATTGTAGATCAAAGAAGTCACACGACAGCGCATCTCCTTGCCGGAATCCGGTGCATGCTTCAACGGTTCGGAAATTTTAGAACCGATGCGTCGTGCATTTTCAGGGTCTTTCAAATACAACTTACTTACTTACTTAGCAGGCCTACGACCCATGGAGGGTCTGAGCCTGAGCTACTTACTTAGCAGGCCTACGACCCATGGAGGGTCTGAGCCTGAGCTACTTACTTAGCAGGCCTACGACCCATGGAGGGTCTGAGCCTGAGCTATCGCTGCCTTCCATCGTTGACGGTTCTGGGCACGCTGCTTCCAGTCGTCAAGACCAAGCTGTTTTTTTTTTTTTTTTTTTTTTTTTAAATGTATTTTTTGTTTTATTTTGAAAAATTTTTTACTTAAATGCTAGATACAAAATACTTAAAACTAGCTTAACTTAACTTAACATATGTTTACTATTCTAACTTACTGACCCTGTGCGGGTGCTCTAAGATAACCTAAACTTATTATAAATTGCCTTTCGGCGCAAGAAGAGACCAAGCTGTCTTACGTCCGCGATGACTTGGACTTTGTACCGGAGGTTCGGTCTTCCTCTCCTTCTCGAACTAGGAGGCTTGGATTCGAAGACCCTTTTAGCTGGAGCGTTGTTGTCCATGCGCTCGATATGACTGAGCCAGTGTAGTTGACGGATTTTGCCTTCCGGACTACATCCACATCCTGGACCTGGTACAGCTCATAGAGTTCGCGGTAGTATCTTCTCCTCCATTCACCTTTCTCGCAGACAGGGCCATATATCCGACGTAGAATTTTTCTTTCGAATGTACCAAGAATTAGCTCTGCAGTTCTGCTTAGTGTCCAGCTTTCGACTCCATACAACAAGACACCTAAAATAACTGAAAAATAATGAAGAATAAGGCTGTCTGTTGGTCTGTAAGAATTGAAACACGCTTCCATTGTGGACATTTTCGAATTTTTCCAGGAAAAACTAAACAATTTTGGCTAACATTCTCAAGAGAGGGGAGATTGTAAGTTCGTACAGGGTGGGCCAAATACAAGTTTCTTTTTAAAAATGCAATAAAATGAACAAAATTCAATTTTTTCCACGTATTATGGCTTTATTAAGAAGAACAAACATTCCCATTATCTGCGAAATAAAACACCGTTCAAGTGGCTGCCTCTGCTGGCTTCGCAGTAGCACATTCTGTCACCCCAATTTCTCAAGACGTTGTTAATGTTTACGCGCTGTAGCTCACGGATTGGAAGGTATTGGCCTTAAGTCCTTCAATCGTTTCTGGATTGTTGGCATAACATCGCTCCTTCACGGTTCCCCACTAAAAAAAAAACTCCAAAGGGTTTAAATCGCAGCTCCGAGGCGGCCAACTGACATCGCCAAGACGGCTGATAACACGATTTGGGAATTTGGTGCGCGAAAGATCGATTGTGGCATCGACTGTGTGTCATGGCGCGCCATCCTGCATGAACCAGAAGCCGTCCAAATCAATGTCTTCAATTTCAGTAAAAAAAAAAAGTCGGTGCCTCTGTAACGCCCACCCTTGACTAAAACGTTGTTCCCAGCCTCATTTTCGAAGAAAAATTGTCCAATGATGCCACCACTCCACAATCCGCACCAAACTGTCACTCTCTGTGGATGCATTGGCTTCTAGACAATAACGTGATTCTTTCTCCCCGAGCCCCAGATGCGGCAATTTCGATTGTTGACGTAGCCGCCGAGATGAAAATGCGCCTCGTCAGACAGACTGAAGATGATTTTTCGCCCAAAATCGTTGTCCAATTCAAGGCCCAACTGCTCTAAGACCTAAACTGCGTAGTGATAACGAAGAGGACGGTGGCGCGCCTTGTGGGCGAAAAATCCGAGATCTTTGTGCAGAATTCTCCTCAGGGTCATCTCATCTCATCTCATTTTCAGTTTTCCGCATGTTTCACTAAAGGGGTCGCAGGGGCAATGCATGCACGAGAGATCTCCAGGCCACTCGATCCTCCGCCATCGATTGTAACTCATTAGGAGCTATGTCCAAGCGCAACCAGGCGAGTTCTTGGACTTGGTCCAATCAGGTCGTCCTGGGTCTGCCAAGCGGTCGCCTACCTGATGGAGTCGCATTCAAGGCACACCAGGCTAGTGCGAGAAATGTTGAGCTGTTGAGATCGATGCAGAGGGGATGTTCGTGAATTAAGTCTCACACTCGCGGCCACATTCTCATCTGTGTGACGACGGGGACCATGAGTGTTGTCCACTAGAAAGTGTTGCCAGACTTTGCCAGACTTATGCCACTAGCATAACGCTGTCATGAACTTTTTGCACAAACTTGCGTACAGCAGTCGCGGTGAGTGCTTCATTTCGGCCAAAACTTCTTTTCAAGAAACGCACTGTTTGGGCTACACAGCACTCACTTTGGAAATAAGTTTTCAATATTTCCTAGCGTTATTGATGTGTAAAGTGACTCATTTCGTACCGTGGAGGAATGACGCTGATTTTCTATCAAGATTTGGAGCAGCAAACAGCTATCAGCGTTAAAATAACCTATGATTTAAGAAAAACCCACTAGATGGCCCACTCTGTACAACAAAAAATAAAGCCCTAAGCATTTCTTACCCGCGCGCCCCGAACATTGCCGGGCAGGAAGTCAAGAAAGTTAACAGCTTTCTTTATTAAGGAAGTGCGGTCTCGACTAACCGTAGCAGAATCAGGAAGACTAAAGTTGCGTTTGGAATACTATTCACTATCTGGGAAAGCAATCGCCCATGTTCTGCATTTCGAGTGAAATGAATTTGAAATCGAATTTCCATTTCACCCGAAGTGAATTTCCATGTTCTGCATTTCAATTGATTTCGAATTTTTCGAATTCACTTTCGGAAAAAACAAACGTTGTTGCCTTGGCTTCGGCAGGCAAATGGTTTTTGTTTTGGCTTAGTTTTCGTTGTTTCGACAGGCAATTGGTTGTTGTTTTGAATACTTTTTCGTGTTTCGAAGTGAAATGAAAAGAAGAATCCTCAGGGAATATTCCTATAGATCATTTGAATCATCTTTTTCATTTCTAAACAAGGGTTTGGCGTACAAAATGAACCTCCTTGTACATCTTAAGAAAAATATAACCGCCAGCTTGCAGTTTTTATATTTTTATTTTTTCCAGGAAAGCACTTTTATTCAATAGTTTCATATAAGAATGGCAGAATGAAGAGTTCCTTACAAATCGGAATTTGCCTCCATAAATTTCACAGAAATATCATTCCCCTTGAATTTTTGTGTTTTCCCCTAAAATACAAAATAAAATCAGTAAAAAGAAAATGAAAAATGTGAATAGTTCACGTATTTAATCCAATTTCACTACAAATTCATAGCGGAGCTTACCAGTGAATTCAATTCGAGTAAAAACACGAGTAAATCGAATTGCAGAACACCGATTTTCATTTTCGAAATTCAAATTCACCACCACCATTTCGATCGGATTGCAGAACCCGAATTTTCACTTTAACAGCTCGAATTCATAAAAAGTGGAATGCAGAACATGGGCGAATGTCATCAGCTTGAGTCCGTATGTAGCTCCGATTATTCCGCTCCAACGTTGAATCGGTGCTGCTTTATGAGTGGAGTAGCTTAAAAGTGGACACCATTACCACATGAAAGTTGAAATTTTCTTAAACAAATGCTTAAGAAACATCCTTAGGATTTTTTTGACGACGCGTATCTTCAACGAACAGCTGTACATAAGAACGGGCCAAGAATCTATACGAAGGAGAATGTGGCAGGGGATTGGACGACGCCAAGACAATTCCATTGCGAAGTACGCCATGCAGTGGAATCCGCTTACCCAGGAAGACAGCGGGACGCCCTAGCAAACGTGGCGCGGAACAGTCGAAGAGGAATCGATTTGGAGAGAGCTCAAATGCGTTGCACCACTACGAATGAGATGGCGCTCAGGAGTGGTTGATGTCCTATGCCGCCCATTGGTTAAGGAGTAAATGAATAAGTAATATGGTCTTGAGCTCCACAGCCGAGACACTCTAAGTCGGATTGCACTGAGCGTTGCTATATTTTTATTCTGAAGGTCGATAAGTAGGAGATGGTGCATGACCGCTCTGACAGTCTGAAGCGTCTGAAGGGGTTATCCTTAGCGTCCCTGTTGTACATAAACATGCCATTCTTTCTTTTTCCTTGAGCTTTGCGCATTCGATATCAATCTGCTAACAGTATGAATAGCTACAGTTCACTACACCCCGCCTCAATTTTTTTAATAGACGCTGCGAAAAAATGCACTGCCTTACCTTACGACTGCACCAAATCCTCTGAACGCATATACCTTAATTTGTTCTCAAGCACTCTTGGGATAGCCAGACGCATTCAATAATTTCCCACGCAGATAGAAAGGCTTGCGTCGCAGGACTTAAATTCCACTTCAAAACAAATCCAGACGCTGGAGCAAATAGTGCTCCAGTGAAAAAATCAACAAAACAAAACACACGAAACTTGGCATCACTGCTATTGACATAACGGTGTTTACTCCGCACACTTACGTCTCACAAGCCTCACACTAAATCATCATCAAGCTCTCAAGTGTTATGTCTTAAAAAAGGAAAAAGAAAACTAAGGAGTGTACAACAAACACCCGGGGCGGTGGTGGTGTTAAGCAACAGCATCCTTGCACTCAGCCCCTCGCACACATTTGAACACCCTTTTCCCGTTGACACGATTGCGGTGAGTCTGCACACAAGTGTATTGTTCGATACTTAAGGATTTGACGCATTTCATTGTGGTTTCGTTTTACAAAAAGAAGAACTTCGAACTTCGAAGGACATCGAGAGATCGAGAAATGGGTCAAGGGGCTGGGGGGAACGCTTGAGCGTGCCCAAGTGCTGGGGGAGCCGAAGGTCGATGTGGAGTGCTTAAAATTAGGCCAAGATTGCTGGGTATAAATATTGAAACGATGGCTTAAATATCTCCCAAAGTTTGAGTAGACATTGGTTCGGATTCTGTGGGAAGGACAAGGTCAGTGAGTGGTCCCCCATGCAAATGGAATGTTTTCCTTTGTGGACGATGGGCCGGCTCTATCACTCATCCTCTTTGGGATAATCTTTGGTTATCTCATGGGAGGAGTTTGCGAACAACAAAGCAGACAGTCGGAGGAGCATTTTCTGAGTGGTCTCGGGGGGCACACTATTTATGACTGCAACGGTCGGGGTGTGTTGGGCGGCTCACAGACGTGCAAGAGATTGACGCTGACATTTGGAGATGTACGTAGGTTCAGGAGAGTTATCGAATTCGGTTCTTTTCGTCGGCTGAGGACGATGAATGAAAGGGTTTTGTGTGAAGTAAATTGGGTAGACACATGCGAGTTTGCACAACAGATTGTGGGAGCTGCCCCTACACTTGGAAGGACCAGATAAGGGCGCACGAAGGACGAAGGAAGTCAGAAATTTGATTGAAGCAGCCGGAGGTGTATGCAACTTTGTGGCTTACGATCAATTTAGCACTCTGAAGCAATTTTGTGGAGTGATTTGCATTAACCGAGATGTCCGCAATCGGACTTTTGAGAAATTCCAGCAGAGCAGTTTGCAGCCAGGTTCGATTTTAGATGAGCTCTGTAAGGGCTGCAGGAGACGTATGAATTTCAGTGGGCGCTTTCGACATTCCTTCTTGTGGAAGCAGTGGAATGCTGTTCGGAATGGATTTGAGTCCAGTTTCAACAGAAACTGTCATAAGTCGAGAGGGGCTTTAGTTGTATGCCTGGACCTGGGCCTCACTCAACATGCCTCTCCAGCCAGCACGATCTTTCGCCAGCTGTCTCCAGTTTCGCACACCAAGCCGGCCGAGGTCTCCCCCGACTTGTGTGCGCCACACTAGTGCGTCGAATTGCGTCGATGTAATACACCTATCTTTTCCTATCCCTTCTTTTGCCATTCTCATGATTGTTTTGTTGGCACATTTTGCAACCACTAGATGCAGGGGACTCAGCTCTAATAGCACTTCCATGGCCGCAGTTGGGCAAGTTCTCATGGCTCCTGTAATACAGAGGCATGCCAACCGTTGAGTGTTTCCCTCGCGCTAATCAGATTAGTTCTCTTGGTCCATGCTATTGCACCATAGGTTATTGTAGGTCGAACAATAGAGATGTCCATCCATCTTAGAATACTTGGACTGCATTCCCAGGATTTGTCTGCCAAGCTTCGACAAATCATCAGAGCACGCGTCGCTTTTCGCTTTCCGCATATATGTTTTTTCCAGATGAGTTTTCTGTCCAAGATTACTCCCGACAAGCACCAATACTTAGTTATTGTTGTAGTTTATTGTGTTGAATTTGTAGAGCATGATTTTGGTCCTTCGAGTCAGGAGTTTTGACACAAGTTGTTTTGACAAGCCGAAGAAGCAGCGGTTGCCAAGGGCGATTCCACGTCGGATCGATTTTTAGAGTTCACCTTTGGCCGGAGGGCGTGGGCGCCGTGGCGTAGTGGGTAGGTGCCTCGACTCCTACGCTCGATGTTCTCGGTTCAATTCCGGAAAAAACACTTAACATTTTTTCACTGCTCAACCTCTTTCGAGTCATTGACAATGCTCAAAGAGTATAACTGTCTATAAAAAGCTTCTCAACCTCGCCGTTCGGAGTCGGCATTAAACTGTAGGTCCCCTCAACTCGTGAGAGAACAATAGCACGCACAACACGAGTGGTTGCTGAGAAGTTTGGCCCAGGTCCACCTGGGACTGTAGCGCCGCCAATATATATATATATTTGGCCGGAGGTAGACAGACATTTTTATTATCTCAAAATTGTGGCAGTCAATAATGACGTTTTGTCCGACGGATCGATTTTCATTCGAAATCATATGCTTCGTCTTTACCTCATTTATCTTAAGAGGAGTTGGATTCGCAACCGCAGTGAACGCTCCTTTAACGACCCGCTGATAACGCACAACAATGTCGAATATCATCTGCGTAAACTATCAGCTGGTCCGTGTCTACATTTGTCCGCCGCTCTATCTTTTCCAGAACTAGATTGAGGGAGTCAGACGAAATGCCGCAATCCGGTGCAGGTTTTAAACGGTTCAGAAGTTCTAGAACTGTACTGCACGATGCAATCGGATCAATTTTCCTGGAATCCAGAATTCAGCCAACGTATCGAATAGTTCCTTGCGATGAATGCTGTCGTATTATTATATGCCACTGGACATTGACACTGACACTTTTGCCCAACAAATGCAGAAACTTCGGAGCATTGGACGCGTTTGAAAGACTAAGGGATCATCTATGCCCTTGCACACAGCTGTTGCCAAAGAAGGAAAAGAACGATTGACACTTCGAGTCGAGGTGCACAATTTAATTAGCTTAGCACATATAATAATAATAATTATGGCGGCGCAACAGTCCGAGATGGACCTGGGTCTAGCTTCTCAGCAACCACTCGTTTTGTGCGTTCTCTCACGAGTGGAGGGGACCTACAGTTTAATGGCGACTCCGAACGGCGAGATTGAGAAGCTTTTTCTAGACAGTTATACTCTTTTGAACATTGTCAGTGACTCGAAAGAGGCGGAGCCGCGTACAATTTTTTTGAAAAATTGTTTGTCTGAACTTGAATTCGAACCTAGATTGTGAAAGTTTAATGCGCATGGGTCGACGCACGAACCCACACGGCCACGGCGCCCACGAATGCTGTTGTAAGCGGCTTGGAAATCGTGATACGTATCGGTCGCTGGTCATTTCCAGATTTTGGTGGACTTGAAGATTTGGTCTGTAGTCGATTTGCTGGATCGGAAGCCGCACTGGTACGTGCTGATTAGTGCGGTCCAAAAGGGCTTTGGACGTTTACACAGTCCGCTGGATAGGATTTTGTAGGCGGCCTTGAGTGGGTTTATAAATCTGTAGTTGCTACAGATCGTCCTTTTTTTTGACAATTCAAGGATTATGCGTAACAAAGCAATCATCTTGGATTCACTAAAGTCAAAGATCTAGAAAAAAGAGGTTAGATGTGTGCAACCGGCGGAGGTCTCTCCCATCTCATCGGCTCCTCTTAGTGAAATGAGACCCGAATGCAGACAGCTAACCTCGATTTACTTGATTGAGGGTGAAACTTGAGTTGTTGTCGCAGCGGCTGCGGTATTGAATGCCTCAGACATTGTTTGGAAGTCAAGCCGCAACTGAAGATGGAAGAATAACACCAAGCTCCTTCTTGTGATGTCACCACTACTGCCTTTGAAAGAGATCGATTTCCCAGGATCCCGAATTTGGCCATCGTGTCAATTACAGTTCCAATAATCCGTTGCGATGAATGCTGTCGATCATACGACGTATGCGATTTTCGAATCGATGAAGAGATGGTGCGTATCGATTCGAAACCCGCTGGTCTTTTCCAGGGCTTGGTAGATGACTTTGAGCAGGGATATACCTCTATAGTTTTTTTATTTTTGCTTTAAGTTAGGGAGTGGTGGCTTGATCCATTAGTTTTGCATGAGATGGGTCCCCTTCGAATTCTGCAAGTTCATCAGTTGGCTCATTGTCGGCATTGTCCAGGAACCCAGCACAGAGTATCGAGTGCTCAGGGCTAGGTTAGGTTAGGTTAGGGGGTTGCTAGTGAATTCACCAGCACACTTAGACCATGTTGGTCCATTGTGATACCCACAGTCAGACTATTTTTTTTTATGCGATGGGAGGTGAAAACCTTGCATAGGCACCAAAGGTCCGACGTCCTTTGCTAGTGCCGGATTCTTACCGGCTAACACCACCTCCCAATCGATCTTCCCGTTTGTTTACTCCATCGCGGAACCACCGCTAAGTATTACTTCACGAGGGACGGGTTCGAGCTATTTGCTTCGTCACTAGATGTTTAGCGTATTCGCGTTCCGCTGTCGTTCTACGTTCCTAAGATCGCACATTATTCGTACTGCTGCATCGTTTACTCGACTTTGTTATCTGGTGTCGGCTGTTCACCAAATTTTTCATGCAAAATATATCTTTCGTTATCATAACTAGGGCATTCAAAGAAAACATGCTCCACATTTTCTTCCGCGTGTAGGCATCGAGGACAGAAAGGACGTGAATCACGGTTCCGCTTGAATAGGAATTCACGGAATCCACCGTAACCAGATCAAGAACCTCGCCGTGTTTTCGATTTACCCAATTTTCAATCCTTGGGAAATCCTTTGGGACACGTTCCATCGTTGTTGCCACATTTCTATACTGTGACTTCTTTCTATTTTCTTCCCGTGGTTCACCGTGGACCGATTTTCACGCGATTGTTGTAAAGTCTCCTAGCTTCAAGAGCTAGGATATCGATGGGTACCATGGAGGATAGTACCAATATCGCGTCGTGGGATACCGTCCGAAATGCACTGCTAAATCTCAGTGCGCATAGTCTGTAGACAGATTTGGGTCTTTTATGTGCGACTTTTTATTCGCGACGTCAGACTATTACCACTGATCGACCGTTCCAGTGATAGTGCCGTTAATTTGATCCCCACGGCAAATGGTGACTGGCAAAGAGTTGAAAGACCGGATAAAAGTGAATTAACTCTGCTTTTACTGGGATTCGAACCTGGGACAGGCACTTAATCAACTACGCCATCCAGTCGTTGTGCTCAGTGCTAAGAGTCTTAAGTTCATCGCGACCAGCTTGGACTTGATTTCCGTTGCCATTATTGCCGTTATGACCGCTTGACTGTCAAAAAGAACGCTAATGTCAGCTGGCGAAAGGCCGTACTGGCTGGAGAGTCATGTTGAGTGAGGCCCATGTCTACCTCGGACTGTAGCGCCCTAAGAAGAAGAAGAAGAATATCAGCTGAAGGTATTGCCAACATTGAAATCATTTTGGGACGCTTTTTTGACTCCCAAGACCTCCGCTTAAAAACCAAGACATAATTAAGAAAACGGTTAGTTCAGCGGATGTTTAGAGCTTCGGAGAATATGGTCACGCCTGGGCATTTCACCCTCTACGACCCTCCGGTGTAGGATTTTTGATAGGATCGTCTGTTAACCATCTCTTACTCCTAGTGGCAAAGTAGCAATTAAAGGGTCGTTCAAAATCACGGAACAATCGGAGAAAGGGCTCCACGACTCAATTGCTCTTGATCCAGAGCGGTGACAAGAGGTTTTCTGGGTTTGTGCCGTTTACGTAGACGTTGCTCTAATACACGAGACAACGATGGGCAACGCTGCCTATTGTGATGTTCTGACCAAGTGGTCGATGTTGTGCGTCCTTTTCCGAGACAGCATAAGCATCGTCTTCCTTAAAAGTTGGTCCCTATGATATTCAATGCCACGTGTCCCCCAATTCATCAAAATCCCTCTCATTTCTATGTAAATTCAAACGACAATTTCCAATTACGCAACCCTTTCAAACTGCAGTCGTGTATGGAGTCTCCAAGGACCACCCAGACGGCAGACGGAACGACTCCATGTCCTGCACCACCATCCCATGCACAATTAAACAGAATTTATCGCCACTAATAGATAAGTGATTGCTCCGGAATTTGATTATGACGACGCTCACAAGTGTTACGACTCGTAATCCCCGATGTCAAGGGGCAGACACCTCCCACCCCGCTCAACTGCACCCCATTCATCCATTTGTCGGAGACAATCACAACACAAATGTGATCCATTAACAAATACAAAAACGTTTTGACAAACAGCCATCCCGAACGTCGAGAGAATGAGGTCTTTGCTTCGCCTCCATGGTAATCAACTTGAATGGAGGAACATTTTATGGCTAAGGAATAATTTCACCTAATTGCCGTGCAATTAGTGGAAAACTACTGCTCGTCGCCCGAATGCAGCCATCCAACTGGTTGCAGGAAATCTCTGCTCCTTCTTTGGTCGCCTCTTCGCCTTATTCTTCGCCGTCAACAGCATCAGCGTCTGCGATGTTTTTTAATTAGCGATAAACGCACCGAGTGCAGGTAGGTAGCTATTTTGTATTTCGCTGCAATTACCGCAAAGTGCTGCGCCAGTGTCAGAGTGCTAATTAAATATTCACCAGTTTTGGCTGTCAACTGACTTATTGACGTTCCGATTGTGACGGAATCGTAGCAGTCGCACGGAAACAAACGTCAGAAATTTGCTCCACCGTTATTTTCGTCTCGTTTGTCTTTTGTTTTGAAACGCTCGCAGTGTAATGGATTTATTATCTGTTTATCTTTTGTTTTTTTTTTCTTCTTTCAGTTCCACACACCACGGGCATCAAGAAGTACGTGGTATGGTGCCTGATTTGCGGGGGGTTCTCGTGCCTGTTGGGGGTGCTGTTTTTGGGAGTGTACTTCCTGCTGCACTCGTACACCATAACGGTTGGGAATTTCGAGACCGTGCCGACATTTGTACCTGCAACTTTGGTAAGTGAAAACTTCATGAAATTTTTGCTGCGCTGATGAAGGGACTCGTGTATTATTAATTGCATACCTGCATATCAAGGAGGAAATTGTGCTTACAGTGGGGGCAAAAAGTTTTGAGTCACAATTTCAGAAACTATCGGAAATAAACTAGAATAATTATTTTATGTACATTTCCGACACGGGTAAAGTAAATAAATGTTGACCAGAAGCACTTTGGACCAAAATTGGTCTATGAGAGGCTCAGCCACCACCCCTAACCTAACCTAAAGGGTAACCAGACAGCAATGATAGTTTGATGAGTTGTTTCAGCAGCTGTCAAAGTTACCAATGACATTCAGCTGTCACAATATTCAGTAAGGTTTGTCATTTCATCGTGCTTCGGTTCACGGTTGCCGAACGTGCGGAGATTAGTAAAAAATTTCGAATTTTCGGCTCAGTTGTAGATACGTAACGTGAATTCCGTCGCGATTTTTCCGTCATCCTGGCATCCATACAGTCTGCAGACAAGGGGTCGAGCAAGGCCATAAGCACTGCGTGGCTGTCGCTACAGATGCAGATACTTCGCCCCGTGGGCATAAGGATCGCATAGGTTTCTGTTTGGAAAAACCGACGCAAAATTACTTAACGATGTGTGCGGTCTAATGTTGTCGCTCTCCACGACGCCACTAACGCCAGATGATAATTATTCCAAGCAAATCGTGTTTTGCAAATGAGTTCATTAAGTTGAAGCGGCTTTTGCTGTTTACGATGATAACGCTTGGGGAAGGAGGTTCAACCGCGAACGTACGGGCTGCACAAAAGATTCTCTAGTTTCTAGATGAGGTACTGAACGGTTCGTTCTTTGATCAGGAAATTCGATGCACCGTGGAAAAGTTTGAGCGGGAGTACACTCTTTTGGCCAGGAAGCAACCAACCACACAGAGATTGGTGCGATATGAAGAAAACATAGCCACCGTAGCGGGCAGCGTCGAAGAAGACCCAGAAATGTCGCTTTGGCGCCAATCAGCTGAATTGGGCAGTCGCAGAAATTAGATTGGATTCAAGCCTACATCCGCATAAGATTATGCTGACGCAAGAATTGAAGACGAAGGCTCTATGAAGGCCGTAGACAATGCCGTGAGTTCACTATTTGGATACTGTTTTTTTTTGGATACATATTTTTAGCCAAAAAATCATCTTCTCTGACGAGGCCCATTTTTGACTCAGCGATCCTGCTTGCGTTGATGACATTTCGAGAAGAAGATGTATGAGCTGTACAGCAACATGAGTCCAGCCAGGCATCTACGAATCCACCGCCTAAGAGGGCACGTTGACTCCGGTCCGAAAAGTCTTCGACTCTAAACCAGTCGGACAACGCAACAGACAACGACCACGTCTAAGGTGACCCAAATAGAGAGGGGCTTCAACCAACTTGGTGTGTGCTATTGGCGACAGCTGGCAAGGTTTGTTGGTCGAGTCCAACCCGGACTGTAACGCGACAAGAAGAAGAAGAAATCTACGTCAACAAGCAAAATTGCAGTCATCCGAGCAAACACCCAGGGGCCGAGGTAAACGAAGTCCTTCACTACCTCGAAGTTATAGCCATATCGTTGTGGCAAGTCGTCGATTGGTTTGCCCTCGTTTATCGCCAGACACATTTTAGGCGCTTCCGTTTCAATGCCAGCAAACTTCTGATTGACGGCTCGCTGTGTTCGCCCAATCACGTCAATGTCATCCTCGTATGCCAGCAGTTGTACAGACTTTTGAAAGATCGGGCTTCTTGTGTTGGCCAGTGAATTTTGCAAAACCTTCTCAGTGACGATGTTAAAGGAGTCACATGACAGCGCGTCGCCTTGTCTAAAACCTCGAAGTTATGAAGGAGAAATTTGGCGCCTGGGTCATTTCACATCAAATGACCACCGCGATCATGCGACTTGACACCACCCGATTATTTTCTCTTGGGCTTCATTAAGTCCTTAATCTACGCTAGCAAGCCAACCATTTGGATGTGATCGAGGTTAATATTCGAGACGTTATTGCCGGAATAACACCGCACATATTGGACCGAGTCATTAAAAATTAGACCGACCCCTTGAAGCACTACCAGCGAAGTCGATGTGGCCATTCGAGTAATATGCTATTCTATATATAATGGCATGAAAGTAGCTTGAAAATGAAGTCAGAATCAATTTTATGTCTCACACAGTTGTTGTTGTATTTAAATTTCTTTTCCTATCGTTCTTATCTGGGCACTCTGTACCACTTACAGACGACTTGTGTCTTTGAAGACCTTTTTTCTCCACAAAACGGTACCTGATCTGCATTACCCTTGATCCTACATATAACACTAGCTCGCTTAAATCAAATTATGATCAAGAAATTTCTTAAGAGTCAACTACAATGGCCGCACGAAAACTAAAGAAAGGGAACTAAAGCAACCGGGAGAATTCAGAAAAATTAAGCACCACTTCGTTCAGTTTCGATCAGTTTTGATAAATTTGTAAAGTTTTGATAAGTTCGTCCAGTTTCGATTATTTCGTTCAGTTTTGGTAAGTTCGGTGGGCGCCGTGGCGTAGTGGGTAGGTGCGTCGCTCGAGGTCTGCGGTTCGAATCTCGGAAAAAAACATCAAACATTTTTTCACGGCTCCACCTCTTTCGAGTCACTGACAATCCTCAAAGAGTATAACCGTCTAGAAGAAGCTTCTCAATCTCGCCGTTCGGAGTCGGCATTAAAATGTAGGTCCCCTCCGCTCGTGACAGAACAACAGCACGCACAACACGAGTGGTTGCTGAGAAGCTAGGCCCAGGTCCACCTCGGACTGTAGCGCCGCCATTATTATTATTATTATTGGTTAAGTTCGTTCAGTTGCGATTACTTCGTTTAGTTTCGGTAAGTTCCTTCAGTTTCGAATAGTTCGTTCAGTTTCGATAAGTTCGTTCAGTTTCGACAAGTTCGTTCGCTTTCGATAAGTTCGTTCAATTTCGAGTAATTCGTTCAGTTTCGAATCAGATGTATATTAATTCGCACTTTTGGAACGCGGCGAAGAGATGGACGAACGAGTGATTTGGAACGGGCCTAGAAGGCCGGTTTCGAGCAGTTCGTTCACTTTCCATAAGTGCTTTCAGTTTCGATTATTTTGTTCACTTTCGATAAGTTCGTTCAGTTTGGACAAGTTCGTTCAATTTCGAATAATTCTTTCAGTTTCGAATCAGCTGTTAATAAATTCTCAAGTTTGGAACGCGGCGAAGAGATGGACGCACGAGTGATTTGGAACGGGTCTACAAGGCCGGTTTCAATAAGTTCGTTCAATTTTGCCTGTTTATGCGTTTGTGAAATGAATCGTTCGTATGTTTGCCGTCAGTTGACAACTGAATTGTTAGCAATCTGAAATTTTGACGATATTTCTGGTTACTTTTCGTTTTCCTTTGGCCATAAACATAAATTTTCTTACGGCTATTATAGTTGATCCTTTATTTAAACCGAAAAGTAAAAGTAGAGATTGATTCATGAGAATGTCAAAATTTGTTTTCTGAACAATTCAATAGTCAGTGCGTGCACATAAATTTCATGAAATGGACTTGGGTTAGTCAACTCATGCCTCCGGCCACCCCCGAGAGCGCAGTGAAACTTTCTAAATTCAAGCGAAAAGGGGTAGAAAAGCAAGTTTCGAGGAAGGAAGTAGGACATCCGCTAAACACAAACTGCCCCGAAGGATTCCAAACAACCGAAGCGCTGGCGAACAAAACGCTCATACAATAACCATGAGTCATTATGGTACATACGAGTACTAAGCACATACGCAAATAGCTTCACTTCAAGGCACGGAATGGAAAGCTACATGTAAGCAGTTTTGTTCGCCGTCACCGTCGCCGCGTTCTTGTGTGACTGTCGCTGTGTGCTGTGTTGATACTGTTTAGCATTGCCCATAAGTTTGCACTCAACATTTGCGGGATGTCGGCGACTCCCCTATTTATTTATTTTTTTGTTTGCATTTTTTTGTGTTTTTTCGTCCTCTCGTCTCTGGTTAGGAGCCATGGCCTAGAAAAGGACAAAAAAAACCTCCCCATTGTTGTCCTGTCAGCACAAAAAAAGAGTACACAACACAATAGTCAAACTACCATCGAAGGCGGGTTGGGGTAACAAAAAAGGAAACGACCAGAATGTGTTGTAATTCTAAAAAGGAGAAGAATTGAGGAAAAGGAATAAGTAAAAGGATATTTTCGCATCGGCCCCCTGGTCCCGGCATCTGCTCACCGGAAGGGTTGCTCGGGCGGGCGGGCGACGACGGTGGCCTCTTCCCTCTCTGTCAAGGACATTATAAGTCATTTTGCATTTTGCCTTTGGTAAATACATTCCGGCGGATAGGACAGCCCGCTCCATCGCCACCGTCGTCGTCGTCGTCGTTGGCGTTGTCGTCGCCGCCGCCGCCAATCAAACCAGAAACGGGAGATGATTCTCATCTGTTTTATGAACAAAATACCAGTAATCCCTTTTCGGGGGCGCTGCGATATTGAAACCGAACCCTTTTCCTCAGGGTTGCCTGTGTGGGTGTGTATCTGTCTAGGAAAAGAATAAGATTCCAGGACGTTGTGCCTGTGCCTGTGCCAACATACGCGCGAAACAAACTTTCTAATTGCGATCCTTTGTCCGGAACGAGACACAGGAGCCGAGGCGGGCGCTTGGATTTTTGAACTTTGAATGGAGACTCTGAGGAGTGGTTTCTTCTTCTTTGCCCTCCGCAAAGGATGTGGGACGGATTCCGAGCGGAATTGGTTCAAAGGGAGAGTCGTTAAAAGAGGGAAGATTACGAGTAAATGAATTCGCCTACTGATAGGTGTCATTCCGTTTTTAATTACATTCCATGGCTCCGAGGGGAGGAATGCTTCGTGGAATTGCACGAGTGTACGGGTTCTCCTGGCAAGGATTCGACTTCGACGTATTTGGCAGGGTGAACAGGATTTAATTTGCCCCCAACTACACTCCGTGCACCTTTCTGTTTGGCTGCAGGAGAGGTCCTTGCATTCGGGACTTAAAGGGGATCCCATTTGACAACAGGGACTCAGGCACACAAATCTCTGCGAATCGTCACACCGGCAGTGCGCGTCGCAAGGATGTAATCACCCTCCTCTGATATTGTTTATTCAATCCTGAGCCTGGATTTGGCTTTTCCAGATGGATGCAGCGATTTTTTTCGCCTTCCCCCCCGTCCTCCTGCAGCCACCAGCGTCCTACTTTGGCGTTGGACTGTGTTTCATGTTTTTATCCTTGGTCGTGGTGCCGTTGGCACTATTTCTGGACACTTGTGTTATTTAATTAAAAATTTAAGTGGGGGAGAGAATCGAAATGAGTAAGGACGCCTTGGTGAATATTTAGGACGTTGCTTTTGCCTCCTCGTCCCCGTCCACGAAGATGAAGCCAGAGATGGAAGTTAAATTAAATATTTTTCGTGTTGGATGAAAGAGGTCTTTCCAGGGAAATGGAGTGTTCTGCAATGGGTCACTTTTGCCGGGTACTTGAGCGGCTAATTGCCAGTAAGGAAGTGAGCGATATAATGTAATGGATGGTCGACATGGTGTTAAGACGGGGATGGGATGGGAGTGAAAGAGAGAGTGGGACAGTGAGTGAGGGCCGTTGAAGTAGTTTTTTTTAACTTTTCAGGAAATTGTTTGATAAATTTGCGAATGCGTTAGTCATCGGGTTTGAGTGGATGAATGTGATAATAAGTCAGGTAGTCTCTGACTCTTGAAATGGAGGCGAAGGATAGTATTTAACCAAATTGATGAGTGTTGACGAACTTGAACACATCCGCGTCTTGAGTCCTTGAATTATGAGGCATCCAGTGAGGTAGCTTAGTAATTGTCATTCTGTCAAAAGGATAAAATGTTTGTACATCTTGAAAGTGGACATTTTACCACGAAATTAACTCTCAAGGAGTCAGTGGTGGAGGTTGTGGCTAACCCCCACATAGACCTCACATACGCGGTCGTCGCACATCCATACTGTGCGTGTTCTTTTTGGCTATATGTGTCTTTAATTTTGTGCCTGTTGTACAGATAATCTTTCAGCCAGGCAGTCATTAATCCGCATATGCCGATAGGTTCTAGCGCTTCTATTAGCTTTGTGTGGTTTAATATATCGAAAACTTTGCTAAAATTCGTAAACGGGACCAATACGTGTCACTCCTGACTACTTCCTCTTCATGCCTGCAAAGTTTCATTGAAATCGGTTCAGTTGTTTCGGAGATTAGCCCGAACAATTAGACAGATACTACGATTTTATCAACAGAAATTTGCATACACACTGTATTAAACATCATTGCTTCAATCATTCAATTATAGGCATACAAAAAACAACAAAAAAAAAAACACTTGTGCACATGTACGTAAGATCAAAAAATGAAACTGATTGTTTGACAATGTTTAGCTGCAAGTTTGGAAAAGAAAATAAATTTAAGCGCCAAAGGTCTTTTTGTTCAATAAACAACAAAATCAAATCAAATGCGACTCTTTCCAATAACATCCGTTCACAATGCGAGTTCGATGAAAAAGAACCTTAACATGATCACTCACTGACAGCTGTCAATGTGTATGCGAGTATGCGCTACAACGTGTATTTGCCGTGTGTATGACATCAGCACTTCGAGTCACTGACAATGCTCAAAGAGTATAAATGTCTAGAAAAAGCTTCTCAATCTCGTCGCTCGGAGTCGGCATTAAAATGTAGGTCCCCTCCACTCGTGAGAGAACAATAGCACGCACAACACGAGTGGTTGCTGATAAGTTTGGCTCAGGCCCACCTCGGATTGTAGCGCCGCCATTTTTATGGCACACGCTCATAGGCGCCTACGCATTTGTTGTTGTTTTTTTTTTATAAGAACAAAATCAGATGTTGACATAAAAAGTCATAACTCACGAACGCGTCGACCAAATTCGTCCAAACTTTAGACCATCTAAACCATCTACACGACCATATGAACAAACTCTGAAAAATTCATCGAATTTAGTTTGACCGTTCGTGAGTTATAAAGACACAACGCACTTGCAACAATTTTTTATATATATATATATATTAAAATATCATTATAAACGAGAGACTGTTGTTTAGCACAACCCCTAGGTACTTCACAGACTCCTTGGATCTAATCGTCTGATCTCCAACTAAGACGCTCGCGTATTCCACCTTCTTGCGGCTGGTTATGAGCACAGTCTCCGTTTTGTGGGCCGCTCTGGAGATTTCGTAGCAATCTCCACTTTCTCCATACGCTTTGCCACTGTGACAATAGCTATGTAGTCGGTTAAGTCGTTTATTCGTACTCCTTCGGGAAGCTCTAGACTTAAGATGCCATCATACATTATGTTCCACAGTAGAGGTCAGAGGACTGATACTTGTGGAACTCCCAATGTTATGCTGTAGTACTTGATGCCGTCGTCGGTGTAGGCAAGGCTCCTGTTGTTGAAGTAGTCCATGACTATAGGAGGGTGCAGTTAGGGATCTTCGTATGTGCCTCCAGTTCGCCGAGTTATTTTTGACGTATTTTTAACGTCTTTTTTAAGGTATTTTTAACGCATTTTTAACTCATTTTTTAACGCATTTTTTGACGCATTTTTAACGTCCAGCGTAACCACAGCATAGTACTTCTTCCTTCCCAATCCCCATCTCTATATCTCTCCTTGTATAGCGTCTGCAGCCAAGTTTATCACAGATTTTATGGCGTCGACCGTTGAACGTCCTTTTCTGAAGCCGTATTGGTGGATTGATTGGCCGCCACTGCCAGTAACCTATCACAGATGATTAAGGTCTTGTACAAAGTCTTTCGTGAGAAGGCTCGATTACAGTTGAGCCTCGACTTGTGTGCGCCGCCTTGTACGTGGGCGTCTTCTGTTGCGTTGTCCCACATGCTCTGAGTTGAAGACTCTTCGAGCCGGAGCTGAGTTGTCCATACGCTCTACATGGCCTAGCCATCTTAGGCGTTGGATCCGTAGACGCCTATAGCCTCGGTGGCGCAGAAGGCAGCGCGTAAGTTTCATAACTAACTAATTCGTAGACGCGTGGCTAGACTCATGTCGCTGTACGGCTCATATATAGTGCCTCACAAAAATATTCGGAATTCTGTTTTTTCCTGGATCTTAGTTTGTTGCATTTTGTTGTTGTTGCAGACAGAAAACATGCATTATTTTTCCTGATTTTTTTGTTAACAGAGAATAAATGTTGAATTGAAACTGTTTTTTTTTATTGTAACTATAATAATTAGTTGTTGATTAACAACACAAAAATCCAGGAAAAAAACATAATTCCGAATACTTTTGTGAGGCACTGTAGTTCGTTGTTGAACCTTCTCCTCCAAATGTCATCAACGCAAACAGGACCAGAGATCGCTCGCAGAAATTTTCTCTCGAAAAGACCAAGAGACTCTTCATCCTCTTGGGATAATGTCCATTCCTCTGCGCCGTAAACCTGGACTGGGATGATCAAGGTCTTGTATAGAGTCAGCTTGGTCTTCCGAGAGAGGGCTCTACTACCCAATTGCCTTTTGAGCCTAAAAAAACAGCGGTTGGCAAGAGTTATTCTGCGTTTGATCTCAAAACTGATGTTGTTCGTACTGTTTACTTCTGAGCCGAGGCAGACGTAGTCCGTGACTACCTCAAAGTCATAGCTGCCTATGGTGATGTTCTGGCCAAGTCGTCGATGTTGTGGGTCCTTTCTCCACGACAGCATACACTTGGTTTTGTTCTCGTTCACCGCCAGACCCATTTTAGCCGCTTCCGTTTCAATGCCAGCAAACGCATCATTGACGGCTCGCTGTGTTCGCCCAATCACGTCAATGTCATCTGCGCAACCTGCAGCAGTTGAACGGACTTTTGGAAGATCGTGCCTCTTGTGTTGGCCAGTGAGTTTTGCACGATCTTCTCAAGAACGATGTTAAAGAAATCACATGACAGCGCGTCGCTTTGTCAAAAACCTTTTTTGACATTGAAGGTTTTTTGTTTTTTGTTTTTCATGTATTTTTATTGTTTAATACATAATCCTTACTATCTAGACAAAAATACTTAAATCTAGCTTAACTATCTTAACTTTTGTTCTTAAAACTAACTTACTGACCCAACACGAGTACTCTAAGCTAATCAAAGATAAATGAATGCCTTTCGGCCTACCCTATAATTATTTTATAATAATGCAATATTTTTCTTTTCTTGTCCAAGAAAATTTTAAAAACTTGGACTTTTTGTTTTTATTTTATTCTTATCCTAACTAAACCTAAACTTAACTTAGCTTAACTAAAACTTACATCTACTTAATCTACTTAAAACAACTTAAACTATGTCCGTAACAAAATACGGACGCGTGCACCAGGGAGCATATGGTATTTATATGCTTAACATATATATTTTAAGCGCCGTGATGCACCGTTTTTTTTATTTTTATTTTATTTTATTTTTTTTTTTTTTTTTTTTTATTTTATTTTTTTTTATTTTTTTTTTTATGCTGCCTAAAACTAACTTAACTTAATCTATGCAAGTTGGCCACATAAGGTCAACTACCTAGTCAATGTTATTTAAAGTTAACGGCGGCGAAGGCTGATTGTGGTGTAACCACCAATAAAAATGTCGTTCCTTGGCAGACTCTGCTCTGTCTCGGGCAGAGATGGCCACACTGAACCGAAGAAGATCTTCGTGGTCGCCTATCCACTGTTCGGCGTGCGACATGGAAGATGATAGGATTTCCTTCCGTATCCTGTATCAGGCCTTTTTCGTCCAAATAAAGGAAAGCTTCGGGCGGAATAAAGCCGTTAAGGCGCACCTTTTCATGGTACATTATGTTAGGGTAGTAAGCCCCAAAGATCAGACTGTTAGTGGAAGTCATAGCTCGTGCAATGTGACCCCGAATCAACTTAATAATAAAATTATCTATCCTAATCAGATTTGCCCCGTTGTACAAGGCCTCGTTGGGATAGAATTTCTTGTACTCGGATTCGGATGTGCGATACAACCGGAGGCAGGCCCGAAGACACTGCCTCTCGAACACCCTCATCTGTTCCATCTGGGAAGGACTCACTGGACAACCATATACCATGATTGGCCGGATAAGGGCCATGTAGCAGATTACCTTCACTCTGGTATCAAGCTGGCTGCTGTAAAACAACCTACTTGCCACAGCAAAGGCTTTCTTAGCCTTGGTCAGAGCAGTAGCTGCGTGCTTATCACAATACAGATACTGATCCAACCAAATGCCAAGATGTCGCACTACATTTTTCACAGCTAACAGCTGTCCCTGCGGGTCAACTATGCCGAACTTGCGCCAGTTTTCTTTCGTGTCCCTTGAGGCCTTGGACAGAGTGGTTCTGAAGAGGATAGTTTCGCACTTCTGGTAGTTGATCTTCAACTTCCAGTCGTCGCAAAATCGCTGAATTTTGTCGAAGTCATGCTGCAACAAGATATTAATTGACATCGAAGGTCTCAGTGAATTCGTTACCGACCTTGATGGAGCAGCGAGAGTTCTCCATTGTCATCCTGCTCAGTCTGATGAGTTTGACAGGAATGTCAAAACCAGACATGGCGCTGTATAGCTCGTCTCTCTGCACGCTGTCATATGCGGCCTTGTTCTGCCAATGTCGTCGACGTTATGTGTCGCCTCTACTAGACGTAATATACATTTAGCGCCATTTTTATCGCTCCCGCTTTGGTCACAATGTCGCGTCTGGCTTGCGTTTAACACAACTGCATCCTTTTGTTGGCTGAAAATTCACACGGAACGCTTTTCAAGTGCAGTCGCACAATGGACATGCAAATACTCAGCAGACGTCATCGAACAAGGAGCAAGGAATAACGGGTCCTTTTCTCCAAGTCAGGTGAACCTCAACAAAATAACCCACAGCAGTGAACTTGGGGCAACTATTACAAGTGCTATCCCAACTTCAACAGCAGAACTTGAATGGAGCTGGAGTCAAGGCTCTCTTAAGACAACTTCAACCAGCACTTCTCTCCTGACTCTGTGCTGGGTTTGGGTGAAAAGCAGAATCTTGCTCCTCGCCGACTTCATTTCGGTGAACACATCCCCATTTGTTCGCCTGCACTCGCAAGTGTGGAGCAGCAAATCAAAATCAAAAACACCTCATCGCCTTCAGTCGTCCATTGTTCCATTCAATGTCTTGTCATGCGACCATGGACCTGGAGCGGATGAACTTTCTCCAGAACCGAGAGCGCACTTCAATTGGTATTCCCTGAATAAAAGTAAACATTCATGAATTTATTGTAGTCGCTGTGTACCGCACGGAACACCGGCAGGACCTGGTCTGGCAGACGGGGGGTGAATGGACAGCGAGCACTGCTCTAAAGTTTTTAATTAAAATTGTTCGTGAGGTTGGTTAGACTGGCGGTGGCTTGACTAGTGGTTGGTTTTGATGGGGGCGAGGTGAGTCGGAGACTCTCGGACCACACACCCGCACCGAGGACGTGAAGTGCCTCCATCGATTTTAAGTTTTGCCCCCGTATTCGTTGTCATCGCTCGGTGATCGGAAAGTTAATTAAACTTGCGGTTAAATCAATTTTGACTGAGATAGAGAGAGAGAGAGAGAGAGAGAGTGAGCGGGTGGGAGAGCAACGTTTTTTCACAGAAATTCTGATTCTGCTCCGATTGAATGGAATACCCACTTGCATTCGGGCTCCTGCTGGGATTAAGGACAAAACCGTTGTAACCAACCAATTTTAATTGTTTTCATTGAATAGATGCCGGGAGTGTCCTGCCGCATCCCCTCTCTCTCTCTCGATATTGGAGAAAAAATCGTTTAAGCCGATGAATAAGGTCCCTCGCAACCAGTCCCTCTGTTGTGTCTCCTTTTGAGGTCTGCATTTCAAAAGGACGAGTGACGTGAATGTGGGGTTCGTTTTGTTTGCTTTTTGTGACAACCCTTCCAATGGCAGCCAATTAAAAGGCACTGGAGCTGATTCTTGTTTGGAGACGAACCGCTGCGACATGAAATCAAATGAAGACGAGGTCGAAATGAGATTACAGGGGTGGACGGCGTTTTGGGAAGGAATTTGTTGAATGGACTACAGGCACAGCTAACGAGGTAAGGTCTCTGCAATTAGGGAGTCGTTTTTTTCCTGGAATAGGGTTTTTTTTTGTGGAGAATGTCTTTAATTGGTCGGAAGAAAAACACGTTGTCAATGCACCAAGGTTGGGTTTAGGTGGTTGACTGCGGGGAAACCGTCCCACTCAGGCCAGCCCACAGGACCATGGTGGTACCGCACGGAACGGGTACCTCCTACCCATAGAACCACTGATTTTGATGTTGCCCAGCCCATTCAAAGAAGAAGGCTCCCAGATGAGGTTTCCTGCGGACGGAATGGGCACTTCACGTGCAGTGGAGATGTGCGACAGTCTCCTCCACTTTCTCGTCTGTGCAACTAGTTCTCTACCCGAATTCCGGATAGGAGCGGTTGAACAAAGCAATCAGTTGAAGGTGGCGAAGAGCACTCATTTCATCTCATTTTCAATGACCCGCATGTTCCACTAAAGGGGTCGCGGGGGCAATGCATGCACGAGAGATCTCCAGGCCACTCGATCCTCCGCCATCGACTCTAACTCATCAGGAGCTATGCCCAAGTGTTTGGACTTGGTCCAACCATCTCATCCTAGGTCTGCCAAGCGGTCGCCTACCTGATGGACTCGCATTCAAGGCGAAGAGCACTGATGCCTCAAAAACAGGAGGACCGGTGGCAAGGATCTTCTGCGAGCTCTTCGAGAGATCACCGAACCTAAGCGATAAATGTAGCCTTTTCCAAGCGGTGGTGGCAGCAATAAATGAGGCAGGACTTACGCTAAATGAACTTAATTTGACGGGAAAAGCGATTTCTATATATTCTGACAGCCCAGGGGTTATAAGAGCCATAGCGTCGGATATTCTTCGTCTTCTTCTTAGGGCGCTACAGTCCGAGGTGGACCTGGGCCTCACTCAACATGCCTATCCAGCCAGCACGATCTTTCGCC
Source organism: Myathropa florea (assembly GCA_930367185.1). Classification (NCBI taxonomy): domain Eukaryota; kingdom Metazoa; phylum Arthropoda; class Insecta; order Diptera; family Syrphidae; genus Myathropa; species Myathropa florea. Next base: position 85,423,018 of record OV884004.1, read on the forward strand.
AGCTGTCTCCAGTTTCGCACACCAAGCCGGCCGAGGTCCCCCTCGTGGACGTCCTCTCCTGCGTCGTCCCACAGGCTCAGAGTCGAAAAGTCTTTGGGCCGGAGCTATCCCTTCACCATAAGGAATTCACTATGGTAGCCTTCTTGGACATCGAGGGAGCCTTCAACAATGTCTACCCATCCTCTATCATCAGTGCACTGGTAAATCTTGGCATGGACAAAGGACTCTGTAGACTGATTTACCAACTGCTTGTCAGTAGAGTTATCATATCGAAGCTGGGTTCTACCACAGCAACCAGAGTTGCCAGCAGAGGAACACCACAAGGTGGAGTTCTATCTCCCCTGCTATGGAACATCGTAGTCAACGAACTACTTTTGTTGCTAGATAAGGCAGGGTGCAAGGTGATAGCCTATGCGGATGACATTGCTGTGGCTGTCTCGGGAAAATATCCATCAGTGCTAAGGGATCTCTTGCAGCATGCTCTCTCAAAACTTTCGGCGTGGACCAAAGTCAACGGTTTGGGCATTAATGCTTCTAAAACGGAAATTGTCCTCTTCACACGAAAATATAGTATCCCCTCGATCGACCCCCCTACCATTAACGGCACCAGTTGCAAATTCTCGGAGTCTGCTAAATATCTGGGGCTCATCCTAGATAAGAGACTAAACTGGAAGCCGAACATAATGGAGCGCACCCGCAAGGCGACGCTGGCTCTCTACATTTGTAAAAGAGCATTAGGAAAGAAATGGGGTCTCCAACCTCATATGATCCACTGGATCTACACAACCGTCGTTAGACCCATTCTGTTGTATGGAGTACATGTCTGGTGGCCAATACTAGACAAAGCCATACACTATAATCTCATTAGGAAAGTTCAACGTCAAGCTTGCATTTGTATAGGAGGTGCGTTGAGAACCACACCCTCAGATGCACTGGACGTTATAATGAACCTATCCCCAATCGACATTTTCGGCAAACAACTAGCAAAGAATACTGCTATTCGTCTTACAGCCTCTTCCCAGTGGACCAACAATCCATTTGGCCACTCCACTATTCTAACTTCCCCACGAGAATTCTGGACCATACCACACCCCTTTACTTCCCTGATAGACTTTTTGAAACCCTCATTCCTGATAGAGACTTCTGGAATGATAATCCCAAACCTTTTGCAGACTCCCTGCACTTTTTCACGGATGGGTCTAAAACCCAGGAGGGGGTGGGTAGTGGTGTTTTCTCTGATGAACTAAATATAAGTCTCTCCCTTCGCTTACCTGACTACTGTAGTGTGTTTCAGGCGGAGATTATGGCGATTAGTGAAGCGCTGTCTTGGCTCAAATGGAATGTAATATCCGCTCGTGATATTTGCATTTTCACTGACAGCCAGGCAGCCATCAGAGCCCTGGAACTGGTCTCTACAAACTCCAAGACTGTAATAAACTGCCGCTCATCTTTAGACAAGATGGCCGACCAGTTCAATATTTGCCTGTGCTGGGTGCCAGGACATAGAGACATTCCAGGCAACTGCAAAGCAGATGAGCTCGCCAAGCTCGCTACTTCACAGCCATTACTTCCCAAACACAGTAGCTTGGGTATGCCCCTCACAACTTGCAAATTGTTGCTCTCATTAGAGGCAACTCGCGAAATAGATAACAGATGGGTGAATGGCACTTCGTGTCACACCTCCAGGTTAATCTGGCCTAGGCTAGATTCCAAAAGATCTAAGGATTTAATATCTCTTCACAGATCAAATATAAGCTCTATCGTCGGTGTCATCACAGGACACTGCCTCATAGGAAACCATGCCATCAGACTAGGTGTCCCGGCTAATGATTTCTGTAGAAGCTGCCTAGATGAGGAGGAAGTGGAAAGTGTCCCACACCTCCTATGCTCCTGTCCGGCCCTGGCGTCTATTCGACGTCAATATTTAGGGGCCTACTTTTTTGATGATTTGGGTGAACTTAGTACGGTTCCCATAAATAATCTACTTCGCTTTATTACAGGCTCCAAATGGTTTCCCTCAGACAACTTAGTGGTTTGATCACGATCAAACCTTGTGGCAGCACAATGGATCAACTATGGTCTAGGTGCACACACACACACACACACAGGAAAGCCACATCTCACATAACATAACATAACATTGGGCCGGAGCTAAGTTGTCCATACGATCTACATGGCCTAGCCTTCTTAGGCGTAGGTGGCTTCCACTAGTCTTCCGTTGCTTCCGTTTAAGTCTCAGCAAACGCCGCATAGACAGCTCATTGTTTTCGTCTCATCACCGCGATGTCAGCTGCCTTTGGTGGTGTCTGTAAAGTCCTTTGAAGGCCACGCCTCACGTTGACAACTAAATCTCTTACGTTTGATATTTGAAAAACCCTACGCCAGCTCGTCGCCCTGCCTGAATCGAAATAAAATGAAATGATGACCAGAAATATTGGAAGCACCCTTAAAATGTCCCCCACTCGTCTCGACTGAAGACCCCCACCCATCCAACCAGAGATCATACACCCATCTCCCATTAACAGCCTTGGACCATAACTCTTTGATGTCCAGGACTGACTCCGGCTTTTGCTTTTAATGAGTCACTCAGTCTGGGCCCGCAACAGCGTCCATCTTCACTTTTAGTGTGAAAACTATGAAAGCAACTATAAAATTGTTTGCATAAGGGCCAGGCGTCGACCATAAACCGTCCCTCTAACTGCCGTGCCATGAAAGTTGAGAGGGCTCTCCAGCCCAGCCGAGTGTGATTCGTTGCACCCCGACTCGGTTCACATGACGGAGCGCACCTCAAAATGTTCGCTCTCCAACAGGAAGTCTCACATTAAAAGTTTTGGTCATCGACATCAGTCTCGGGATTCAATTAAAAAACTTTTCAATGAACCCCTCGAATGGTTAAACAGCTCAAACTACTCTAAACTGGACTGTCTGTCTGTCAAAAATGGGAAAACTTCACACTTTCACAAAACAAAAAGAAAAAAAAGAAACTGGGACTAAGACCTCCCTCCCCATCATCGTCAGAGTCAGAGCTCCGGCCACGTCAAAGAGAAGTGAATTTTGGCGGCAACCCCTGCTGCTCTGGCACTTCTCAGTCTGCCCAGCTCGAAGCACACACTTCGCCATGAATTATGAAGTGGATCTCATCAGGATTGACCCAATAAACCGATTCCACGCCATGGACGGGAGGCGGCGGGGTGTTGCATGCATTCCAATTTAATTTCACAAATTGCGAAATAATTAAAACTTGGACCAACAACACAGAGGGCGCCTCTGTGAAACTGTAAGTTTGTATCCATCTCCCTCTCTCTCTCTCACTCTCTGGGGAGGAGTGGGGCCTCTTTTGCTTACTGCTTAATGCAAAACAAATAGCTGTACACATTTGTATTTAAGTGGCCATTAAAAGTCTCCTCAAATACCGTTGAACCGCTGTTCAGTGCGAACGGGGCGCACTCTGCGAACACAGCCCGACAATGCACCACCCACCCCGGGCACAAAGGAGTGGGCTGGTTGATTTGTTTTGTGCCATGCACGGGGGAGGTGAGGGGTTCTGTGCAAACATTATTATGCCAGAATGACGCTGACGTTGATGTATGTATCTAACGGTGAAGCGAGAGACTTTGTCAGCCGGCAAATGTCGAATTAAAATAGATGGGTGGCATTTGGCCACCATCTCGTCGTCGTTCTTGGGCCAGTCCTTCCCATTCACACGCAAAAAAGAAGACGACGAAATTATTTGCTCAAGTGGTTGGTTGGGGGGTTGGTTGGTTGAGCGTGAATAGCGGCTGGGGATGGGGATGAATAGAAGCAACAGCAGCAGTGGGTGCAGAAGAAGTACCCTCGTCTCAGTTCGTTGCCTTGTGCCGCACGTCCTGCCGCTCCGTATGAAGCAATCTACTTTTCTCCCTTATCTCGGATGACGATGTGTGTGCGTTTGTTCGCCATGATGTGTGAGTTCCTTTATTTTCTTCAATATCTCAGCCTCCCCGCTGTTGCCGCCGTTCGTCTTCACGGTGGCGGCAGCGTTAAAGTCCGTGGTGGTTCCACTGACTGTGAATGATGTGGGAATGCGTTTGCGCTAGAGAAATCTCCTGCTTCATTCAGACGCTGTCGCCGGTCTTTCATGGGGGGAAGGTGAATTACCGCTGAGATTGTGGATTTCGCTTCGGCGAATTTAAAGCATACTGCCACTTGTTGGCGATCCGGATCTGGCCTTATTACACTTGGAATTGGATACATAAATAAGATTGAGCGGATTTTTGAATTGTGCCCGTGGAATGAATTTTGTGGCTGTGTGTGAGACGTGAGTTGGGAATTCTCTTTTCATTTCGATCTTCTTGTTTCTTTGCAGTTGATTTTAACCGGTTTGTGCATCATGAGCCTGGCGAGAAGACGTAATCGTTACAGCTATTTGGTGAGTAAAATTCAAACGTATTTGTATCTTTTTATCTTTCAATCTGTCAATGGTGTCTCGTGCCTACGTCAGAGATGCTTCCATGCCATCTTCAGTCATGTTTCAATCGGTTCTTTATTTGATAGGACAACAGCCCGGGGTGAGCCTGACTCTTAACAAAAATGGCTCTCTGGTTCGAGGCTAAGGAACTTGAGATTAGTTAAGGTTCCCTTTAACTCTCCAGTAAACGCCCGGTATTTTGTAACACGCGTCTGGTCTACGATCTTGGACCAGCCAACCACTGGAGGGTTAACTTGATGAACAAGAGAGAAGGTCGTCCCCTAAGTTTAAAGGGTCAACCATAATCGCCGTACAGAAACTTAAGAGAACTGAAGTAATCAAGCCAATACACAGAAATTATGAAATGCGACCATAATACCCGCTTCGCTCAGTTTCGTTAAGTTCGTTCAATTTTTACCTACTTACACATACAGCTGAGGCTGTTCGATTGAATAACAATTACTTTGAAGGAGCTCCGTAGTTGCTCCTGTTGCCTCATGCCGTTGCGTGCCCAATTTTTCAATTCTTCTTGATTAAAGTCGCTGAGAGTCGTGAAAGGTGTGGCTAACGTGTTTTGCGCTTTTCCGAATTCCGAATTCTTCTTCTTCTTCTTCTTAGGGCGCCACAGTCCGAGGTGGACCTGAGCCTCACCTAACATGCCTCTCCAGCCAGCACGATCTTTCGCCAGCTGTCTCCAGTTTCGCACACCAAGCCGGCCGAGGTCCCCCTCGACTTGTGTGCGCACCTTGTACGTGGACGTCCTCTGTTGCGTTGTCCCACAGGCTCAGAGTCGAAGACTCTTCGGGCCGGAGCTAAGTTGTCCATACGCTCTACATGGCCTAGCCATCTTAGGCGTTGGATCCGTAGACGCCTGGCTAGACTCATGTCGCTGTACAGCCCATACAGTTCGTGGTTGAATCTTCTCCTCCAAATGCCATCAACGCAAACAGGACCAAAGATCGCGCGCAGAACTTTTCTCTCGAAAAGACCAAGAGACTCTTCATCCGCTTGGGATATTGTCCATGCCCCTGCGCCGTGAAGCAGGACTGGGATGATTAAGGTCTTATACAGAGTCAACTTGGTCACTACTCAATTGCCTTTTAAGCCCAAAAAAACAGCGGTTGGCAAGAGTTATTCTGCGCTTGATCTCGGTACTGATGTTGTTTGTACTGTTTACTGCGGAGCCAACGTAGACGAAGTCGAGAAAATGTGCGCACAACGGGAGGCTTAGTCTGAGTATCACTAAGGTCAGCACACACATGGTCGAGACTTTTCTCCGCTGATTGAGCTGTAGCACCATCAGTTCAGTTACTATTTAACGCGGGGCCGAGGTAAACGAAGTCCTTAACTTCCTCAAAGTTATAGCTGCCTATGGTGACGTTCTGGCCAAGTCGTCGATGTTGTGCGTCCTTTCTTGATGACAGCATACACTTTGTTTTGCCCTCGTTTACCGCCACACCCATTTCAGCCGCTTCCGTTTCAATGCCAGCAAACGCATCATTGACGGCTCGCTGTGTTCTCCCAATCACGTCAATGTCATCCGCGTAGGCTAGCAGTTGAACGGACTTTTGGAAGATCGTGCCTCTTGTGTTGGCCAGTGAGTTTTGCACGATCTTCTCAAGAATGATGTTAAAGAAATCACATGACAGCGCGTCGCCTTGTCTAAAGCCTTTTTTGACATTGAAGGTCTCGGTGAGTTCGTTGCCGACCTTGATGGAGCAGCGAGAGTTCTCCATCGTCATCCTGCTCAGTCTGACGAGTTTGGCAGGAATGTCGAAACTAGACATGGCGCTGTATAGCTCGCCTCTATGCACGCTGTCATATGCGGCCTTGAAATCGACAAATAGATGGTGTGTGTCAATTTGCATTTCTTGGGTCTTCTCCAGGATCTGCCGCAGTGAGAAGATTTGATCGATGGTGGACTTCCCGGGCCTGAAACCACACTGATAGGGACCTATCAGTTTGTTCACGAATGGTTTCAGGCGTTCACACAAAACGGCAGAGAAGATTTTGTAGGCGATGTTAAGGAGACTTATCCCCCGATAGTTGGCGCAGTCAAAGCGGTCTCCTTTCTTGTGGATCGGGCAAACGATACTGAGATTCCACTCATCGGGCATGCTTTCCTCCGACCATATCTTACAGATGAGCTGGTGCATGCGCCCTACCAGATCATCTCCAGCTGCTTTAAACATTTCAGCGGGCAGACTATCTGCACCGGCAGCTTTATTAGACTTCAGTCTCTATATCGCTATCTTGACTTCGTCTAGGTCGCGGGGACGGTATTCTCTTCTATCATCGTCCGTTGAGTTGAGTGGAACATTCTGCCTGACAGCGGTATTTGTGTCCTCATCGCCGTTCAACAGTCTGCAGAAATGATTTTTCCAAATTCTCAGTATCGACTGCGAATCTACTACTAGTTGTCCATTCTCGTCCCGGCAGGCTTCTGTCCAAACTTTATACCCGTTCGATAAAAGTTTTACCCTTTGGTAAAATTTTCGGACATCATTCCTGCCATAACACCTCTCCATCTCCTCGATCGCGCGCTTGTCGTGCTCTTTCATTTTTTTTCCTGAGACGCCGGTTCCCTTCTTCTCTGTTCGTAGAGCTCACGAACAGCTCTCGTGGTTCGATGCAGCGTTGCCCGGTAGGCTTCTTGTTTTGCTGCATGTGCCTGCCTGCACTCGTTGTCAAACCAGGGGTTTTTCCTAGGTGGTGTTTTAAAACCCAGCACATCAGTAGCGGCTTCTCTGATGGCTCTTTGACAACGTTTCCATTCTTCGTCTATTGTTAGTGCAGGCGGCGTCGAACTTTCGGAGAGTTTCAGAGAGACTCGATCGGCAAAGTTCCTGGCAGTCCGAATTCAGGGTTTCGTTAAGTTCGTCAAAAATCGGTTGTTGCGCAAAGAAGCTGCTAATGCGGGATCGATTTGAAATTGAGGTATACTTGGGCATTAGTCACACTCTCATAGAGTTGTAATATAAATTCGCTCTATACCGCCTGGCCTTAAGGCATTGGATCCGTAGTCGCCTGGTCATGACTTCATCGATGTACAGACCATACAGTTCGTGGCTTAATCTTCTTGTCTATTCACTGTCAACGAGACTAGAGATCAAGAGCAGCTCCTCCCGAGCGAGTCAAGTGTACCTTCATGATGTCGTTTTATTTGTTCCAAGATTATTTTTGCTTTTATCTTGACTACCGCAGGCAAGATGTATATACAAGATGGCGCAAAATTAACCATCCAGCAATTTATTTTGAGTGGGTGAAATCTTTATTTGGAACTTTACAATTTTGTCTGCTAAGTGGAAATTATGATATCCGCCATGTGGCTGCCGCCAGTGTTGATGCAAATGTATGCCCGTTTCCATTGCATTTTCCATGACTTTCCACAAGATTTCCGATGATAACTGTTCGCATTCCTGCGATTGTCTGAGGCTTGTTGGCATAAATCCGCGACTTCAAGTAGACCCAAAGAAAGAAGTCTGGAATGGTTAAATTGGGCGATCTTCCTTCTTCTTAGGGCGCTACAGTCCGAGGTGGACCTGGGCCTCACTCAACATGCCTCTCCAGCCAGCACGATCTTTCGCCAGCTGTCTCCAGTTTCGTACACCAAGCCGGCCGAGGTCCCCCTCGACTTGTGTGCGGGCGATCTTCCTGGCCATGTCAAATCTCCAAAACGGAAGATTACGCGGCCAGGAAACCCTTCCTTCACAATATCCATTGTGGCTCGTGCTGTGCGTATGGTTGCGCCGTCTTGTTGAAACCACATGTTGAGCAAGCACCGCTCATCCAATTGTGGCTATAAGAAGCCATTTATTATGGCCCTGTAGCGTTCGTCAGCAACAATGACCGTATTGCCGATGGCGTCCTCAAAAAAATACGACCCGCGTGAACGCCGCACCACACAGTGGTTTTGAGTGAATGAAGTGGTTCTTCGTGCATCACATGCGGAATTTCTGTGCCCCAAAAATGAAGATTTTGTTTGTTGACGAAACCGCTTAAGTGGAAATGGGCCTCGTCGTTCATGATGATTTTCGACGCAAAATCGTCCTCTCCTTTGTTGAGATTGAGGATGGCTTGACAGTAATTCACACGCGACTGACGGTCAGGAGGCATTAACTAGTGCACTGTTTGTACTTTGTGTTTACGTATGGCAGCTATCTAGTTAACAAGTGTCAAATATGCTTGACGTACGACGCCATTTCCGACAATGATAACATCTTATGGCGGCCTACAATCCGAGGTAGACCTGGGCCTAGCTTCTCAGCAACCCCTCGTGTTGTGCGCGCTATTGTTCTCTCACGAGTGGAGGGGACCTACAGTTTAATGCCGACTCCGAACGGCGAGATTGAGAAGCTTTTTCTAGACGGTTATACTTTTTGAGCATTGTCAGTGACTCGAAAGAGGTGGAGCCGTGAAAAATGTTAGGTATTTTTTCGAGATTCGAACTGACGACCTCGAGCGTAGGAGTCGATGCACCTACCCACTACGCCATGGCGACCACCCAATCACACAACCACCTTCTATGGCGCCATTATTTGTTGGAAAAATACAAACAACGGAAGACCATTATACAATTCAACAAACTACAAAGGGCCGCTTGTGTCTGTACCACGGGAGCGAACACTTCGACGGCAGGTATGGAAATAATACTAAATCCTCCTCAGCTACGTATTGCTTTCTGCGTTAAGACTACGCAAGCTGTAGTTCTACAAAGACCCTATAATTTCAAAGAATTTAACCTAATGGGACACCTAGATATTCCGAGAAAGGTCGTCCTTACGTCTATGATTATGATAGGACATGTTTGTAGCTAACCCAGTGCATGATCTCAGTCTTAGGCTTCAAAAGTTAAACCAAAATCATTATTCCAAAAGTCGACATTTGAAGGAATGATGACGCCCAAAGATGGTATACGAATGGTTGCAAAACGAACAGGCATTGTGGGACCTTGATTTCATGTACTCCTTCTTTTTGCCAGAGAATCAACAATCTTCCAAACTAAAGTCTTCACAACGCATTGCATCAACAATAGAAAACTATCCAATATAGAGATATCGATATTCTCAGATAGTCAAGGAGTACTCAAAACCAGAAAAGGCTTTGCATTTAACTTCAAGGGAATGTCACAAAGAAAAACAGAGTAAAACTGATAAGGGTGGCTGGACATGAAAACCACAAGGGTAATGAAAAGGCAGAGATACAAGAAAAAAGGGGTGCAGCAATTCCCTTTTGGGCCTTTCCTGTTCTATGAATTCATTTACTTCGGCATTGACCACCACTTAAACAATTGCTCAACTAAGTGCTGCAATTTTGTTTTGTTTTTTGCTGTCAAACAGTCCACAATGTTCATGACTTTCGATCCTGAAAGAACAAAGGAGGACTGAAAACTAAACACACCTGACCTAATGTTATTGCAATACTGCATGCAGTGATGCGTGCAGGAATGCACAATGAAACAGACGTGCAGTTGATTTAGACATCCCGAAGAAAGTAGTTATTTGCAATTGAACCCAATTAATTTCTCTTCCATTTTTGTGTTTACAGTCGACTTCAAATTGCAAACAGTCACTAACATGAAACGCCTAGTCCCAAAATCCCAAAATCCAAAATCTACTACATGCGTATTGCATCAAAATTAGAAATAAAGACCATTTGCATTGATGCGTGGCCGTGCAGTAAACACATGTGTCCACTTACATATAAAAATCATGGTCTTTAATTTTACTGCACGCATTTTGATGCATCTTTGCTTGAAGCCTAAGGAATTTTGATTATTTGTCGCGACAGTCCGGGATCTAGTCTTTGACTGAATGCCTCCACTTAAGTAAGTACGTTCAACTGATTACGGTCTACCTTACCGACGTATGTATGTCTATGCCTTTTCTGCATTGTCCCTCTTGGACTCGTTGTAAATTGTTTCATTTTGTGAAGCTTAAGCGATAAGGTCTACAACAATAGGTTTACACAACCTCCAAATTGTTGTTTTCTCCTGCCATTTCAAAATCCACAACCCCTAACTGACTCTCAATCAATTCCTTTCATCCAATCGAAATCAAAATCCTGTCGACTTCTAGTTTTTTTTTCCTTTTCACAAGCAATTGCTCTCCGATTGCGAACTGCTGAATCGATTTCCCATCCGATTGTGTGTGTTAAGGCGAATTCGAACCGTCTGTCATGTAACCGATCAAGTGTCCAATCTCCCTCGTAGCGCATCCATCTGACCATCATCCCGAATGAGAACTTCCATTCCAGTGAACTGAACAAGTGGCTCAATCCACCAAAAATTAATTTCCTCACGTCACTTGTCCACTGACACGTTGGCAGTCACCCGTGCGCCGCCGTTGGCGTGCTCCACCCTTGAGAACTTTTGTAAATTATATATTTATGGTGAGACAACTTCCAGCAGGGACGGCTACACGCTCCCCCATATGCGCCCCATCATTCCACCCAGTCGAGCTGCAATCCTTCCGTGGAGCGGGGGATGAATCAGGGCCGGTGGCTCGACCTAGTTTGTTGATTCCTTGCCAATTGCCTGATGTGCCCCTCTCCACTGCTTGTGTCTATTTACGTCGAAGGCGGTATTGGTCGACATCCCGGGACGGTTTCGCAGGAAAAGAGAGACACAATTTCAAAAAAGTTATTTTCAATTCAATGAATCGATGATTTTCAATTTTTGCCGTGCGCTCACGTGCTCCCCCCTGCCGGCTGTCGCTTTCGCTGTCTAATGCCTTTCGTTCTTCCATTTCAGATAAAATTGTCGGGAGCGTGCGGCTTGGTGTCAGCACTGACATGTGCCTTGGTTACGGTGACGACGACGGTGCTTCACATGAGCCGGCTACAAGCGTTGCGGGAATGCGAGTACGCACAAAAAACCAGGACGTGTACATGTTACTCTGACATGATTGAGACACAAGTCGAGGAACGAGTGGATAAAGGTAAGAATCAAAGTCCCCATCAATTCGATCATTAAACTGACGAGAATGACAACAATGACGCCGTCAAACGACGACGAGGACGACAATGGCGACGACGAAGGGGACGACAGCAACGACGAGGACAACAACGACGGCGACAAGGATGAGGACAACGACGACGAGCACGATAGGGACGACGAGTACGACAGGGACGACGAGGACGACTATAACGACTACGAGGACGACAACGAGCACGACAACGACAACGACAACGACAACGACAACGACAACGACAACGACAACGACAACGACAACGACAACGACAACGACAACGACAACGACAACGACAACGACAACGACAACGACAACGACAACGACAACGACAACGACAACGACAACGACAACGACAAGGACAACGACAACGACAACGACAACGACAACGACAACGACAACGACAACGACAACGACAAGGACAACGACAACGACAACGACAACGACAACGACAACGACAACGACAACGACAACGACAACGACAACGACAACGACAACGACAACGACAACGACAACGACGACAACGACGACAACGACGACAACGACAACGACAACGACAACGACAACGACAACGACAACGACAACGACAACGACAACGACAACGACAACGACAACGACAACGACAACGACAACGACAACGACAACGACGACAACGACAACGACAACGACAACGACAACGACAACGACAACGACAACGACAACGACAACGACAACGACAACGACAACGACAACGACAACGACAACGACAACGACAACGACAACGACAACGACGACAACGACGACAACGACGACAACGACGACAACGACGACAACGACGACAACGACAACGACAACGACAACGACAACGACAACGACAACGACAACGACAACGACAACGACAACGACAACGACAACGACAACGACAACGACAACGACAACGACAACGACAACGACAACGACAACGACAACGACGACAACGACAACGACAACGACAACGACAACGACAACGACAACGACAACGACAACGACAACGACAACGACAACGACAACGACAACGACAACGATAACGACAACGACAACGACAACGACAACGACGACAACGACGACAACGACGACGACAACGACGACAACGACGACAACGACGACAACGACGACAACGACAACGACGACAACGACGACAACGACGACAACGACGACAACGACGACAACGACGACAACGACGACAACGACGACGACAACGACGACAACGACGACAACGACGACAACGACAACGACGACAACGACGACAACGACAACGACGACAACGACGACAACGACGACGACAACGACGACAACGACGACAACGACGACAACGACAACGACGACAACGACGACAACGACGACAACGACGACAACGACGACAACGACGACAACGACGACAACGACGACAACGACGACAACGACGACAACGACGACAACGACGACAACGACAACGACGACAACGACGACAACGACGACAACGACGACAACGAGCACGACGAGGACAACGACGACAACGACGACAACGACGACAACGACGACAACGACGACAACGACGACAACGACGACAACGAGCACGACGAGGACAACGACGACAACGACGACAACGACGACAACGACGACAACGACGACAACGACGACAACGACGACAACGACGACAACGACGACAACGAGCACGACGAGGACAACGACGACAACGACGACAACGACGACAACGACGACAACGACGACAACGACGACAACGACGACAACGACGACAACGACGACAACGACGACAACGACGACAACGACGACAACGAGCACGACGAGGACAACGACGACAACGACGACAACGACGACAACGACGACAACGACGACAACGACGACAACGACGACAACGACGACAACGACGACAACGACGACAACGACGACAACGACGACAACGACGACAACGAGCACGACGAGGACAACGACGACAACGACGACAACGACGACAACGACGACAACGACGACAACGACGACAACGACGACAACGACGACAACGACGACAACGAGCACGACGAGGACAACGACGACAACGACGACAACGACGACAACGACGACAACGACGACAACGACGACAACGACAACGACGACAACGACGACAACGACGACAACGACGACAACGACGACAACGACAACGACGACAACGACGACAACGACGACAACGACGACAACGACGACAACGACGACAACGACGACAACGACGACAACGACGACAACGACGACAACGACGACAACGACGACAACGACGACAACGACAACAATGACTACGGCGATGACGACGACGATGATGATGATGATGATGATGATAACAATGAGAGCGTCGGTGACAAGGAAGGCAACGCCAACGCCAACGACGACGTTAGAAACGAACAAGACGAGCACACACCCACAGTTGGATGGTTGCGGAGCACGATTTGTATCGAATCTCGGCAGCCATTCAGCAGGTTTCCTCGCTGCCATCTAACATATTTCCATTTTTATTTTCTCCCCTTCGCTGCTGCTGCTGCTGCCCTGCCGCCATCGGGTGGGATTCATCCTTAATGGAACCACTTATTGGAAACGAATACCCCAGAGGGTGTTAGGTTGGTTTTCGATTCACTGTCGGACTGCGGGGTGGTACACGGGTCCCTGTATTCGTGCCTGCGGGCGATATTCGGATTGTCGGTGGCCGGAGTCCTGGTGGCCGTGTTCAGCTGTATGCTCGTCTATCAACTGCTGAGGTGGGTGGAATTTTCTCTCTCTCTCTCTCTTTTGTTTTTCTCATTTTTACTGCGCTGCGATAATAAAAAATCCGTTAATCTACCCTCTCTCTCTCTCTCTCTCCCACTCTCTCTGTGTATAGCCATGAACGTAAAAAGATGTACTGGGAGCAATTGGAGCTGCGATGTCGGTCGCTGTACACCACAAGCCAGCAGGGGCCAACGCCAAATGGACCAATGCCACCAAATGGACCGGCAGGAGTAATTAGTGGACCACGAGCGAATATGTGCCGCTGCTGTGAACAGTGTCACGCCCATCGGCAGACACTGCCACCGTCCGCATACCCCTGGGATGCTGGCGCTGATGGACGTTTCTGGACCGGCCAACCGCCGGGGAACTTCTATTCGCCAAATCCAGGTGGAGATGATTTAAATGCTGGCGGAGCGTCTGGCCGTGGACTTAATCAGGGCAGTCAACGAGCCCGAGTGGCCGGTTGGAGTTGGCCACGAATGCCGTGGCAGAGGAGCTCACCCGATCCGAACTCAAGATACCGTCAGACACCCTCCAGTCCGGACTCGCAGTACGGGTTCTCGAACAATGCGCCGAACGGCGGCGATGCAGTCGGCGTGATGACCGATGAGAGGGGTGGCTGCAGCATGGCGCAGCAGAATCAGCAGGCTGCCTTCAATGTGATGGCCAACGGCCTGCCGTACGGAGTGTGGGGCCCGCCGCCGCCCTACAGCGACCCCAACAGCCCGGCGCGACGAGGTCGTTACCAGTACATGCACCCGCACTCGAATCAGTGTCAGAACATGATGATGGAGCGCCAGATGGCGGGCAACGCTCAGGCGGCGCACTCACAAATCCCGAACATCGAGTGCCATCAGCACAGCTCGTCCACGGACAGTCACTCCATGGAGCCCTT
Source organism: Myathropa florea (assembly GCA_930367185.1). Lineage (NCBI taxonomy): Eukaryota > Metazoa > Arthropoda > Insecta > Diptera > Syrphidae > Myathropa > Myathropa florea. The sequence continues at coordinate 85,438,079 of OV884004.1, forward strand.
CTGTCCCCAGCAGTCCAACAGGAACATGATTAAGAGGCAGAGCGGCGCCGGGGGCAACGGTGTGTTCAAAACGCCGAAGGACACGTACGAGAACACCCCATCCGACAGCGACGGGCCCCGAGATCGGTTCTCGAACACCCTCCCCGTTCGCAAGACGAAAAAGCGCGTCGTTGAGGTTGGCGCAAAGAGCATCGGCCCAAACTCCCACCCCGCGCAGCGGGTCAACGTGCAGAACGTGTTCATGGAGAACGAGTACCACGAGCCAAACCCGGTTGGCAGCCACCACGAGGCAATGAACGCCAACACAAGCGGCCAGCAGTCGTCGTGCCAACCGAAGGTGAAGAGACTGAAAACTGGCGGCGTCGAGAACTCAGGATTCCAGAACAACGGCGAGAACCTGCCCGACTCCACGGAGGAGGGCGGCGGTGGCGCCCGAAACGGCGACCCAACCGAGTCCGAGGTGTACTTCGCCGACGTGAGCAGCTGCTGCAACGTCTCCGTGAAGAACGACAACTACTACGACGACGCCAATCAGCATCACCCATCCAACAAGGACAAGTCCACCAGCCAGCCAACAGACCAACCGGAGAGTAACGAAAACGAAGACTACCTAGCCCAGCGGTTTGGGCAGCGCGAGAACTCAGTCCGCTGCCGCCTGCCATTCCCTCAACAATCCCGACCGGAGCACGATCAGCTCAACCTGGCCGTTCAGTCGCGCCAAAGCCTCGTACCGAAGGACATCTCCCGCCAGAGCATGTGCTCGGTGGACTCTGGAGAGAAGACTGATTTCACTGACCTATCGCCGGCCACGCCGTGCAACAACTTTGCGCACCCCTCCTCGCATTTCACCAACGCCACCGGCACCAGTGGCTATGCCAATCAGACGAACGACCTGAACGAGACGGCGGCGCGTTCCAACTTCGTGGCCTCGTTCCCGTTCTCCTCGGAGCAGAGCCAAGAGGCACATCGACGGTCAACCAAAAACATCCAGGACGTGGTGTTCCTCGCCCCCGACGCTCAGTACGAAGTGATAAAGGAGCCCAATCAGTTCGAGAACACCCCCCTGACGATGGCCACCTACGACAACGACGTGAGTTTCAAGAACCCGCCGCCTAGTCACTTCCAGAAGAACCAGCACACGCCCATCAAGCGGCCAAACATAACCAGTATTATTCAGAATTTAGGCAACACCGACATGGGCCTCCTGTACCCGGACAGCAGACGGGATCCCCGCTGCTCGGGCGGCGACTCGGACGCCTCGCATCAGATTCTATCGAAGGTCGAGCGACCGGGCAATGTGACCGCGTCGGACAATGAGTGGTCGGACAGCAGCGACAGGCGTTTGTGAAAGGAAGTGTTCGTTTAGATTGCGCCAGTAGATAGAGGTTAGATAGAGGTGCAGTCTAATGATTATGTTATAATTACCGTTAACTATTAAGTGTTGAAAAAAAATCATGTGTCACGCTGAATGCTTGAGACGCGAATGGTGAAGAGAGTTTTTTTGGTGGAGTTCCCTGTGATTGTGGACTGTTGAGAGTGGAATTCTTTGGGAGGGGGGAATGCAGTTTTAGCTGGACCAATAAACCGTTATGGTCAGTTCTGAGGAACGCTGCTTGAGTCTCAGTTGCGTCAATTACGTGTGCCTCGTTTTATTGGCGTTTTAGTTGCGTCAACAGCATGTGCCTCGTTTTAATGGCGTCAGAAGGTTCACCTTTGCTTGGTAGACGATTTGGCTAGTAGTTGTACCGTTCACTGATCACTCGCCATCTTGTGAGTCTGAATTTGTGGAAAAACAAATACTTACTGCAGCTGACATGGTGGCAAATGATACCCTGATCCACTGAAGAAGCCACTTCGGAAGGGCGATGTTCGTAGACTCTACAGACTTCCAAAATGCTCGCACGAATGCTAGAAAGTCACCTCAACATCTTGACATCTGTCATGTTGACAGACTTTTAAAACTGTCGTTCGTGTTTCAGAAAGTCTCTGAAATATTTTGACATCTGTCATGTTTACATCTGCCATGTTGACATCTGTCATGTTGACGTACTTCTAAAACGCTCGCTCATATCCCAGAAAGCCTTTGAAACACATTGACATATGTCATGATGGCATCTGTCATGTTAACAGACGTTCAACAGACTTTCGCGCTTATCCTAAAGACACTCTTCATCTGTCCAACGGTCCATTTAATCCACTTTGACAGTTGACATCTGTTCATTTGCCCATTTCATCCGTTTTGACAGTTGACATCTGCTCGTCCGCCCGTTCCATCCATTTTTGGCAGTTGTCATCTTTCCGTTTGTCAATTTCATCCATTTTGACAGTTGACATCTGTCCCTCTGTCCATTTCCTCCATTTTGGCAGTTGACATCTGTCCGTCTGTCCATTTCCTCCATTTTGGCAGTTGACATCTGTCCATTTCATCCATTTTGACAGTTGTCATCTGCTCATTTGCCCTTTTCGTGCATTTTGACAGTTGACAACTGTCCGTTTGTCCACTTCCTCCATTTTGGCAGTTGACATCTATCCATTTCATCCGTTTTGACAGTTGACATCTGCTCGTCCGCCCGTTCCATCCATTTTTGGCAGTTGACATCTGTTCGTCTGTCCATTTCCTCCATTTTGATAGTAGACGTTTGTCCATCTCATCCATTTTGACAGTTGACGCCTGTTTTTCTGTCCATTTCATCTGTTTTGACAGTTGTCATCTGTCCAGATCATCAATTTTAACAGTTTACATCTGTTCTTCTGTCCATTTCGTCCATTTTGACAGTTGACATCTATGCGTCTGTCCACTTCATCCGCTGTGACAGCTGTCATCTGTCATCTCCCGGTTCCATCCATTTTGACAGTTGAAATCCGTCAATCTGTCCATCTCCTCCATTTCGACAGTTCTGAAGCTCCACCAAAAACTCTCCACAACCCCTTCCTCGTAGCGTCAAAAGTTACAAACTCATATCATGATTGAGTGTTGATTGTAGACAAGAAACTAGAAGACTACGTCCATTATGTAAATATGTGTGTGCATGCGTAAGACCAACTGTCCGGATATCCTGTTTACGTCAAGAGTAACTTCGAAAATGCTTCACACATCCGTCCTTGAGTTTTTTTTGTTTTTTCCATTTTAAAATAAGTATCAAAACAATAGCGCCAGCTTTTTGCCTTCGTCTGCATGTGACTTGTGTTGCACACCAACTCCAATCGGTCCAGATTCGTAAAGCGGTTGCTTTTGACGTACGCCACTCGTCCCACACGACGGCAGTTAGATTGTTAGGAAATGTATAGTTAAATCGACTTAGAACAAACGTATGAATTTCATGTGCTACCGTAAGTTGAAATTGTTAGAACCGTTATAATAGACCCTGAGAATGACATTTGCCCAACTGTGTGCGGGATGTAAACAGAACTTTAATCGATACCTCACCCATGGCGCCCATTCATCGTCACTCGCACCACCTATTGAATCCGCAAAAGTGTCCTCAACGCGGCGTGTGTGTGCAATGTCCTTGGTTTTGATTTTTCTTCACTTCTCATTTTTCATTTTTCAATTTTGAATTTTTAATTGAAATTGTTGCAAAGTAACATCGGTTCAAAGGTGTGCCATGTGCAGATGCGATGAGAGTGTTTTATTTTTGAATTGAAACTCAAATAGTTGTGCACAAGTTCTGCGCTGTGGGTTGCGCCGGTCGAGTGAGGTGGTGTGGGCGGAGGAGTGAAGTACATCCTTGATGTCGGTTGATGCCACTAAATGGGGTTGTGTTTTCTTTTTTTTTGCTTTCTGTTCGTTTGTTTTATCTCTTTTTCTCTTGCCGCTGCTCGGTCTCGCGTGGCAACCACCCTTCACTGGTCGCACTTTAAGGACCATAGACTTCAGTTAGTAAAGGAATTCAGTGAATATCGATTGATAGCAGATGCGACTAGTGGGAGATAAAACGCAGATACCCACACGCACCACCCAGTGTGAGTATCTATGGCAATGGGGGGAAAACTTGCGGGGTTTTTTTTTATTATTAATATTTTCGTTTTTTTTTTTGGATTTTTTTCCATTCATTTGAGATACATCCGATGGATATTGGAATTTTTATTGCATTCATTCATTTTGAAAAAAAAATAAAACTTTGTTTATTGTGATTTATTTTAGGTTAGGTTGTTTTTTTTTTAATAAATTTAAATTTATAAATAAATAGAAATATATTTGAATAGTGTATGTATACTTATGACACAGGGGGAGATATTTAGTGTACTTAAATATGAATTTATTGATGATAACTGTTAACAGAAGGATAAAATAAATATAAATAGAAACGTAAATAGGTGTTAGTACATAGACTCAGTTGTACTATTATTATAATGATGATATACATATATATATATATATATAAATAGTATTCTTTCAAAAATATACATAAGTTTAAAAAATATTTTGGTGTTTTATTTTTAGTTCACTTTGGACTTTGGATCTCCTCTCTAATGAAAAGGAGATCACAAATACTAGACAAAAACTTCTTTGATGGGTCATGTTTCGAAGGTTGTGAAGGTTTCAGTGTGTCCGTCCGTCCGTCTGTCTGTCTGTTACACTTTTTTATTTCCTACATTTATAAGGATATCGGCATGAAATTTTGGAATTAGATACTCGTACTTCTGACCTAAATATCATTGCCCATGCACCTAAACTTAAAAAGTGAGAGTGGCTCCCGTACAGGTGCCGTAGCCATGGGTTTTGAAACAGTGACGCAACCCCATCGAGTGATATATCAGTCAGACAGATCTTTTAAAATGAGTTCGCTTCAACACTTTCTGATCCAAAATAACGTTTGAAAAATATGGAGCTCCAAAGTTTTTTTTTAATCCGACCCCTCTTCCATTTCTAAACCAAAGTTTTTTAAAATCTGAAAAAATCAGAAAGACTTTGCTTCATTGAGTACCTACTCATTTCATCTCAGCTTCAGTGACCTACATTTCCACTAAAGGGGTCGCAGGGCAAAGAACGCACGCGAGATCTCCAGTCCACTCAATCCTACGCCATCGACTCCAACTCATCAAGAGACCAAGCCCAACATGGCGTGTTTTTGGTCTCGGTCCAACTATCTGGTCCTGGGTCTACCAAGCGGTAGCCTACCTGATGGAATCGCATTCAAAGCACGCCTCGGAAGTCGTGACGATGGGGACATTCGTACGACGTCAACAAACCGCAGCCCAGTACAGCCCTTTCCTTTCCTTTCCCAGCTGTCCAACATTGAGTTTCTCGCGCACTGCCGTGTTTCTCACCCAATCCCGGTGAGTAATTGCGACTGGATGGCGCAGTTATTTAAGTGCCTGTCCCAAGTTAGAGGGGTCCCAGGTTCAAATCCCAGTGAAATCGTATCTGGTCCAGTCACCATTTGCCGTTGGGATCAATTTAACGACCCTGGAGTAGGTTGCTACCTGGCAGTACAATGGACCAGTTTTGAGTCTGAGTGCCCCAGTGGAACGTTTCAAAAACCTTCGAAAAAAAATGCCCACACCAGCACGAAGAAATCTCATCTCGCCAGCTTCTATTCGGGATCTTATTCTTTCAGTCATTACCCAAATTTCGCGACCACAGGTGAGATTCGGAACAAATACTGCGTTAAAAACCGCTAACTTGGCTTTGACACCAAGCTCGGTCTTCCTGAATACAGATCGTCCAAGCCCAGGTCCATCTCAGACTGTAGCGCCATTGAAAGAGGAAGAAGCTGCTTAAAAATTGACCCAACTTGGCCAATCCTACAAGAAAGCTCAGTATTACTTCTCCCATCACTCGTAAAGAAGACCCCGAGATACTTAAATTTCTCCACCTGTTTTAATGGGACTCCGCTAGCATGTAGTATTCATTGGAAAGGCGTTTTGCAAATGGCCATAACCTCGGATTTGTCCATGTTAACCTACTTCCCAGGCCCAGGTCCACCTTGGACTGTAGCGCCCTAAGAAGAAGAAGAACCTTCTTCCCAGCATCAACACATACGGTCATAAACCCATCTAGCGCGCGCTGGAGTTCCATCTGAGAGAATGTGAGGATGACTAAGCCATCTGAAAAAAAAAGATGGCTTACTCTCAACTCTCCCAATGCAAAACATTCCCCGCCTCGACTGCGCTGCAATATCCAGTCTATGCATACATATAATGAAAAGTAGAGGTGACAAGACGCACCCTTGGCGAAGTCCAACGCCCACGATGAAAGGTGTTGATTTACTATCGTTAACCCGAACACAGCTGCTATGACTGAATGACCCTTAACAAAGAATCAACAATCCCCTACATCTGCAGAGTACCTCGTGGAACTTGGTCGTATGCCTTTTCCAAATCTCCAAAACATCTGTAGATCGGTTTGGCACACCCCCAAGCCTTCTCGAATACCATTCTTAGAGTGAAAAGCTGGTCGGTTGTCGGACGAAAACCGCATTGTTCATCTCCCATCCTGGACTCGACCATAGCTCTAGAATGCGCCTCCAACACCTTAGCGTAGACTTTGCCATGGAGACTAAAAGAGATATGCCCCTGTAGTTGGAGCACTCTCCAACTGCAAAATAGGCGTTTTTTGCATTTTTAAGACCACGTTTGCCTGCCAGAATTTCACTGCTTTGATTGTTTCCACATTTCTGTTTTGTAGTGGAGTATCCAGGATTCATCAACTGCTAAAAATAAAATTAGACGGTCTCCTCGGCGGTAGCTTCCTTTGATGACACAATAGATACAATCCATTGGTCTAACGGGATGAAGGCTGTAATCCGCTCGGGAATCCATTTACCAACTTATCTTCCTTTCCTTTGCTCGTATTTCTATCCTCATTAAGTTAGTTCGCCACTTACACAGCGTCTGAGAACGATTCTATCGGGTGTTTCTAGAAACTGCTTATATTTTGCAAGCTGAAGAACATCAGCCGATCCATCGCGAGTTCTGGATAACAAGAAGATTGGCGCAGTAGCTGGCTTAAGCGAGCCTACCATCTGCAGTCTGCCACTCGTACTCATTTACTCACCTCTCAGGACTAATCTTGAGCTAAATCTGCGATAGTCTCTTTCAGATAAACTTTTTTCTGAAATCAGTTGATCTTTATACCGGATGTTTCTCCCCGTTTTCAAACCAGCAGACTCGGATGCAAAAACTTTCTTAGTCGGAGTATTGGTGATTATTCGCTCGATGTGGGTCAGCCAGTTTAGACGACGGATCCCGACTGTTTTCACATCCGACCAATACGAGTCGAGATTGTCCTCTAACAGCGCTCGAGTTTTTTCTTTGGCTTTAACTAGTCCATCATGCATTACTGTCTAAAAACAAAGTAACTCCCTTCAAAGCCACAATTGTAATTAATTGTACTATCTTGCTGATCTACTACATGTGGATTGCATCAAAATTAGAAATAGAGACAACTTGCATTGGTGCGTGGCCGTGCAGTAAACACAAGTGTCCACTTACACATGAAGTCATGTTATTTTTATTTTACTGCCCGCATTTTACTGCGTGTCTGATTCAAGCATTATGGCTGAAACGCAATAGTGCGTTGGGCTAGCCGACTTCATGTTACAGAGGGAGTGCGTTAATCAGCTGTTCCCTTTCTCTCTCAAATACCAGATAAAAAATATTGCGTCAACTGTTTTCATGTCTCAAATGTCAGTTGCCACAAAATGTTCTCAATTTGGAAAACATTTCCCAATTTCGCTCTCACAGCGAATCGCTCCGTCAAAAAAATATCCAACATATTCGAAAACGACGCGTTGGGACTATGTTTTACGTTTTATTACGATCCTCTCATCTCTCTCATTTTTCACTTACGTAGGTCGACGCAGTATTTCGTGCATGTCCATTGAATTGTGTGCGTTGAAAGACAACGCTGACGCACTATTGTGTTTCAGGCATTAGCCGTTTGCAATGTCGGCAAGTCAACTGTAGCGTTTGTTGCGTTAGACATCCTTCTCCGCATCAGTCCGGTGAACATGTACAGTAGCAAAGACACAAATCCAAATCATTCCACGCATGAATGTCAAGATTTCAGGATACGAACATCATTCTCCCCAGCTTCACTTCAAAAAACGGTTTACAACAAGCATTCCACCTAAAACTGACTGAGGGACGATGGGACGATGGGCGATACCCCAGCATTCTGCATATACGGATCGAAAACTGAATCAGAACTGGCTTTTCCAGTGATCTCAATAGTCACAGTTCTTCGTGCCTTCCTCACTGCCAGTGTCTTCCATCCGGAAGTAATGGTGATTTAGGAACACCGTCATGGCGAACTCGTTATCAAACACGTACTGTTTCATATGAGGGTGGATCAAGAAATACTCGTTATTCTAAACAGGAGGCGTGGAAACTGGCAATACGGTCATCTACTGCCATGGGTGTAATGCTCCAAGAGTAGAAATGTCAAAAAAATTCGCTGTTCAGAGACGGCATTCAAAATCCCGGCTCGCAAAAATAGCACTCCCAATACCTTCTGTAAAAGGAGAAGCTAGCTACGCGCTGAATTGGCCGAAATTATTTATTTTTACTGAAATCATGAATGAAATGGTGGCCAATTGACTTCAATTTATGCGTCAATTAAATCGTGTCTGTCTTTGGGGCAAACAATTTCCGTAAAATCATGCTGAATGCACAAAGCCATCTTTTTTCGCCCGTACAATGGGGACAATAACTTCAGCAGATGCAATCGCTTTTGACAAACGCCCAGTTCACAATGGTTAATGGGTGAGTGCGCAATAAAGTTAATTGAGTGCGAAACTGGTTAATAATTTGACACATTGAATTATTTTTTCTGCTTGTGTCATAAAAATATTCGTGAATTAACGAAATGTGCTTTGAGTTTGGAAATAAATTCAAATCTTGTGTGGTCTGTGATTAAAGCTGTTTTCTAATGTCAGTCTTTATGTGAATAGTTTACGAATGGCTGAATATGAGTAAAGTAGGTCCAATGTCTAAAACATCAGGTCCTTATGCATCATTTGCAAAAAGGTCTGCTAGGGCCCTACGCAATGTCGAGATCATGTTTAGCGCAGTGTGTGAACATCAACAGCCTCTTGGCATTCATCGGTATCTAAAATTGCGGCGCCTCCGGCCCGGTAAATTGACTGCAGACTTTATATTTCGTCTACATTTTGACGAATCCTGGAGAAGACTGGCGAGTTTCAAATCGATGGGCATCATATTTGTATCGATTTTGAAACCGCATATGAAAGAAGTAATCAGAATCCCGGATCCGATGATGTCGCTGTACGCTTAAAAGTTCACAATGCAAAGTGCCACTCGGTTCTAGGGTTTTTGAACCGTTTAAAAACTGCACCAACAAATTGACAAGGAAATGCGCTGTCATTTGACTTCTTCAATCCGGTACTAGACAAGATAGTGTGGTGAACATATGCAGAGAAGTAAGACAATATCCAGGCGCAGCTGTTGGGCTACACGTTCAAAGCCGCCCAGTTCCATGGCAGAACAGCCAGAATGATTATGAAAATAAAATGGTAGGGATATCTGCGAAGATTTTGATGTAACTGATGAAGTTCACCATAATTTTCCCTCTCAGACGGTATCAACATCGTTGCGAGCACCTACCGTCTCATTTTAGAAGCTTTGAGATCTCATCTCATCTCATCTCATTTTCAGACCCGCATGTTCCACTAAAGGGGTCGCGGGGGCAATGCATGCACGAGAGATCTCCAGGCCACTCGATCCTCCGCCATCGACTCTAACTCATCAGGAGCTATGCCCAAGCGCAACCAGGCAAGTGTTTGGACTTGGTCCAACCATCTCATCCTAGGTCTGCCAAGCGGTCGCCTACCTGATGGAATCGCATTCAAGGCACGCCTCGGAAGTCGTGATGATGGGGACATTCGTGGCACGTGACCAAACCAACGAAGTACAGCCCTTTCCGTTCGAAGAAGCAACTGCCCAACATTGAGTTCCCCGCGCACTGTCGTGTTTCTCACCCTATCCCGGCGAGTAATTCCCACAACAGCACGAAGAAATCTCATCTCGGCAGCTTGTATTCGCGATCTTATGCTTTCGGTCATTACCCAAATTTCATGACCATAGGTGAGAGTTGGAACAAATACTGCGTTAAAAACCGCTTGGCTTTGACACCAAGCTTGGCCTTCCTGATTACAGATCGACCAAGCTGTTTCAAAATTGAGCCAGCTTGACCAATCCTACAGGAAAGCTCAGCATTATTCCTCCCATCACTCGTGAAGAAGACCCCGAGATACTTGAACTTCTCCACCTGTTTCAATGGGACTTTGGATTTGACTCCTTCGCAGGTGTTGAATTTCCTTCCTCTGAGCCGGCGAATGGTTTGCCAGAACACCTTTTTCGCAGATCTATGGTCGCTTTCCAACTTCTCGCCGAACTCCTTCCAAGTCTGCTCTTGAGCTGCTCGCACAGCCAATTTGCAAGTTCTTCGCGCCTTCGCGTACCGGTCATTTGAGATTGCAGTTCAAAACAAAACATATGCAGTTGTGCTGAAATCGATTTGTAGTTCATCGCCTGGTATAAAACCTCACAATAGACAGCTACAACTCTGAGGTGCCAAAAGAGTTTCTCTATCACGGGCACAAACAGCTTGCGTCAAAACTCCCGACTTGAAGGGCAAAAAACATGCTCTACAAATCGGGTTTACTATTCACATGCAAACAAAAACTGGGTGATAAGCAGGATGGCAGAGTTGTCCATGGGGATTTCGAAGCGTTAATACGCGAACCATGCAGACACAAGCGTCTGCACCTAGCCTCTATTAACGAATTCCTACTCTCACCTCCCCGTGGTGAAATCCGGGAGCCGAGTACCCTCGACAGAAGATGGGGTAACCAACCCCCGTGGGACGTCTGGGCGGCTGCAAACAAGAGAGGGGGGGAGTGTGAGTCTACTAGGGCTCATCACTCTTTTTAGGATGGCGGCGGAGGAGCTGGTCAGCTGATTGGCCAACGGCGGCATCCACAACTCCAGTCAGCAGGAGCTACCTGGTTTCCATGGTAAGGTCAGGACCTTGGAATAGAGATGGCGGCGGATGAGCCCTTCTTTTAGGGCCAACGGCGGCGCTCACAGCCTGCAAGAGGCTACCGACACCGGATCTTTCCGGACCCCTTTGTCCGGGGGCTAAACAAATGGACCTGTCCTCCCAGTTGGAGGTTGTGCGTGGGGTTAACTTCCTCACCACGTAAAAAAGTAACGAGTTGAGAAGCAACAATATGCCTCGGATACGGACGGATTTACTGTTGACGACCCCAGCAAACGGAATAAGTACAATGACTTTGGGTTCTGCACGTGGAATGTGAGGTCCCTGAACAGACCACGTGCAGCCGATGAACTCGCGGAGGCCCTAGACTGCTATAAAGCAGACGTTACCGCAATCCAGGAAGTGCGAAGGGATGGGCCGGGCAAAAAGAGGATGAAAAACTGCGATATCTATTACGGCGATTGTTACAGAGAGCGAAGGCAGCGATTATTTGGATGTGGATTTGTTGTTCGAGGCAGACTTAGGCAAAAAGTCTTAAGCTTTAAGTACATAAGCGAGCGCCTCATAACAATCCGCATCAAGGCTAAATTCGGCAACATCAGCCTAATCTGCGCCCACGCCCCAACGGAGGACAAAGATGACGATAGCAAGGATGACTTCTATGATCTCCTAGAAAGAACGTACGATCAATGCCAAGATCGTTCTAGGAGATTTTAACGCTAAGCTGGGTAAAGAGGACTTCTTTGTTAGAGTCATCGGTAAACACAGCCTGCACGACACCACGTCCGAAAACGAGGAGATTCAACCACGAACTGTATGGGCTGTACAGCGACATGAGTCTAGCCAGGCGTCTACGGATCCAACGCCTAAGATGGCTAGGCCATGTAGAGCGTATGGACAACTTAGCTCCAGCCCGAAGAGTCTTCGACTCTGAGCCTGTGGGACAACGCAACAGAGGACGTCCACGAACAAGGTGGCGCACACAAGTCGAGGGGGACCTCGGCCGGCTTGGTGTGCGAAACTGGAGACAGCTGGCGAAAGATCGTGCTGGCTGGAGAGGCATTTTGAGTGAGGCCCAGGTCCACCTCGGACTGTAGCGCCCTAAGAAGAAGAAGAAGAAGAGTTGTCCATGGGGTCTTCGAAAGAAAAATTCTGCAGCTGTTATCTGGCCTTGTCTTTGGGGAAGACGAATGAAGGATATGACACAACCAAGAACTCAACGAGCTATACAACGGAGCTTTTGAAGTCTACATTTCAAGAAATAACACGACCAGGAAATTTGTCGGTCATTTATTCACCAGTTATGTGGAATGTTTTTCCGTCCTCTTGCAAATAAACGTCATCGTCTACGTTCATAGAATCAATAGAAAGTCAGTCAACATCGTTCGGTAATGAAATCCAAGGGTCCCACCGGCAATGTTTTCAAAAACATGGTCCAATGACACCGGCAGTCCAAGAATTCCAAGGCACCGTCACTCGTTGTGGATAGAGGGGTTGTTTCACTACATGTCTTGGGTTATTATTATTATGGTTGAGGGTATATTGCACAGTGAGAAATAAGGCCTATTGTGCCTCCTTTTAATACCTTAGCACAATTACGAGTTCTCCTCAAATTCAGTTCTTTTCAGAGTTGTTTTATAAATTATTATAAATAAGGGTTATGGACTCCTCTTGCACATAGGTGAAGAAATATGTTCTAAAGGTCTCTCTAAACCAGTTTCCTTTAGGAATCTGAGAATGAGAGATGGTTCTAGTGATTGCATTTGTTCTTCTGATAGTAGATTCTTGCCCAGATATCTTTTTCTTTTGTGATCTAGTGCCTCACAAAATCCCAGTACGTGTTCTGAAATTTCATTAAATTCTCCAAAGAATCTGCAGAGGTCTTCTGCAGATAACCCTAGTTAGATGATCCCTGAGTTTACAACGCCCTGTCAGGAAGCTTGCTACGAAGGGTGTTCTTGTTCGTTCTGATGAATGCTTTGAATCTCTTTCGGTTGTGCTGCCTTAAGAGTTTCTTGGCCTGCTTCATGTCATGAGTTTTTTTCTAGTTTTCTGCCCGATTCCTTCTCTCCAGTTCCCAGAATTCTTCTCTGAGGATATGGTCTCCTACAGCGCAGAATGGTTCAGGGCCTATGAAGGGTTCTGATGCTCCTTTTCTTGCCAGGGAGTCGGCCATTTCATTGCCTTCTATGCCCGTATGGCCAGGTATGCAGCAGAGTTTTACTCGGTTTCTCCTACTCAGTTCTTTAAGCTTCTGTGGGCATTCCCACACGACCTTAGATTTGATGGATAGAAACCTTGTCGTGGTGCGGGGGCTTAAGCCTACCCGCAAGCCTGCTGAAGGAACAACTCTGCCTGGCACTGGTGCAACGCAACATCTTCAGACAGGGGTGCTCCAATCAGAAGGATGGAGTGATTGGCGAACTAAGTCTATCATCCCCCTAATCCAGTGTGTCATGCGATCCGTGCCCACTGGATGGTTCGCAGCCAGAGGGTAATACCTGCTGTGTTCTAACGGAGCCTCTCTGATACCGGGCCACCTTGGAGAGTAACTCTGGCCTTACCGCTTTACTGCGAGGCTCTGATGCGGCTGACCACCTTTTCCTCTGCTACTCGTGGGATCAAAATAAATTCGAAACAAAAGAAAAGTATAAAAGGCGTGCTGAATAGGCTGCGGGGGGCTACCGCAGCTGATGCAGCAAGCCGGGTTGAGCATGGGCTCAAATTCAAAAGAAGTGCAAAGCCTGTCGCAAGCTGCGGGGTTAGCGGAAGGTCGGTGCAACCCAGCACTAGCCAGAAAGCGAAAACCCCAAGGCAACCGATAGGCGTGAGCACAAAGACTGCCAAAAGGGTAAGTGGGAGCCAAGCTCTAGCTTCCCGACCTCCAACTGAGGTGGTGGGGGGAAAAGGGGAAGTGGAGGCTCAAGACTCTGCGACCCCCCAACCCTCTTCGACCAAGGCGACGAGGAATAAGCGCAGGTGTCCACAGATGCCCCCCCGAGACAACCCGGCGGAGTGGATGATCCACTCCGAAAGGGGCTCCGTGGTGCTGGAAGCAGGTGGTATCTTCGCTACCTCGAAAAGGGTTTCACACCTGAGGAAGCGAGGAAAAAGGCAGAAGAGCACAGGACTAAGCCAAGCTCGGATCCTACCAATTCAGGTAAAAGGACCAGTGGCTCCATTTCACCTCCCTAATGCTCCAGTTCCTTCATCAGTTCTTGATCCATCTGTATGCCATTTTACCGTGTTGGTGCTTAGTCTGTGGACCATGGATTCATTGCTTCAGTCCTTTTTGGTGCTGAGCTTACTGGCAAATCGCGTTGTCTTTCGGAATGGCCAGGACTGCTGGTTTTGCCACTTCTCCTTCTTTTAGGGCGCTACAGTCCGAGGTGGACCTGGGCCTCACTCAACATGCCACTTCGGCAAGCACGATCTTTTGCCAGCTGTCTCCAGTTTCGCACACCAAGCTGGCCAAGGTCCCTCTCGGCCACCTTGCGCTTTGCGACTAGTGCGTCGAATTGCCTCGATGTAATGCATCTGTCTTTTCCTATCGCTCTTTTGCCATTCTCATGATCGTTTTCTTTGCACATTCTGCAACCACTTGGTGCAGGGGAGTCAGCTCCAATAGCACCGCAGTTGGGGAAGTTCTCATGGCTCCTGTAATACAGAGGCATGCCAACCTTTGAACTCTACTGAGTGTCTCCTCGCGCTGATCATTTGATTGATTGGCCGGTAGGTGATTGTAGGTCTAACAATAGCTATGTACATCCATCATAGGATGCTTAGACTACATCCCCAGGATTCGCCCGCCAAGCTCTGACAGATCATTAGAGCACTCCTCGCTTTCCTGGTTATCTCTTCCTACCTACTTACGCGGGAGCGAAGTGAATCGATCCCTACGCAAGCAAATGTCAGTTGACGGCTAAATTCTCCTTTAGTTGTTATAAGTAATTATGGGCAATTTAAATTTTGACGACACTTTTTTACATACTTTTGTTTTTTCGTTCGGTTCTGACACAAGCCTAATGCAATTATGATTTCCCCTTTAAGGATAACTACAATGCCCGTTCAAAAACTTAAGAGAACGAGTGAAGACACAAAAATGTTACACTGTGACCACAGTAACCGCTTTGCATAGTTTCGAGTTTCGTTAAGTTCGTTAACTCTTATGTACCTACTTACTCGGGAGCGAAGTGAATCGCTCTCTACGCAAGCAAATGTCTTTTGACAGCTAAATTCTCCTCAAATTTTCATAGGTAAGTGACCATAGTAACCGCTTTACACGGTTTTGAGTTTCGTTAAGTTCGTTAACTTTTACCCAATCGATCTCTCTACGCAAGCAAGTGTCGTTGACAACTAAATTCTCCTTTAGTTTTTATAAGTAATTATGAACAATTTGAAATTTGACGACACTTCTTTACTTACTTTCGTTTTTTCGTTCGGTTCTGACACAAGCCTTATGCAATTATGCTTTTCCCTTATGAGATAACTACAATGACCGTTCGAAAACTTAAGAGAACGAGTGAATACACAAAAATGTTATACTGTGACCATGGAAACTGCTGCGCACAGTTTCGAGTTTCGTTAAGTTCGTTAACTT
The DNA here is from genome assembly GCA_930367185.1 of Myathropa florea. Classification (NCBI taxonomy): domain Eukaryota; kingdom Metazoa; phylum Arthropoda; class Insecta; order Diptera; family Syrphidae; genus Myathropa; species Myathropa florea. Next base: position 85,453,645 of record OV884004.1, read on the forward strand.
TCACCTACTTACGCGGGAGCGAAATGAATCGCTCTCCACGTACGCAAGTGTCAGTCAGACAGCTAAATTCTTCTTAAATTTCCATATGTAATTGTGGACAGTTTGAAATTTAACGATGTTTCTGCTTACTTTTCGTTTGGCTTTGACACAAGCTTAAGTTTTCGTACGGCTGTTATAGTTGGCCCCTAAGTCAATCATACCCTTTATTCCGTAGAAAGGATTGCTGCTGTATCTCAGCAGTTGCTTTCATACATCCCAAAGGTGTGTCTGTGCAAATGAGTCTCCAATCTACTTCACCTTCGCCATTTTGAAGTTCCAACAAAATGAAAAATGCATTTCCCTTGTTTTTACAGTTTCTACAACTCCTTATTATTTCATAAACGTCTGCGTCCCTAAAACTAAATCATTTTTACAAAATGCCCGCCCCCTCTTGCACAACAAAATGCAAACGAACGAGCGAGCGAACAAAACTTTCGGATTCATAGCCTAGGTTCAACAAATAAAACTTACAAATGAATACGTGACCAGAATGGTTGTCAGCGCTGTCGCTGCAACACTTAAAGCTCCCGAATGACCGGCTCCCCCCCGCTTGTGGTCCTCCTGTGTGCCGTGCGGAATCGTATTGTCTTCCACGCGATTGTCGTCGATTGTGTTCGTGTGCGTGGCGATGGCGTTCTCTTGGTCGATCTCGTCCAACGCCAGAATTATTCCCTCGTTGATGGTCCGCAGCAGCGGGTAGTTTGAGTTGATTCGTCGTGGGATTGCCAGTTTGACGCCCTGCGTCTGACCGTATTCCGCGAACGTATCCGATTCGGTTTCGCAGTCGCCCAGGAAGTCGTCCGTGTCCACGGACCACACCATAGCACCGGCGAGGTTCTTCTGCATGGCGAAGCGAATTTTGTTCGCTATTGAGCGGGTGTTGTCGTAGGTGACGACCTTGGTGACGCCCTGGTCGGTGTATCGGGCTGTGGCCTGCGAGGTGTGTGCGTCCCAGGACTTTGTCCAGCCGGATGTCTTGTTGCTGAGGTAGGCGCAGACCTCGTTGTAGCCCAGCAGGCCGTCCTCTCGGGTGTAGGGTCCCTGGAAGCCGACGTCGTCAGTTGCGTCGCCGAAGTAGCCGTCGAGCGCTGTTTTGAAGGTCCTTCCGTAGAACGGCACCCCCATGACTAGCTTCGAGGTCGGACAGCCGAGACTGATGAGGTATTCTACGGTAAACCGCTGCAAGTGGACAAAGATTAGAGTTTCCTCCTTGAGAAGGCTGCGCGCATACTTACCACACTCAGAAAGCCCTCGTCTTCCAGCGGCGCATTGGGCCCGACTTTTCTGTCCCAGCTGCCGTGGTAATCGTAGCACATGATGTGCAGGAAGTCCAGATAACGGGACAGCTCCTTGATGTCGTACGCCTCGTCAATGACCGCCTTCGACGCACCAATGGCTGAGGTCAGGAGCAGGTTGTGTTTCTTGAAGTCGTCCCGCAGTTCCTTGACCAGAAGCACAAAGTTCTCACGATCCTTGGGCTCGCCGCCGCGCTGCGTGGGGTACTCCCAGTCCAAGTCGAGCCCATCGAAGTTGTGCTTCCGAATGAAGCCGGACACCTGCGTGACGAACCTCTGCCGCCGGTTCGGGTCCGCGGCCAGGATCGAGTAGTTCTTGGAGCCTTCATTCCAGCCGCCAATCGCCAGCGTGACCTTGAGGTGGGGATGGGCCTTCTTCAAGGCGTTGATGCGCTCGAACCCTCCCTTGCCGTAGTTCTCCTTCAGGTCTTGCCACGGATCTGCGAAAGTCACAAGCACATTTTTTTAATTAACGGTGGCGAATGGTTCGGAATCACTGGTCTCTGATGGACAATTGAAATGCGCTCGGCATAGCGAAGGCATTCGCAGCCGAAATTCTTGAGGAAATGTTTTATTTTTTTCAGCATTTGACTGCGGACGTGACCGGCGTGCGGAATTTCTGTGAACGTTTCACTTGCGAGAGCGGGCGCTGTGTGTGTGTCTGGCAAGTCTAATGGCGGAATCTATTGAATAACCTGGCCGACGAGAAACGCGGTGACACTGTTCGACGGAGGCTATCTTCGGGTTTGGACGAAAATGGAGCTAGGAGGGCGGTAATTAATTTCGAGGCAATGTGTAGGATTAATTATCGGTCAGTAACTCTGTGCGGGACAGATTTGAAGTTTGGAAGGTAGACGAGTGGATTCGAGGTCGTTCGTCAAGGAAGAGTGTGGCTGCGGTGTTTGTTGTTTGAGTTGCTCTTCCGGGGTCTTTGCGTTGAAATGGCCGCTTGGTTGGTGACAATCTGTATGCCAAACGGGGCTTTGGGCAGCTTCCTATGAGGTGACACGTCTGTCATGAAATTGATTGTTTTCAAGTCGTGTATGGGTACGACTTCATTGATGCCGATCGTCGTGTACATTTTGCATCCAAAATCATCTCAGTGAGACGTTGACGGGTTTGCAAGTACGACACAAGAGTTATAGTCTTGCCGAAGGAGAAGGGGTTTAATATGTCAGCGATGGTTGAATATTCGTGACATAAAGTGGCTTCCCTTTCAACAGTCGCAGAGTTTGCGGCTGAGGAAGTTTGTTAAGGAAGTTTGCGGCTGTTTTTGTGCACTACTTTGTATGTCCAACAACATAATTCTTAGACCTCCCGAGATCTTGCTTTTGCAGTAGAGTCCTGCAGTGTCAGGTTAATGGCAAACACCGCTTTCAGAAATTTAACAACAAGAGGGTGTCTTAACCTACACCCTCTTGTTGTTGACACCACAAAAATGATTGGCGAATCAACTCAAAAATGTCAAATAGTCCAAACTGGCAGCTAGAAACTGACAGCCAGTAAGTGACAGCCAGTAACTGAGAGCTGAACTTGGGTACACTGATTAGGGGAGAATGAAGAGTTATCGTCGCTTAAATCTGGTTGAGTAAAGAAAGGCATGCCGATTGAGGGGAATTTGAGCATTGTTTGCCAGATCCACAAGAAAGGAAACCTCTTTAACTGCGTCATCAATCGAAGGATAAGGCCTCCGTAATATAATAATAATAATGGCGGCGCTACTGTCCGAGGTGGACCTGGGCCTAGTTTCTCAGCAACCGTGCGTGCTATTATTCTTTCACGAGTGGAGAGGACCTACAGTTTAATGCCGACCCCGAACGGCGAGATTGGGAAGCATTTTCTAGACAATTACACTCTTTGAGCATTGTCAGTGACTCGAAGGAGGTGGAGCCGTGAAAAAATGTTTAGTGTTTTTGCGGAAATCGAACCGACAACATCGAGCGTAGGAGTCGATGCACCTACCCACTACGCCACGTCGCCCACCTATCACCTACCTACCTTGAACATAAAAACTTCAGCTGTAGAAAGGTGCTTGATATTTGAACTAAGGAACTTGGACTTGAGCCGTTAAAGTGTAAGCGCACAATACAAATATTGATGTAGTTAAGGAGGAGAAACTCCTCGTTCCCTTAGCGCAAACGTAGACTTTACAAACGACACCGTAGTAAACCTATGTGGAATCGGGCTTGGTAACAAGCGACCAGTTTTGACTTAACTGAGTTTGTCAGACTCGAAGAACCAGAATCTTGCTCGACAAAACCCTTATCTTACCAGTTTTATTATAGGGATTCGCAAGTTAAACGATTGGTAGGAAGACAGAGCTGGTAAAGCGTTGCCAGATAAACAATAATTTTCGTGGTTAAAAATAATGGGGCATTCCGCACGAAAAAGTGCAGTCAATTGGTAACATAATTGGATCGCATTTTTTGCTGAAAATGAACGAATTTTTGTCGAAGAAAATGATTTCAAAGGTTTTTGTAAAGATTTTCTCGATAATTAGGATGAATTTAAGGACATCGTGATACTTCATTTTCTTCCCCTGAACTTATTCATAAAAGGCTGCGCCGCAAAAAGTGCTCTCAGACTAAGGGAGTCCTCTTTCGATACAATAGACCTTTTCAGGTCGCAGTGTTGCTGCCTTTACGGCAGGGTTGTACAAGAGGAAAAAAAGGGGGTCCTCTTTGTGGAAATAAGCCAACTATGGACATGCGGCCATAATCAAGACAATAGACGATCTGGGAAAGAAACATGGTTCCGATAGCCTCGTAGCTCCAACTATATAGTCAGTTGTCTTCCCATAATGACTTCTCCCTCAAGATACCAATTCTATTCCCCGACAAGGATTGTCCTTGGTTATTGAATGCCGTTATAAATGACCAGGAGATTGCGCTTTTCACTGACGAATAAAAAATGGACACAGGTACTGGGCCCGGATTCTACTCGTGCACCTTTGCATAAAGAGGAATCATTTGGACTCCCTAACTTGTGTAGTGGATACAACACATACAAGTAACCGATATCCCACCATCGGATATCACCATCTTTGTAGACAGCCAGGCTGCATTGAAGTCAATAGGATCCTGTACAACGAGACCAAAGGCTGTTATGAACTGCCGCGACTCACTGAGGTCAAACTCTGCTGGGCCCCGGGCCACAGCTCAATTGCTGGAAACGAGAGAGCCGACGAGCTGGCTAGACAAGGGTCTGAAATGGACTTCAGCGAAGCGGACACGTCACTACGACCACCGATCAGTGAATTGTACCTGATCATAAGCGAAACAATACAAAAAGAGGCCGACTCGACGTGGCTTACAAGAAATGATTGTCACACGACAAGATCAACGTGGCCAAAGCTTAACTATGGAAAAACAAAGAAGCTTCTGACGTTGGACCGAAACTCGATCCGTATGCTCGTCGGGGTGATCATAGGACACTACCCCATCGGTACAATGCTCCGGAAATGGAATTCGGAATCCAGCTATCTCTGCCGGAGTTGCGGAGATGAAGAAGAGACCGAGACAATCCAACATCTCTAGCTTCGCTGGGCCAAAGATTCTTCACAGAGACTGTGGAGTTAGCGAACGCAGATATACGGGATCTTCTAAAATGTATAAAGAGCACGGGGTAGTTTCGGCCATCACGTGACAGGATAGGTTATTAGATTGTGTATTCAGCAATTGAAGGGATTCACAATGGGCATCATGGCCTCCAAGTGGAAGTGATGCTTTAACATCACACTCCCGTTCCAAAACCAAATTTAGTCTAAGGACGTCGTATGTCGAAATGGAAAGGAAATTGATTGCAGAACCGTAATAAGTTGCAGATCTTGCAAAGGAAATAACTTACATAGTTGTTTGTCTGGAAGCGACGTTAGGGGATCCTACTTTGTCACATGAAATTGGGGAATAAAAGGGGATATTGGGATCATTCTTTTAAGAAATGTCTTAAAAATATAGCAGAAATATGTACGATTCCCAGACAAACACGAATATGAAGAAAGATTAATTGACGGATATATTTAAATGTGTTTACTTCTATCATCTAGTGCGACCCATATATGATTTTGAACGACATACTTGTAATGTATTCTGAAACGACATTCTCGATAAGTATGAAGAATTTTAAATTGAGAGATGCTTGAGTTGAAGGAGAATTACTTTTTGAAGCGTAATAAGTAAGATTTTGTAACGAGAGTGACTTGGTTGGTTATGCGAATGCGAAAAAGACGTTAACCCAGTCTTTTTATACAGAAGTAGTGAAACTTTTTAAGTTTATTTATTTATTTGTTCCGCATGATATCCTGAGAGTTGCAATAACTTGCTTGACAATTCATCGCCAAAAATCCTTGGAATTCATAATGTACAGTCAAAATTAGTTATAACGACCTTTAAGGGACTGTAGATTTTGGTAGTTGTGAGCCATATGTCATTGTAAGCGATTTATTATGCTATTGGATTAAGATTCTTGTCGGTATAACCGATGTCGTTATAAGCGATTTTGGCTGTACTTGAAAGTAGTCACCATAGTCCCCATGGACACACTGAGCAAGACTTTTAAAAGGCGCTTGCTTGAATAAAGATGAAATAAGTCACAATAAATGTTAAATGAAATCAAGACAAGGAAGTCCGCACAGACTCGATCTGAACATCATTAAGTTCAGCTCACAGGGTCAAAAGAGAGTGAACAGTCGCTAAAGTCTATCCCCTAAATCAAATTTAACGGGAATGAGCTATGACAGGCATGGATATATCAATTTAAAGCTCCAAAGTCATACTTTATTCGGTATTTTATTCAACATAAGCGTAAATCATACAGACAGACGTAGATCATTCCGATAAATTTTGATTAAGAGGACGAACTTTCAGCTAAGGACTATCCACCCAATATTTGACGTTGACTGTACGTAGTTGAATACTTGTTTGATCTGTTGTACTACCTTTTTAATTTCTCTTCCCAACTATACCATCTACGAATTAATATCCTAGCAAGGCTTTACAGCCAACACGATCTAATGAACTTCAGGACGGTATCTTCAAACACAAGAAATGGTCTTGCTCCCCAGTGAATATCACTTCAATGACGTATCCTGAAAAATGACGCCCTATACTTTCAAACCTCTGGCATATGTGAGAAGCAACAGACGAAGGATAACCTGCAAAAACTAGGTCTGTCTTCTGTATGTCTTGAAGGTCCGTGAATTGAATCCGGTTTAATACACCAACTTTCACTTTCATGGAACCATATCTCTCGAGTCTCCGACAGTGTAGGAGCGACAAAAAAGGCGGTCTGCTTCGAAATTTCCCAAAAACCTTCCATGGCAAGCCGCCTTCACCTTAACCGGCCTCAAAGACTCTTCCCTTCAAAGCAATATGGTCGCATCATGTGAACGTCTTAATTTAGAAAGTCTTCTTTTGACTTCTGCGGTATTTTCCTATCTCAGAGCACAAACTAGTCCAAGTGATGCACCTCTCTCTCCACAACCGCATTTATTCATTTTTCTAAATTCCACTTTCGGTTGCTCGCCCCAATTAAGTTGTAATTCGGGTCAACTTCCAAGTTCCCCATCAGAACCACACAAAAGCCAATCACGAAGGAGTGCCCCACCTCCCAGCCACTCGCAGAACTCTGACTCATGCCGGCAAACAAAGAGAACCGAGAGAAAGCGAATTGCGAAATGATCTCCAATTAAGATTACCCCCGCCGCACACATTCCAGAGATCAGTGTGTATGACCCCGCAGAAAGTCGCTTCCAAAATCACATCAAATCGGTCTCCTTCCATTTCTCCGTCACACGAGTTGCATAAGCCCCCATCGTGTTTATGTGTTTCCCATAAATTTCATCTCTCTCTCTGCGAAGCAGTACAAAGCAGAGAAGTGTCTTGAGCTCATTCAAAATGTAACACATTCATCGCCCAGCGAGGGAAACCCAACACCTCTCGGAGCAAAGCAATTCCCCATCACAGGAAATCGCAAAACCACAGATAGCAAACCCTTTCCGTTCTCTAATTCCTCATGCGTCGTCGTCGTCGCTCTCATATCAATTACCCAGACTACTGATGAAGCCTTACCTAGCGCCTTAATGGCGTCCTGAGTGATATCCAATCCGGCGAAGGCGTACACAACGTGGGTGCACAAATTCGGCGAGAAGTTCTCAATCGCATAGGAGCCCCGGCCGGGACGGTAGACAGCCCAAGTGGATATGTAGCAGACGACCACCTTGTCATGTGCTGGACCTGAAAGCAAGAGACAAAATCGTTGTTTCATTGTTAATTCACACGACCATTTACTGCTGCCCGCACAGCACCTGAGCGAGAGTGGTTCTGTGGAACACTTACCGGTTTTTGCTGACGTCAGGGTGATGCATACTAGTGCGGTGACTAGAACCATCAACGACCATCGGACCATCGTGGCTGCCGACAATGAAATCATCGCCTGTTCGGAAAGATAAACGAATAGACGATTAAAAACAAATGTGCTGGTGTGTGCGCGCCCGAAGTGGCGGCTTGAGGATGGGCGAGTGTGTGCCGTCGTCGTCTCGTAGGCAGGCTGTTTGCACATCTCGATTGTCTCTGTCAACAGCTGCGCTTAATGACTTTCTCGAGTATTTGGCCCTATTAACGTTATCTCAATCGATGGCTGATTAATCATTTTGCTGGCAATCAATTGGCTGTGTTAACAAAGGCAGTTCGTTATTTTATTGGAATGCCGACAGGCATTACAACGACGTTTTCTGACCAAATTTGCGTCTAACGCGGGGTGAGTCAGTTGATTCTTTTGTTTTCGACGCACTACTTGAGGCCTAATTTGAAACGCAAATGATGAAGTATATGAAGTCCAGGGCTGATGCGTACTTCGACTGGGTTTGCGAACAAATCCCTTAGTCGGAAAATGACAAAACACCTAGAATCACTGTCCATCACCATCCATTGTGAGTGAATCTGACAGGGGAGTTTATCAAGCAGTGCGCGTGAATATACGGCTTATACATTGCATTGATACATGACAGGGGAATTTTACCAGAAATAGCTTCACGCAAGCAGGGCGTTGCAACCACACTGCTGATGCATGATGACGCACTGATTGTATGACTTCCGAACGCGGTAGTGGTGACACCACAAAAAGGGGCTTGGTGTTATTCTTCCGTCTTCAGTTGCGGCTTGACCTCCAAACAATGTCTGAGGCATTCAATACTGCAGCCGTTGTGACAACAACTCAAATTTCACCCTCAATCAAGGAAGTCGATGTTCGCCGGCTGCACTCGGGTCTCATTTCACTAAGAGGAGCCGATGAGACGGGAGAGACCTCCGCCGGATGTACCGACCTAACCTCGTTTGTCTAAATTTTTAACTGTAGTGAATCCAAGATACACATAAGCCTGTATGTAGCGGGCAGGGCTTCTTCTACCTCGGCTCCGCGGTTAACAGTACAAACAACATCAGTACCGAGATCAAACGCAGAATTACTCTTGCCAACCGCTGTTTTTATGGGCTCAAAAGGCAATTGAGTAGTAGAGCCCTCTCTCGGAAGACCAAGTTGACTTTGTATAAGACCTTGATCATCCCAGTCCTGCTTTACGGTGCAGAGGCATGGACAATATCCCAAGCGGATGAACAGTCTCTTGGTTTTTTCGAGAGAAAAGTTCTGCGCGCGATCTTTGGTCCTGTTTGCGTTGATGGCATTTGGAGGAGAATGTTCAACCACGAACTGTATGGATGTTACAGCGACATGAGTCTAGCCAGGCGTCTACGAATCCAACGCCTAAGATGGCTAGGCCATGTAGAGCGTATGGACAACTTAGCTCCGGCCCGAAGAGTCTTCGACTCTGAGCCTGTGGGACAACGCAACAGAGACGTCCACGTACAAGTCGAGGGGGACCTCGCTCGGCTTGGTGTGCGAAACTGGAGACAGCTGGCGAAAGATCGTGCTGGCTGGAGAGGCATGTTGAGTGAGGCCCAGGTCCACCTCGGACTGTAGCGCCCTAAGAAGAAGAAGAAGAAAAAGTAGCGGGCAGGGCTTGGTCATAAAGGGCGAAGTTGTTGATTGTACCTAACGCAACGTTCCCTGTAAATGCTCAGGTCAAGTTGACATACAGCCCTGACAGCCTTTACAGCAACCGTTGGGAGGTGAACCAATATATGCAAAGAGCGTCCTAGGCTCTGGTGTATTATATCCTGATCCGGGTGTAATTGTATCCTGATCCGACTGACATTTGTGCGAAGGTTTAGGAAAGCGAAGAGTCTGACAAGAGATTCTAAGCAAGGAGCCCTGACTCTTCGAAATGATGAGGGGAATCTTGTTACCGGACCGCAGGGAATAGTGGATGTATTTAAGTAGCACTTCCAGCAGCTGCTTAATGAGTACAGCTAGGAGAGAGTGATAGGGAATGGAGAATTCTCATCGCCAGTTGATGGAATAGTTCTCCCGCCCAGTATTGAAGGAGTCGGCACTCCTGTCAAAAAGCCATCAGAGGTCTTACCACATTCTGGTAGGGAGAATTCACCAGATCATATGTAGAACTTGGGAAGATGAAAGCATGCCCGATCAATGGAATATCAGCTCCATATGCCCCATCCACAGAAATGGCGATCCTACCTCATACAACAAGTATAGAGTTTTACGTCACCTACAAGATCCTATCCAGCGGACTGTGTGAACGTCTAAAACTCTTTTGTACCGCACTAATCGACACGTACCAGTGCGGCTTCCGGCTTGGCAAATCGACTATAGACCAAATTTTTACATTACGGCAAATCTTGGAAAATACCAGCGAGTTTCAAATCGATACGCACCATCTTTTCATCAATTTTAAAGCCGCATACAACATTCATCGCAAAATGAAACTTTTTTGGCCTATTTCGGCATCCCGCGATTGATCCGGTTGAGTCGCGCCACGCTAAAGAAATACGCGATGCATCGTGCAGTACGGTTCTAAAACTTTAGAGGAGTTTGAAACCTACACAGAATTCCGGCAAGGAGATGCGCTGTCGTGTGACTTCTTCAATCTAGTTCTAGTTCTAGATAGTGCGGAAGACGGGTGTAAACATGGAAGGCATTATCATTACAAATCGGTCTAGTTTTTGAGTTACGCAGATGACATCGACATTGTCGTCTGTTCCCAGTGATCCGTAGTAGAAGCATTCACAGCGATTAAAGAATAGGCGAAACAAACTGGTGTTACAGTAAATGAGGAGAAGACGAGACATATGCTGTCGAGTAAAAATCGATCCGTCGCCCATCATGGAGGCCAAAACGTCATAACCGACAGCTACAACATTGAGGTAGTTAAGGGGTCTACCTCTATCTCGGGGCAAACGTTGGTGAAGATCAGAAACAGAATTGCCTTTGGCAACCGCTGCTTCTTGGGTTTGTGAAAACAAATCGGGTCAAAACTCATGACTCGAAGGACCAAAATCTTGCTCTACAAAACCCTAATCCTACCAGTCTTGGTATACGGAGCCGAAAGTTGGGCGATAAGCAGGACTACAGAGCTAATTCTTGGTGCCTTCGAAAGAAAAATTCTGCGTCGGATTTTTGGTCCTGTCTGCGAGGAAGGCGAAAAGAGGAGAAGACACAGCAGCGAACTCTGTGAGCAGTAGGGTTCGATGTTCGAGAAGGATGTGGACAAAGTGCGGAAGGTAAAAATCCTTAGACTAAATTGCCTCGGCCACAACGAACGAATGAACACCAATACTCCAGGCAAGAAAGTCTTCGAATCTGAGCCTCCTGGTTCAAAGAAGAGGAAAGCCGAACCTCCGATAGAAAGAGCAAGTGATCGCGGACGCACGGCAGCTAGGTCTTGATGACTGGAAGCACATTTCCCGGGACCGTCAGCTACATATGTAAGGTGACTATTGCTCAGCCTCAGACCCTCTAGGGGTTGCAGGCCCGATAAGTAAGTAAGTAATTCTTAAGTTCATATTCACGAAAATATGATATCCAAGCATTCTCGCCGTGTTACCAAATAGAACACAGGAAAAATGTCAATCCAAAGCTAAGTAAGTGCAATTCATGAATTGGGTTAGTTCTGTATTTGAACTTCAATCGTATTGATGTATTTTTATGGTCGTCAAAGATCCGTGGTTCGAATCCGGATAAAAACACTAATGTCTGAAACACAATACTGCGTTGGTGCTACCGTTTTTACGTTACGAAGGCAGTCCTTCAAGCATTCTTTGAAATGACAATCCATATTTACCACCTGTTTTCATTTCTCAAATTCTACAATGAAATGTCAAAACACAAAAAAAAACTCCCAATTTGTATAGAAAGTGTCAATACGAACGAAAATGTTGCTCTCAAACGTAAGATTGGTAGCACAACGCAATATTTCGAGCTGTACCATTGTATTACTGCCACTTGATGGCGTAGTTGGTTAACACGTTGAGTGTCACCATACAATCCGAAAACACAGCAAGCCCAAATTCGTGTGAGACCAAGGTGGTCTCATGTGGCGATCAACGTGTTAAGTACATGACCTAAGTTAGAAGCGTCCCAGGTTCGAATCCCAGTGAAAGCTTTTATCCGGTTTTTCAAATCTGGTCCAATCACCATTTGCCGTTGGGATCAAATTAACGGCACTATCACTGGAGCGGTCGATCAGTGGTAGCAGTCTGACTGTGGATATCACAATGGACCGACATGGTCTAAGTGTGCTGGTGAATTCACCACCAACAGTTGTCTTTCAGGCGTTGACCTTACTTATCTTAAGATGGTATGAAAGTTTGTCTTGCTAAATTACACCTTGGTAAATTCCGCACTCTCTCGTTTGTCTGCATCATTTCCAGTTAAGAGACTTTGATTTTACGAGTAAATGATTCCAGTGGCACTTAGCTTCGTCTCTGCGACAAATGACGTCCATGTTTAATGTGGCGCATACAAGTGCAGAGGAACTTTAACAAACTTAATTTGCGCGATCACCTGGCGAAAAATCGTGCTAGATGGAAAGTCTTGTTGATCCACTCGGACTCTAACGCCAGAAAAAGAAGAGGCAATTAGCTCTCTCCGCAATGTTGGTAGGGAGCATGCACCAAATCATTGAATTCGGGATCCCGGGAAAACTGATCCGGTTGTGTCGCATTATGCTAACACATACGCGAAGCACCATGCAGTTTGGCTCGAGGACTTCCGAGCCGTTTGAAACCTGCACCAGATTTCGGCAAGGAGATGCGCTGTCGTGTGATTTATTCAATTTTGTGTAAAAAGTCTGCTGTAAACACAGAAGGCACTATGTTTTACAGTCAGTCCAACTGTTGGGGTACGCAGATGACATCGACATTGTTGCGCGTTCCCAACGGGCAATAGTGGAAGCATTCACGGTGATTGAAGAAGAGGCCTCATTGGTCTTAAGGTCAATGAGGATAAGACGAAATATATGCTGTCGAGCAAGAAACGATCCGCCACACACAATCTAGGGCAAAACATCACAATCGACAGCTACAATTTTTTGGTAGTGATGGAGTTTGTCTACCTTGGGGCAAACGTGAACTCCACGAACGACATCGGAAATCCGACGTCTTTGGCAACCGATGCTACTTCGGTTTGTCAAAACAACTGGGCTCAAAACTCCTGAGTCGAAGGACCAAAATCATGCTCTACAAAACTCTTATTCTGCCAGTCCTGCTGTATGGAGCCGAAAGCTGGACACTAAGCAGAACTGTGGAGCCGATTCTTGGTGCCTTCGAAAGAAAAATTCTACGTCGGATATATGGTCCCGTCTGCGAGAAAGGCGAATGAAGGAGAAGACACAACCGCGAACACTGCGAGCTATAGGGTTCAAGGTTCGTGAAGGATGTGGACACAGTCCGAAAGCAAAAATCCGTAGACTAAACTGGCTCGGCCAGAACGAACGAATGAACATCACTGTTTCAGGAAAGAACATCTTCGAATCAGAGCCAAGGAAGGAAGAAAGAACAAGTGATAGTGAATTCAAGACAACTTGGTCTTGATGACTGCAAAACAGCGTGCCCAGGAGCGTCAACGATGGAAGGCAGCGATAGCTCAGGCTCAGACCCTCCATGGGTCGTAGGCCTGCTAAGTAAGTAGCTCAGGCTCAGACCCTCCATGGGTCGTAGGCCTGCTAAGTAAGTAAGTAAGTAAGTAATTAGCTCTCTCCTGTAACACCAAAAGCACACAATAAACACGCATTACACAATTTACTGAACAATAATTTTAAAAATCCAATCTCACGTTAAAATCTGTAAAAATGTCACAGTTATCATAGCGTTAATTTGTACACTGTCATTGAACAAAACTCGTACTATCGTTCACCGTCTGACTTAACATTCCGAATGTCAAACTATTTTGACGAATTGAATTTCAATAATAAATGCTGAAGGATTTTTGATATGACATTCAGATACCGAGTTGTGCGATCAGATAGGTACACATGTTTTTGAAAATGTTTTCTCTTTCCAAGGGCACTGTTTAAATTGTGTTTAAATGTGAGAAACTGTAGTCAATTTTGTCTATGTCCATTTTTGGTATAAAAATGATTTTCTGACGATCAATTTTTTGATCACAGATCGCTGATAATTCTTCAGCATTGAACATGGACCACCGATTCACTCATTCACTCTCTTACAATCAAGTGGAGCTATCTATTAAGTGAAGTAGACTTAGAAGAAAGTCTTCGAATCCACCCCCGAGGGACGGCGCAGTAGAGGAAGACCGTGACTCTGGTGGCGCATGCAAGTGGAAAGGGACCTCAACCAACTGTGCGTGCGAAACTAGAGGCAGCTAGCTAAAGATCGAGCTGGTTGGAGACGCTTGTTGGTTGAGGCCCAGGTCCACGCCGGACTGTAGCGCCACCTTAAGTAAGTAAGTAAGACTTCTAATAGGCACATCACTAGGATAAAGTACTGCTACTCTATCCGAGGCGCTGAATTCCATTTATGGACTGCATTTGACACCTTCCTCTCTCTCTCACTCTCTCATAAGAGCTTATGATATGTCAATTTTTTGACATAACGCAATGCATGCGACTGATTCTATGGGCTACGTCTTAAGCCAGAGCTGGATATGAGCATAGAATGTGGAGAACGTTCTCTTCCTCGTCGACAGAAGTCACAGGCATGCGCAATCATTGTATAAATTTCAAACTTCTGGAGAGTTTTGATCAGATCATTCTGGGGATGTTACACTTGGTGTCACCTTTCCATCAACTGTTTGTAACTTCTCTGAGCAACGATTTACAAGAAGGAAATGTTAGGTTGGGACTGCAGGATAGCAGTTTCACTTAGGGCAACATAGACCCATTGTGGTACCACGCGGATCGAGTATCCCGAAGCGTTTACACTGACTGATGCCGGTGTTGTTCAGCGTGCTCAAGTCGTTGAAAAAGGAGGCTCCAAGGCAGGTTTTCCTGCAGCTGGAAGAAATGCGACGGAACCTTTCGCGTTCGTGTATAATCTAATTGAAATTGAAATTGAACCTTTCACGTTCGTGTATAACTCGATGTGTACAACGCACTGTTTAAATTTTCAGCTGTAGGCAAAGGTTTGTTGGCTACAAACATCACAATTTTGTTGACAGAGAGTCAGCTGCTGTAGCGCGGGTGTCTGAATTCTCGAAAACACCCTAAATCAGTCAAAAAGTGGTTAGATTCTCTAGCTGACCTAAATATGAGTAAACAGAAGCACATCAAGAGAGACAACGAGAGTCAAACACAGGCGGGAACTGTTTCTTCGTCGAGTGTATACAAATTTATTGCCAATTAAATTCAGAATTCAAGTCAGTGGTACGTGAGAACTCATGCTCTGCG
The DNA here is from genome assembly GCA_930367185.1 of Myathropa florea. Classification (NCBI taxonomy): domain Eukaryota; kingdom Metazoa; phylum Arthropoda; class Insecta; order Diptera; family Syrphidae; genus Myathropa; species Myathropa florea. The sequence goes on from OV884004.1 coordinate 85,468,738, forward strand.
CATTAAAATCAAATTTGCATGAAAAACATCATGGCGGCTATTCAATAAAAGTGACCATTTTATGCGTCACATGATTAACCCCTTAAGCCTCAAGGTCGAGGCTCTTAACATCAAACACTTCAAAGCAACACACGTCTTTGATCAGTCATAAAAGGATCCATTTCTTTCGTTCCCACCAAACAAAGAAGGACATTCACTTCTTTTCCAGTCTTTGTTTGGAGGTGTCACCTCGCATCACTTCTGCCATCTGAAGATAATGCTAGTATCCATTTCGGTGTCTTTTGTCACGCTAAGAGCACATGACTCACGATTAAAACAAAACACAATTGGGATCGGTTCCAGTGAAGCGTTAATGGCTTTTCGGTCGACACTTTTACTGCCATTTAATCTTACCCGGTGCTTTAATCATTTTGACTACCAGTATTCTGGGTCTCCGCTTGTATCATTTTCCATTTGAACCGTCCCACTTTGGCTGAGACGGCTCTGGAATGTGAAATGAGTTTCCACGAGTGTGGCCCGTATAAGTTTTCATTGACACGGAAAGAGAGGGAATTTTAAAGAGTCTCTGGAAAACCTTGAACTCAGGTTTGCAGGAAGATGTCTACTCTCTCGATGCGGTTTGGTTCAAAGCAGCCCTATTTAAGTTACACTACTCGAATTTATTTTGAAAATGTCAACAAACGAGATAACTTCGGACTTTGGGTGGAGCTACTGTCTAGGGTGTCTAGTGGGCGCCGTGGCGTAGTGGGTAGGTGCGTCGACTCCTACGCTCGAGGTCGTCAAAAACATCAAACATTTTTTCACGGCTCCACCTCTTTCGAGTCACTGACAATGCTCAAAGAGTATAACTGTCTAGAAAAAAGCTTCTCAATCTCGCCGTTCGGAGTCGGCATTAAACTATAGGTCCCCTCCACTCGTGAGAGAACAATGGCACGCACAACACGAGTGGTTGCTGAGAAGCTAGGCCCAGGTCCACCTCGGACTGTAGCGCCGCCATTATTATTATTATTACTGTCTAGGGTGGACTTGGGTTAAGCTTCTGCAGCAATCACTTGTGTTTTTAACCTTGCAGCATTGGAGAGCGTCTAGAGTCTTATGCCGATTCCGGGCGGCGAAGTAGAAGAGTCTTTTCTTGAAAGTTAATCTTATCTCTGAGCATTTGTCTCTTAACTGTCAGGCAAAATAATCCATCCAATATAGGCGATGATGGACAAGAATTACACCATCCCAACCTAAGTGAAATTACACCAGCAATCGCCAAACTAAGATCCAACAAAGAACGGTTCAACGGCTTCAAAGAACGGCCTGTCTCGGCTGCATAGGGGCCGTCCCTAGTACGCCTGGCTCTGCTCTTGATGCACTGCTGAATCTCCCCCCCCTAGATATCCACATCATGGGGTGTACTACCAAGGCCATCTTCCGTTTAAAAAGAAGTGGTTTTTGGTACAGCTCACACTGGAGTTTCGATGACCTTGCGCACCGCATTTCCTTTGACCCCAGTCTTATGGATATGCCGTCTGACGCACGGACACCTGTACTCCAGCAGCGACGAACATACAAAGTCCCTGCACTTAGGACTGGCTCTGGCCAGAATCTGAGCCAGGAAAGGAATGTGGTCGAATCTTCACGGACGCCTCCAAGACCAGTAAAGGATCTGGTGATGGTGACTTCGTGGAGAGCGACAGCTTTAGACTGCACACCTCATTAGGTAAATTTGCGTCGGTTTTCCAAACCTATGCGATCCTAATGGCTATGAACTATATTGTGAAGAACAGGCGGACGGGGCGAAGTATTTGCGTCTGTAGCGTGAACCAAGCTGTGCTTAAGGCCTTGCTCAAACTTTTAACCACTTTCAGGATAGTTCCAAGTGCAAGTCTTCTCTGAATTTGATCGGTAGCTTAAATTCGCTAAGACTTGTCTGGGGCCCGGGACACCATGGGATCACAGGAAATAAGATCGCCGATGAACTTGCTAGGCGAGGATCTGAGGAGGTACTCTCAGGACCTGAACCTGCGCTGGAACTGCCTGCGTAATTGGTTAAGGCTTTCATCGATGGTTGGACCTCTCGAGAGCACATCCGCAGGTGGCATGACTCTCCAAGACAGGCCAAGCGTATGCTCCCCAACGTCTGTAAGAAATCCGTGGTTTTCTTGTTACGAGTATCTCTCGACAGAAATGACTGCAGACAACTTACCGGCGTACTAACGGGTCACTTTTGGGCACAATGGACTCATAGTGGTCTAAGTGAGCCGTGACATGTTCTTCATGTCAGCAAGGGCATCCATCTACCTAACCTAAGGGGCTACTACACCTTCGCCAAACAAGTAAGTGTGCTTGGTCTAAGTGATGGACCCTCCGCGACGCATGTGGAGAAGACGATGACACTGCAGAGCACTACCTCTGCCACTGTCCCGCCTTTGCTCGGATCAGGTGGCAATTATTCGGTGCAGATGAGGTGGGAGCTGATGATGTAGGCTCCTCATCACAGCGCGGGCTCAGGCCAGCAAAATCCACCATTGACCAAATATTCACATTACGGCAGATCTTGGAAAAGACCTAGGAGTCTCAAGTCGATGCACCTATTTATCGAATTTAAGGCTTCGCATGACAGTATTTATAGAGATGAGCTATACAGCTCACTGTCTAGTTTTGGCATCCCTGCAAAACTCGTCTGTCTTTGCAGAATGGCGATGGAGAATGCCCGTTGCTCCGTCAAGATCGGTAAAGACTTCACCGAGACCTTTGATGTCAAAAAAAGGATTTAGACAAGGCGACGCACTGTCATGCGATTTCTTTAACATCATTCTTGAGAAGATCGTGCACGATCAGATGCACGATCTTCCATAAATCTGTACAACTGCTCGTATAAGCCGAGCCTTATTTACATCATCGGAAGGTCACAACGGGCTATCAGTGGGGCGTTTGTGAGCATCGAGAAGGAAGCGACTAAGATGAGTCTTGCGGTGAATTAGGGTAAGACAAAGTATATGTATACGAAAAAGTTCTACTAACACCGACGTCTAATACGACTGGATGGCGCAGTTGGTTAAGTGCCCACTCCAAGTTAGAGGGGTCCCAGGTTCGAATCCCAATGAAATCGAATCTGGTCCAGTCGCCATTTGCCGTTGGGATCAAATTAATTGCACTGAAGTAGGTTGCTATCTGGCAGTACAGTGGATCCATTTTGATTCTGAGTGCTCCAGTAGTGTTTCAAAAATCATCCGAAAAAATAAAAAACACCGACGTCGACGTCACAAACGTCACAAAACGTCACTAATGACAGCTATGACTTTGAAGTAGTGAAATACTTTGTCTATATACGCTCCAAATTAAACGCAAGCAATGACACCACCGTGGGGATAAAACAAAGGATCACCCTTGCCATTCGGTGTGTCTTTGGGCTTGGAAGGCAATTGAGGAATAAAGTCCTCTCTCGAAGGACCAAGATATCCCTTTATAAGATATTGATAGTCCCAGATCTGCTGTATGGCGCAGGAGCATGGACACTAACCAAAGCGGACGAGGAGATTCTTGGTTGCTTCTAGAGAAGTTTTGTATTTGATCCTGCATGTCTGATGATGTTTGAAGGAGAAGACTGAACGACGTACTGTACGGCCTGTACAGCGACATCGATCTGGTCAAACGAGTTCGAGTCTCTCGTCTCAGATGGCTAGGTCATGTAGAGCGAATGGACACCAATGCTCTGGCCCGAAAAGTCTTCGACTCCAACCCAGAAGACAAGAAAGACCACGCCATCATTGGCGTACGCAGCTGAAAAGGGACCTCAATCAGCTGAACGTGCGTAGCTGGACGAGACTAACACAAGACCGTGCTAGATGGAGAGGCATGTTGGCTGAGGCCCAGATTCACACGGGACTCTAGCGCCAGCCAAAGAAGAAGAGCATTTTGAATAAAGGTTTTTTTCTAATAATTTTCCTTTAACTTTCGACTAAATCTGTGATATATAATTGGAATTTTATAACAAATATTTCAGCAGTAAGGTTCTATTTAAACCATATCTCTGTACTGTAAATCATTGTAAACATAAACAATTGGGGATAAATAAAAAGAGCTAAGAGCTTGACTCTAAAAAAAAAACAAGAAGATCATTGTTAGTGGCTCGAGAGAGGTGATTGCGTTAAAATGGAATTCATGCTTGAAACAAAATAGTGCGTGGTGGAACAAACGAGTGACGTCGAGTGACGTTTAACTGCCAACACAAGCAATACAATGGCACAGGCTGAAATCCTGCATTTGTTTGCAGCAAATGAGAGCAATGAGACGAATCAACGTAAACAACGCACTCTGTTTGAAACTTTCCGTACAAATTGAGAGTATTTTGTGTTTGTTTCTGTTTTGACATTTCATTGTAGAATTTGAGAAATGAAAACAGCTAATAAATTTGGATTCTAATTTTCAAGTATGCCTGAAGGACTTCCTACGCAACTCAAAAACGGTAGCACCAGCTTGCAGGTTCTAAGAGAATACTTCCTTGCCAGACATATGCGATATGAATGTCAGAAATACAGTCGACTCCCTCTAAGTCGAATTTTCACGGGATATCAAAATTAGTTCGAGCTAGAGGGAGTTCGACTTAGAGGATGGTTTTTGTATGGAAAATGAGGGTAATGCCAAAATAAATATGACGAAAAATTCGATTTAGAGGGAGTTCGACTTAGTGGGAATCGACTGTATCTGGAAATTTATCCACAAATCAAAATGGTTCCAAAAGTAATGACTCAAACCGACTCTAGAGGTTAATGGACAATGGACCTTAGTTTCAGAAAGAAAGAATAAAATTTAAATTTCAGGAATAATTGAATTCAATCACTCATAAAATTCCGAAACTACGAACAAATAACATAGAGTCGTGCCAAACAAATAGCAGTCAAAAATATGTTAATTTTGATATTTAAACTAATTTTATATGGGGGTTTACGCGATAAAATCTTCGTTTGGCATACCAAAAAGTACAACCATTTTTGTTATCTGCCGAAAAGTGGTTATTTCATAAAAACGTGGTTCAATAGAAAACCACGCCGAATCAATTTTAAAACACATCACCATCCATTTAACCACATTTTTCTTTGATTTTTTCTCGCCAAATGATGAAAAATATTTTCTGAAATAATTCACTCAATTCGCATGCAAAGCAAGCATTGCCAGATAAGCAACAATTCTTGTGTTTCTACCGGCATCATTTGATTTCAACTCTTCAATCACTTAAACTGAAAACTTAACTTTTTCCATATTTTCAAGGATTCAGAAGGACATGTTAAATGGTCCCATACCTTTGAGTTGAAATTTCTGTCAAAAAACAAAGACAATCGACTTTTAAAAAAATGACGCATTTTCCACGAAAAAATGCAGTAAAATGGTAACACAGTTGGGTAGCATTTTTTGGCTGAAATTGATCAAATATTTGTCAAAGTGGATTCGATGATTAAAAAGTTTTGTAATCGGAACGAATTGAAGGATGTGGGATATCAGAATTGACAGGGATTTGATTATAATAATAATGGCGGTGCTGGAAAAGCTTCTCAGCAACAGGGAATTGATTAGAGAAGCGTAATAAGGTAAGCGGGGTGTTTATTGTCTGAAAAGCAGGTTCGAGGCATCCTAATTTGTCACATGAAATTGAGGAATTGGGGAAGATTTTCGGGCAGTTCTGTATGAAATTACTTGAAAATATAGCAGGAATATGTGTCATTGCCAGACAAACAGGAATATGAAGAAAGATTAAAAGACGGATAAGCTTAAATGTGTTTATTTCTACCGTCTAGCACGACCCATGTATACATTTGGACTATGTGATGATTTCTGAAACCATATTCTCGATAAGAATGAAGCATTTTAAATTGAGAGGTACGTGAGTGGATAGGGAATTGATTTGTGGAGCGTAATAAGGTAAAATTTTGAAACGAGTGACTTGAATCGTTATTTAGAGGCAACATTTGTGATAACCGCTTCTGAGCAGTGAAACTGTTTCAGTTTCCATGTGTTCCGCAAGATATTCTGAGAAATTAAGTTTGAATATGTTGCTTGACAACCCATCACCAAATATGAATAAAATTCATACTCGTAAATTCTTAAAAGTCGCTGTAAGTGAAAACACAGAGCAAGTCATTTAAAAGGCGCTTGCTTGATTGAAATTGAGATGAGTCTCAATAAATGGTAAATGCGAACGAGACGAGTAAGTCCACACACAACGGGAAACTTAGTTTGAACGCCACGAAGGTCAGCTCACACATTGACGTAGTTCAAGACTTGTTTGATCTGTAGCATTACCAGTTTTCAGTTCTCTTCCCGATTATTCCACCCGCAAATGAATGTCCAAACAGGGCCCATTAATCAGCAAGATCCAATGAACTACGGAACTTTATCTGTGTTGAATTGAGACGTCATCTGTTAGAGAGTGTTGAAAAGTATTTTCCATTGCTTTCAATGTGATGTATGATTTTTTAGATCATAGTCACTGAAGTAACACCAACGACCGATTAAAAATAAGACGCTATTACAGATTAAGATGGGGTAGGCTGTTCTTCAGACTGCTTTGCCAAAACTGCCACCATACAAGGGGGAACCTTCCCAGACCATTTCAAGGCCAGAATCAACCGCCAGGAATACTTTGCTGTCTGTTTGGTGAGATTGGAAGGGAACCATCCACTATAAGCTGCTGGCGTATAGCCAGACACTAAGTTCAACTCTTTACTGTGAACAACTAGACCAGTTAAAGCTGGTAATCAACAAAAAGCGGCCAGAATTGCCCAAGAGGAAGAGAACTATGTTTCATTAAGACAACGCCAGGCCACGCATGTCCATAGTGATTCGTTAGAAGCTGTGGGGGCTTGAATGAGAGATTCTTTTACATTCTCCACACAGCCCGGACCAAGGGATTACCACTTGATCTTGCGCATGCCGAATTCCGTTGTCAGTGTAAAATTGCCTAGAAAAGAGGGGTACGAAAAATAGTTGTCGGTCTCCCAACAGGGAAATGGAGTTCTATGAGAAGGAGACTATAAGTATAAGACTATAAGTTATACTTTGCTGGGTAGAAGCAGTCGTAAAAATGGAGCATATTTGGTCTAAACTGTGTTAAAATTATGTTTAAAGCATATTAACTTTGCTTTCACTGGGATTCGAACCTGAGACCCCTATAACTTAGGACAGGGACTTAACCAACTGCGCCATCCAGCCATTATTTGCAAAGGCTAAGACGTTTTAATTTTTCCAACTTCGGAGGGTGAATATATGATCTTCCACAAGTGGGAAGTGTCGAAAATTGGTTTTCTTCACTCTTAGGCAGTGATTACATAACACAATACAGTAGAATCCTTTTCGTACGACTTCGCTTATAACGACTAAACGCCTATTGCGACCTGGACACAACATGTTAGGTTTGCATACAAATTCCTATGAACGCATTTCAGTTCGTTTTGTGCGTCGTCTGGTTAGTACGACCTAATGTCGCCGGTCCCTTGACCTTTGACGCAATATCCGGACCCGACTGTATATGATTTTCACAAGCGAAAATGAGATGGGTTGAATGCGCCGAAGACTGGCACTTTTCACCCGAAAATCCACTTTAAAAGTTGATACTCGACTAAATCATGCGAGTTTTCATCCCATTACGTTCCGCTTTCGGTATACTTTCCTCATTTACTGGCGATCGTTGATCGAGTAAAACGCATGATGCGTGTCATTTTAGGAAAATTTATCACAGAGACAAATCGTCTCTATTTATTGTCTGATAAATAAAGCATGCCATGTCAATGCACGCGATTGTTTTTCTTTAGATCTCGTCGAACACGTCGGAACTATCGGAAATTTTAAGGTGAAATATGCGGAGCGATTGGAATTAGTTCCGTCAGTAAACAGGAACTACAAGGTGGCAAATATAAATCATCCTATCGGAAAATGTTATAATTTTTGCAAATAGCATCGTACGTCAATTATATTTGACATTTCTACACTAGACAGCTGCAGTAAACAAACAGACAAAACAGAGCGTGGAATAATTGTGTCGATCTTTTTGACCAGAGACTAGATCCAGAGCTAGAGTCAGAGCCAGAGCCAGAGACAGAGCAAAAGGCCAGAGCCAGAGCCAGCCAGCCGATATAACCATCCCAAACTTCTTTCTTTGGGGCTACTTGAGGTCGCGCGTTTATGCTAACAAGCCTCAGCCCTTAAGAAGAATATTCCACAGGAATGCAAACAGTCTAGTGCGTAGGAGCCGACGCACATACCCACAACGCCACGGCGCCCACCTTGAAAGAATTAGCAGAATAATGAGTGTTAATGATTAAATCGCACCTATTAGCATATCAGAAGGCGTGACTTTTGGTTGATATCTGCCAACCAGACTCTTTTTTTTGCAGAAATAGCGGTTGCAAATCGCGATTCGTGTGAATGGCACTTTACGCTTTGTTATGTCTTAATTGATTATCTAACTAAATAAGAAGTTAAGACCCAGGTCCACCCCGGAGTAAAGTGCCGGAAGAAAAATAACAAGAGGTTCTCAGTCATATAAAAAGACTCCGCGTTTTTTTGTCAATAGATGGTGTTGGTGTCTATATATCTGGAAACACTAATCTGACTGTGTCAACCGAACACGTGCTTGAAAAGTGACATGTCAGGCTACATTTTTTGTGAAGACAGCTGTGTAATTTGTTGCTCGTGTTAAAAGTTACCCTGATTTGAATATGAGGGTAATATTTGAAGAAATACGCTATGTAATGCTGTTTCGGCGCTACAATCCGAGGCGGATTTGAGCCTAACTTCTCACCAACCACTCGTGTTGTGCGTGCAATTATTCTCTCACGAGTGGAGGGGCCTACAGTTTAAAGCCAACTCCGAACGGCGGGGGATTGAGAAGCTTTTTCTAGACAGTTATTTTCTTTGAGCATTGTAAGTGACTCGAAAGAGATTGTGCATGTGCTGGGTTAGTTCGATTCCGTTCCGGAAATTTCGATGTAAAAGATGCACCTCGCACTGGTCGGCCTGTCACTGAAAAAGTCGATGAAATTTTGCAACTGTTGGAGCAAGACCGGCTCGGTAGCTGTCAGGAGATAGCGGAGGCACTAAACATCACCCATATGACAGTTTGGAATCATCTCAAACGAGCAGGTTATTCAAAGAAGCTTGGGTGGCACATGAATTAACGCAAAGAAATCTAGTTATTCGGTCAACTAGATTCCAACTAGAACCATCAGTGAAACGCTGCTGAAACGTAACGAAATGGAACCATTTTTGAAGCGATTCATTACGGACGATAAATATGGATCACATAGCAAACGATCATGGTCAAAGACAGATGACCGACCACAGACGACTTCAAAGCCTGCATTGACGGCAAACAAGGTTATGTTGAGTGTTTGGTGGGATTGAAAGGGAATTGTCTATGTCTATGAGCTGCTAGAACGTGGCGAAACGGTCAATTCGATCCTCCACTGTGCACAACTTGACCGTCTGAATAAATCAATCAAGTGAGAGCGACCAGAATTCGGCCAACAGAAAGTGAGTTGTCTTCCATCATGACAATGCTAAGCCATCTTTGATGACCCGGAACAAATTAACGGAGCTTGGTTGGGAAGTTTTGCTGCATCCACCGTGTATCCCAGACCTTGCATCCTCTGATTGCCATTTGTTTCGGTCTCAGCAAAACTCGCTTGATGGTAAAAAAATTGGCCGACCGAAGAGCCGCTGAAAATCACTTGGACAATTTTTTCGCTTATAAACCACTGAAGTTCTACACCGATGGAATTATGAAGCTACCCGGAAAATGGCAAAAGGTCATAGATAATAATGACGCTTGGGCATAGCTCCTGATGAGCGTGAGTCGATGGCGGAGGATCGAGTAGACTGGAGATTTCACGAGCGCGCCTATCCCCGCGACGACTATATTGGAATATGCGGGTCACTGAAGATGAGATGAAATAAACATTTTTTCAAAAATGTACCAAAAAAGTGCGGTGACTTTTTATGTGACCAGATACTTTACATTACCTAGAAACTTTTCTCGCTTACTTTTTACGCCATCGACTGAGCCTGAGCAAACTTGAAACTCAACCCAGTTAATTACGCCTCAAATGTTGCCATTTTTACAGTAAATGTTCTGTTCTGTTCTGTTCTGTATGCAAAGGATTAAATTAGTCTCTAACTTTGCCCTACGTCATGATGATTTCCACCTAAGGAGCCACCTATAATGGTCGTACATAAACTTAAGAGAACTGAAGCAATCAAGTGAATACACAAAAATGATACAATGTGACCATAGTAATCGCTTTGCGTAGTTTCGGCAAGTTCGGTCACTTTTGGCTACCGACGCGGGACCGAAACGAATCGCTTTCCGCGTATGCAAATGTCAGTTGACTACTGAATTGTCCTTAAGTGTCTATAAGCAGTTATGGACACTTTGAAATTAGACTATGCTTCTGCTTAATTTTCGTTTGGTTATGACATAAGCTTAAGTTTTTGTACGGCCATTATGGTTGGCCCTTTAACCATTTCACATAAACAAACAAATCTTAAGACAATTGCATACAATTTATGAACATCGGACTGTGTTCACAGACTGGGCCATTACTAGCCGGATGAGGGCTGATTGTAGCAGATTACTTTCACCCTGGTATTAAGTTGGCTGCTATAAAATAACCCTCTTGCCACAGCAAAGGCCTTCCTGGCTTTCGTCAGAGCAGTAGCTATATATCTGTCGAAATATAGATACTGATCCAGCCAAATACTTACATTTTTCACTGCTAACAACTTCCCCTGGGCTCAAACAGGGAGACAATTGAAATGCCATATCGAGGCGCTATTAATATTCTGATGCAAAACACACCGTTAAACACTTCAATGAACATGGACATTTATGGACTTTAGCCAAAACACGTAATCGGATCGACTTTTGAAGAAATTACCGCTGACACCTTCTTGTGACTTGTGACTTGAATTGCAAAAAGTTGGCACGCCATTTTAAAATACACTACGAGAAGATGTCAAATGACTAGTGAAAAGACATTTGATTTCAAGATGAGCGTAAAACTGTCTTCAATTGGCTTTTTTTTATTTTTTTTTCCCTCTTGTACAACCCTGCACCGACACTGCGACCTATAGAGATCCTATTGTATCGTAGAACTGGCTTTAGACTGGGGGGTTTGGAAACCAGTTGACAGTTTTTATTTTTTCAGGGAATGAAACGCAATTGTGTTACTTCATGCGTTTGAAATAGGGTGGTCATTACCTGTTGGATACAGGGCTGTGCAAAAAAATAAGGATAAGCAAGTCTGTTTTAGGAAAAAAAAGACTACTAAAAGCGTCACAAAATAAATACAGTAAAAATCGCTTATAACGACATCGGTTATAACGACGTATCGGTTATAACTACAAAATTCTTAGGTCCCGCCTGAGCTCCATTATATGTAATCCAATAGCATAAGAAATCGTTTATAACGACATATCGCTTATAACGACCAAATTCTTCGGTCCCTTGAGGTCCGTTATAACCGATTTTGACTGTAGAAAAAATTCTGTAAAACCAGCTGTCATTTTGACAGTTTCCGTTAAGTAAGAAAAACTAGTTAAATTACTGGAATAAATTGTGGTTTAATCAGTTGTCATGTGGACACTTTACACTTTACAAACTGGAAAAATACTACAAACCTCGCTAAATAACTGGAATAAATTCCGTTAAGACACCTGTCATGTTGACATTGACAATAAAGATGGACGCAAATTCTTTTGCTTTCAGAGCTCAGCACAGCTTCTTTCGAAAGGAAACAAAGTGGATTTAAAAAAAGATCGTCAAAAATGATCTTTTGAAGCAGCATTTGAAAGCAAATCTTATCTGAAGCCTGAATTCTAGTCGAAACCTTGACTTTAGACAAAGTAAAATATCAAAGCAAAGAAATATAATCTCAACATCGGTATTCGAGGCTAAACCAATATCGATTCACAGACTGACACAGAGACTCACTGTTCAAAATGCCCACAAAGAGCAGGTTTAACGAAGGCAGAGAGAGGACACGCGGAATACAGATTAAGCAGTTTATCCTTTCTGCCATCTCGAGTCGCTGTCAATTGAAGAAATTTGCGTTTTAGGTAAATTTATCGCAATCCACTACGCGACTGTTTTAAAATCCCCCACGAAGGCAAACGAAAACGAAGTAACGAAACAAGAAATGAATGCGAACAATCCAAAACAAAACCCGTTCCATAATGAATTCAAAATAACGCGGATCACATATCAAGCCTCGATTAGATGCCTTTATTTTTTGTACGCACAAACATCAATCCACAACATGACACAATTGAATCATCTGCGGGCGCTAATTTGTTACATCAAGTGGGACAACGATCGTTTAGCGCTGACCAGGGTGGTGCACGACACGTTTCGATCGGTTGTGGAGTTGAGGAGATTCAAGATCTCGTGAGTTATTGCACTGAATTCGATGCACATGGGGGCTAAGGCTTTCGGGCTTTCGCATTTGCAACGCGCTCGATCGGATTGAACCTCACTTGTGTGCAGTGCGATCCTTGACATTTCAATTGTCTGCCACACCTAAAACGAAGATCGTGTCTCTCCGCACTTCACTCATCTAATCTCTGTAACACCGATCGATGTAAACGGGTGGGTCGCAGGAGAGCAAAACACACGAAGGGAGAGGGAGAGGGAGCTTTCGATCTTCACCAGTCCAAGTGAAAGGCACTTGAGGCTTTTACTTTTTTTTTTTTTTTCGATTTTATTGCCCGATCACTTCACCCAGATGTGATGTGTGGTGGTGGTGTCTTCATCATTAGCCCGCACATAACCGTGTACACAATTATTGAAAACGAAACGAAAACCTGTATCTCTTGGATCTCGATCTCGAAGTCGAATTTGCAAAACCGGAAATATCTGTCGTCTTGTCGTGTTGTGATGTTTGGTTTTTTTTTCAGTTTTTTTCCTCTGTTTTTGGTTAAAAACTCACCTTTTCGTGGGTCTGGTTATGTTGGCACTTAAAACTACAAAAACAACACCAACGAGCGAACCGAAGAAAAAGAAGAAGAAGAAAAAAAAAATCTAAAACTAGTCGCGGACACACGAGCAAGAAAGAGAGCGAACCGCGAAAGAAGAGTCGAAAAGCTCTGTACAGAAATCTAAGAAATACACTGGAGTATCGGCCAGCGGATCCGAGTTACCAAGTCGATGGAGTTTCTTTGACTGACTGAAGCGCGAAGTGGCGAAATACACTGAGCCGCATACAATCCAAGACAAACCGAACAGTCAGCCAGCCAGCGGATTGGACTGGATGGACGGATGGATTTCTTTATTTCTTCGTTGTCTTTGTCGTCGTTGTCGTTGTCGGTGTCGGTGTCGTTGTCGTCGTTTTCAACTTTAAGCTCGCATTTGAGTGTACAATTGTGTCTGCTCTCAACGGCGATGACGATACAAATTGCTGAAGTTGTTGTCGCGGTAGAGTTACGTTGTCTGGTTGCGAGGTATTCCAATTTATTGTATTTTTTCGTATCCATCGTACATTTTTTTTTCCCCGTAGTTAGGTCAGGTGTAGAGCGAACAGAGTTGCAGCGGTTTCACTGTTCCATTTCTTCGTCTGTTTATTGAATTTAGGGTGAAAGTCAGGCCGGGGAGAACCCTTGTGCAGTGCGACACCCCAGGTGCAACTAACGCTTGGGGAGGCCTGAAGAGGTCAATGATAAGAATAAATTAGTTAGATCCATGGATGGTGTGTCCTGAAGTATTTGTACTTGGGGTTGCATGTCTGGGTGTGTTTGGTGTGCGTGTGTGTCTCATGTTTTTGGCTCATTAAAATTCGGATAGACTGAGAGGTGAATTGAATGCTAATTCGGACAAGCTGGCTCGAGTGTTTGGGCACCTCATTTGTATGGAGATGAGATGTGGCCGTTGGGATTTCATTGATCGACTGATAAACTCCCTCGTCGTTCCCTGATTCACTGTGGAGCGTCGCAGCAAAGATTGAATTGAAGCCACTGCATGCTGGAGCATTGGTTGGTATTCCAGTAAGCCTGGAATTAAGCACAGACCAAGCGCACGATCTGGAACGTATGTTGCAAGCTTTTATGAAAGATAATACGATTTCTTGGCGTAAGACGGCCGAAGAAGGTTTGTCTGCGGTTTGCAGCAACGATCGGCTTGAATTCAATACCAAGCGCGAACGCTTACAAACAGCTGCAAGTGTTGGAATTTACTCATATGACGGTAATAAGACAGTAATCGTTTCAAGTAAAAATTGCAGTTTATCACAAGCCTATTCGTAGGCGTCAAGCAGCAAGATCTTGACCCCGAGTTCTTAATGAATCCTCCTACAGGGTGCGCCATAATTTATGTCGGCGTGCAACTGTTTTTTTTGTGGCGTATGCGGATTACTGGCTGATTTTAGTAACAGGAAAATTTCCAACCGTGATTAGTGATATCATGGAAAGCGCGCTAAATAAGATTAATTACTGGGCTACGTGTTGTAGCGCAGTGGCCGTGTGGGTTCTTGCGTCGACCCATGCGCATTAGACCTTTACAATCTAGGTTCGAATCCAAGTTCAGACAAACAATTTTTCAAAAAAAAAATGTTCACGGCTCCACCTATTTCGAGTCACTGACCATGCTCAAAGAAAAAGAAAAGCTTCTCAATCTCGCCGTTCGAAGTCGACATTCAACTGTAGGTCCCCTTCACTCGTGAGAGAACAATAGCACGCACAACACGAATGGTTGCTGAGAAGCTAGGCCCAGGTCCACCTCGAACTATATTATTACGAGTTGTGGCCTAAGTACTACTCCAGGCAAAACGGAAATGTTACTTTTCACCAGGAAAACCAAAATACCTCCCTTTCGACTTACTTACTTACTTAGTGGGCTCCCGACCTGAGAAGGGTCTCTGCCTGAGACACGGCAGCCTTCCATGCCCTGCGGTCCCGGGCACGCTGCTTCCAGCTATCCAGACCAAGCGCTCTGGCATCCGCTATAGCTTGGTCCTTGAAACGGAGGTTCGGTTTTCCTTTTTTTCTCGAACCTGTGGTCTGTGATTCGAAGATCCTCTTTGCTGGAACGTTATTGTCCATTCGCTCGATGTGGCCAAGCTAGTGTAGTCGTCGTTTTTTTGGCTTTTTGGACTACATCCCTTCGTAGAGTTCCCCATACTCATTATGCATTTTAAAAGATCCGATATATCAGCATTCGCTAAGTCCGCAGTCTATGTGAAGCAGATGTTGGATCGTCTCATCTCCGCAACTCCGGCAGAGGTGGCTGGATTCCGCATTCCATTTTCGGAGCATTGTTCCGATGGGGCAGTGGCCTGTGATCACTCCGATGAGCATACGGATAGAGCTTCAGTCTAACGCAAGAAGCTTCTTTGTTTTGCCGTAGTTAAGCTTTGGCCACGTTGACCTTGTCGTGTGACAATCATTTCTTGTAAGCCAAGTCGAGTTGGCCTCGGAGTGATCACAGGACACTGCCCCATCGGAACAATGCTCCGTAAATGGAATGCGGAATCCAACGATCTTATCGATGGTTGTAGTGACATGTTCTCTTCGACGTGTCCGCTTATACTGAAGTGACATTTCAAAACCATGTCAAGTCAATTGGTTGATAAATGTCAAAGTTGTTCAATGTTTACAAACCGACACAAATTATGGCGCACCCTCTATTGTTCGGTTGAAGCACATTTGGGAATAATGACTGTTAACACCTTCTTCCAAATCTTTGACTCTAAAGCAATTTAACCATGCAACAGAGGACATCGACGTTTAAGGTGGCGCACCCAAGTGGATGATAACCTCAAACAACTTGGCGTGCGCAATTGGCGACGACCGTGAGAACCGTGGCCGCGTGGGTTTGTTCGTCGACCCATAGGCACTAGACTTTCAAGTCTAGGTTAAAATCCCAGGATCAGCAACAGTTTTTCAAAAATGAAATGGTTACCGGCTCCGCCTATTTCGAGTCACTCAAAGAGTATAATTGTCTAGAAAAAGCCGTTCGGAATTGCCATTAAACTGTAGGTCCCCCCACTAGTGAGAGAATGAGTGGTTGCTGCGAAACTAGGACCAAGTCCAGCTCGGATTGTAGCCCCGTCATTATTTTTATTATTAATTGGCGACAACCACAAGATCATCCTAGCTGAAGAGACTTGTTGGTTGACGCCACAAAAAGAAGAAGAACCGTTAAAATGTATACCCTTTTCTCTCATCCCTTCCAAGACATTTTCCAATCAAACATCTTCAACCTTCCCAAGAAGAAATAAATTCCGTTCAATAAACTTCAAGTCTCCAAAGAGTTGTATGCAAATTTATTTAAAAAAAACTGCTTTACCTGAACTTAATTAATGCTAAGTCGGGTTAATGAATTCTTTTCAATGAGCGCTCGATTCAGGGACAGCTGTCAAATCAATTTTGTATTGATCATTGCTTCACTTTTTGCAAACATTTGTGTTGTTTGCAATCTGAGGACTTACACAATCGAAGAGACGGTTGTGAATTGAAAAGGAAGACGGATAGATGGATAGAAGAATTTGAAAGCTCCAACGCATCCAAAACAAAGGTAAGATTGTTATACACAAGGCAGTATTTCAGGCTGTGGCATTGTATTGCTTGTGGTGGAAGTTAAACGTCGCTTGACGTTAGCGCCAGCGCAGTATTGTGTTTCAAGTATTAAGTTCTCCAGTCAATAAAAATTGCAAGACAGATTTTAGCATAAATCAACATGGAAGTAAAGTCTTCCTCTACTCCACAGCAAACATCACTAACAACTTCAATTCAAGATCAAACGCAGATTAACTCAGCCAATCGCTATTTCTTTGAGCTCAAGAGGCAATTGAGTAGCGGAACCCTATTTTGTAAGACCAAGCTGACTCTGTATGAAAAATTGATCATCACAGTCCTGCTCTACGGCGCAGAGGATAGTATTCAAAGTAGATGACGTAGTTTTTGGTCATTTCAAGACAAAAGTTCTGTTTGCGATCTGTTTGCTTTGGTGACCATGGGAAAAGATGATTCTATAACGAACTATTGGGATTTTACAGCGACTTGAGTCTAGACAGGCGTCTACGGATTCAATGCTTAAGACGGGTAGACTATGTAGAGCGCATAGACAATTTAGATCCGGCCCAAATCTTCGACTCCGGACCTGTGGGACAATGCAACAGAGGACGACCACATCTAATGTGTCGCACCTAAATGGAGAAGGGCATCAATCAACTTAGTGTGCGAAATTGGAGACAGCTAGTGAAAGATCGTGCTAGCTGGAGAGGCATGTTGGTTGAAGCCCAGGACCATTTCGCCCTATGACACTTTTGAAAGCGACATTATACCAAATATTAAAATTCGGCTTAATGACACTTTCAAAAGCGTCATTAGCCCAATTTGGCACAATGTAACGGTACCCTGTCGCGTATCTCTTAAGGAGATATCTAAACAATTCAATACTCGCCTGTGTTGATTACCAGACCCCTAAAGACGTTCCAGGAACCACCCAAGCAGACTAACTTGTATTTGTTAGATGGATAAGAGGCATCACTCGTCAAAACTTAAGATTTATCTACCTTATATTTCGGGTAGTTTCTGCATTTCAGCACAAATACATTGCATTTCGCCATACATTTCCTGCATTCTGGAAGGTTGCATTCCAGCGAAATGCAGAATTTCGTCGCTGCATTTGTAAATTCGTCAAATCAAACAATTCTCTTTACAAATTCAGCACCATTCAGCACGTCATACAATGACATTTCAGCCCGCTGACATAAACAGAAAAAGAGCTGTCAACAAAACAATAAATCATTTCAAGTGATCATTGCAATAAAAATGGATCTGACACTAGCTGTCATTTGAAATGCTGAAGTTGCAGTGGGAACGCAAAATTACATTTCGATTTTTTTTTCCAGAAATGTTGAATTTGCGTGCGGTGTAAACGTACTATTAGGAAAGTTAGAAAAATTAAAAAAAGTGCTTCTTGTTGCTAATTTGGCGTATTCATGCTTCCAAGCATACACAGATTAGTTTTGTAGTTAAAATAATTTTAGTCAGCTATTTTCATGTCTCAAATGTCAGTTGCCACAAAATGTTCTCAATTTGGGAAAAAACTCTTAATTTGGGAAGCATTTCTCAATTTCGCTCTCACAGCGCATCCCTCTGTCAAAAAAATATCCAACATGTTGAATAATAACGTGCGTTGAGATTACGTTTTTCATTTTTCACTTCCGTAGGTCGACGCATTATTTCGTGCATGTCCATTGAATTGTGTGCGTTGAAAGACAACGCTGACGCTAACGCAATTTTGTGTTTCAGCCATAACAGTCTTCGAATCCGAGCCATTGAGACAAAGCAACAAATCCACACAAGTGGATAACGACCTTAACGAACTTGATATGCGGAATTGGAGGCAACTAGCGAGAGACCGTGCTAGCTGGAGAGGTTTGTTGGCTGAGGCCCATATTTATCAACAGTTTCCACTGCCCAAATTTGACCATTAAATGTTAAAGCACAAACGCATACATAAACAATTCTCAATTTTTATGGGAATTGTCAAAATAGAAGCACGAACGTGAGAGAGTGCGTTGATTATGTTGATTACATTGCTGTTACTGTTCTCATTTGTTGACAAAACGTAGGATTGCTTGCGCAACGCAGTATTTCGAGCTCTGCCATTGTGTTGCTTGCGGTGGAAGTTAAACTACACTCGCAGCATTGTGTTTCAGGCATTAAACGTCACTCGACGATAGCACCAACGCCGTATTGTGTTTTAGGCATTAAACATCGCTTGACGGTAGCAACAACTCCAGTGTTTCAAATATTACAGAAGCCAATCTGTTTGAAGTCATTTATGATTATTTAATCCAAGCAATTTCAACCTATTTAACACTTGACAGTTTATGAAATGTCACACTTAACAAAAATTACCAACCATTCACTTCAATCAAAATTGTTCTTTAAAATCAAAAACAAAGCACCACACCTTTTCAGAAACAAGAAATATATATGTCGAATCAAAATAAAAAAAACCATGTTCACTCACAAATGTGACTACAGTCCTAGACCCGTTTGCCAACCGCTTCGAAAATGTGAACACCACCTAACTCCGTCTCTTCCAATCGGTGAAACGTCAATTTTCACAACCAAAATAGAAGTGTTGTAGGATAGTAAGTTATCATTTGGTTTGCTTTCTTTTATTCAACTCTAAATTAGATACATCGACAAACAGTACATACACCAGTTTCGGAATATTTCCGAAGGAAAAAAACCAAAAATACACCCAAAAAAAGACTATCAAAACCAAAATCAAACACAAGACAATACACAGTGTCCCATGGAGTGAAGAAAGAAAAAGAGAACATTTCGCAGAATCGAAAAAGTGATGAACGGATAGATTTGACGTCAAACAAATATGTCTGGCTGCAAATTGATTTTCTAATTAAAATTAAAACGGGACACAAATTCGATTTGCAATTGTTTAGCGTTGTTTTATTTTCATCAAGGGAAGTGTGAAAAGTGTCCTTAGAATTAAGAAAATCGCACACATCCATCGATCAGGGGGATTACACACGGGCGAGAGTGTTGCGACTGAAAAATGGATAACGAAACAAGTCCGACAAGGACAAGCAAACGACGCAAATCGGAAGAATCGGAACAAAACGACAACCACCCAGAGCCAAGGTACGATTCAATTAAGCTCGCATTTTTTCCTCACAAATAAATATTGCATAACGAGACCATTTGTACTCCATCATGCAGCACTTCATCCCAATCGCAGAACAATAATGCCAACTCATCTGAGGTAGCAGATGGCGATGGAGGAGCTGTTGAGAGTCAAACTGTGGACAGACCAATTGGAGATGATCCATTGGGGAATGATGAGAACGAAGTGAGAGCTGAGCCGGTGGTGGATGGGGATATTAATCCATCGCCACCGTCGCCCCCTCCCCTAGTGGATGTGTCGGGTCTTGAATCCGATGTTTTTGCTGCCGCTGGGGTGCGCTTTCGATCGCGCTCTCGTCGTTCGTCGGGTAGACCGAGGATTTATAGGAGTCGTTTGATAACATCGTCGTCCTCCTCGTCATCAGATTCACTGGAAGGCGTACTCTTGCGGGAGCCAGCACGTCGTTCTCGGTCTAGGGCCCCATCAGACCACGATGACACATTTAGCGACTCAAATGTTCGTAACCAGATTGCTGAGGGAGGCTTAAGTAATGTCATGCAATTCCTACTTTTCCAGGTTCACACAAGTGCTCCAGAATTCGAGTTGGACTCGTCGATTACATCCGATTCCGATGTGAACTACTACGATGATTACCCAAGCAGCAATGACGACGAGGCAGCACCCGCAGATGATGGGGACTTGCACGCATTTAACGATGTCATGAACAAACAGAAACCGAGCTACAACTGGATATCGACGCGTGAAATTATGCACAGAGAGCATGGGCTCTCCGGCGATAGGCGGCGCTCATTGAGGAACGGAATTTCGACAGGATTTCAGTCACGCTTCTATGGATCGCGTCATGTGGTCGAGAAAATGAAGCTTCTCCACTCGCTGTACAAGCATAACGGGTGTGTCAACTGCTTGAATTTCAATCGTGCAGGTAAGTTCGATCCTCGAGACTCGGGACACCTTCAATTGACCAGGAATCTCATTTGAAAGGAAATCTCCTCGTCACCGGATCTGATGACAAGAAGATTATCGTATGGGACTGGGCATCAAACAAGCCAAAGTTCTCCTACCGCTCCGGGCACACAGAGAACATCTTCCAAACAAAATTCGTCGAGATGAACGGCTGCATGGACATTGTGTCGACCAGTCGCGATGGGCAAGTCCGTGCCGCAACAGTTCCACCAAGTGGAGGTAAGATCCGCACTCGTCCACTCTACAAACACAGCGGAGCCGTACACAAACTGGCTCTGTGCCCGCAAAACCCTTTTGTGATTCTAAGCGCCGGTGAGGATGGCAAAATTGTATGCTGTGATCTGCGGAAATCACCGGTGAATCGCCTTAAGACTGTGAAGCTGGACAAGCGAAGAGTTCCACTTTACAGCATAGCCCATCATCCCTTCGATCCGGAGATATGCGTATGCGGCAATGATAACTTTGTGAGAGTGTTTGACAAGCGAAACATGAGCAAGACTGTGCATATGATGTGTCCTCAGACATTGACGGATGTAAGTGAATTGAACGAACAGGTATTTCGAGAGAAATCAATGATTTTTGGTTTCCCAACAGCAGACGACAATGCCACATATCACGTGCTGCGTGTACAACAGCACTGGATCGGAGATCTTGGCATCCTACAGCGATGATGACATTTACCTATTCAACAACAAGGTCTACACGACTGGACAGTTTAATCATCGCTATCGGGGTCATTAGTAAGTGATGCTGGGTGGAGGGAGGGATGGCTGGGCGGGGAGTGATGGTTTTTGTCTTTGCAGCAACCACAAGACAATAAAGGGTGTGAACTTCTTTGGTCCTGAGTCTGAGTACGTTGTCAGTGGCAGCGATTGTGGCAACATCTTCTTTTGGGACAAGAACACCGAGGCGATCATCAATTTCATGGAAGGAGACATCTCTGGTGTGGTAAGTTTGAACAAGAAAAAGAAGTTTCAACAGAAAGTAGGGAATATCTTAGCGGGGAAGAGAAGAAACACTTTGGAACCCACGAGTCACTTCTCTTCTCTTTTGACAGCCGCACTTTGCTCAAGTGACTTCTCGCAGCAATCACAACCATCAAAACGTCATCTAAACGTCATTCTGACACAACTGCTTATTTTCTCATTCAAGGTAAACTGCTTGGAACCACATCCATCGATACCAATACTGGCAACCTCTGGACTGGATCATAACATCAAAATTTGGGCACCAAACAGTGATACCGTAAATCAATGCTTCATCTAACCATCAATTCAAATACTGACATCATGCAAAAATGCTTTCTCTGTCTTTTCTCTTCCTTTTCTTTTTTCTCTTTTCTTTTCGTTTTCATTACAGTATCCTCCAGCTATGAGTAGGCTAGACAAGTATGTTAAGAAAAATCTCAAGCGATCTGTGGTCGAGGAGGTCGATGGGTTTGATGATCGTCAGTTTTATTATTTTGTACGTCAATTTTTAAGAAACTCCCGACCGAGCGACAACAATGATTCCAGCCTTAACGATCCCGACATTCAGGTATCGAACAGCAGTACCAGTGGATCCGATGAGGAGTTTCAATTCTCGAACGATCAAATCGCGCGGGCATTGAGACCATCCTGCAATCCGCAGTAAACACACAGGCACACTCGGCTTCGGGACTGTCAAATGTCAAATGGAATATGAATTTTGTTTTTTTTGTTTGCTTTTTAATTTTTTTTAGTGTTATTTGCTTGTGAGTTCTCGCGACGAGAACGGAAAGTAATCATTACTTAGTGAATTTTGTTATCCTTTGCTACCCACTCAGAGACATTTTCAATGTAGTGACGCCAGTTACATTGCAACCATTGTTTACTATTATCCTTTTTTGTTATGAATACCCTCTTTTCCGTTTCCCATGGTATACCCCATTATTGGATAATGTTTTGTTCCCCTTTTGAATATAATAAAACGCGAAAACTGAGTATTTCTAACTATTTAACGTATCGTTAGGAAAGTAATCTTAATACGTGTACATTTAAACATAAAAAATGAAACAGCAAAATTGTAAACCTCAATAAATTAATCGTGAATTATAAGAATTTATTGAATACGTTGTGTTTTTTTTACTCCATGTCGTTCAAATACAAATGGCTTTTCCTCACATCTTCTGGTAAGGTTCTTCTAATTCAGCAAAATGTAGCCCAGTAAACTAATAAAAAACAGGCCAAAACCCAAAGCAGCTGCAAATCAAACTGCTACATCTGGTTTTGGACGATTGGACCTTTAAGATGAGAGTATTCCATATTTTTTCACCCCAGATTCGGTTTCCTAACTCTAGACCGCCCTCTTAAGCAACTAATCATGCCGATTATGGAAAACGGCGGATTGACTGCGGATCACAGTCGATGCTGAGGATATGGAAGAACCACTTCTGCAGACTGTATAACGGCGATGAAGAACCGAATTCCGCTGTCAGGCAGATTGAACCATTGAACCAACTCGAATGAAAGGGACGATGTAGATCAACAATTCCGTCCACCCGACCCGGATGAATTGAAGATATGTATATCGAAACTGAAGTCCAACAAAGCTGCCGGAGCTGACAGCTGAGCGGCTGAGCTTTTCAAAGCAGTAGGCGATGACTTGGTAGGTAGGTAGGTAGGGTGCCCTTGCGACTGGGTCGCGGCTCACTGAGACCAACAGTTGGGTCGATTGTGCCCTAGGGGAGTGTACCCCGTGAGACCTACACTTTTACTGCTGAATAGAACCACCCAGATTGTTTTATATATCTCAAGAGGTGCTTCAGCTCTATTTTCTTCAGATCCTCTAGCTCGTCGAAGAAGTTACTGCCTAGTGTTAGCAGTTTCTTTCCCCGTAGGGCTGAATAATTGCAAAGCAGGTGGCGGACGGACTCCTCCTCGTCCCTGCTACTTCTACAGTAGTCGCTATAGGGGATACCTAACCTACTGGCATGGATGCCTATCGGACAATGTGCGGTAAGAACTCCCACTAACTCATCTTTAAAATATGTAGAGTCCGACCGAAGGCCAGTTTTCCGGCCGAAGCCGAAGCCGAACTTCGGCTTTTTCATCACCTTCGGCCGAAGCCGAATGTTCAGTCAGGCTCTATTTGGAACATATTTTGCAAGTTGCATTCGCATCATTTTTACGAAATAACCCCAAATTGGATTTTTGATGTTCCTTCTACCTGAAAGCAGTACAAATAATTTACATGCTTTTATACAGACCACTTAATAGTTTACCAACTTGCAAATGCAAAATCTTTTGATTTTAAAGCTGTAAACAAGCGCACTTTCAAAATACAAAATACCCGACAATAACAAAACAAAAAAAAAACACCGTTCTTTGCGACTTCTATTTTTACAGAAAACAGAAATATCAACATTCGGCTTCGGCAAAATCTTCGGCCTGATTTGGCCGAAGCCGAATGTTCAGCCGAAGGTGATATTTATAGCCGAAGGTGGCCGAAGCCGAAGCCGAAGCCGAATGTTCGGTCGGACTCTAAAAATATGGTTGGAAGAAACCATACACGATGAATGGAACCTCAGCATTGTTTGCCCGATCCACAAAAAGAAGGAGACCCTCTGAAATGCGCCAACTATAGAGGCATCAGTCTACTGAACATTGCGTACAAGATCTTATCTGCCATGTTGTGTGAACGCCTAAAGCCATTCGTCAACAACCTGGTTGGTCCAGTGTGACTTTAGGCCAGAAAAATCCACCATCGACCCAATATTCACACTGCGGCGGATCTTGGAAAAAACCCAGGAACAACAAATCGATACCCACCACCTTTTCATCGATTTTAAGGCCCCGTAAGACAGCATCTCCTCCACTCGTGGGAGAACAATAGCACGCACAACACGAGTGGTTGCTGAGAAGCTAGGCCCAGGTCCACCCCGGACTGTAGCGCAGCCATTATTATTATTATTAAGACAGCATCTATAGAGACGAGCTATACAGAGCAATGTCTAGTTTTAGTATCCCTATCAAACTTGTGCGTTTGTGTAGGATGACGATGGAGAATGCACGCTGCTCCATCAAGGTCGGTAAAGACCTAACCGAAGCCTTTGATGTCAAAAAAGGATTCAGACAAGTCGACGCGCTGTCATGCGACTTCTTCAACATCATTCTTGAAAGAATTGTGCAAAACTCGCACGCCAACACCAGAGGCACAATCTTTCAGAATTCCGTCCAACTACTTGCATATGCCGATGACGGATCACAAATATTCCCTGCGCAGTCAATCCGCCGTTTTCCAAATTCGGCATGAATTACTCTTCTCCTTCATTACTTCCCTCAAACAAAAATTGGACCACTAAAAGCTTCACGCACGTGACAGACCTGTAGACTTGAGTAGGGCGGAGAATAGTCCAACGGTGGAGGAAGTCATTTTGGCGATTGAATCGCTAAAAGTTGGCAAATCCGCCGGTGTGGATGAAATCCGGCCAGAAATGCTTAAAGCTATGGGTAAAGAGGGAGTTTTATGGCTCTCTCGTGTCATTAAGGTGGCTTGGGAACGCGGTGAAACACCTGGTGATTGGCAGACTGGGGTGATTGTCCCTCTCTTCAAAAAGGGGGACAAGAAAGAGTGCTCCAACTACAGGGGCATATCTCTTTTAAGTCTCCCAGGTAAAGTCTACGCTAATGTGTTGGAAGCGCGTTCTAGAGCTATATGGTCGAATCCAGGATGGGGGATGAACAGTGCGGTTTTCGTCCCGGCAGAAGTACAACCGACCAGCTTTTCACTCTAAGAATGGTACTTGAGAAGGCTTGGGAGTACGCCAAACCGATCTACAGTTGTTTTGTAGATTTGGAAAAGGCATACGACCGAGTTCCTCGAGGTAAACTCTGGAGTATTCTGCAGGAGTATGGGATTGATGGTTCTTTGTTGAGGGCCATTCAGTCTCTATACACAAACTGTAGTAGCTGTGTTCGGGTTAACGGTAGTAAATCAACACCTTTCACCGTGGGCGTTGGACTTCGCCAAGGGTGCGTTTTGTCACCTCTCCTTTTCATTATATATATGGACTGGATGTTACAGCGCAGTCGAGGCGAGGAATGTTTCACATTGGGAGAGTTGAGGGTCAGTCATCTTCTTTTTGCAGATGACTTAGTCATCCTCACATCCTCCCGGATGGAACTCCAGCGCGCGCTAGATAGGTTTGTGGCCGTATGTGCTGATGCTGGGATGAGGGTTAACGTGGACAAATCCGAGGTTATGGTTATTTCCAGAACCCCTGTTCAATGCACTCTACATGTTAGTGGAGTCCCATTGAAACAGGTGGAGAAGTTCAAGTATCTCGGGGTCTTCTTCACGAGTGATGGGAGGAATAATGCTGAACTTTCCTGTAGGATTGGTCAAGCTGGGTCAATTTTGAAACAGCTTGGTCGATCTGTAATCAGGAAGGCCAAGCTTGGTGTCAAAGCCAAGCGGTTTTTAACGCAGTATTTGTTCCAACTCTCACCTATGGTCATGAAATTTGGGTAATGACCGAAAGAATAAGATCGCGAATACAAGCTGCCGAGATGAGATTTCTTCGTGCTGTTGTGGGAATTACTCGCCGGGATAGGGTGAGAAACACGGCAGTTCGCGAGGAACTCAATGTTGGGCAGCTGCTTCTTCGAACGGAAAGGGATGTATTTCGTTGGTTTGGTCACGTGGCACGAATGTCCCCATCATCACGACTTCCGAGGCGTGCCTTGAATGCGATTCCATCAGGTAGGCGACCGCTTGGCAGACCTAGGATGAGATGGTTGGACCAAGTCCAAACACTCGCCTGGTTGCGCTTGGGCATAGCTCCTGATGAGTTAGAGTCGATGGCGGAGGATCGAGTGGCCTGGAGATCTCTCGTGCATGCATTGCCCCCGCGACCCCTTTAGTGGAACATGCGGGTCATTGAAAATGAGATGAGATGAGAAAAGCTTCACGCAATCGCGTTTCATTTAATCTTAAACCCGTTTCAAATCCTTCCTCTACAAGTCCTGCTTCATATTCTAACTTCATTCGCTCACACACTCTCAATCCTGCTACCAAATCATTCACCTCCTCTTCTTTCGGTCCTCTGCTTTCCACACACACTCTTTATCCTACCTCTGCACTCCGTACTTCCGCTCATTCACCTCTTAACTCCACTAATCTAAGTTAGAGGGGTCCCAGGTTCGAATTCCAGTGAAAACAAAGTTAAGCGTATTAACAAAGTTAAGCGTATTAACTTAACCGGTTTTTCAAATCTGGTCCAGTCACCATTTGCCGTTGGGATCATGAATGGCACTATCTCTGGAGTGGTCGATCAGTGGTAGTGGTCTGACTGTGGGTATCACAATGGACCAACATGGTCTAAGTATGCTGGTGAATTCACTAGCAGCCGCCTAGTCTAAACAGTACCCTCCCATTGCCAAACTCACTAAGCAACTTGTCGATTCTGGTAATGATGGCTCTTATGTTCTATCACGCCATGAAAATGAGACTCACCAACGACAACATTTGTAGAGATTGTGGTGATGTAGAAGAACGAAAGGATGAAATCCATGAAATCACAAATAAACCTCTAGGATATATTTACAGGTTCATAAGAACATCGGGATGACTACGGAACAAAACCAATCCTCAATGAGACGTGGCTTTCGCCCGTCTACCCTCATATCTACCTACCTACTTGGGTTGTATTGGTATATAAAGCCTCACATGAAAACAAGACAAAAATCTTTTCCAATTCGTTCGTAGTTCGTTGCCAACCTAAGCGATCATTTAGGAGGCCTTCATGGTGAAACGATACCATGGCATTCCCTTTGGTAATACTGTCAATACAGATGGAGTCGTCTTTGTCATGTAAGTACACTAGGTACAGGTGGACGTTGTCGTAGATCTTGCGATCTTGCGAGCTCCAACCTCCACCGTTAGCAACTCTTTGTCGCACTGAAGCATTTTGTCGGTTTTTACTCGATCGTATCTGGGCCATAATGCTTTAGTAGTCTCGTAAGCAGGTGTGGCAAGCCATCTACTGTTTTCCATTTCAAGAATCGTATTAGCCCAAAAAACAGCGGTTGGCAAGAATTATTCCGCGCTTGATCTCGCTACGTATGCTGTGTACTATTTACCGCGTGGCCGAGGTAGACGAAGTTCTTCACTATCTCAAAGTTATAGCTGCCTATGATGATGTTCTCGCCAACTCGCCGATGTTGTGCGCCCTTTCTCGATGACAGCATACACTTGGTTTTCCCCTCGTTCACCCCCAGACCTATTTTGCCCGCTTCCGTTTCAATGCCAACATGCATCATTGACGGCTCACTGTGTTCTTCCAATCACGTCAATGTCATCCTCGTATGCAGTTGTACGGACTTTCGGAAGATCGTGCAACTTGTGTTGGTCGGTGAGTTTTGCATGATGTCGCCTTGTCTAAAACCTTTTTCGACTTTGAAGGTCTCGGTGAGTTCGTTGCCGACCTTGATGGAGCACCGAGAGTTCTCCATCGTCATCCTGCTCAGTCTGACAGGTTTGGCAGGAATGTCAAAACTAGACTGTATAGCTCGTCCCTATGCACCCAGTCATATGCGGCCTTAAAATCGACAAAAAGGTGGTGTGTGTCGATCTGCACTTCTTGGGTCTTCTCCAGGATCTGCCGCAGTGTGAAAATTTGATCGATGGTGGACTTCCCTGGCCTGAAGCCACACTGTTACGGACCTTTCAGATTGGTGACGAAAGATTTTAGGCGAATGGCAGAAAGTTCCTGGCAGTCTGTTGCGATTGTAGCTTTTCGACGTCAAACCGTGGTTGTCTTTCTCGACTCTGTTGTTCGCTCGATATCCGGATCCTTACCTTGGCTACAACAAGGAAATGGTCCGAGTCGATGTTGGCGCCTCGGAACGTTCCGACGTCTAGAATACTGGAGGAGTGTCTGACGTCGATCGCAACGTGATCAATCTGGTTGACAGTTGAATGAATGATGAGAGGTTTTGCTCGTGACAAAGTCCACCAGCCTGAGTCCTCTTTCCGTTTGCTGGGATCGTCAACAGGAAATCCATCCATATCCGAGGCAGGTTGTTGTTACTGAACTCAGTGTTGAGGAAGTTAGCCCCAAGCACAACCTCCAACTGAGAGGACAGGTCCATTTGTTTAGTCCCGGACAAAGGGGTCCGGAAGGATCCGGTGTCGTTAGCCTCTTCCGGACGGTGAGCGCCGCCGCTGGCCCTAAGAGAAGGACTCATCCGCCGCTATTTCTATTCCAGGGTACCGACCTTACCATGGAAACCAGGTAGCACCTGCTGACTGGCGTTGTGGATGCCGTTGGCCAATCAATTGATCACCGCCGCCATCGTAAAATGAGCGATGAGCCCTGGTAGACTCACATTCCTCACTCTCCCGTTTGCAGTCACCCAGACGCCCCATGAGGGTTGGTTACCCCCTCTTCTGTCAATGATACTCGACTCCCGTATTTCACCACGGTGAGGTGAGAGTAGGAGCTCGTTAACAGAGGCTAGGTGCAGACTTACACGTGCAGCATTTTCCCATTGACAGAAAAGTAGTATCAGACGGCAGACACAGAGGTAGACACAGAGGTAGTAATCGCCTCAGCATACTTCCCGGGTGAGGACAACGAAGCTCCACCACAAATCATCAAAGACCTCACAGTATTCTGTCAGAGGAAAGGTAAAAACCTAATTATAGGATGCGACGCCAATGCCCACAGCACGCTATGGGGTAGCAGCGACAACAACGCAAGAGGTGAGTCCCTAGTAGACTTTCTTGTTAGCACTAACCTAGAAGTTGCAAATAAAGGTAAAGAACCAACCTTCCAAAATTCCATTAGAAGGGAAGTTCTCGAATTCTAACAAAGTATCTCACATTATTAAAGAATGGCAGGTATCTAAAGAACCTTCCTTCTCAGACCACAACCACATAAGATTCAAAATAAACACAGGCCCTCGGGAAGAGGCTCTAGTATGCTATAGATCACCTAAAGCCACAAACTGGGACATGTATAAATCCCTGCTGGACGAAAAACTTGTAGGAATACACCTAAACACAAATACTCCTGAGGAACTAGACAACTCTGTTGAATTCCTAACGGACACAATGATATCATCATACCATGATAGCTACCCCTTAAAAGAAAAGAACACCACAAAGTCAGTGCCCTGGTGGAACTCTAGCCTGAGCAGACTAAGAAAGTCGGCAAGACGAGAATTCAACAGGGCCAAAAAGACGGGCGAGTGGCAGACTTATAAGGAGGCTCTTACAAACTATAATAAAGAACTCAGATCATCCAAGAGGAAATCGTGGAAAAACTACTGCGAGAACCTAAAAGACTCTCCTGATACGGCAAGAGTCTATAAGGCGCTCTCCAAAGGTAACCATGACTCACTTGGCCTACTTAAAGACCAAGAGGGAAATCTGACACACAACTTTACTGACACCCTAGAGGTACTATTAAAGACTCATTTTCCCGGGTGCATTATAAAAACCAACACTACGGAAGACATATGGGCTAATGCCTTCTTCCACAAAGGCAGAAACACTAACGTCAATAACTACATTACATATGAAAGAGTCGACTGGGCAATTAATAGCTTCAAACCATTTAAAGCCCCTGGACCAGATGGTATCTTTCCCGCTCTCCTAATACATTCACCCAACAAGTTAAAGGCACTATTAGTCAAAATCATCCGAATCAGCCTAATAAATAAATACATTCCAAGAATGGTAAGGGTAATATTTATACCCAAAGGGGGTAACAAACCTCCCGAAAACCCAAAATCCTACCGACCAATCAGTCTTTCCTCATTTCTATTAAAAATGACGGAAAAACTAATAGAACTGGTCATAAGATCAACATTGGAAAAAGCACCACTCCATAAACTACAATTTGCTTACCAAAAGGGTAAATCTACAATTACCGCCCTCCATAAAGTAACGGATATAATAGAAAAATCACTGAAAGCAAAAGAGGTCGCGATTGGCGCCTTTATGGACATAGAAGGACCATTTGATAATGCAAATCATTCATCGCTAACAAATGCACTTAGCGGAAAAAAGGTCGATCCCCTTATAATCAAATGGATTAACGTCATGCTAAAACAAAGGCAAATAACAGCCAAATTAGGTACATCAGAGGTAGTTATAAAAACTATTAGAGGTTGTCCTCAGGGGGGTGTCCTATCCCCACTTCTATGGTCAATTCTAGTAGATGAACTTCTCCACGTACTTAATAACAATGGCTTTACAGCCATCGGTTATGCTGCCGATATAACCATAATTATAAGAGGTAAACATGAAGATACTATAGGAAGCCTCATGCAAACAGTCCTAGAAATAACTTGGAACTGATCCCAGCAAAACAAACATAAATCGCTTCACAAAGAGAAGGACTAACAAACTTCAAACCCTAAAAATCAAAGAGACCTGCATTTCATTAAAGGAGGAGGTAAAGTTTCTGGGCATAACACTGGATCAAAAACTCACATGGAATGCACACATAAACAAAACATACTCTAAGGCTATTAAAGCTCTCTGGTCCTTAAAACAACTCGTAGGCAAAACATGGGGACTAAACCCAAAAATGAGCCTATGGATCTACAATCAAATGATTAAACCAACCATACTTTATGGCGCTGCCGTATGGTGGAAAAAATGTGAACAAAAAAGTGCCATGAACAAACTTAATAAAGTTCAAAGGCTAGCGTGCATTTGCACTATCGGTGCAATGAGAACGACTCCAACTGCAGGAATGGAAGCTTTATTAAACATTCCCCCATTACACACTGCTATAAAGGCTGAAGCTGCAAAACAAGCCTTAACAGTACAAAGGAACTATAAATACAAAGAAGAAGACCTTGTGGGGCATCTAGAGATTCTCAGGAAAGTAGATAATATCTGGGAGTTGACACGAGTGAGTGATCTGATGCTCCCAAAGTTGAATTTCAAAATACACTACAAAGTACTCATACCAAGCAGAGAAGAATGGAACAACAACCCCCTCGTGGATGAATGATGGAGCCCAAAAATGGTATACAGATGGGTCGAAATCGGAAAACAAGGTAGGGGCTGGAGTGATAGGACCAAGATGCAGCCTACACATTCCTCTCTGTAATGAGTCAACAATATTTCAAGCCGAGCTGTTCGCAATAAATGAAGCAGCACACCGTATTAACGACAGAAAACCCACAAATACCAAAATATACATATTCTCAGACAGTCAAGCGGTTCTTAAAGCGCTAAAGGGCTACACATTCAACTCTAAGGCTGTCTGGGAATGCCACAATATACTAAACAAAGTGGCAGGTAACAACAGGTTAAAATTGATCTGGGTGCCAGGCCATGAAAACCATGAAGGGAATGAAAAGGCTGACATACAAGCCAAGAAAGGTGCTCAGGTACCTTTTACAGGGCCTTCACCCCTTTATGGATTCAATAACACGGACACAAACGTACACCTAAACAAATGGGTTATAAAACAAAAGAATCAGTTCTGGAACAACCAAGAGGGTATTAAACACTCAAGAACGTTCATGGAACAAAATCAAAATCCCAAAAGAGCCAAAGAAGCTCTAGAACTTAACAAAGCAGACCTTAAAGTTCTATGTGAAGCACTAACAGGACATGGGGCATGCAACTACCACCTTCACAAATTGGGTCTTAGCAGCACAGAAATCTGTAGGCGATGTGGACAGGCAAAAGAAACTATGGAACACATACTGACCGTCTGCCCAAGTCTTGCCCGAGAAAGATTTAAAATGACACACCAAACAAATGTAACAGGGAAAGACTTTCAAGAAATCCCATCTAGAGAAGTTGTAAAATTCTTAAAGGCAGCACTAAAATCCTAGATCAAAGGAAGGGGGTACAATAGATCTTTATGGTCGCAGTACTAGTGTTACATACTTGACACACCCCGTGTTCTTCAATTCAATTCAGTATCAGTGAACAGCTGATCAAGAAATCCCAGAATAACCTAAAATTGTTTAGTGTGTTGTTCAGAGCGTCTTCTTACCGCATTGCTTTAAAATGATACAACCACCTACTTTCACCGATGAAATCTGTATTCACCCGAACATTATAAAAAATATAAAAATAATCCTTCAGCCACCTAATTGCTGGTCTGACAAATTAGAGCCGCACTTCTCTTCACCCAGTGTGCGGCCGGCTTTTGGGTACTCAACAGAATTGGAATCACATAGTTCGTCGAATGGCCGGTAGTGGAGAGGATTCCCTTTCTCTCAGACGTCTTGTAGAGTGGGCACTTGTAACGGGTTCCCTCGTCCAAACTCGAAAACAGTAAGGGCTGCAAATACCGAACAGTTTTCATTGAAGTCAATTTGCTTTGTCAATTTTCCAACCTGAAGATGTATGGCGGGCACACTGGCGATTAGAACTTTTGGTGTTTGCTCGTCTAAATGCTGACCTTGCCAATCCCAACGAGCGCCCTCTAGGAAGACTCCGTTTATGTAAACCCCGTCTTCTGGTGGGGTGTCAAGACTGTCGACTCTAAGAACCTCGAAATCGAATGTCAGCGTATCGATGGGGATCCGGTATTTTCGAGCGAAGTTTTGCATGGCGCCAGTTAGGAATGCCTGGGTGAAGAAGAACCCTGATATCCAGAATGTTGAAGGCTTTCCGTACTCAAACCTGAAAAGCGCTCATTTGAGATGTCTGTTTGGACTGAAACGTGGTCTCACCAATCGGTTAGCCAATTCAGGCGCTTGTATAGGTCCTGTATGTATGCGCCTAGGGGCTTCAGGCTGGGGTATGATTTGGCCATCCACTTGGCCGGGATCTTCTTGAACTGTATCGCCTGTATAACCATCTCCAGCTCGGGTGTCATTACAGCCACTCCCTTAATCGCCTTCTGCAGCTCCGCGCAAGTGGTGCTGATTTCCTTCTGCAGTTTTGTGAACCGCTCCATTTCCTGAACAACCACCGTGTTCATAGACTCGTTGTAGTCCACTGGATACCGCTTCTTGACCAGTTCGATGTCGAAGTCCAGCGGCATGTTGTGCTGGATGTTCTGGATGCTTGCCATCAGGCCCACCTCGCTGTTCTCATCTCCTTCGCTGGTAGAAGAACCCACGGTGAGGATCATGGAGTCTAACAAGGCGTTAGTCGTCTGGAGGTCCCTGGTGATGCCGGCATTGCTGTGAAGTCCGTAGACCTCTGGTGGTGGCAGGGATGGGATGTAGTCTTGCACGTATCTGATGATCTCTCGATGCTCGGTCTTCCGGGGCAGAATGTACACATCGTCGTTGGCGAACATGTATTTGAAGTTGGTGGCCACGTCCTCGTTGACGTAATCCGCTAGAATCGTGACAATCGCCCGCCGATCCCAGGCGTCTGTCACTCGACCGCCATAGTTACACTCGGCTGTCAAGTAGGATATGGCCGCGTAGGGCACGTGGTCGTACTGATTGAGGAACATCTGAGGAGAACAAGGTGTAGAATCAGAGACTGGGTAGAGGGAGGGTGTGACTTACGTGAAGTTGCTGGACGGATATTTGAAAGTCTGACTCGTTGAATCCGTACTGAATGTTCCATCCCAGTGGACCGAATTTCCGACGTTCCTGGACGACGGCGTGGAAGAAACAGATTCCATAAAGCAGGCGCGTAAATGCTCGATCTTGCTTTGGACAGCCTGTGGTGGAATGAAATGGAAAGGAATGGAATGGAATGGAACGGAATGGAATGAAACGGAATGGAAGGAAATGGAATGGAAAGGAATGGAATGGAATGAAATGGAATGAAAGAAATGGAATGGAATTAAATGAAATTGAATGAAATGGAATGAAAT
The DNA here is from genome assembly GCA_930367185.1 of Myathropa florea. Taxonomy (NCBI): domain Eukaryota; kingdom Metazoa; phylum Arthropoda; class Insecta; order Diptera; family Syrphidae; genus Myathropa; species Myathropa florea. The sequence goes on from OV884004.1 coordinate 85,503,138, forward strand.
GAAATAGAATGGAATGATATGCAATGAAATGGAAAGAAATGTAATGGAATGGAATGTAATGTAATGGGACAGAATAGAATAGAATGGTATAGAATGAGATGGAATGAAGTGGAATGGAATGAAATGGAATAAAATGGAAAGAAATGGAATGAAATGAAATGGAATGGAATGGAGTGAAATGTAATGGAATGAAATGGAATGAAATGGAATGAAATGGAATGGAATGCAGTGTAATGTAATGGAATGGAATGAAATGTAATAGAATGGAATGGAACGAAATGGAATGGATTGAAGTGGAATAAAAAGGAATAGAAAGGAATGTAATGGAATGGAATGGAATGAAATGGAATGGAAAGGAATAGAATGGAATAAAATGAAATTAATTGGAATGGAATGGAATCAAATGGAATGAGTTGGAATGCATTGAAATGGAATGAGTTGGAATGGAACGAAATGGAATGGAACGGAATGAAGTGAAATGGAAAGTTTTCAAATTGGCATTAAGTAAAATGACTTCGGACAGAAAAGAACAGTCTATCCTTACCACTATAGAACTTTGGGTCATTCATCGGCTCCGAGTTGTAGGAACGAATCAGGTTTTGCTGCAGTCCAGTTGGCGGTTCGTTCGTCATCTTGACTCCATTTTGCAGAAGCGAGACGGGGAAGTCGTCACTCGGGTAACTTGTCAGCCACAAGCGGAAGTTAGCTGTCAAAAGTGAATTCAAAGACTGACATTGATTGATGCAGAAAACTTACGGAATGTATTGAAGGTGTCCATGTTTTCCCACATGAACTCCAGCGCTGGCATCCACGACTTGGCCAGATGGCAGTTCTGCAGGCACACCCAGTAGCCGTACTCCTGAGCCTCCTGAATCAGCTTCGTGGCGATCGGGCCCTGTCCCTGTCCCAGGGAAATGCTTTGAAACGTCTCATCGAAGCCCATTTTCTCGGCGAACAACAGCAGGGATCCCATGGGATCAGCGCCCGGGGACAGAATGAAGATCAGTGGAGTGAGGCAGTTCGACTCCTGGTAAGACTTGGCGATGTCGAAGGGCGGTGGGGATATGAACTTCTGGCCCAGCTCCGCCACGATGAACAAGTTGATGGCCAAGAACACCTTGTCTGGTCGGAAGGCTTGCAGGACGAGAATTTTTTCAAATCTGGTGCAAGTGGAATCCCAGGTGGATGGGAGGGGCAGTGTCTGTGGATCTGGATGGTCGTAGTACGTCTGCCAGAGCTTGATGTCCGCCACGAAGGACTTCGCGAGGCCTTTGAATGACGGAAGATACTCAAGCTTTCTGATCGTCTGCCACATGAGGTCTGACACCCACGACGGGTCGGGATTCGGGGACACTTCCGTTAAGTCCTGAGTGCCTCCCGAGGTGAGGAGATGCACCAGCTGTGCCATGTCGATCTGGCGATTTTCCAGCATGATTTTCGTCGTCAGGATGAAGGAGTACAGGAGCTTGTCCTTCTCGAAGATCGACCGGCACACGTTGTTGTACAGGTTCTGAGTGATCGCGTCGATCAGGAACTTGACGCGGCGGGTTATGTCCTTGGACTTGTTCGCGTTCTCGATTGAGTACATGTAAAGGTTGATGTACCAGTTGAGGGAGAACTGATACATGGGATCGATGTTGGGCAGATCGGTGATGGTGTAGTAGAGCACCGAGGAGTGCGCCGCCACGGACTTGTAGTTCAGACGGAACGCGTCGATTTTCTCTTCGGTGTCCTTCGAAGCCGCCTGTTTGGCCACAATGTCAACAGAAAGGTTCTTCGACTCGTCCAAGATTCGAATGGCCGCCTCGTCTTCGAGGATGTCGCCCTGGGAGGAGGATAGGGTCTTCAAAATCATGTCTTCGGCGTCCTTGAGAGCGGCCCTATTCCAGGCCGCCTGACCAGTGAGGGATTCCCGCAGCTCCTGCAGGTCAGGTCGCTCCTTCGCCACGACTATGCTCAGGAGTTGATCCTCAAGGCCGCTCGGGGTGAGGGCGAAGTTGATGATCGTCACTTTGTTGAAGGTCTCGGGTAGAAAGTGCGGGTTCCTGAGGTTGCAGGTCATGTACAAGCGGAAGTTCTTCGAAACCGGGACAATGTTGTCACCCAAGCCGACGTACTCCTGGCCCCCCTGCACGAAGGTGTTCCTGAGGAGGATCGGATCCAGGGGAACTTCCAGCTCTTCAAGAACATTCTCGATGAGAACGGGCTTGCCTCCTTCCAGGGACTGCTCAATGACTTTCATGTAGTTCTTCTGGCTGAACTTCACGACCTTGAGGCGGTTCTTCCGCTCCATGTTCTTGACCCACTTGTTCGCCTGGCCCTGGGGGTCAATGAACAGGCTGTACCTCCCGGAATTCGCCGAGATGATGGCGTTCTCCGAAGAGAAGGCGTCTCTCGGCAGCCCGTATATGTTCCACTGCTGGATGGCGATCTCCGAGCCGAGGTTGCTCACGATGCTGTACCTCTCCGAGCACGGAATCTCCAGCACCTTGCACCTCTGGAACCAGTCCTCCACACACGCGTTGCGGAATGGCGCCGTCAGAGTCGCCAAGTACGCAATGACTCCGCAAGAGAGCAAAATGTCGCCGGGAAGGTGGTCGTAGGTCAGTTGGAGGGTCTCCGCTGCGTTTGTCCATCGCTCCTTCTCGCCGCCCAGGCCACCAATCAACGCTTCGGCTCTGACAAGCTTGTTCTGACAGAGGTCGGCTATATCCTGCGTGCGTTGCATCTCCGCGTTCGCCCTCTCAAGCTCTTCATTCAGCAGCGCAACCTTCCTCTCCAGCGCTTCGGCCATCTGCCTCTTCTCCGTTAGGATCGCCATGGTGTCGGAGTACTCCTTTTCGGCCGCGGCCAGCTTTGCCTTCTTGGGCGCCACAATTTTGGCAACGTTGTCGTACAGATCCATGGCGATGATCCACTTGCAGAGGCCTTCGGCTGCGCTTGACGCCTTCGCGACGATGTGCGGCTGGAAGCTCTTGTCGGGAATGTATTCCTTGCGGATCTTCTTCATGATGTCCGCGGGAATGTTGTCCTTGTCGAAGTCCTTGAGTGCTTGCAGGAAGTTCATGTCACCCAGGATTCGCTTGCTCGGTCCCCAGTAGTCGCTGACCATTTTGCCCGACGCTGGGTCGTTGACACGATCCGGGGGAACGCCCTTTATGACGCACACAGCCGCCATCACGAGCTTGATCACCGCGGGCGGGTTCTTCATGGACTTGACCAGCGTTATGTCGGCGGGCTTTAGTGTGTTCAGGGCCGAGATGGCTTCCTCCAGCACCGGGATCGCCTGGGCCAGATCCTTCTCGCATTCGTCTTTCAGGGCTTGCGCCTCCTTGGCCTGAGCTCCCGCCACGATCTCGTCCTTCTTCACCTGCTCGGCGGCCGCACTCGCAGCCACCGTCTCGGTGTTGATTTCCTCCAGCATTTTGCGCGACGCCTTCGCCATCTCGACCAGCTTCGGCTGCAGCGCGTTCAGTTGGGTCTGCATCACAGAGATGGCAGCCGCGGCGACTTTGAGCGTCTCCAGGCCGCCGATGTAGCGCATCTTCGCCTCCATGACCTCCTTCTGCTTGTCGCCCACCAGCTTCCTGAAGGAGCGTATCAGTTCCAGGTACGAAGCGGACGTTATGTAGACCTTGCGGCTGGTCGCGGCGCGAAAGTCTCCAATGATTTTGTTCGCGCTCAGGTGGAAGTACTGACAGTTGACCACGATGGACTCCTTGACTTGGGGCTCCACATTCACGTCCTCCATTGAGATCTTGGCCACCATTTGCAGGGCCTCCTCCGGCCAGATCTGGAACCAGTCGATGGTGCAGCAGTTGACGAGCGACGGATACAAGCGGATTCTCGTGCGGAGGGCGTCCCCGATCGGGCTGAAGCACAGGACTATGTGCAGCTTCTGCCTGCAGCGGTTCACGAAGAAGGAAAACACCTGCAGTGGGGAGATGTCGATGTTCCGGTTGCCACCCTGAGCGGCTAAGCGGACCAGTTCCAGGAGCTCCTGCTTCTCATCGAGCGCGTAGATGTTGGGCACCTCGCCCTGGTTCAGCAGGCAGTCGATGTCCTGCAGGAACAGCTCCATCTTGATCTGATTCTCCGTCATCAGGAACACGGCGTGCTTGCCCGCCCCACCGGCCTCCTTGAGGACACTCTTGATGTCGTCGTGCCAGTCGTTGACCCCGTAGTTCTTGGTGATCTCCGGCTGGAAGAGGAATGTCCCGCATATTGTCGCGGCCAACTTCGTCAGCGACTGCCTTCCCGATCCGCCGATGCCGACCAGCAAGGCGCTGCCTCCCTGGATCGAGATGATCCTGCAGATCTTGTTCAGGTGCTGCAGGGCGTACGTGAAGAGGACAACGTCCATCTTGGTCCGTCGTGTGGCGTTGTATTCCTCCAGATTGGCGTACGCGATGTTGCTGAACACGTCCATGGAGGCTATCTCCTCGTATCGCTTCTCATCGGGCTCATTGTCCTCGTCCAAGTACACGCCGAAGATCATTTGATTCACCCCGTCCAGCGTTACCTGACCCTCCCCATCGGCGTACTGTTCGAACAGGGTTTCCATGCGCTCCTTGAAGTTGTCCCTGACGCAGTCGTTCAGCTTGGCGAACATCCACAGCTGATCGGCCTCATCGACCAGCCGATCGTAGAAAACCCTCATCGCCTCGTGGTACCAGAGCCGCGCGAAGACCTTCTTGTTGAGCACCGACTCCTTCCTCATCAGCGCACAGCCCGTGACCACTCGGGAAATGTCCCGGGGGTTGAAGATGTAGTGCGACTTGGCGGGAGTGGCGCGCAACTCGTTCTGCACGCAGAGGTAGATCTGCTGGGTGGCGTTGACGATCTGCTGCGTGCTCAGGAACACATCGTGGCTGTGGCCGGACTTCTTGAAGCCGTTCAAGAGAACGTACACGAAGATGCGGTTCATAGTCTCGTCGGCGAAGGTGTTGATGGAGAATATGTTGAAATGGCACAGGAACCTCGCGTAGACGTCCTGGCGGCTGCCGCCGGGCAGACCGCAGGCGCAAATTATCAGGAGATCCTTCAGGAAGATCTTCGACGTGTCCTTCAAGTCGTACCAGTGGCCGAGGTCGAAGTACTGTCGAAGCAGTTCCAAGGGTGGCTGGGCGCCATACGTCTCCTTGGCCGGCATGTTCATGTCGTCCACGAATATGAGCGCAGTCTGCCCCTTCGCCGGTCCGTAGATGCCACGCTTGAGTTTGTAGAGCTGCGCGAGATCGGTTAATCACCACTTCATCTACCGAGGAGAACCTTACCTTTGACGTGATGAGGTCCTGGGTCTGATTTGCGGTTATCATGACGGTGAAGGTGATGAATGTCGACATGTATCTCTCGGGATCCAGTTTGTTCATAAGCATGTTCTGAATGTACGCACTCTTCCCGGTCCCAGTGGGGCCCACGAGCAGGAACTTCTTCTGGTGCTGAAACCATCAATTCAATCGGGTTGCATCCCAAGACCAACTCTCTACTCACGATGATGTGCTTGTTCAGCAAGTGCATGTATCTGGCAGTGTCTATGGTCGGTATCTGCACTCCAGAGGCAGACTCTTCAGCCTCCATCTTTTTGACCAGTTCAATCCAGGATTTCCACGAGCCCTTCTGCTTGTACATGTAGACGTAGTCCACGAGGAGGCCTTCGGAGGGTATCGAGATTTCCAACTTTCCAATGGCGGCTGGGATGACGTTCTCATCCTCATCCTCCTGACTCCAGAGCTGAAAAATGACATCGAATCGAAATGCTTTGGTTTTCAAATCACTCATACCTTTCTTAAGAACTCATCGAAACGGCTGCGGGATTCGCGGTCCAAAATGCCGCCGATGCCCCAGACGATGGCATAGACGATGGATGCTTGAAAGTAGGTGATCATGTGTCGAGTGTAGTCGTCGGCGTTCTCTTCGATAGCCTCGCGCATTGACATGTCGAAGAGGTCGAACGTGGTGCGGAGAACGCTGTATTCGCCTGGTCTGAGCAGTTGATTGCAGTGTCGTCTGATGAACGTTTGACTCTGGAAAAATATCGAAGGAGAGTGTGAATTCCCTTTAAAGTGTCCTTCAAAGTGTGTTGGAGTCAAGTTCTTAAGAAATTCAAACAGTAGAGGAAATGAGAAGACCCAGGAAATGCAGATCGACACACACCATTTATTTGTCGATTTCAAGGCCGCATATGACAGCGTGCATAGAGACGAGCTATACAGCGCCATGTCTAGTTTTGACATTCCTGCTAAACTCGTCAGACTGAGCAGGATGACGATGGAGAACTCTCGCTGCTCCATCAAGGTCGGTAACGAACTCACCGAGACCTTCAATGTCAAAAAAGGTTTTAGACAAGGCGACGCGCTGTCATGTGATTTCTTTAACATCATTCTTGAGAAGATCGTGCAAAACTCACTGGCCAACACAAGAGGCACGATCTTCCAAAAGTCCGTTCAACTGCTAGCTTACGCGGATGACATTGACGTGATTGGGAGAAAACAGCGAGCCGTCAATGATGCGTTTGCTGGCATTGAAACGGAAGCGGCTAAAATGGGTCTGGCGGTAAACGAGGGCAAAACAAAGTATATGCTGTCACCGAGAAAGGACGCACAACATCGACGACTTGGCCAGAACGTCACCATAGGCAGCTATAACTTTGAGGTAGTAAAGGACTTCGTCTACCTTGGCTCCGCGGTTAACAGTACAAACAACATCAGTACCGAGATCAAACGCAGAGTTACTCTTACCAACCGCTGTTTTTACGGGCTCAAAAGGCAATTGAGTAGTAGAGCCCTCTCTCGGAAGACCAAGTTGACTTTGTATAAGACCTTGATCATCCCAGTCCTGCTTTACGGTGCAGAGGCATGGACAATATCCCAAGCGGATGAACAGTCTCTTGGTCTTTTCGAGAGAAAAGTTCTGCGCGCGATCTTTGGTCCTGTTTGCGTTGATGGCATTTGGAGGAGAAGATTCAACCACGAACTGTATGGGCTGTACAGCCACATGAGTCTAGCCAGTCGTCTACGGATCCAACGCCTAAGATGGCTAGGCCATGTAGAGCGTATGGACAACTTAGCTCCGGCCCAAAGAGTCTTCGACTCTGAGCCTGTGGGACAACGCAACAGAGGACGTCCACGAACAAGGTGGCGCACACAAGTCGAGGGGGACCTCGGCCGGCTTGGTGTGCGAAACTGGAGACAGCTGGCGAAAGATCGTGCTGGCTGGAGAGGCATGTTGAGTGAGGCCCAGGTCCACCTCGGACTGTAGCGCCCTAAGAAGAAGAAGAAGAGGAAATGAGAAACGGTTTGAGAGAAAAGTATGGCCGTGAATGGAGAAGAAGATTCTACAAGGAACAAGGAACCATCGGTGTGGCCAGTCGTCTAAGGCTAAAGTGGCTAGGCCATGTAGTTGCTCTACATCTACAACGACACCTCAGCTCCGGCCTGGAAAGTCTTCGAGTCTAACCTAGAGGGACAACGACAACTGATACTGTGCCGTCAACAAATTGAAAGTGACCTCAGCCAACTTAGAGTACGGTGATAACACTGGTAAACAAGTCAATAAATATTCAAAGCAAGTGCCAATACTTTCAAGCCTGCCGGATTATACAAGAGTCAATCAGGATTTCCCAAAAGTCCCTTCAGCTACAATCCTACGCGGATGACATTGACGTAATTATTCGGACAAAGCGAGTCGTCAATGAGGAAATGGAAGCACCTAAAACGGTCTAGTAGTAAACGGTGGCAAAACGAGGAATATTCCATTTTCGAGAAAGGCCGCACAACATCGACGACTTGGCCAGAATGTTGCAATTGGAAGCTACAACTTGGAATTAGTAAAAGACTTCATCTACCTCGGCTCCGCGATACATAGTTTAAAACATCAGCACCGGGATCAAACGCAGAACAGCTCTTGAAAACTGCTGTCTTTGGGGACTCAAACGGCAATTAAGTATCAGAGAGCTCACTCGGAGGATTAAGCTGACTTTATTAAGACATTGACGGTCCCAGTCTTGCTCTACGACGCCGGGGCATGGACAATATATATATAAAGCCGATGAAAAAGCTCTTGGTCTTTCCGAGAAAAAAATTCTGTGTGCGATCTTTGATCCTGTTTGCATTGATGGCGATTGGAAAAGAAAAATCAATTACGAACATGAGTCTAGAAAGGCGCTTACAGATCCAACGCTTAAAATGGCTATGCTAGGTAAAGCCCATGGACAATTCAGCTCCCGCCCGAAGATTCTTCTAGTCTCAGCCTGTGTGAGACCGCAACAGAGGACGTCCACGAATAAAGAGGCGCACACAGATGGAGAGCTCCAAAATCAAGTTGGTGTGCTGGAGATAGCTTACGAAAGATTATGTTTACAGGCAAGATTGATTGAGGATAATGTCCTTAAGAAGAAGAAGCTAATTGGACCCAGTCTCCCATATGTATGACAACACAATTGTTGTCAATTTTGTGAAATGTGTTAATTTTCTACAAGCCGACTTTTTTTACGTTTAAAAAGTACACGATGCATCGAGCAATACGAACCATTTAAAACCTGCACTGGATTCGAGCAAGGTGATGCGTTGTGATGTGACGACTTCTTTCTGACGTTCTGGAGAAGATAGTGCACTGGGCAGGTGCAAACATGGAAGGAACTATCTTTTACAAATCAGTGCAACTGCTGCGTTACGCAGATGACATAAACATTGTCGGGCGTTTCCAGTGGGCCATAATGGAAGTAATAATAATAATAATAATGGCGGCGCTACAGTCCGAGGAGGACTTGGGCCTAGCTTCTCAGCAACCACTCGTGCTGTGCGTGCCATTGTTCTGTCACGAGCCGAGCCGGAGGGGTTTAATGCCGACTCCGAACGACGAGATTGAGAAGCTTTTTCTAGACAGTTATACTCTTTGAGCATTGTCAGTGACTCGAAAGAGGTGGAGCCGTGAAAAAATGTTTGATGTTTTTTTCGAGATTCGAACCGACGACCTCGAGCGTAGGAGTCAACCCATCTGCTCCCTACGCCACGGCTCCCCCGTAGTGGAAGCACCCACGGCGATTGGAGAAAAGCCAAAACAAGCTTGTCTTAAGGTAAATGAGGAGGAAACATAGCATATGTTGTCGAGTAAAATTCGATCCGTCGCTGATCATCCAGGACCAAATGTCACAATCGACAGTTACAATGTTGAGGTAGTTAAGGAGTTTTTCTACCTCGGGACAAACGTGAACCTCACACACTATGTCATCTTGGCGAAGATCCGCTGCTACTTTGATTTATTGAAACAACTTCGGTCAAACTCCTGACTCGAAGGACCAAAATCATGCTCAACAAGCCCTTATCCTACCAGTATTGCTATATAGAGTCGCAAGCTGGACGATAAGCATGAGTGCGCAGCTGATTCTTTGAGCCTTCGAAACAAAATTCACCTGATAGTAATTAGCTTTAACAAAACTCTTCAAAAAGACGTTAAAAGTGTGCAGACCATAACATAAATAAAAACATAAAAATTATCTTCAAAAGTCATACGATAAATGACATCTTCGAAACCGAGCCATTGGTACAACGCAACAGTGGACGTCCACTTTGTAAATGGCGGAGAAGGACCTCAACCAACTTGGTGTGCGGAACTTGGAGGAGAGGTTGCTAGAGAGGTTTGTTGATTGAGGCCCAGGTCCACCGCGGACTGTAGCACAACACAAAGAAGAAGAAAGGCACTCACCTGTGGAACCAACCATTTGAACAATTCCAAGACGTAAGCTTTGCCATCTGCATCGGCCCACCTTGGATCGGCCTGATTCAACCACGACAGAGTGAACGTTTCCCAGCCCAGCGTTGCAGGTTCCATGTAAATCATTCCACACCGTGACACAGTGGCCGGTGATGCCTGCGCCAAGTCCATCACCTCGAAGATCATTGACATTTCATTCGACATCGTCACCACCTCGCCTGAGGTTAGGCACAGCTTCTTGTTGTCATCCAGCACTGTGTTCATGTTCTCGATCCACACCGCGTCCACTGGACCATCAAATATGACCTAGGAAGCAAGACGTTTGTAAATCGATGAGGTCACGAGGGGAGAGAGTTCGCTCTACTCACCCACTTCCGATTGGGCGACGGATCGGTGGCGAAGTTCCGGAATATGGTTGCGACGATGCCGTCTGTCCATTCGTACGATATCGGATCAAAGGCCCCGTACAGCTGGTTCATGGTTATGGACTTGGGATTCACCACGCCCATTTCGACATCCTGATAGTAGGGACACGCCCCCGTCGCCTTAAGTCTGGACAAGATTTTTCCCAAGACAACCAGGGTCTTCGTTTTGCCAGCCATCGGGTCGCCGACCATCATGAACCCGTGCCGGACGATCATCATTTCGAACGTTTGGATGACCTTGGTTAGGAAGCTCTCCCTTGGCTGGAGATTCATTTCCGCACAGATCTCGTTGAAGGCGTTGGTTATGAGCTTATAGTCGGGAGTGGGAAGCACCACGCCGGGGAATAGATCCGAGATGATTCCCTCGAAGAGCGGCACGTCAAACGACAGGAACTTGGGCAAGTTCACGTCCAGCAATGACCGCAGGAGAAGTATGTCCTCGTTCTCGTCGGGGAACGCCTTCTTGATGTTGCCGCACGCTGAGAGCACACTCTTCACGGCTCTCATCCCGTAGTCGTAGTGATTCTGGGACGACAGCTGCTCCGAGCACAGGCGGTATGTGGTCACAATCTTCACCGCCAGATTCCTGGCATTCACGAAGCCAAAGGAGTAGAGGGAGATCTCCCCGATCATCGCGTAGTCGGGCACCATCATGGCCACCGAGCGGAAGAGGACCTTCAAGTTGTCCGGCAGCTCCGATCGGCCGGCGTAGCCCGGGTTCATGGTGATGCACACGTAGCAGGCCGGGTTGAGGGTGAGTTCGGTTCCCTCGAAAATGAACTTCACCTGGTTGGTCCGCACCGCTTGGATGATGCAGAGGATTTGCTGCGCCACCACAGAGAGCACTTCGAGCTCGATGCGATTGAACTCGTCGAAGCAAGCCCAGGCGCCGCATGAAGCCAGTCCCTTGAAGAACTTCCCCATCGCCTTGTAGTCCAGGCCGTCCGAGCAGTTGAACACCTTGCATTGCACTGCCAACGCCTTGGCCAGGTCCTTGGTAGTTTCGGTTTTCCCCGTCCCGGCGGGTCCCTCCGGAGCGCCGTTCAGGTGCAGCTGATACGCCCCCACCAAGGTGCGATAGCAGCGATCAGTCAGCGGGGTTATGACCAACCGGTCTGAGTTCCCCAGGTATTCGTTGGCATACGGCACTGTGGCGTTGATGATCCTCACCAGGGTGTCGTCGTCCTCCCAGTAGTACCTGAGTTGGGACAGCCAACTGAAGTCGTTCTCGCTGGTGACCCTCGCACTGATCAGCTCGGCGATCACATCCTTAGCGTGCACGTTGATCACAATCAGCGACTTGATGGTTATCCGTCCGAGGTTGGATATGTCCTTCCGGCGGATCAGCGCAACGATGGACGTCAGATCGCGGTTCTGCTCGACAAGGAAGCCCTCCATGGCTTGAGGCTCGTCAGAGCTCAGCCTCTGGTGCACACTGGCGGCCCAGTAAATTTGACTGACGCACAAGACAACCATTTGCGGCCAGGAGATCACCCACGTGTGGTGATCGTTCTCTACGTAGTCGTGGTAGCTCATCTCCGTCTGGTAGCGCACTGCGGCCAGCATTTCCCTTTCCACGCCGACCAACCACTTCTCGACGCTCCCTCCAGCCTCAGCCGTCGAAACGGTGTCCACGAACTTGATCACCTCCCTGTCGGAGCTCATCATGGACAAGACGTTCAGCCCCTCGTCGAATTCCAGGCGGTAGATCCCCTCGAAGCACTTGCTCAAGTGGGGCTGCACCCTCAGTGGGTCCTTGGTCTCCGACAGAATCTCGAGCATCTCGTCGTTGGACAGGAAGAAGAACCTGGGGAAGTACAGCCTCTTCTTCTCCAGATAATTGTTCACGCCGTTCGTGATGTCTTCGAGCAGCTCGACGGCCTTCTCCACCGACTCCAGCATCCCGGGCGCCGGGCCCGTTTCCATGACCAGCGGATTCCGGAGGATCATTCCCATGTTCCGCTTGAACGTCTGATCCACCATCGCGAACAGCCGCCCCTCCTCGGGCATCTGCGCGATGATATCCTTCGACGAGAATATCGGGATCAGGTAAAGGTAGTTCGCCTGCACTTTGCCCCACTGCTCCAGGGTCCTGTTGACCCGCGTCAGTTTTTCATACCACGCCAGCACCTCCTGCTCGCAGGGCTTCATGAAGGCCGATCCTCGCATGGACAGCGTCTTCAGAATGTGATCGTCGAGCAGCGCCTGAATCTCGTCCATATTCGAGAGGATCTGCACGCCCGTCTCCTTGTACGGTCCCGTGGGGAAGGATATCGTGTCCCACTCGCGGATCATAGCCACCAAGTTGTTCTGCAACTGGAGCTCCTTGTTGGCGCTGATGCTGATTATCTCAAAGCTGTCCATCTTGGAGTCCAGCTTGAAGTTGATTATTTTCCGAAGTGTAGTCCCAGCGTCTGGGGTCATGGTGAAGCCGGCGATGTCGGACATCTCCAGCCAGTGACGTTTGCGAAGCGCCGGATTGCACATAACGTTCACGATGAACACACCCAAGCGGAAGTCCTTGATCCAGTTCAGCATTTTCGCGCACAGCTTGATTGGGACGGGGTGTTTCTCTGGATCGGGGTCTTCTGTTTGGCCCTGATAAGGAGAAAAAAAATGAAATCAGTTAGGCAGCTCGAAACAACAGATGAAAAAGGGAAATGGCGTTGTGTAAGTTTAAGATCTTGTGGAAAATGGAATAGAAGATGCCAACCGAATGCGAGTGTTTTATAGAAAAGATGCATACTGCAGTATCTTCAACTTGGAAAAAGCCAACTATAAGAGAAGAACGAAATCTTAAAGTTTGTGAATCTTTCTTCGTGCGTCTTCTTCTTAGGTCTCGATCAAATGTGCAGCAATACACGATCCATAAAAGCGTGCAGAAATACACAATGAAACAGACGTGCAGTAAATTTTGACATCTCGTCCCATTAGTTTGCTATTATTGTAAAAACTGACAATTGATTTCGGGAAACAAATTTTATTTGCAATGGATGTAAGAAGGCGTAATGAATTAAAGAAAATAACTGTTTTGTTATTTCTTTTGAATTCATTTCATTCCTCTTCCATTTTTATTTTCGTAGTCGAATTCAACTTGTAAACTGCCACTAACATGAAACCGTAAATCACAAAATTGTACCAAATTGTATCTTCCTGATCTACTACATATGGATTGCATCAAAAACAATAAAAAAAATAAACAAAGACAACCTTGCATCAATGCGTGGCCGTGCAGTAAACACAGTAAGGCCATAATTTATGACATTACTGCATGGATTTTGATGCATGTCTAGGGCCGTGTACCATTTACAGAAATTGGGGTCCCCAACCCTTTGGGACGTCGCTGCAAACAAGAAATGGGGAAAAAATGTCGGATCTCTCTGTTACATCAACAGTTTGGTTAAAGTCCAAAGGTGGACTTAACAGGTCTGTCTGCCACAGCCCCCTTTTCCAGCTTCCCGAAATATTCGGAGCTCAAGTCTGAAGGATCTCTCCGAGACATGGTTGGGATCTTTAGAATAGAGATGGCGACGGATGAATTTTTGAACGTCGGCGCTACCGACACCGGATATATCCGAATCCGTTTGTCTCGGGGCTGTTATTATCATTATACACTCATGGCTAGACTCATGTCGAACGCATAGCTCTAACCCAAATAATCTTAGACTTGTCAGACAACGCAACAGAGGATATCCACTTTTAAGTTGATGCACCGAAGTGGAAACATCGACAAACTATTTATGCACAACTGAGCAAATTAGCGATAGAAGATAGAGAGACTTGTTCGTGGAGTCCTAGGTCCACCGCTAGGACTGCAGCGCCACAAGAAGAAGAATCTTCTATTACTCCCAAGACAAAATCTCTTGTACCGCCTCGTAGTTACCATGAATTGAACCTAAGGATCACTTAAGTTAAGACACTATGGAACCTACACAGCAGAGTTGCAACGAAGGACAAAGAATGCTCTCGAGCTCTCAATCAGCTAAGGCCCGAGAAACGCATATATCAAGGTTCTCAGGAAAACGAAGAACGAAAGCACCAGATGTATTATGTTTCAAGTTTGGTGTTTTTTCGGAAATCGAACCGACAACATCGAGCGTAGGAATCGACGCACCTACCCATTATGCCACGGCTCCACCTCTCTCGAGTCACTGACAATGCTCAAAGAGTATAACTGTCTAGAAAAAGCTTCTCAAAAATCGCCGTTCGGAGTCGGCATTAAACTGTAGGTCCCCTCCGCTAGTGAGAGAGTGGTTGCTGAGAAGGTAGGCCTAGGTCCACCTCGGACTGTAGCGCCGCCATTATTATTATTATTATGTTTCAAGATATTACCGAATAGTAAAACGTTCATGCCAAAGTCGATCACAGTCGGTGATGATGAACTGAGTTAACTCTATGGTTTAATAACAGGTTGAATATAGAAGAAGATTCAACCCAACCTAAACAGTGACATCGGCCTGATCAGGCATCTACGAAAACTGCGAGGTCGACCAAAATTTCAATGTCAGACAGAACGTTCTACCCAATTAGGACGGAAAGAATCAAGAATTCCGAACTGGTGAAGGTCAAGACGGCAGTTGGTCGTCATGAGACGTTGACAGTGATTAATACGGAGGCGATAAAATTGTATTTGGTGTCAAATGAGAGCCGGAGCTAAGTTGTTCATGTGGACTATTATACACGGCATATCCATCTTAGGCGTTGGATCCGTTGACGCTTGGCTAGACCCATGTCATTGACAACGCTTCGGCCTGAATAATCTTCGACTCTGAGCCTATTCCTCGACGCAACATTTGAGTTGAAGCACCTAAGAGGAGAGAACGACTTCAACCAGGTGTGCTCAGTTGGACAAAGCTGGAGAAAGATCGTGCTAGCTGGAGAAGTTCAGGTCCACTCCGCACTGTAGCACCACAAGAAGAGAAAAAGAAGTTAAATATACCGAAATTTATGCAAACATTAAGCAGGTCAAGAAACTCCTAATGCAATATACCCGAAAGAGGTTCGAGGCATGCCTCAAAATCAGCAAGAACAACCTCCGTATCCTAACAGGTTTCCTAATGGGGCACTGTAGACTCAGGAAGCATCTAAGGGAACTAAGGTTGTCTGAAGAAGGCCTCGGCAGATTTTGTGGAGAATTGAATGGAATTCCAGAACATATACTGGGATTTTGTGAAGCACTAGCCCACAAAAGAAAAATATGTCTGGGCAAGTACCTACTATCAGAAGAAAAAATTTAATCACTAGAACCATCTCTTAGGCTTAGAGAGAATACTCTAGAACAGATTTCTATACCTATGCGCAATAGGAGTGCATTACCCTCAATCAACTTTGAAAAGAATTGTATTTGAAGAGAACTCGTAAGAGAGCAAAGGTATCAAAAAGGGGTTATAATAGATCTAAAGGTTGCAGTGCCGTCAACAAAATGGGAATACCTGAAACGTCAAATCTCAAAATTGTACAAAATTGTACAATCTTGCTGATCTACTACAAATGGCTTGGATCAAAATTAGAAATAGAGGCGCTTGCATTAATGCGTAAACCCATGTTTCGACTTACACATAAAGTCATGTTCTATAAATTGATTGCAAGCATTTCGATGCACGTCTGTTTTTAGACTTACTCTTATCTTCAAATGGTGAATCCTGGGGTCGAGTAGGTTAGGTTAAGTTAGGGGGCACTTACCAGCACACTTAGACAATGTTGGTCCATTGTGATACCCGCAGTCAGAATACTACCACCGATCGACCGCTCGAATGATAGTGCCGTTAATTTGATCCCACCGGCAGATAACGACTGGACCAGATTGAAAAACCGAATAAAAACGTATTAATTTTGCTTTCACTAGGATTCGAACCTGGGACCCCTCTAACTTAGGGCACTTAACCAACTGCGCCATCCAGTCGTTAGTTTCAACTGGAAATGGGGTAACCAACGCAGTGGGACGTCGTTGTAGGCTGCAAGCGAGAAAGGGGGAAAAGGATTTCGGATCTCTCTGTAATAACTGGGGTAGAGTTTGGTAGGCGACCATAGCTGCGTTTAACATGGTTTTTGTGGCACAGCCCCCTTTCGACACATTCGGATCTCGGGTATGGTGGAGATCTTTAGAATGGCCGTTGATATATGAACGAATTACATTCGAACCTCTTTGTCTGTGGACTATTATTATTGAAGAATGTACAGGGACATGAGTCTACCCACGCGTCTACGATCTCAACGCTCAAGATTGTTAGGCCATGTAGCGTGTATGGGCAACTTGTTCCCGGCCCGAAAAGGACGTCCATCTTTAAGGTAGCTCACAAAAGTAGAAAGGAACCTCAACAAAATAGCAAAATTAGAGACAATTAGCGAAGGATGTGGAGTGTAGTGGGTAAGTGCGTCGACTCCTACGCTCGATGTTGTCGGTTCGATTCCAAAAAAAATGCCTGACATTTTTTCACGGCTCCACCTCTTTCGAGTCACTGACAATGCTTAGAGAGTATAACTGTCTAGAAATAGCTCAATCTCGCCGTTCGGAGTCGGCATTAAACTGTAGGTCCCCTCCATTCGTGAGAGAACAATAGCACGCACAATACGTGTAGTTGCTGAGAAGTTTGGCACAGGTCCACCTCGGACTGTAGCGCTGCCATTATTATTATTGCGAAGGATCGCTCTAGATGAAGAAGCTTATTAATTGAGGTCCATCACTGGCTGTAGCACCATACAAAGAAAAAAAAGAAGGAAAAGCAAGTACCACTCAATAAAGAATGTTCCATGACTTACCCGAAATTTGCAGACGGGATCACCAACAAGGTCCTGTTTCACCTTGTTCCGAAAGAACTTCTGATTCCTCAAGAACTCCTTGTAGTACTCATCCGTCTTCTCCTCAACGAACTTCGGTTCCAGATACTCAAACGGCCCGTCCATCCACACGTAGTAGTGCCTCACCCAACTGATGCAGATTCTGGAATCAAAGACCAAATCCACGCCATCACAGACTCAGTCTCGAAGCACGCATACCTACTTCATCAGGGCGGCAAATGGAAGAATGAAATCCTTGAGAATATTTATGGTCGGATACTGCGTCTGCGGGATCTTGTAGAGCTTCTCCTCCTTGTTGATCCACTTGATGTAGTCGTCGAACACCTTCAGCTGGTCCATGAAGTTCTGCAGAATGATGTAGTAGGATCGGAACTTCTCGATTTTGCACATGTCGTTGATGATTGTCATCTGCGGGATGAAGTCCAGAATGTCCTCGTTCAGCTTGGCAACAACCCCCTGCAGGTGCTCCTCGAACATGAACTTGTACTGCTCGTGCTGAGAGGCGTTCATGTCGAACACCTCCTGGATGTCGCGCAGCCAACTGATTGTGTGCACGGTCAGATCGATGTGCTCCTCCGTCATTTCGGTCAACGACACCAAGTCCGTGGAGATTTTAAGGCAGTACTGTATCTGGTTCCGGAGATCATTCATGTGCACGTTCTTCACCCAAATCATGTACTCGGCGCCCTCGAGAAGCTCCTCCGTGGAGCGGGGTATCTTCAGTGCCTTCGCCTTGATGCCCTCGAAGGTGTCGCAGATGCCCTGCTCCGTGCGCATGTGCTCGATGACGATGTGCTCCGTGATGCGCAGGATCAGTGCGTCTGCGATGTTTCGCAAGCTGGTGATGGCTGGCGTGATGATTATCAGCGCCGGCTGATAGAACTCCCTGCTCGGTTCGCTCCGCAGCATGTCGATGTACTTGAAGTACGTCTCAATCTGCTTGAAGTACTCGTCGAAGGTGCGCGGCCTCCCCAAGAACTCGTCCAAGTCGTCGCGGATCTTCCGGCTGTAGAGGCAGAAGTACTTGCACTGGAATCTCTTGAGGAACTTCTTCACCGGCACCCAAGTGCGGAGAATACTCTTGCACAGTTTTTCGGAGTACTCGCGGAAGAAGGTTTTGTTCAGCTCGATGGGCAGGAACTCGCCGCACTTGCCCGCCAGGTAGGGATTGATTTGCGGTCTAAGCGGCTCCAAATCTTTGGCTACGTTCGCTATATCCCGGGCAATGCACATGAACCCCTCCTCGATAGTCTCGTAGCTTGGATTGAAGTCGATGCACTCCCGAACCTCGTCGTACTCCAGGTTGATCTTGAACTGAGGGATCTTCTGCGGGCTGCCGCACATCTCCAGCAATGCATCTAGGGTGCGGATTTTCAAGTTGTTTATCTGCCGATTCATCAGGCCTTCGATGCAGTTGAAGGCCCTTGTCCAGCCCTTCACCGGAATGGTCCGCTTTCGGTAGTGCTTCCGTATGATGCGCACCAACCGGGGATACCAGTTCCAGCGGATGAACGACGTCTTCTTCTCGATGTCACCCTTGCACGCCTTCACGTACGAGTTCAGGGTGATCGTTTCGAAGTCCTTGCTGAGGTATATGTAGTCACTCCTCCCGAAATAATGGATTATTTTGGGAAAATCTGTCTCGGACGCCGACAGGATCACCCGAACAAACGGGAACACGATCAGCAGTCTCTCGTTGAGTTTCCTTCGATTCACGAGGAACACATCCGCATGCCGCTGCGTACGGCCGGGATATTTGAATCTAAAGTCCGGTCTGAACAAGTTGAACTCCTCGGGGTCTTCGTCCTCGAACTCCGGATGGACCAGGATCTTCTTCATGCTAAACACCTTCATCAGCCTGTCGAAGTCGGTGTGCACCTCCTCCATGTACCTACTCACCAACTCTGGATTCTTGGCCTTGAGAGAGCTCGGAACGTAGCTCATTATCTTCAGTTCGATGGTTTTTAACATTTTTGGAACTGGAATCTGTCTCACATGGGTTCGCAGCTGGCCGATGTAATGCTCCTCCCGCTCGGGTCGTATGGGCTCCAAATAGATGCCTGCTCTGCGGGCCATTTTGATCTTCTCCTGTGCGGCCTTCTGCTTGAGGTACGCGAAGTGCCGTCTCTCCTTCACGTCCGATAGGCGGAATTTTAGAAGTGGATTCCTGGTGTACTCCTCATCGTCGTACATGGACAAGTCACACGGCGGCTTGTGGAGGCGTTGCAATTTCTTCGTGAACATTTTATTGTTCATTTTGATGTTTCTGTTTTTATATTCGTTTTGATTGAAAGTTTACATCAGTTTTTCGAGGAAATCAAGTGAGTTGACTCAGGAAATTGTTTTGTTTTTTTGGAAGGGAACACAACTTGTTGTAGCAACGATTGTGTTTCCAAACAAAGTGCGAACGGCATGTTTACTGTTGCCAGGCTAATATTCCAGGTTTATTTAGCAACACTAGAGGGTGGTGCTGATTAAATAAATTCAAATATTTCTGAAAATCATCCGACAAGTCCATCGCCTATCGTTTTTGGACCATATAAGCACTAGGAAGGTTTACATAGAAGTCAGATCTGAATAATCGGCTATAGCATATAACCAGAAAGACAAATTCGGACTGTAATTTAGCGAGCCTGATGAGAGTGTCTTTTAGACCTTATTTCAACCATAGTTACCGGGTGTACCCTAGATCATTGCCTCAGAAAAGACTAAAAATAAACCTCCCTGCAATTTGTTTTTTCGTAGTATGGAGATGCTGGAGATTTTCTTACGTCTCAGCCCAGTGTGACTCTACCTGCGCTAAAGCTACCTGCCATCCTTGACTGTACCAGGCATGCTGCTTCCAATCTTAAAAACCAACTAGTTTTGCGACCGCGATATTCTTCTACTTTTTTTGTGGCGCTAGAGTCCGCCGTGGAGCTGGGCCTCAACCAATAGATCTCTCCGGCTAGCATGATCTTTAGCTAGCTGTTGCCAATTTCGCTATTAGTTTTCGCCCCGTGATGAAGTTCGCCAGACTGAGACTGCGCGGTCTATTTGGTTGACGGTTCGACAAACCGGGAATCACCAGGTTGCTGTGTGGATTCTTTTGCAGGGAAATCTAGTGCCGTATTACAAGCTGTCACAAAGTCCGTGAGCCGTTGTCTGTTGTGGAGATAGGGCTTTGTTGTTCTGCTTACCGATTGAAGTCTCCTAGTACGATCTTAACATCATTCTCCGAACAGGCTTCGTAGGTCCCGTCTGAGTACTTACTTTACTTAATAGGCCTACGACCCATGTAGGGTCTGAGCCTGATAAATCGCTGCCTTCCATCGTTGACGGTCCTGGGCACGCTGCTTCCAGTCGTCAAGTTCAAGCTGTCTTACGTCCGCGATGACTTGGTCTTTGTACCGGAGGTTCGGTCTTCCTCCTCCTTCTCGAACCAGGAGGCTCGGACTCGAAGACCCTCTTAGCTGGAGCGTTGTTGTCCATGCGCTCGATGTGGCAGAGCCAGTGCAGTCGACGGATTTTTGCCTTCCGGACTACATCCACATCCTGATACAGCTCATAGAGTTCGCGGTTGTGTCTTCTCCTCCATTCGCCTTCCTCGCAGACGGGACCATATATCCGACGTAGAATTTTTCTTTCGAAGGCACCAAGAATCAGCTCCGCAGTTCTGCTTAGTGTCCAGCTTTCGGCTCCATACAGAAGGACTGGCAGAATAAGAGTTTTGTAGAGCATGATTTTGGTCCTTCGAGTCAGGAGTTTTGAGCCCAGTTGTTTTGACAAACCGAAGTAGCATCGGTTGTCAAGGGCGATTCTACGTCGGATCTCCACTGTGATGTCGTTCGTGGAGTTCACGTTTGCCCCGAGGTAGACAAACTCCTTCACTACCTCAAAATTGTGGCTGTCGATAGTAACGTTTTGTCCTAAGTGGTGTGCGGCGGATCGTTTCTTGCTCGACAGTATATATTTCATCTTATCCTTATTGACCTTAAGACCAGCTCGTTTCGTCTGTTCTACGCCCCGTCTAAGAGGTCATTGAAATTCTCTTTGATGGAGTATTCAGTCTGTGTCGGTAGAGGCCTGTTCTCATATGAAGCTGGTGTTGTAGAATCTGCCTTAGATGCGAATCGCAACATAGCGATCGCTTATCGGGTTTATTATCGTCCGCTTTCGCAAGACGAATCCCCATCCCAAGTGCAACTATTATAACTGTCGCACTCTTTTTGTCTTATCATACCCGTTCCTATTCAGCGTTCCTCCTGGATCGCAGTAATATCCGCATTCTATTGCGTGAGGATGTGGGGAGGTGCGTCGACTCCTACGCTCGCTGTTCGATTCCCGAAAAATCATCTAAAAATTATTTCACGGCTTCACCTCTTTTGAGTCACTGACAATGCTCAAAGAGTATTACTGTATAGAAAAAGCTTCTCAATCCCGCCGTTCGGAGTCGGCATTAAACAGTAGGTCCCCTCCACTCGTGAGAGAACAATAGCACGCACAACACGAGTGGTTGCTGAGAAGCTAGGCCCAGGTCTACCTCGGACTGTGGCGCCGCCATTATTATTATATTGCGTGAAGATATTTTTCAATTAGTAAGCGATTAGTGAGCTCCTTTGCGAGTTTAAAATGGCCTTGCATTCCAGGAGCACACTCGCCAATCATATTCCTTTTTTTCTATAATTCCAAGGCAATTTGATCTGATCTGACATAGACGGTTTATGAACCCTCTGTACAAACGTCTGTATGGTCGAGATAAAGTGATGTCCTTCCGCCTTTTTCGGCGCTGCATTCACCTCTCAACGTTTGCCGTAGAGACTATCCAAAGGGCGCCGTGTGGCTGCATGCGAACTTCACCTAAGCCAGGACTTGCCCCCCAACGTTATTTATTAAATTAACATCAAAAATCCCTGCACTTTATGAGAATAGTTCATGTATCTTTTGGAGATGATTTCGGGATGGTCAGTAAATCATTGGCCTTCATTAGCAGCATGATAAGCAACATAATTTTACTGGCACCACTTTTTTAGATTGTCACTTGTACGCTATCGACACGACGTTGGACCCAATTTTCGAAAAAGCAGCCACAGATGATACCACTAGCTTAATTGCGATACCAAACATTGCTCGTTGGTAACCATTACTCCTCTTTAGTGTCTGACGGATGTTAGGTTGAATAAACGTGGAGGTAGACAGACATTCGTAGAATACAAAATTTGTCTACATGAAGACCATCTTCCGACCATGTGTACCTTCATATCCTAGCCTCCTTATTCGAGAAGATTAAGAACATTGACATTCGCCTAACCAAGAAATATCACGAAATAAATACCGATTTCATTAACATTTTTGGGCGCCGTGGCCGTGTGGGTTCGTGCGTCGACCCATGCGCATTAGACTTTCACAGTCTAGGTTCGAAACCAAGTTCAGACAAACAATTTTTCAAAAAAAAAAAAAAAAAAATTGTTCGCGGCCCCACCTCTTTCGAGTCACTGACAATGCTCAAAGAGTATAACTGTCTAGGAAAAGCTTCTCAATCTCGCCGTTCGGAGTCGGCATTAAACTGTAGGTCCCCTCCGCTAGTGAGAGAATGGTTGCTGAGAAGGTAGGCCTAGGTCCACCTCGGACTGTAGCGCCGCCATTATTATTATATTATTAACATTTTTAAGCTTGGAAATGTTTTAGAACCAAAAGTCTGCATCATAAATCAATCATATTGACTGCCAGATGTCTGGCAACGAACTCCTTCCACCGCCAGTGGCCTGCATCCATTCCTTGCTAAACGACTACTCATTGCCAATAATTTTCGAATGCAGGTCAAAGGTCAGGGACTAAAGTGCCAACTGAAATAAAACAACACAACTTAACGATTCAATAATTCTCTGTATTTCACATAGATAATGACAAATTTTGTGGATACAAACTATTCTTGTACACATTCGGGAATAAACTTTGATAAAACGTAGAAAAGAGTTAACTTAATAGAGAGAATAACCGTATTCTACTTAAGTTTCAATTCTTGTTATTTGATAAAAAAATAAAACAACGAACATTTCAATCGAATAAAAGTCTGAACAAAACATGAATGTGTGTAGTCTTGGAATACGTATATTTACAAAAGGTCTGTCATTCAGTGGTGATCGCATAACTGTAGCTGAGCAGAACTGAAGATGATCAACAAACATATCCTAGGGTTATCACAAATTATACAATTTTACACATGTTCTCCTGAAATTCCCTCAGCAAAGTGAGTCCATAACGAATTGTTATCATTTAAATGTTAGCAAGTACTTAGCTACTTGTGACGTAAGGTGAATTCTTGTGTGAGTGTTACTTTGTTCATATCTAAGACTATTTAAGTAGATAGGTATATAATTGTTGTATATTTACAAAACAGCAAAATGCAGCGTACTATTGATTTTCAAAACAAAAGTGTTATCACTTAAACTAGATTTTGTTTGCTTTTAATATCATCAATTACCGATTCGATTGCAGAGGCACCCTGTAAGTGTGTGGAGAATTGCTAGCTGGGTATAGCGTGGGGCCGGGATGCAGCAGCAGCAGACTGCAGGGAATACAATTCGCACTTACACCTGGGATCAGTGGTCGCTGCTTGTGTATTATGTGTCGAAGTGGAGAACGTATTCTTTAAGCGGACCCGGTAGGTTAAGGCGATTAATGTTTTGTGCTAGTTTCTTGTTGAGTGCCTCGTATATCGCCACCCGGCAGAGTTGCTTCAGGCTGCGGGGCTTTCGATAGAGCAGCGATATGAGCGAGATGAGTTGTTCGGTCTTTTTACTAGGTACTTGAGCAACATAGAAATTGTGCAGTGACTTGAGGCAATTGTACAGCGGATCGTGCTGCATAGTGAGGAAGAATAAATGAATGATGCGAGTGAACGTGAGCTCGGGATCGTTGAGGATGAACTCCTTTTTCGTGATGAGTATGATATAGTAGAAAAGTATAAATCTGGAATTTGTGCGGAATGAATTGCGAAAGTGATCGCCAAGATGTTGACGGGAACACGATGCTCCGGCTGCGGGGCCACCTGCTACACCGACACCGTTGGCAGCACTAACTGGTACATCATCGGGGGAGGGATTTGCGTGGCACAGTCCTTCGCCAAAGTTGGCTATTTCATTGGAGAAAATTGTGCTCCCTGGGGTGGATTTCCCGCTGAGCACAATGTTGGGATCTGCGCCATACTGGATCAGGGTGAGGGTTAGTTCGTAAATGCACTGCATGTCGGGGCATGTTCGGACATTTTGCACCATATCCATGACCGCTTGCAAAATGTGCGGGTACGTCAGGTTGCAGTCTAGGCCGTGCTGCAGCAGGAGCAGCAGTATGTTCTTGATGAAGTCAAAGTTTGTTCGTTTCTGCACATCACAGTTTAGGGTGAAGTTCTCGCTCACGGTAAAGACCAGCACGTGCAGCGGTGTCAAGTTCGAGCGGTACGAGCAGTTGGGATTTGCTCCGTGTTGCAGAAGAATCCGCATGCAATTCAAGTAACAAACCTGAAATGGAGAGCGAAACAAGGAGAGGTTCAATCACTTTTCTCGAGAAACGATTCGTTCGCCTCACTTACCTTCATTGAGTGAGTGAAATGATGAAGTTGATCCTTGTTAATCAGCGGTACTAAGCAAACCATTATAGGCACAGAACCATCACGCCCCACGATGTTTGGATCGCCTGAAAAGAAACAGTCGGCATCAAATGGAATCCATAGGCTTCTGTGGTCGCGTCGCTTACCATCTTCTTTGATTAGCATGCTCAGCAGCTCAAAGCAGACCTCCCAATCTCTGACGTGTCGGAAGACGCACGCCAGAGCACTATTCCCCGCCTGATTGATTGAGCTCTTTGCACCATTTTGCAAGAGGAATCGCACCAAATGCAGGACATCCCATTTACTCCATTTATCGTATCCATACCTGTTTGGAGGGTGTTTTTGTGTTTTAAGAGATGACTGAGACTTTGGGAGGATTCTTGCCTTACCTGGCTTCTTCTAGCGCATATCGAACGATAAGTGCGTGAAGTGGGGTATTGCCTAATGAATCCGGCTCATTGATCAGTTCCTTACATCCACGCTCTAATAGAATTCGTAAGGTACTCAGTGTATCCTCGGCGGACTTGCGTGCCGCAAATATAACTGAAATGAGTTAAAAGAAGGAACAGTGATGAGACCTCGTAAGAAGCAGATTCTATTCCGTCGTCCTTTGAACGCATCCCTTTCGTTTTTGATTAATTTTCCGGCTTAAGCCTCGACTAACGACTGGATGGCGCAGTTGGTTAAGTGCCTGCCCCAAGTTCGAGGGGTCCCACGTTCGAATCCCTGTGAAATCGGGTCCCAGGTTCAAATCCCAGTGAAATCGAATCTGGTCCAGTCACCATTTGTCGTTGGGATAAAATTAACGGCACTGGAGTAGGTTGCAACCTGGCAGTACAAGGGACTAGTTTTTGAGTCTGTGTGCTCCAGTGTAGTGTTTCAAAAAATCTCCGACAAAAAAAAAACCCTCGACAAGTTGAAGGAATGTTTCCTCCTCACGCCAACTGACATAACCTCAGACTTACCAACATGCAAGAGTGTCATTTGTTGAGTGCACGTCCGCACCGTTGTCACCGCCCCATGTTGGATTAGAAGCTCTAGAAATCTACCCTCGTGAAGAACAGCCTGATGAATCGGATAGTACTCGTCCTTAATCAAATTAATTTCCTCAGTTCTCGTTATCACCAGCTGTTGGACACAATTCCATGCTCCTCGCTCGCAGGCCAAATGCAAGAGCGGTTTCTTCAC
The DNA here is from genome assembly GCA_930367185.1 of Myathropa florea. Lineage (NCBI taxonomy): Eukaryota > Metazoa > Arthropoda > Insecta > Diptera > Syrphidae > Myathropa > Myathropa florea. The sequence goes on from OV884004.1 coordinate 85,528,851, forward strand.
ACGGAACGGTATCTGCAAGAAATCACATTGTTCACCACCGGGAATCTGTACACCTCACGCATATCCTACCCAAGGGTCTTCCATTTTTTGAGAAAGTATATTCAGAACGTTTATCTGATCTCCATCGATGGCGTAGCACACAGAGTTCTGCAGCTTTGTGCTGAATCGATCGCATACACCGACCTCCTCTTGGTTACCACGGTATTTGCCACTCTCTTCACAGTTGTGTGAATGTGTCCCTGGGTAGCACAGTCTAGCCTCCGTGTCGATGCGCGCACCGTGTTTGAGAAGCAGCTCCACACACTCTTCATACCCCTTGAGGCACGCTATATGCAAGGGAAGCGAGCATGGCGATCGATTTACGTCCGGTCGGTGTCGATGCAGCAGCCACTTGGTGAGGTCAATATGATTCAACCCCACACTGCGCTGCAGGATATTGTAACCGCACTCATCGTGAATTATCAATATGTTTTCATTCTGAAAGAAATCCACAAGTAAGGTCAACCTCCGTCTCAGGTGAAGGCAAAAAAGGCAAAAACAAAACTACCTTTGGGATCTGCAAGAGAAGACTCTCAAGGGTATGAATTGAAATCTTCGGATTAGCACGCAGGATCTCAAATATTGTCTGAATCTTTTCCTCAGTGGCCTTTGATACCTTATGACCGTCACGATGGGAGAGCAGCGCACTTCCAGACCTAAACACTTGACTCACGGAGCCGCCCATTTTTCACAAATATATTTCATAATCTTCTCAATTGAATTCTACACAAATAAATCAAGCATAACACCATTCAATTGAGAGAGAATCATCACGGTACACCACCAATCGGACACGACCAACCTGTGCGCTGACCAATGTGATGGGAAAATTCATATGCACCACGATCGCATACAGTTCATATTTCAACTCATTTGGTATGTTATGAATGTCTTCTAAATAATTATATTATTTTTTTTTCTTCAGATACAAAATTTATTTATAAAAAAATCAATAAAACTGTTCTCGTAGTTTTGTTTACAATCAGCTGAGTTAATTGGGCGATTTCGGATCTCACGGCCACATTCTCGCACGTCCGTACTGCCAGAGAGAGGTGGTTTTTATTTGTTGTATATTTTTAGATCAACGGAGTTACAACTACGTCAATTGATTTACTGAGATTTTTTTTTCACTTTTTCTTTCTTCTTGTTTTCAAATAAATCTTAATTATATTCTTTTTTTCATCTCGCCTTTTTTTTCTTCTTTCAGATCCTACTGACTGTGTGTGACAATTGCAGAAATACGTCAATCGAAGTGTCAAACGCTGGAAAAACAAAAAACAAATAATGGTTTGGAATGCATTGGATTGAGGTCGGCGGTTGTGTTCAGAAATTAAATACTTTTTTTTTGATTCAAATAATTATGTCAGTGAATGAGAATTGCTGTCTTAATATTCATAAATATAAATAAATAAAAATATATTTCCGTCCTATATTAAGGAAGTCGCTGCATGTTTATTTATTTATTTATTTTTGCTTAATGCAAGCGAATTTAGACAATCTAACTTAATAAACTAAACTTAAGAACTAAAACATAACTTATGGGAAAGAAGAGCGAGTCTTAAAACTATTTCGGAGGGATGAAAGTAGACCTTAGGTAGTTGGAATTGGTGCTAAAGGAGACTAGTTCGAGTAGCCGGGGGTAATCTGTGTGACCAGTAAGTAGTTGGTGGAGGAAGAGTAAGTCTGCAGTTCCACTACGGTTTTCAAAAGTTTTAGGCGAAGATCGCGAAGGGCGAAACGTAAGAATCTGCGCTGGACGCCTTCTATACGTTGGATGTGAACAAAATAGTAGGGGAACCAGACCAGACTGGCATATTCAAGAATGGGTCTAACGAAGGTGACATACATGTTTTAAGTCTTATTTCTTTAACTCAAAATGTCGTAAGTTAGGGAAAACCACAAAGAAAAACAAAACTTTATCCAAACTTTACTCAGATAATCGGTAATCCACTGATTAATTCCCCTGGCCCATCGCGAAATAAGCACGTTTCAATTTTTGCCGCCTTGTTTCACGTAAATTTTCTTAATTAGCGTCGATTGATTTCTGCTTGAAGTAGTTTAAAGGTGCTCACATGTATTCACACAGACGTTAGAAATACAAGAAGCTGTCAAAACAACTGACAGCTTTCTTAAAGGCCAACTATAATAGCCGTTTGAAAACGTAAGCTTATGTCGAAAGTGACCGGAAAGAAGCTTCTTAAGAAAATCGTACAAAACTCAGTCAAGACCAACACTAGAGGTGCGATCTTCGAAAAGCCCGTGCCAGTAGTTGCATAAGCGAATTACATTAACGTGATTGGTTGAGCTGAAAATGCAGTGGTTTGCTGGTATGAACAGAAGAAGAAATGGTTCGAAACGTAGAATATACTGTCATTTAGAAAAGACGCACAACATTAGTCAGAATGTCACAAGATGCAGCTGCAATGTTTAGGTTGTAGACATCATCTACCTTTGCTTCGGGCTTAACGGCACGAATAACGGAAGACCAAGCCAAAATTGTACAAGACATTAATCTCTCCAGTCCTGCTCCACGGCCCAGAGGCATGGCAATACCCATGGCGGATGGAGAAGCCCTAATCTTTTTAATTTCAAAGGAGAAGTTCTGTGTGCGATCTTTGGTCCTATTCGCGTTAAAGGCAATTGAGAAAGAATATTCAACCACGAACTCTCCGGGCTGTACAGCGACAGGCGTCTATGGATCCAGCACCTAAGATGGGTAGGTCTTGTGGAGAGCATGGACAACTTAATTACTTCCCACAGAATCTCTGACTCTGAGCCTGTAGGAGCACGCAGCAGAGGATTTTTAGGATTGCGGTGCTGCTAAAAAGAGACCAACAAAAGAAGTGGCTGTCTGAAAAGATTTCTTGGTTCAGGCTCGGGTCCACTTCAGACCACGCATCGTTAAGAAGATGGGATGGCGGAAATGAGCACGCTTACAAGAATTACAAGGTTTCTTCAACCTTGTACTGGAACAGACAGTGCGCAAAGCAGTCGTCAATACAGAAGGCACTGTCTTCAACAAATCCGTTCAGTTGCTGGGCTACGCAGACGACATTGACATCATAGGTCACTCCCAACGAGCCGTTATAGAAGCTTTGACGCGAACTCTACGATGAAATGTAGTCCAAAAAGCCAAAAAAAAAAAAACGATGACTACACTGGCTCGGCCACATCGAGCGAATGGACAATAACGCTCCAGCAAAAAGGATCTTCGAATCACAGCCCACAGGTTTGAGAAGAAAAGGAAGACCGAACCTCCGTTTCAAGGACCAAGCTATCGTGGATGCCAGAGCGCGTACGTAGAGAGTAATTCATTTCGCTCCCGCGTAAGTAGGTAAAAGTGGACGAACTTACCGAAACTTAGGAAAGTGGTTGTTATAGCTGCAGTGTATTGTTTTTGTATCTTAGCTAAGTTACCTGAGTTTTCTTAAGTTTCTGTGCGGTCATTATGTTTGGGCCTTAAAACTGAACGAACTGAGAGAAGCGGTTACCATGATCACAGTGTATTATATATTTATATTCCCTCAGTTGCTTCAGTTCAGCCATTATAGTTAGCCATTTATCCAAATACAAAGTAACATGAGTTTTGTGTTATAAATTCTTTCTTTAAAAAAAATGTATAATCTACGAACAACACCATTTTGAAACTCATTACATCTCATACCAGCTATTCCCAAACTCAGACGTCATGTTTCCGAAAAAATTGTGTTTGGCATCACTCTTGTACACGAAACGCTCTTTTTGACAGACATCTCTGCATATGGGAGTAAGCGAATTTCAGAAATTTTCGTAAACTCGCTATAAATAATACTACAAAATGGTAAGCTATACATAAAATTGCTCCTTAAAAATTCACAATTGTGACCTTAATGAGAATTCCTCAAAATATATCATATTTACCGTGCTAACATCAAAATAAATATTTCCTAACCTAAAAAACAATTCCGTGGCGATATACAACATTCAGAATTTTAATGATTTTTTTTTCTTAATTCCAGAGGCCCTTAATGCTTCAAGGACATGAGCGTTCCATAACGCAAATCAAATACAATCGTGAGGGTGATCTGTTGTTCTCATGCTCCAAGGATCAAAAGCCGAACGTCTGGTGGTCACTCAATGGAGAAAGGCTGGGTACCTACAACGGCCATCAGGGTGCTGTTTGGTGTTTGGATGTTGATTGGACTTCATCGAAATTGATATCTGGTGCTGGTGATATGTCAACAAAGATTTGGGATGTTGAATATGGCTCAGTTATTGCATCGATTCCGGCTAAATCATCTGTGAGGACAACACATTTCAGCTATTCGGGAAATCAAGCTGCGTACTCAACGGATAAGGCTATGGGACAGAATTCAGAGTTGTTCCTAATCGATGTGCGCAATGTGGATTCAAGCATTTCCGAACAAGATGCCATTTTGAGGATTCCCATGCTGCAATCAAAGATCACTTCAATGCTCTGGGGTGCTCTTGATGAGACCATCATCACAGGTAAATGCGATGTCTTCTTTTTTCCTCCAAAATATCAAGTATTTAGTCATCATCGATGAGTCACCCTGTTTAGAACTCTCAAAATTATCAACAAGTCTGATATTCTATTTTTTCCTTTGTTTAGGTCACGAGAATGGTCAAATCTCTCTGTGGGACATCCGCAAGGGAAAGGAAATCAACTCGGTCAACGATCACACAGCCAGCATCAATGACATGCAAATGAACAAGGACGGCACAATGTTTGTGACCGCCTCAAAGGACACATCCGCAAAACTGTTCGACTCCGAATCGCTGATGTGCCTGAAGACATACAAAACCGAGCGACCTGTCAATTCGGCATCAATCAGTCCAATCATGGATCACGTAGTCCTCGGTGGTGGTCAAGATGCTATGGAGGTGACAACCACCTCAACCAAATCCGGCAAATTCGATTCTCGCTTCTTCCACTTGATATACGAGGAGGAGTTCGCCCGTCTCAAGGGTCATTTCGGTCCAATCAACAGTTTAGCCTTCCATCCCGATGGAAAGAGCTATGCGTCCGGTGGTGAAGATGGTTTTGTTCGTGTCCAATCGTTTGATAGCTCGTATTTTGAAAATATCTTCGAGTAGTCAGGGCAAGTGTTTGGTCGTTTCTGATAATTCTTTTCTACGAACATACACATTGACTCATTGAACACACCCGCAAAGAATCAGCTCGTGAATGTATGCAATGTACACTGAAAAATTTCACAAATATATTCACGATAAGAACAAAACTTTGTTTTGGGGTTTTCTTTGTTTGTTTATTGGGATAAATGGATTTTCTTCAAACGACTACATGTGATATACAGCAGCATGGTTCGCTCACTCTTTTTTTTTTTTACAGTCAAGTGCTGCCTGTCAGTTCTTGCATGCACGTGCGCCGTGCCGTGTACAGCTTGCGGGGGGATGTTTAGAAAAATGAGTTTTTCTTTTTCTTCAGGATCACCTGTGGGGAAAAAAGAGGAAATCGGACTTCAGTTGGATTTAGATTTATTTAGAGAGAGAGAGAAATGGTTGTCGATTGGGCCATAAGAAAGAATGCATTGCAGCGTAAGGGGAGTTTTGCGTTGAGGAGTGGTTAACTTCGGTCCTGTATACACATGGTAAGAAACACGACAGGAACTCAATGTTGGGCAGTTGCTTCTTCGAACGGAAAGGGCTGTCCTTCGATGGTTTGGTCACGTAGCAGGAATGTCCCCATCATCACGATTTCCAAGGCGTGCCTTAAATGCGATTCCATCAGGTAGGCGACCGCTTGGCAGACCCAGGACAAAATGGTTGGACCAAGTCCAAACACATACGACTAGATGGCGCAGTTGGTTAAGTGCCGGCCCCAAATTAGAGGGGTCCCAGATTCGAATCCCAGTGAAATCGAATCTGATCCAGTCACCATTTGCCGTTGGGATCAAATTAACGGCACTGGAGTAGGTTGCTCCCTGGCAGTACAATGGACCAGTTTCGAAATTGAGTGCTCCAGGGTTTCAAAAATCATAAAAAAAATGTCCAAACACTCGCCTGGTTGCGCTTGGGCATAGCTCCTGATAGCTCCGCCATCGAGGAGGATCGAGTAGCCTGGAGTCCTCTCGTGCGTGCATTGCCTCCGCCGGCCCTTTAGTGGAACAGGCGGGCCAATGAAGATGGGATGATACACTGATGGTGTCTAGAGGAGACTGAACGACGATCTTACCGGCTGCAGACCAACGTCGACATTCTTAGAGCGCTACAGTCCAAGGTGGACCTGAGCCGCACCCAACTTGCCTCCACATCCGACACAATCACCCGCCAGTTGTCTCCAGCTTGGCAGACCAAGCGAACTAAAGTCCGCCTGAACTTGTGTGCGTCACCTTGTACGTGGACGCCCTTTATTACGTTGTTAACTTCGGTCCGGTATACACTGATGGTGTTTCGAGAAGGAGACTGAACGACGATTTTACCGGCAGCATCTGTCTCCAGTTCGAACACCAACCCGGTTGAAGCCCTCCCCGTCTAGTGTGCGACACCTTGTACGTGGACGTCCTCTGTTGCGTTGTCCCAGAGGCTCAGAGTCGAAGAGTCAAAAGAATTCGAGTCTGACGCCACAGAGGGCTAGGTCCTGTAGAGCGAATGGACACCAAAGCTCCGGTCCGGAAAGTCTTCGACTCTAACTCCGAGGGACAACGCGGTAAAGGAAGACCGCCAGCGGCGTGCATGGCTAGAAAAGGGCTTCAGTCAGCTGAACGAACGCAACTGAAGCCGCATAGAACAAGACCGTGCTGGATGGAGAGACACGTTCACTGAAGCCCAAGTCCATCCCGAACTGTAATGCCAGCCAAAGAAGGAAGAATGGTTTACGTGGAGAACAATAAATTGAAAAATCTCTATCGACAGGAGACAGACAGGAGAACAAGTCATCCGGTGGCGTGCACAGCGGAAAAGAGCTTCAGTCAGCTGAACATACGCAATTGAAAGCACCTAGCATAAGGATTTTCTGGCCGAACCGTATCTCAAACGAACAGCTTCATCAGAAAATGGGGCGGGAACCACTATTCAACGGCGCAAGTGCCAATTGGATGGTCATATCCTTTGAAAAGGCGACAGTTCCATAGCAAAACATGCGATCCAGTGGAACCTTCTAACCCAAGACGGTAGAACAGCGGGTCGACCGAGAAGTGCATGCCGCAGAACAGTGGAGGAGTTGGAGAGAGCTGAAACTCATTGCGAGAAACCGTACACGATGGCGTGTGAGCGTAGTAGAGGCCCTAAGACGCACGAGGGGATGTAGGATCTAAGAAGAAGAAGGATAAGACCTTGCTGAATGGAGAGGTATGTTCATTGATGCCCAAAGTACGTAATTGAAGGCGCCTAGCAGGAGACCGTGCTGAATGGAGAAACATGTTCACTGAAGCCCAAGTCCATCGCGAACTGTAGCGCCAGCCAAAGAAACTGAAAGTACGTAATTGACGGCGCCTAGCACAAGACCGTGCTGAATGGAAAAGCATGTCGACTGAAGCTCAAGTCCATCCCGAACTGTAGCGCCAGCAAAAGAAAAAAGAAAGAAATGGTTTACGTGGAGAACATAGCCCATTTAGAAAGCACTAAACTGAATAATCTTTATCGACAGGAAGTCATTACAACGTAAAGGCAGATAAGAAGTCACAAAATTTGCGCCAGACTTCAGCGAGAAGTGGCTAAAGTTAATTTCATAGCACTTTCCAACTTTTAACTCTCTTCCAAAACGTAGTTTTCACATCTCCTACATACCGGTTGGCCTTGCAATGCAGCCATTTGCTCCGGCGTCGGCGCACATCCTGGTGGTGGCGGTGGAATACTTATAGAGCCTGCTCCTTTCCCTTTAAATCGCGCGCCAGCATCAAAATGCACCGTCTAGGGAAAGACAAACATTATCACGAAACATGTTCTCCCAAAAGAATACTCACCACAGCATTAGCAGCACTTGCATTCTGCTGGGAAGGTAAAGCCGTCACTGGCATCATCTGTGGTTGTGCATTATAACTGAAGGCATACTGAGGATGGGCTGGTGCATATCCTCCAAGTCCATGTTGTGAGTATGGCATAGCCTGATGTACTCCCGCATACGGTGGAGGATTACCAATTGATGCGGGATACATATTGCCAACATGGGGTGGTGCGTACATCGGCTGCGGATTCCATCGTTGACTCTCTTCATACGACGGTGGAGGTGGTCTTTGCTTTTAATTAACATGATGATGTCAATGCAAATACATACACGTACATACATATGTACGTTTTCATGCATGAACATAAGATAAACACTCACGTGATACAGATTTGTGTCCTGTGAAAAGTGCTGTCCTCCACTCGGTGCACTCGGCATTTGAGGATAACCTTCACCTGCAGACAGAAAAATATGAAATTATTGCATTAATTTGAATACTGAGACATGCCTTTTTTATCGGCCATTATGGGAAACACTTAAAACGCACTAGAAACTGCAGACGAATCGATTTTTTCTTTCATCCACTGCACAATGACATTCACTTGTTTATATGAGAAAGAATGACTTCACCCTAGATCTGTCGGTGGGGCAAAATAAACTGGATGTGCTAATTGAATATGTGACAATCAACTTACAGTTAGGAGCGAAGGTATGATTGTGGCATTTTTGCATTTCGGTAAAATGCAAAAGCATCGTTATTTCAAAGAAATTATGCATTCTTGCATTTGGGGGCGAAAACTGTAAATAAAGGAAGGGTTCCGTTTCTGTATTTCCACAAAAAAAACTTCAATCAAATTTTAAATACCACAGATTCTTCACCAGAATATGATTTTCACATACACCCTATTGGCAAATAGTTCGATACTCGAATTCGCATGTGTCAACAGGCTGACAGCTGACGGATGCCAGCTTGACATTTGAAGATTTAATCAGAAGCACAATTATTTTCGCCAAATTTCAATTTCACAATTAATTTCAATACAATGGGCGGTAAAACGAAGCAAAATCAACGAACGAAAAACAATGCAAAGGTAAACCCCCTGGCTAATCTTATGAATTCAAAAAACTCCAAAATATATCCTTTCAGCCGTCAAATAGCGGCCGAAGTGCAGAACTTTTGGGTGCATCAGTTCCAGCATTCGTCGGATTCTCTGCGCACTCAGATCTGGGAATGATTCCATTTGCTCCTGGATTTTCAACCACCGAAAATCTTCCCGAAACATTTGACTCATCCATAAGTACTCAGTTTCAATTGGTTCTGCGTAAAATGTCAAAAAAGGATCCAATTACAAAAGTCAAGGCCCTGCAAGAGTTCACTGATCTAATAAGCGAGTCCGAAATCGATTTGGTGAAGGGCATCCTACCGTTGTGGCCAAAATTCTATCACAATTTAGCCAACGATGTCGATCACAGGGTCCGAGAAAGTGCACAGAATGTCCAGAGTTTGATAGTGTCAAAGTGTAAGAAAAGTGTTGCACCCTACATCAAACAACTGACACCAGTCTGGATAAACAGTCAGTTTGATAATTATCCTCCAGCAGCTAGCACAGCAGTGGCAAGCTTTCAGTCAGTATTTGTTGCAAATAAGATGCTGGAAGTGTGTCTGTTCTGTCAGCAGGAAATCCTGGACTTTGTGGTTCGGAATTTGACCTTTCACACAGCATCTACGTTGACCAGCGCCAAGACATGCACTCCCGAAGAAGCCGAGCATAAGTATCAGAGAACTGTTGCGTGCAGTATGAAGACGTTGTCGTTTTTCCTTGACAAGACAGCTGGAAGTGATCTATCGGCGTGCATTGAGAAAATCCATAGTCTCCTGTCACATCAGAAGTTTTGGACATTTGCCAAGCATCGAACGGCGTATATAAGGTAAAGCAGGACTAGCTCCTTTGGCCTGGGGTTTGATAAATGTCTTGTGTCTTCCAGGTCCGCATGGTTTGAGCTCATTTACAACGTTCTCCACCACATTCCACAGTCCACTAAGGAAATCAAGGCTCAGTTGATACCGCACTGTTTCCAAAACATAGACGACAAAGATCCCCTGACTGTTCCTCATGTTTGGGGATGCATTCTCCTGTTGCAAAGTGCTTACGACGACTGGTAAGGAAATCCTTCCCAAACTCTCTTAATCCATCCTCACCAGACGCCTCATTTTAGGTACAAATCAATAAACTTCAAAAAGAACATCCAAGGAAAACTGTCTACCTTCCTCCGTGGTGCTTGCAGCGGCAATGCTGAAAGTGTCTGTCCCAACCTGTTGCCCTTCCTGTCCAAATTGACGCAGGAGACCTTACAGGACGTCCCGGTGGAAGAGTTCTATAAAGACTTCTTCAAAGACCTCAAAGACGCCATAACGTCCGCGACTACCACCTCCAAAGCTGAACTGACCTCCCTGACCGTCGCTTTCTACGAATGCATTCGATACATTCTCCAACGCCTGAACGTGCAATCAAAGACGGAGGGTGTGAGCAGCGATCTGCCGCAGTCCATTCTCGATGAATACGTGAATGAAACCCTCAAATGGGCTCTGACTACAGAAAAAGTTGGAACCAAGAGCATCAGCGTCCACACCTCCACTCTGATAGCCTACTGGTCCGATCAAACAGACTCGCAGCTCTACTCGAAAATGGTTGAAGGGTTCTGGCAGGCACTCACAAAAGATGTGAGTGGAACCCCCTTCACGAAGCAGTACTTGGAGAATGTTGTCGATTTAGTGAACTGCCTGTACTACGCGAATCCAACTCTGCAGAGCAACAAGGTGAAGTTCACAACGAACGATGATGAGGACACAACTGATGGAGGTGGTCGCCAGAAGTCAAAGCCCACTCGTTCGTACGTTCAAACGGATCTGAGGCAGTTGGTAGTGCTTTTGGTGCGGAAGTGTTTGCTTTGTTTATCCGAGCGGCAGACGCTCCAGTTCGAGTCTGAAATACATCAGTTGATAAAGTTGTATGGAGATGCGACATTTTACGCGGAAATTTCGGGCGAGAACGACATGGAGGTCACATTGAACCGGCTGACAGATTTGGTGTGTGATGCTGCTTCTGCACCATCGGAGGTCATCCTGGAAATTGTCTTCGACATACTCAACTACTTGGATAAGGAGAAGAAGCTGCAGTTCATCAACAAACTTTTGAAGGTAAACAAATGTGTTTCCATAGTGTTTTCTTGAAAATTGATGGACTCAATCTTCGAGATTGAACACATCTTCTTGATTTTTCCATTCTGTGCTTGTGGTACTATAGTAAAAGGCGAACGATTTATTCGACACTGAAAAGAAACCAGAGTAGGTACTATAGTCAAGTTAATCAAATTCGATTCGCGATTCCCTGTAATTTTTTCCCACTGATTTCCAATCCACAACCACATCTGACACCTAATGACAGGTATCCTGATCGAGCGGCATGGAATATCGGACGACAGAGGTGATCTACATTGCCTGCGATTACTTTCTTATGCCAACCTTGTTATGTGCTGCCTCTCTTTCTTCTTTTGAATGGGCTAAAGTCCAAGTGGACCTGAGCGTCAACCAACAAGCCTCTCCAGCCGGCACGATCTGTAACCAGCTGCCTTCAATTATACACGACAAGTTGGTTAAGCACAATGTTCCACTCGACACAATGGACGATAATAGAAGAGAATTTCGTTCCCCGACCACGATCTAGGTCAAATAGCGATATGAAGACTAAAGTCGAATAAAGCTGCAGGTGCACGAGGGTTAGTTATCCAGGCTTCTGTCGAGGGTACTTGGATGCCGGATTTCACCACAAGGAGGTGGGAGTGGGAGTTCCTTAACAGAGACTAGGTGCAGATGCTTATGTCTGCATGGTTAGTCTGTCAACGCTTCGAAATCCAATGCTAAGGAGACTTATCTCTCGACGCAGTCAATTGGGCCTGCCGTCTTATGGATTGGGTAAACGATACTGAAATTCCACGCATCAGGCATGCATATCTTACGGATGAGTTGGTGCATCCGTCATACCAGCTCATCTTCAACTGCTTTAAAAAGTTCTGTAGACAGTCTGGCTGCATCTGCAGCTGTATTCGACTTTAGTCTCCATATCGCAATTTTGAGCTAGATCGTGGTCGGGGGACGAAATTCTCCTCTATCATCGTTCATTGTGTCGAGTGGAACATCGCCGTTTGTTGGTGTGTTCATCGCTGTTTAACAGTCTACAGTCAGTCTACAGAAGTGATCTTTCCAAATTCTCAGTATCTACTGTAACTCTACTACGAGTTTTAGTACATCCTGCCGTTACTCCTGTCCATTTCCTCGATCTGGCACTTCTCTATAATAATAATATACTAAAGGCGGCGCTACAGTCCGCAGTGGATCTGGGCTTAACTTCTCAGCAATCACTTGTGTGCCTGCTATTCTTCTCTCACGAGGAGACCTGCAGTTTAATGCTGACTCCGAACGGAGAGATTGAGACGCTTTTTTCTAGACAGTTATACTCTGAGCATTGTCAGTGACTCGAAAGGAGTGGAGACGTGAAAATATCAAAGGTGTTTTTTCGGGAATAGAACCCAGACTTCGATCGTAGGACATCGACGCCATTACGCCAAAGCACCCGACACTTTTAGCGCTCTTTCTTTTTCCGTCGCTTCCCTTCTTTTCTGTTAGTATAGTTCACGACCCGCTCTGGTCCTTCTATGCAGCATCGCTCCCTATACTACTTGTTTCGCTGAATTTGCCTACTTGCACTCGTTGTGTTGCCTCACTTTCTCTTAATCTTTGGAATAACCTTTTCTCAGTCAGACATTTCCCACCTATAAAATGTTATGGCCAAAGATTTCTGTTGCAAAAATTAGATATCCCTGCTGCCAGGTCCAACTATTGTTGTCTATTACTTCAAGTCTGCCGTAGAGATATCGCCACTGATTAGTCTGACCGATACCTCGGACGTGCAAACGATTTCCAATTTTTCGGCAAACTCAAGTTGCGATTGAGTCTCCAACTTGTCGGGTGTTTGTTCACTCAGAGCTTTGATTGGTTTCCACTTTGATAGCTCCTTCCATTAAAGTTTTGATTTTCTTATATCTCCCCACATTTAGACCAAGAAACCGTCCTTACAACAGAGCATCTTACAACGACTCCTCTCGTATCCAATGTGCATCGAACCGGAAGTGAGAGACATGCTGTCTCAGGACCATGTCATTGAAATAATCCTCCAAACAGCCGAAGAAGTTCTCATCGATGATTCAAAGGAGAAATTCAATTTGCTGCATAAATGCTTCTTCCAAACCGACTCTGGGGAGATACTCATCAATCAGAAGACAGTGGATGGAATCCTGGACATCACAACGAGGCCACTGATTCGCCCAGAAGAATACAAAGCCATGATGGATTCGTGCGGCAGTTTCATTGCACAAATAATGCCCGTGGTGTGCTCGAATAACTCAAGCGAACAAGCGCAAAAACAAACTTTCCTCAAACTCTTTCAATTCACCATCAATCAGAGGATGAGTGATGATCTCTCCGAGGACACTCTGTGGGAAGTGACAACATGCTGGCAGGATGCGCTCTCAAGCCAAGACATCACCATGGACGACGTTTTGCTGCAGAAATGCAGCGAAATCATTTCCGAACGTCTGGCAGCCGACATAACGCATGCCGAGATCGACAGTGTCGCGGACTGCTTGTCCAAATTGATCCTATGCTCGACGGAGAACAGCGAAGAGGGGGAGAAACGACAGGACCTAATCGATTCCCACATGAAAATTCTTTTCAAGCCAGCGAAGGAGAACTTCTGCGCGACATATGAAAAGATTTCCAAGTTCTGTATATTTTTAGAGGTTTTGCAGGGTGCACTCACCGTGACCGAATTGCCAGATGATGCTGGAAAGGATCCCGATCTCGACATGTTCTTCCGCAGAAGTCAACTGAACCTGACGGCTCTCATGAAGATGGTTTGCCCCGCAAACGTCGCTGACATATTGGCAAACCGGGAAAAGCCAGTCGACGATGAGGAGTGCACCGAGGACTACTTCGATCCCAATGAAAATTTGCTGAAGAAATGGACAGAGGATATGTATGACCTGGTCTTTGAACTCATCAAAATCGCTGCAATCGGAGAGTCCTTAATTCAGAATAAATCAACGGTAAGGGCGTTGTCAGAAAATGATCGTCCACTCAATCATTCCTCCTTCCAGATCTCGAAGGACCTCGTCGACATCATCTTGGAAATTTCCGAAAAAGGGAAAGTTCTCCTGCGAGCTGTCAACGAAGAAAATTCGGCACAAATCAAGGACAGACTGCTGAAGAATGCTGCATTCAACGATGTAGCTGCCACCAGGGCCATACGGTATTTGGTTGAGATTCCTCAGTATGCCACCTTCCAGGAGAGTGCCCTAATCCTGCTGCAAGAGGACCTAACGGAGTACTTCATCACAAGGGAGTCCCAAGCCACGTACGTTAACCTATTGCAGGTATGTAAACTCCAGAGCAAGAGTGCTGGTTGTAGTTATGACAGACTGTTGTTTTCAGTTCATTCTGCCAGAGCTAACGTCGCGAGTGATAAACTTGGACAACCCCATTCTGAGAAAGGATTCAAATGTGTGGCAAAAATGTGCTGTCTTTCGATGCCTCCTGACAAATAACTTTGAGGCCAGCTGCAATGAGATCTCAGACAAAAAGATAGTCAACCAAGTGTTGAGCTACATAACCGAGGTTTCAGAGAGCCAAAAACAAACCAGCAAGGAGTTGCTGCTTTACAATACGTAAGCAATGCTGGTGAATTTGCTTTTGAATCAAAAAATCATAAGTCTGTCTTATTCGTTTCAGAAATGTTGCAAAGCAAGACGTTGTTACTTTGGCAAAGGTTGTGGAATACATAAGGTTGTTAAATGATGTACTTCAAAAGTTCCCCTATGAGTTGACTATCAAACATTGGGATGCCATTAGGATAGGATTAAGTTCTTGGGTGCTAAGTGTTGCAAAGAGAATGCAAAACTACACAAACTCAAAGGTAACACAGCATTTCTGACGAAGAGGTGAATTGATTTTTGAATCGTCTGCAGGTTTCGATCTTCTTGACGTCAGTGTACAGACTTTATGGGACTCTAGCTTGTTTCATAAAGAGCGAAAAGACGAAAAGCTCAACGGAGGTCTTGAAAAACATGATAGACGAGTGGGAGAACTTGTTTGCAACTGAAGTCAATTTGGTGCTGTTCAAGAGTTTTTATGAATTCATTTCGCTCAATGGTAAGTTTTGTTGCTTTCTTTAGAAGTGTTCTTAGACCGCGGTGGCAGCTTAGAACTTTTCGTGCCTCCACTCGTGAGGATATGAAGAACACGATCTGTTGACGAGGTAGGACTCAAAAGATAATCCCTTCAGCAGTTTATATTGTCTCCATTGCCGTTCAAGCTAAGCCCTAGCCCCAATTAAGAATCGAAAGAAACTCCTATTCTACATCAGCTTAGAGGAATCACTGATCGTCCAAGGGCACAAGGTGCATTATTTAAAAAAAAAAAATTGGCCTAAATTTCCTAGGACTCGTCGGTGTCATTATGAGGAACTGTACCGTTGGCAGACACGATTTAAGATTAGGACTCCCTTATAACGACTTCTGCAGAAGTTACATAGACGAGGAAGACTGTACATCTCTGCGCGTGTAGCGCCCTTTCCCCTCGTACGAAAGTCCATTTAGGAGGCTTCTTGTTCGATGAATGAATGAGCTGAACAACACCAGCATCAGTCAACTTAAGCGCTTCATAGCAAGCTTCAAATGGTTTAATGGGTACGAGACACCAAATCTGCGCTGCACGACAATGCATCTATGTGGGCCGAAGTGAGACAGCTAACCAACTATCGGCCAACTGAACCTAACCTAACCTAACTTCTTTCCCTTTCCCTGTAGAAGCTACAATTTAGGTTAGACTAGGGCATTAGTTGGCAACTCCATCTAATTCCACTTATCTGTAGCGTATCTGTAGCATCCCCCTTGTCGGTATATGGCCACTGATGCAGCTTCGGTGACGTTGACTACGCCGGTGGCAAGCTTGCCGTTGAAAGCGAAAAAGAAAGGTGTACAATCTCTCCGTTCGGAGTTGGCATTAAACTGTAGGTTTCCTCCACTCATGAGGGAACAATAGCACGCAGAACCTAGGCCCAAGACCAACTCGGACTGCAGCGCCATAATGAAATGGCTGTTTGATATGTCAGTGTCTTTTTGAATAAAACATTTTTTTCGTAATATTCGCCGATGATCCTTTTATCGGATCAATTCACAATCGATGTGAATTAAAACACGTGCATCCCGAAAACTGACCATGATCTTGCTGACAACAGACCAACTCTGACCTTCTTTGGTGCACGTTCACCAGGAAAAACCTATTGTCTTGATTGTTCCTTTATCTCTGTGGTGTTCTGATGGATCCATGCCTCGTTCATGGTAACGAAACGACGCATCCTTCGGATTGCGACTGAACATCGCCAAGCACTCTTTTGAAGTGGTCAAACGGCTGCGTTCATGGTCAAGTGTGAGCGATTCCGGCACGCATCGCGCGGAAAATATTTTCATGTAAAATGTAATGTCTACACCCTCAGCCACCTCACGCACTTTGATTCTTCGATGGTCCAATGTCATTCCATGGATTTTATCGACGATTTCTGGTGTGGCGACCTCTTTTGGGCGAACAGGAGGTTCAGCGTCACTTGTGCTAGTACGACCACAATTAAACTCAGTTAACCCCTTCTCAACCATTGAAATTGATTGTTCAGAGTCCTCACAGTATTTATCAAGCTCTTCTTGGTCTCGTTGAAGGTTTTTTACGTAAAAAATAACACTGCCTTGTTTGCCCACTTTTTGATTGCCTTGGACGTCTCTGTGGCCTGGCACCCAGTGGCACCCAGTTAAACTTAACAAACTAAAAATCGTATTAGAAGATGAACGGCAACTTAATACTACATTTTTCGGCATAAAATGAATAACACAAATTGTGACAGACAGACGAACGAACCCACCAAAATTATAAAGGTTCCGTTTTTATGCGAACGGAGCCCCAATGAAATGAATAATAAAATAAAACCAATTTATTTCCTTTTGCAGAAATCGAAGGTTACTCCACATGCTACACAACAATTTTCAAGGAAATCGCATCATCAATTCAAAGTCTTGACTACTCAGTCATTTATAAGGTAAACGAAGGAGAGAGACCTTCAAGATCATCCCATTCGACTACACATTTTCGTTTTAGTTTTGTAAATCTAGCAAACAAATCACCTTGGATAGCTTAGTTCACTGCTTCTTGAACAACATCTCGTCGCCGATGTTCAGTCTGCGCATAACGTCTGTGGATGCATTGTGTCAGCTATCCGAATTCTTCATAGCTACAGATATGGAAATTTTCGAAAAGAGAAGCGACGTTGTCGACGCCAAGGCCAGCGAAAGTGAATCCCTATCAAATTGGCACTTCTTACATAAATTTAAGGATCACATTGAAACGTACGAAGCTGCAATACTAAAGTACTTGGATGAGTTTAGGTAAGTATCCGCAGGACATCCATTTTGAGGAACTCATCGATTCCATTGGGGGTTTTCAGTTTCAAGATGACGGAATTAGCTGAATTGAAACCGATCGATAAGGAGAGTGCTCTCTCGTACATGCTGTTGTGGGATTGCATTCTGAGTGTTTGTAAAAAGGCTCCGGTGGAACTGCGATCTGTCTACACCTCTTGGTTGACGGAGTACAAATTCGATCAGGTATGATGAGACTAGTGGACATTAATTTGTGCAAAAATACTGTTTCGTTCTGCTTCCAGAGGTTCCTGCATTTTCTATTTCGTGCAATGCCAGTGGAGATTTTGAAAAATCACGACTCCAAGTTGATGACCAACGATTTGTTCAAGGTTGCCAAATGGGAACATCTGAAAAGTAAGTAAACGGAAATGAATTCTAATGAAACGTCTACAATTTTAAATGACGACAAATAGATTAAGGAGAACATGGTGAACGTAGGAGATTTCGCCAACGTCGTTGAACCTATAAACTTTGATTGAATTGAACCTTTAAAACCAGCTTTGAACTCAGAGGAATAAAGGTCTTTAGTTGGGTACAACTGAGATGTAGACAAATGTTCTCATTCGTGAATGTGGCGTGGGGAAACAACAAAAGTCATTCAGTCGTAATGTATTTGTTTGTATGTCCATTTGTGTGATTATTTACATCAAAGCCTTTGTTATGAGCGATCAAAAGTCCCTAAAGTCGAAAACGGAAGAACGCTACAACACTTCCTGCCAAAAATTTCAGATCCCTGTCAAAATATCTCCTTTTGTCTCATTGTAAGTCGAGATGACTGGCTGGCGGAGTTGGTTAAGTGCCTGCCCCAAGTTAGAGGATCGCAGGTTCAAGTCCCAGTAAAATCGATTCTGGTCCAGTCACCATTTGCCGTTGGGATCAAATTAATCGTACTGGAGTAGGTTGCTACCTAGGCAGTAAAATGGACCAGTTTTAAGTCTCAGTGGTCAAGTGTAGTGTTTCAAAAACCTCTTCTTCAGCTGACGCTGCATTCCGTGGGGGAACAGATCTCAGTCAATATTCCTCTCCATCCAGTACCTTTTTGTGCTTTTGGTTTCCAGCTACGCACTTAAAGCCTTGGGGTCCCTCTCCAGCTGTGTACCCCAGAGGCGTGGTCTTCATTTACCGCGTTTTCCCTTGATATTGGAGTCGAAGTCTTTCCGAGTCTAACCATCTGAGACTCCCGTCTTCCGTCACCCATCTTCCGTCTCCCGTTCTCCGTCTCTCGTCTCCCGAGTTCCGTGTCCCGTCTGCCGCCTACCGTCTTCCGTCTCTCGTCTCCCGAGTTCCGTGTTCCGTCTGCCGCCTACCGTCTCCCGTCACCCGTCTCTCATCACCCGTCTCCCGTTTCCCGTCTCCCGTCTTCCGTCTTGCGCCTCCCGTATCCCGTCTACCGTCTCCCTTTTACCGTCTACCGTCTACCATCTCCCGTCTCCCTTCTCCCGTTTTCCGACTCTCGTCGCCCGTCTCCCGCCTTCCGTCCTCCGTCTTCAGTCCTCAGTCTCCCATCTTTTATCTTCCGTCTCCCGTCCCCCGCCTCCAACTCGTTTGACCAGATTGATGTCGCTGTACACGCAGTAAAGTTCGCTGTTCGGCCTCCTCCTCCAAGCACCATCAGTTAATACAGGACCAAAGACAATCCGAAGGACCTTCCTCCTAAAGCGGCCAAGAATCTCCTCGTTGCCTTTGGTTAGTGTCCATGCTTCTGAGCAGCAGGTGAAGAAGCTCTTGGTCTTTTCGAGAGAAAAGTTTTGCTTGCCACCTTTGGTCCTGTTTGCGTTGATGACAATTAGAGAAGAAGATTAAACCACGAGCTGTATGGGCTGTACAGCAACATGAGCCTAGACAGACGTCTACAGACCCAACGCCGAGATGACTAAAACATCACCCTTATTACGACTGGCGTTGAACGCCTTGTCGAAAAACGACTGTACGAGTTCAGGATTATAGCTGGTATTGCGCCAGTCCTACTAGGTTAGGTAAAGTTAGATAAATGGATGTCCTTGCTGACATAAAACATGTCAGCGGCTCCCTTGCACCACTATGAGTCCATTGTGCCCATATAACGTACTAACAATTTTGCTACAGCCCGAAGAATTTTCGACTTTGAAGCTGTAAGGCAACACAAGGGGACGTTCACATTTAATGTGGCACACACAAGTGGAGAGAGACGCCAACTTATCAAACTGGTGTGTGCAACTGAAGACAGCTAGCAAAAGATCGTGCTAGCTGGAGAGGCATGCTATTTGAGACCCAGATCCAACCACGGCTGTAGCGAGCTTGATAAATACTGTGTGGACTCTGAACAATCAATTTCAATGGTTGAGAAGGGGTTAACTCAGTTTAGTTGTGGTCGTACTAGCACAAGTGACGCTGAACTTCCCGTTCGCCCAAAAGAGGTCGCCAGAAATCGTCGAGAAAATCCATGGAATAATATTGGACGATCGAAGAATCAAAGTGCGTGAGGTGGCTGAGGGTGTAGACATCACATTTTACATGAAAATTCTTTTATTGGGTCCGATCGTCCTAACCATCTTGTTGGAAACATGCTTCATCTGAATTTAATGTCAATGGGAAGCGCTGTACAGAAATCAGAGAAAATGCTACTTTCTGCTTTCGCATAAGACATTCGCGCTAGATTCAGCAGAACCTGAAAAC
This sequence comes from Myathropa florea, assembly GCA_930367185.1. NCBI lineage: Eukaryota > Metazoa > Arthropoda > Insecta > Diptera > Syrphidae > Myathropa > Myathropa florea. The sequence goes on from OV884004.1 coordinate 85,549,033, forward strand.
TGCGACTAAACTTCTGATCGGATATCCTTATTTTTTTTTTTCATTTTCTGAGTACATTATTGAATCCAAAACAAATTTTACTGATTTTCATCATATTCCTCGCCTAAATCCCCCTCAACGTCGTAGTAAGATTCACCCACTTCCGAAGTGGAAGGACTCTGATACGGAATGTAATCTTCGACAGGAAGCAAGAGTTCATGTTCATCTGGTAGCTTCCCAAGGTCCTTGCTTTGATCCGGTTGCCTATCGGTATGTGGTGTTCGAAATCCGCAATTCGATGTGAACTTCTCAATCCAAATTGCCAGATTTTGCGCAACAGTCTTAAGCAATTGGGACACATGGCTAGTCGATGGATTGTCAAAGCCTGCCAAACAAATGTCTTGTTATGGGATCAAATGATGTTCTTTCAAAGTGCTCACCACAAAATTCAACGATTTGATTCTCGATCACTTTGGACAAACAGCTCAACTCACTGGAATCGAGTGCGAACTGGTCATTGGTAAGAAACTCCTTAATTACCTCATAAAGGGCGAAGACTATCTTGGAAATATGCTGCTTCTCGGTCCTCAAGAGCTTCCGTTTTATTCGATCGCATCTCTTAAGTGCTTCGTTCTTGACTGCAGACTTAAGTCGTCGCTCCTCCCGGATGAACGTCAGAGCCCGCTCAATTGTTGTTGATTCGACCGGTGGCCGTTGCAGGGTTTTTGTCAAATTCGAAGCCTGCCGAATGGACAGTACGTGATGGAAATCCTTCCAGTTGTGTTGAACTCGTGCCGTCTTTGGATGCGCCAACGAATTGATTCGAGTTGTGCAATTGGGCAAATACCTTTTCTGATGGACGCATCTCGGTGGTCGCATCCTTCGCTGGAAATGTCGCTTCGGTTGTGCCAAAAAGCTAATGTGTTCATCTTTCGTCAGTATATCACGATCGATGGTGATTTGACCAATGTGTTGACATGGTTCATATGGTTTCGGTTTTGGGTAAACCCACCAAAATTTGTAAACCGAATACCTATCGGCCATTTCTTTTTCCTTCAACTGGTTCATGTACAGCGGCTTTATGTCGAATGCCTTTTTCTTTTTGGCAGCTTGTCTGCGCTCGTAGATTCCGCGACATCTGTTGATTTCTTCCAATACGTCGGGACCCTTTTGCACGTCACACTCCACGGTGGTGTTCGGCAGGTGATCGAAAGTAACGTCTTCCCTACATTTGGCCATGACTGCAGATTGAGACAATGTTCAATTTTCAAAACAAAACTAATTTTGCGAAAAGAATAAAACACAAAATTCAATGAAAACTGTGTTCTAACAAAAAGATTCGAATTTATGACGTATTTTCAGACGAGAATCTTCCGATTGAGAAGTATGCCTGCTACTTGTACTCTGCGGTGCTGAGTAAACTGCCAGCGGTCGTGAGGAAATGGTGGAATGCCTCGCATTCACGACAGAAGGTGTTCGTCGATAAGCTGACAACAAACTTTGTGTCCGGTTTCATATGTCATCAGGAGTTGGACACAATTGGAGAGATCCACCTCAAAGAAAAGCAAAATAATATGCAGGTTAGTTTTGCGACATAAAAGATGGCGCTCCCTATAGTTCCATGCTTCATATACATTCGTTTCCGTCATCCGATCAATCAACCGTCAGCACCTAAACTTCCCGAATAAACTCTCGAACACCTCACATTTAATGTTTTCTTATTTCAGGTACAAGTCCATACATCAACTCGAGAGGTAAATGCAGTTTACTTCATTGACGAAGCTCGTATGGAGTTAATCATAACCCTGGCTCCCAACTATCCCCTGGGTGGTGTGAAAGTCGAAAGTGGCAAACAAATTGGTGGTCGAGCATCATCCAGGAACACTGCAATGCAGCTCACCATATTCCTGACACATCAAGTAAACACACACAGCCACTTGCATCTTTCCTTCTACCATCCTCTTTGTATTCGCAGAACGGTTCAATTTTCGATGGACTCTTGCTTTGGAAGAAGAACCTGGACAAGAAGTTTGAAGGTGTCGAAGAGTGCTACGTTTGCTATACAGTCATCCATCAAGATACGTGCCAATTGCCGAAGTTAACGTGCAAAACTTGTCGGAAGAAATTCCACAGCCCGTGCTTGGTAAATTATTTGAAATTCACTTTCGAATTCATTCACTAATCGCGACTATTTGGTTTGTTTCAGTACAAATGGTTTACGACCAGCAGCAAGTCGACGTGTCCCATTTGCAGGAATATATTTTAATTAGTCAAACTCATGTGTAAATTAAATTTTATTATTTCAATAAATTGTGTTGGAATGGAAGGCGAGCATTTGAGGATGCTTATCTAGTTTTCCAAATTAAATTTAACTTTAGTACGTGCTGTATACGAAATGTCTGAAGAGTTATCCACTGGAAATGTTGTTTTCTGACATCACTTTAGCGGGATATGCACTAAGCAACATCTGATATCCTAGTCATCACCAGAAAACGCGGTCTGGCTCGCACTTGGGGCTAGCTTCTCCAGCAACCACTTGTGATGCGTGTGATATTGCTCTTTGGAAGAGAGCCTACAATTTTATGACGTCGATTGAATTGAAGGAACAATGCAATCATGAATCGCAGATCTTTTTGTGGCTTTACAGTTCGAGGTAGATCTACGTTTTCACCAACAAACCTCTTCAGCTTGCACAATCTTTTGTTATTTGTTTCCAATTGTGCAGGGCAATTTGGCTAAGGTCTCTCACCATCTTAAACGTGGACGTCTCATAAGTTCGGAGTTAAATCGTACATGCGGTCTACATGGGTCAGCCATTTTTTTTTTGGAGGTTTTTTGAAACACTGCTGAAGCACTTAGACTGAAAACTGATCCATTGTACTGCCAGGTATCAACCTACTCCAGTGTCGTTAATTTGATCCCAACGGTAAATGGTGACTGTACCAGATTCGATTTCACTGGGATTCGAACTTGGGGCAGGCACTTAACCAACTGCGCCATCCAATCGTGGCTATACACATATCGCTGTACAATCAATATAGTTCGTGATTGAATCTTCTCTTCGAATCGCTATCAACGCAAACCGGACCAAAGATTACACGCAGAACTTTTCTTTCGGCAAGACCAAGCGCTTCTTCATCTGCTTTCGGTACTGTCCATGATTGCGTCGTAGAGCAGGACTAAGTCTGGAGTTGTACGTGGGGATGTCCAACTCGTCTACGCACGCTGTCATATGCTGCCTTAAAATCGACGAAGTTAGAGGGTGTCGACCTGGATCGGGCAAACGATACTGAGATATCACTCATCGGGCATGTTTTCCTCCGACCATATCTTACAGGTAAGCTGATGCATGCAACCAACGCTAAAGCATCTCCATTACATCGGTCGCGCCCTTCTCTCCTTCTTTTCCTTCCTGAGAAATAGGTTCTCTTACTTTCGTTTCTGTCCGTAGATATCACATACAGTTCTCGTAGCTTGATGCAACGTTATCTTGTAGGCCTTTTGCTTTGCGGCATGTGTCTGCCTGCACTTGTTGTCAAACTAGGGGTTTTTCCTTAGTAATGTCCTAAAACCCAGCACCAAGCTGGGAAGTTCACCATCAGAGCCGATGGTTTTTGACGTTTCCATTCTTCTTCTATTGTTTGTGCAGGCACCGTCCTGGAACTGTTCCCCCCTAAACGTGACCGTTCTCTTTAGTAAGAACTTTGAAACTACCAGACAGTTCCTGTGGACTTAAGAGGCAAAAGTTGATTCTTTTATAAGAAACACATAATCACATGAGGCTTATGGCACTGAAATTCAGATCCTACTCGTGACCAGGAGACTGAACGACGAATTTACAGGCTGTATAATGGCGTCGATATAGTCAAATAAATTCGAGTCTACAGATGATTAAGTCATGTATAGCGAGTGGGTACCAATCCTCTGGCACGAATAATATTTGACTCCAACCCCGAGGGACAACGCGGTAAACGAAGACCACGCCTACAGTGGTGTACACAGCTAGAAAGGGACCTTAATCGGCTGAACGAGCGTAGCTGGATTCAACTGTAACAAGACCATGCTAGATGGAGAGGAATGATGACTGACGCCCTGGTCCACCTCGCACTGTAGCTCCAGCTGTGAAGTGCCAAGATGTAAGTGGCAGATGTGGTCTAAACACTGCATTATTTTAGCACGAAGATTAAACCGCTGAGCCGAAGTAGATGACCGCTGAGCCGAAGTAGATGACGGCGTTGCCTACCTCGAATTTATATATGCTCATTGTGACATTCTGGTCAAGCCGTCGGTCGTTTTGGTTTCGTTTGCTGCCAGACCCATTTTAGCCGTTTCCGGTTCAATGCCAACAAACGTCTCGTTGACTCGCTGTGTTCTAGCAATCACGTCGATGTCATTCGCTAGCTAGTCGTTGTAAGGGCTTTTGGTTAATGATGTCTCTAGTGTTGACTAGTGAGTTTTCGACGGTCTTCTCAAGGGCGATACCTACCTACACTCGTTGTCAAACTAGAGGTTGTCGATTGGTGGTGTCATTACTTACATAGGGTCTGAAGAAATTGTTTGAGAAGAAGTTTTGTAGTTCAAATGAAATAATGTTCTTCCGATTTTGACTTTTGTGACTTCTGAACGATGCCAACCAATGAGCTGAACGTGTGTAAGTAGAAGCACCTGGCACAGGTACGTGCTGAATGGGGAAGCATGCTGACTGATGCCCAGAACCACCCCGGACTGTAGCCCCAGCCGCAACAGAAGAAGATTCAAATCCATTATAGATTATGCCGCCACCTAAGAACAAAAACGTCAATCCATTGTGTTAAAGCAAAATTCCCTTTTAGAGTTTTACACATTCTCCTTTATTGAATAAATCAATATACAACTGATAACGGATAACAATATTAATTAATAATTAAACATAAATCTACACATAAGAAGTGATTTAAAAAGAACAAAAAAAATATCTTCAGAACTTACAAGCAGCAGAAATACTAACGATAATCATGCAAATCTACCTCGTATTTCCAACAGAAAATAGGCTTCGAAAAATATACAAATACGCGTTAATTTGTAAACTAAATATTTATATCAAATAATATCAAAGAAATTACAGTAAATTAATTAGAAGCAATAAATTATTTAAGTGGTAGGCAATTTTGTCTCGATCTATCCTCTTTTTACATACAATCATAACATTTAGTGTTTTTACGTGTTTCGCGTAATGTCTCAGGTATTCTATTCCTCCTACATCAGAGCTAGCTAAGCAAGGTCGGTTGCCTCTCGCACTTGGGATGGGAAGGGGAGTTGAGGGGAGGGAGAGAATAAGAGAAAGTATGTGTGTACATGCGTGTATGGTATATTTAAAACAATATGATTAAGAACAAAGAAGAAACTATCAATCCGTTTCGTTCACTGCACCGAACTCGTATCGTAAATACGTTCCACATTTTTTATATTTAGTTTAATATTAACATTTAAAGCGATTGCGGTTTATCACGAGAGAAATGTTTTTTTTTTGTTTTCTTTTTCTATGTGTGTATGTATATTGCGTTTCATTTTCGTAACTGTTTTCTAAAATGGCATCGTTGAAACTAATGGTATGGGGTGGTGGTTAACGAACCGTTATATATTGAGTGGTTTTTTTTATGTCTAATAGATGCGTGTGTGGTGAATGTTGCAACCTCTTATGAAATTGTACACATTTTCTTTAAATCGTTTTCATTTTCGTCTAATTCTACAGCATTTCCATTTGGTATTGTTTTCCCTTCGATATTTGGTAAGTATGGTTCGTAATCTAGGCCACGACGTTCGTAAAATAATAAATACGCTGAACTAGGATCGATATTTGGTTGTTTTGGTATTTCCCGGCACGAGCTGTCATTGTAGCAATACCAAGATCCATTTGGATTTGACGCATGCGAGATGTAATGACCGCCATTAAGCATTCCGGAATGTGACTGAAAATAATGAAAAATTACATAAAGCATTACAAACGTATTAAATGAACAAACAAGAGATAACTTAAGAAACATTTTTACATATATGCAGCAGAATGCAGCACTTTCATCAAAGCAAGACCTTAGATTAGGTTAGGTTATAGTGACTAACGCTGTTAACTGTGACACGCATCTTGATTGGGGTTACGAATACCCTTGAGTGTCCGGAATCAAGACACAGCACGGGCCGAAGGTATAAAGAGAGAAAAAGAGAGGAGGTACCTGTGTTCATTGGTCTTAACTTCACAGGTACTTAACTGCGAACTGTAGTAAGTGGAAAATATTGCGCTGGAACGAATATTCCATGTTCATGGGGTTCGGGTAAAAAACAAATCTCTAAACCGAATTGTACGTCCAAAAGTAGGCTTAAGGGTGAACTGAGACGAGCATTCCTGGTGAGACGAGTATTGTGGGTGAAGGGAGGAATGCAATTGACTATCTCACTTGAGCTTCGTTTGTTAAAATACTGATAAAACAGTGACAAGAAAGGCACATAACGTCGATATTCGAGCGAATCTATTGACTTCGCGAATCTGCAGACGAACTCACTAGGACAGGTTCAGGTACGACGTTCATAGGTCCTGAACCGTACTGCAGTGTCAATGGACAACAGCTGCAGCGCTAATTAACGAATGGGAAAACAAACTTTGCCTAGATCATTGGACCAATGGGTCAGGTCTTAAGCAATCCCAGCGATTAATCAGACCCTGTTCCTATAAGGAAATCCTTAGCCTAGATAAGGAGAGCGTAAGAAAGCTAACAAAACAAAATTAACTTGTGTCAGAACAAGGAATGCAGATTTTGTCTTGAAGAAAACGAAACATCCGAGCAGATTTTATGTGAATGTCCGTCTTGAGCCCATCCGAAACAAAATGAATTGAACGTTCAAAAGATAATTTCTAATCCATAGAGAGATTCATTGACACCAAAACATGACGCCAAAGACTGACGCTTTTGAAATATCAAGCGCAACAACCTTGCTTTCGCCTAAAATGTGCAAAGATTTGTTTCACTTTTCGGTGCCATCAGATCATGAGTTGCTGCGAAAACCGTACTGCTGGTCATTAAGAAGCTTTCGTGATTCAAGGATTTTATCTAAAGCTGACAGTTTATCAGCGTTTCCATGATCTTGGAAAGAAGGGAAGTACGAGAAGAATGACGGTACGAGAAGGTTGACGAAGATTTCCCAGGCTATTCAGGGACGGGCTGAACAAATTATCTTTCCATCCACTTGAAAAGAGACCAGAAGAGTTGGATAGATAAAAAAAAAAACGTACGCAGTGGAAGACCACCATCGGGGGGATTTATGCACGTTTAAATCTTGAATCCTGAAGTGTGCACTTAGGCCAGGATCCATCCATTGTGTAGCCACATGAATCGACTGTAACACGAGTACGGGGGATACAAAATGCAGTCTGGCACCGTTGAGCTGGCGCGAAATGCGCAGTAAGCAAATTGACTTCGTCTAAACAGCTGACAGCTGGAATGTCATTGCAAATAATCGTGCAAATCGAAGACAAGGCTTCTTCATGTTTTTAATGAGCTTTGGGACATTTTAACACTTTTTGCCTAAACTTTTGCTCAAGTTTTCGAAACCTGAAAAACAAATGAATATATGCATCATCAATAGCTGTGCTTTTAGTCGGGGCTCTCGGTTAGAATTTGTAAATTCCTGCAACATATCTATATCTATGCGAGTGCTTATGTTTTATGAGGTGCTTGATTTGGATCCCTTTCGTTCCTTTTAGGATTAGCATGTATTTGGTAATAGTGGTCGTCGAAGGTGAGTGCGTACATCATTTCTAGGAACCAATTCTCACAAGTCGCTTTCAGTGCTCTAATTTAGTGGAAACTTCACCATTCGGAGTTGGCGTAAAACCTTCGTTCGTGACAGAACAAAAAACACACAAGACGAGTGATTGATTTTTGAATCATTGCACGCAGTGGTTGTTGAACTTAGACAAAGTCTTTTTTAGAGCTGTAGGGGTCGGAAAACACGACATTTCGACATTTTGTGGCACACAATTGAAGGAGAACCATTTTTAAAGGAGGAAAGTGTATGTATTCGAAAATAACATCATACTTCGTGTACCTGTGTCTCAGTGAACAACGACTATTACACTTGCTTCAACTTCCACCAAGCTTGCTTCAATTTGTTGACCAACGTAATTATCATTCACGAAGTTACTCTTACTCTACGTTTAGCAATTAAATCTGACGATGCTGTTAATCTCAACAATGACTAAGTCACGTTTTGGTTCGAAAATAGAATTCGTTTTAGACGTTCAACAACACATGTAAATATTGATAACAAAAAAGGCTGTCTCCTATGACTAAAATATGAACAACATTTTATAAAGATTTTCTAAATGCTTCACTCACCACAACTGCGTACAATTTGTACTTAAGATCAAATGGATCGACACCGTCCTTCAATTTATGCTGATGGAAATCCTCGAATTCTCCATCGATGACGGGCGTCTTGGAAAGGCTGGACGATATCAATCGTCTTCGCCTTTCGATTCTACCATTTGCTAGTTTTTTCGATGCGGATATCGAATTATCTAAATTACTTCTAGTATTTCTTAGGACTACGTCTTCTGTTATCACATCTTCGACACTGCTTGCAGTTTTACCCACTGTTCGATAGCTTGGTTTACCCTCATCTGCTGGCTCAATCTTTCTCATTTCCAATCCTGTTCCCGCATCGGTGCTTGATTCGCTACTGTTCTTTCGACTGCCTGATGAGTCCTCCTCCTCGACATCGTCATCGTCGACAAACGCGTACTGCTCAAGAGCCATATTCTTCAAATCCAGTAGTTCCTTGTGCCGGAGGATGGTTTCTTGTGGCACCGAGGCCAGATATGGTGTCGGATCGAAATCATCGAATGGAAAGTGGACGACTTTCTGAGATTTCACCCATTTGCCATGAACACAATTGAAACGTTTTAAATGTATAATCTAGAAGAGAAAGCAAAGGTTTAGAAACTTGAACAGAATACGTAGGGAAGGGTGCGATTTTACAAGAATCGGTGGCAGTTTCCATATTTGTAACTTCTTGGTTGCCGGCTTTTTGCCCTTGCAGTGGCTGCAGTTATACCATTGTTCCAACTTCTCCTCCGAGGTAAACGCTCGGAGGCAATGATTCAAGTCGACTGGCTCTGTTCGCTCCTTACGGCATATCGCAAGAGACTCATGATCGGTCCACAACTAAAACCAATTTATCATTTGTGAAGTGAATTTGACACGAGTGAATGTCTTTTTACCCTTTCTCTTGTGCTCTGATAGCGTAAATGAAGTGCGGTCGGATCCCAGTCTATGGCGATGTTAATTTGATCGATTCTCAACTGACCGGTTGAGAAATCCACTGATTTCTTTGGTTCCAGATTTGGCATCGATGAAAACTTTGTTGCTAGCTTTGGTGTGGATGCATTACCTTCAAAGTAAATGGGCAAATGTGACGGGAGAGTTACGCAAACATAGAATTGGTTTCTTACTTGTAGCAGCACTTGAGGGGATCAAGGTTCCTCGGAGTAATAAGTCATCGTTGCATGGAATCTCACAGCCTCTGCAAAAGCTCGTCCAGGGGCAAATTGCACACGTCAGTCCATCGCTGGTTACAGCTCTTAGGGTGAACGGGAAATCATATCCGAGACTGTCATCGCTGTAAGGGTGAAAAGGGTGAAGATATATAAGTAAGTTCTGAGCTGGAAAATATTTAAAATTGGTAAGGTATTGGAAGGACAACACAAAGTCTTCTTGAGAGTTTAATAGAGGAGCACTAAGATGTGACAATGGACAATGGATCCATTCCGGATATAAGTGGGTCAAGGCTGATGTAGTGGTGACAGTCACTTTAACCTAGGTTAGGTTAGGTTAAAGCGGCTGACTGCAGATAGCAGTCACACTTAGGCCCATTGCGATACCACGTGGATTTGATGTCACCTATCCAAAAAACCATTTGGTGCTTTCCACGAAGCTCTTTAATTGATGCATGTCGACGTTGTGCATTTCGCTCATGTCGTTGAAGAAGTATGATCCAAGGTGTTTCTTCCTGCGGGAGGAGAGAGCGCTACAAGTGCAGAGGAGATGCGTTAACCTAACCTAACTAAGATGTGAAGCTGGTAGGAAATTTGATTGAACTGGAGCAGAGTCGCTTATGATTGTCCAGTTCCACGTGTTTCCTCTGGACAGATGTGAAAGTCTATCCAACAAGGTAAGTAGGTAGGGTGCCCTTGCGGCTGGGTCGCGGCTCACTAAGACCAACAATTGGGTCCATTGTGCCCTGGGTGTGGGGGGGTGTACCCAATGAGACCTACACTTATACTGCTGATTAAAACCAGCAGCTCTATTTTATTCAGAGCCTCTAGCTCGTCGAAGAAATACTGCCTAGTGTCAGCCTCCTGGACAATCACATAGCAGGTGGGGCGGACGGACTCTATTTCCTCCTCGTCCCTGCAGCTTATACAATAGTCGCTATGGAGGATATCTGACCTTCTGACATGGGTGCCAATGTTCGGTGAGAACTTCCACCAACGTCCGTATATCCTTGCGACTTATGCTAATCATTGATAATGGACTTGAAACGTGTCTTTCAACAGTGCATTTCTCTGCAACCAAGAAAGGGGTTATGTTCTGCTTTAAAAATGTGACTTTAGCGACGACAAAATAGCAATCCAAGGGAAAGCTTCGTGTGACGAGAGGATGGCGGTTCGAGAGAGAGCTCCTGTCTTGACAATCCAAGGGAGAGCTTCGCGCCTTGACTAATGCGAGAGAATGACAGTTCAAGAGAGAGCTCCTGTCTTGACAAACCAAGGAAGATTTTCGTGCCTTAACTAATGCGACGAGAGAATAACAGTTCAAGAGAGTGCTCCTGTCTTGACTTCCACGTTAGGTTAGGTTAGGTTAGGGGTCTGCTAGTGAATTCACCAGCACTCTTAGACCATGTTGGTCCATTGTGATACCCGCAGTCAGACTACTACCACTGATCGACCGCTCCAGTGATTGTGCCGTTAATTTGATCCCACCGGCAGATAACGACTGGACCAGATTCGAAAAACTGGATAAAAGCGTATTAACTTTGCTTTGACTAGGATTCGAAACTGGGACACCTCTAACTTAGGGCAGGCACTTAACCAACTGCGCCTTAACTTCCACGTTGTTCTTCTATAGTCCAAGGTGGACCTGGGCCTCAAAAAACTTCCACGTTAGCTCCAAATTTCATGCTCCTCAAGGCAGACACAAAAAAAAACAAACAAAATCAAAAATAAATAGCAAATTACCAATCAGCCGCATGATTGGATTGATCCGGAGTCGGTGGCAAAGGGCTGAGTAATCTGTTGACCTGCACCCATACAGCACAATACAAATCCTTATTAGTTCCACTCTCACAGCACGGAATCAGCAGTGGCACACCAAACAAACTCGGACGTGTTTTGTGATATGACAAAAAGTACGTGTCCTGCCGAGTGATCTTGCGATGAACGGCAATTACGAATTTCCCGACTTTATAACGCTGCGGTGGCACTCCTCCGCCAGCGAGTATTCCAGGCTTATTTGAGTTAACGTCGAAATTCAATGAATTACTGTCCTCCTCTTCCTCATCGCAGCTCCCGCTGTTCGATGCACGACAAGGGCATTCAGTCTTTGTCGTCTGACTAATATCGCAATAGGTTATCTCCGCTGGTGATTTGCCTATACTGCTCGCCTCGTCCGAACTGTTGTTGTACGACGATGTGTTTTCGTTCAATAGTTTTGCGTCCGATATCCGTTTTCGTTGGCAGTTATTAGGAACGAATGTATTCTCCGGGCTTGTACCTAATTCCGGCGAATGCTGAAATATTTTTAACTTTCATTTAAACAATTTCACTGACGTCAGAATGGTTCGTTTGTTTTGCATGTTAAGTTTTTACTTTTTGTCTTGGGATGATGTGTGTGTGGTGAAAGTGAGTGGGGAAGTAAACACGTTAACGCAATAATAATTATAGCTACGACTAGGGTAATCAAAAAAAAAAAAATAGTAAATCAATTACACGCAATAACTGTGCAACATCTACGTAAATACAGCACCAAACAAAGCGATTATTCAAAATTTAGAAAAGAAAAAAAAAAACATTTTTTAGACGCACTTTAAAGGAGATTACATATTATTCAAAACCAAAGAGAGTAGTAGTTGACAAACTGGCTAATGTGGTGGGGAGAGTATAATTAACGCTTTAGACAATTTGTTTATATATGCATATTGCTCCAATTCCAAAAATATGACTACTGACTATTGTTTTAATTTTGTGTGACTATCTTTTTAGGGATTGTTGATTAATTTAGAAAACAAAACCAAATCATATAAAACCAAAACCAATGGCATCTTGTTTAACAAAGCTGTATTTAATATTTAGAATTTACAACGTTTCATTTTCTTCAGTCGCTTACGAGTTTTATTGGTTCCTGGAATTGACTGTTTTATCAAGTAAATACTGGTCATTCTAATTTTGTCAATATGTATGCATTTTTATTTATTTTTTTTTTTTTGCTGATTGTCCCACAACTGAAATCGATTTATTTGAATCAGTTCTAGCTAGAGAGAGAGAGAGAGAGAGGGAGATAGAATCCGACGCCGTCTATAATTATACACCGTCCCTATCATTTGTTAAAGAAATCGAGTTTGATTTCGCGAACTGATCATAAATCTTGCTTAATCGTTAATTTCTTCCACTTTCTCTTAGTAAACAGAAGATTTTGACTGCCAGCAAATGGCCTTTGAGTGAGGTGTCAAAAATCACCCCGCTCCCAACAACCTTGACCAAGAACTATAATGGTGTCGTCGTCCCATTAACCCATTAACTCATTAATACACTGAAGACATAAGAGTAGTACAGTCTGTTCTGAAACAAAACAATTATTTTGTGAAACTACGTGTCTCGGTCTACACATCGAAATACAGTCGCCTCCCTCTAAGTCGAATTTCCCTCTAACTCGAATTTTTTCGCCATATTTATTTTGGCATTCCCCTCATTTTCCATACAAAAACCATCCTCTAACTCGATCTAATTCTGATATCCCGTGAAAATTCGACTTAGAGGGAGTAGACTGTATTTTAATTTATGCATGCAAGCATATTACAGCAAAGGATTACAAGCGTAGAGCCGAAGAGAGGTTCCTTTTTATAAGAATCATAAACTGGGAACAGACAACCGCTAGAAATGAAGACTAATGCTGGCTCACTTCAGGAAACTAGGAAGCAGTCGGCTTACTTACTAACAATGCCACGACGAGCACATTTATGTATGTGGTCCAAAAGAACGTTTGTAGGTATACGGAGTGGTGAACCGGATAACACTAAATTTAAGATCGATGTCAAATGTGAGTTGACAGTGTGACGTCGGTGTCATAACAGGACACTGCCTCATAGGAGATCATGCGAGAAGACTAGGGACTCCGACTAATGATTTCTGCAGAAGCTGCCTAGATAAGGAGGAATTGGAGAGCATTCCACATTTCCTCTGCTCCTATCCGGCCCTGGGGTCCTTTCGACGCCAACATCTAAGAGCCTACTTCTTTTTGATAGCTTATGCGAACTTAGTGAGGTTCCGATAGGCAATCTATTGCGCCTACGTCATTAGCTCCAAATGGTTTCCCACAACAGAACAATTGGTTTGACCTAAGTCCGAGATGAACTTGAGCCCAACTGCAACCGCTCATGTTATCCGTGCTATGTTTTCCTCAAAAGTGGAGAGGACCTACGGTTAAATGCTGACCTCGAACGATGAGATTGAGAAACTTTTTCTAGACAGTTAGACTCTTGAAGCGTAGTCAGCGACTTGAAAAAGGTGGAGCCATGTAATTTGGAAAATTTTCTGGGTTGAAACTTAAACCTGGACTGAAAGTCTAGTGCATAGAATGCACATACCCACTACGCCAAGGAAAGATGAATCTTCGAGCAGCAATGTGACAATTATACTCTGAGCATTGTCAATGATTCGAAGGAGGTGGAGCCGAGAATTAAATTGTTGTGTGACGGAAATTGAAGCTAGACCTTGGGCATAGGAGTCGACGCATTTACCCACTACTCCACGACGGCAGTGTGTAAATATGATGTGATTTAATCTAATGAACATGAATCTACCGTCTAAACTGGATAAATAAAATTATTCAAAATTCAGTAAGGTTAGGTTAGGTAGATGGGTGTCCTTGCTGACATGAAGAACATGTCTACGGCTCACTTAGACCACTATGAATCCATTGTGCCCAACAAATTCAGTAAGCTTCATGAAATTCTCAAGAGTTCTACTTTTTCTTTGAGTCCGGATGGACTTGATCCTAGCTTCTGAACTGTAGCGCCACAAAAAGAAAAAGAGAAAAAAGGAATGACCTATGAAAAGCATCAAGTTAAACAAATGGTATGACATCAAGTCAGACGCGAAGTTAATCTGTTTCTCTTCGAATTGACGGGTGATCATCTCTTGCGGGGTATTGGCAATCTGGTGACTTGAGCTTGTCTTCGAGGATTTTTCGAAGCTCCGAGTTCACGTTTTTACAAAACATTCGTTGGTTCGGGGTGACACACGTGTTTATTGTTATCTCTCGCTTGACATGGAAATCTGAACGCCAATAGTCTCGGATTCCGGTCAGGTAGGACAGCTCCTTTTCAACAATAAACATCCATAATGACTCCTCCTTTCTAATTATAGTCAGTTTCAGGAGAATGATTTCCGAACAGTTGTTGTTAGTTGATTATATTTTTACCACCGACAGTATAAAACTTTTAAAAATCTCCATCACAACCTGTGTGATTGAAAAGCACACAAAAACAACTTTAACGAGCTATAGTGCATACTAACATTGACGGCATAAAATAAAGCACACACGCAGGTCCACAAAAGCAAAAAAAAGTTGTCCTCAAAACAAAGTGTTATAAAGCTTCATTCTTATCTCCTTCTATATAAAGAATGTGTTCACTTGAACACATGAACTACAGTAACTTAAGTATTGAGTGACTAACATCTCTCTCAGAGTCATTGACTGGATTCTCGCAATTAATCAGCAGCGTGATTTAGTGCTTTCACGCGAATGGAAAGACCTGATTTTTATGTCGAATTGAGACTACACGTGTTGGGAAGCTTTGTTTTGGATTATTGAACGTTTTTTTTTTATTGATTTATAAGGAAATGCAGTTGTAAAGACACTTGTTGAAGGGATTTGATTTCAGAGGTTGAACATAAGGTGTCAAACGCTGAGTAACGTACACTGGTTGGTGACTCTTCTTTCTCAACATCATCATCGTCGACAAACGCTTACTGCTCAAGAGCAATATTCTCTAAATCCAGTAGTTTCTTTTGCCGAAGGATGCCAAAAAAAGGTGTCAGATCAAAATCATCGAATGGAAAATGTGCGACTTTCTGAAATTTCACCCATTTGCCCATGCACTAAATGTTAGTACTGTACTAGTTCCCATTGGGAAATCAAAAATCGTCAATAATCATGTCTTCTAAACAATTTGGTAGAATCTCTAAAAACTCCTGATTTGAAGGAAAAAAACCATGCTCTACAAAACTCTTATTCTGCCAGTGCTGCTATATGGAGCCGAAAGCTGGAGCTGCGGAGCTGATTCTTGCCGCCTTTGAAAGAAAAATTTAATGTCAGATATATGGTCCCGTCTGCGAGGAAGGCGAATGGAGGAGAAGACACTACCGCGAACTCTATGAGCTGTACCAGGATGTGGATGTAGTCCGGAAGGCAAAAATCCGTCAACTGCACTGGCTCAGCCACATCGAGCGCATGAACAGCAACGCTCCAGCTAAGAGGGTCTTCGAATCCGAGCCTCCTGGTTCGAGAAGGAGAGGAAGACCGAACCTCCGGTACAAAGACCAACTCATCGCGGACGTAAGACAGCTTGGTCTTGATGACTGGAAGCAGCGAGCCCAGGACCGTGAACGATGGAAGGCAGCGATAGCTCAAACTCGGACCCTACATGGGTCGTAGGCCTACTAAGTAAGTAAGTAAGTAAGAATCTCTAAAATTAAACGCCTATGATGGCTAGGGCATGCATGTAGAACGCATGCATAGATTAGCTCCCGCTCGTAGAGTCTTGGACTCCGCTCACATGAGACAACGGAATAGAGGACGTTCACGGAATCGATGGCGCATACGAGTGAAGAAGAATCTCATCCAACGTGGCGTGCGTAATTTGAGGCAGCTGGCTAAAGATTATGATAGCTTCTGAGGATTGTCGGTTGACGGAGATTATCAGTGTTGGCTCAAGGATGCGCGATGTGCGATTGGCGGCGTGGGCCAGGGAAGGAATGCAGAGTTGGGAGAATTCCACCATAGTACCAGGATCTGAGGCTAAATAGTTGGAAATTTCTCCGGCAAGGAGTTCAGACTCTTGAGCCGCGACCGCTGACTCTAGAGCGGGAAATTGTACTAAATGGCAGACACTACTTGATTTTATGAAGTTGCCTGCGGTTGGAAATTTCTGCGGCATGGAATTCGGACTCTGCTCGGGATAATTGACTCTTGGACACAATAGCCGACACTACTGGACTTTTTATGACATACCGACATTTCCCGATACTAAATAGCGATGTTTGTTCTGGATGGCAATAAATTCAAATGAGGTATTTATTCTGACAGTTTTAGTCTGTTCGAGGAGGAATGTGGATAGGGGGCTGGACACAGACGAAGTGAGGGTAGGGAAATGTGTGATTATCCAATTTTGATATTTGTGTCCTTAAGTTCCTACTTTCATTCGAAATCCGCTTAAAATTTATCCGCGATCTAGTCACAAACCTTTCTTATTTCAAACTGTCGCTGTGACACTTTCAAAGCTTAGGCAATACCCCCACCTAGCAACCCTTCGCATGAATCTAAACCCATTCAGAAAAAAAAATAGCCCTCCCTAAACCCTACGCCTTTTCCTAACTTCATTATCGAGTGGGACAATCTTTTCTTTTGTTTTAATGGCAATTTTTTTCGTGAATATCTATATATTAAATACATTAATGTTATTATAGCCATACCTTGAAGCACAACAGATTCTGGGGCATGCACATGGTGTTTCCAAAGCACCGCCTTACCTTCGATGATCTACTATTGTCATTCACGTTGGCATCGATTTCACCATTATCGATTTGCATCTCCTCATCCAATGAGGGTTGCCTAAAGTGATGATGACTGTCAACGTGATTGAGTTGCGTTGCAAGTACAGCAGCCGGTGGTGGTGTGGTTTGCGGTTGGGTTTTCTGAACATGCTGCTGCTGCTGTTGCTGCTGCTGCTGATAGTGTGTTATTGTTGTGACCTCAGGTCCAGCTAGTAGAGCTTTTTTTAGTTGCAGATTTTCAAATTCACAAAGAAAGAGTATGGAAAAAAAACGAATATCTAGTTAATTCTTATCGTTCTGCAATTTCAATTAGTGATCGTGAGATGATGGGGGGGAGAGAGGTGTGATTCGCATGCGCAAACAAATGAAAAGCGATTATTTTGTGAAATCAAAAGAAGAACGAAAAGAAGAAACTGCAAACAAAAAAATGGAAGAGAAGAATGTCTCTGCAAAAATATGAGATACCTTGACTTCGCTGAATGTCTTTGAGACCCTTCTCGATGTTGACACCCAGAACGGAGCTGGTCCTGGAACGAGTTTCGTTGAAGTCCTCCGGCAACTGGTACACGTAGAGTTCGGTGGCACTTGATGACTTTATCTTTTGGTCGTTATAGAGTATCTGGCAGATCTGGGAGTTGGATAGCTCACAGATTAGCATGACGTATGGACTTAAGTGGCACAGTGTTGAGAGTTTCTTTTTGAGGTCAATGTATTTTGAATCAGGATTTAGGCGAAGGCCGTATTTAACAGGAATGCTACCGTCTAGTCGAATAACTGCAGAAAAATCATGAGAACACTGATATGACACACAAACGCATTCATGCTTACCTAATATCTCGAAGTACAGATAATTCTCCACCGGAAGTGGTAAGCTGAGCAGACTGAAGGGATCGAAACGAACCGATTCTCGACCGCAGCACAGACAGCTAACCTTCGACTTGAGTTGGCCGTAAAATAAGTCGATCACAATACTTTGATTTCGGGAATGATGCTGTGACCATGCTTCGAAGGCAACCACTTTATCCGGACGGCCATTTGAATCTTTCAATTCACTGTACGGCTTTTCTGTGACGCGATTGAGGTCTTCATGCAGAGCGTCCAGCAACCATTCGAGCAGCTCTTGAGAATCGTGTTGTCCGCCGCCAGCGAATTGCGGAGCATATTTTGTGACACAGAAACGTAGTTTTAACGGGGCGACAGAGCGTGTTGTTGCAGTCCAAACCTGGAAGATAGGGGAAAGATTAAAATTAATCCAAATGCGGGATTGTGGCTGAAAATATAAGTGAATGCACGGAAGCGTGTACCCCTCGACTCTGGACCAGTAGGGCAACGTAACTGAGGACGTTCAGGTCTAAGGTGGCGCTTTCAAGTGAAGTGGGACCTCAACTAACTTGACGTGCTCAATTGGCGACTGCTAGCAAAAGATCGTGGATGCTAGAGAGGTTAGTTGGTTGAGGCCCAGGTCTACCCCGGACTGTGGCGCCACAAGAGGAAGAAAAAGAAGGAAAAGAAGAAGAGGAAAGAGAACAAGAAATGCCAGGTTGTGGGTCAAAATCAAAAACTTATAATGACTACACCGTAGCAGAGTCCTAAACAGATTCCAAAGGATGCTTATCTCTCCAACCCCTGTAGTCAGGATTTATGTGCATTGCAATGGATTTTTAATGGATTCGACAACAATTTGGATGAAATTTAAGCAGCATCCTGCTTGTCTTCCTTTCCTACATGGTCCCACAAAGGATTTGCCTTAAATTCTTCGTCAGAAACGACATGACCACGTGCCTAAGTAAAGAGTGCAATCAATCAAAAACTTACCTCTTTCAAAAGTTCACCATATCTCGTTGCAAGCTGCCCCTTGGTGCCCAATTTGTTCATCGTATTCATTTCGTAAAGATGCATATTCCGCTTGAAATACTGTGTCAGTGGTTGTGTGTTGAAGAGAACCTGTAGTGCGGCATTCATGAAACATGTATTGCCTAAATTCAAGAGACCAGTTGCGCCTGGTGCGTGCACCGAATGAATCGAGGCACGTGTCAAGCGCCTATCCTGATGTCCACTGCTATGACTCAGTGAAAGAGATCCCAATTCCTCGGGCCATGTCAGATCCTTGTTACGAACTTCCAGAAGTATTTGATCGTTATCCTTGATGAGTAGCTCTTTCAGTGTCATATTCTCCTCTTCCAGCAAAATCGGATTATTATCCGGCGAGGTGCTGGATATATGCCACAAGCGGATATCCTCGTTCCTCAGTCGCAAATGTTCGCACAAGAACTCACCGATTTGCCGGATCGTTGCCAAACGGCTAAACGCCGCCGTGTATGCCAACGATTTCTTTGGTGGTTGAAGTACACTTGGTGTTGTTGAGAGTGCCGCATATCCTCCGCCTGAGGCGACCACTCCATAGCCTCCTGACGGAAAAGCGTGCTCATAAGAGGTGTACAAACCGCATGTTTACAAATCACAAACTTACCGGATACGGCACCCCAGTTTGAGACAGTTGGCGTGTTCATTGGCATTTGCTGATGCATGAGTATCCGCAGATTCAGCGGATACAATTCCAGCTCGACTTCGCATGAATTCGGAGGCTGAATCACTTGGCGTGGCAGTGGCAGAATCTCTCCGTACCATCGTTTCAACGCCTTCCACAGCGACTCCGGGACCAGCTCAAAATCGTGATTCTGGACCAGTGGTGTATCGCGCTTGAGGTGACCTCCCTCCCCGGTTATGGTGCGCACGCTTCTGTATGGGTTGACGGTAATTAAATTCGTGTTATCGATCGGTCCTGGTCTGAAATTTGAATGCCTTCCATCTGATATACCGCTGCTTCTTGATCCTAACAAGAGCATAGGAGTCAGTCGCAAGAAGAGATTGTATTCACTGCCAGACTTACCTAAACTCGACGAGTCGCCGGTGGTGATAATGTCACCAACGGACTCGGATGAATGGGAATTGAAGCTTTCATCGCACACCATTGCCTCGTCGACACCGGACAAGGTGTGCTTCTGATTGGCACTGCTCGCTGTTGACCTCTTGCAGTAGTAGCACGGAGTGGCTGAGTAGTTTTGAGTGTACTGAATCCATGACACCCACCAGTCCTTCGAAATCAAGTACCAAAACTGTCCAACACTGTAACCACGTTTTTCCTCCCGTGTGAGCCATCCCTTTACTGAAAGTGCATGACAGCAGTTAACCTATACCAAGTGTATGGGGGGGAAATGATTGGAGGGTACCAATATCGTATTCCATGTGTTTGCATTGTGGTGACAGCCCGAAGACAATGTGACACACTTCAAATGTCAAGTCAAGGAATGGCTGAACCAGATTCAAACTGCTTTCCACGTTCCACATCATGAAGTCCTCTTGAGTGAGACTGATGGATTTTTCCACATCTGATTGATCACCAGTAGATAAGTTTATGGGCTAAATAAAACGATAAGGGACAAGTTAAAGGCGTTAAACTTAGGCTGACTCACTTGCGCTGATTTAGTTGTGACATCAATGAGTCGATAAAAGCTGCAATCAGCTGATCATAAGAAGGGCGCCAGATTGATTTTTGTTTGTTTGCTTATCTCAGTTTGTTCATGTTAATCACTCGTGACGCAACTGACAATTTATCTAAATGATTTCTCGAAAGTGATTGCTATTCAAAAGTGAACACTTTCAAAATGGCTTCATCACGAGAAAGGCCTTAAAGGAACGATTTATGAAGCAGATCAATCAAAACACAAGTCGGTAGGCTTTCTAAATTTGTATTCTGATACCAAATTGCGTTGCGAAGGATGAGGCATTGCGTGGCGGCCCTCTTATTCAGGAGACAAGCATCTTCGAAACATACTTTACTTCACATCTCATCGCATCCTCTTGGTAGAAAAAAATCGTTCACAATTCATTCACTCACCTCGTTTGTCTTCCTCGATGTGGTGTTCTTTCGAGCAAATGTAAGTAA
The DNA here is from genome assembly GCA_930367185.1 of Myathropa florea. NCBI lineage: Eukaryota > Metazoa > Arthropoda > Insecta > Diptera > Syrphidae > Myathropa > Myathropa florea. The sequence continues at coordinate 85,570,041 of OV884004.1, forward strand.
GTCGCTCATAACATCCTTCTTGTTAACGCTCTTGTAGTTGCTTGCATTGTGATTCTCCTTAGCAACGAATATTAAAATATCAATCATCTGTGTGGTCTCCTCGTAGTTAAGTATCCCATCCCGATCAATGTCGAATATCTTGAAGCAGACTGCAAAAAAGAAAGCAGACATTTATACCTCCATCTCTGTCACATCTCTGTTTGGAGGTTTACATTTGCATCGTTCCACATTTGGTCCCCTACACGCGGCGCTAACACCACAGCACAACTCCTTAAAGTCAATGTGTCCATCACGATTCTCATCGAAAGCACTGAACAAGCCAGCCAATGCGGTTTTTGGAATCGGGGGACTGATCAGTGGTCCAAACAATTGCAAATCCAATTGACCAGTTATCGACGCGTTCTTCAAGCGCCAAAATTCTTTTTCCAGATCTCCAATGTCCTAGAATCAAATGTCCATCACAAAATCCTGTCAAAAGAACCACCAAACATACCTTCTCTTCAAGATGCGTAACTCCAGCTAAGATCTGATAAAATGTGGGTGTTTCCAACTCCGACGTGAGGTTAATGCACGTGTCAGACAGCAACCACTTGGATAAAACCGTCGAGTTGCGATGAATCAGAATCCATTCTCGAAACTGATCAAAATTCACGCGATCCGACTGCGCGAACAACGAAGCCACATCGTTTCCATGGAGATTTACGGATTTGATGCATTCCGCTTTGAGGATGTACGTTCCAGAATCATTGCAATAAAGGTTCCATAAAAATCTGTAAATACGATGAGCACACATACTTTTGGCTTATGTCAGAGCGAAAGAAAATACCGTATTTTTTCCTCTTCTGTGGCGCGCGTCAGCAGCACCAATCCACAGAAGACATCCTTAAATGAAATTCCCTTTTGTGTGCCACCACATGTGACATATAAGAGGTCAGCCACATTGAGGGGTATCCCTTCGCAGAGGACATCTTGTTGAAATGCATTCTGACTGAGCAGAGTACTTCCGGGTCCAGCTGATTTCTTGAAAGCCTCTTTTATCCGTCGAAACTCCGCATCAGTTACTGAAAATTTACAAAAAGAGTGTTTGTATTTTTGGCTTATAATTTGCCCGCGCAAAAGAGGTTAGGAATGCTCTTAGGTTTCCGGAAACCACTAAATGAGAGCAGTTACACAAAACAGCCAGCAACTCATCTTCAAGTGGGTCTACCCCCGCACTCACCGTTTCGTTTGCCGCCTTATTACCAATCAGAAATGCTTCGATTTAAAGTCACCGAAGACTCATGGAATCATGTTCCACTCAACACAACGGACGATGATAGAAGAGAATACCGTCCCCCCGATCTAGACGAAGTCAAGATAGCGATATCGAGACTGAAGTCTAACAAAGCTGCTGGTGCAGATAGTCTGCCCGCTGAAATGTTTAAAGCAGCTGGAGATGATCTGGTAGGACGCGTGCACCAGCTCATTCGCAAGATATGGTCGGAGGAAAGCATGACCGATGGGTGGAATCTCAGTATCGTTTGCCAGATCCACAAGAAAGGAGACCCCTTTGACTGCGCCGACTGTCGAGGGTTAAGTCTCCTTAACATAGCCTATAAGATCTTTTCTGTCATTCTGTGTGAACGCCTGAAACCTTTCGTCACCAATCTAATAGGTCCTTATCGGTGTAATCTAATCTAATCTTTACACTGAGGCAGATCCTGGAGAAAACCCAAGAAATGCATATCGACACACACCACCTATTTGTCGATTTAAAGGCCACATGTGACAGCGTGCATAGAAACGAACTATACACGAGCTATACAGCGCCATGTCTAGTTTTGACATTTCTCGCAAACTCGTCAGACTGAGCAGGATGACGCTGGAGAACTCTCGCTGCTCCATCAAGGTCGGTAACGAACTCACCTAGAACTGCCATGTCAAAAAAGGTTTTAGACAAGGCGACGCGCTGTCATGTGACTTCTGTAACATCGTTCTTGAGAAGATCGTGCAGAACTCACTGGCCAACACAAGGGGCACGATCTTTCAAAAGTCTGCTCAACTGCTAGCTTACGCGGATGACATTGACTTGATTGGACGAACGCAGCAAGCCGTCAATGAGGCATTTGCTGGCATTGAAACGGAAGTGGCTAAGTATAAGTATAGGGCAAAACCAAGTACATGCTGTCAACGAGAAACGACGCACAACATCGACGACTTGGCCAGAACGTCACCATAGGCAGCTATAACTTTGAGGTAGTGAAGGACTTCGTCTACCTTGGCTCCGCTGTAAACAGTGCGAACAACATCAGTACCGAGATCAAGCGCAGAATAACTCTTGCCAACCGCTGTTTTTTTTTGGCTCGAAAGGCAATTGAATTATAGAGCCCTCTCTCGAAAGACCAATTTGACTTTATATAAGTCTACGGATCCAACGCCTAAGATGGCTGGGCGATGTAGAGCGTATGGATAACTTAGCTCCGGCCCGAAGAGTCTTCGACTCTGAGCCTGTGAGACAACGCAACAAAGGGTGTCCACGTACCCAAAAGGAGAGGGGCTTCAACCAACTTGGTGTGAGCAATAAAGATCGTGCCCAGATCATTGGTTGAGGTCCAGGTCCACCCTGGACTGTAGCGCCACAAGAAGAAGTAGAAGACTCCAAGTCCGCATGCAATGGTCCATAAGGTTACAGCCCACCCCCTCTAAGTCCAACTTCCTCTAAGTCGAATTTTCTTCTAACTCGACTTTTTCCGCGTATTTATTTTGGCATTTCCCTCAATTTCTCATACTAAGTCGAACTCTCTCTAACTCGAACTAATTTTGATATCCCGTAAAAATTCGACTTACAGGGAGGCGACACTGTAGTTAATGAAAAACATGCTGCATGATGTCTCCTAGCGTTAAGACAAATTTTCCTCGAGTGGAGTCGACTAATGCGATTTGTGATATTCGATAGTCACGTTTGAGTTTCTTGCTCTGCGTAATGTGATTGTCAGTTTAAGAATCGCAATTTACGATCGTTTTCATAATAATAATAATGGCGGCGCTACAGTCCGAGATGGACCTGGGCCTAGCTTCTCAGCAACCACTCGTATTGTACGTGCTGATGTTCTCTCACGAGTGGAGGGGACCTACAGTTTAATGCCGACTCCGAACAGCGGGATTGAGAAGCTTTTTCTAGACAGAACTCGAAAGAGGTGGAACCGTGAAAAAATGTTGGATGTTTTTTTTTCGAGATTCGAACCTTAGACCTCGAGCGTAGGAGTCGAAGCACCTACCCACTACGCCCCGATCGTTTTCATATGAAACGTGTCACTTTCATGTATTTTTTTCGATCGCATTACTTAACCATGGATTTTTTTGATAGTCAAATTTGATTATCAAAACATTATCCACCTCTGGTACTGCTATAGCAACATCGTTCGCGTAGTCAACCACTTATTATCATCAAAACATCCAAATCATACGCGGTATCAATTGCGTTTTATTATTTCACTAATCAACTTGACAACTTTTGAGTCATCACACTTCAAATAGCCCGCACACTTCATAAAAATGACGATTGTGAATGAAAGATGACGAACGACCCAAACGGATACTTCGATAAAGACGCAAATGTAATAAATTTCAATAAATCTACTCCAATGTCAAAGCACACCCAACTACAAGACACATGACCTTATGACGTACTTCCCAAAGACAGCCCACTTCACCTGTCACAGACCCAAAATGTGACACACAAAGAGAAATCTACGAAATCTTCTGATTAGTGTTTTCGTAGCGATTATCTACCTCCAATCTGGCATTTCACCTAACCTCTCGTAGTTCACTTTTACCAGCAGATAATTAAAGAGTACGTCAAAGTAACTGGAAGGTAACATCAAGGGTCGTCGTCAAATTTGTGAATCGTTATATAAAGACGAGCATGCAAAACGTCATGCGTCTGCTGAGACATCAAATCAAGACAAATCTTAACTATAGTGTTTATAACAACTTAAATAGATGATAAGGTAAGGAGAATGACGACTATCGGGCCTTAGACAATCTAGGCTAGGCTGTTGCGGATATGAGGCACAAATAAAATAATCAGAAAAGTCATAAAAGAACTCACAGGTAGGTCAAGGAAAAGGAACACGCGAGTCTAAGTGGAACAGATATGTAGCACTTATACTTATTCTTTGAGAGGAGACCAAGTTAGCATTACTCTAGGCGAGAATGGAGAACGTTTATCTTCGACATTACAAACTTATAGGTTTTAAATCATAGATCAAGAGTGTATCAAGGGCGCCAGTTTGTTGATGGGCGTATGCAAATGTAGGAGAGGTTGGGAAGAGCTATTAGCGGAGGTCGGCAAAGAGATCTTCATATACACGGACGGCTCGAAAATAGGAGCAGGAACAGGGGCAGGGGTCGTCTGCGAATTCGTCGAAAGATGCCTAAATTTAAGGGACGAATGTAGAGCATTCCAAGCCGAGGTGGTAGCATGAAATGAAGCTGCACTTACCCAACAAATTGGATCAATCCTGGTCTAAGTGCACACTTTAGCCACTTCTAACCTAACCTAACCTTTTCTACCTAGGCTCCGAATTGCATCAAGCAATGACACCACCGCGGAGATAAAACGAAGGATTGCTCTTTACAATCGTGTTTTGGGGCTTAGAAGGCGATTGAGGAATAAAGCCCTCTCTCGAAGAACCAAGCTATCCCTTTATAAGATCCCGTATGGCGCAGAAGCATGGATACAAACCACAGCGAACGAAAAGATTCTTGGTCGTTTCGAGAGGAACATCCTTTGAATCATCTCTGGTCTCGTATGCACTGATGGTGTTTGGAAGAGGAGACTGAACGACGAACTTTACGGACTATACAGCGACATCGAGCTGGTCCAAGTCTCTCGTCTCAATTGGCCAGGTCATGCAGAGCGAATGGACACCAACGATCCGACCGGGAAATTCTCCGACTCCAACCCCGAGAAACAACGCGGTAAAGGAATACCACGCCTCCGGTGAAGTACACAGCTGGAAATAACCCCTTTAGGGCCGGAAGCGGTTAACACAAGATCGTGCTGGATCCTAAGCGATCCCAGAAATTGATCTCCCTCAACAGACCAAAATCAGCATTATTGTCGGTGTCATCACTGGACACTGCCTCAAAGGTGAACATGAAGGCTAGGGATTTTGGCAAACGATTTATGCAGAAGCTGCTGAGAGGAGGAAGTGGAGAAACTTCCACATATTCTTGGGAGCCTACTTTTTTGAAAGCATTTGTGACCTATGTGAGGCACCAATCAGCAAGTTTCTAGGCTACATCGAAAGCTCCAAATGGTATCCCACAAGTGGATAGATAGATTGGGTCATGTCAATCCAAGTGACGGCGCAATGGATGGTCGGATTGCACTTCTTAGCCACTTCAATCCCTATCTTATATTTCTTATGACCAAAAACTACTCATTTCAGTCTTCGTTGCAGGCAAATTCAAAAACCCCGATTTCGTTAAAATTCCAGCGGAGTTCGATCCAAGTTCGATTCCGATTGCATTTACATGCAAGGCAACCATGATGTGCGAATGCTTGATTGTATTTCACAAGTCAGAGGCATCTGCACAGCAGAAAAAACGTGATATCTCACAGGTTTAGTTATTCATCATTCCTACAGCTTCTCCACAAGTCTTGCTTCTCACGATTCAGTGACTTTTACTTATCTATATAGTAAGCATAACGACTGCACGTTCTACGCACATTAGACCTGAATACACAATTTTCGAAGAATATTCGAACTTCCTCATTCTCCATTTGAAACTCTAAAGTGAATGCGAATTTCTTATCTAAGCTGGACCAATAAATTCCAACTTCGCCCTTTCGTCGTTGGCGCATGTTTACTTGCCACTCAGTAATTTGTTAATTGCTACCATAAACTTGTACTGTTGGCATAAACAAAACAAAAAAAAAACGACGAATACTTACTCAGGATAAAACGATATCACAAAGTGGAGAGGTTGTCAAGAGACTCTCAGCCATCGATTTAAACACTGTTAGCTTACACTTACGTCTTTTTTGCTCTCACTGCAAGTTTATCTTTGAAATGTAAGCAAAATGCACAATTTATCACAAACAAGCAAAAACAAAAAAGCACCCATACGTGACTTCGATTTGATTCTTTCAAAACGAAAGAGTGTGCCTCTTTCTTTGGCCACATTTTCCGTATGTTGTTTATCGTGCGTCCACGATCAAAATAGAAACAAAAACAACAATAACCCTCGCAGATAACTCTAAAGAGTGTGCGCTGTGTTGATTTTATTTTCATTTTTTTTTGTTTTATACTTCAATTATCTAACTCCTTATCAAAACCTAACCAAATTCCAAATGATTTTCCATTCAAAACTCTTTTAATCCAATCAGACGGCACTCATGGCGAGCGGGGTCACAGGGAAAATGAAGAAAAATACACACTACAGGAACAGGTTTCCCATTATTTGTTTAATAATCACAGCTTCTGTTGTCGTTCGAATGCTGTCGCTGTCGCTTACGCTGTTGTCGTTGTCGTTGTATTTCTGTTCTGTCGTGCATTGTTACGGAAAGCAATGACTAAACGGAAAGAGGAGAGCAAGAACACAAAAAGAATACATCTCTGTGTCAACAAATCGCAACCTGCTTGAGAATTGTTGGCATTAAATGCTGCAACAGGAACGTAATACTCGAACTTAATCGATACATCAAATCAGCACGACTCTCCCACATTCGATTTACATCACGTACATATGTAGGCATGAAGAAAACCCCCCTCGTTAGTCTGATAAGAAAGATTAAATGTTGATTTATCAGGGAAAAACTACCAACAAAAGCCCTAAGCCAACCAATTAGAGATCCTATTAATAAACCGAGCATAAGCTGAGTTCTGATTGCGATATCAGACAAGTGCTGTTTTCACTTTTCACACAGTGGAAAATTCGTATGCACCTCCTCAACTGCCAAGTGCATTGTGTAAAGGAAAGGAAAAAAAAAACAATACTGCATGTTGATCCAGTTCCAGATCTCCCACCAGTGAGGGGCAACCAGAGGGGTAACAACAACAACAACAGCAGCAGCAACTACTAATTGGAATACACTAATCTCTCGGGGGCAATGTCGCAGTTATCAAATTTATCCCTGACTGTAGCGTGGATTTTCAAAGAATTACTGTAGCATTAAACTACGATACTTAGGTGATTCACTTTAACTTATTTTGTTTTTAATCTCTTACGTTCTTTTTTATCTTTTCTGGTTGGAAATTCTGTTCGTCTTTATTGGTCTTTCAAAAACACAAGAAAAAAAAAGAAGCAAAGGAAAATTCCCCTCTTACCTCTTTTGATAGCATCTTCGTAACTAATACATGATGGTTTGCATTCCTTTGCTCCCATGTTGCGATTACTACTTTATACTTGACTCCTTTATGACATAATTAGTTGCGTTTTGAATTGGCAAATTTTTTTTTTTATATCTGCATCACGACAAAATAATATTTAACAAAATGACTTTTCTCAAAACATTAGTCCTATGACTTGTTCCTAATCGCGAAGTAGCTCGTTTGACACATTAGTCAAATAGGTGCTGACGGTTAGGAGATGATTGGAAATGAAACAATATTTAACAGGGTGCACATGAATTTTATGCGACTGAACAGTGAGATCAGTTGATGTGGGGAATGAATAGCACAATTTAGGAGAACTTAAAGTTGTAGACTGAGTGTTGAAGAAATTATCTCCAGTGGAGTCGGGGTGTTACAATAATTATGGCAACAATTCTAAGATTAAAAAAATTAATTGTCAATATTTGTAATGACTGAAACACAATAGTGCGTTGGTGCTACAGTTAGCCCTTAAGACGCGTGGAAAAGGGCAGAAATGTCGGAAAAATAGCGTATTATTTTCAAAACAGTTAGACAGGATATTTTCTCTCTCTTTCCAACATTTTGCAAAATCATACGATCTCTTTCCGACATTTCTGGCTTCTCACATCTATGTAAACGGCGTCTAAGGCATACTTCCGAATACAGCTGTCATTCAATTTTACAATAAACTGTCAAAAAACATTCACAAAAAACTTTCATTTTGTATGGGAAGTCTCAAAACAGACGGAAAATGTTTCTAATTGGTTGACCCATGGACCAATGAATAATTTAAACTCTCGTAGCAAAGGTATTTAATACATTTTATGAACGCGTTCTTGCTGTAAATTTTCAGTTTCACAAATCAGTTGAGCCACTGAGTATTGGACTGCTTCTCTATCTCTGGAGATTAATGTCAAACTTTGAACATTTTTCTTGTTAACTAGCGAGTGGAATGATCTTCGATTGAACGCTGCTAACAGAGGCTATTGCTTCAAAAATAAAGGATGCTTTGTTTGTCTGTACTTTCAAAATACCGTTAAATTTATTATTTAGTTCATAATAATAACGGTGGCGCTATAGTCAGAAGTGGTCTTGGGAATGGCTTCTCAGCAACGACTTGTACTGTGCATGCTATTGTTTTCGCAGGAGTGGGAGGGATTTAGTCCATATCAGCTCCATTATGTATTGATCTAATTAGCACACTGACTTCACAGAATTTAAATCTGCTGTGTGTAAGAATTCACTCTTAGCCCGTGGGACAAGGCAACAGAGAACGTCCACGTGAATGGGGCACAGAATTGGAGAAGGACCTTGTTCAACTTGAAAGCTGGGGAAAGACTTGATTGTCTAGGTTAGGTTAGGTTAGGAGGGGAAGTGTGATGTTGAAAAAGAAAAACATCACTTCCACTCGGAGGCCATGAGGCCCATTGTGAATCCCTTCTTTTGTGGGGTACACAAACTAAAAACCTATCCTGTCACGTGGTAGCTGAAACCACACCGTGCTCTTGATGAATTTCTGGAGATCCGATATATCTGCATTCGTCAGCTCCACAGTCTCTGTGAAGAATCTATGGCCCAGTGAGACTACGTGCCAATTCTGCAGAGCTGAACAGTGGCAAAAGCAGATATTGGATCGTCTCAGGCTTTTCTTCATGGCCGCTGCTCCTGCAAAGATCGCTGGATACCGCATTCCATCTTCGGAGCATTGCTCCGATGGGTCAGTGTCCTGTGATTACTTCGAAGAGCTGACGGATCGAGTTTCGGTCCAACGTCAGAACCTTCTTTGTCTTACGGAAGTTAAGCTCTGCCCATATTGATTTTGTCGTGTGACAATCATTTCTAGTAAGCCAAGACGAGTTGGCCTCTTTTTGTATTGTGTCGCTATGGTCCAGTATAATGCACTAATCGGTGGCCGCAGTGACGTGTCCGCCTCACTGAGGTCCATATCAGATTCTCGTCTAGCCAATTCATCTGCTCTCACGTTTCTTGTGATTGAGCTGTGGCCCGGGACGCAGCAGAGTTTGACTTTGTGATGGCACAATGGACTCATAGTGGTCTAAGGGAGCCGTTGACAAGTTCTTCATGTCAGCAAGGGCACTCATCTACCTAAACTTGACTTTGTGATGACTTGTGATGACCCAGCAGAGTTTGACTTTGTCATGACTGATGGACCTTAGACTTTGATACAGTACAGGATTCTATTGCCTTCAGTGCAGACTGGCTGTCTACAAAGATGGTGATATCCGATGGTGGGGCATCGGTTACTTGTATGAGTTTGGTTGCTTTCTCTATGGCCAGGATCTCTGCTTGGGAGACACTGCACATGTTGGGGAGTCTAAATGATTTCTGTTTATGCAGGGTGTCAGGGACGAGCCCGGCTCCAGTACCTTTGTCCATTTTTGATCCGTCAGTGAAAAGGGCAATCTCCTCGTCATTTATAAAGGTATTCGATAACCACTTGTCCCTGTCGGGGAATAGAATTGGTATCTTGAGAGAGAAGTCGGTTGTGGTTGCGAGGCTACTGGAACCATATTTCTTTCCCAGGTCGTTTATTATCTTAATTGTGGTCGCTTGTCCATAATTGGCTTGTTTCCACAAGGAGGACTCCCTTAATTTGAGAGCGCTTCTTGCGGCGTAGCCTTTTATAAATAAGCCCAGAGGAAGGAGATGAAGTATCATGTCTAACCCCGTTGTACAAACAGCGGCTGGTTTTTTTGCAAGTATAAAAAACATTTAATCCTTTTTTCATCCTTTCTTCCAAGTTCCTCTTCCAGGAAAGTTTGGAGTCAAGAATAATGCCCAGATACTTAAACTTCCCTGTGAGTTTGAGTGGATTTCCACCTAACTTGGAGAGGTATAGGTATAGGCCCTGCTGCAGCCCGGACTGTAGCCCCACAAGAAGAAGTGTAAGGATTCAGATCTCGTTCATTCTTTTTTTCAAAATTAAAGTGAGGTTACGTTACTTTCGGATCAATTCAATTAATTCGAGCAACATCTTATTTGCCCTGCATAATTTTATGTGCGCTATTAAACCACTTCAACCTACATCTCATGCGAATAAAAATAAATGTTTTCCACAAAAAAAATATTTCCACAATTCACATGTATTCCTCGAACACACTGTACAACGAAATCAAATACCCTGAAGTTATCAGCAATTCATTTGAATCATCTGTTTATGCAACCACTATTCATCCCCCTTACTCCTTATACACAAAGCACCAGTGCGTATTCCTCCGTTGAAAGTTATCGAAAAACATTTGTGTCATCAAATTTTTATAGAAGATTGTGAGTGTGAGAGCTTTATTCCTCGACTTTTTCTGAATTTATTTCCGTCTTTCCATTCAGATTTTGCCACAAAACAAATAACTCAATCAATCTGAAAAGTGTTTTTGTTTTTGTTTTGTTTTAATTCCGTTCGACTGAAAGGCCCATACCATCATCAAACATCCCACATAGATGCGCGATAACAAAAAGTGAAATCGTAAATTAGCGACACAAAAGAACGACACCACGGAAAATACGAAAAGAAGAAGAAAAAAAAGAAACCATAACACCCTAGCCTAACATTTAGTGTCTTCGTCTGATCTGAGACAGAGGAGGAGGAAGATATCCATTTGAACAGCAAAAGAAATGGCCAAGACATACGATTACTTGTTTAAGCTACTCCTCATTGGTGACTCTGGGGTGGGCAAGACTTGTATACTATTTCGGTTCTCCGAGGATGCTTTCAATACAACGTTCATCTCAACAATTGGTAAGTAGTGCTCGGATATTGATGTCATTCTTTTGTGATATTGTTGGAAGGTATGTCATTGGGGACCCCTCCTCTCCCACTACATCCCTTTCGGTTTTTGGTGTGTTATTTAATCAATCTTCCGCTGCCTTCGCCGCGTTGTTTTGTGTGTTCTTTTTTTTTTTTTGTCTGTCTCTTGTTTCTCGCCAGTGATAAGAACACAAGAGAAAGGAGCAGAAAAGGAGTCGGGGACGGAAGCAAACACACCCTGGTGATGGAGGTTCAGCTTGGAGGCACCTTCTTTCGCAGAGAAACACATATTTTATCGATTATGCCGATGGTCTAGGGTGCGAAGAGGTTAATCTCGAATATGTAAAACCATTCCTGCGGTCTGGCTCCTGTGACACGACCCGGGGCCATTTAACTAATTGAAATCAGCAAACCACTTGCGAGTGCGAGAGGAATGTGTGCAGTTCAGCCAATGAATCATCCGAGCGCGTTGGGATGATTTCGTTTTTTGTTCGATTGTTTTTTTTTTCTCTTATTCGTCACTGGCCCCGTGTTAATTAATGGCCACCGCCATATACTCCTAATGTAATTGAGGAAAGGAATTTCTCATGCCGAGGGATGCAAATGATAGGCCGCTTTGTGCTCGCTCACATATGACACCGCTGACACTTGGATGTGTTAATCGCCTGTTCACTGTTTCCAATTAAAATTAAATCATTAAGTGGCGAGCAGAGCAGCATGTCTCTGTGGCGGTGGTTGATTTGTCTAGGAATGTGATCGAAATATGCGCAGTTAAGCTGCAAGTATGTAGTTCGCGTGTTCCTAAAAAAGAATAAAAACAGACAGAGAGCAGCGTTCCATTCACATCGCTGGTCGGTCAGACCCCGAACACACGCCAACTGAGAAACTTTCGCTGATATCTAGATAAATTTAGAACAAAGATTCTATTCTCTAGCGATTCTCGTACAAGTGTTTCGCACCGGACTGTTGTTGTTTTTGTTTCTTTCTCCCGACTGTAAACTAAATTTATCGCTTCGCCTTGAATCTAGAGATCACCGATTGTTTGTTTACATGCTGTTGCTTCTGTCTCTTTGTAGGAATTGACTTCAAAATACGGACTATAGAGCTCGATGGGAAAAAAATCAAATTGCAAATATGGTAACTAATAGTGATTGACAGTGCAATGCATTATGGCAATGGACGTGATTTGTGGTTTTGTTAATGATTCTCTTTGTGTTTTAGGGACACTGCCGGTCAAGAGCGTTTCAGGACAATTACAACAGCGTACTACAGAGGAGCCATGGGCATCATGCTGGTGTACGATATTACGCAGGAGAAATCCTTCGAGAATATAAAGAACTGGATCAGGAATATCGAAGAGAATGCCTCAGCTGATGTGGAAAAGATGCTGCTCGGCAATAAATGTGAACTCAATGAAAAGCGACAGGTAAGGACTGAGGCAGATGACTGAAAGGTGATCAGTTAAATTCCTTGATGAACAGAATTGCATGGTTATGTTGCAGTTTGTATTTGATGTGGGGCTCTGTTCCTTTCTCTGATTAGGAATTTCTCTTTTACGATTTTGTTTTTTTGTTGGTCTGACTAAAGGCAGAACCATACGTTAAGGCGAGGTACAGTGGGAGTCGTTTACTACGACAGTGATGGGACCCATCGAATATGGTCGTTATATCCGACAGTAGAAAAAAATTAAAAACTTTTACAAACAGCCTCCTTGGGGTTGTGGGCGCCGCTTTTGGTTTTTAAAAAAAGGACTCATTCGCCTTTGTCTCTGTTTCCGATCTAATTTTGGAGGAATCCTTTAAAATCTGGGCTCCGAAATTTGTTAGAGTGGCTCTTAAAGAATTGTGAACCAGCTAGCTCCTGTTGACTGCAGCTCTGGCCAATCTGCCGACGTTGGCCAATCAAATGCTTCGACGCCATCCAAAACGGGAGATGAGCCCTGTTATAAACTTATTCCCCTTCTCTGCTTTTCAGTCGTCAAACGACGGATTTGTTTCACCATTGCCGTTGTAGCTACTGGTCTCCAACATGTGGAGCTGAGAGCAGCAGTTCCAAGTCATTGGCTTGTGCCAGACCATTCGGTCTCCATAGGTTGCTTGTCAACGCTTTGGAATCCAGACACATCAAATAGACTCCAATTAAATTCAGCAGATACGATGATGCACTATTAATCATAGAAGAACCGTCGGCAATGCAGTCCCAAAAATTGACAGTGTTTGTTTCCTTCCATTTTCCTTTCATTTCAACAATTATTTTAAAAAATTGGTCATTTTATCAGACACCTTATATCCGACGGTAGAGTAGTGTGTATAATAAAAGGAAACCACTTTTTGAGACGACTGGAAGGCGCAGTTGATTAAGTGCCTGCCCTAAGTTCTACGGGTCCCAGGTTCGAATCCCAATGAAAGCAAAGTTAATATGTTTTTATCGGGTTTTTCAAATCTGGTCCAGTCACCATTTGCAGTTGGGATTAAATTAACGGCCCAACATGGTTTAAGTGCGCTGGTGAATTCACTAGCAGCCCCCTAACCTAAGAAAATCACCAAGTGAGAGGAAACTGACCGTTATAAGCGGCTTTATGGAGCAAGACACTCTGAAACTAACCGTTATGGTGCAAGACACTCACAACGGCTACTTCTAAATTACGCGTGTTTGTTTAAATTGAGACAATCAGGCGTCGATGCTGTTACGACAGACTCAGGAAACACTAAGAGTCTGTAGACAACGTACTTTTGAGTCCCGAAGTTTAAAATGTATTCTTTCGATAAGTCGTGACAAAGTAAAATCGAATTGGCTTGTAGATTCTTCCATCAATTCCTGCCTCATAGCTTACGGCTAGCTGCAGATCTGTTCCCTTAGCCAAATCCTTAATTTGCCTTGAACATCTCTTAAGATGTGTCAGGCAAGAGCATTGTGGTGAACTGTTGTCAAAAATAAGAAGCACTTCCACTTTACCTGATGAGTGGCTAAACTTAAAATGTTTTCAACGTTCATATAACAACTCAAGCAAAGTTTCGGAAAGGTTCAGGCATTAAATCGCGAAAACGATGTAAAAAAAAAGACCCAAAACGATTTCATCTGATCCAAAGTAACCAGATCATTTCGAAGTTTACAGTGGTGTTCAAAAGAAAAGGTGCCAAGTCTTTACTTTTCAAGTATTATTGCTTTTTCTAAAAACTTGCAAAGAAAAGCTTCAAACAAATTTGCTCAATGTAGTACCGTTGGCGCCGTGGCAGTTTGGGTTTGTGCGTCGCCCCATACGCACTAGGTTCGAATCCCAGTTCAGACAAAAAAAAATTAAAAAAAAAAATTGTTCGCGGCTCCACCTCTTTCGAGTCACGCACAATGCTCCAGGAGTATAACTGTCTAGAAAAACCTTCTCAATCTCGCCGTTCGGAGTCGACATTAAACTGTAGGTCCCCTCCACTAGTGAGAGAACAATAGCACGCACAACACGAGTGGTTACTGAGAAGCCAGGCCAAGTTCCACCGCGGACTGTGGCTCCGCCATTATTATGTATTTGCCAATTTCTTATTTCTTATTTGACGTCGACTGATTTTTGCAAACTTGTTCACTCTTACGCTACGCTGACTTATCAGGCCAGCGCCTGAGCTATTGCCGCCTTCCTTCGTTGACGGTCGCGGGCACGCCGCTTTCAGTCTCTTGATTAGTTGTTTTGCATCCGGGCTCCCGTCTTTATACCGCAAATTCGGGTTTTCTCTACACAGACGCTACAAAAATAGGAAGCTGTCAAAAAATGTTTACATGACTGATTTGTATTAAACATGTTTAATGATTTGCGTGAGAACGTGCGTTGTTTAGGTTGTTCAACTTGCTGCCATTGCTCTTATTTTATAACGAACATACAATCGCAATCGCTAACGCAACGCAATATTTCAGGTTGTATTGTTTGGAAGTCAAACGTCACTCGAGGGTGGTACCAACGCAGTTTTGTGTTTCAAACATAAGTGTGTCGATTCCCACATTCACGGCTCCACCTCTTTCCATCTCCTCTATCTGTTTTAGGTAAAGCTTCTAAAATTGCAACGTTTGGGGTCGGCATTAAAATCTCTACTCGTGAGAGAATAATAGCACGCACAACACGTGGTTGCTGTAGAAGCAAAAGTCGATAAAATAAAATTTTCCCCTAGTTCTGGTGTGGAAATTACCAAGCGTGACTTCTCGCCCGTATACTCATTTAACTTACCCAAAAACTCTGACTAAGTGTCTTCAAATGTGTACACCAGAAGTGTGAAAAAAAACACACACTCACGCAGAATCAGGAGAAGCCAGTGTACACATTTTCATTCACTCTTCAACACAACAAGTAGTTCGCTTTGCATATTTTAGTTAGGAAGCGTTTTCTCCCAACGTCTGCCAAACACGACTGGATTGCGCAGTTGGTTAAGTGCTTGCACCAAGTCCCAGGTTCGAATTCCAGTGAAATCGAAGCTGATCCCGTCACCATTTGCCATTGGGATCAAATTAACGGCACTGGAGTAGGTTGCTACCTGGCAGTTCAATGGACTAGTTTTGAGTCTGAGTGCTCCAGTAGAGTTTCAAAAAATTCTCGAAAAAAAAAAAACGTCTGCCAAACAAATTCCCAAAACTATTGCGACCACTTTACCATGTCTTGGGCCATTTAATGTTACCTTTCCAAGGCGCCCTTTAAGCTGAAACATTTAGATCCACCGCTCATCTTTCGATGTCCACGATTGTTCTTTTTTTAGCTCTATCCAGACAAAAAATGTAAAGAGAAATATTGTACATTGTGATGGTTTTGGTATTGCAGGTCTCAAGGGAACGTGGTGAACAACTGGCTGTGGAATATGGTATTAAATTCATGGAAACATCCGCGAAGAACAGTACAAATGTCGAGGAGGCATTCTTAACCCTTGCCAGTGACATTAAAGCAAAAATGGAAAAGCGAATGGTAAACCGAAAAACTCACAATTTCCCCCTTAACCCTAACCGATGACCATTTCGAAACTCTCACCCAAACAGGAGGCGAATAACCCACCAAAAGGAGGTCATCAATTAAAATTTTCCGAGCCAACAAGGAAAACAGACAGTTGGTTGTCCCGGTGCAGTTTACTTTGACGTGGTTGTAGTTATACTTCTTGTTAGAAAAAAAAATAAAATAACATTCAGCAAAATTTCAACAAGAACAACAAATTAAATGAAAAACAAAAAGTAAAATTTATCGAAATGAAAAGATGATAATTTAATAAATAACAAAACAAACACTTATACATACAATAATAAAATTAAACAAAAAAAAAAAAGTATAAGCCATTGAGTGGCGGGTAAACAATTTCAACAAAAAAAAAAAAAAACAATTATTTTTGTATTTCATTTAGAATTCTCGCTCATTTAGGTATTTGGTACGCGCCGCACAACGCGTGTGTGTTGACTCATTCGTGTTGTCCTTAGTTTTTTTTTTCTATTGTTTCCTTAGTTGTTTTTTTATATTTTTGTATATGAGTATAATAAATGGAAACGAAGCCCAATGCAATTACTACCTACCCGTTAGATTCATTTACCTTATTAATATCTGTATTTACCGCAATTATTGTAACCCCCCCAAAACCAATGTGTGTAATTATGTATCTCTCTCTCATTTTGCAATCGAAACTGTTCGAAGAGACAAAAGAAACGAGAACTTAATGTGTTACCTACTCGTAAAATTAAACTATCGTATGTACCATTGCGAGAGGCAATGAATTTGTAACTGGCACAGTTTTATATATTGAAATACTTTGTACTTTAACATAGTGACGACTTAGAAAAAACAAAATATTCAATAACAAAAAAAGAAAAAGAAAAGATATACACGAATAAAGGCATTGTTTTGAAGAATACGTAGTCGAGCGTTGTTAATGCAATTGAATCACCTCCTTGCGAACACATTCACATAGCTCTTGTTTTATATCTCATTGATTTGTGAATAACTTAAGACCGACTCATACTTATAATCTCTCACATAGCGCACAAGCAATCATCATCTCGAACGCTTCATTCGATGCCTTGTATCCACATCACTCTCGCACTAAACTCACTAAACCCCTCACTTGTTTAAAAGATTTGTGTTATGTTTTGATTAAATTTGGTTGTAATGCGAAAATAACAAATTTGGTGCTTGATTAAATAAAATAGATCACTTTAAACACTCGATGAGTTTGCAAACAAAAACAAAAAAAAAAAAAACAGAAAGTTCGTTATTGTAAGAAGATAGAATTAGAGAAAATGAAAAAGAATGCATACATATAAATTAATGATATGAAAGTAGAAAGTTTGCGCATTTTATTTTGTTGTTGCCTTGTACGGAGAGGAAGGCGTGATCGTGTGAAACATGAAAATGAAACTCTTGATTGAACAAACTTAATGCTCCCCCACAACACACTCACTCTTAAGATAGGAAGAATGCCAATTTTTTATAAGTACATAAATTGATTCATTTTATTTTATTTTTTTATTTCTTTTTTTCTTCTTATTTATATCGAATATTATGATTAAATAAACATTTTTACAAAATACCGTAACTTGTATTCTTCAACAATATCATCTCATCTCATTTTCAGTGACCCGCATGTTCCTCTAAAGGTCCTGTGCGCAATGCATGTACGAGAGATCTCTAGGCCACTCGATCCTCCACCATCGTCTCTAACTCATCAGGAGCTATGCCCAAGCGCAACCAGGCGAGTGGTTGGACTTGGTCCAATCATTTCGTCCTGGGTCTGCCAAGCGGACGCCCACCTGATGGAATCGCATTCAAGGCATGCCTCGGAAGTCGTGATGATGGGGACATTCGTGCCACTTGACGAAACCATCGAAGTACATGCATTCCCATTTGAAGAAGCAGCTGCCCAACTTTGAGTTCCTCGCGCACTGCCGTGTTTCTCACCCTATCCCGGCGAGTAATTCCCACAACAGCACAAAGAAATCTCATCTCGGCAGCTTGTACTCGCGATCTTATTCTTTCAGTCATTACCCAAATTTTATGACCATAAGTGAGAGTTCGAACAAATACTGCGGTAAAAGCCGCTAACTTGACTTTGACACCAAGCGCGGTCTTCCTGATAACAGATCGACCAAGCCCAGGTCCACCTCGGACTGTAGCGCCACAAGTTTCAAAATTGACCCAGCTTGACCAATCCTACAGGAAAGCTCAGCAAAACTTCTCCCATCACTCTTGAAGAAGACCCCGAGATACTTAAACTTCTCCACCTATTTCAATCGGACCCCACTAAAATGTAGAGTGCATTGAACAGGCGTTCTGGAAATTACCATAATCTCGGATTTGTCGACGTTAACCTTCTTCCCAGCATCAATACATACGGCCATAAATCTATCTAGTGCGTACTGGACATCTGGGACGATGTGAGGATGACTTAGTCATCTGCAAAAATAAGATGGCTTACCATCAACTCTCTCAACGACTGGATGGCGCAGTTGGTTAAGTGCCTGCTCTAAGTTTGAGGGGTCCCAGGTTCGAATCCCAGTGAAAGCAAAGTTAATGCGCTTTTAACGGGTTTTTCAAATTTGGTCCAGTCACCATTTGCCGTTGGGACCAACTTAACGGCACTATCACTGGAGCGGTCGATCAGTGGTAATAGTCTGACTGTGGGTATCACAATGGACCAACATGGTCTAACGTTGCTGGTAAATTCACTAGCAGCCCTTTAATCTAACCTAACCTACCCTCAACTCTCCCTATGTAAAACATTTCTCGCCTCGACTGCGCTGAAACATCCAATCCATATATACATATAATGAAAAGGAGAGGTGACAAGACGCACCATTGACGAAGTCTAACGCCCACTGTGAAAGGGTTTTTTTTTACTATCGTTAACCTGAGCACAGCTGCTACAGTTTATGCATAGAGACTGAATGGCCCTCAACAAAAACCCATCAATCCCATACTCCTGCAGAACACTCCAGAGTTTACCTCGAGGAACTCGTATGCCTTTTCCAAATCTACAAAACAACTGTAGATCGGTTTGGCGTACACCCAAGACTTCTCAAGTACCATTCTCATACGCATCATTACATCCTGGTAGTTCTAAATTTTTGATCGCAGACACTTCGCAGAGGAAAGAATGAATTTACCAACCCTCGAATTCCTATATGAGAGAATCCGCTGACAAATGAGTGGAGATCTGCTCTATAACGAGCGTGCAGAATGAGCCAAGAAGCTCGAGAGTAGGGCGAGACGAATCGGCAATTATGGAGCACAAAGCGTGATCTGCTAACCAGCCCCGCAAGTAATACCTAAAGCAGTTCCGTGGGGAGAGTGGTAGAGGAGTGCAGGGTGTGGACTAGTACGTAAGCGCATTTCCTTCATCGAACATTCGGGTCAACGAATCCTGCATGCTAACGGAACGGGCTGTTAGTATCTTTGGAGGATTACCAAACCCTTGGCGCATCCAAAAAAATAAAAGGTAGCTCCTGGTAAGCGCAACATACGACAGCTGCGAGGCATGGCTTTAAGATTTTTTAAGGCAAAAGAAAACAAAAGTTAAACCTAACCAACGATTTGTTCTGTCTTCTAAGTCGAATATGGTTTTTTACTCTTCGACTCGTTTCAATCAGGACAATTTTTCAGATAAGTATATGTCCCTTTCTTACAGAGCGGTATGTAGAAAAGATGAATCCTTAAACATCTTTAGACCAGAGGAGTCCCAGAAAAGTACCCGTACGACCCTGTACGATCAAAGGGAACGAACTCCCGCATGAAGCAGCTGACTACGGTAAAAACGCATCGTTGACGGCTCCCTATGTTCCACCAACCACGTCAGTGTCATTCGCATATGCTATAGAGTTGTAAAAGATAGCATACTATGCTACCAGTTGCACGGACTTTTGGAAGATCGTGTCTCTAGTGTTGGACAGTAAGGTTTGCACAACTTTTCTCACGCTGCGCGAGGCCTTGCCCAAAACCTTTTTTGGCATTGAAGATCTCGATAAGTTCGTTACCAACTTGGTGATGCAGTGAGAATTCTCCATCGTCATCCTGCGCAGTATGACGAGTTTGACACAAATGTTAAAACTAGACATGCCGCTCTATAGCTCGTCCCTATTCACGCTGTCATATGCGGTATTGAAATCGACGAATTGGTGGTGATTGTCGATCTGAGTCTTTTTTTTCAAGATCTGTCGTAGTATAAAGGTTTAGTCGATAGTGGACTTCCCCGGCCTGAAACCGCACTGATAAGGACTTGTCAGATTAGTTACGAATGATTTCAGGCGCTCACACAAAACGACAGAAGATCTTCCAAGCGATGTTAAGGAGACTTATCCCCCGATAGTTGGTGCAGTCAAAGAGGTTTCCTTTCTTGTGGATCGGGTAAACGATATTGAGATTCTACTCATCACGCATGATTTCCACCGACAATATCTTACAGATGATCTGATCTGCTATATGCGTCCAACCAGGTCATATCCATTCGCTTCGAAGATTTCAGCAGTCTGTCCCTGCAACTTTGCTATCTTCGTCTTTTCTAAATCGAGGGCTTCCTTGGTTACAACAAGGAAATGATTCGAGTCAACTTTGACTCCTCGAAACGTTCGGACATCAAAGATACTGGAGTGTCTGATGCCGAATGCAATGTGGGGATCCGCATATAGCTAAAACCCGTTTAATAATAATAATAATAATGGCGGCAGTCCGAGGTGGACCTGGGCCTAGCTTCTCAGCAACTACACGTGTTGTGCGTGCTATTGTTCTCTCACGAGTGAAGGGGACCTACAGTTTATTGCCGACTCCGAACGGCGAGATTGAGAAAGCTTTTTCTAGACAGTTATACTCTTTGAGCATTGTCAGTGACTCGAAAGAGGTGGAGCCGTGAAAAAATGTTGGATGTATTTTTCTGGAATCGAACCGAGACCATCGAGCGTAAGAGTCGACGCACCTACCCACTACGCCACGGCGCCCACTAAACCGTTTCTTCTTCTTCTTCTTCTTAGGGCGCTACAGTCCGAGGTGGACCTGGGCCTCACTCAACATGCCTCTCCAGCCAGCACGATCTTTCGCCAGCTGTCTCCAGTCGGCCGAGGTCCCCCTCGACTTGTGTGCGCCACCTTGTACGTGGACGTCCTCTGTTGCGTTGTCCCACAGGCTCAGAGTCGAAGACTCACTAAACAGTTTGCGTACACAAAAATGTCGTTTTTTCTCGTAAGAAATAACAGTTTTGACAGACATTTTCTTAAATGCCATCATTTGCAGCTATAGGTACATTTCTACAAGCTGTATGCATTAAGTTTTCATATCTGTGACAAACAACTTCCCCCCATACACTCTTCTTCCATTATTTTAGTGTGTTGACTGTTCTTTTCTGTTCAACGAGTTTCTATAGTTTTCTGCAACTGTATCTCTATTTACAAGAATTTGATCCCTACACTTTAAAATGCGAAAATTTGTGAGAAGTTGTTAGGAAAGTATTCCATGTTTCAAAACGCTTCGGTGTCAATGTGTCTCGATAACGAACTGTTGTTGGCTTTTGCAGTTCCCATTTTGTCGCAAACATTTGGCAAGGCCACTGTGGAAGGTCTGGTGTCGGTGAGTTGGATTGGTACCAAGGGAACCACAATACGTTCCCGGGACACACCGAGAATAAAGCTTTCATAGCTACCTTGCCTAGTGTTTACGACATCGAACAGATCTACTGCTAGATCCTCAGGTCACCATAATATAACACAATAACAGTTTTGTTAATCAAAATTGTTTGTGGACCATGAAGTATCCGATTATTTGTTATCATAACTATTAACTCTCGTTTCCTATTAGTCACAAATTAGTCAGTGAGGTATGAAACAGCTCATAACTTGACACGTAGATGTGATAACGGCTGAGTTCGTAATCGCAGCATTAGCGCAGTACTGCAACGTCAAGCGTTCTTAATTGCAAACATTCGAGTTATGAAGTGTAACATGAAAGCAACCGTTGCGCAAACAAAAGCAACCAGCGCATCATAAATGATTGTGATGCTATGAAATGTTTTCTTTATTTTCCAACTCAGTTGTCTCTTTTTCATGTCTGAAATATATTTAAGTATGCTGGCATTTGAATTGCCAACATTTTTTTGATATGGCACATAAAACAATAATCCGTTTATAACGAACTGTATATTTAATAATATTTAATCTTTATTTAGTATACTCAAAACAATACAATACAACTTGTACGTCTGTCTTCGTCGACTGCTATACTTCGAATGCCTTTCTGTTCTCCTTCTTCGTCGGGGTATCTTTTCGCCGTTACACGTTCAAAAACACCAACAAAATTAAAGCAACGTGATGCATCGCAATATCAAAAAATCGTTGCGTATCATGAAATAGGCAGTGATTCTTACGCGATGCGTATTTTGTTGACGTCTACGAACTCAGCCATCATTAAAAGCAGGCAATCCAGTTCACCAAATGCAGCGCGAAATTAATGTTGGGCAGTCGGTTGATCAATATCTGTGAAAAACGGCATTTCTTGTAGTCATAACTGCTGGGCATAGTGGGTAAGTGGATCTACTCCTACTTTCGATTTCCGAAAAACACTTTTCATATTTTCACGGCTCCACCGTTATCGATTCATTGACAGTACTCAAAGAATTTAACTGTCTTCTTAACTTCTTAACTGTGGATCATCTTTATTCGTAAGAGGACAATAGCACACACAACACGGGTCCAGCTCGGACTGTAGTGCCGCAATATTACTATTAATTGCCTATAAAACATACCAGCATTGCCATATGCAGCTAAAAGTTGGACAATGCGCAATTGGTTCATGTTTCGTTTCGGACAAACATTTCGAGCGGATGGAGACGAAACAAGACTGCGTGCTGTCATGTACCAAGGCGAGAATGTAATCTTCAAGACAAAAATTGGTCGACTACACTGGTTCGTTCATTTCAAACGCATTAACAGAAGTACTTCCACCAGATTGTCTTCGAATCTCAACTCCTTCGATCGAGATGAAGGCCGACTGCCGGTATAGACCATGAACCAAGAAACAAAGTCATCGTAGATGTAAGTTTAGCGTTGTCGTTGGAGGCACCATGTTCACGATCGACAGGGGCCTTGTTCTGGCTTAAACTCTTCCAAAAATAAACTAGCATCAATTTAATAAAATAAAATATTTATTTTCTTTACATAATACTCTGCTCAATAATGATGCTCAAAAAAATGATAAAATAAAGCAAATCTACTCGCATGACTTTAAAGCATAACCTACGAATCGGTAAACTCGCACCCGCCTGCAGTAAATACAAAATATGAAAAGTAAAAAAAATGGAATATCATTGGGAAATGTTTCGTTTGCACAATAAAAGGAGAGAACATACAACGGTAAAAACTTGAACAAAAATTAAATAGGTTAATGTGTTTGAATGGTAGCCGAGCGCACGCACGCGTTACAAAATCCTTTCGTGTTTCGTTCCGTGTCACATGAGCCGGGGGTTTTTTTTCATGTAAGTTGCTGCCGTTCTGAACTTAGTCGCTAACTACTTTTTGATTGTTGATTGATAATATTCGGATAGAATTTTCCATGCTTTTGGCTCCATGAAACCGTCTGGCGGAAGTTGTCCAGTTCGGGCTAGAGTACGCATCTTGGTTCCTGATATGAACTCAAAGTCATCCTTTCGACTTGGCTCGAAGAATGCCATTTTCGATTTTGTCTTGTCATAAGCTGCCACGCGGAAGGGGAGAATCTGAAAAGGGGTTTTTTGTGAGTGAATGATGGGCAATCGTGGGGGACTTTCTGTGAATACCTCCAAACCATCAAGGCCTTGTGCCATTTTGAGTACTCTTGCTCCGTGAGTACCGTCGTACAGATTGCCATCAGCGTACATTTCCTTATCCGGGTGTGGCATTCCAGCGGGGTCCCGCCCGACAATATAAAAGTTGGCACCGGCATTCATGCCTGAAAGGAAAAACATTCTATCACAAACATGGACAGGAGATGTGTCAGAAAAGGGGAAACATACGTGCTTTGGCGTGCCACTGCACCTCTGTTGGACCGGCGTACATCATTGGCGATGGGAAGATGGCTAGAATGGTATCTTCTCGCTTCAGTGCCCCCGAATCGAGCACAGCCTGATGCTGGGCCATCCTAACGTCCAGAGGAACATCATCGTCTTTCGTCCAACCACCCAGGGGATGGAGCAGCAAGACGGGTCTCTTGAAACCCCTTTCTATCAGCTGTCTCTTTGTGTCTTGCATCAGCAATGCATGTCCGTTGTGAATGGGATTACGAAGCTGGGCGAAGAGAGACCCTTAGGTAAATGGAAGAGGCAAAGAAAAATGTCATCAACTCACTTGGAATGCAAAAATTGCATCTGCATTCATTTCCTTGAATTTCCGCCTGAGCTCCTTCGGGGTCAAGCGATACTGATCCAAGCCGTCGTCCCATTTTATCCGTTTGTACACGGATAAATCTCCGCCGACCAGGTATTCACCGGATTCGTACACCATCTGTCAAGGGAAATATGAGTGATCGCAAGTTTGACAAAGGGGCCTACTTTACTTTGTTGTACGGATGCTGTGGGTGGCTGGTCCCAAACTGTCTGCTGAGACGTTCCTCCTTTCGTTGCAAGTAAAACTCTGGCTTCCTCAAAATTGCTACTGGCTTCTCGTTGTAAATCAAGGTTATGGCGGTGACTCCTAAAAGAGAGCAAACGACAGTCAAATTTACCCCATGTTCGCGAACAAAATCAATTTACCGTCAAGCTTCTCCTTTTCATCCGCAGTTACTGACAGCACAATAGGCACCGACTGGTTATCCCTGAACGCCCCATCCTCGCTGAGAAGTGTGTTGAAATGCAGAGCTTGCAAGTACTCATCCTCGCGCATGAATCCCTTCAGCGGAAAAGCCCATCCTTCAGAGAGCACTTGAACCCACTGCAGTTCTACGGTGGAAATGGAAACCGATGGCAGTGATTTCGCCTCGTGCAAGAAGTCACTCTGCAAGCTAGGATCGACAAACAATTCTGGAAGCTGTAATTCAAGTTCAGAAACCGGACATTTTCACGGAGGGAAACGCGACAAACCTGTTCGATGTCTCTCAAGTCCTTGGGTATGATTCCCTCTTCTTCCAGGAGCTTGATCACCTTCTGCGTAGACTCCTGTATGGTGAAACCATCGGTGTTCACAATCAAATCGGGTTTCTCTGGCCTCTCGTACTCTTGGGTCACACCAGTAAATCCCTTGATGACACCTTCTCGTGCCTTCTTGTACAGTCCCTTGACGTCGCGTGACTCGCAAATTTCCAGCGGGGTGTCAATGAAAATTTCATAGAACCTTTAAATAAACAAGAATGACCTCAGAAAACTTGCAAAGATCAAAATTCTGAGAGAGCTTACTTCAAATCGGAATCCTTATGAATTTTCCTTGCCATCGCCCGGTCATCGCTGAACGGTGAAACAAAGCTGCAGATCGCCACCACGCCACTGTCGGCGAAGAGTTTCGCTACTTCGCTGACACGACGAATGTTCTCCTCGCGATCTGTCTGACTGAAGCCGAGATTCTTGTTGAGACCCGTTCTTATGTTGTCTCCATCCAGGCCGTATGCGGGTATTCCACGTGAGACTAGGTACGCCTCCAGCTCGAAGGCTATGGAGGTTTTGCCAGCACCACTGAGTCCAGTCAGCCATACCGTGCAGCCCCGGAAGCCCCGGCAGAAACCCAAATTCTTACCGCGAATTTCTCTGGTAACCTGGTGCTTCTGTTCGGTGACATTTGTAGCAACTTGCATGCACTGAAAAGAAACGAGACACAGAGGGGGAGTGGTTAGTTGAGGGGAAGTAATTTATAGTCATTTTTTGGAAGCAATCGTGCGGGTGAATGTGCGAAATGGACGGCATATTGCCTGACACAATTGAAGATGGAGATGAATTTTAGAAAATGAAGGAATAAAAGGGAATTTTTGTTCACATCTGGTGAAGAGTTGTCAAGTAACTTGGCTGCATAACGACTGGATGGCGCAGTTGGTTAAATGCCTGCCCCAAGTTCGAGGGGTCCAGGTTCGAATCCCAGTGAAATCGAATCTGATCCAGCCACCATTTACCGTTGGGATCAAATTTACGGCACTGGAGTAGTTTGCTACCTGGCAATACAATGGATCAGATTTGAATCTGAGTGCTTCAGTAGCGTTCCAAAAAAAACCTCAGAAAAAAAAACTTGGCGTTCCCTACTACGCCTGGCTCTGCTCTTGATGCACTACTGAATCTCTCTTAATATCCACATCATGGAGTGTACTCTCAATGCTATCTTCCGTTTAAAAAGAAATTACTTTTGGTACAACTCGCACTGGAATTTCGATAACCTTGCGCAGCGCATTTCCTTTGACCCCAGTCTTATAGATATGCCGTCTGACGCACGAACACCTGCACTCTAGCTGCGACAAACATACAAAGTCGACTTTCCCTGCACTCAGGACTGGCTCTGGCCAGAATCTGAGCCATGAAAGGAATGCAGTCGAATCTTCACGGACGGCTCCAAGACCAATGAAGGATCTGGTGCTGGTGCCTTCGTGGAGATCGACAACTTTAGACTGCACACCTCGTTAGGTAAAGTTGCGTCGGTTTTCCAAGCGGAAACCTATGCGATCCTAATGGGCACGACCTATAATGCGAGGAACAGGTGGAAGGAGCGAAGCATCTGCGTCTGTAGCGACAGCCAAGCTGTCCTTAAGGCCTTGCGCAACCCTTTAACAACTTCTAGGATAGTTCTCTGAATTTGATTGGTAGCTTAAATTCGCTAAGACTTGTCTGGGTCCCGGGGCACCACGGGATCACAGGAAATGAGATCGCCAATTAACTTGCTAGGCGAGGAACAGATGAAGCATTCTCAGGATAGATGAAGCTCTCTCTGGGACTGCCTGCGTCCTTGGTTAGTGCTTTTATCGATGGTTTGACCTCTCGAGAGCACAACTGTGGCATAACTCTTCAGGATTCTCAACAACAAATCTATTTCAGAAATGATTCCTGTAATAGTTCAATCAGTTGTCCGATTGAGATAGTGGAGAGATACAAATATCTTGGAGTCACTATTGACAGCAATTTTCTGTGGGATACGCATATCGGTGAGTTGCGTGTAAGCCTTAAAAAAGCTTTATACGCACTCACTCACCTAAAGTTCCATGCCACAACGTCCGCTTTAAGGCAAGTCTACTATGCCTTAGTAGAATCAAAATTGAGGTATGGAATACTTGCATGGGGCAATGCATCTGCAACGCACATACAAAAACTTGCAAAATTGCAAAACACAGCGTTGAAAAAGATACGTGTTGATAATCGAAATGTTCCTGAAGAAGACCGATTTAAAGTTCTTCCAGTAGAAGACATATTTAAGATGACTCTAATCCTCGAGTATTACGAAGACACGCGTTTCATCACACCAATCCAACATGGGATTAACACGAGAAGGCGGGCGCAAGGTATGCTTCAAGAACCCCGATTCTTCAACAATTACGGGAGAAGACAGCTTAGATGCAGTGTACCAGAAGTCCTCAATACACTTCCACCAGAAATCAAAACCATCCCAAACATAAGAAATAGGAAAAAACACATTAAGAACTTTTTTCTAAATCCAAATTCAAATATGTAACGATCTTTTAAATTTAATGCTTTAAATTTTTCTTATAATTTTCTGAATTGTACAATTAATGAATTTAAGACTTACTCATCTAAAATCAATATTAAAATTTCTGAAACACAATCTTCTGCAGAAAAGCCTTTATAAGGCTTCGCGGAAACAAATAACTACTGTAACTGTTTTATGAAAATAAAAATGAATTAAATTGTCAAAAAATTGGATGTAGACAGGCTAAGCGCATGCTCCCCAACGTCTGTAAGAAATCCGCGACTTTCTTGTTATCCCTTAACAGAAAAGATTGCAGACAACTTACCGGCGTACTAACGGGCCGCTACACCTTCTCCAAACACCCAAATGTGCGTGGCCTAAGCGACGGAACCCTCTGCGATGCCTGTGGAGAAGACAATGACACTGTAGAGCACTTCCTCTGTCACTATACCGACTTTGTATCGTATCAGGTGGCTGGTGAGGTGAGAGCTGATGATGTTGGCTCCTCATCACAGAAGCGCCCGCTGGGCTTCCTTCGGAACATTATACAATTCCATTAAAAGTACTCGTAGGTTATTGCCTGGCAGCACAATGGCAGAACTTCAAAAACCTTCGACAAAAAAAAAACTTGGCCTAACGCACTAAAGGGAACGAACGAGAAGTCGTGATAGTAGATGGGTCTTGTAGTATATTCCCACTTATTTAATCTCATCACATCTCATCTCATGTTCAGTGACCCGGATGTTTCACTAAAGAGGTCGCGGGGGCAGTGCACGCACGAGAGATCTCCAGGTCACTCGATCCTCCGCCATCGACTCTAATTCATCAGGAGCTTTGCCCAAGCGCAACCAGGCGAGTGTTTGGACTTAGTTCAATCATTTCGTCCTGGGTCTGCCAAGCGGAGGCCTACCTGATGGAATCGCATTCATCATTCGGAAGTCGTGATGATGGGGACATTCGTGCCACGTGACCAAACCGTCGAAGTACAGCTCTTTCCGTTCAAAGAAGCAGTTGCCCAACGTTGAGTTCCTCGCGCATTGGCGTGTTTCTCACCCTATCCCGGCGAGTAATTCCCACAACAGCACGAAGAAATCTTATATCGGCAGCTTGCATTCGCGATCTTATTCTTTCGGTCATTATTTAACCCGCCCACAATATAGTTACGTAAGTGATGATCCATTACCCCTAGAGGTGTAACCCTGACGCTCGCTTCCATACCGATGCAAGTGCGATCGATACAAACATTGAGTGTGCGCTGATGCGCTCTTAGCACGATCACCCTCTTCCATCGCTTCTCTCTAAGAAGATGTTAGGGAGAACGGTCTGTGAATCAGGGTCAATCAAAAAATTGTCTCCGAAGAAACCAGACCAATAAAGTAAAGATTACTAGGAAACGAAAGAATAAAATATATATGTATACTAATCTTGATAGGAAATTAGTCGTATTTCGAAAAGCATGGAATGACGACGGTGTAAAACAAAAACGTGCGAGAATCACTTCAGATTATGAAAAGTTTGAAATATAATTGTCAGCTATCCATTTTCGGTTTTAAAATGACCCACGACACAAGCATAGGGATGGACGCAAGATTTTACTAGAATTTCGTCTGGTAAATCATTGCGATATATTTCAGGCGAAATTGAAAGTTATCTCGCTCGCTTTATGTCCATGCGATCGATAGATTTCGGGTCTATTTTCCTTTACTTAACAGCTAATAAGGCTATAGACACACCATGTATCAGATCTTGGATGATAATTTTATTCTTTGCTGAGTCATTGGGTAAAAGGGCATTGCCAGTAACAAAGAAGTCATTTGTAGCGAGTACTAAGTCATTAACCTCTTATTTAAGGGACATCTTTTCCTGAAGACGTATGATTTGTTTACTTTAAAGTGGCAGACTGCAGACTAACAGTCTCATTTAGGCCAAAGTAGGGTAATTGTAGTACCACGCGGAGCAGGTATCTGCTTTCCATAAAACCAGTTGGCGTTTTCTATAAAGTGATTAAGCTAACACATACAGCCTTGGCCAAGTGTATTAAACTACGCACCTTAGAACTATACCTAAACTAAACATAACCTACCTTAAAGCTACCTCGCTTAGCCCCATCACGAAACAACACCCTTCCAGAGTAGTTTAGCGATAAACGTTGTTGGGTTCCAGTTCGTCTACCCACTCATTCATGTCAATCAAAATGACCTTTGTTATCTCTCTTGGAAAAATTTTGTGGGAGATAGCCCCTTAGCGGAGACGTTAGCCATAGCCCAACGTTGCAGTCTGTCAACTATCCCCAGATGTCTTAGCCTACATTTTGCCAACACGATACAACTATCAAGAAAAACTGTCGATTTTTGTGTTCACTAATTTCAACTTCTTGGTTTTGCTGAGAAGCTGATTGTTTGTATTCGCACATTTATGCATTGGCCTTTATACGACGTGGGCGCCGTGGAGTTGTGGGTATGTCCGTCGACCCCTGTGCACTTGACTTTCTGGGTCTGGACAGTTTGTGTTCAAATCCCATTCGGAGTCCGCATTAAACTGTAAGCGCCGTCCACTTATGAATAATAATAATAATAATAATAATAATAATAATGGTGGCGCTACAGTCCGAGGTGGACCTGGGCCTAGCTTCTCAGCAACCACTCGTGTTGTGCGTGCTATTGTTCTCTCACGAGTGGAGGGGACCTACAGTTTAGTACCGACTCCGAACGGCGATTTTGAGAAGCTTTTTCTAGACAGTTATACTCTTTGAGCATTGTCAGTGACTCGAAAGAGGTGGAGCCGTGAAAAAATGTTTGATGTTTTTTTTTCGAGATTCGAACCGACGACCTCGAGCGTAGGAGTCGACGCACCTACCCACTACGCCACGGCGCCCACTTATGAGAGACCAATAACACGCACAACACGTGAGGTTGCTGAGAAGCTAGGCTCAGGTCCACCTCGGACACTGTAGCGCCGCATTATTATTATTATTATGTGATATAATTAAAACACATCGAACTAAAAGGCAGAATTCAGGAATTTCTGAAGAAGAATGATCTAATTTCGCTTGAAGATCGTCAAGGATACAATCGAAAGTCCATCAAATAAATTAATTTTAGAAGAAGAATGTGCATCATATTTCTATCTCATGAAACCAGAGAATAATCGTCTTCTTATATCGCGCAATGGTCGAGGGAGAGATGATTTGCAATTCTTTTAACAATCATACTTCCAGATTTTAACGCCTGCCATTAGTAAAGCAAATATCATCGCAATTAATGTTCAAAATAGTTGTGACAGCTAAATGTGATTATAACCCCAGCAGAAAATTGTAAAATTAGTGATAAATTGCTTCTAGACACGCCAGCTAGCGAAAGATCGTGCCAACTAAAGAGGCTTGTTGGTTGAGGACCACGTCCAACCCGGACTGTAGCGCCACAAGAAGAAGACCGCTAGCACAACGCAGAATTTCGGGCTGTCGTTGTGTTGCTTGTGTTGGAGGTACCAAAGCAGTGTTGTGTTTTAGGTATTAGAGACTGACTTATTTATAGTCGCCGGAGATATGTTACCTTGCAGGATGGAAGATGGCAATAACTCAAGTTCAGAAGCTTCGTGGGTATGTTCGCCTGTTGAGTAAGTAGAAAGCACTAGTATTTCACTTAACCCGTAACTAATAAGAAAAACGTCGTTAAATAACATGCACATAGAAAAACGCATACAGCCTTGGCGAAGTGTATTAGGCATCCTTATCTTTTTGTCTTTGCTGCCAAATTACTTATTGGAAGTAATTAGTTTTGAATTTTATGGTTTCCGGCGCACACTATCTGAGATTGTAAATGATTTTTGTTTTTTCCTCTCATTTCATTCATTTTTTTTGCTCTTTTCATTAATATTATTGCTTAAAGGGTGCTTAATACATTTGGCCAAGGCTGTACACTGTTATACCAGAATTTCAATGATCTAACCCCCGGCGCACTCGTGTCTAGTCATCAATCACGTACAGAATAAACACACATTCAAATGACGTCTAAATCCCCAAAAAGAGTACACATTTCACACGTCAATCAAACCAACTATTGACGTACACACGTATTTATGCGATAGACAACCAAATTAAACACCTTTTCTTCTGAATCACTCCAAACTGTCAGTGGAAACGATTGAAAAATATTTACCCTTCGAAAACCGTTGTACCACATTTTTAAATTGCCGTTAAGAAATGTATAAACTGACGGAATCTACTCTTCAACGGATGAAGGGAATTGGACGCCGGCTTTTAAAAGACTGACGAGCTTATGGCAATTACGATTCAAAAATATACTGTCACAGACAATTGTGTATTAACAGCTGATATAAGGTGATATGTACGTACACCAGGTAATTTCCTCTCAGTACACTTGTGTACAAATAGTAGACCACCGGCGAGAGATCAACGAATCTCTATAAGATATGCCATTACGTTCTGTTTTTACAGTTTAAATGTGTTCGTAAATTGTTTCCTCATAACGTTGACCTTTTTTTCTCTTAAATGTTTAAATTTTGAGAGATTATTTTATTCATAAGTGGGTTGATTCACACAGATCCAAAAGTCACTGCTGTGGATGAATATGTAACAGATCTTAGTTTAACCTTCGAATGTGGTCATTTTTTCCTTTTTTATTATGATTTTGGGGGAGTGATGGAATAGATTCAGTTGAATGAAACAGAGTTGTTTGTAAATTCAGGTGAGCTAACACTTGCTTTGAATTAAAAATACATTTGTTTAATTAGGTGGAGCTTCTGATTGGGATAAAGCTAAGGTTCGAAGAACAAATACTCAAGTATTGACGACATTAAGTCTCTGTTACGAAAGCAGTCTATTATTCGATTATGGGGCTTCATGGGATGAAGAAGTAGGGAGGTTACTTTTGGAATGGACTTGTCATTGCTGGAATTACACGTGATCGAAGTATGAAAAGACGACATGGATTGACGGGTAACATAAAACATAACAACCATTTCTGACTACCAACACGACCTTACACAACAATAAACTGTGTCTTGTAATGCAACGGATGGATAAACAAATTAAAGTGAAGTAGGCTGCAACGGGCTTAACAATGTTTATATTTATTTGGCGAAACGCAAGCAAAAAGGTGGCTCCAGATTTATTGAGAGCATATGCCCAAGTACGCACTAGATTCTCAGACCTGTAGCGCCGCCTTTATTATCATTATTATAGGCCTCCATGTTCTCTAGTGAAGCAGTGAGTATACCATAAATTAAATTCAAAAACGTTTAATTAGATATTGGCGTTTGCAGATTGAAGATAATGGAGATAGCTAAGATCGTCGGCGCTAAAAAGGCTTCAACCGAAACATGCTTGTAAATGGATGGAAAACAAATTTGGTCTTTTGTTTTTGAGAGTTAAAGGGAAAGTTGATTGCGTTAAATCTCGATTTGAGTCCAGAAGTATAGTTTCTGGTATTCATGATGCAGATGGCCGCTGCGGAAGTGAGTGAATAATCAGGCATTATAACTGGCAATATTATACAGTGTGCTTTTTATGTTCCAAATCAATTTTTTTTGCATTTAGGTTTGGAGGACATTTATCAGTTGATATTTTACAGTCGCAAAGAGTGGGCAGAAGTGTCTAAAATGGGTCTGACTGCAAACGAGACCAAACCGAAGTTTATGATGTCTTCGAGAAAGGGCAGTAATAACTTCGAAATCTAGCTCGACTCCGCTGTAAACAGTGCAAACAACATCAGTACCGAGATTAAATGCAGAATAACTCTTGCCAATCGCGGTTTTTAAGGTTCCGTCTTCAAAAACGGAACCTTTATAATTTTGCTGTGCCCGTCAGTTCGTGGTGGGTTAGGAGGTTTAGGCCTAGAAATAATTTTCTATGCACGTAAATTTAAAAAGGGGGATCATTTGGGGTAGCTCCCGTACGGGTGATGTTGCTATGGATTTTGTCACAGAGACGCACCCCATCAAGTGATATATTGTATCAATCGACAGATCTTTTGAAATAAGGTGGAAGTTTACTTAAAAACTTTTTGATTCAGAATTCCGTTTGAAAAATATGGAGTTCCAAAGTCGTCATTCCATCATCTCTCCTATTCTTAAATCGAAGTGTTTAAAAATCTGAAGATATCACAGAAATTTGGCTTCAATGAGTACTTTCATTTAAAACCATTTCGAACATTCTGGCCCAAATAAATTTGGAGAAATTGGTCAAAAACGGTAAATCATCGGCATACGAGTTCTGAAGATCTGAAAACGCAGTTTCTTAGACCTCAACGTAAGCATAAAGAAATGATAAATATCAAAATATCCATTTATGTGCAAATTCTAAGATATGAAAGATTTAAAATTTTAAAAATTATTACTTTTGCAAATATGTAAATTCTATGCTGAGATCGTCGACTCGATTATTTATTCGACGGAACCTTAATAGAACCCATCTCTGCGCTACGGCCAGAGTGAACCACTTTACCGACTTCGTATTCCATTCATGAACAAAATATAAAACTGCAATATGAAAAACAACCTGCACATATGTACAAGTATGTTGTTAGGACGGGAAAAAGCGAGCAACAAGCTTGTTGGTATTTCTGGTCTTTATAGGCTGTGTAGAGCATTCGTTCAAGTCATTCAGCAAGCAAGCACATTTGAGATATGTTATTTTTGAAATGAAATCAATTTTCTCCACAAATTAATTGATTTCACTGTTTACCTCCGCGATTTGAGTTTTCAAAGCTTCATCATCATCATCATCATTAAATGCCACCACCACGTTATGCAACAAAACATTGTGTTCACAAGACAACGCGAATGTTTGTATATCCCAACAATAAGCTGACATCACATTCGCCATTGATAAGGATGTCAAAGTCCCAATTTTTGAAAATGTGCGCGATAAGAACTACGTAATCTATTTGTTGACGAGTCACGTCTGATCCAAATTGCAATCAATAAACGCTTATCAACGAAATAGTAAACATTAGAAACGAATATGATTCAAATGAAAAGTGGGCTTGGACGAAAATATATTCTGTGAACATTGAGAATGTCAATTTAAAAAACAAAACATTGCGGCAACAGGCTTTGAAGTGACAATTAAAATTTATTAACTGTTTTCATTTCTTTATTTTTACTTTGAAACCGCCAGTGCCCCTATCTACTCAATTCGAAATCTCAATTCGAAGAACGTGTTATATCGAGAAATGGTTCTGTCATTTGACCGCCTAGATCGTGTGACTTTACACCTTCTAGACCTTTTTATGGGGCTACGTTAAATCAATGGTCTATGCCAACAAGCCAGCATCGTTAAAGGAGCTCAGACCCAATATTGAACGAGACATAACGCCCGTGGGCGTCGTGGCGTAGTGGGTAGGTGCGTCGACGCTCGAGGTCGTCGGTTCGAATCTCGAAAAAAACATCAAACATTTTTTCACGGCTTCACCTCTTTCGAATCATTGACAATGTTCAAAGAGTATAACTGTCTAGAAAAAGCTTTTCAATCTCGCCGTTCGGAGTCGGGATTAAACTGTAGGTCCCCTCCGCTCGTGAGAGAACAATAGCACGCACAACACGAGTGGTTGCTGAGAAGCTAGGCCTAGGTCCACCTCGGACTGTAGCGCCGCCATTATTATTATATTATATAACTGTTTTCATTTCTTTTTTTTTCTATGAAACCGCTCGTGTGCCTTTCTACTCAATTCGATGAATGTGTTATATCGAGAAATGGTTCTGTCATTTGGCCGCCTAGATCCTGTGACTTTACACCTCCAGACTTTTCTATGGGCCTGCGTTAAATCAATGGTCTACGCCAACAAGCCAACATCGTTAAAGGAGCTCAGACCCAATTTTGGACGAGACATAACGCCCGTTTCCTTCGAAATGTGTAACCGAGTCATATGAAAATCGAATTCCGTACAAAAATACTTCAACCCATTAATACAATTTTTAAAATACAGTCAAAATCGGTTATAACCACCTTCAAGGGACTGATGAATTTGGTCGTTATAAGCGATATATCGCTGTAACCGATAACTCGAAGATGGCAGACAAAGAACGGAGACTCTCTACACTGTGCCAACAACAGAGGGATCAGTCTCTTAAATGTCGCATGTCAGATCTTTTCTGCCATCTTATGTAAGCGCCTGAAGAGTGCCGTGACATTGTTGGTATAATGACGCTTTTGAAAGTGTCATTCGGCCGAATTTTTCGATTTGGCATAATGTCGCTTTGGTAAAGCGTCATAGAGCCAATTTGGCACTATGTTACTTTGGACGGAAGAGGTATGGGTGGCATGCTGTCCCCCTGCAACCCCCCTGCCAGGGTCACTATAAGATTCGAGGTAGGTGCGATGTTCTGTGCGTGTAGATTTTGGTAAAAATTCTACTTGGCTTCAACATTAGGCCAGACAACACACGAAGGACGGTATGTCAGTGCTGCCAGTTTGTGGTAAATTTACCTTTTCGTGGGAAATTCCGAATCCCATTCCACACATTTGGTAAAAAGATATTTTCATACAAAAAAGGGTACATTTGGGCGCCGTGGCGTAGTGGGTAGGTGCGTCGACTCCTACGCTCGAGGTCGTCAGTTCGAATCTCGAAAAAAACATCAAACATTTTTTCACGGCTCCACCTCTATCGAGTCACTGACAATGCTCAACGAGTATAACTGTCTAGAAAAAAGCTTCTCAATCTCGCCGTTCGGAATCGGCATTAAACTGTAGGTCCCCTCCTCTCGTGACAGAACAATAGCACGCACAACACGAGTGGTTGCTGAGAAGCTAGGCCCAGGTCCATCTCGGACTGTAGCGCCGCCATTATTATTATTATTATTATTATTATTTAAGGGTACATTTCTTCTGAAACCAATATCCTTCCATTTGTTTGTGTTCTCTAAGAAATCTATGGTTGCAATACCCTAAATTCAAGGGATGGCTGAAACCTGTACCACTAAAAAGCGAGTTGCAGAGCTGGAAGCAGAAATAATAAAGGACGGTGGAGGAAGCAAACATGAAAGGAATACAAATGCAGTCCAAAATTTGCGAAAAAATGAGTATAGCTCACACTTTTTGGAAGTGGTAAATTTTGAGTGGTATGGTAATTTTTTTTCTCCAGTGTGGTAAATTTTACTTAAAAATACTGGCAGCACTGCGGTATGTTGAGATCATCGTTGAGGTAAATAATCTGATCCAGCTTGTAAATGAGCCTTCACGAATACCTGACTTGGCAGATCATTCTGCCAACACCCTGAGTTACGAACCGAGACGATTGACTAGAGAATTCACACAAACAAATTAAAAAACGGACCATTGTTTGTAATAACATATATATTTGGTTTGAAAACTAAAATAAACCGACTTCGTCGGCGGTCCTGACTAAACTGACTACAGCGTCTATGCACTTTTAATAACAGTTGACAAAACGTTTTAGGCGTAAACAAATGAGAGGGCTAAGGAAATAGGAAAGGACGCTATTGACACAACACGTAAACAAATAAGGGAATTGGGAGAAGACGCATAAACAACAACAAGTGCATCGACGCTTATCTGTGTGTAGGGTTACCAACATATAACTCCTGGAGCTGTTTTTCACCTCTCATCCTGATAAATATTCTATTGACATATTGTCGCCTCTTGGCTCGTCTGACCACTGTGTCGTATCAGCTAATTTCTCGTTTGCACTCCACACAGTTAGAGAATAAATTCCTAAAAAAACAGTACGGCTATACGAGAAAGACAAAAGACAATTGGAGCGGCCTTAACGAATTTTTAGGAATTTTAACTGGTTACTATGTTTCTTCAATAGTGACGTGGATGCCGGTGGATCCTTCATTCCTTACAGAGTGAAGAGTATCAAACCTAAAGCAAATGCGTGGTACGACTCGAGCTGTAAAGAGGCTATCAGGGTGAGGAAGTTGAATTTCCGGACTTACAAAGCCAACCCTACTGAGGAAAACCGGAAAAAGTTTAAACGGGCCAGAAATGACTGCAATGCATTAATTAGACGTGTGGAATTCTCCTACGACCAAAAGTTGAGGCGAAAAGTGCTACAATGTCCCAAGGGTAGCAAAAGCTTTTGGTCATTCGTTAAAAACAAAGAATTCAGCCTAGTCTTCAATTCCCACGATCTTTTGCAATGACATTCCAGCTTCAAGCTCTTTGGACAAGGCCAATCTGCGTCCTGCGTATTTCGCGGCCAGCATAACGCTACCAGATTCCACTTTGTCTCCGCCTGTACTTGAGAGCGTGTCGATTACACCATGGGACAAATCCATTTCCGCACTCGTACAGTTGCAAGAGTATATAAAGATCTCAACGTGCATAAATCCGCTTGTCGAACGAGCACACCCATTCCCACTCAATTAAACAGTAGTAAGTCCCCTACTCCAATGCGAACTATATCAGCTACTGTGTTCTACCACGAGAATTGAAACATCTTTACCACCTCGCAATTCCAAGAGGGGGACTACATTAATTTCCCTCATAAAAACTGCACTGCAATCCCTTGTATTTACACAGATAAAAAAACGAATAATTAGTAGGTCAGCAAAACAACTTTTCCAGAAGTGAAAGTGACGTCTGATTGGATGATCTTACGACGCGAGTGAATACATTTCATCAACACATAACCATCTGTAGGATGCTAGAGGAGAAATCTTCTCGGTCACATGCCGAAGCACTTCGAAAGCGCTACGACCAAACGAAAGACCAGCACACGATCGCAGCCGATAAACAAGAGTTCAGCGTCGGTGTAAACATGTTTGTACTTCATTCATAATCACTGTCTATCAAACACTTCCTGAACAAGTCGGCAATCAAGAGGAAATAAAACACATTCGACACGCCGCCACAAGAGCGCTGAGTTTGAAAACAGCTTATGTTCAGGCACACACAAGAACGTATTCCTTCGATTCGCTTGGCGTGTGTTTACTTTATCGCACGATTTAAATCTCGGGGAATGCATGGCAAAAAAAAAAAAATGTTGCCAAAATTCTCTCCAGTCCAAAAATCACACACACACACACACCCACAAGAATAATTATCACACAACTCACTCGACGCTTTGCTGGGTGAAATAGATCTGCACGATTCGGCATGGTTTTGCTAACCGCTTTCGAATTTCTGCGACGACTTGACGAATTTTCTCCGAGTTATGGAAAGTCCAAAATTATTGCCGGACAACCGATAATCAACTGAGTTGGCTCAGCGCACAGCGGTTCTATTTAAAGCCAACACATCCAATCGAAATGGCTTTGACCTGTGCTGTGGCTCTTTCCCCGCTTGTTGTTGTATTTTAGCGCTGAGTTAGCACTCAACACAAAAAAATAAATAGATGCCTCAGGCAAAAGTTTGAGTTCACTTCAGTTGTGATTGTATTTGCTTCGATCGGAGCGCTGGCTTTGGTGCGTAGAAATGAAATTAGGTAATTACCACTTTTTTTGAGAGCATTTGCGCGAAATCTACTTCGGGGTCGTGTAAACAAAATTTTTTGCCTGAGCGCTTACGATGCACATTTGTTGTTCTGAGGCACAATGTCATGCACACGATACACGGAGTCACGACCAAGCATGCATTATGCTAAACCAACAAATTACTGCTGGAATGATACTCGCATGTTGTGCGTCGTTACATAATCCGGCGGGAGTAGCAATCAAATTCGCTGGTGCTTTCACAATTTACACATTTCTTTATCTTATCTAACTCCAATCGAATGCAGAGTTTCCGGTTATGCGCGGTTGGTCTGTCAAAGGGGTCTCCTGATTGGGAGCGTGATGGTGAGAATTAGAAACGAGTTGCTGCTCACGCCGTGGATGAACAGTAAGCCACGCAAAGGTTATGAGGTCAGTCACGGGTTACGTATTCTTCAGAAGATTCCGTTTGGAATCGAACTGTTCTTTATTGAGAGTCAACGTCTTGTCATATTTATTTTGACGTCTGTGTAAAAAGAACGGGTTTACAGTTGAAGAGAAACTGCACACCGTAAGCAGCCATTCACAATCGAGAAGTAATTCATGTTTGAATAATTAAAAAAGCCGGTACATACAGTGGTTCACAAAATTATTCGCACAAGGATTAATTCGCTGAATAAATGGATTGTGGGCGCTGTGGCGTAGTGGGTAGGTGCGTCGACTGCTACGCTCGGGGTCGTCAGTTCGAATCTCGGAAAAAACATCAAACATTTTTTCACGGCTCCACCTCTTTCGAGTCACTGACAATGCTCAAAGAGTATAACTGTCTAGAAAAAAGCTTCTTAATCTCGCCGTTCGGAATCGGCATTAAACTGTAGGTCCCCTCCTCTCGTGAGAGAACAATAGCACGCACAACACGAGTGGTTGCTGAGAAGCTAGGCCCAGGTCCACCTCGGACTGTAGCGCCGCCATTATTATTATTATTATTATTAAATGGAATGATCATCATAAAGGGAACTTCTTCTCCTTGTTGTGGCGCTACAGTCCGGGTGGACCTGAGTCTCAACCAACAAGCTTTTCCAGTTAGCAAGATCTTTTGCTAGCTGTCGCCAATTGCCCACACCCAGTTAGTTGAAGTCCCTCTCGAAATCTGTGCTCCATCTTGTATGTATGTGGACGTCCTCTGTTGCGTTGTTTCTCAGGCTCAGAGTCGAAAACTCTGCGGGTCGGACCTAAGTTGTCCATGCGCTCTACATGGCATAGCCATCTTAGGCGTTGTAGCCGTAGATGCCTGGCTAGACTCATGCAGCAGTATAGCCCATAAAGTTCATGGTTGAACCTTCTCCTCCAAATGCCATCAACGCAAACAGGACCAAAGAAACCGTGCAGGATTTTTCTTTCGAAAAGATCAAGAGCCTCTTCACCTGCTTGGGATATTGTCTATGCTTCTGCGCCGTAAAGCAGGACTGGGATGATCAAGATCTTATACAGAGTCCGCTTGGTCTTCTGAGAGAGAGCTCCATAACCCAATTGCCATCTGAGCCCATAAAAACAGCGGTTGGCAAGAGTTATTATGCGTTTGATTTCGGTACTGACGTTGTTCGTACTGTTTACCGCGAAATCGAAATAGGTGAAGTCCTTGACTACCTCAAATTTATTATGTCTACGGTGACGTTCTGGCCAAGTCGTTGATTTTGTGCGTCTCTTCTCGTTGAGCATATACTTCGTTTTGCCCTCTTTTACCGCCAGATCCACGCTTCCGTTTCAATGCCAGCAAACGCCTCATTGACGGCTCGCTGTATTCGCCCAATCACGCCAATGTCATCCGCGTATGACAGCAGTTGTACGGACTTTTGAAAGATCGTGCCTCTTGTGTTGGCCAGTGAGTTTTGCACAATCTTCACAAGGAGGATGTTGAAAAAGTCGCATGACAACGTGTCGCCTTGTCTTAAACCTTTTTAGATTGAAGGGGTTTGTGTGTCGTTACCGATCTTGATGGAGCAGCGAGAGTTCTCCATCCTCATCCTGCTCAGTCTGACGAGTCTGACTCTTTTTCTCAAGCTCTTCCCTATTCGCACTGCCATATCCGACTTTAAAATCGACGTATAGGTGGTGTATTTCAATCTGCATTCCTTTGATCTTTTCCAGGGTCTGCCGTAGCATAAAAATCTGGTCGATGGTGGACTTCATTGCCCTGAAACCACAGGCGTTCACCGAGAGCGGTAGAAAAGATCTTATTCGCGATGTTAAGGAGACTTACAGTGCCTCACAAAAGTATTCGGAATTATGTTTTTTTCCTGGATTTTAGTATTTTTAAACAACAAATAATTATTATAATAATAATCAAAAAAAAACAGTTTCAATTCAACATTTATTCTCTGTTAACAAGAAATCAGAAAAATAATGCATGATTTCTGTCTGCAAAAACAATAAAATGCAACAAACTAGGATGCAGGAAAAAACATAATTCCGAATATTTTTGTTAGGCACTGTATATAATTCGCGCAGATATCCTTTCCTGTGAATTAAGCAAACGGTACTAAGATTCGACTCGATGGGCATGGTTTCCTCCGACCATATCTTACAGATGAGCTGGTGCATGCTCTCATCTGTTTAACCAACTTTTTGGTACAATACTTTGCTTTAAAAAGTAAACAAATATAATTCGAAAATGCAAGATACAAAATTATTCGCACAAACTCAAGAACAGAATAGAAACGTTGAAGATAAAGATTCTTAAGGCGCTCTTGTAATGAGTTGCATCGGTAATAACATTTTAAATGTCATCTGTTATCCGCCTTGGCTTACTAGTATAAACCAGCTTCTTAGTAGAATATCGGCTTAGTTGACACAACTCTCCCTTAAGGCTAATCTAAAAGAAGATTGCTTTATTTTAGAGGTTTGCAGTATTTTTTGTAGATTGGCCCAAGGATATTCGATGGGATTGATGTCGGAAGAATGAGAGGGTGTTGCTGGAAAGTAGCATTGCCCACATCAGCGTTGTGTTTTGATAAGTTGCCTGATTGAGACACAATTAGATCATATCCCCAAATCTTATGACGCTTTGGCGAAGATTCCTCTTCAATTCATATTTATTGATTTTATAGTCAGTTAGCTGCATATAACGTACTCCAGCTGCAGTGATCCACCTCATTACCTCCACCATGTTTTACACTTGCCTGGAGTTCTGCTGCCTTGGACCGAATATTTGCTTTGCGCCACACCTTTTGCTTTACCTCGAAGGCAAAAATATTAATCTTCCTTTCGTCATTCAAAACAAGTGTATTTTACGAAATCAAGAAGCACATGTTAGTTTTGAAGATATTTTTGGGCGTGAGTTTCGTTCTCCTTGATGGCAAAGAGAACAAAATAATCAACGACAACCCATACACTGTCTTAATTAATGAATCCATATATAGAAACGTAAGTGACGCACACAAGTGGAAAGGTATCTTTATTAATTTAGGGTGTAGCACTATAGACAGCTGATAACGATATTTGCCTCTGATCAATCAACCGGCAGCCAGATTGAACACATTTCGATCGACGTCAAACAGTAGTTCAATATTACTGGTATCCGAACGTTCCGTAGAACCGACATAGACTCCAATCATTTTATTGTTGTGGCCAATTAAGGACAGGGATATCGAAAGAACAACGGATTCAAAATTGAGAAGTAGGGACAAAATGAAAATAAACTGGGCAAGTGCGAGTTGTACTCGCACGGGTAAGGTTCCGTCGCATAATATTGATGGATGATTTCTGAATATCAACCGACGTTTCCAAACTATTTCAGTTGAATTTTCTTCTAAATTCAACCCAAATCAACCATCTATTCATAAATTCATACATCCAAACAAACAAATACATATACCTATATCTCTATCCAAGTTTATCCAACACAGAAAATCCCTTCCATCATACACATACCCAATCACTGCTCATGCCTGCGTTGTGTGTGTGTTAATTTCTGTTGGGCATTTAGGGGTGAGATCGAAAAGATAACGCTCATCAGCGAATAGAGTGGCCGAACACAGCATGAAATTATGTGTGAAAATGAAAATTGTTCTTATTTTTAAATCTTAGATATCTGAAAATTTCAACATAAATCGATATTTTGAAATTTATCATTTCTTAATGCCTACGCTGAGGTCTTCAAAACTGCGTTTTCAGATCTTCAAAATTCGCATGTCGATGGTTGACCGTTTTTGGCCAATATCTCGAAAACTATTAAGGCCAGAATGCTCGAAATGATGAATGAAAGTACTCAATGAAGCGAAGTTTTTGTGATTTTTTCAGATTTTTAAACTCTTTGGTTTAGAAATGACAGGGGGGGATGCATTCAAAAAAACTTTGGAGCTCCATATTTTCCAAACGGTATTTTGGATCAAAAAGTCTTGAAAGAAACCTCCACCTCATTTCAAAAGATCTGTCGATTGATATATATTTCGATGGGGTGGGATATATATTTCGATGGGATGGGACAAATTTTCAAAATTAATGTCAACTTCACCTGTACTGGAGCCACCCCCAAATGGCCCCACTTTTTAAAATCGCTGCATAGGCAATGACATCTAGGTCTGAAGTACCTAATTCCAAAATTTCATGCCGATATCTTCATAAACTTCGGAGATAAAAAAGTGTGACAGACACGACGGACGGACACACCGAAATTATAAAGGTTCCGTTTTTGTAGACGGAACCTTAAAAAAGAGAGACAACAAGCTAGAGAACTGCCGGTTAGGATAGGATAATTTAATTTACATCACTTTTTAATCGATTGCCAACGAGAAAAGAATTTTCAAATAAAAAGCGCCAACGAGTGAAAGTAAAAGTGTTTTAATCGTAAAATATAACGCCCGGTGCTTACAATAAGGAACTTTCCCGATCTAGTCTGCTTGAAACTCTGAATATTCGACGT
Source organism: Myathropa florea (assembly GCA_930367185.1). Lineage (NCBI taxonomy): Eukaryota > Metazoa > Arthropoda > Insecta > Diptera > Syrphidae > Myathropa > Myathropa florea. The sequence goes on from OV884004.1 coordinate 85,614,034, forward strand.
CGCCTGCACAAACAATAGAAGAAGAATGGAAACGTGCTGCGTTTTAGGACACCATCAAGAAAAAACCGCAGGCTTTGATAATAGGTGCAGGCAAGCACATGCAGTAAACGAAGAATCCTACAAGACAACGCTGGACCGAACTACGAGAGCAGTTCGTGTGCCCCACGAACGAAAAAGAAAGGAAGTGACTCGGCTTCTCAGGACGAAACGGAAAGAGTTCTCCTCCTTGTGCACGACCGAGGAAATGAAGAGGTGCTATGATATAAATGATTTTCGAAAGTTTTACCGAAAGGTGAAATTTCTATCAAATTAATAATTGAACAGAAGACTGCCGGCACGAGGATAGACAACTGGCAGTTGAGTCGCAGTTGATACTGAGAAATTGGAAGAATCATTTCTGCACGACCCTTAAACGGCGATGAAGTCAAAGATTCCGTTATCAGACATGTTCCACTCAATCTGGACAATGATAAAAGAGAAATCCGTTTTCCGGATCTAGACAAAGTCAAGGTAGTACTATCGAGACTGATGTCTAACAAAGCTACTGGAGCGTGAGGACTGAATGTGGAAATCTTCACAGCGGTTGGGGTGATTTGGTTGAAGGCATACAGCAGCTCATCCGTAAGACATGGTTTGAGGAAAACGTGTCCGATGAGTGGAATCTCAGAATTCGCAATGTAGAGTCTTTTGACTGCGCCAATTATAGAGTGATTAACATCGCATATGTATAAGATCTTCTCTGCCATTTTGTGCGAACGCCTGAAACCGTTTATCAACAATTTGATAGGTGCTCTTCAGTGTGGTTTCAGGCATGGGCAGTTCACAATAGGTTTAGGATAGGGATATAGGTTAGGGCCTGCTAGTGAATTCACCAGCACACTTAGACCATGTTGGTCCATTGCGACATCCACAGTCAGACTACTACCACTGATCGACCGCTCCAATGATAGTGCCGTTAATTTGATCCCAACGGCAGATGGCGACTAGACCAGATTTGAAAAACCGGATAAGAGCATTTTAACTTTGCTTTCACTGGGATTCGAACCTATAATAATAATAATAATAATGGCGGCGCTACAGTCCGAGGTGGACCTGGGCCTAGCTTCTCAGCAACCACTCGTGTTGTGCGTGCTATTGTTCTCTCACGAGTGGATGGGACCTACAGTTTAATGCCGACTCCGAACGGCGAGATTAAGAAGCTTTTTTCTAGACAGTTATACTCTTTGAGCATTGTCAGTGACTCGAAAGAGGTGGAGCCGTGAAAAAATGTTTGATGTTTTTTTTTCGAGATTCGAACTGACGATCTCGAGCGTAGGAGTCGACGCACCTACCCACTACGCCACGGCGCCCACATTCGAACCTGGGACCCCTATAACTTAGGGCAGGACCTTAACCAACTGCGCCAACAGTCGTCAACAATAGACCAATCTTCATACTACGGGAGATTCTGGAAAAGACCCAAGAAATGTAAATCGACACCCACCACCTATTCGTCGTTTTGAAGACCGCTGATCACACCGTGCATAGACGAGCTAGAAAAGACAGCGCCACGTCTAGTTTTGAAATTCCTTCCAAACTCGTCTGATTGTACAGGATAACGATGGGGAACTCTCACTGCTCCACCAAGATCGGTACCAAACTCACTGAGACCTTCAATGGCAAAAAAGGCAAGCCGACGCACTCTCATGTGATTTTTTTCAACATCTTTCTTAAAAAAGATTATGCAAAGCTCACTGGCCAACACTAGAGGCACTATCTTCCAAAAACGATCTTCCAAAATTCTGTACAGCTGCTGGGATAAGTGGATGATATTGACGTGATAGCTTGAACACAGCGAGACCTCAATGAGGCCTTTTCTGACATTGAAATGGGAGTGGTAAAAATGGATCTGACGGTAAACGAGGGCAAAGCGAAGTATATGCTGTCATCCAGAAAGGAAACGCAACATCGACGACTTAGCCATGATGCTACAAGACGCAGCTATAACTTTAAGCTAGTGAAGGACTTCGTCTACCTCGGTTCTGCGGTAAACAGTACAAACAACAACAGTACCGAGATCAACCGCAGAATATTTCTTGCCGACCGCGGTTTTCAAGGGCTCAAAAGCCTTTCGAAAGACCATGACCACTTTCTAGATAACATTGATCATCCCAGTCCTTCTCTACGGCGCAGAGGTATGGACAAAATCGAAAGCGGGTGAAGAAATTCTTGGTCTCTTCGAGGGAAAAGTTCTACGTGCGATCTTTCGCCAAGTTTAGGTTGATGGCAATTGGAGAAGAAGATTTGATAACGAAATATACAAGCTGTACAGCGACATATCCCTAACCATGCGGGGATCCAACGCCTTAAAGGACTAGGCCATGTAGAGCGCATGGGAAACTAAGCTCCGGCGCAAAGAATCTTCGACTCTGTTCCTGTGGGACAATGCGACAGAAGACGTCCGACGTTCACAATTGAGGTGGCGTACAAAAGTGAAGGAATTTGGTGTACGCAATTTGAGGAAAAGATCGTGCAAGCTGGATGACCTTGCTAATTGAGGCACAGGTCTACTTCTTCTTCTTCAAATAGGGCTACAGTCCGGGATGAACCTGAGGCTCAAACACAGGTCTACCGCAGCCCATAAGAAGACGAAGAAGAAGAAGTAGATGTAATAAATTTCACAAACAATAAACTGGGCGAGTTGTACTCGCACGGGTAAGGTTCCGTCGCATAATATTGATGGATGATTTCTGAAGATCAAACGATGTTTCCAAACTATTTCAGTTGAATTTTCTTCTAACTTCAACCCAAATCAACTATTCATTCATACATTCTTACATCCGACAAAAACAAACGTTCATCCCTACATATACCTATATCTCTATCCAAGTTTATCCAACACAGAAAATCCCTTCCATCATACACATACCCAATCACTGCTCATGCCTGCGTTGTGTGTGTGTTCATTTCTGTTGGGCATTTAGGGGTGAGATCGAAAAGATAACGCTCATCAACGAATAGAGTGGCCGAACACAGCATGAAATTATGTGTGAAAATGAAAATTTTTTCTTGTTTTAAATCTTAGATATTTCAAAATTTCAACATAAATCGATATTTTGAAATGTATCATTTCTTAATGCTTACATTGATGTCTTCAAAACTGCGTTTTCAAATCTTAAAAATTCGCATGTCGATGATTGACCGTTTTTGGCCAATATCTCCAAAACCATTAGGGCCAGAATGCTCGCAATGGTTTTTGTGATTTTTTCAGATTTTTAAACACTTTGGTTTAGAAATGGCAGGGGGGGAAAATCTTTGGAGCTCCATATTTTCCAAACGGTACTTTTGATAAAAAAGTGTTGAAAGAAACCTCCACCTCATTTCGAAAGATCTGTCGATTGATATATATATCGATGGGGTGCGACAATTTTTCAAAATTAGTGTCAACTTCACCTGTACTGGAGCCACCCCCAAATGGCCCCACTTTTTAAAATCGCTGCATAGGAATTGACATCTAGGTCTGAAGTATCTAATTCCAAAATTTCATGCCGATATCTTCATAAACTTCGGAGATAAAAAAGTGTGACAGACACGACGGACGGACGGACACACCGAAATTATAAAGGTTCCGTTTTTGTAGACGGAACCTTAAAAAAAAGAAGCTCAATTCAATGGTGTGTCTAAGTGGAACCCATTTTCATCTTCAACTTGATGCTTACAGTCATTCAAACAGTAAAGTCAATGAGCAGCAATATTGTCTACGAGAAAGTACAAACCAAATGCAATGTGAGGTCAATTAAAGAGAAATGAAAAGAAGAGAAAGTGTAAAGGCCATACGAATGAATCACCAACAAATATTTGGAGACTGCACCTGTCAAGGCAAACATGGATGACTGAGCAGAACATGAAAACGGTCAAGAACTGAAGTTCACGGTATACACGGGATCAACGGTAGGCGATAGAAGCAAGCCATGAAGAATGTGCCACAAAAGAGAAAATTTCAAAGTCTAAGACGGTGTTTGCATGAGTGGAAGAAGGGAGAAATGTCGGGGAGAGAGCACATGATTTTCAAAACAGTTTTTTTTTTTGTGGTTTTGAAGCACTCAGACTCAAAACTTGTCCATTGTACTGCCAGGTAGCAACCTACTCCAGTGCCGTTAATTTGATCCCAACGGAAAATGGTGACTGGATCAGATTCGATTTCACTGGGATTCAAACCTGGGACCCCTCTAATTTGGGGCAGACACTCAACGAACTGCGCCATCCAGTCGTTCCAAACAGTTGGGAAGGGACGTATTTTCGGCGATCGGCGAGTCGGACAAAGGGCGTATGATCTTACAAGCACTTGGAAATGTCAACCCATCTCTTTCCAAGTGTTTTGCAAAATCATTCACTCTCTCTCCGACATTTCTGCCTTCTTCCACTCTTGCAAACGTCGTCTAAGAAAGATTCCGACTGCGGTGAAACTTTATTTTTGACGCATAAATTGCTGCCATAAGTTGTAATCACACATTCACTCGTGGAAAACCCGCAGCAGCTGCTGTAAAAACCCGAATTCGCGACACCAATTCGTTGTTTCAACTCCAGATAAGCGTTTAGTTACACTCGATTCATCTCACTTCAGAACTTCACATGTTTCCTCGAACAACTGCTGCAAATAAGCAACTAAGTGAAAAAAAAAGTGCTTCCTCACCAAATCCGTACCAAGGCCGTTGCGATTGCGATTAAATGCTCGCGGCAGCTCGCCACTTTCGGCGATATTGTTGTTGATTGAAATGACTCTCCGTCTGACGAACATGATGCACTACACTCGCACGACCTTCAATTTGCGTATCAACCGTCCGTAGAATTTTGTGATTTTCTCTCGGGATTTTGTGATCGGTGAAAGTTTTCTTTTTATTTTACATAAAATCCACAATAAGGCGACAGAAAAACAAAAAAAAAAATATCAAAACAACCAAGAAACCAAAAAGAAAGTACTGACTGGCAAGAGATTTACACTGCAACTGCGCCAACGCACGGCCAGGCACGGCCGCCGTGAGTCGGACAACATTTCTCTCGACCAGTGGTTCTGTGGGGCAGAGCTTGGCCGTTTCGAGGTGAAATCATTAAATCTAGGCTGATTACTCCCGTCTGTCTGCAGATCGGTGCAGTTCAATCAAAGATTTTCTTTTCAAATTGCTCTCCTGTGTGGTTATTGCTCGGCACGAGCCTTGGCTGTGCGCAGAGCGCGGAGAGCATTTGAGTGTGTACTACTTGGCCATTAACCTGTGGAGTGTTTGGAAGCGAATAGGAAACGTCGATGGAAGCCAAACGAAAGAAGCGAAACAGGTTCCATCGACGGGCCGATGTATGTTGCATCACTAAGGCCAGCGGGTATCTCTCGCTCAATCAACAGCCGTGCGGTTAATATACATAAACATTTCGAAGTTTTTTTCTTTCATTAGTTCTGCCCGGGGGGAAGAGCTGTAGTCGGTTTTGGAAGAGGTTATTCACGTGTGGCGGGAGAGTTCATTACTATGACCCCAAGGGGTTTTTGTTCACGTAGAGAATATGGACTGATTAAAGAATTCTAATTTCAAATGGAGATTTTCAGATTCTGTTGAAGGCTTGCGGCTAAATACATTTTTTGCTCGTCGGCGTGGAAGATTTATTTGCAAAGATTGGGCTATGAGACCTCAATCTGTTGATCGAGATTATGGAGGTCTTATTTTTCTTTCAAATGCAAAACGCGAAGCTACGGACACAAATAAAATGGAACAGGATGTGCTTAAGCTGAAGCGGAAAGACGAAATTATTCAAAAGGCTGGAAGCGCTTATTTGAACAGACAAGAGTATTTTTATAAATCTCTTGTAAGGTTCCTGCGAGTATTCATGTGAGTCATCACGTGAATTCCTCTTGGATGGTGCTACGCTCTGGACTAAATCTGACCCCCAACCAACAATCTATGCAGTACGATCTCTCACCAGGAGATCTCCCTCTATCTCCTGCAATCGGGTTGTCAACGACAACTTCTTTGTGATCGAAGACTCGGAAGAAAAAGTGGATACACTGAGGAGAACATTCCTCCTTCATCTTCTTGTGACGCTACAGTCTGGGGTGGACTTGGGCCTCAACCGACATGCAAGATCTTTCGCTAGTTGTCGCCAATTGTGCACATCAAGTTGGTTGAGGTCCCCCTCTACTTGGTTATCCCACTGGTTCGGAGTCGAAAATTAGGTCTAGGATCTAGGTCGAGGCTAAGTTGTCTATGCGCACTACATGACTTAGCTATCTTAGGCGTCTATAGATCATAGACGCTTGACTATCCTCATATCGTTGTACAGCCCACACAGTTCGTGGTTGAATCATCTTCTCCGAATGCCATCAACGTTAACTTCCCACTTCCCCGTCTGAATGATCAACCGCTCTCCTTATCTACCAGCGCCAAGTACCTAGACGTTACTTTAGATCCCAAACTCAGCTGGAAGCTAAACGTAGATCAGCGAGTTAAGATGGCGCGTACGCCTGCAGTAGAACCTTCGAAAAAAAGTGGGGCCTCCAACAAAACTTGATTATGGATGTATACGGCGGTAATTCGTCCGATTTGAATTGAATTGAAAAACTCGGGGTGTGTCATGTATGTAACACTAGTACTGCGACCATAAAGATCCATTGTACCCCCTACTTTTGATCTAGGATTTTAGTGCTGCCTTCAAAAATTTGACAACTTCTCTAGATGGGATTTGTTGAAAGTCTTTCCCTGTTACGTTTGTTTGGTGTGACATTTTAAATCTTTCTCGGGCAAGACTTGGACAGACGGTCAGTATGTGTTCCATAGTTTCTTTGGCCTGTCCACATCGTCTGTGCTGCTGAGACCCAATTTGTGAAGGTGGTAGTTGCATGCCCCATGTCCTGTTAGTGCTTCACATAACACTTTTAGGTCTGCTTTATTAAGTTCTAGAGCTTCTTTGGCTCGTTTGGGATTGTAATTATGTCCCATGAACATTCTTGAGTGTTTAATAGCCTCTTGGCTGTTCCAGAACTGATTCCTTTTTTTTATAACTCATTTGCGTAGGTGTATACTTGTAGGTTTTCTATCGTTAATGCAGTGTGCTGCTTCATTGATTGCAAAACGCATATTGTTGACTCATTACAGGGAGGAATGTGTAGGCGTCCGATTCTAACATATTGATCACTAATATGGTGGCCGGGCCTTAGTAAAAAAAAATACAACATTACAAAACAAAGCAAGGTACAAAGAACAGCATGCATTGGCACCACAGGTGCTCTACAGTTGACTCCGTCAGACGCTCTGACGGTAATGCTACGTCTCCCACCTGTGGATCTACACATTAAAAGCACTACAGCTCACAGCGCCATCAGGCTCAGGGAGTCTGAGTGCTGGACATCGAAACCCTACGGTCATAGCACCATCTTAGGTCTTCTACCAAGAGATCTCGTAGACATCCTCCACAGATTACACGATCCCCAAACTAAATCTAACAAAAGGCTTTGACACTCTAATTCGCAAAAAAACTGATTGGCACAGGGCGCAGTTGTGCAGGGATTTTAGCTGGGAAATCTACACTCACGGCTCTAAGATGGGCGGCGGACTCGGTGCGGGTGTATTCCCAAATTAATATTTCTAAAGCCTACAGACTGCCGAATTATTGTAGTGTGTTCCAAGCGGAACTATTTGCAATCCGGGAAGCATATCGTCAAGTCAAAATACACACAAATATCATGCCAAGGCAGAAGGTGGCCATTTGTATTGATAGCCAGCAGCACCATTCAAAGACCGATCGCCAAATCTCAGGAAGTGTTATTCTGCGTTTGATCTTGTTACTGATGTTGTTTGTACTGCGAAGTCGAGGTAGAAGAAATCCTTGATTGCCTCGACTCGACTTGCCATTGCGACGTTCTGGTCAAGTCGTCGATGTTGCGTGTGTTTTTAGATGATAGCATATCGACGAATAGATGGCGTTTGTCGATCTGCATTTGCAACGATATATGAGTAATTTGCAGCATTGACGATCTGGGAACATCGGTTTTGTTTTGTTTAATGAGGATAACATGGCAAATTGAGTTCCAAACAATTTTTAAATCGCTGAAGAAGAAGAAGTCAGTTGAGCCTGACGATCTCCAATATTGTGTTTCGGCATCCTCCTCCGGTATTGATGAGCATATCACTAATGAGAATCACAAATGAAAGCAATGAGAGCAACGTTATCGCCCGTAATAACGCACTCTCTCAAGCAAATCTTTCAGATGCCATGACATAACGCCAAGCGACATAAGGCCAAATTTTAAAACTTGGCGTTATGTCGCTTTATCAAAGTGACATAAGATCAAATTTTTACTTTGGCCTTATGTCACTTTCACAAAGCGACATAAAGCCAATTGTCATGTCGCTTTCACAAAGCGACATAAGCGACATTAAGCCAAATGCAAGAAGGCCAAATGCTAGAATTTGGCCTTATGTCACTTGGCGTTATGTCCGGGCAACTCGGAGATTACCTACGTAACGCAAAAACGATAGCGCAAACGCAATATGGAATTTATCGCATGACGATTTTGTCAACCCAGAAGCATTCCCTTTCTTGACAAGCACGGGATGAACCATAATCGCTTATCTTTGATCAATTGCCGTCTCCAATACGACCGCTCTGTTGCACAGGACGTCGTAGATCTTCTCCAGTTCAGTACAGCGGTATAGTACCATCATACGAAAGATGTTATAAACCAACATCCAATAATAACATCCACAACATCCACAGCTCTAGTAAACGAGGAGCGAAATTCTGGTGGCAAAGGATCGATGGATCTTCCTTGTTGTTTCCCTGGGATCAAGGATAGTGCACTTCCCAAAATGGGAAAAAAGTAAGGGTGCTGTCTTACGGTAGATTACCAGCTTTTGACGGTAACGTACGAGTATTGCTGGCGTACATACTTTAGGATAGGTTTTAAGGCAGTTGAAGCTGTTTATAGAAGTTCATACTACGGAACAAGTAATTAATGATTAAAAAATAGATTCACTAGAAAAGGATGAAGGTTTGATGAAAATTGAACATATTCAAATTGAGCATTTTCATCAAACCTTCATCATTTTCTAGTGAATCTATTTTTTAATCATCAATGACTTGTTGCGCTATCCGAAGAAAGACATCTCTCGTCACTTGCCGCAAATGCTTAACACAATTAAACAGTAGCAGTATGGAGTCGCGGATGCAAACCATAATTATTCAAGAGGTTGATCGAGAACAAACAAAAATCATTAGTTGCCTCGGAAAAAAAATCCCAGATAAACATACGTAGAAGATAAATGAAAGAAAAAAGTAAACCGAAGAACCTTTGGATAGAAAAATCTCATAGAAGATTAATGAGAATTCTCGTCGAATGTGGGACTCACTTTGGAAAAAACGATAAATATCTCGGCAACTATACACCAAATCGTGGATATCTCAGAAGAATGCTTCGGAATAATAATGATTTTATAAGAAAAAAAAAACACCGCACACGTTAACAAACTCTGATGTGAGTGCCGATAATGTGAGGAGTTCGATCAGTGGAGTTTTACGAATCTTGTGAGAGGCTATGTACTGAATGCAAAATGAGGCCAAGAGTTTTAACATTTTTAATTTAATTACGGAGAAATAAGAAAACAGGCAAAGTGGATGAATTATTTTTATATTCATTAGGGAAAGAATAATGTGGTAAAAAATAGACAGATACATAAAGTGTGGGACATCTAGGGTTTTTTTTAAAATCATAGGTTATTTTGGAACTGACAGCTGTTTCCCGCTCTTGACAGAAAGTCAGTATCATACCTCCTCGGAACGAAATGAGTCGCTTTATGCTTGAACAACGTTGGGAAATATTGAAAACTTTTTTCTAAGGTGAGTGTTGTCTAGCACAAACAGTACGTTTTTTGAGATGACGTTTTGGCGGAAATGAAACATCCATTCGACTGCTGTATGCAAGTTTGTGCAAAAACTTCGTGAGACTGGTGTGCTAGTGGACAACACTGATAGTCCTTGTCGCCGTATGGTGCGCACAGATGAGAATGTAGCTGCTGTGACCGAGAGTGTGAGACTCAATTCACGAATATTAACTTGCCATCGATCTCAACAGCTCAACATTTCACGCACTAATCTGAGGAGAATTCTGCGCAAAGATCTGGGATTAACTCAGCAATTGAAGGCGCGCGACCATCCACTTCGTTATCGCTTCGCAATTTGGGCCTTAGAACAGCTTGAATTGGACAACGATTTTGGGTGAAAACTCATCTTTTCTGACAAGGTGCGTACCACCGCTCGAGAAAATAACAAGCGTTCGGAGCACACGCAAAATATTGCTGATTTTATGGACCGATCGTATCTCTGATGTACATCTTTGCCAGAGAACGGGCTAGGAATCAATAGGCACCATCGTACAAAGACGAAATTGGCGGAGTATTGGTCACACAATCCATTAGGGTGACAGCTGTATAGCTAATCACTCTATACAATATTGTGGCGCTAGAGTTCGAGGTGGGTTTGGGACTAGCTTTTACAACAACCACCCGTGTTGTGGGTGCAATTATTCTCTCACAAGTGAATTTCTTTAACACAGGATGCAAGAAGGCTCGGCTCATTGGCAACTAAATTGTAAGTCTACTATAAACCAAATTTTCATACTATGCAGATCTTAGAAATGACATGATTTCCATCATTTCGTCGATTTCAAGGCCACATACAACAACAGCCTGCATTGAGACGATATCCGCGTCAAACCTATCAGGTTATGTAGGGTGATGATAGAAAATGTTCGTTAGATCAAGGCAGTGTTGCCAAATCGTGGAGAATTCAGACTCTTGAGTAGGTTGAAGTGGCTTAAGTGGCTGTTTACAAACGACTGGGAAATCCGACTGGGCTGGCAAGATTTTCTGCGTGTGGAACACGCGAATCGGTCCACTTGCATCATGCTTTCACCCAGTAACGTTCTGCGGCGAATTGAAAAATGCGCTTTTTTAAATTCTCTTGAATGACGGATAAAAAAATGTTGTGTTCAGGTGTAGCAGCAACGTTTATGTATGCTATATGTATGCAGTGAAAAAACATTAAAATTGCATTTAAATCGTCCCTGTGATCAATTTTCCCGAAAATGCCACGTAGCATGCGTGAGGTGTTACTCAATCAGCGATCACCAGAAAATGAGGAAAACATGCTGAAAACGGAACGAAAAGGGATGAAATTATACCCGTTTCACCCGAGAATCCGCTTTGAAAGTGGATTTTCGGTGGAAGAAGGCCGATTTTCGGCGCATCCAACCCATCTCCCTCTGGCTTGTGAAAGTCGTATATTGTATCCCTCTCAATCCTGCCTTCTTCCGCTCATGTAATCAGGCACTAAGAGTGTACTTAGTCCGGAATAAGTCCATTGTGTTGTTTCAGAGATTTAGGAACAGGCCGAAAAAGGAAGAACATTTGAATAAAAGGAAAGTTGTGAAATCGCTCGACAAGGAGACGACTAGCAAGTGTATCGAGCTCAAAGGAGATTTAGTTAAATGATCATTTTTACATAATACCGACATTGTAATTTTGCTGTGGGGAAGCCATGAGAAATTCCATCAGAAAGAAATGGGATTAAGGGGAATTATAATAATAATAAAGCTTGTTAATGGGAACATTTTGTATCTGGCAACACTGCTTCAATGCCGCTTGTAAACTCATCATTAATGTCAACAAAACAATTTTAGACGAAACGTAAACGAACGTGAGAGGATCGTAAAAAATTCTAGCAAAACTCAAAGACTTGACATTAACATAAATTGTTGAATACAGTGAGACATTAGGTGGTAAATGGGTGCCCTTGCTGACATGTCAGCAGCTCACTTAGACCACTATGAGTTCAAAAAGTTTGAACCGTGAAAAACCTAAATGGCTATGTATCGACGGCTAAGTTAAACCACCCAGATATACGAGTATGTATCTCAAGAGTTTGTTAAGCTCTATTTTCCCTAGATCATACAGCTCCGAAAAAAATAATCTTCCTAGGGTTTCCTTCCTCTTAACGGCGAAAAGATTATATTTCTTCTTCGTCTCTACAGCTTCTACAAAAGTCGTTATGGGGTATTCCCAGCCGTGCTGCCTGATTTTCTATCACACAGTGGCCTGTCACAACCAAAACGGCTGTTGGTATATCGTATATCCATTGAGACATTAATGGCTGAAACACAATAGTGCGTTGCGCTAGTCGACTTCACGTTACGGAGGGTGTGCGTTGACGCACTGCGTTAATAAGCTCCTCCCTCTCTCTCTCAAATACCAAATAAATTCCCTCAGCTGTTTTAATTTCTGAAATGTCAAATCAAAAAATATTCTGGTCAAACAATTCAACGTTAAAGAAATTAATTGCGGAAAATGAATGCCAAGAAAGTTAAAAAAATTAAAAAAGCGATTCTTGTTGCTAATTTGGCGTATTCATTTAAATTAGTTTTGTCGTTGAAATAATTTTAGTCAGCTGTTTTCATTTCTCAAATGTCAGTTGCCACAAAATGTTCTCAATTTGAGAAAAAACTCTCAATTTGGGAAGCATTTCTCAATTTCGCTCTCACAGCGCATCCCTCTGTCAAAAAAATATCCAACATGTTGAATAATGACGTGCGTTGGGATTACGTTTTACGTTTTATTACGATCCTCTCATCTCTCTCATTTTTCATTTACGTAGGTTGCTGCAGTATTTCGTGAATGTCCATTGAATTGTGTGCGTTGAAAGACAGCGCTGACGCTGACGCACTATTGTGTTTCAGCCATAATGCTCCTTTTGCCAGCTTTGAAACGAGTGCGGCTAAAGGTAGACCTAAACGGCGAACATGCTCGCCGAACTTGCTCGTGCTCGCCGCATTTTCGTCGTGTATGGGCTGGTTCGCGAGCCGCTCGCTGTTGACGAAAAATTTCGATTTTGTCGTGTTCGTTGGCTTTGATGTTCGCCGTGTAGGGCCATGTTCGCGAACAAACCTCATTTTTGCTGTGAACGTCGCCGAGTGCATATCGCGGATTAGGCACAATGTCAACAGTCAGCCACGATTTTATCGAGAAATTCACTACTTCCGCTTCCCTATCACACATGTTGACGGTTTGAAGAAAGCACGAAATGAATGTTCGCCAAATGTGTTCGCCGTGTAGGGCATAACGCAGCAACGACCAAGTTCGACGAGCATGTTCGTCGTTTAGAGCTACCTTAAGTTAGTTTTTCGGTAGATTATGGTAAAACAAAGTACGAGTATATGGTGTCTTCTTAGAAGGACGCATGATCTCGACAACTTCGTCACAAAAGTCGTAACAAATTGCCACAACTTTAAGGTAATATGTAGTGCACTGTAAATGACTTAAACAATATCATCGCTGAAATCAAACGCAGAGCAACACTTTCCGAAACTTGGATAAAACAGCTCTACCCCAAAAGATCTAGATGGCTTTTTCTAACACTTCAATAATCCGGCGCCGAGCATGGGCGATATCTAAAGCGGATGAAGACGCCCGTAGCCGTTTTGAGGAAGATGGCTAGACATAAACAGATCGCATAGACAGCTCCAAACCAATGAATCTTTGCCTCGTGGTGTGTTAGACACCGCAGTAGAGGATGGCCGTAAGGTTGTGCAATTTAAGACATAATCGTGTTAGCCCGAGGGGACCATTGCTTGCTTAATCCAAAAGAAGGAGAAAGGTGTGGAGGGCACTAGCGATAAGTGTACCAAATACCTCCCGCTGACGGCTTGACAGCTTAGCTTCACAGCTTGAAACTCCAACACGCATGAGGTTTCGAGTTTGACAGTTTCAAACAATCTCTCTCTTCCTTCGTCATCCGCCCACAAGTAAGCACCTGTCAGAAATCGAGTAAGAGTAGGACTATTTTTAAGAATAAAGAAATTGAATTCGAATTTTCTTATTTTTCCTACAAAGGCATGAAGTTTAATACACAAAAAACGAACGTTAGCTAAATATTTATGGTGTTAGTCATTTTCCAAGAAGTAGCCCACGATACAACCACGATATTTGCACAGATGTATAAAAATAGGCTTTTCCCAGAAATTGAATGATTTAGCAAAACTGTACAGTTTACACACAAGATCTTAGCTGAAAAGGGTATCCGATCCGTCATGCTGAATGATGGTGTACATTCAAAACTATTAGGGTGATTTTATTCACTAAAAGTTGAACACAACTTCCAGCAAGTTAAGCAATAGTGAACAAAATGACTTTTAATCTCTCAGATATTTAGACACTGCTGTCGACACTGACGACAAATGAACAGACCTATTAGTAGCTGCTATAAATTCAAATGTCTGTCTTCCCCTAATCTTTCCTAAAGCATCAGTCACAGTTGTCATAGGTGTTTACCATCAAACCAAACTCCAATTTGTTGGAACACTTGCACACCTGATATATCATTAGAACACTCATCAATTCATACCGCCGTAAGCGCAAATGAGACCAATTGTATGTATACACAGTCTTGTTTGATATCTAACTTTGAACACATAGGCAGGAAGTACGTCCATTTATTCCGCTTGCCATGAATCACTGCATATGGCCAGTTTGTATTGAGCATACATAGTCTACAATTAAATTCTCTGGATCGCTAATCTCGGTAATAACTTTAAGAGGTAGAAATAGTTGAAGGCAACATCTAGTAGAAATATTTTCCCATTTTCCAATTCGATTGTCCATATGTTTGGGCAGAAAATTATCACGGTGTGGCTCATGAAATGGGTCATAAAACATCAAAGGAAATGATGCGTGTTTTATGAGTTAGATGTTAATTCTCTGCAGATAACATAGAAATAAACTTACTGTCTTTAATTTCTTCGTGCTGGTGGGTTCACCACTCATGATAAAATGATTTACTGAAATTCACTTCACGAACACGAGTACAAAACCGAGTGAAACACTGATGGTTATCAAACTGTCTGACTATTGCTGGGGGAATTAGGACTGTATTTATATTTACTGTCTAGGAAAAACTCATTCACACCGAACATCAGTTAGAAAATGATAGGAAAAACAAGTTAAATACTTGTAAACTGCGCTCAAAGATGTGCAACGAAATTATGGGAAAAAAATACGTCAAACACTTGTCATTATTAAATGAAATACAATATAAACCCTGCTGTGTTTGCATGTGTAATCCAATTGATAGTTGTCAATGATAAATGTTGCCAATGTCGTCTAATGAATTTCTTGTTAAAATGTACTCTAAGAGAGTAAACGTAAAATGAGAGGGAATGGATTTTCATTTTTAGACCACGTTATAAAATGTTGACATTTCTGTTCACAAGAAATAAGGACAAATAACTACACCATAGGGTGCAGTAGCCGTGTGGGCTTGTGCGTCGACTCATACGCACTTGACTTTCACAGTCTAGGTTCAAACCCCAGCACAAGTAACAATTTTGAAACGAAAAAACAAAAACAAAAATTGTTCGAAGCCCCTCTTTCGAGTCACTAACAAAGCTCAAACTGTTTAGAAAAGGCTTCTTAATCTTGCCATCCGGAGTCGGCATTATACTGTAGGTTCCCTCGTGAAAACAATAGCAGGCACAACACGAGTGATTGGTGGGAAGCTAGGCCCAAGTCCACCTCGGACTATAGCGCCGCCATTATTATTAACTACTTCCTTCAGTAAATTCCAATAAACTTGTACTTCTAAAATTCTTATTTTCCAACAAGAATGTACTAAGTACGAATTCACTCCACAACCCAACTCAACATTTTGAATAAAATGTAACCTCTTGCTAACGTAAACAAATCGAAAGCTACCACGAATTTTGGATGTGTGTGTAATCAGCTGATGTAAACAAACGGCATCTCACCATCTTCAGCAATACTCTGTATTATTCACTCTTGTTTACAAACATTAACTTTTAAGTCTTCTCCCTCACACATTGGGCGACTCCGGTGTGGTGAATAAATGTAGGTATCGTTGACAGCGACATCACTTGTTCATCAAAAATCAAATAGGAAATGAAAACAGGCTGTGCTTGACAGTTTCTTAAAGTTCGCCATCTTTTAATTGTTGACTTCATTCTGGGAAGATTTTGACACTGAATAGATTTGTTCCTTAAGACAGGATGCACGTGGTGACTCATAAGTCGCGACTCACGTGAGCGCAAAAGAGAAAAAATATTGAGATAGCTCAACAGAAACCCATGATTAATTAGTATGCCAATGTCTCAATAGGAGGGTTTACATGGTTCGTCAAGGCCAGACTGTAGCTTCTGGGCTTACACTATCAAATTTGAGTTCATCCGACCAAAACTGTCAAATTTTCCGAATCATGCAAATTCCCCTGATGCCTCGAATAACTCTTTTTGATGTATTCTCTTCCGAGTACATGGTTATCGTTTTTTTCAGTCAAACTAAGCTCTTTAAGCGTAAGTGCCGCCTCATTTATTGCTACCACAACGCTACATTCATCGCTTAGGCTTAGCGATGCTTCAAAGAGATCGCAGAAGACCCCTGCCCCTGTTCCTGTACCTGTTTTCGAGCCATCAGTAAATAGAGAGATCTCTTCGCCGCTATTTGCTTATAGCTCTTCCCTACCTCTCCTGTCCGGATTTCGGGTAGAGAACTTCCTCGTGGTAGTAAGGGTTGATGGCAGAATCCGACGTTTTTTGTCTGTATAATGCTGTCCATTTTGGGAGGATGGACGCGTGCCCATATAGCTTGTCTTTCCACATCTTGACGACAGGCTGATAGGCCTGTAATTGTTAGCGGTGGTATGACTCGGTTTTCCCGCTTACTCTTACTTCTCGCCATCTCATTGGAACGTAGCCTAGCCTAAGGCACCCCTTGTGTATGCTGTTTAGCCAAGGAACAATAGTGTCCTCTGACTTCTGTAACATAATTGGGCGTATGTTATCTACACTTATTGCCTTGAGTGGGTAGAATGATCTCATCGCTCATGCTATCTTGCTTTCGTCGACCATGTCGTCAATCTTGGCAATAGCTGTCTCGTGGATGTGTTGTTTGTTTTCCATTGACGCTTCCACATATCCCGGGAAGTGGGTACTGAGGAGTTTGTCCAAAGTCTCTGCGAATGATTCAGCCGGTGTAGTAACTAGGGTCCTTCTCAGCCGTGATGTTTCGGTTGTTGATTCAATGAATTCGCAGAAACCATGCCAGAAGCTATTCTTTGCGAAACGTATTTCTTTTTTTAGGAGTTTGACACTCTCTTTGTAAGTTGTCCATTTAATGACTCCTTCTTTCGCGAGGTTCCATTTTGAACTAGAGCTACGCCCAAGTTGGAGAATTTCAGCCTTTCCCTAGGGTGGAGGTTTCCTCGTGCTTGTAATTCTTGATGGGCATGCTTCTCCCAAAGGCCGGTTAAGCAAGTTGGTGAGGACTTCCACCGTTTTATCGAAATATCGTAAGAAATATCTTGGACAAACGAATTTACTACACTTTGTGGCGATCTCGCTCAACGACTCCTGACAAAAGTACTGTGGCGTCCTCATTCAACGACTTCGATCAACAGAAGTAAGGTTTCCTGTGTGTGGAGTACAGATGACGCCACGGCCATTCCAAGCCACCGATAGTTAAAATCCCTGCAAAATACAACGCATTCGTTGGCAGTCGCCTTCCGTATTTCACCAAGTAAACTACTGTGCAGGTTATTATTTTTTTTTTTTTTTTTTTTTTGTCGTATGTTTTTGTCACACTACACTGGAGCACTCAGACTCAAAACTGGTCCATTGTACTACCAGGCAGCAACCTACTTTTACTGAAATTTCCTGGTCTTCCGAAGGAAGACCAGCAGGCGCTTCTGTGATGAGGAGCCTACATCATCAGCTCTCACCTCATCAGCGCCGAATAACTGCCACCTGATCCGAGCAAAGGCGGGACAATGGCAGAGGAAGTGCTCTGCAGTGTCATCGTCTTCTCCACAGGCGTCACAGAGGGTTTCGTCACTTAGGCCAAGCACACTTAGGTGTTTGGCGAAAGTGTAGTGCCCCGTTAGTACGCCAATAAGTTGTCTGCAGTCTTTTCTGTTAAGAGATAACAAGAAAGCCGCGGATTTCTTACAGACGTTGGGGAGCATGCGCTTGGTCTGTCTACATCCTGGAGAGTCATGCCACCTGCGGTTGTGCTCTCGAAAGGTCCAACCATCGATGGAAGCCCTGACCGAGGACGCGGGCAGTCCCAGCGTAGGTTCAGGTCCTGAGAAAGCCTCATCTGATCCTCGCCTAGCAAGTTCATTAGCGATCTCATTTCCCGTGATCCCGTGGTGCCCGGGAACCCAGACAAGTCTTACCGAATTCAATCTACCGATCAAATTCAGAGAAGACTTGCATTCCTGAACTATTCTGGAAGTGGTTAAAGGGTTGAGCAAGGCCTTAAGCACAGCTTGGCTGTCGCTGCAGACACAAATACTTCGCCCCTTCCACCTATTCTTCACAATATAGCTCGTAGCCATTAGGATCGCATAGGTTTCCGCTTGGAAAACCGACGCAAATTTGCCTAACGAGGTGTGCAGTCTAAAGTTGTCGATCTCCACGAAGGCACCAGCACCAGATCCTTCACTGGTCTTGGAGCCGTCCGTGAAAATTCGACTACATTCCTTTCCTGGCTCAGATTCTGGCCAGAGCCAGTCCTGAGTACACGGAAAGTCGACTTTGTATGTTCGTCGCAGCTGGAGTACTGGTGTCCGTGCGTCAGACGGCATATCCATAAGACTGGGGTCAAAGGAGATGCGGTGCGCAAGGTCATCAAAACTCCAGTGCGAGTTGTACCAATAACCACTTCTTTTTAAACGGAAGATGGCCTTGAGAGTGCACCCCATGATATGGACATCTAGGGGGGGGAGATTTAGCAGGGCATCAAGAGCAGAGCCAGGCGTGCTAGGGAAGGCCCCCATGCAGCCGAGACAGACCGTTCTTTGAAGCTTGGTGAGAGCAGCAGTTACGTATTTACGCGAAAGCTTATTCAGGTGCAGGTTATTTAATTTCCATTGTGCAGTTTACCTTTGTTTCAATTTAATTATAACGCAGTACAAACAATAGATATTTTTCTAATTCAATAAAATCAGTTTAATTCCAATACCCCAACCGAGTGCGTTTCACTAACAATAACTTAAACCTGTGTAGCTAAAACTTCACAGGAGAAAAAAATGAAACAGATCTGTCAAATGGGACATGATTCAAACGTCATCTTATGAGGCTTGTGCAACCTCACAGAATGATGATTAGTCGACGTGTGAAGCTCGTGCAAACTCACAGAATGAAAATTCAAGGCAGAACTGTCAAAAAGAGTCATGACTCAGACAAAAGAATGAAGTTGAGAAGCTATTCCCAAGTCCACCAAGGACTGTAGCGTCACCATTATTAAAATTATTATATAAATTTCGTTTAAAAATATTCGTCCAATAAAATTCAAGTCTCTAACAGGAATGCATTCAGTACGAACTCAATCCATCACACAGCGCGACATTTTGGATCAAATGTAACCTCTTGCTTACGTAAACAAACCGAAAATGCCTAGGAAACATGAATAAACATGTAATCAGCTGATGTAAACAAATCGCATTTCACCACACCTCACAACATTCTGTACCATTCACTCTAGGTTACAATTATCAACTCTTGAATTGTCTCCCTTTCACCTTAGCTGGCTTCAGTGTGGTGAGTAAATGTAGGTGGCGTTGACAGCGAAATCATTTTTTCGTCATTCATTAATGGCTGACAGTTGTTCGATTTTCTTCATTCTGTGTTTTTCATAAGTGAAAATGTCCCTAAACTAGTGATTTTATCAAGTTTGTTTTAACTTTAAAGTGCTCATACTTACTAAAGGATAAAATGTTATCATATTATCAGGGGAAAAGACCCCTCAAACGGCCCCGTTTGGGGCCTCCGGATGTGTATCCACAAGAAGCTAGACAAAGAGAAGACGAGTTGACTCCGACCAATGTTAAGCACGGATTCTCTACAATTCCACAGCTGAATTCTGAGGAATTCGGCACAGCCCATAATAGCAATGTGAACGCCAGTAAAGTTGGCACATTTTACCACTCGATTCTGGTGAAAAAAGAGGAACATATGACAATGCAGGATAGTGGTCGAAAGAAACAGCAGATAAATTGTAAGGATAACTTCTGGCCGGTATCACCACGCACTAAGGGTGCTCTTGATGCTTGGTTCAAGGATCTTGCTGGAAATAAACCACTCATAGCGCTGGCGAAAAAAGCACCGTCTTTCAATAAGAAAGAAGAGATTTTTGTTACGCTGTGCGATAATCAGGTCAGCATGCAGAGGGCATTGTGGTTTATAAAACTCAGTGCTGCCTATACTGTGTCAGTTACGGAATCCAAGAATAAGAAGAGGAGTATTTTCGATCCAGCAGCTGAATGGACTGCTAATTTGATTAAATTTATGAAGGAGTTACTGCCAAAGTTACAGGAACATTTTCATCAAGGTAAGTTGGTGGAGATTAGATGAAAAGTATGTCTTTTTGTGTGCGTTGAGGGGGGGAGTCTCAGCAAGCACTTTTTTTCGGAGGATTTTTGAAATTCTACTGGAGCACTCAGACTCAAAACTGGTACAATGGCAAATGGTGACTGGACCAGATTCGATTTCACTGGGATTCGAACCTGGGACCCTTCTCACTTGGGCCAGGCACTTAGCCAACTGTGCCATCCAGCAAGAACTTACTTAGATTTTTGTAGAATGCACCTGTATGACAGTGTGGGTGGTGCCTTATGTCAGCAAAAGTCGATGTATGCAAAGAGTTCGGTCAAATAAGTTTTTCAGTTTGACAGAAAAAGCACGCCGTCAAGAAGAAAAAGATGTCCAAGGAGAATTGCAAGTTGTTCTCGAAAAAGTTGAAAAGAATTGACGTGGCGGAAGAGTCAAGAAGCATTCTCGTAGCGAGTTCAGCTTCGAAGCCATGACCAGCAAGTGCCAAAATATGGCTGAGTTCGATCAGCACGTCGTGACCTATCAATGCGCAGCAACTGTGTTGGAGCAGCTCAATCGCTTCGCTTCTGGAAGCAGTAGCTACCTCACAATGCAAGAGCACGTCGCGTTTCAATAACCTCCGACAAAAAAACAGGCTCACCTCTGTATTGTCTGCATTTTAGCTCCCCCCAGTCTTAAAGGCTTTCTGTTTTCTGGCAGTGGGATAGTAGGAAAGTGTCATGTTTTTCGTTCAAAATCATTGTACACGATGGATTGTGCGTACGACAAGTATGCACTCCGCATGCGACTGTTGCGGGCTGTGTCCGCATCATTCTTTAGGTCTCTTCGTCTCCATTAAATCTCTTCATTTCTCCCAACTTTCCAGGTTTGGATAAAAATTCATCACATGCATCGGGTATGGGTCACACTCCCAATTCGATGGGCATTCCATCAATGACAAGTCCAGTCCCTATGCTTAGTCCAGCAAACAACAACGCGAACGCCATAACCAATGTAGCAACAAACCCCCAAGATGATGGCAAAGGTGCCCTCAAGTACTGGAACTATTGCACCCAGTTATCCAAATACATGCACGAAGAGTCATTGCTCGACAGACAAGAGTTTCTCAATTGGATTCTCGATTTACTAGACAAAATGCGCTCGCAAAACTCCGATGACGGATTGAAGAAATTGATTTTGACATTTGCCCTGCAGTACATGAAGGACTTTGTGCAGGCAGAACGCCTGTGCAGGAAGCTTGCGTATATCGTTGCAAAGAAACTAACGAACCTCATCAACGCTGTGGTTGACAACCATGCGGCGAATGCAAATGCTGAGAAGAACCAGTTGAACTTTGAAAACGAGAAGTTGAAGAAGCCGATAATCGATCCCTACGAGAGTGCAATCAACGACTACATGACATGTCCGCACCATCGTGACATAATTTTGTACCTCAGCTCGATTCTGCAGGTGATCACAATTGAATGCCCGACGGCAATGGTTTGGTGTGGCATAGGCGAGAACAGAGCTCCATCGGCGCTTAACGGGAGTCCACTGGATAATTTGCCAATCGCTCCATCCATGCTTCCTATGCCCATCAAATGTGAACTGACCAATTTAAAGATTCGCAAGCAACTGAAGGATGCTGAGGGTGAGATCATTCTGCGATCCAAGCACGCTGAGAATCGATGGTGTGCTGAGAAGTGGCAGAACGCCAACAAGAACTCCTATTCAAAGGTTCTGACAATCCTTGATCATCTGGACTCGCATAGCTTCGACAAGATGGACCCAAGCAACTCGATTGAGTCGTTGTATGGGAAGATATTCACACCCTTCAGCATGATCAAGACCGAAATTGGACCCAATGGCGAGACGAAGGAGATTAGGGTGGAGTATGACCCCAAGCAGGGCGCAGATACGGTGAAGATTCTCTGCGAATGGGCCGTGTCATCCCAAAGGTAAGAGGAGAGCTGATGTCGTGGATAATTGGTGACTAATTGAATTCTCTTTTCAGATGGGGTGAACACCGAGCAATGGTAGTCGCGATCCTTCTGGACAAACGTCAAATGGAAGTGACCACTCCACCGGAGAATGAATACGCAAACGGGAACAACAACAACGACGACAAGGATTCCATCGCCTCTGGGGTGGGACTGATCGGTGGTCTACCCGTATTCCAATCAGTCCTCATGGATTTCCTTGACCATCACGCACCAGTGTTGGAGGAGAATGGGTCCCAACAGAATCGCACGCAGTTCACGAACCTGGTTCACCTCTTCAGTGAACTATTCCGCCACGATGTCTTCTCGTACAACGCCTATCTGTGCACACTCATATCACGCGGTGACTTACTGATGGAGAGCGCAATTTCGAAGACGTCCAACTCAATAACTGGAACTGGGCCGGTCTCGAACAAGCCATCCACCCCAAATCAGGCGTTCGATGATTTCACTGAGGAATTCGACGATTCGAACGTTGACGAGGACTTGGACAAACTGCTGCAAACCATAAAAGAGAAGGATCAGCAAAATGCTTTGGAAGCACCCGACAGCCCAAAAGAAACTGAACACGTGGCCCATGGCATTGGTTCGAATGATCCTCCGATCTCGAGGCATTTCATCTACACAAAGCATTTTCCAATTCATCAGGACGACCACTACGCTTCGTACAGCAGTGAGTCAAATCAACGGTACATCCTCCTGTTCGGCGTCGGAAAGGAGCGTGATGAGAAAAAGCATGCCGTCAAGAAGATGTCCAAGGAGATCTGCAAGCTGTTCTCGAAAAAGTTCAGCATTGACGTAGCCGAGGGGGGAAAGGTGAAGAAACATTCTCGTAGCGAGTTCAACTTCGAAGCCACGACCAGCAAGTGCCAGAACATGGCTTACTTCGATCAGCACGTCGTGACTTATCAGTGCGCAGCAACCGTGTTGGAACAGCTGAATAGCTTCGCTTCTGGAAGCAATAGCTACCTCCCGGTGCAGGAGCACGTCGCATTTCTCTTCGATCTCATGGAAATGGCCCTGAACATCTACAGTCTGCTTGACTTGTGCAACCAGATTCTGAAGGAGCTGCCAGAGGTCGAAAATCAGCTGCTGGTTAGGAAGTCGAATTTGGCAAAGAGTTACACCACTTCCTTGGGGCTCTATATCGTGGGCATCCTTCGTCGATATCACAGCTGCTTGTTGCTGTCCCCGGAGCAGACATTCTCCGTATTCGATGGACTCTGCAGGATCATCAAGCACGTGAACACACCCAGTGACTGCAGTTCGGCGGAAAGATGCATTCTGGTCTATCTGTCGGACTTGTACAATTCGTGCGCCATGTTGAAGGGCAAGGCACAATCAACGGAGCACATTCACAGCGCATACACCAAGTTCAACCAGATCTTCAACTCTCCACCACCAGTGGTCTTCACAACGGCCGCCTACAACGCGCAGTTCTTGAATGATCTCTTCACAGCGCCGAAGAGGGGTGGGAAAATCGATCCGATTTGGTCGTGTCAACTCAACGAGTCACCACTGAACATCTACAGCTTCGTGTGCAACGCCATCACGGCCATCTGCCGGGAAACCGACAACGACCGGCTGAATGACATCGCCATCTCATGCGCCGAGCTGACCGCATGCTGCAACGCACTGTCTCAGGAGTGGGTGGCAGCCTTGGGGGCCTTATGCAACTCAAATGGAGACCCTCGATACCAAGACCTCTTCAGTCAGATCGACATTCAAAACGTAAACATTCACAACTCGTTGGCAGTTTTCACGTGCATTTTGATCGCGCGCTACTGCTTCTCCTTGGCGGACTTCGTGATGAAGATAGCTCTCCCCGCTCTGGCGAATGCATGCAACGGTGGCGGGGACATCACTTCGGATGCAGAGGCGGGCGCAAGACTGACCTGTCACTTGGTGTTGAAGCTGTTCAAAACCATTGAAATACCCCAGCCGGGTCTGTACTCCGTGAGCACGTCTCCGAATCCCATAAACGTCGCTGGACCGACATGCAACATAAAGCTGAGTTGCGATCGCCATCTCCTCGTGGGCGCTCACAAAAACATCCCCATCGAAGCTGTCCTGACGGTCCTGAAGGCGATCCTGTTGGTGGTAGACACCACAGCCCAGAAGACACCGTCGACAGTGTTCAGCAGTGGAAAACGGAGTGGTCTGAACACTCCGGTGCATCCAGGCAGTACTCCGAAGAACTCCGACCATCCCGTGAACCTGAGCACCATCTTGGGGACAAGCGACTTCGGTGGTCTGGGGGAGGCTGACGACGCCATGCAGGGTTCATCGTCAAGTGATCAGATTTCGCTGTCGGACTTTGCTCAGCACGTCCTCAAGCAGATTTGCTCGCAGGAATACGTGCTGGAGCGGTGTTTGGAGAACTCGGAGACCCTCTGCGACATGATCATTGACGACATGCTCACGTCGAAGCAAGTCCAGCGCTTGCTTCACATGATTTGTTACCCAGAGAACGAGTACAATCTGATCACTGTCATGGATCAGAAGACAATCATTGTGCACATCCTGGAGAACCTTGAACAGTGGACCCTGAGAATCTCCTGGCTGGACCTGCAATTGATGTACCGTCAGACATTGTCCAACACCAGTGATCTGAACACCTGGCTGGACACAGTGGCAAGGGCTGCAATCGATGTGTTTCAGATTGACGAGAACTCCGGGAAGGATCAGAAGACCAAACCATCGACGTGGCTGGTTGCCCCACTTGTGTCAAAGCTAACGAGCAATGTGCAGGGACGCATTCTTCGAGTCTCCGGTCAGGTTCTGGAGAACATGAATTACTTCTCCAAACAGAAGGACTGCGAGGAAAGGGAAAAAATGTCGGGCATGTATAAGAAAAAGCTGCCGATGAACAATCAGCCGTTCCTGGGATTGGTGTTGACGTGTCTGAAGGGACAGGATGAGCAGAAGGAGTGCTTACTGGTTTCGCTCCACGCGCAGTTGTCTCAATTCTTGCAGTCCATAGCTGAGGTATGTCCTTGTTTCATCGTCTCTGTCAGTGGATAACTTTTCTTGTTCCTTTCAGTTTGAAGATGTTGGTGGCATTGACGATTCCCAAGGGAGAGAGGAAATGCTTGATGCATTACAGTTGAGGTTCTCCCTAGTTGGCGGGATGTTTGATGCCATCCAAAAGAATGGTGCTTCGACGACTGACTGGGCCATCCTTTTGGCGCAACTTGTGTGCCAAGGAGTCATTGATCTAACCACCAATAGGTACCATTCTCGGTGAATTTCCCATGTGCTCTCATTTACACTTGATTTTTAGTGAACTATTCACGACTGTAGTGGACATGTTGGCAACACTGGTGCATTCCACTCTAGCCTCAGACAGTCAGTCCGAACGCGACGAGAATAAGAAACTTTACTTGAACCTAATGAAAAAATTGAAGAAGGAAATCGGGGAGAAGAACAACGCCTCGATCAAGTTCATTCGGCAGTTGCTGCCGCTTTATAAGCAGACAACCGAAGTCATCGCCTGTGAACCTGCCGGCGTTGACGCAAAAGACAAAAAACTTGTAATTTCACATGAAATCTGTTCAAATGAAAGTGTGCTTTACGTGCATTCATCTTCTTCCAGCTCCGGATATCAGATAAGCAGCGGATAAGTGTGTGGGACATCTTAGAGGGACACAAGAATCCGGCCCCATTGTCGTGGGCATGGTTCGGCGCAATCAGACTCGAACGGAAGGCAATGGCCTACGAAGAGGCTCACCGTCACTTAAAATACCACACTCATAGCTTGGTTAAGCCGAGCAGCTACTATTACGAACCTCTACCATTGCCGCCGGAGGATATTGAGCCCATTCCAGAGAAGATTGTGGTTAGTATCCGTTGTCTTGAAGTGAAAAGAGTTTTTGATATATATAATCTTTGGTTCTTTAGAAAGATGAAATGAAAGCGGACACCCCATCGTCTGTTGATCAGTCACCAAGTGCACCGGTTACTGGACGTGGAAGAGGCAAAGGTAATCGCAAACCAAGGAAGCCGAAGAATGCTAAAACACCACCGGTTAACGCTCAGAATCCAGCGCAGTTGCAACCCAATCAGCAACAACAGCAGCAGCAACAACAGCAACAGCAGCAGCAGCAACAACAGCAGCAAATGAATCCCAATCAGATGAACCCGATGCAAATGAATATGCAGGTAAGATGTGCATTTTAGCTTGTTGCGTACGAAGCAAGGTTATGAGCCAATATTATGATGACGCCACAGAGGTGGCGAACCCAACCAACTTAGAGTGCGTAAATGTCGACAGGACTGTACCAGACTGTAGTGCCACAAGATGAAGAAGTGTGACAAGGTTGACACAATTGACCGTGAAGAGTGAATGAAGACAGGTCAATGGGGATCCATTGATCTCAAATTGAGACAGACAAAAGCAAACCAATGACAAATTTAGCTGATCCTAGTTTAGTAGAGTGCAAGATAGCTTCACATCCAGTTTAGGCATTATAGAAAAATTAACTGAAAAGCCAGGTTAAGTTCTTTCAAACACTTGAACAAGATCGACTTTTTACGAAAGCGAAACATAATCAAAGTCGGGTTTCTATCACAGAGTTGCATTCTTCATCATCTTTGAGATAGTTTTAAAACCGTTTACATTTGATTTGACATTATCAGAGGAAATCCTACTCTTCTCTTAAGTCATTCAAAGTCACGCAGTAAATCCGGCAGGTAAGTTGCTTACTTATAAGGCCTGCGTCCCATGGAGGCACTGAGCAATAGCTGTCTTCCATCATTGACGGTAACGAGCTTGCTGCTTCCAGTTGTCTAGACCAAGCTATTTTGCGTCCGCGATGACTTGGTGTTTAAACCGGAGGTTCAGTCTCGCTATCCTTCTCGAACCAGGAGGCTTGGATTCGAAGAACCTCTTGGGTGGAGCATTGTTTTCCATACGCTTGATGTGGCCGAGCCTATGTAGTCGACGGATTTTTACCTCCGGAGTACGTCCACATCTTGGTACAGCCTATAGAGTTCGCGGTTATGCTTTCTCCTACATTCTCCTACAATACATCCCCGCAGATTGGACCATACATATATCCGGCAAATGCTTGACAGAAAAGTAACTTAAGAATCGTTTGTAGGTCAAGCAGACAGAAAGGCAATTTTAGGACTCTTGTACACTTGGTACCCACTTCAGTAAGGTCTCAAGTTTGAAGGAATTTTAGACGATTAAAAATGGAAGTTATTTGCAAATTCAACTGTCTAGAAAAAGCTTCTCAATTTCGCCGTTCGAGGTCGGCATTAAACTGTAGGTCCCCTCCATCCGTCAGTGAACAACAGCATGCACAACGCAAGTAGTTGCTGTAGAAGCTAGGTCCAATTCACCCACGGGTTGTAGGGCCATCATTGTTGTAAGTTTCAAATTCGAAGTATATCTTAGTTTGCAAAAACTAACAGCCTCTAAACTTTTCTAAATCTCAAAAACTTAGGACACGTTTTTGAAACTGAAAATGGGGAAATGGCTGTGTTAGTTAAGCTTCATGAGCTTCACATGAGCAGGAAACTTACTTACATGTCTGGTGGCCTATTCTAGACACAGCCATACACTACAATAACCTTAGGCAAGTTCAGCGTCAAGCCGGCATCTGCATACTACATAGGAGGTGTATTGAGAAGTACGCCGTCTGATGCCATCGACGGTATCCTTAACCTAACCCCACTCGACATTATTGGCCGACAACTAGCAACAAATGGTTTCCCGCAAATTAACAATTGGATTGACCTCAGTTAATCCGTGTGGCAGCACAATGGATCAACACTGGTCTAAGTGCATGCTCCAGCCACTTCAACCTAACCTAACATACTTACTTTTCATGCCAACGAGCCCTTGGTGGTCTGAGGCTGAGCAATTGTGGCCTTCTATCGCTGGCGGTCCAGGACACTTCAAGTCATCAAGACAGTTACCTAACGTGCCAGATTACTTGGTTGTTATACCGGAGGTTCGATCTTCCTCCCCTTCTTCAACCAGGAGGCTCGAATTTAATGGTTCTCTTAGCTGAAGCATTGATGTTCATTCGTTCGATGTGTCCGAGGCAGTGTAGTCTACGGATTTTTGCCTTTCAGACAATGTCCACTTTGTTATACAGCTCATAGAGTTCGTGGCTGTGTCTTATCCTCCATTCGCCAGTCAAAGAGCCGACGCAACAAGAATCAGCTATGCAGTTCTGCTTATCGTCCAGCTTACGGCTCCATATAACAAGAACTGCAGGATTGACGTTTTGTAGAGCAAGATTTTGGTCTCTGGTCAGGAGTATTGACCCCAGTTGTTTTGACAAATTAAAGTAACAGCGTTTGCCAAGACCAATTCTACGACGGATCTCGAACAAAGTGTCGTTTGATAGCCAGGCAGCCACTTAAGCCCTGGAGTACAAGAGTAAGTACCAAGCTGCCGCTCATCTCTTGATAATATGGCCGAGCTTGTGCGGGCTGCCAGGGCATAGAGACATCCCAGGCAATTGCAAGGCCTTGCCCAACATTCAACCACATTACCACTTCAAGCTGACGTTAGGAGTCTGGACATCCCACTTGCTACGTGCAGGCTGTTGTTATGAGGAGAAACAATTCAAATGACCAACAACAAATGGGCGAAAGCAACGTGTCACACCTGTAGAAAGACCAAATGATCCAAAGAATTGATCTCCCTTGACAGATCAAAAACTGACATTATGACACGTGTCATCATGAGACTGTCTACTAAGTGAGCACGCCAGAAGACTTGGAGTTTTTTTCTAACGATTTCTGTAGAACAGCATTCTGGGCGAGGGTACAGTTAGCGTCACTCAGACGCACACATTTGGGAGCCTAGACCTTAGAATTGCAATGGCAGCACATTCTTTTTTCCTCAATACCTTCGACCGTTGTTGTGTCCTTATTCCGGAAACATGTAAGCTTCTGGAAGAACTACCTGCGCCCTTTCATACTTTTACATACGTCGAATATTTTGTTTCACAATTTGTAGTCAAGGCAATAAGACATAAGCCTTTTAAATTATCCACAATTTCTATTTTGATTTAAGAAGAAAATTCAAATTTTTAATGAAAACTCAATTTTAAGGTCAACATGCAACAATTTGCCCCAAGTCAAATGATGGCTGCGAACCCAGCCCAAATCTTGCAACCGCAGATGCCGGTACCGGGTGCCATGCATCAACAGCTGGGCGGCGGCAATCAACAGCCAAATTCGCAAATGGGATTTGTTCCCGGTGCACCGGGCATGGCACAAGGACAGCAGCAACCACAACAGCAGTGGCCTAACTCAGGCTACCACACCATGCAACAACAGCAGCAGCAACAGCAACAACAACAGCAGTTCTACAATCAACAGGGAATGCAAAGTAAAGCTGCTTTTTGTCTGTTTCAACTGGATTTGTTAAATTCTCTTATTTATTTGCAGTGAATCGGTTTGAAAGACCACAAATGAATAACTCCTCAAAGGCAGCTCTGGAGAAAATGCTTAGACAGCGTCAGCCGTTCATGAGTGCCAATCAAGCGACTGGATCGAACTTTAACATGCAACAACAACAGCAGCAGCAACGTCAACCACAGGCGGTCATGCAGCAGCAACCGCAACAGCAGCAAGTGCCCCAACAGCAGCAGCAGCAACAGTTTATGCGCGGCAACTTGCGTGGAATCGCGCCCAATCAGATGGCTGGCAACAACCAAATGGGTACCCCAATGAACCAGGGGATGGGACAGATGGGTCAGCCGAATATGGGACAAAACATCAATCCCAACTCGCTGATGACGCAACAAGGCCAGATACAGTCGACTGGGCTCAATCAAAACCCTCAAAGTCAGCAGGCCATGGCGATGGCTCAAGGCGCCAATATGATTGGCGGCAATGGTGCGGCTGGCATGATAAACCAACAGAACTCTGGCATGGTGAATCCGGGCTTAAATCAAGGAACTGGAATGATGCCGCAACAGAACGTGGGAATGGTGAACCAAGGAGGACAGTTCCAGAACTTTGGAAACTACAACAATCAGGCCATGGGTCAGCAGAACAACCAGCAGAATATGATGGGTGGCTTCAATCAAATGGGTGCTCAGCGAAACAATCCCACTGAGTACTTGGCGCAACAGAGGGCTATGCCAGCCAATCGTGGTCAGTACATGAATCAGGCACCAAACGTTACCATGAACAACATGATGGCACAGGGACCTGCGCCACCTTACTCCAGGCAACAGCCGGCAGGTGGAAAGCCAGCTGTGGTTTCAGCACAACAATTTCAACAGCATCAAAGGATTCATCATCAAATGATGATGCAAGGTAAATGTGTGACAGTTGAGAGAAAGAGATGAAATGTTAACTTTGATGTCTTCGACTAGGTATGGGACAACAGAACGCTGGTCCTGGCATGGGGCAACCTCAAGGCCAGAGCATGGGTCAACAGCAGACTCCGAATTTGGTGGCTCAGCTTCAAAGGCAGATGCCCAACCAGCAGGGAATGATGGGGCAGCAATTTTCGCACCAGCCACCGCCGTATTAAGTGTATCCATCGTCTTTTCATTTTTCGTAAAATTTTATGTAGTGTGTGATATCTATGTGAATAGGAGGCACAATATTTATTTTGTAACGACTTGTGTGTCACTTTTGTCCTGGTCGATGATGAGGATTCATGAATCCGCGAATCACCAGACGGAACGGATGCAGTGACGTAAATAATAAAAATTAATCTTTTAAAGAAGGAATGCGCTTTATTCTACTACTTATTCTACTACAAATAATTTACGGCATCCTCGTGTTTCATTCACAATTGCTACCGTGAATCAGTCACATGAATGCACATCAAATGTCAATTTCCGTAATATAAGTGCAATGAAATGTAAAGCCCCTTAATGTCTACGGTCTCCTCGATGATCTTGTCCCCTCTCGTGTTTGTTTCCAAGACCAAGTCAAAGGCCTTCAATTCCGACTGCGTTGGATGGTAAATGAACTCAGCATACTTTGCAATCACATTCCGAAGATGCTCCTCGGGGGTATCATAAAACACAACGACCTTCTCCTTGGGACACAGCTTTGCTCTCTTCTTTAGTTTCTGAATGCGATTGATTATTTCACGGGCAGTTCCCTCCTCGAAGAACTCCACATCCTTGCTCATGTCCATGATGATGAGGACATCGTTGTGGTTTTTCGCCACAAGGCTCTCATCAAGGATCTTATCGAATTCAAAGGAGATCTTAATTTCATCAAGTTGAATGGGATTACCTTGGATTTGGAATACTCCCTCTTTCAGTGCGTTTTCTATCTCGACGTCTGAGAGTTGCTTAATTTCTTTAGCGATTCCCTTCAAATTGTTTTTCAACCGCTGTCCCAGCAGTTGATACTGAGGTTCTGCTTTAAATTTCGCCCCGTACTCTTGCCGACTTCTGGTGAAACGAATCTTTCGAACATTGAGTTCTTTCAGCATGATGTCCTTAACAGTCTCCAGGTCAGAGATGTACTCCGGCTTCAGATGAACCACAACCAGCTCAGCGATTGGATACTTCAGTGGAACTGCATGACGCTCTCTTAGGACACGTCCAATGTCGATTATGTTTTGCATTCGAGCGATGGTGAGCTCCTTGCTGGATTGGATGAAGTTCAAGTCAACGGGGGGAATGAGGACACCGTGCACTGAATTTTGCCTCCCCTCGCCAAATTCATAGTAAAATGTAACTCGTTGATAGATGTACTCCGAGAAGAAGGGAGCAAATGGTGCCATAACAACCGATAGCTTCGCAAGAACAAACACCAAGACGTTCAGGGAGTCTTCACAATTTCGTTGACCTTCATCGCCTTTGAATCGGGACCGGTTGAGACGAATGTACCAGTTGGTTAGTTGTTCAATGAATTTGATTAGTTTTGGAATTATGGTGTAAAGACGGTAGGCCTTCATTTCTGTCTCAAAGAACTGGACAAACGATTCGGTGTATGACAGGATCCAACAGTCCATGATATTTGTAAAGTTGTCAGTGCTCTGGATAACCTTAAAACCCATTCCCGGTAGATTCGAGTCAATGTTTGAGATGCAAAAACGAAGAGCATTGTAGACAGGCAGGAGAACAGTCTTCACCACCGCCTTCACATCGTCCTCCTTGAAGCACAAATTCCCTCCCTTGACCAGGGGTGAGTTTATGAGATACAAACGAAGTGCATCGGCTCCATATTTTTCCATCACTGTTACCGGATCAACGTAGTTCTTCCTTCGTTTCGAGATCTTCAAACCGTCCTCCGCAAGAACCAGTCCATTGACGATGACATTCTTGAACGGTGGCTTGTCAAAAAGCGCCGTTGAGATAACCAAAAGGGTATAGAACCATCCCCGTGTCTGATCGATACCCTCCGCAATGAAGTCCGCCGGGAAGAGTTCCAGGAATTCCTTTTGGTTCTCGAAAGGATAATGCTGTTGAGCGTACGGCATGGCACCAGACTCGAACCAACAATCGAACACTTCTGGGACACGGCGAAGTTTCGGATTCCCGTGTGTTGCCGATGGAATCAGTAGGTCGTCGATGGATTCTCTGTGCAGATCGGTTAAATCAAAGACTCCAGACAAGGATTCCAGGTCATCTTTGCTTCCAACACAAAGTAATTCATCGCCAGACTCTGATGACCAAATGGGAATTGGAGTTCCCCAGTAACGATTCCGACTGACAGCCCAATCTCTTGCGTTCTTCAGCCAGTTGGCGAATCGTTTCTCCTTAACCACGTCTGGAATCCAGTAAGTTTGGGAGTTGTTTTCCATCAGTCTGTCTGTTAGAGACTCGACGTTGATGAACCACGAGGGGACTGCCTTGTAGATAAGTGGAGTGTCTGAACGCCAGCAGAACGGATAACTGTGCTTGACTTGACCAATCTTTACGATGTTTCCTCGTTTCTTGAGATTCGCAATGATTACTGCGTTGGCATCTTGAAAGTACATTCCTAAGAGATCGGGAACTTCCTCGGTGAATCGTCCACAATCGTCAATGGGACAGATGATGTGGCTTGATTTGCTTATGATGCCATTGCTCAGACACACGCGGTAGTCTTCTTCTCCAAAGTAAGGCGCTTGATGTACAATGCCCGTGCCAGCATCATCCGTCACGTATTCGTCTAATAAGACTCGAAATCCACCGGCTTCAGCTCCATATGTTGTGAAGTAATCAAACAGCGGTTCGTAGCGAACATCCTTCAACGCAGTTCCAGGGATCTCTTCAAGAACCACATAGTTCTTGAGATTTGTGAACACAAATGGCAACCGGGCAGCAGAGAGGATATACACCACGTCGTCCCTGTCGTTTGTTAGTTTAACTCTCACATACTTCATCTTTGGATTCACACAAACCGCCAAATTCGATGGCAATGTCCACGGTGTCGTTGTCCAAATGAGGAGATTATCCCTCGAACCACAAACCTTTAACGCCACAGTTACGCACGTTTCAGTGACATCTTTGTAATTCTGACTGGACTCAAAGTTCGATAAAGGCGTACAGCATGCTGTGGAAAATGGCATCACCTTCGTTCCCCTGTACACCAATCCCTTGTCGAACAGTTGCTTAAAAACCCACCACACACTTTCCATGAACTCCAGGTTCATCGTTTTGTATCCGTTGTCAAAGTCCACCCATCGACCGCTCCTCTCTACTGCACTCCGCCATTCACTCGAGTAGCGTTGGACAATTTTTCTGCATTCCCCATTGTACGCCGCGATTCCCATTCTTTGAACATCTTCGGGGCCGTGAATGTTGAATTTCTTGTCAATCTCATGTTCCACCGGTAGACCGTGACAATCCCAACCGAATCTTCGTTCCACATACAAGTTCTTTTGCGTTACATACCTTCCCACAATGTCCTTGATGGTGCCGGTGAGAATGTGCCCGTAATGAGGTAGACCAGTGGCAAACGGTGGTCCATCGTAGAAAGTGAAATGTCCAGAGTTGGTAGTTCTGCGTTCCTTCTGAATGCCTTCGAAGACACCTTTGCTGAGCCAATATTGCAGAATGTCCCGTTCTGACTGTGGAAAGTCGATGTAATCGGGCAGAGTAATGTCGCTTTTGTTTTGAAACATTTTTCAGCAATTTCCTCGTGGGGTTTGTTTGAAAATAAAAATTATTTTAAAGGTGTGCTGGTTTATATTCAAACTTCAAATCAATTATGATCAGATTGTGATGACGAAATTGTTGAGGTAGGGTAGAAATTTTCCGGTGGCCTTGTGAAATCTTGCGAATTGAATTTCGTCATGCCATCTGTTGGGAAATGTGTTCATTTGATGACTGTTTAACGGACTCTCATTTTTGAATGTTGGAGGAAATTCTTCTTCTCTTCTTCTTCTCTGTAGCCCGGAACTGGGTTTTAACCAACAAGCCTTGGCAGCTGGCACGATCTTTCGCTGGCTGCCTACAGCTGTGTACACCAAGTTTGTTGAGTTCCATACCTGGCTGCACACACC
Organism: Myathropa florea; assembly: GCA_930367185.1. Classification (NCBI taxonomy): domain Eukaryota; kingdom Metazoa; phylum Arthropoda; class Insecta; order Diptera; family Syrphidae; genus Myathropa; species Myathropa florea. The sequence goes on from OV884004.1 coordinate 85,648,859, forward strand.
AAGTTTGTTGAAGTCCCTCTTCACTTGTGTGCGCCACCATAATCGTGGACGTCCTCTTTTGCGTTGTCCCACAGTCTCAGACTTTGTGCCGGAATTTAGTTCATCATCAAGAATAAATATTGCCCATCTCCGTCATCGATTCTGAAAGTTCTCGAATTCGATTTGAAACCTTATTTGGACAGCAGCAATTCATACGCAGTTTCTGAGTGCGCATAAACAACGCACAAATTCTATATGAATGTTCTCCCCTGTTGCATGACTGTTGACTCCTCTCCATTGTATCTCTAGTGGAGTTTTTTGTTTTCCTCTAGTACAATCTAGGCGTTAAGGCAGCGACACTGCAACCTAACAAGACCTATTCAGCATATGCTGTGCTGAACGTGCTGAATGCGGTCTTGTCAACAGGAAATGGAGGAATTTGATGGACTCTTACATCTGAACTCAAACACCTTGACTGCGCCGACGATGTATGCCTTCTGTCTCACAGAATAATGAAATTTCATCAAATTACAACAAATGTAGGGAGGGAGGGCTGAAAATGAACTCGGCAAAAACAAAAATGATTAGCCTAAGACCAAACTCATCAACTCATATCATATCATTGCTGGACAGGAAGCACGGCAATTGGGAAAAAGTTGAAGAGAGCTGAGGCACATTTCCAGAAACCCCACTCGATGGCGCCATAATATACAGGACATAAGGACATACAGGATATAAGTAAAGTAAATAGTAACAACATCTATTGTATCGACGGTTGGAGTTAATCCAAAACACTTACCACTTCCCTTATAAAAGATAGTATATCCTTTATAGTGGAGTTTTTCAATTCCACTAAAGTAAGTATTTCCGTATGGAGAATACGTTCCATTAACCAGTTTAGAGCCGGACATTCACTGTGCTCGGATGTTTCGTTTTCTTCAAGTCAAAACCTGCGTTACTTATTCTGGCACAAGTTCATTTTATTAAGGTGGTAATTCAGGCCGCAGTGTCCAGTAAGAAAGCTCGTTAACTATCCTATGCTCTCCTTATCTAGGCTAAGGATTCTCTTATAGGAATAGGGTCTGATTAATCACTTAGATTGCATAGGGTAAGGTTAGGTTAGGGGAATGTCAGCACACTTAAACTCCGTTGGTCCATTGTGATACCCATAGTCAGACTACTACCACTGATCGACCGCTTCAGTGATAGTGCCGTTAATTTGATCCCAACGGCAAATGGTGACTGAACCAAATTTGAAAAACCGGATAAAAGCGTATTAACTTAGCTTTCACTGAGTTTCGAAACTGGGACCCCTTTAACTTAGGGCAGGCACTTAACCAACTGCGCCAAACAGTCGTCTTTTGGATTGCCTAAGACCTGACCCAATGGTCCAGTGATCTAGGCGAATCATTTTTCTTCTCTTTCCTGAGGCGCTACAGTTCAGATGAATCTCGGCCTCAAGCAACAAGCCTCTCGATCTGGCACGATCTTTGCTCAGCTGCCTCCAATTACACACGCCTGTGGTCCTTCTCCACTTGTGTGTGCCATCGGTTTGGTGGGCGTTCTTTACTGCACTGCCGGAGTCAAAGACTCTTCGGCCTGTAGCAGTGTTGTCCATGCGTTCTACTGGGCTTCACCATCTTAGACGTTAAATACGTAGACGCCTGCCCTGAATCATGGTTGAGTGTTCTTCAGGAGGAGCAGTGGAACAGATCTTCAGGGAGCAGACGAACGATCCGGATCTGACAAAGATCATCGAGGCCAAAGAACGTGAAACCGGACCAACGTGGGAGGAAATGGTTGCTGAGAGTCCTGTCGCCAAAGCCTATTGGGTGCAGTGGCGAAGTCTACAGCTCAGGAATGGTTGCTTGCATCGCGTTTGGGAAAGTGAAGACGACGAAACGATAAGAAGCTTGATTGTGGTTTCGAGGCAAAGGATACACGAGATTGTCGAGGATTATCACAACGGATAAAGTGGAGGATATCTGGGCATTACAAAGACGGTAGAGAAAATCAAACAGAGGTTCTACAGGGTTGGATGCCAGCAAACATGTGATAAGTGCACAATGGCAAAGGGACCACTGTCAAGAAGCTGTGGGAGGGAAAACAACGTGGTTGCGATGGAAGTAGCAGGACCATTTCCAACCAGTGATCGTGGCAATAAGTACGTCCTGGAGGTGATCGACTACTTCAGCAAGTGGCCTGAAGTGTACGCTATGCCGAACCAGGAAGCCAAGACATGTGCGGATGCATTCTTCAGCTATTGTACTGCCCATACATCAACGCAAACAGGACTGAAGATCGCACGCAGAACTTTTCTCTTGAAAAGAAAATGCGCGTCCTCATCTATACCTCATCGCCGTAAAGCAGAACTGGGATGATCAAGGTCTTATACAAAGTCAGCTTGATCTTTCGAGAGTGGGCGGTATTGCTCAATTGTCTCTTAGGCCCAAGGAAACAGAAAACTTCCAATTTGGTCTAAATCAAAAGGGACCAGATGTCACAAAGAACAAAAACCCCCAAACTGCTCATCTGTCTCTACCATATTTTTGGAACAGTTGAACAAGAAAACAGAGATGCACTCAAAATATAAGCATTCCAAATTCTTCTCGAAAAACGATCAAATTTTTTTCTTTTCTTAAGAAAAAGTCATCCCCACGAAGTTGTCTCCAAATGAAGGAAAAATGTGTCTTCTCAATTTACCTCTTACCACTCGAAGTGCCCCCTATCGGAGAATTTGATGTATTAAAGCCAAAAGTCAGTTTTCAAACTTGTCACAACTACGGGAATTGTTGTTGAGGTTAGAATTTTGACACAATGGCTGTGGAAGGTGTTTCTCCTGCCCTTGCAAGTAAATAAAATAATTTTCATTTCCCATTCATTTAAAAGTTCCAAAAAGTGCCTAAAAATTCCACAAACCATATTCACATTAGATTACAATTTTCTTCCTCTGCTTGCGATACATTTTCTCTCATTTCTGAGGCATTAAATGCGACGCATATTCACAACTGCAAAACCCATACTTAATCACCGTGGACAAGAGAAAAAAAAATGAAAAAACGAGGAAAAAAAAAAGAAAAAACGCGTGAAACGTAACTTTCTCCAAATAGTTAACCATATTTATTTTTGTTTCCTTTGCAGTTCGCTCTAGCGTTGGAATTGAACTTTGGGCATCGACGGGCCTCAAGGCCCCTTACGAGCCAAAAGCGGATCTTCCACGAGAGGAGACGAAAAACTCTCGGTCAATTACATTCAGCCCAGACGGTCGGTACTTTGCCTACACGAATGGCATTGAAATCAAAGTGCTAAGTACTTCTGACTGGCAGATAAAATGCTCGCTGCCAAGACCAAAAGCGTTTTATCTGAAATTCTCGCCTCGTGGTACTTACCTATCGACCTGGGAAAGCTATGCCATCACCAAAGACAAACCCGAGGGGGCACCCAATCTGTATGTGTACGAGGTGGAGACTTCCAACGAAGTATTCGCGGTTGTTCAGAAGAAGCAAACCGACTGGGAGCCGTCGTGGTCGGCGAATGAATCGCTATTCGCATTGGTTGTGGGCGGGGAGGCACTTTTCTATGACCTGAGTAGTGAAGGTGCAGGTTTTGCGTCAACTTCGAAGAAGATCGGTGGTGGTCGAGGTGGTGTACTGTCGGTTGGACCTGGTAATAGTCCACCATTTTTGGCCTTCTACACCCCCGGTGCCAAGGGGTCTCCTTCGATGTGCAAATTGTACAAGTATCCTGCTGTGCAACAAGCACAAACCATCGCTTGTAAGAGTTTCTTTCAGGTAAGTCTCGATATTGACTCATCAGACACGTTATTGATTGCGTCATTTTTTTGTTTGTTGTTGTTTGCATGTGCTGCAGGCTGACCGAGTGGAAATGTTGTGGAACAAACGCGGTACCGGTCTCTTGCTATTGACCAGCACTGAAGTCGATAAGAGCGGTGCATCCTATTATGGAAATCAAGCCGTTCATTTTATGTCAACAAAGGGAGACACCTGTTCTGTTCCGCTGTGTAAGTAATTTGTGTTTTTTTTGTTCATACATATTCAGCGTCTCGAGATAAGGTACGCGTTTTTTTTTTTGCTCAAATAGCGTGATAAGAGATAATTAGGGAATTCGGCGCCGTGGATTTTTTCTCGAAGCAAATTTTTGTTTTATCTGAAATACTTTTGCACGAGATTGTTTCAAGTTGTTACATGCGTCAAGTGAGTAATGTGATAACGATGAGAGGTGGAAACTGAATTATGTACATTTGCTCTTCCTAAAATTCTTGAATTTGCACAGTTGTTTGTAGTTCTAAGTGCAGAAACGGAACCGAGACACGTATTGCATCAGGTCTCATGCTCTGGCAAACAAATGAGATAGAATGTTCGAGAATAGTGGAGGGACGTACGCCATTAAAATATGCAGTTTCCGTACACACAGCCAAGCAATCTTCAAACGCGGCAGGTTTCTTAAGTGGTTGTTTTCCAGGAATCGTAGGGAGATGTAAAACTACAAAGAACAGCACACAAAGGAAACATCTGGGAATCATTTGTGTGTGAATTACTTTAGACTTGTAGCCTCTGGCTAATTTTTTGACACTTATGACGTGAATACGGAGGTTAACAATTTAACCTGCTTCGGAGCTGCATGTGATTTATTCTCTGGGTTAAATTTTGAGAGATGTAAATTTTGGCAGATGGAAGAGCGATAGGTTAGGTTAGGTTAGGGGGCTGCTAGTGAATTCATCAACACACTTCGACCATGTTGGTCCATTGTGATACCCACAATTGACCGCTCCGACCAATAATGGCGGCGCTACAGTCCGACGTGGACCTGGGCCTAGCTTCTCAGCAACCACTCGTGTTTTGCGTCCTACTCATATCACAAAGTTGAAATGTTGTTTACCTCTGTGGAAATGTCGGTAATCAGCCAGGGGATAACATTTTAACGCAGTTCACGAACGACCTAAGTCGAGAGTAGATTAAAAGCGAGTTTTAAATTATCTCTTTTTCAAAGAATGGAGCAGAATAGGAAAGGTGGACAACTGCTATGAAATTGTTTCCAGTTATGACGAAACTTTAAGTTGTACAGGTGCAAAAATGTCCTGAAAGCTTGTGTCCTTTTCCCATTCTCAAAACTTTCAAACACCAAGTGAGGGTAGAGGATTGAAACGTGCCTGACATAATTAATGAACGTTGCCGTCGGTGAGTGGTGGATGAATACACAAGTTTTTGAAGGTGCGTTCACGTCTTAAAATTACCATTTACTTCTTAATAGCCCAGGAATTTTCAGTTGATAACCCCACACAAGGATTCAAAAAGCTTTTGCCGAAATTTTGTAACCAAATTGAAATGTTTTTCTCCACCTGTTTATGTCGTAGGCGAGCCAAGAGTTTTTAATATAATTTCCCCACACTTAAAAAAGTTGCATTGCGTGTCCACCTTTCAGTGGCATATTGGCCATGAGGTTGAATTGAATGAAATTTGTGTACCACGTGTTTCTTCGAGACATGTATTTGCATACAAGAGCGAAGATGCAAAATGAAAGTGCAAAGCCTCACTTGGTAATGTTATCGCTTATGATTGGTCAACATCGGTGCGAGTTCAGCGAAGTCCACCATCGACTAGATATTCACATTGCAGCAGATCATGACAAAGAGTGAGAAGTTTAATTTCAATGCCCACCATGTGTATATGGAAATAAAAGCCTCTTACGACTGTATTTATTGAGACGAACTATACAGAGCATTGTCAAGTTTCGGTATCCCTGCAAATATCGCCGATCTTTGCAGTATGAAGATGGAGAGAACCTGTTGCTCCGTGAAGGTCGGTAAAGACTTCACCGATATCTTTAATGTGGCTGAAATCACCCTGTGCTCTTTATGAATTTTAGAAGATCTGATATATCTGCATCCGCTAAGTCTCTATGAAGAATCTTTGGGCCAGCGAAGCTAGGCCCTGATTCTGGAGAGTTGGGCAGTAGCAAAGCAGATGTTGCATCGTCTCGGTATCTTCCTCATCTCCGCAGCTCCGGCAGAGATCGCTGGATTCCCCATTCCATTTCCGGAGCATTGTTCCGATGGGGCAGTCCCTTGTACAATGGACCAGTTTTTGAGTCTAAGTGCTCAAAAAACTCCGACGGAAAAAAAAATCCAGTGATCACTCTAATTATCACACGGATCGAGTTTCGGTCGTGGCTCTGGCCACGTTGATCTTGTCGTGTGACAGACATTTCTTGCAAACCAAGACGAGTTGGCCTCTTTTTGTATTGTATCGTTATGATCCAGCACAATGCACTGATCGGTGGTCGCAGTGAAGTGTTCACGCTGATATCCATTTCAGACCCTTGTCTGGCCAATTCGTCCGCTCTCTGGTTCGCTGCGATTGAGTTGTGGCCCGGGACCCAGCAGTGTTTGACCTTGTGGTGGCTGATGAACCTCAGTGAGTCGCGGCAATTCATAACAGCCTTTGATCTCGTTGTACCTAGGATCCTATTGATATCATTTTATAAGGCCTTGTGGTACCAGTCCCACTTTATAGCGTAGAAGCATGGACACTAACAAAACCGGAAAGTCCTTCAGATTATCTTTGGTATCGTATGCACTGATGGTATAGAGGAGGTGACTGAACGACCAGCTTTGTGAGATGTACAGCGACATCGATCTGGTCAAATGAATTCGAGTCTCGTATCGGATGAGTAGGTCATGTCGAGCAAATGAAGAAAAACGACGGAAAGTCTTTAACTTCACCCCCGAGGGACAACTGGGTAAAAAAGACCATACCTCCGATGAAGTACATGGCTGTAAAGGGACCTCAGTCAGCTAAACTGGAGTCAACCAGCAAAAAACCGGCCCAGTTCCACCCCGGTCTGTAGCGCCAACCAAAGAAGATGTTATTTTGTAGACAAAGGAATGTTAAGTTTAATTTCTCAACGCAGTAATTCGAAGTCAAGTGATTCAAAACGCAACATTCTGGTAGTGATGTAATGCATTAGGCTTCTGAACGCAGTTTTAGCTCGTGTGATGCACAAGTAAATTCAGCCTTTGTAACACAAACAGATCTGATGCAACATCTCACGTTTGCAGTAAATGGTAGTGTCCCAATGGATTCAATGAACATAATTTCAAAGTGATGGGCATTTTTGGACGTTTACGAATTTATTCTTATTTTTTAATAGGTGGCCTAATGTTTTTGCCGATCGGTTATGTATGTATGTACGTAGGTGACAGAAAATGAACATAACCTCAAACTATTATTTTTCAATAGCATTTTTGCAGTTTATAATGTACATATGTACATATATTATTGAGTAAATGTAGTAAATGTTATTGAGAAGAACTCGCGACATAGTATACGACGATAGTGTAATTTAAAATAATTTTACTGTTAAGAAGTATTGGATTTATAGTTCCTTGTGAAATCACATTGATTCATTAAAAAATACAAACAAATTGACACAAGTTATCTTTTCATTTATTTGCAGCAAAAGAAGGTCCAGTGCACGCAGTTAAATGGAGTCCAAAGGCTACCGAGTTCGTTGTTGTATTTGGATATATGCCAGCGAAAGCTTCACTATTCAATCTCAAATGTGACGTTATCTTTAACTTTGGTGAAGCACCCAGGAACTGCGCCTATTTTAATGACTTTGGAAATCATATCCTTTTTTAAACTAAACTAAAATTAACTTTTTTTCATTTAACCTCATTTTGACTTCCACATGTCCGCCAAATCTTAATTTTAAATTCATTCTTATTTTTAGGTGGTACTACACTTTGGTATGCGTTTGGACATCAAAAACTTGAAGTTAGACTGCATTCGAGGTTTAGTTACTTCATTTTCAGTCCATCGACACTAGAAGGGTCTGAGCCTAAGCAACTGCCGCCGTCCATCAATGAAGGGCTCGACTGTACCTTACTTACTTACTTAGGGGGTTCCCGACGATTGAAGAGTCCCAGGCACGCTGCTTCCAGTTATTCAGACCAGGCGCTCTGGCATCCGCGATAGCTTGGTCCTTGAAACGGAGGTTCGGTCTTCCTTTTCTTCTCGAACCGCCGTCCATCAATGAAAGGCATCTGGCACGCTGGTTTCAGTCATCAAGACAAAGTTGTGTGCGATTTTTTTTGTGGCGCTACAGTCCGGTATGTGACTGGGCCTTGACCAACAAGCCTCTCCGGCTAGAACGATCTTCTGCTAGATGCCACTAACTGCGCACGCCAAGTTGGTATCGGTCCCCCTTCACATGTGTGCACCATTTTAGACGTGGACGTCATCTTTGCGTTGTACCACTGGTCCTGAGTCGATGATGTTCGGCCCGAAGCTAAGTTGTCCATGTACTCTGCATTTCAAATCCATCTTAGGCTCTGAAGTCGTAGATGCTTTCGTAGACTCATGTCGCTGTACAGCCCATACAGTTCGTGGTTGAATCTTCTCCAAATGCCATCAAGGCAACAGGGTCAAAGATTGCACGCTTTTCTATCGATAAAGCCAAGAGCTTCTTAATTCGCTTTTGATATTGTTTATGCCTCTGCGCCACAAAGCAAGACTTGGACGGTCAGTGTACGTCCGCCATCACTTGGTCTTTAAACTGAAGGTTCGGGCTTCCTCTTCTCGAACTCGGAGGATCAAATTCCAACAGGTTCTGTGGTGAACGGTATTATTTTGATGGTGACGCCATTAGAACACGAGATGATTTAAGAACTAACCCTCGAATGTAACTTGCTATAGGGAAATAAGCGCTCATTTCTGTAAGCAATTCAATAGCAGGGGACAAAATGATTCTCTCATTCACTCACTAATTCAAACTTTTGCCCTCATTCAAAGTGAAAACCATTTATTTTCCTTAACCCCAAAAATACTTCTCATATTAGCTGGTTTCGGCAACTTACGCGGTTACATCGAAATGTGGGATACCAATAAAAAAACAAAAATCTCCGACATCCAGGCACCAGACTCAACTCTACTCGAATGGAATCCTGATGGAGAAACATTCGTTACAGCAACCACGGCTCCTAGACTTCGCATTGGAAATGGGTAATACCACAAACAAATCAACCATTCAGCACTCTGACTAATTCATTCTGTTGCACCAAAATAGGTTTAAGGTTTGGCATTATTCCGGAGCACTTTTGCACGAAACAGTCTGGCCACAAGGACAAGAGCTTCTGGGTCTCGAATGGCAGCGTTTCGCTGAAGGAGTATACACGGAGAAACCAATTTCCAATGTTAAGGTCGAAGGTATTAAATCTAGTCAACCAGAGGCTAGTAAACAAGTTTACCAACCTCCGAACATCCGTCTTCTGAAAGAAGGAAAAAACCCGGACAAATTAGTTCCACAGCCATCGTCAACGACTCTGGATACACCATCAGGTAAACGTTGGAACAATCGCTATAAACCATATTTCAAAAGAAGGACATATTAAATCATCAACCAATCGATGACATTTTTCAGAAAAAAAAATAAACAATAAAGGGGTTTGAAGTAAACAACTAATTTGTTTGTGTTCTGCTTGTTCTTTTGAAGGAAATCACCAAAATCACAAAAAAGGAACACCAAATTCCACAAATCGTCCAAGGAAACAACAGCAGAATCCACGGACGAAGAAAGAAACAACATCTGCCAATGGTCAAAATACCAATGGAGCCACAACAACTGCCATTACCTCTGACAATGATGCCAATAACGTCGCCACCACAGCCAATCAAAAGCGTTCCTCAACAGCCTTAAATAATAGCCATGTACACAAAACTAATAGCAACAATAACGGTGCTTCTGCTACCGCCGACACCGCCGCCGCCACCGCTGCTGCAGCTCCTGACGCTGGCGATGAGAACAATAAAAAGCGCATCATCTACTCGGAGAAGGAGAAAAAAATCCGTCATGTGGCAAAGAAGTTGGCTGACATCAAGAAGCTTAAAGTGCGACAAGGTCAGGGCAACATCTTGGAACTGAATCAGTTGAATAAAATTTCCATGGAGGCAAAGTTCCTCGAAGAACTCAAGGCGCTGAAGCTCTCCAACTGATGAACTCTCTCACATCTCACGTTAATCTGTTTCAAAAGAAAACGAAAAATCCTCTAGTTCCAACGTGTTGTTGTTTCCCTGATTGTTTTTTTTTTTTTTTTAAACACAGTTATATTTTTTACAAAACAAGAAATGAAACGTGATCGATCTTAAATTTTTTTTCTTTTTCGTTACAAAATTATTTAAAAAAAACGTTGTTTTGTTTGCATTTCCATTTACATACATCTATGTACGTACGCGCAAGTTAAAGATGAGACAAGATACAGAAGAACTACATTTACATCAGAACTAAGTACACAAATTTAATAACCAAATTAGCGGCCAACGGAAAACAAAACACTTTTGGTTAGCAGCCAAACAGAAAATCAAAGAAAAAAAACATGATTTGGAAATAAATTTTATACTGAACCTCAACTACGTCTTTATTTATTTGATTTACATGTCCCATCTTGATTTCTTTTTCAAGAACACTTCCTTCCCTTCGTCCTGCACGGCCGGGTAGTAACCAGCTGATTCATATTTGTACCGCATGTACGCAATGTAGCCAAAGACTCCAGTAAGGGCGACGGCACCAATGCCCATGATAATAACGTTCTACAGAAAAGGAGTGGATTCAGTTGTTCAAAGGAGTTGGAATGATTGGAGAGCTCTTACTGGTTTCGCATAGAGTTCAAAATTGATCAGTCGAAAGACTGATGTGGTTCTTACTGAACGTAAGCCTTCTCCTGGTTCTTGTTTAGGGACGGTTTTCTGGCTGTTTTCGGTTGATGACATCTTTCGGAAAATGTGTGGTGAACAACTTTAAGATTTGGCGAGAATCAGAGATTACATATAACTAAAGCAGTGAATGTACTATTATACAATTAATGTTTTGAAAATGACCAAGGAAGACTGAAGGCCTGTAAACACAATGTCGAAGATGACATTTCCACACATGACATTTGCGTTTAGGTGGGTTAGCTATGCTCCACTACACGGAGAATTAATACAGTACTAGATTAATCACCACGAAAGTGGGTAATTTATTGGAGTTGCAAAATATCACGGAAAACTTCTTCTAAAAATAGGAATTTAGGTTTAAACGGTAGGTAATTACATTCTTATTACATTTATTTCCATTGTATGCAATTCAAAAGTAAGAAAAAAATGCTTTCGAAGGAAAGTGAGTAAAATTTTACATTTTGAAGAATGTAACAGATGAATTTTGAATTAATGTACTGCATACCTTTAAGTGTTCTCCTATAGGATTTCTTGTTATCTCATAGGATTTTTGTTTTATAAGCTGGCTGCTAAATAATTGAAAGTTAACTGATTATATCGCTATATCGCATGAAGATGAGAGAAGTGCAGCGTAGCGTGAGACGTGACAAGCGCAATTGCATCAATGCCCTGGCCACGCAAGCAGAAGAATCAGCAGCGAGTTGCGACAGTAGAACCGTTTACAGAATCACCAAAGAGCTTAAAGGTGGCCAAAGCTCTACACAACACCCAGTGAAAGGCTTAGACGGTTCGTTGCTAAAATCAGATGAGGATAAACTGAAGAGATGGAAGGAGCATTTTACTTCGGTTCTAAACCGATTTTTCGCCAACAATATACACCCAAGCCAAACTAAAGTGTCCGTAGAAATAAATTCCCGAATTCGCACCACAATCCCTAGTAAGGAAGAGGTTATTGCCGCGATCAAAGCACTGAAAATCAATAAGGCGGTAGGACTTGACGGCATACCTGCGGAGCTGTTTCGAGCTTCATGAATTGAGCTACTGTTCCCACTTGTCGGGAGGACATGGGAAGTCGAGAGTTTTCCGGACGAGTGGAAGAAAGGAAATGATCGTTAAGATCCCTAAAAAAGGTAAGCTGACGCAGTGCGAAAACTGGAGAGGTATCTGCGTGCTGTGGCCAAGATAATAGCTAAAATTATCCTGGAGCGAATCAAAGAACACCTCGAAGACACACTTGACGCCGAACGAGCAGGTTTCCGCTCTGGATCCTTCTGTGTCGACCACATCAACACCTTGCGGATCATCATCGAGCAGTGTGTTGAGTAGCGATCACCACTTAACCTGCTGTTCATCGATTTTGAAAAAGGCGTTTGATAGTGTCAATCGGGAATATATCTGTCATGCCTTGCGCAGGAGGGGCATTCCTGATAATCAAGGCCACATATGGTGGGTCCACATGTCACGTCTTATACAGAGACAGTAGACAGTCTTCTCTAAGGAATTCGAAGTGCAAAATGGGGTTAGGCAAGGCTGCATACTTTTACCAATACTGTATCTATTAAAGATTAGCGATGTGCTGAATGCGGCCTTGTCAACAGGAAATGGAGGAATTCGATGGACTCTTCCATCTGAACTCAAGCACCTTGATTACGCCGACGATGTATGCCTTCTGTCTCACAGAATAATGGACCTTCATCAAATGACAACAAATGTGGAGAGGGAAGCAGACGTCGTTGGGCTGAAAATCAACTCGGCAAAAACAAAAATGATCAGGCTAAGACCAAACTCATCAACTTTTAGCTACGTCATAGTTGAAGGAAACACTTGGGTTGAAGTATTAGGTTTATGTCAATAGATTTATTTGTAAATGTTAACAAGAAGGTAATGACTATTGTTATTCTACGTTACATGGAAATAGACAATGGATAGACAAAGGAAATAAAACAATGGAAATTAAGCAACTGCACTGAGGGAAATGAGGAACGCGACTGACAACGAATGCGTTGCATTTTGCAGGGATCTTGACTGTTGCAATGTCTGTGGCGTCATCTATGGTCCTCATACAGGAAGCCTAACTTCTGTTGTTAGAAGTCGCTGTATGAGGACGCCACAGTACATACGTCACTAGTCGTTGAGCGAGGTCGCCACAAACTCATATATGTATTGCTGGACAGACGGTTGAGAGAGTAGGCAGTTTCCAATGCCTTGGGAGTATTGTCTCAACCGATGGCGGAACCAAACTGGATATAGCCAACCGCACAGGAAAAGCAAAAAGCACAGTTTGGCGAAGTTATGCAATTAGCTTAAACACCAAGCTACGATTTGAATCCGTGCTACTATATGGATGTGTTACCCGAAGGATGACCACCACTATTACGAGGAAATTGCAAACGTTTGTCAATATGTGCCTACGCTACATCTTAAGGATATTCTGGCCGTGTCTCGAAAGAACAGCTTTATCTGAGAACGGACCATGAACCTATAGGCACAACCATACGACGACGAAAGTGACAGTGGATTGGTCACACTCTCTGACAGGTCCATAGCCAACCAAGCGATACAATGGAACCCGCTTAATTAGGATGGCAGGATGCGCGGCGGTCCTAGGAGTACGTGGCGCAGAACATTTGAGAAGGAAGCATGGCAACTGGGAAAAAGTTGGGAAGAGCTGAGGCATATTTCCAGAAACTGCACTCGATAGCGCGTAGGCATTGTAGAGGCCCTAGCGCCCACAAAGGAATACGGGACATAAGTAAGTAAGTGATTATATTCGGCTTATATTCCGCTCTGTTCAAAAATGTTGGATTTTTCAACGTAGAATGTAAAATTTTAGACTCTCTAGGCGTCTGCCTGACAATTGCTGGGGTATCGTTAGTAGATCGACAAACAAGTGGCTTAGCCTTTCACGGTTATTTATTTCGTTTTTTTTATTATCTTAGAAAGAATTATCGTTAAATGGATAACTGCTACTGCTTCACTTGATCTTCCTCACGAGAGACCGCATTGGACATAGAACAAAGTCGGATGTTAGGTACTAAGGCAGAACCAGGCACAAAGTCAGGAACCGATGTGAAGCAATATTGCATGCATTTATGTGTGCAAAAATACACAACGAAACAGATATGCAGTTAGTTTTGACATCTTGTCGCAATGGTTTGCTGTCATTGTGAAAATTGATGTTGGGAAACAAACTCTTTCTGTCATGAATTTGAAAGAAAATAATTATTTTGTTGTTGGTTTTGAAATCAATTAATTTCTCTTTCATTTCTGTCGATTTCAAATTGTGAACATTCACTAACATGAAACGCCAAGTCCCAAATTGATTTTTTAGATCAGATTAGATTTAGATTTATTTAAAGTAATAATAATAATAACATTATGATAATAATACAAAATCAGTTAGCATGGCATTGCCGTCTGCCAGAACTAATAATAACAAGGATTGCATTTATTTACATTTACTTAGGTACATTTACAAACATTTTTAGAAGTTTCCTGCTAATATACTCTCTCTATATCTTAATGCAATTTTACAGTATCTGTATAGCTTAGTGACGTTAACTTCGTTGAGAAGCGATATCATTTCTTGCTCCGATAAGAAGTCTTTTCCAAAGAAACTTCTCCTTGTTTCCCTTAGGATTGGGCACTTGCCTAGAAAATGCATGGTATCTTCTCGGTCTTCCAAATTGCACATGCTACAGAGTATAGGAAGATCTTCTCTATGGGGGATATAATTGAGCTTTAGGAGTTCTCCACGGAGTTTAAACATTGTTGATATTTCGAGAATGCTATGGATGTCTTTGAAGTAGTTTTTATCCTCAAGATTGTGATTTAGCCGGCTATACGTACTACGATGCAGTGATTCCGTCGCTTCTTCTACAAACTTTATTCTGGCCTTTTCATCAACTCTCGCTATGAGCTGGTATAGTGAGTTCTTCCAGTTCATAGTTTCCGCATTCAGCTCTACACCACAACTGCGAGCTAATTCCAGCCATTCTTCGAACCATGCTTTTTTGTTCCGAATCTCGTATGAGGCCATTATCTTTGGAAGACGGTTGTCTGACATGTTTATAACTCTTAGTATGTAGTTTACCTGCAACTTAAGTGTTTTAATAAATAGTGGAGATAGGCCTGTTTCCAGCATGAGCATATAATTCGGAGTCTTTGGCGGGAGGCGGAATGTTTTCTTAATGAAAAAACGTTGTAGTTTTTCAACTTCCTCATATGGCTTATACCCCCATACTTGCGCCGCGTAGAGCATTACTGCTTCCGACGCAGCTTCAAATACTTTGAATTTACTGCTGTGCCTAATCTGTGAGTTGCTGAAACAGTTTTTCCACACTACATTGATGACGGTTTTAGATTTCGTGAGTTTCTCCTTCAGATGTCTGGTCATACTAAGGCTACTAGTTAAAAGGATTCCAAGATACCTGTATTCATTTACAATTTCTATACTTTCCCCATTAAAGTGCCATTTTTTGTTGTAAGCAAGTCTGCCACCTCTCTTTTTGAATATCATTATTTTAGATTTATCCAAATTCACGACCAGGCTCCATAGGCTGCAGTACTCATACAATTTGTTAATCATCAATTGCAAGGATTCCGGTGAGCTTGCCAACAGTACAATGTCATCTGCGAACAGAAGGGCTTTAATGAGAGTCCCTGCCATTTCTATTCCTCCTGGGAGAAAGTCCACTATATCGTCTATAAAGAGGGCAAATAGACTTGGGCTCAGCGAACATCCCTGCCTTACTCCTGATACCGTCTGAAACCATTCTGATAGCGTCTCACCATTCCAAACAGCTTCATAAAGGTTTTGTAAAACCCTTCCGAATTTTGATGACATTCCCATACTATACAACTTATAAAATAAGGCATTTCGGTTCACAGAATCGAAGGCCGCTTTGAAGTCCACAAAGAAGGCGTAGAGTTTTCTATTTCGGCTTATGAATGTATCTGCTATGCTTTTCAATACAAAAATGTGGTCGACAGTTGAGTAGCCAGACCTAAAACCCGCCTGGAATTCCCTTAGCAGATTATTGGCCTCTATCCATGTGTCCAGCCGCCTCTGCAATATTGCTGCAAACATTTTGTAGGATGCATTTAAAAACGATATTCCCCGATAGTTAGCAGGAACTGATGTATCGCCTTTTTTGTGGATGGGAAAAATCTGAGCTTCTTTAAACCTTTGGGGCACTATTCCATGATCGAGTATGTTGTTGTATAAGCCAATGAGGTTGTCTTTCAGACCATTGGTACTATATTTATAAAATTCGGTTGGTATACCATCCGGCCCTGCAGCCTTTCTATCTTTCAGTTCAAGCAGCGCAGCCGTGAGCTCCTGGTGAGATATAGGGTCATCTAAAATGTTGTTTCTTATATCTGGCGCAGCATATTGAAAACTAGCACCACTCACTGATGGGTTTAGTAACCTCTTGCATTGATCTAGCAGGATATTATTGCTAAGACCTCTGTTGATCACATATCTTCCTCCATTAAGTGACTTTGCTAATTTCCAGAACTCGGATGCGTTGTTACAACACCCCAGTCTGCGCGCCTCTCTTTCAAAGTAATTTCGCTTACTTTGTCTGCAAACATCTTTATACTTCTGATTCGCTCTAAGATAAGACTTTTTGAGAATATCTGTGTTGAAAGCACGAAATAATTTAAGCCAGGGGAACGACGCACGTCTTGCTTTCTGACAATTTTTGTCGAACCACGGTTCTTTATTTTGTTTGCGAGTGTTTGGATTTAAGGGAGGATATGACTCTTTTATAATTTGCTCCATATCCGCTACGGTCGTAACATTTCTTCCTTGCAATTTATCATTAATTTTCGTTCTATATTGGGCGGCTTGGTTCTCGTTCCATACCATTTTTGGGAGCACCGTCATATCCCTTATTTGCTCGTTTGTCGGTGTGGAGTGCCCAACCGTTACAATGATAGGAAGATGGTCAGAGTATATGACTTGCTTCGCTTCCAAATCAGTGGCATGGTAGTTCCAGTCTCCCCTTGCCAAACAGTAATCAATAACTGATGTTCCAGTACCTCCAATGAACGTCAACTCACCCCATTCATCACTCGCTATTGTACCATTCAGTATCCGAAAACCAAAAGAATCGCAGAACTCTATAAGCCTTCTTCCTCTTTCATTACACAATGAATCCTTGGACCGTCGTTCTACCCCGGCTTCATAATTCTCCGCACCACAGGACTCTCCTACTCGCGCATTCAAATCTCCAATTATAAGCACGTTCTGTTCATCACAATATAACATTGCTTCTTGAAGATTCTCAAAGTCTCGTTCCAAAGTCCCAAATTGTATTATCTTGCTAATCTACTACATGTGGATTGCATCAAAATTAGAAATAGATACGACTTGCATCGATGCGTGGCCGTGCAGTAAACACATGTGCCCACTAACACATAAAGCCATGTTCCTTAATTTTACTGCACGCATTTCAATGCACTTCTGTTTCAAACATAAAACGTCAACAATGCCTGTGCGCTATTTCGTTCAGTCTTCTGCAATGCACTTCAGCTCTCCAATGATTTCCTGCCTTCCTCGATTACCTATATTCTGTTATGCAATATGTCTGCTTAAAGCGGTTTTTGGGGTCGAACCTGGACTTCAACGAACAAACCTCTTCAGCCAGCACGATATTTTGGCACATGTCTCGAGAGCCGCACACCAAGTTGGCGTAAGGAGTCAAAGTTGCTATCTCCAGAAGTTCATCTGTGTTAAAGTTCATTCAAGTTCTTTTCCTAAAAATCTCAGACTCACTGTAAATAAACCCCAAATGACTCCCAACTCATGGGGCTCCGTAGCGTAGTGGGTAGGTGCGTCGACTCCTACGCTCGAGGTCGTCAGTTCGAATCTCGAAAAAAACATCAAACATTTTTTCACGGCTCCACCTCTTTCGAGTCACTGACAATGCTCAAAGAGTATAACTGTCTAGAAAAAACTTCTCAATCTCGCCGTTCGGAGTCGGCATTAAACTGTAGGTCCCCTCTACTCGTGAGAGAAAAATAGCACGCACATCACGAGTGGTTGCTGAGAAAGCTAGGCCCAGGTCCACCTCGGACTGTAGCGCCGCCATTATTATTATTATTATTACTCCCAACTCACCAACTGGCACTGTTTCCAATCAATCGAAGAACAACTGCGAGTTTCATTGAACCTCAAATCAAAATATTTCCCTCACACATGCTACGCTACCAACCCTCCCACTGCAGCGCATGATCTCAAAATTCATTTCCCGCATCGCTGACGGGATGTGTATCAACAAACGGCCGCTTCCTCTGTTTCGTCACGTCATGGTAAGCTTTTTTTTTCAACACACCACACGACACGTATTTTTAGGGACTTTATTTTTAGATATTTTTTCGTCAAAACTGTAGCCGCCGCCGCCGCCGCCGCTGCCAGTGAATCCCGAGCGACACGTCGGAATGGTTTCACCTCGGCGATCTTCAAATAATTTCTTTTATAACATTTTCATAATTGCTGCCTAATAATCCGCGAAAAAATACCGAACGATTGAGAGTCAAAATGGAATCCGATACGACGTACCAGCAGATCTGCAGTGCGCGCACAGTACAGTCCGACAAAAAGGGATTCTTCAACGAGTTCTACTTGGAGGTGCGCGAGTCGTGCGGCGAAAAATGGCTAGTCAACTATTTTGGAAAATTGAAATCCGATCAAGCACGCATTCTTTCGATATTCAGTGATCGCGAGATTTGTGATCCGGTTTTGGGGGTGCTGGAGAACGTGAAGCCGGTCTACAAGCAGAAGGATGCACTCTTCTCGGCGCAGCGCAGGGCCCAGGCTGAAAAATTCAATTTGCTCGGGGATCTGAAGCAGGCACTGGCGTTTGCAAATCTTGCGGTTATGCGAGCTCCAATGAGAGGTGAGTACAATGTTGCGAAGATGTGGAGCGTCACACATAGAAAAGGAATTTAATGGACAGCGCATGTGAAGTGGCGGTGAAGGTGTGACGTGTGACGTAATGTTTACAGCCGGTTCTTGATCGAATTGAATGATGACATTCAATTTGAATGACGTTCAATTTGAAATTGTTTAGACTTACCGTCGTGATGTTTTACAATCTCTGTCGACCGGGCGGTCATTTAATTAGCCCGTCAGTGCTTTGAATATTTAGGTTATGTGAAGTGTTGAGTGCGTTGGCTGGCATTGAATCTGAAGCGACTAAAATGGGCCTGGCAATGAACGATAAGTTTCCTTAGCATTGCGTACAGGATCTTTTGCCCTGTTTTGTGTAAACCCCTGAAACCGTTTGTCAAGAATCTAATAGAACAGCATCAGTGGGTTTTCAGGTCACAGAAGTTAGCAACAAGCCAGATTTTTCAATTACGATAAAACCTCCAGATATGACTGAGTGCTTTGAGACGAGCTATACATTTCTATGTCTAGTTTTTATATCCTTGTCAAACTTGGCAGGCTATGCAGGATGACGACAGAGAACTCTCACTGCTACATCAAAATCAGTAATGAACTCAACAAGACCGTCAATCTCAAAAAAGTTTTTAGACAAAGAGTAGATTGAATTCATCTAACTTTACAATTGCAATGATCGAGAAAAGAAAATGAGTCCGCAAATATTTTTAAAAACAAAAATAAGATTTCTGCTTTCGTTCAAAAAGATGGTCTTTGGACGGAAAGGCTCATATAAATAATTTCGAAAATTGTATTACTTGTTTGATAATGGCGACGCTATAGTCCGAGGTGGACTTTGGCCTAGCTTCTCAGCAACCACTCGTATTGTGCGTGCTATTGTCCTCTCACGAGTGGATGGGACCTACAGTTTAATGCCGACTCCGAACGGCGAGATTGAGAAGCTTTTTCTATGCTGTTATATTTTTTTTTACCTTTGTCTGAGCCATTAGAAAATGTTGGTGTTTTTTTATCGAGATTCGAACCTTAAACCTCGAGCGTAGGAGTCGACGCACCTACCCACTACGCCACAGGTTTGATGTACTATTAAAATATGTATGGAATTCGACGTCGTTCACCACGGTCATGTTTGCAGCGTTCGATTTGTTAAACCCAGCCAATGACTTAACCACACATTTCTACGGAAAGGGCCGGAAACGACTCAGCGACACATTTCTGACGGGAACAGCTGCTATCTCTCGTTCAGTATTGGCTTTGAGATCTACTAACAACGACGGCATAGACCAATGGTTTAATGTAGCCCCATATAAAAGTCTAGAGGTGTTAATTCACACGATTTATGCGGCAAATGAAGAGGATCATTTCTCGATATAACACGTTCATCGAATTGAGTTTTCAATAAGTCGATTGTTACACTCGCTGTGATTGTTTTACTGTGGCACCGTCTTGTTGAAACCAAGTACAGTCGAGTCCGGATATTGCGACGGTCTGGGGACATGCGACATTAGATCGTCCTAACCGGACGACGCATGAAAACGAACTGAAATGCGTTCATAGCAATTTGTTTGCAAACCTAACATGTTGTATCTACGTCGCAATAAATGGTTAGTCGTTATAAGCGAAGTCGTACTAAACGGATTCTACTGTATCATATATGTCTAGTCCGTGCAATTGACCAAAGAAATAACGTTACAGCATGTCTCTGTAGCGAGTTTTATCTGTAACCTCATGGTTATTTTCATCAACGAAAAGAAAAAACGGGCCAATGACACCATTGGCATGAAAACCACAACATGCAGTGATTATTTATGGATGAAGTGGTGTTTCTTGGGTTTTCACCTGACCAATAACGCATATTCTGTTTGTCAAACTTGGTCATCTTCTTCCAACATTTCTGGAGCCCAATTTGACAACATACACTTACTTACATAGCAGGCCTACGACCCATAGAGGGTCTGAGTCTGAGCTATTGCTGCCTTCCATCGTTGACGGTCCTGGGCACGCTGCTTCCAGTCAAGACCAAACTGTCTAACGTCCGTGATGACTTGATCTTCGTACCGGAGGTTCGGTCTTCTTCTCCTTCTCGAACCAGGAGGCTCGGATTCGAAGATCTTCTTAGCTGGAGCATTGTTGTCCATACGCTTGATGTGGCCGAGCCAGTGCAGTCGACGGATTTTTGCCTTCCAGACTACATCCACATCCTGGTACAGCTCATAGAGTTCGCGGGTGTGTTTTCTCCTCCATTCACCTTCCTCGCAGTCGGGACCATATATCCGACGTAGAATTTTTCTTTTGAAGGTACCAAGAATTAGCTTTGCCGTTCTGCTTATCGTCCAGCGTTCGGCTCCGTAAAACAGGACTGGTAGAATAAGGGTTTTGTAGAGCACGATTTTGGTCCTTCGAGTTAGGATTTCTGACCCTAGCTATTTAGACAAACCGAAATAACAATGGGTGCAAAGGCGATTCTGCGTCGGATCTCCACCAGGATGCCGTTTGTGGAGTTAACATTTGACCCGAGGTAGACAAACACCTTCATTACCTCAAAATTGTAGCTGTCGATTGTGATGTTTTGCCCTGACGTTTTGCGGATTGTTTCTTGCTCGACAGCATATACTTCGTCTTATCCTCCTTGACCTTAAGACCAACTCGTTTCGCGTGTTTTTATAATAATAATAATAATAATGGCGGTGCTACAGTCCGAGGTGGACCTGGGCCTAGCTTCTCAGCAACCACTCGTGTTGTTCTCTTACGAGTGAAGGGGACCTACAGTTTAATGCTGACTCCGAACGGCCATTTTGAGAAGATGTCGTCTGCTTAACCTAGCAGCTGGACCGATTTATAGAAAATAAAGCCTTCTGTGTTTACAACTATCGCCGCACTATCTTCTCCAGTACCAAAATGAAGAAATCACACGACAGCGCATCTCCTTGCCGAAATCCGGTGCAGGTTTCAAACGGCTCGGAAGTCCTCGAGCCGAACTGCACGGTGCATCGCGTATGTGTTAGCGTGGTCCGACACAACCGGATCCGTTTTCCCGGGATCCCGAATTCGGCCATCGTTTCGAATAGTTCCTTGCGATGAATGCTGTTGTGCGTATCGATTTGAAAGTCAATTATAATAGCCGTACGAAAACTTAAGTTAAGCAAACAAAAAGAAACGAGAAGCATTGTCCAATTTCAAAGTGACCATAATTGCTTACAGAAACTTAATGAGAATTCAGCCGCCAACTGACACTTGCATGCATAGAGAGCTATTCATTTCTCTCCCGAGTAAGTAGGCTAAATTGAACGAATTTAACGAAACTGATCGAAATGCTTACTGTGGTCACAGCTTCATTGCTTTCCGTACGGCCATTTTAGTTGGTTCTTAAGAAATGTAGCAACAATGTTAAGGGAATAATTGCGTTTCATTGCGCTCCATCATGAGTTATTGCGGCTGAACAGGATCATACTTCTAATTTGACTTCTATGGATCCAGAGTTTGGATTTCGCAGCGTTAACAGGCGAACCATTCAGACACAAGCGTCTGCACATAGCCTCTATTAACGAACTCTTACTCTCACCTCCCCGTGGTAAAAACCGAGAGCCGAGTACGACAGAAGATGGGGTAACCAACCCTCGTGGGACGTTTGGGCAGCTGCAAACGAGAGAGAAGGGAGTGTGAGTCTGAGTCTACCAGGGCTCATCACGCCTTTTAGGATGGCGGCGGAGAGCTGATCAACTGATTGGTGAACGGCGGCATCCACAACTCCTACGTCTCTGTGAAGAATAAACAAGAAATACAAGTTCTTGTTAAAAAAGAATTTATAACTACCAGACTCTGTTTCTCTAAATATCCCCAGCTAATGTCGAAATGTAGGCGCAGAGGCCGTGTGGGTTCGTGCGTCGACCCATACGCATTAGACTTTCACAGTCTAGGTTCGAATCCAAGTTCAGACAAACAATTTTTCAAAAAAAAAAAAAAATTGTTCGCGGCTCCACTTCTTTCGAGTCACTGACAATGCTCAAAGAGTATAACTGTCTAGAAAAAGCTTCTCAAAATCGCCGTTCGGAGTCGGCATTAAACTGTAGGTCCCCTCCACTCGTGAGAGAACAATAGCACGCACAACACGAGTGGTTGGTGAGAAGCTAGGCCCAGGTCCACTTCGGACTGTAGCGCCGCCATTATTATTATTGTTATTATTAATGTCGAATTTCAAATGAAATAAGCCCCATCCATTCCATTCCACTTCATTCCTCCTCTCCTTCTGAAACTGTTCTGAAATTTCTGCTGAAATCAATTTAATCTCTACCAACGTTTCATTTTGTATTCCAGATGTTGATCTTCAAATCGACGAAGGGGTCACACTAGCACTAGCCTTCTGGGTCCGAGCTCTCATACTCATCGACATGGGAGACGGAGAGGCTGCACTGAACGACCTGAAGTTGGCGGCTACTTACGGCGTTGAATCAAAGTCGAGTGTCGACTACTATCTGAAGATGGCCAAGGCCTATGCATGTGAGTGGTTTCCTTTGGCCTGCTTCTTCACTCTAGAACAACTGTCATTTGTCTAGGTATGGGAGAACCAGCTCGAGCAGAGATCTCCCTTAAGATTGCTGAAAAGCTCGCCCACGGCGGACTCGCGAAGATCGACAATTGCCGTCAAGAAATTGCAACCATTAAGCCGTCGTCCAAAAAGAAGACGATGAATAGGCCCGACATTGCTGGTGGGGAAAATCCAAACTTGAGAGGTGCCTCGAACCGAGTTAAACTGGTCAAAAGTGAGGACCGTGGGAGGTTCGTTGTTGCCAACGACGAACTGAAGACTGGGGATGTGGTGTTGTGTGAGGAACCTGTTGCCGCTTGTTTGCTCCCGAATTTCTACGGCAGTCATTGCCACCACTGCTTTGAGAGGTTTGCCCAAAAGTGTCTTACCGTCCATTACTTTGAAGACTCTTTTCTCATTTAGGCTCACGACGCCAGTTCCGTGCTTGAACTGCTCTGGAATTGCCTTCTGCTCGGCGCAGTGCATGGGAGAGGCTTGTTCATCGTACCATCGCTTTGAGTGTGAATTCATGGACTTGTTTGTCGGTAAGTGCATCCTGAGTCCTTCAATTTGCACGGCCATTAATGGGGTTTTTTTTGACAGGATCCGGGATGTCTATTTTGTGCTACATTGCCTTGCGTGTCTTCACACAGGCTAGCGGCGGAGTCGAGCACGGAATAAACGCAGCAAACGGTTTAATCGAGAGTCTCTGTGCACACGTGGAGTCCCGGCAACCGGACGACTTCCTTCAGCGCAGTCTAATGGCCGGCTTTCTCATGCGGTGCCTACAAAAAGCGAACTACTTTGGCCGTCGCAAGACCGAAGGCGTCAACCCCACAGCCTTGGAGTTGCAGGTGGCGACCGCTCTGCTGGGTCTGCTGCAGGTGCTGCAGTTCAACGCCCACGAAATCTATGAAACCCTGATAACCGATGAACATCGCTTCGATAACGCAAAAGTCATTTACGTGGGCGCGGGACTCTATGGAACAGGTTCGTACTTCAACCACGAGTGCTGGCCAACAGTGGCGAGATATTTTGTGGGCAAACGGATAGTCCTAGCCGCCACACGGCCTCACAAGCAAAATCAAATTGTCGCCGAGAACTACGGGCCAGTCTTCACCAGAATGAACTTAAAAGAGCGCCAGCGAGCCCTGCGGGGACGATACCTGTTCAGCTGCGGTTGCGATTGTTGCCGCGAGAACTGGCCGACGCTGCAAAAGCTGGACAAACAGGTTAGGTTCTGGTGTCCATCTGGAACATGTGGCACGTTGTTGCGGTTTCCAAAGGACATTTCAAAGGACGTACGCTGTCCGCGCTGCAGGAAAAACGTCTCACTGAAGGAGAGCATTGTGAAGCTGATAAAGTGCGAGGAGATGTACCGGGAGGCAGCGAACGCTATGAAGGTGGGAGTTTGAGGTTAAGTATGCTTAAGCCGTTGGTTAACAATGAATCTTTGCTTTTAAGGAACAAAACACGGAGAATGCGATAGAGCTGTTCAAGGAGGCGATCGATCAGTTCTTCCAAATTGCCGCTCTGCCTCACAAGGACACGTTGATAGCGCAGGAGTCACTTCGAGCGTGTTTGGCTGACACCGGGACAACTTTTAAGAAATAAAACTTTTAGAGTCGTTGCATTTTTGTTATGAAATAATTGATTTTATTGAGAACTTGTTTTGAAGAAGAAATGGTGATTTTTAACAGAAAATTTTAATGGATCTGTCATTGGGATGGTATTGGATTACTGTAGACTGTAGTGAGAAATGAAAAGCGAAAATAAGTAGCTTCAAGGCAGTAACTTTTGTCAGTTATTGTCTGCATATGAAAATACAAAAGGCAATAAGTTACTTACTTACTTAAGGTGGCGCTACAGTCCGGGGTGGACCTGGGCCTCAACTAACAAGCGTCTCCAGCCAGCTCGATCTTTAGCTAGCTGCCTCCAGTTTCGCACGCACAGTTGGTAGAGGTCCCTTTCCACTTGCGTGCGCCATCTGAGTCACGGTCTTCCTCTACTGCGCCGTCCCTCGGGGGTGGATTCGAAGACTTTCCGGGCCGGAGCATTGGTTTCCATTCGCTCTATATGACCTAGCCATCTCAATCGTTGGATCTTCATCCTTCTGGCTAAGTCAATGTCGCTGAACAGCTCGTACAGTTCGTTGTTGTATCTTCTCCTCCACTCACCCTCTATGCAGACGGGACCGAAAATCACCCGAAGAATTTTCCTCTCGAAGCAACCAAGAGCAACCTCATCCGCTTTTGACAAAGTCCATGCTTCTGCGCCATATAGCAGGACTGGGACGATTAGGGTCTTGTACAGGGTTACTTTGGTTGTTCGAGAGAGGGCTTTGTTTATCAATTGCTTTCTTAGCCCAAAGAAGCAGCGATTAGCAAGAGTTATTCTTCGTTTGATTTCAGCGCTGGTGTCGTTGTCTGAGTTAATAGCGGTGCCTAGGTAGACAAAGTCCTTGACTACCTCAAAGTTATAACTGTCTGCTGTGACGTTCTGTCCGAGACGTCGGTGTTGGGTGTCCTTTCTGGTTGACAGCATATACTTGGTCTTGCCCTCATTTACCGTTAAACCCATCTTCGCGGCCTCCGTCGCAATACTCACAAAAGTGCCATTGACATCACGCTGTGTTCTTCCGATTATGTCAATATCGTCGGCATATGCGAGTAGTTGGACGGACTTCTGAAAGATTGTGCCTCTGGTGTTGGCGCGCGAGTTTTGCACAATTCTTTCAAGTATGATGTTGAAGAAGTCGCATGACAGCGCGTCGCCTTGTCTGAATCCTTTTTTGACATCAAAGGTCTCGGTTAAGTCTTTACCGACCTTGATGGAGCAGCGTGCATTCTCCATCGTCATCCTACACAAACGGACGAGTTTGGTAGGGATGCCAAAACTAGACATTGCTCTGTATAGCTCGTCTCTATAGATGCTGTCATATGCGGCCTTAAAATCGATGAAAAGGTGGTGGGTATCGATTTGCTGCTCCTGGGTTTTTTCCAAGATCTGCCGCAGCGTGAATATTTGGTCGATGGTGGATTTTCCAGGCCTAAAGCCACACTGGTATGGACCGACCAGGTTGTTGACGAATGGCTTTAGGCGTTCACACAACACGGCAGATAGGAACTTATAAGCAATGTTTAGAAGACTGATGCCTCTATAGTTGGCGCATTTTAGAGGGTCTCCTTTTTTGTGGAAGGCAATAAGTAGAACTTTTGGATTTCGAAGCGTTAATACGCGAACCATGCAGACACAAGCGTCTGCACCTAGCCTCTATTAACGAACTCCTACTCTAAACAAATGGACCTGTCCTCCCAGTTGGAGGTTGTGCGTGGGGTTAACTTCCTCACCACGTAAAAAAGTAACGAGGTGAGAAGCAACAATATGCCTCGGATATGGACGGATTTACTGTTGACGACCCCAGCAAACGGAATAAGGACAATGACTTTCGGTTCTGCACGTGGAATGTGAGGTCCCTGAACAGACCACGTGCAGCCGATGAACTCGCGGAGGCCCTAGACTGCTATAAAGCAGACGTTACCGCAATCCAGGAAGTGCGATGGGATGGGCCGAGCAAAAAGAGGATGAAAAACTGCGATATCTACTACGGCGAATGTTACAGAGAGCGAAGCATGGATTTGTTGTTCGAGGCAGACTTAGGCAAAAAGTCTTAAGCTTTAAGTACATAAGCGAGCGCCTCATAACAATCCGCATCAAGGCTAAATTCGGCAACATCAGCCTAATCTGCGCCCACGCCCCAACGGAGGACAAAGATGACGATAGCAAGGATGACTTCTATGATCTCCTAGAAAGAACGTACGATCAATGCCCCAGCTACGACACCAAGATCGTTCTAGGAGATTTCAACGCTAAGCTGGGTAAAGAGGACATCTTTGCTAGAGTCATCGGTAAACACAGCCTGCACGACACCACGTCCGAAAACGGACTTAGGCTGGTGGACTTTGTTACGGGGCGAAACCTCTCTGTAGCTAGCACGCGGTTCCCACACCTCAAAATCCATAAAGGGACCTGGCGGTCCCCTGATCATTCAACCGTCAACCAGATTGATCACGTTGCGATCGACGTCAGACACTCCTCCAGTATTCTTGATGTCCGAACGTTCCGAGGCGCCAACATCGACTCGGACCATTTCCTTGTTGTAGCCAAGGTAAGGACCCGGATATCGAGAGAACAACGGAGTCGAGGAAGACAACCACGGTTTTACGTCGAAAAGCTACAATCGCAACAGACTGCCAGGAACTTTGCCGATCGAGTCTCCCTGAAACTCTCCGAAAGTTCGACGTCGCCTGCACTAACAATAGACGAAGAATGGAAACGTTGTCAAAGAGCCATCAGAGAAGCCGCTACTGATGTGCTGGGTTTTAAAACGCCACCTAGGAAAAACCCCTGGTTTGACAACGAGTGCAGGCAGGCACATGCAGCAAAACAAGAAGCCTACCGGGCAATGCTGCATCGAACCACGAGAGCTGTTCGTGAGCTCTACGAACAGAAACGAAGGGAAGAGAACCGGCTTCTCAGGAAAAAAAAAAGAAAGAGCACGAGAAGCGCGCGATCGAGGAGATGGGGAGGTGTTATGGCAGGAATGATATCCGAAAGTTTTACCAAAGGGTAAAACTTTTATCGAATGGATATAAAGTTCGGACAGAAGCTTGCCGGGACGAAAATGGACAACTAATAGTAGATTCGCAGTCGATACTGAGAATTTGGAAAAATCATTTCTGCAGACTGTTGAACGGCGATGAGGACACAAATACCGCTGTCAGGCAGAATGTTCCACTCAACACAATGAACGATGATAGAAGAGAATACCGTCCCCCCGACCTACACGAAGTCAAGATAGCGATATCGAGACTGAAGTCTAATAAAGCTGCTGGTGCAGATAGTCTGCCCGCTGAAATGTTTAAAGCAGCTGGAGATGATCTGGTAGGGCGCATGCTCCAGCTCATCTGTAAGATATGGTCGGAGGAAAGCATGCCCGATGAGTGGAATCTCAGTGTCGTTTGCCCGATCCACAAGAAAGGAGACCCCTTTGACTGCGCCAACTATAAGTCTCCTTAACATCGCCTAAAAAATCTTCTCTTCCGTTTTGTGTGAACGCCTGAAACCATTCGTGAACAAACTGATAGGTTCTTATCAGTGTGGTTTCAGGCTGGGGAAATCCACCATCGATCAAATCTTCACACTGCGGCTGATCCTGGAGAAGACCCAAGAAATCCAGATCGACACACACCACCTATTTGTTGATTTCAAGGCCGAATATGACAGCGCGCATAGAGACGAGCGATAAACCGCCATGTCTAGTTTTGACATTCCTGCGAAACTCGTCAGAATGAGCAGGATGACGATGAAGAACTCTCGCTGCTCCATCAAGATCGGTAACGACACACCAAGACCTTCAATGTCAAAAAAGGTTTTAGACAAGGCGACGCGCTGTCATGTGACTTTCTTAACATCGTTCTTGAGAAGATCGTGCAAAACTCACTGGCCAACACAAGAGACAATATCTTCCAAAAGTCCGTTCAACTGCTAGCCTACGCGGACGACATTGACGTGATTGGGCGAACACAGCGAGCCGTCAATGATGCATTTGCTGGCATTGAAACGGAAGCGGCTAAAATGGGTCTAGCGGTAAACGAGGGCAAAACAAAGTCATCGAGAAAGGACGCACAACATCGACGACTTGGCCAGAACGTCACCATAGGCAGCTATAACTTTGAGGTAGTTAAGGACTTTGTCCACCTTGTCTCCGCGGTGGACCTCGAGAGGGCCAATATTGAGCAATCAATAACATCAACCGTTGTTAGCCTGCTCAGTAAGAGAACAATCTACGCGAACATGGGTGACAGGCTCGTGAAAGCCATTGCCTCTAGAGGCACACCGCAGGGAGGGGTAATTTCACCCCTGCTCTGGGTTCTTGTCATCGACGAAGTCTTAGAGAAGCTCAAATACTCGGGGGTGACAGTAGTTGCTTATGCAGACGACGTAGTGTTGATAGCTAGAGGCAAATTCCTCCCAACCATAAGTGAAGTACTTGAGAGCGCTATAAGCACACTAGCTAGATGGGCTAAAAACTGCGGACTGGGTGTTAACCCAGGTAAGACCGAATTGGTTCTCTTCTCCAACAAAAGAGTCATACCGCAATTTAGGCTACCATCTATCGAGAGATCCACACTGACGCTATCCGACAGTGCTAGATACCTAGGTATCATTCTTGACAGGAAACTAAATTGGAAGCTTAATGTCTCTGAAAGGGTCAAAAAGGCAACATGCGCTTTTTATATCTGCGCAAAAATTGTCGGTAAAAAATGGGGACCAAGCCCCAAGATCATCCTATGGATGTATACCGCTATTGTCAGACCCATCCTTACGTATGGCAGCGTAGTCTGGTGGCAGGCAGCATTGAAAGCCATTAATCTTAAGGCATTGACGAAAATACAAAGACTTGCGTGTATGGGAGTTACTGGCGCAATCAGCTCTACCCCAACAGCTGGACTGGAAACGATCCTACACATGCTACCGCTTGACCTTCATATGCAGGCAATCGCCGCTAAAAGTGCTCTGAGAATCAGTCAATCTTGCAACTGGCGCTCAGGTACCACTGGACATGCAAGTATTCTTAACAAACTTGCAGTATCAGAAGTCGAGAGCGACTACAGGCTCCCATTCCTCGACTTCGAGAGACCCTTCAAATGCCAATACCCCACCAGAGAGGAGTGGGCGTCCAATGAACCCATCAACAACTCGTCAATAAAGGTATATACCGACGGGTCAAAGATGGAAGCAGGCACAGGCGCGGGCATTTTCTCCAACGAGCTAAACTTGCACTGCTCAATCAGACTACCTGATTATGGCAGTGTGTTTCAAGCGGAGGTCCTGGCGGTCAAAGAAGCGGCCAAAAAGATATTAATGATGGCGATATCACCAGCTGATATTACCATTTTCATTGACAGTCAGGCGGCCATGAAAGCTATATCCGCAATAGAAGTCAAGTCCAAGCTAGTCGCAAGCTGTCGCGAAGATCTAAAGGCTCTTGGCTCACAGCACTCGATTAATCTGTGCTGGGTCCCAGGACATAGGGACATAGCCGGCAATGAGATAGCTGAGGAACTTGCCAGAACAGGGTCAGTGACCGACGCGTCACAAGCAATTCAGGGTATTAAACCGCCACTCTCAGAGCTGAGGAAAAAGGTGGATACTATGATCATTGAAATGGCAAACAGCAGATGGCGCGGTCTGTCTACATGTGCGACTACTAAAGCATTATGGCCCAGATACGACCGAGCAAAAACCGACAAGATCCTTCAGTGCGACAAAGAGTTGCTAACGATGGTGGTTGGAGCTCTCACTGGCCATAATCATCTTAGAAACCATACCATGAAAATGGGACTCTCCAACGACAACATTTGTAGAGGTTGTGGTGACGAGGAGGAACGTGAGGATACTCCTCACTACCTCTGTCACTGCCCTAGTCTTTGTCAGTTGCGTCATAGAACACTGGGAGAATTCTTCTTCCAAGACTTACATGAAATCTCAAGTATACCTCTTAGATCTATTTACAGGTTTATAAGGAAATCGGGATGGCTCCGGCGCAACGAAGGACCATGAGTGCGACAAGGGTAAAAAAGGGGACACTATCCTCCAATTGGGCATCACAATGGGTCCCTAAGGACCTAAGTGAGACGTGGCTTAAGCCCGTCTACCCACATACCTACCTACCTACCTTGTCTCCGCGGTATCGAGATCAAACGCAGAATAACTCTTGCCAACCGCTGTTTTTTTGAGCTCAAACAGCGATTGAGTAGTAGAGCCCTCTCTCGGAAGACCAAGTTGACTTTGTATAAGACCTTGATCATCCCAGTCCTGCTTTACGGCGCAGAGGCATAGACAATATCCCAAGCGGATGAAGAGTCTCTTGGTCTTTTCGAGAGAAAATCGATCTTGGGTCCTGTTTGCGTTGATGGCATTTGGAGGAGAAGATTCAACCACGAACTGTATGGGCTGTACAGCGACATGAGTCTAGCCAGTCGTCTACGGATCCAACGCCTAAGATGGCTAGGCCATGTACAGTGTATGGACAACTTAGCTCCGGCCCGAAGAGTCTTCGACTCTGAGCCTGTGGGACAACGCAACAGAGGACGTCCACCTACAAAGTGGCGCACACAAGTCGAAGGGGACCGCTTGTGTCTGCATGGTTCGCGTATTAACGCGACGTTGCTCTGTCGCTTAAAAAAATCGCAAGTAGCTCAATGCTTTCGTGGCCACCTCCATATGATTTGATCTGTTTTAATTTTTTTCCGTCGCTCAATTGCTCGTCGGTCATTGCGTGGACGCCATTTATTTATTTATTTATTTAATTATGATAACAATACTACAAGACAATTCGTCTTTTTGAAGTATATATAAAATCTAAATTACACAATCATCTACGTATTTATAGTTTTTTTTTTTTTTAACGGTAAGAAAAATGATAAAATCAATGATGAACGTCAAATCTAAATGTATTCTATCAAGTTTTAACTAATCAGGATGTGGTGTGGTTAACTGATAAGTATTGAAAAAGTTTTTCCTGAACTGAAGTTTACCGTCGAACTTTCAAAGAGGTTCTGGGAGACGAGACAAGCAACGTTTCTAGCGGTGTGTTGTGATTGTAACTTTCAAACGTTAAAATCGTGGTGGATTGTTGGTTGTTGCCCAGTTCCACTCCGAACTGATACGCCACAATAAGAGGAAGCAAAGAAGAGCTAATGATACACACAAACTAACGTAGTGATATCCCAACACCAAATGGCTGTTTACAACAACAAACCGGCAGAGTAGGTGAATTTAAGTAGCACGAGTAGCAGCATAAACAATTTTTTCAACTCCAATTCAATTTTCAAAGAAATTCCACGATATTTTCATTTTACCACGTTGTGTTTGTTCGTACATACAGTGCCTCACAAAAATATTCGGAATTATGTTTTTTCCTAGGTCTTAGTTTGTTGCATTTTGTTGTTATTGCAGAAGGAAAACATGCATTATTTTTTCTGATTTTTTGTTAACAGAGAATAAATGTTGAATTGAAACTGTTTTTTTTTATCATAGTTATAATGATTATTTGTTGTTTAACAATAGTAAAATCTAGGAAAAAAACATAATTCCGAATATTTTTGTGAGGCACTGTATAAGCTTTCTGGGTTAACACGTAAGTTGAAAGTTACATACTTCAAACATTTCAAAATAAAAACAGAACATTTAATTTATTCAATTATTTATTGGTAACACTTGCGGAAGGTTTTATTTTTAAATATATATGTATGTATAATGAGAATTATTCAAAATAAGATCACAACGGCTTTATTTACGTTACGTCACTTCTTTCAAGTGTAGCCTCAAATTTTGTATATTTGTTAACAAGTTAAAGTTGTCAAAAGGAAAAATATCTTAAAACTTTAAACTAACCTAACATTTTCATTGCATCTGTTTTGTTTCGAATACTCTTTGACGTATATTTGATAGACCTTAAATTTGGTATGCTTTAGTTAATCAGTAATTCTGTAAAATGTTTAAAAATCGAATAGTTGTTCAATATATTTCTATAATAAAAGTACATTTAAAATAGTTATACCCTTAAAAGTTTTTTTTTCTTTTTAAAGTTTCATGGTTTTTAGAAAACACGCTGAAACGTGAAGTTTGAATTTGTTTTAAAAAAATTGGTTTACTGTACTATCTAAAAATGACAAACGACAAGAACGTTCGATTATATCTATAAATATTTGAATTTTTTGATTTCTTTTCATACGTATCATTGATACATTTAATTTCTAGTTAGCGAACATAAGGGTATGTGGTAAGAAAC
This sequence comes from Myathropa florea, assembly GCA_930367185.1. Classification (NCBI taxonomy): domain Eukaryota; kingdom Metazoa; phylum Arthropoda; class Insecta; order Diptera; family Syrphidae; genus Myathropa; species Myathropa florea. The sequence continues at coordinate 85,681,867 of OV884004.1, forward strand.
TTCACAGAATCGATTTTAGAGATATTTTTAAAGGCAAGCGGATCAAATTATATTTAAAGCTATTTATTGATTGAAAAGTTATCCATAAAGGTTATAATACTAAATAAAATAATCAATTTTTGACAGCAACATCAACTGAAGAACTTAACAAGTTTTCAGCTTTTTGGTGAAGACGAACAGAGTATGACATATAATTCGGATAATTCGTATAGTTCGGAGTATGAAATGTAATATAATTCTCTTAGAATTCTCTTAGAATAGAGAAGAAAGAAGGTATTACTATCTGTGAATTCAGAAACGTGTCACTGCTGCAAGAAGGCGGCCTCATCTTCGCCTGACGTTCATAATAGTTAACATTAGCTTTTTTTTTCAAACATCAAACATTAAATGGAATTAGAGATTGAACAGTATAAAACGTTTTTGAGTAAGGAGAGACGTTAAGTTACGAGTAGTAAGAGAGTAACAGATTGAAGATATGAAATAACAAGCGCACGAGCTGCTCCTTTTGAATAAAGATTCCACTTTTAGACTTTGACTTTCTAAAGCCTCTCAATGTTAGAACATTCTTCTTTCAAGAATAGAAAGAAAGAGTACGAAAACGCGCAATAAAATGTGGTGGAATTGTGCTATGCCTGAAATAATATCCGAAAGTTTTCCCGAAGGTAAAACTAAAATAAAATAAATTTAAATGAAATGCTTCTATTCACATCTCGAGACGAGGATGAACAACTGGCAGTAGAATCACAGTCCACACTGAGCATTTGGAAGAATTACTTTTGCAGACTTAAACGGCGATGATGCACAAATACCGTTATCGAGCAGATTTTTCTACTCAATCTGGTACGTGGCCGTATTGAGACTGAAGTCAAAACAAGTTTCTGTAGCGGACAGGCCTCTAGGAAAATAAAGCGTACTCAAAACAGTTAATTAGGTCAGGTTAAGTTCAGTTGGCCAACTAAGGGTTGCAGTTAAGTGCCATTTGGCGCGTCCACACTGTGCTACAAGTCGTACGGTTTTGCTCCATAGATCAAACTTGTGCACGCTCTTACGATAAATTGTTCAGATCGGTCGTATGGAAGTCAAACTTTTTGATTGGAGGGGTTGTCGTTGTGTGTGAACATTTGTAGTTCGACATCAGAGCATTTTTTTCTTTTTTGTTTGTGATTTAGATGAGCCAACATTAGCGCATCAAACGTATGACGCTCAATTATCTTAATAATTTTACGGAAAAAATATGTTCCTTTCTGTCTTTGGTCTGACCCATACTCCTTTCTTTCTTTTTTTTTTTATTAATTTTTCTCATTTTCCTTGATTTTCAATCTATTGTCACTTCGAAGTTTCTTTCATAAATAAAGTCTGTCAAGCATGTAGGACAGAGTGAACGTAAGGCATGTTTTGGTAGTACGATCAAGTCGTACGACATGTAGTGCAGTGTAAACGGGCTATTCACATGAACCGCGATCTGCGAAATATTCAATTTTTATGCATCATTCCCAACTGATGCTGACGTTGTTCAGCCTACTTAAGACATTGAAGAAGTAGGCTCCTAATCAGATTTTCTTACGGGTGGAGAGTAGGATCCTAGCTAAGTTTTTCTACGAGCCTCAACAACCCTCAAGGAGACTTGGTTGCCAACTTCTATGGAACTGTAAGTCGGTAGCTAATCGGAGAGGGTTCATGTTTTGGTATATATTGGCTGGATGCGTAAGCATAGTAGACCTTGTGTAAACAGACAAACTAACGTCTGCTCACCAAGGGTCGGTCTTGGAGCAAGGGACTCGCCATATAAACGTGCATAAAGGGCCCGCTCGGGAACCCTAATCCCGAACCGTAGGATCCTTCAACGTCACTTTGGATTTTTCGTTGGCCCTTTGTGGCTTACAAAGTAAAAATCCAATCATCAACGAAATGGAAGACAGGGAAGGTTTTTGGATTAAAACTGGTTAGATTAGTAAATTTTGTTGCTTCGGTACACTACGTCGTAAATATAGGCAACAATTTGTGTGATGGAGAAGATAAATAAATCATCGGAAAACCATCGATGTATCGTTGTTAATACCAATGTTTTTTAGCATCAATTTTTGTCGTGGATATGGTTTTTAAGAACGATGTTGCATCCCTACTTGTGATAGGATTTGAACCTAGACTGAAAGTCTACTGCGTAGGAGTCGACGCACATAACCACAACGACACGGTGCGGCGCGAAACTGAAATCAACTAAAGCAATCGAGCGAATGCAGAGAAATGATACGCTGTGACCATATTGAATATTTCTCTCAGTTTCGTTAAGTTCGTTCAATTTTGTTTACTTACGTGGGAGCGAAATCAGTCGCTCCCTACTTTCGTAAATGACAGTTGGTGTTGAATTGAATTGAAAATCTTTATTTTGGTGTCTTGCTCTTCTTTGATGCTTTAACCATCACTTGCATTGTGTTGTGTTCGGACTTGTTGTGTGTGAACACTTGTCGTACGCCTTCAGATCATTTTTGCACTTTTGTTTATGATTTCGACGAGTAAACCCCAGTGCGGAAGAAAACATATGAGGTTCAATTACCTTAATAAGTTTACGGAAAATTATAAATTTATTTTTTATCTAAGGTTTAACTGATATTCGTTTTTTCCTTTACTCTTTTCTCTAAGTTTCTTTCATAAATTAAGTCTGTCAAGTGTGTAGTACAGTGTGAAGGCAAGTCATTTTTGGTAGTTCAACCAAGTTGTACGACTCGTATTACAGTGTGAATGCGGCTATTATGGACACTTTGAAATTTGACATTGCTTCGAGTTTTTTTTTTTTTTCTTTTTGGAGGATTTTAGAAACACTACTGGAGCACTTAGACTCAAAACTGGTCCATTGTACTGCCAGGTAGCAACCTACTCCAGTGCCGTTAATTTGATCCCAACGACAAATGGTGACTGGACCGATTTCGGAATCGAACTTGGGACCCCTCGAACTTGGGGCAGGCACTTAACCAACTGCGCCATCCAGTCGTCTTTGCTTCGAGTTGCTTTTCGTTCAGTTCTGATAATGCTCTGATAATCTTAAGTTTTCTTAAGTAATCTTAAGACTCTTAAGGGCCAACTATAGAAGCCTCGTGAAAAGTTAAGTTTATGTCATAACCAAACGAAACCAGAAGCATTTGTTGAGGCAGAATAAAGAGGTAACAGAGGTAACTGCTGAATCTGTGCTTTTCCTGTACGTTTCCGTGGAGACTAAATCAAGTTAACGAGCATGGCAGCTCACTAAACAGTGGCCTGTAACGATACCAACAAGTATACTGCAGTGCACTCTGGGTAACGAGATTAAGTACTTGCTTTTTTTTGGTGTCATAGTCAGTTCGGAAGGTTTTTATGTTTATGCCAATTTATGTGACTCAGTATCAATTTCGTGGAAAAATCAGCCAAATAGGAATCATAGCAGCAAAGGGCCAACTATAATAGCCGTTCGAAAACTTAAGCTTATGTCAAAAGCAAAAGAAAAGTAACCAGAAGCATCGTCAAATTTGAAAATGCCTGCTGACATCTGCAAACGTAGTGAACAGCTTTTCACTTCGCTCCCGCGTATGTAAGCATAAGTGAACGAAACTGACAGAAACTGAGCGAAACGGTTACTCTGGTCCCAGTGTACTATTTTTGTGTATTCGCTCGGTTGCTTCGTTTCTCTTAAATCTCTGTACGACCATCATAGGGCTCTTTATGATTCATGCTCGTTACATCGTGCTCGTACATCATGCTTAAATAATCTTAAAACCATATTGAATGCAGACATACTCAGATCAACGAAACACAGTTCACTTGTTGAAGGCATTCGCAGACGCAAATCAAACAATTTAACAAGATAAACCCAACTGAAGTAAAAAAAAAAAAAGAAACAAATATGTTGCTGCAACTGAAATAAAGTAAAATAAATCAATAAATCAAAACAAAAGTAATTTCCTGGACTTCGCTCGCAAGAACGATTCTTTATTAAATCAAATTAATCTTCATTGTATTCATTTCAAGACAAGTCATTAGCTTCTTATTTACTGCTCGGTATTTTAATATTAAATAGATTTATAAAATGCCTAGGTTGCCATCATCATCAACATTATCCTTCACCCTCCTGACTCCTCTTTCTCTTCTTTCTTCCATCAAAATCATAAGAAAACAAAAAGAAAAATCCTTATAGAAAAAAAAATCACTTTGCATTTGCTGTCAATTGGTAACTAAGTTCCTATTGTTAAGATTTCCTATTAAACGCTACATGCTTAAGGTTTAACCAAAAAGAAAAAAGAAATTATAATAAATTCAATAAATTATCTTACACATAAACAACTACTTTATACACAAGTATTCAGTTAGATATAAATATAGATACGCATACAATTAGAGAGTGAAAGAAAGTCCAAAGAAGTCTTCATATAAAAATAAAAAATACAGAAATTTAGTCACTTCATTGCAAGATAACAGCAGGACACAACTACATTTCGTAACCACCAAATGATTCATACTCCATTGTTCTCATCTTAACTCGTTTAATGACTAAATACCTTTCATTCCGTATACAGTAAATAAATAGAAAATATAAATAAGTAGTTTAGATTTTTTTGTGTTTACATTGATTTTGTTTTTTTGTTTTTTATATAACTTCAAAGAAGGCGCTTAAAACTTTTTGATACAACTGTATGTTTGCTGTAGCAAACCAAAACATTCTTTTGGTTTTATAGAGCATAAATGGACATGGTTTGTTGTTCTTTATTGACCGGAAAGTTCTGAAAGTGGTTGTCGTAATTTTGATCAGAAATCATGAGAAATGCGACTAAATTGAAAGAGAGACAACACTCGAGGAGAGAAGTTATGCAATGTGATTAACAAAGTTCTTGAAAAGTCTTTGAAGAAGACGTTAAAAGACTCTTTTCTTTCTTCCTCATGCCGAAAAAATTAGATTTATTTTGTGTAAATAGGCTGAGATTTTGGAAATTTCCCCCGCAATGCTTGTTGTCATGTCTCGTGATCGAAATTAAGTGCTCTAATAAATGCGGAATATCAAATTAACACTTGGCAGAGTTCAGACGATGTTTGCCATTTAAATGACCATGATCAAGGCGGAGTTTGATGTTTGTCAAACTAAACAGTCCCATTGTTTCAGAGTTAGCTATCACAAGTAGGGTAATGTGTGAAGAAAAATACTGGACTTTTAGGACTGTTCGTTTATAAAAAGGAGCTTGAGGTTGAGTTTCTTATGAAAACTATGAAGCATCGTTTAGAGCACTTCTTTCAAAGTGAGCTTAAGTCACTTCAGGAGGTAGAGTTCCCAATAAAACTGCCAAAATCTCATTTGAAGAACTCCTTGCAAAGTGAGGTTAAAATTGAATTCTGTTTGAAACTCATCATTTAGAGCACTTCTTGCAAAGTGAGGTTAAGACACGCCATGACGTCGAGTTCCTAATGAAACTCCAGAACCATCACTTAGAGCACTTCTCACAAAGTGAGGTTAAGTCACTCCAGGAGGTTGAGTTCCCAAAGAAACTGCTGAAGAATCATTTATAGCACCTCCTGCAATGTGAGGTTAAGGATGAGTTCGTAATGAAACTCACGAAGCATCATCAAAGTGAGTGAAATACCCTCCATGAGATTGAGTTTCTATTCAAACTCCTAAAACGTCATTTAGGGCAGTTTTGCAAAAGTGAGGTTCAGGCTAAGTTTCTAATGAAACTTCTGAAGCCACGTTTAGACCACTTCTTGCAAAGCAATCTGAAGTCACTTTATGAAGTCGAGTTCCTTATAAAACTCCTGAAACATAATTTAGAGAGCTTGTTGCAAATGAAGCTTCATTTAGAACACTTCTCGCAAAGTGAGTTTATGGTTGAATTCCTAATCAAACTCGTGGAGCACCATTTAGAGAACTTCTTGTAAAGTGAGCTTAACGTTGAGTTGCTAATGAAACTCTTAAAGCATCATTTAGAGCACTTCTGGTAAAGTGAGGTTAAGGTAGAGTTTCTAATGAAAATCCTAAAGCCAAGTTTAGAGTACCTCTGGCAAAGTGAAATTAATTTACTCCACGAGACTCAGTTTCTTCTGAAGCGTCATTCAGAGCACTTCCTGCAAAGTGAGGTTAATTTACTCCACGAGACTCAGTTTCTTCTGAAGCGTCATTCAGAGCACTTCGTGCAAAGTGAGGTTAAGGTTGAGCTCCTAAAGGAACTCCTGAAGCATAATTTAGAGCATTTCTGAAAAAGTGAGGTTAAAATAGAGTTTCTAATTAAACTTTTAAGGCCAGGTTTAGAGTAGCCCTTGCAAAGTGAGGCAAATTTACCCCACGAGACTCAGTTTCTTCTGCAGCGTCATTTAGAGCACTTCTTGCAAAGTATGGTCAACGTTTAGTTTATAATGAAACTTTTGAAGCATCATTTAGTGCAAAGTGAGGTTAAAGAACCTGAAGGAACTCCTGAAGCATCATTTAGAGCACTTTTTGCAAAGTGACTCACTCCATTTCTTGCAATTATCCATAATATCCATCCGAACTTTCCGGTCCTTAGTCGCTTAAAAATATAACCCAGCCTCAGACTAAAAGGTAACAAGTTGTATTTCAATCAAGCATCATACTCTCGCATCTATGCTCGAGCAACACGTTATCAAATGCTCCATTTTCAATTTATTTTCAACAACATTTTGGTTTTTATTTTGCTTTATCTTAAAAAAAAAGAAAAAAGAAATCAAAAGATTTGTTCTTTCCCTTCTCTTTCTTTTCGTTACATCTGTTTCATCATCATCGTTTTTTTTTTTTGTTATTTTTTGCATGTGTTTTCTTTTTTATAAAATAAAATTGCTACTATATTAATAAAAATAAATAATCATAGTATCACTTAGGGTTTTTTCTCCTTTTGTTTTGTTTTTTTTAAAGCTAGAGAGCATTCCTGTCTGATGATTAAATCACGTCATGTTAACACCCAATGCTCGACTTGAGTACTCATAGACGACATAACTAATTGATACTGCTGGCAGCACTTTTATGAAATTTGGCGTTATACCCCTGTATAGGCCGAAGATACCCTCGGTTCGTAGAATCCGTTTGAAGACATCCAACATATTATCATCTGTAGCGGTTTTAAGTGTTGCCGTTGCTGCTGTATGACCAACTGCAATTGTTTGTGATTTGCTAACGACTGAAAGAAGGAGAAGAAAAGAAACGAATTAGAACATAAATTCGAGAGGAGAATAGTCGGATGATTGTGAATGTCTGGAGTCTAAGAGTCTTAGCTCATCGTTTAGGACACTTAACACGTCTGTGTTTACAGAAATAAATTCCGTAAATTTGTCAAATCAAACAGGCCAGACATTCGCGTTCATCTTGCATAAGTTCTCTTTAAAAATTTGTCTTGTCTAGTTACCTTGTGCTTGTAGTCGCGTTCTAACTAATGCTAATGGATAGGAACACACTTGACCCAGGGTACTTGATGCACTGCCACACGCCAAGAGTACCAAGAAATTTGGCTGTGAATCTTCTGCATTATGTGTGCTAAGATATTTCTTCTTCAGTGTTTCGTAAACGGCTAAATCGATTCCTGCGTACGGTATAATGCCCAGCATATTTGGAATGTAGCCACGATAGAAACTGCGTATGCCTTCTCGATAATAGATCTTCTTAGCCGCATCGGCTATGCCAGAATATTGACCAGTTTTTCGTAGTGCCAAACGTGTTTTTAATACTTCCATTGGATAGATAACAGTTTGACTAATACCGCCTGCGCATGCTCCGGCCAGAAACCGTTCACTGATGGTCATCTGACGTTTCTCATCGCCACGTATTAGGCGTTTGATTTTCTCATATGCGGCAAATTTAAGTGCCGATTCTGGAGCGATTTTAAGAACATTGATGCCATTGCCTCGCCACATGCTTCGCGGACCACCCTCATGGAGCATGTACCTTAAGCTATCTGAGATTTTTGCTTTATGTGTTTGAACCTGTGAACAGAAAGAAAAAAATTAAGAAAATTAGAAATGCTTTGGAAACTTTCATGTGCTCTTGTTAGCGTGCATAAATTAAATCAGTCTCTGAAGTGGTGTGCGCTGAGAAAGCGCTAATGAATCTCATGCGGAACAACTTGTGGCTTCAATTAACACACGAAAGCACGAACGAAATCAGAAGGTTAAGATGAAAATAATTGCCTCTCAAATGGAGCTTGCTGCATGGTTTTATGTGTGCTGATCGGTATCGTAATTTTTGGATAATTATCAAGCGTGCCGCAATTACCGTTGAGTAAAGCAAACTTCGCTCTCAAACATCTCAATCGAGTGGATGGTTCTTTAAATAGAAAGCATCTCACTGCATCTCGGACACGAAAGAGAAACCATACAATACATGCACCCGTTGCACAGTTGTCATCGTCATATGCGCTTTTCTCTTTGAACACACTCGAAAATAGACTGAACACTGCCAACAGGTGAAACGGTACGATTCGAGATGAATCTTTTTGCAATTATCTTTCATCTCATGGATAAACTAAAGATGCTTACCTGCAAAAACACTTTAATCCTGTCTAATGGAGCTGTACATGTGCGCGATACAGCTCCGGCTATGCCACCAGCTGCTAGATGTCGCCACCACATCCCGCTTTGCATTTCACTTTGTGTAAAATCATCAGGTACATTCATATCTTCGCCAATATCGAGGTACTGCAAGAGAGAGAGAGAGAATACAAAAATTAATAAAATCATCAAGTATCATCAAGGTTTTTGTGAAAGCCATCTATTTGCAGAAAAACAAAACAGATTTACATGAACTTCAGCATCTTCAATTATTGGCACAGGCAGCATCATTTTTGCTGTGATTTCGATTTGTCGGATTTACACAACAGTTATCGACCAAAAGTGAGGTGAAAATAAAGGTAATTTCGCAAAATCCTTTGCGGACACCCTGCTGAATGCGAAAAAAATGGCAGAGAACTTGCTTACAAACTGGCAAGGAAGCAACTGTATAGTTTCCCCTGTTTTTTTGCTCAACATGTGTGGCGACAGAGAACTGCACTGCATTCAGCAAAAGTTCAAGTGAATTTTTGCTTAATTTTTACTGGGCCAGTAGTGGTGTCTGTCCATGTGTCCAAGAGCAGTCAGAGAAAGAATGAAAAAACCTCTCGAGGCGTGCGCTCTCCGACATGAGGAAGTGCAAAATGTGCATTGCCCACAACTGGTCGTATGCAATTTGGCGTTGATTGAATAAATGCAAAGAGGAGCACTCCGCAAAAAGAGAGAAAGAAGAGAAATAAATAAATTGTATAATAAATGCGCCTCCACTTGGTTCACCTTCACCACCCGACTAGACTGCAATGCATTGGGTAACAGAGAAGCATGCATGATATAATTTTTTGTATGTTTTTTTTTTTTTGTGCAGCAACAGTGTTATGGAAAGACTCTGTGAATCGGAGGCAGGCTCATGCAGTGGGCTAAACTGAAAATTAATGCATTCAAAGTGATGGTTGGCAGAGGTGCATATGTAACAAAAAGAGTGCAGATGGGGATGGGCAATCGGAAGGAGAGTTTTTCCTGCTTCAAGTTAAGAATCAGCATCAAAGTAAACACCTTCATATTCTTGTGCTTCCGTGCAAATTTCCTCAGTCTGTTGTAGCCAATCAAGGACTCCCTTGACCAAAGTTAAGAAATTTGTCTATCATCCCAACAAAAGATGTGATGTGTACCCTGCTCAGAGCTGTACCAGGATGTGGATGTAGTCCGGAAGGCAAGAATCCGTTGACTGCTCTAGCTCGGTAGGACATCGAGCGCATGGACAACAACGCTCCGAGCGAGAAGGAGACGAAGAACATCCAGAACAAAGACCAAGTTATCGCAGACGTGAGACAGCTTGGTATTGATGACCAATGGACCGTCAACGATGGAAGGCAGCGACATCTCAGGCTCGGACCCTCCATGGGTCGTAGGCCTGTTACGTAAGTACCCTGCTCATTTTCCTTTTCTTCCATTTCTGTTTTCACAGTCGATATCAATTTGTAAACAATCAGTCACATGAAATGTAAAAATCCCAAACTTGTCCTATCGTGCAGATCTACTACATGCGGATTGCATCAAAATTAGAAATATACGGACAACTTGCATCGATGCGTGGTCGTGCAGTAAACACATGAGTCCACTTCAGTGCTGCCAGTTTTTTCAACTGGAATTTACCACTCTAAAGTAGAAAAATTACCACATCGTTCAAAATTGACCATTTTAAAAAAATATAAAAACTGTTATGGGCTACAGTTACCTTTTGCCAAAGGTTTCAAACAACGATTGCATTAAGGGTATTCCATTCATTTCCTTTACTTTCTTCTGAGTTCATTGACATTACATTCTACCGATCCTAACAATCTGTCATGAAAAACTCTTCTCGAGAATTGTTAGAGAACACAACTAAATGAAAGGATATTTTTTTGGAAGGAATTTACCCATTTTTGTATGAAAATACCAAATGCCTGGAGTGAGAAGTTAAACTTTCCCACGAAAAGGTAAATTTGTCACGACCTGGCAGCACTGGTCCACTTACATATGAACCCATGCTCTTTAGTTTTACAACACAAATTTTGATGCACGTCGGTCTCAAGCATAACATCCCTGTTCAAAATGTTTCTAGCAAACAACCAATTCACTTTCCCTTTTGCTTTTCATCCTCGGCTGTGTTGGTTGGGTAAAAATAAAAAAATGTGACTGATCCTTGTAAAGAATATATTCAAATCTTTAACATCCCTTAACTTGCTGACATTTCAATTGTATTTTAATAAAGAAAAAAATAAAGGCACACGACAGTCCGAAATCTATGCGTTGAAGGTATTAATTTAAGCAACATGAAGTTTGTCCAGATAGCAGTGATAGCTTTTCCAATTGTTATGTTTCAGCAGCTGTCAGAGTTACCAATGACATCCAGCTGTCAAAGTATTCAGAAAGGTTTGTCATTTCATCATGCATCGTTTCAGGATTGCCGAACGTGCAGGAAAAATAGTATCGAAATTCTGTGTGCGCCGAGGGTATGTGCGTCGACTCCGTCGCTCGAGGTCTAAGGTTCGAATCTCAAAAAACACCTAAAATTTTTTTCACGGCTCCACCTCATTCGATTCACTGATAATGCTCAAAGAGTATAACTGTATAGAAATAGCTTCTCAATCTCGCCGTTCGAGATTGACTTTTGTACTTCTTACAAAAGTTTTTGCAAAAATAAGAACATATCGAACATAAATACCCACAACGGCGGCACTCGTCGCGTCAACAGGTGCGCTGTCCAACCTTCTCTTCACGATGGTCTCCATCCTCAAGCCACAAAATATCTAATTACACACAATTTTTTCCCTCCAACTTTGATAAACACATAGACTGACAGATGACAAGTATATACAGTCAAAGTTCGATTTAAAAATCATTGCTCACTTGATTTGAGTCGAAGTCAGTACATGAAATGTCATAATCTTTAAGGAATGGTATGCGGTTGCTGTACAGCGGCTGCTTAGTCCTATTGCGGTAAATATGGATAAACAAAGTGGGGCGCATGCGGTATTGCGACTATACAATTTTATAGCAGACGCTTTGTACCGCGTCCCGCTCCATTGTTTGAGCTCCTTTAATCTAAAATCAACTCTAGATTCTGTTAAATTATTTGGTTGGGTCTGTTCAGTGATACAAGGATAAGCAAACCTCGTTCAAAGCGAACACACCTAAAAATGTTCAAAAACTTTCTAAAGCAATAAATGGAACACAAAACTAGACGCCTCTTCTGAACATACTCAAACGACTTTCGATGAAAAATTCCATTCACGACAATGCAAAGAATGCGCAGAAAACACACATTCAAACATCAAAGCAAATGCGACTGCTGAAAAATGTTCAAAAAAAAACTGCTCGATTTCCTGTTTTAAATTCATCACTCAATGTATGCCTATTTAATACTGAGCACGTGTGGCTTAGTATGACCACATCCACACTTCGTGCAACGTAATTACACTTGAATACATCGCGTATCTATGATAATTACATTTAAATGAACCACGACATCGACTAGACGGTGCTTACATTTCATTTTTTTATTTCTTTTGAAAGGCAAAGCAAAAATGTCACGGGTGGGTATTTTTTTCTACGGATTACCCGTAGAGGAAATTGGACTTTCTACCCGTAGCCTACGCAAAGTTGTAAAACGTCATAAGGAAATCTTTCAAATTTCGTCTAAAAATAGAAAGTAAAAAATCAAAATCATGTGAACGGAGCTGCCTTTTTTTTCTTATTTTGAATGAAGTCTCATATCGTCATTTGATTGTAAACAGAAAACAATTTTTTATCTAAATTTAAACGCCGGACCATTTAAATCCACTGGAAAGCGTTTATGCGAAAATATAAATAGATACTCTTGAGAGACTTTCAATGGAAAACCTTCAAAATGACCTGATGTCGTCACTTGAAGTGGACGGTGTGTTTAACGGGGAAGTCTCTTTATTTAACGGTGTAGAGTAGACACGTGTGGGGTGAACCTTGAGAGAGGCTTTTATTCTTGCGGGGTTGAGGCTACACATGTGTTTTTGAGTGTGGCCAAGTATCGAATTGTCCACTGTGTCGTAGTGAGTGGTAAGTGCGCGAGCGTCCGTTGATCGAATACTGATCAACACATAAACTTTCATTTTTACGGCACCACCGCTCTTGAGTTACTGACAAATGCTCAGAGACTACAACTGTCTATTCTAATTTGTGTGGAACCAACTCTTTCGATGCTCAGAGAGTACAACTGTCAGCTTTCATTTTTACCGCACCACCTCTCTCGAATTACTGACAAATGGTTACAGTGTATATTGGCCAACGTTCAGCTTTAGGGCACCACCGCTCTCGCGTCACTGACAATGTTCAGAAACAGTCGTTAAAAGCTTCTCAAACTTCCGTTCAGTGTCGGCAAACTGTTGGTCACCTCTACTCGTTAGAGAACAACAGCTCCGACAACACACGTCGTTGTAGACCAAGTTCACCTCAGACTACAGCGAGCGCCACGAAGAAAAGAAAGAATGAAAAATCGAATATTACAGGGTTTTGGCATATACAGATCTTAACTTCGACTCTGAGTCTGTTGGACGATGCAACAAAAGACGCCCACGATTAGCATGGCGCACACAAGTAGAGAGCCACCTCAACCAACTTGGTGAGCGCAGAGGGAGACAACTAGCCAAAGATTGTGTTAACTGGAGAGGTTTGTTGGCTAAGACTCAGGTTTACTTCGGACTGTAGTGACATTTATTTATATACTGTATAAAAAATTGTTGCAAGTGCGTTGTGACTTTATAACTCACGAACGGTCAAACCGAATTCGATAAAATTTTTAGGGTTTGTTCGTGTGGTCGTGTAGATGGTTTATCTAGTAGATGGTTTATCTAGTTTGAGCAAAATTGGTTAACGCGTTATCGACAGAAATTCGCATTTTTCTGCAAACATCTGACGGAGAATCATGAAATTTTGCACACATGTAAAGAACACCTGGCAAAACTAGATCCCCTGCAAAAGGACAAGGGGACACGCCCACCAGAGAGGGTGTAGCGAAACACGATAGATACTCTAGTAAGACGAATAAAAAGACTCTGGAATTCAGTAAACGACTTTTCTATGAACAAGTTTGAGGTTAGGTTAGGTTAGGGGCTGCTAGTGAATTCACCAGCACACTTAGACCATGTTGGTCCATTCTGATATCCATAGTCAGACTTCTACCACTGATCGACCGCTCCAGTGATAATGCCCTTAACATGATCTCAGCGGCAAATGGTGACTGGACCAGATTTGAAAAACCGAATAAAACCCTTCTAACTTAGGACAGGCACTTAATCAACTGCGCCATCCAGTCGTTAATAATTTTAAGAAAAATTTGAACAAATTTAATGTAGGTCCGTTGACTCGTACGCTCGAGGTCTAAGGTTCAAATCTCAAAAATAACACCTTTGATATTTTCACGGCTCCACCTCTGTCGAGTCACTGACAATATTCAGAGAGTATGACTGTCTAGAAATAGCTTCTCAAAATCGCCGTTCGAAGTGGGCATTAAACCGTACGTCCCCTCTACTCGTGAGAGAACAATAGCACGCACAACACGAGTGGTTGCTAAGAAGCTAGGCCCAGGTCCACCTCCGACTGTAGCGCCGCCATTATTATTATCATAAACGCCTCAAGGTATGCATGCAAATCCCTCATAAAAACTGCTGACGCACGAGATCTTATTAAAAAATAAAGATCAGTTTTCACAGTGACTGTATTGAAGCGTCACCCATTTCCATCTCATCTCACAGTCAACAAAGAGATTCGTACAACGATGAGCATCAGCGCTGCCTCTAAAATCTCTTGTCATTCTCACACCAATTTTTTCGCAAACGAAGTTCATTCTAATGATAGATCAATAATTGACGTCAATTTACTTTACCCCAAGACATTATCCATCACAAAATAAAGATATAATATCTTATCACAAGTCTAAAATCTGCTTCACGACCCCATTCACGTGAAATTGATAATGAACCGAATAAAGACACAGAGAGAGAGAGAAACTAACGCCTCGAGCAGCAAACAATCTGCTTTGTCATACTGTGACGTGAAGTGCAAGCCACCAGCCGTCGACATGTGTAAATAATACGTAAGTACTCCAAATGAACCCTGGACATTGTTTTATTGTGCATTTAATAGAACGACTGTCATCCCCGAGTGAGATAGTGTAATATAGTTTTATAATTGATCATAACAAAACAGAATAAATTATACAATTCAAATGCGAGAGGCGACGAGTGAATGATGTAAGTTGGGCAAGGAATTGCGAAAGTTTTTTGCGTTCTTTTGGTATTCAAATTTGCGTCAATGGTTTGGGTTCCAGTTTTTGTTTGTTCAAAGATGTCATGATCTTTTTTTTTAGGTTAGGATGTTTTAGTAGAAACTTTTGACATTTAACTCAACTCTGACTTGACTCTCTTCTATTGACGTAAATCAGAGGCTTTTTTTTTTAGGGATGACAAAATTAATGGTTTTTTTTCCTTAACAAGTTTTTTGTTAATTTTTTTTTATGATTGATTTTTTTTATGATTTGACTTGACTTAACTCAAGTTGACATTTGATGGATTGTTAAAGTTTAAGGTCTCTGAACTTAAAGGGAACTCGAGGATGTAATTTGACATTACATTTGTCAAAGGGGAACTGTTTGATTTAAAGTTATTTTGGGAGGCCATTTGTTTACGTAGGATCAGCATAAAAAATTACGAGTATGTTCGGAAGTTACATCTTCAATCTAAATCTTCTTGTTTTAGTTTCAAAGAGTTAAAAAGTTACTTAAAGAAAACATGTTAAAACAGAAGGCAAAATTAAGTTGACTGCTTTTGTTAGTTTTGGCCTTTGTCAGATCAAAGGTTAGATTAGGTTAGGTTTTGGAAAGGGAGTGTGATGGTTAAACATCACTTCCACTCGGAGGCCATAGGGCCTATTGTGAATCTCTTCATTTGTGGAGTACACAATCTGTTAATCTATCCTGTCACGTGGTGGCTGAAACCACTCCATGCTCCTTATGAATTTTAAAAGATCCGATATGAATGCATTCGCTAAGTTCGCAGTCTCTGTGAAGAATCTTTGGCACAGCGAAACTAGGCGCCGATTCTAGAGAGTTGGGTAGTGGCAAAGCAGTTGTTGGATCGTCTCGGTCTCTTCCTAATCGTCGCAGCTCCGGCAAAAATCGCTGGATTCCGCGTTCAGAAAATGCTCTGAGCATTGTTCCTTTGATCGTACAATGGACCAGTTTTTGAGCCTGAGTGCTCCAGTGTAGTGTTTCAAAAACCTCCGACAAAAAAAAGTCCTGTGTTCACAACGACGAACACATGGAACAGGTTTCGGTCCAACGCCAGAAGCTTCTTTGTTTCGCCGTTGTTAAGCTATGGCCACTGGTCCACCTCGGACTGTAGCGCCCTCTTTTTGTATTGAATCGCTTATGATCCGGCACAAAGCACTGATCGCTGGTCGCAGTGACGTGTCCGCTTCGCTGATGTCCATTTCAGACCTTTGTCTAGCCAATTCGTCCGCTCTCTCGTTCCCTGACACCCACAATAAAAAGGAGGCTTATTAACCACGAACTTTCTGGTAGAATACCATGGCGAATTCAATGTCAGAGCAGGAGCAGAGAATGGAAGGCTGTTTGTGCGAATTACGCGGGAAAAAAGAGTCCAGTTTGGGTTCTAAAATTTATTCGAACTTGCACAAGTTTTAATAACCCACTCATCAATTTGCACGGTGCCGTGCATAACGCCAAGCGATATAAGGCCACTTTCACAAAGCGACAAAGGCCAAATGCAAGAATTTGTCGCTTGGCTTTATGTCCGGGCACCTTTTTTTGCACACCACTGTACACATATTCACCCGTGATCAATTTGTAAAAGTACAAAATATTCCACACCATTCAACCACTTTGGCGAGTCGTCAACAACATAAACAAACAGAGACAAGCCTCCCCGGATATTTATTTTATATCAGTTGATTTACCCCGAAGAGGACGGTGAAGTACACCAATCCATCAGTGGAATTATTTAATTCCCTAACAGGTCGCATGACCTAGAAGACTCATGAGAGACCATAACGCGTGCACAGCCAGACGGTGAGTTCAAGGTGATTTCAATAGCCTACAGTTGGTGCAAAGAAATCTTGTCGTTTTTTCTGTTTTCATAAATTGATATAATTGAATACACAGAAGAGCAACACGGGCACACATAAGCATGCATACAACTGTATCTTTCTATTAATCAATCACACGTCTGGGTTGTCACGCGTGTGTCATAAAGACAAAATGAATTCAATTTCACACGATGGTTCACTTGCGTATTCGATGAGGTGAAACGCAATCCAAGTCATTCTCTCCAACAAATCTGATTAATCTCCAATCATTGAAAATTCGCATTTTTTACCGATCTCATCGGAATTCGAATGACTTAAAATTCCAAGGTGCACTCCGTTGCGCAACCAAAAAAACCCCCAAACACACAGAGAGAGAGAGAGAGGAGGAATTAACCAAGAGACTTGTATGGAACCAGGCCTAAAAAGCACGGCCTTAAACCACCAATGATTTCCAAGCCGCGGTCTCGTGTAACACGTTTTGTAGCCATTTTTTTTCGTTTCGTTTGTGAAATCTTCGTTCGAGAAATTCGTTGGCAGAGGTCAGCCAAAATTGACTCTCTTTATCCGATCGAAGAGAAGGAAATACAAAGAGAGCGGTTTCTTTTGGCCATATGCTGTCGGAATGTGATTGCAAACGAATTTTTATGGTAAAAAAATAGAAACCTGCTCTGCAGCAATACATTCCGATTGCATAAGTGGCGAGGTATCTAGTTGCAAACGTTTCTCAAAAGCCAACAGACGAATTGGAATTTTGTGACCCACTTGAGTGACTCAAATCAGTCGGAAGTTGACGCCTTGTAAAATGAGTTGGCGGGAAGCCATATACATACGCACAGCGGATGGAAATTGATTAGATAAAACGATTTTCATGAAAGAAAGATGAATCATTGCAAAAAATATAGCGGTTGAACTATGTGATGATGGGAGGAGGAATTAGATTTGATGAATTGTAGGACTAGATGTGGTTCTGATGGCAGTGGGAAAATGAAACGGAGGAGATTCACGTCTAAGGTTGTGCACCCAAGTGAAGAGGGACCTCAACCATCATGTCGTGCGTAATTGGTGACAGCTAGCAGAAGTTCGTAGCTGGAGAGTTGTGTTGGTTGAGATCCGGGTCCACCCCGGACTGTGGTGCCATAAGAAGAAAAAGAAGTGGTTCTAATGTAAAATCTAGTACAATAACCAGATGCAAAGCAGTGGTTGGACACATTAAAGTCGTCTTCCATTCTAACAAAAAACTTTTGACCTGAAAAGATCAATCGCAGGGAACGAGAGAGGGGACGAATTGGTTAGACAAGCGTCTGAAATGGACATCAGCGAAGGGGACACGTCACTGCGACCACCGATCACTGCTTTGTACCCGATCATAAGCGATGATGATCCAGTCAAAATAGTAGAATTTAATGACAATTTAAGAGAACGCACCCATTTTGTTGCCGACTTAAACATCGCATAATGACTTTATAACGGGAGCAAATAAATGACAGATTCGGGATGGTGCATTTCTCAAATTTGTCTGCAGCATTTCTTTGCGAGTTTTTAGAAAAAAAAAGTGGTTAAAAAATAAAGGTTTGGCACCTATTATTTTGTACACCACTGCCTGGAAATGACTTGCTCGATTAGCAATTTTTTTAGAATCAAATGCAATCAATCAATCTGTCAAGCAGTGGTTGTGGAAAAAAATGGAGATTCTCGGTTCAGTGAAATATGAGAACATTTATGTTGTTATTTAAGACGATAAGTGATTCACTTTCCAAGAAGAAAACCCCATATTCAACGAGTGATTCACTATTTTTTACATTTCCTTATCTGGAGCGTACTCAGTCAAGCTACTCTAAATATTTATTTAGTTTGAGTCATTTTTTGGATGAAATTTACATTTTATTTTATTTTATGTGAATCGTTAAAGCTACAGTCGACTTCAACTGCTTCATCAAGGGTCAAATACGTTTGCTATCGCTGCTCATGGTCGGTAAGGTCGATGAATCTCGATCTAAAGCGATCGCAGATTGAGAAAACTGGGTTAAGGCTTCATAATTAAGTGGCAGACTGTGCAAATTAATTGTCTATCTACCAAGGATTTGATGTACACGGTCAAAATCGGCTATAACGACCATCAAGGGACTAATGTATTTGGTCGTTGTAAGCGATATGTCGTTGTAAAAGATTTATTATGCTGTTGGATTAGGTTAAGTTAGGTTTGGAAGGGTAGTGTGATGGTTAAACATCACTTCCACTCGAAGGCCATAGGGCCCATTGTGAATCTCTTCATTTGTGGAGTACACAATCTGTTACCCTATCCAGTCACGTGGCGACTGAAACCACCCCGTGCTCTTTATGAATTTTAGAAGATCCGATATAAATGCATTCGCTAAGTCCGCAGTCTCTGTGAAGAATCTTTGGCCCAGCGAAGCTAGGCGCCGTTTCTGAAGAGGTGGGCAGTGGCAAAGCAGATGTTGAATCGTTTAGGTCTCTGCCTCATCTCCGAAGTTCCGGCAGAGATCGCTGAATTCCGTATTCCATTTCTGGAGCATTGTTCCGATGGGGCAGTGATCCTGTGATCGTAGAATGCACCAGTTTTTGAGTCTGAGTGCTCCAGTGCAGGGTTTCAAAAACCTCCGACAAAAAAAATCCTGTGTTCACACCGACGAGCACACGAAACAAGTTTCGGTCCAACGCCAGAAGCTTCTTTGTTTTGCCGTAGTTGAGCACTGGCCACGTTGATCTTGTCGTGTGACAGTCATTTTTTGCAAGCCAAGACGAGTTTGCCTCTTTTTGTGTTGTATCGCTAATGATCCGATACAAAGCACTGATCGGTGGTCGCAGTGACGTGTCCCCTTCGCTGATGTCCATTTCAGACCCTTGTCTGGCTAATTCGTCCGCATGCTGTTGGATTACATCAGGCTCAGGCGGGACCTAAGAATTTTGTCGTTATAAGCGATTTTGATTGTATCTTGAAGATTTATGAGAAGTCAATTTTATTGACACATTCTTTTTTTTCGGAGGTTTTTTGAAACGCTACACTGGAGCACTCAGACTAAAAACGGGTCCGTTGTACTGCCAGGTAGCAACCTACTCCAGTGCTGTTGGATATTGCCCATGTCTCTGCGCCGTAAAGCAGGACTGGGTTGATCAACCTGGGACACCTTTAACTTGGGGCAGGCACTTAAGCAACTGCGCCACCCAGTCGACACATTCTTGGTTTTAAATAATAAGCCGGCGCTACAGTCCGAGGAGGACTTGGACCTAGATTCTCAGCAATAAATGCAAAACCAAAATGAAGCAAGCAACAAAATCTGTTTGACTATAACGGTCATAACTGATTAACAAAGCAAATTTGAGCGCAAACAAAAACTGTACGGAAGTTTGACTATAACGGTCATAACTATAACTTAACTCTCTGAGCGTCAAACAAAAACTCGACGGAAGTTTGACTATAACGGTCATAAATCAATAAACAAAGCAAAAACCTTAACTCTCCAAAGCGCAAAAGAAAACTCTACAGAAGTTTGACTATAACGGTCATAATTAAAAAAACAAAGCAAAAATCTCATCTCTCCAAAGGCGCAAACGAAAACTCTACACAAGTCTTGTGACATGTGACAAAAAGAACAGGAAAAAAGTTGCCCCTTTGTTGGAGCAAAACGAAA
Organism: Myathropa florea; assembly: GCA_930367185.1. NCBI lineage: Eukaryota > Metazoa > Arthropoda > Insecta > Diptera > Syrphidae > Myathropa > Myathropa florea. The sequence continues at coordinate 85,702,137 of OV884004.1, forward strand.
CGAACAAGCCAAAAGAAAAATTATTCACGTGAAATAATTGCGTCCAAAAATAATCTCCATGCAATGCTCAGACCGCAAAATTCAAAAGTATCAACGGCCGCCTTTCATTCATTGCGAATTAACCCTGAAATACATTCGCGCCGAATATCTCCCTCGGTGATTAACCGAAATTTAGTCTGCCCCTCCACAAGGAGAGACAAAAATCATGCCCACACGCCTACCTCTCATCATTTAGCTGCCGCCATATGATCGGTGCGAGTCCAAAGTCAAGTAAAAAAAATCGGCGCAAACCGGAATCTATCGTAGCGCTGCGAGACTGTTAAAAAGGTGCTGCTCATTTGGAAAGAAGCAAAAAAACCCAAGCGTAATGTCGTCACGATAAGAGGCAAACGCGTATCAAAAGCAACCACTCACAAGCAACGCTCGCTTGTTGCTATGCGCTGTGGGGCAATTAAAACGAAAAATGGAAACAAAAATCCAACAGCTTTTCAACACGAGTGACGAGAAGAATAAATTTTACAAAACCACAATCGAACACATGGTCTTTCAAAAGAAACTGTAGTTCTCTCTTAACTCCAACCGAAGAGAGCGCGCAGTGAAGAGAGAATCGAAATGATCAGGAACTATGGAAGCAAATTCGCATTGCAGAACGATGACTAATTAAAGTTCTTCTTCTGCATGATATAATACAAGAAATAATGAATAAAAAAGTTTAAATATTTACCCTTGTCATCATATCGCGGAATATAACGACGAAGTCCTCGAGCATATCCCCGGCCAGAGCCATTTGGTTGATGTTGTGGTAGTCAACTTGCATGTTGATGGTTGTATTTTTAAACATTTTTGAAAAATTACTTTCGATTAACTTCCACAGAAAATATTTAAAATAAACTTAAGGAAAATGTTAAAATCACAGTTTGTTCAGACTTTTTTTTCTTTTCACCTTCTTCTTTGCTTCGTCTTTAAACTTTTTAAACTTTCACTTTAAGTCCTATTCACCTGAGCCCGCCACATTGCAGACCGGAAATTCTTTCTTGTTCACAATTCTTTTTACCCCTCTCTTCTTTTTAGAATAAATTTCCTTTTTAAAATTTGCAGCTTCTTTTTTTTTGCAAAAAAATAAAAACTCTACACTTTTTCACGGAAGATTTTCTTTACGAACACGCCCCCCTTTAAATAACTTGTCAAAAGTAGAAAACGTTGTTGTTGGTGGAGGTGAGAGATTTTCTTTCCGGAAGGATAACAGTCCCTGAATGGTAATGAAAACTTTTTGTAACTGTATCCGTATCCGTGTATCTGTAGAGTGTTTCCGCCGCTTTCCAATCGTCTACTACTCGAGACAGCAGTTGTGTTGAGACTGAATTCAAATCAGCCAAGTGAACGTCACTTAAAAGACTCGGTTCGTGAATGGTTCGTGGAGAGCTAGATTGACGCGATGATGACCGCACTGTTTTCGCGTGCGCGCAACTGAGACCGAGCGATTGAGTGAGAGTGTGGGACAGAGAAAGTCGGCAGAGGGCATGCCACCCTGCAGCACACACATTTCTACACTCGGCAAGACTTTGAACGGTCAGTGGTTGTTGATCGTAATCAAATGTCGTCTATTAGGGGGTGCAGAGAAGACGCCTAGAGCGTTATCATGAATTTATTGTACTTCCCACAGGCCTGTCGCAGCGTCATGGGGTGTCGTTCGTAATTGACGATTGCCTTTGTGCTGTGTGTGTGTGCTCATGTGTTGAATTTTGCGTCTTTCATTGTGAAAAATTAGCACTACACACTAGAAGATACTAGAAAAATGCTACTACAGTTCCTAGAACTACAAACTGACACGCCAGGCGTAGAAGATTGTTAACCCACCCGCCCGCCAACTCTGACACGTTGCGTAACCGGCGTTCTTTGGTCGGGAGTGAGCAATAACTAGCTTCGTCTACGTTAATGAACTACAATTGAGTTTTTCTGAGCGATGTGCGATTTTTTCCCTCTCAAATATTGGCTTCTGTTTATGGCTGTCGATTTGGTAGGCGGTAGACTGATTTCTTGTTATGTTTGATTGACCTTGAGAGCGCATACTTCAATTGCAAAAGTTTTGGCGCAGGGTGGGGGGAATAAAAATAAGTGTATGCACATGTCGGACACAAGGTCAATCGCGTGTATTTTTGGCAAGACGAATTTCGCAGCGCAAACGGATTCATTGCCATTCGCACACGGGAAGGGAGATGCTGTTCAAAAGTCGAATGAACGATATCTTATTTGGTTTACGATTTATTCCTTTCAGTCACATGGGCACAGAACGAGATACTCAAAATGCATTTATACGGTTTTTGAAATGAATTTATGGTTTATGTACGTTTCTGGTGTTAACTCAATTATGACCCAACTGGTTTTCGCAAGTTCATCATTTTATTCTTCTGATGGGGTTATTAAATGATGTAAAGACTCATTCATTATTCCAAAAGGTGAGTGACTTAAACAGTGGTGCGGTGAAGAAAGTGCGAAACAAAGGTAATCAGTTGAAGGGATTGAAATGTATGGCAGAGTTCAAAGCATCCCTTTCAAGACGTTCTACTCTAATCCTAAACCTTTAAGGTACAATTGCATCTTAAACTCAAAAACGGGGTATCAAATCCTTAGATTTGTCAAGGTTTAGGAGTAGAGTAGGCCGTCTTGAAGATGATGCTTTTGGAGTATGCCTGGAGGAACGAAAAATGGCTGCACACAGATTGCACCAACACCCTGATTTGACCAGCAGAGGAAAAAAAAGAGATTTTTGGTCATACTTGGATGGAAATTCCATCGATGAACCAGATGTCCTTTAACACGTTCGCGGACAGTTGAAATTTAAGATGGTGATTCAAAAGTACACCCACCGTAACTTATGGACGAATTGAACTAAATGAACGAAATAATAACTAAAATGATCACCATGACAATTCAAGTGTTTTTTTTTTTTTTAAACAAGGACGGCCCTGGCCCACCTAATAAAGTTTCCATATGTTTTGTCCCAGCAAAAACCACAAAATTCAGCGGTATGTGCCGCTCTGTCCGCGAACGTGTTAAGCTGATGGTAGCTTTAACACAAGAAATTGAGAAGAACTGTGGAGAAATACTAGGCCCATACTAATGTGCATACGTACTCGCAGTACGGTGAAAAGGTCTTGATAAAGCTGTCACCTGCAACTTCCTTAACCGTGTACAAAGGGAGAAATGCTCTTGCGTTTATGGAGCACCAGAAACAGTCCTATTTGCTGTGAAAGAACAACGACACGTACAACGCGAGTGATTGCTGTAGAAGCTAGACCCAAGTCCACTTTGCGCCTCCATCATTTTTATCTTCCTCCATTGGACATACACTGCAGTCAGGTAGGAGCAGTGTTGGACTGAAGACGCTCCATATATGTCCCGGACACCGCACCGACCGCACCAGTATTCTCGAAAAGAGCAAGTTCCTTTCTCAAAACACCGGTTTCCTACTACCTCAATCTCTCTTCGAGAAAAAACTTCACAACCAGCATTCCCTCCAGACCTGACTGAGATCTGACTCTGGGTGGTCTTCACCGATTTTTCACAGAAGATCCAAGATCGGAGTAGGTGGAGGAAGAAACTGCGCCAACGAGAGATGGATTTTTAATGGGGAGCAAATCGAAATTGTCAAGGAGTAAAATACCTTGATGTGATATTAACTAAAAATATGACCATGGAGAAACACGTAAAAGAGAAAATTACGAAGGCAAAAACTGTACGACTTGAAGTAAATGTTTTGTTTTGCTCATGGTAGTAAATATAAAGTTTTCAAAGCGGTTGCAGAGTCTATTATTTTTTATGCAGCGCAAGTGTGGGGTAATAAGAGGTATGAAACCGTCGAAAACTCAAGCGGATTTTCCACCTGCCACTCAATACACCGAACCATTTGCTGGCAATCGAGACAGGACTGTCTCCATGTTTATTGAAATCTTAAAGCTGCACTCACTTTATTATTTAGTTCCTGGGCATTTATTTAGTTCAAGACCATCGTCTACCTAGGATAGCTGCACTTAGGGCTGTTAGGAACAGGACTAGTTGGTTTGGCGAGTGGATTTAGATCTAGCCCACAGTTTCGGAATGGAGCTGAATCTCAATCTGGAGGCTCTTCAAAATTGGAAGCTGATACTGACGGAGCTCTTCTTGAAGTTGGATCGCCAATTTAGAGATGATTGTTGTAGAGAAGCGGAGACATCAACCCATAGAAGATAATATAGTCGGCTAAGCTATATCACATATAATAACTGTTTTCGGGACGAATATACAACACAGGTGATCTCAATGATGGTAAAACTGTGGGGCATATTGATTCATTCAAATTTCATACTACACAGGAGTGATCTCCCCGTGATTTGTGGAATAAGTAATACACACGAGAGGGAGAATGTTTTCCACTTCATATGAAGATGCCAAACCCTGCGCGAAACAAGGCGACACTTCTTGGGAACGGACTATTTTTTCGAGGAGCAGATTATCAACCACCTAAATGAAATGAATTTTCCAATATTGTACGAGTTTTGCAAAGCTCTATTAAACTATCGAGGAAGAATAGTAACCGAAAATTGTCAATCGGCAGACGACAATGCCATGCTTCTATATGATTTTGTACTTTTTATGATATTAAAGACTAATTGAATAAAAATCATACTACTACTACTAAGGAAAACCGGAAAAAGTTTAAAGGAAGAAATGACTGCAATGCATTAATTAGACGCACATTTGCAATGACATTCCAGCTGTCAGCTCTTTGGACAAAGCCAATCTGTTTGCTGCGCATTTCATGGCCACCTCATCGCTACCAGATTTCATTTTATCTCCGCCTGTACTAAAGTGCGTCGATTATATGATGGGACTGGATGGCGCAGTTGGTTAAGTGCCTCCCGTAAGTTAGATGGGTCCCAGGTTCGAATCCCAGTGAAAGCTAAGTCAACACGCTTTTATCCGGTTTTCAAATCTGGACCAGATTTCACCATTTACCGATGGGATCAAATTAACGACACATATCACTGAAGTGGTCGATCAGTGGTAGTAGTCTGACTGTGGGGTATCACAATGGACCAATAAGTGTGCTGGTGAATTCACTAGCAGCCTCCGAACCTAACCTAACCTAAGCACCGCTCATTCAATTCCGGCAGTAAGAAGTTATTTGTCAAGGCCCTGTAGCGTTCGCCAGTAACAGTGACCGTATTGCCGATGGCGTCCTCAAAAAAATACGGCCCACAGTGGCTTTGAGTGGATATAATGTCTCTTCAGTGCCCGACGTGGTAATTCACACTGCGCTAACACCGACCGTTTATTGGTCAAATAAATTGACACAATTATTCCGCGTTCTTGCGTGTTTTGTATACTGTTTGTATACTGCAGCTGAATAGTTCACAACTGTCGAATATGAATGACGTATGACGCCATTTGCAAAAATTAAAATATCTTCCGACAGGATGATTAATTTTGCGCCATCTTGTACAAGTATTCTCTGAACGTTGTTGGGGTAAAGGTATAGTGACAACGGTAAAGGTGGTATTGGGAATATGAAACTTGTTGACTCAGTCCAGATTTGTCTTGTAATGAGGCACGTGTTGCCTTTGGGCCATCTACGACTAGTGGCTTTAATTGCGTGTTATTTTGGAAGATGCTTAACTGTAGCGAGCGGTAGTTCTTCGCAAGGTAAGTGTCGTGAGACCATTCCACGCCTGGCGAGTTTATCGGCTTCGCAATTCCTTGTTGTGTCACTGTTTCCTGGCGCCCATATGAGTTTAACATTCACCAAATGCTCAGCCATCTCGTCAAGAGATCGCGGACAGTTGAGGGAGGTCTCAGAATGGAAAGTTATTGAACTCAAAATAGAATGATGACCCTACAGGATATTACACTGTTCTTAAACTAAGACAGAGGCCCTTGTCAGCCCGGAAGACTCTACAGTCCGGAAGGTGGAAGGATAAGCTGATGTTAAGATCCTTAGACTAAAGCAATTAAGAAGGCATAGCACCCATCACAAATTGTCCGAGGGCACTGCATGACATATTACCAAATCAATCAAGTCCGTGTTTAATCTCAAGCGCACGTTCTGTCCGATCATTATGAGCAGGTCAGCCTTCAGGACATTCCCCGCATCATAACAGGACACTGTAGAATTGGCAAACATGACAATAGGATGGGTCTGCGTCATAACGGCTGTAGAAGCTGCAGGGATGTCAAAAAGAAAGAAACCATAACTCGCCTTCTCTGCGCACAAAAATGGAAAAGAACCTCAACCGAATTGGCTTGCGTGATTGAAGACAGCTGGCAAAACATCGTGATAGCTTCTTGGCTCATGTCCACCCCAAACTGTAGCGCCATAAGAAGTCTCTAACCACAAATTAAATATTTAAATACGATTTTGAGAGATGCTGAAGTGGACCAACCTTTTCCTCGCTCTTCCATGACTATTGTGAATTGGTGATGAATTGTGGTACTTCCAGTAATAGCAATCATCAAGAGGCAGACCGGGACGGAGTCAGAACATACTCGTAAGTCGAAAGAGGAGAAAGTGCGAATACTGAAGTGTCGAATCAAGGCTTTGATCACGATTCCAAGGCCATAAGTAATTCATTTCACAAAGTCACACTGTGAATGCGAAGTATTTGGATATTCTGAATGGAACAGAATTCATCGAGTTTGTCCAAGGAAGTTGGTAGTTGGTTTTTCTTGCATGGCAATGCACCGTCGCACAAAGCTATTATTGGAGGCGAGATTTTGGTAAAAAAAAAAAAGCGTCACAACGCTTGACCACTTGCCGTATTCGCCTGAGTTAGCGCCGTGCGATTTCTGGCTGTTCCCTAAACTCAAATTAGTGTTGAAGAGGAACACCTACAATACAGTATCCTATCCAGAAGGATTCGACCGAAATTCTCAAGGCTATTTAGGGCTTCGAGTACCAAGCATGCTTCGACAAGTTTTATGATCGCTTACGACGCTGTAGTGACTCCAAGGGGGATTATTTTGAATAAATATGATAAAAGCAATGCACTGCCAAGTGTGCTTTGTACTTTAGAGCAATCTCATCGGAAGTGGGAGTGTTTACACAATAATATATGACTTCTCCGTTTTTTTGGAACAATACTTCGAATTTACTGCAGCTCTAATCAAATTGATTTGTGTGCGAATATATAGGTTTATGTACGTCAAAGTCTGATAACGCTAGACGTCCTGTGCAGAGGTGTGTCATGGCTTTCCTTGCTTCAAAGTGCAGACATTTCGTGCACAACAAACTATACGATCCGGGGCATTGTATAATTTATCTTCTTTTAACGACAAAAAAACGTTATCGCGACTAAGTAACACACCTTTTGTGCGATAAATCCCAGACGTTACGCAAAACATTTTTCATTATAATTTCATTATAATTGCGATTAGATGTGACTTGCACCACCTGTTTTCGTCTGTTTCGCTCGAAACCAGCAAAGCACTTTTTTGCCATCAAGGAGTCACAGATTTTATCGTTTCCAAACCATGAAGATAAGCAAACTTTCACCCAAAAAACAAAAATTCAATTCCCCACCTCTTCACCATTCGGCATGTGAATGAAGTGATATTGGCGAGCCACACTTAAGCCTGCAGCTGACTCGAATTCGATAAGAAATGGTAACAAAATGTTATCGATAATTCCTTGAAATTCTTTTCTTCCAGACATATGGTTCTTTCGTGTCTGATAAACTGCGAGTAGTAGACTTGTCGTGCGACAAAACAACGTCCCAGACATTGAAATGCGTTTTGAGGTCACTCAGCGAACAAGAAACTGCGTGATTCCACGCAAAAATTCCAGCAATTGGCAACAGAACAGAATAGTATTCACACACACGCTGAATAGCTTACAGGTCAGAAGTCCGGCGGAGGTTAGAGGATGTTGTTGAAGAGATTTCAATTTGCTTGGGATTCGCAAGACCGAGTGTATTCGAGAGATGAACAGTATCATCAACATGTTGACTCTGTTGATAAACGTTTCCATACAATTTTTTTGTTGTTCTTTGAGTGAAAACATATTTTTTTGAAGTTTCGTGGGGTCTTTCCAGAGATTATTCGCGGTTTTATATAAGCTATTGACTTCCCTGCGCAGTATTATGTCGAGCTAATGATTATACTCGTAGTATTCTGGATCAAGAGGGTCAGAAGGTTATACGAGCTTGATGCTGATTGCAGAGTTGCTTATTTCAACTCAGATTTGCTTAGTGACTTGTTACTGAGGCAAACAAAACAAACGTGGCATGGAAAACAAATTTGTGTTTTTGCACAATCTGTAACAATGGCTGTAACAAAAAGATGTTAAACGGTAAAACCCATGGGAATCCATCTGTAAGATTTCGTATTGTGAATTTGCCTTGAACATAATTCACAATTTTAGTTCGAAAGCAGAAAAAAAAGATGAAACATGGAGTATACTACTTTTTGTGTAGATTATTATAAAGGAATAGTAAAGCAACACGCCCAAGTTGGGGAACAACAGAATGTTCAAAGGAAACCCCTTGGTGAAGTCCCCAATTTTGTTGTTTGTTTTGAATTTCTGATAACGTTGAGAAAAATGCTTGTTGAATTTGAATTCACAATGCTTGTTTGAAGCAGCTTTCCATTTGAAATTACGGTATACAATTAATTGTAATAGATCAATCGTTTAGTTTTACTCGTTGTTCCCAACAAACAACTTGAAGTTGGCCTCGACTGTTAATATGGACGCTCGGAGGAAGACGCTTTTTAAATATAAATGTAAATAAGTTGCACTCAATATTTTTATTTAAAGGAACGTTTTAATGCGCTATTATGGGATATAATAATAATTATTATATTAATGGCGGCGCTACAGTCCGAGGTGGACCTGGGCCTAGCTTCTCAGCAAATTTCTGCGAAGAGCTCTACGCGGGTTGCTTTACTTGGTGGCACGTTGGTCCACTGGTAAAAATTGAAGGGATCATGAAGAAAGAGAATTATCTTGACATTCTCCAAACAAATTTGCCAGAATTTGTTGAAAGGAGTGCATACCCGGAAGAAGAGGTCGTTTTCCAACAAGACGGTGATCCAAAACACACCGCCAAAATCGTTCAGAATTGGTTGTCTGGCCAACGCTATCAAGTATTGAAGTGGCCTGCGCAAAGCCCAGATTTGAACCCAATAGAAAATCTGTGGGCTTTGCTCAAAAAAAGGCTGGCAGTCTATGAAAGGGCACCAAAGAATATAAACGAGCTTTGGGAAAGGGTGGAAAAGGAATGGGAAAATATTCCGAACCACTTAATCGAAAAGCTAGTCGAGAGCATGCCAAAACGCATTAAAAGCGTCATCAAAAACAAAGGGCTTTGGACGAAATATTGAAAATAAGTAACTTTTTTTAAACGTGCAAAAGTGTTCGAATACTTTGGAATCCTATTTTATAATTTTATTTATTTTCTTTTTTCTTTCTATGAACTATGTAGTATACGAAATTATAAACAAATATATGAAGTATAAAAAACAAAAAAAATGGTTGCATTTCATTTGGAAATAAAGATTTTGTGGACAGATAAGTACGAAAACAGTGAACATTCGAACATTTATGCTCGCCACTGTACATGTGTATATGTATGAGTGTATATATGCGGTACTATATACAAGTGCATATATATATGTATAGCTCATATACGTACATATATGCAATATTTTTTTTTTATTTTTTTATTTTTTACTTAATTATTTACATACATAAATCTTACAAACTACCTTAAGACTACCCTAAGCTATGTAAATCGGCCATAGGTTTGCAGCTAATCAAGTAATAGTTACCCGCTGCGAGACCGACTGTTTCCCTTATGGGGACCAGTACTAACCGTTCTATCCCGGGTCTAAAGGGTTTGACGAGGGAGTTCCCTTGCTTCCCAGCCACCAGAACTTTTGATGCTGCATTGCAACATCCCGAACATCCCGACTCGATACAGCTGTACTGAACTGGAGGAGACCCTCCTCAGCTCGTTGTGCGACGGTGCGGTCGAAGTTGAGTCGCCCATCCACAGTTGATCGGGCGATGTGAAAGATAAGCGGTACCGCATTTTTGTCTTGTATCAGACCGTGCTTATCGAAATAGAGAAATGCTTCTGGGGGGACGAAGCCATTGTAACGTACGTATTTTCATGGTATTGTGGGTTGGGGTAGTAAGCCCCAGAGATCAGATTATTGATCGAGTTCATCGCTCTGGCAGTATGACCTCGAACCATCTTCAGCAGAAAGTTATCCACCCTTATCATGTTCGCCCTGTTGTATAGGACCTCATTGAAGTAGAATTTTCTGTACTGGGACTCTGGTGTTCTGTAAAGGCGAAGGCAGGTCCTGAGACAAGCCCTCTCAAACACCCGAATCTTTTCCATTAAGCTTGCACTCACGTTGAACCACACGGGACAGCCATAGGTGAGCATTGGCCAGAGAAGGGCCATGTAGCAGATTACCTTCACCCTCACGTCGAGTTGGCTGTTGTAAAACAGTCTCTTTGTGAGAGCGAAAGCACCTCGGGCTCTGGCCAAAGCAGCCTCTATATGTTTGTTAAAATATAGAAAGTGATCTAGCCAAATCCCCAGGTATCTGACTACAGTCCTTTGCGCCAGTGGTTGCCCGTGCCGTCCAACAACTAAGTACTTTCGCCAATTCTTTTTAGTATCCGCCGAAGCCTTCTGCAACGGCTTTCTGAATAGGATGGTTTCCGACTTCTCGAAGTTGATCTTCAACTTCCAGTCGTCGCAACTTCCCATGAACGAATCAAAATCACCCTGCACGAAAGTGGTGATGTCCTCGATCTTTGGCCCTGATCTGTACACTATCAGGTACAGTAGCGGTTTGCTGATGCCTAGCCGATTAAGTTTATAGAAAAGTCCTTCTAACCATACGGTGTCGAAGGCCTTCTCCAAGTCAATCAGGCAGGCACCCGTACATTGTTTCTTGCTCTTGTTCCACTGGATATCCGACACCAGTTTCGAAGTTTCGACGCAGCATGAATAGTGTCATGTCCCGCTTTGAAACCGAATTGGTTATCCGGAATGATATGTTTGTCCTCAGCCCACTTTAGCAGAGCTCTATTAACCACCCTCTCGAATACCTTGCTGATGTTCGGAAGGAGACTAATTGACCGGAGGTTGCACGGATTAGACGAATCTTTTCCTCGTTTAGATATGGGTTGTACAATCGCTGTTGTAATGCTCCGGACAATGTGCATTATTCAGAGCATTGTTAAACAGAACTGTGTACATACTCGTATTAACCATTTCTAGAGGAAGATGTCTTAGCACAATGTTGGAAATTCCGTCGATTCCAACTGACTTTTTCTTTTTAAGCGCTTCGAAGACCGCTTGGAGCTCTGTCTTCGATATGAACGGAGGATGGAACCTCTCATCAGCCGAGCGGAGGGGGATGGGATATAGTCTTTCGAATTTCCGATTTGCTTTATGACACACATTAATAATAATAATAATAATAATGGCGGCGCTACAGTCCGAGGTGGACCTGGGCCTAGCTTCTCAGCAACCACTCGTGTTGTGCGTGCTATTGTTCTCTCACGAGTGGAGGGGACCAACAGTTTAATGCCGACTCCGAACGGCGAGATTGAGAGGCTTTTTCTAGACAGTTATACTCTTTGAGCATTGTCAGTGACTCGAAAGAGGTGGAGCCGCGAACAATTTTTTTTTTGAAAAATTGTTTGTCTGAACTTGGATTCGAACCTAGACTGTGAAAGTCTAATGCGCATGGGTCGACGCACGAACCCACACGGCCACGGCGCCCACACACATTATGTCGGTCAAATTCCGTCACATAAATCTGGTTGAATCTACTGGTTCGGCGGTTATTATGTTGACTTTCAGGGATCAAGTGTTTGTGGCTTATTTCCAAAGATATGCAATTTAAGACAGCACTAAAGGAAGAAGTCTTAAGTTAAAAAATCTCATTATCTTGGTGGTCACCAGTTCACAAAATCACGCGCACTGGTTTGGTGCGATCAATTTGATCATTTGCACACGTCTACTGTCTCTTTGACACTGAACTAGTGGGAAAAAGCAAAAGATGACTTCAAAGTATAAGGTAGCGCACAACATGGACCTTAACCAAGTTGGCGTGCGTAATTGTTGCAAGCTAGGTTGGCTGGGCCACGGTGACGGTGAGTGGGACGGCGGCACGCTTGCGGTTGCACGGCTTACTCACCGTCACCGTGGCCCAGCCAACCTAGCTTGCAACAAATGGCGCCCAACGTGGAGACATGTAGAAAAATATAGTACTGGCTAGGGGGGCTTGTGTTTTCAGTTCTAGATCCGCCAAGTGGTGGTGCTATCCCTGGACCATTGGAACTTCAGGTGTCATCTAAACAAGAAAGGGATTCTTGAAGATGAGCATCATTTAGACTATGCCTGGAGGAAGAAGAGACTAGGCTACACATAATGTACCAATGCTTGGTATCGTGCTAGCTGGTGAGGCTTATTGGTTTAGGCCCTTGAAATGCAGCGCCGTAAGAAGAAGAAGTCTTTAACCACGAATCAAAAGCTTTACATATTTGCATTCGGTTCGAGAGATGGCGAAGTGAACCACGACGATGAAACGTGGTGCTTCTAATAATAGCCACTCGCCAAGAGGCAGAGGGAGAAGGAGTCCCCAGATAAGCCGAAAGAGGAAAAAGTGCGGATGCAGACGAGTCAAATCAAGAAGATACTAACGGCTCCAAGGCCATAAGTAATTCGTTCCACAAGGTCAGACTATCACATCCAATATTATTTGGATGTTCTGGAGAGACTATGGAACAGAATTCATCGAGTTTGACCCTAGTCCAAGAAAGTTGACAGTTAGTTTTTGTTGCACGACAATACGCCGTCGCACAAAGCTATTATTGGGCGCGAGTTTTTGGTCAAAAAAGCGTCACAACGCTCGACCACTTGCCGTATTCGCCTGAGTTAGCGCCGTGCGACTTCTGGCTGTTTCTTAAACTCAAATGTGATCATTTGCATACGTTGTTCAATGCTATATCGTTCAATTGTGATTTACCACAGACAATTGACCAGTTTACAACAAATTTGAAAGATGTTGCTTGAACAGCAAACAAACAATTTTCGAGCGTCCCTACTGAAAGAAGCTTTACAAGAAAAATTTAAGCGAACAAATTCTGAAATTGGCAAGATTTCTGTATCTTATTAAAAATACAAAAGTCTGAAGAGGATTTAGGAGTAAAGGAAGTGTTCAAAGGTTACGCTTGATAGGAAGTTCTAAGTCGGACAAAGAAAGTCCTCTCACAATTGAATTTAAAGGAAATATTTTGTTGAACAGATTTTGTTTGTAATGAAATGGAATCAACTATATGCAAGTTCGAATATCCAAGGAAACGAGAGCAGGAAACAATACACAGATGCGTTGCTGATTGATTTAGAAAAGACATTCCAAGTCGTGTTGTTAGAAGCCAAAAAGCCTAGGCATCAACAAATCACTACTGTACCTGCTGTGTAATATGCTTACCAGCGGACGGTTCGTCATCAAAAAAAGGCAACGTAACTTCTGCTAATATTTTTTTTAAGTAGAAAATGATCTTCAGCAATGCGCTGTTAATTCCCCGGGCCTGTTCAACATTTTCACAGATGATTGAGTAAATTCACTTTGCCATGTAATTGCGTACGCAGATTACTTGGTTGCATACAGAAAAGGTTCTTTTCAGGACGCCGTTGCCTAGGCTTCGGCGAATTTGTGTAAGTTCTCAATTCTTGGACAACCACGGAATGTAGTCAAATAAAGGGTGGGCCAAATACAAGTTTCTTTTCAAAAATGCAATAAAATTAATAAAATTAATTTTTTACCATGCGTTATGGCTTTATTGGTAAGTACAAACACTCCCATTAATTATGAAATACAACGTCGTTCAAGTGGCTGCCTCGGCTGGCTTCACAGTACCGCATTCTGTCACCACAATTTTCCAAGACCTTGTTGATGGTTTCGGGCTGTACGTCACGGGTTGCTTGGATGATATTAGCATTAAGTGCTTGAATCGTTTCCCGATTGTTGACATAACATGGGTCATTCACGGTTCCCCACAAAAAAAGTCCAAAGGTTTCAAATCGCAGGGCCGAGGCGGCCAATTGACATCGCCAAGACGGCTGATAACACGATTCGGGAATTTGGTGCGCAAAAGATCGAGTGTGGCATGAGCTGTGTGGCATGGCGCAGCATCCTGCATGAAGCAGAGGTCGTCCAAACCCATGTACTCAATTTCAGTAACAAAAAAAGTCGGTTAACATGGCTCTGTAACACCCACCGTTGTCCCCAGCCTCATTTTCGAAGAAAAATGGTCCAATGAAGCCATCACTCCACAAACCGCGCCAAACTGTCACTCTCTGTGGATGCATTGCGGATGGCTTCTCGACAATAACGTACGGGTTTTTACAGCCAGAAGCGGTAATTTTTTTTGTTAACATAGCCGCCGAGATGAGAATGCGCCTCGTCAGAAAAGATGATTTTTCGCCCAAAATCGTTGTCCAATTCTGTCCAAGCTGCACTAAGGTCCAAACTGCGAAGCGATAACTAGAGTCCGACCGAAGGCCAGTTTCTTGGCCGAAGCCGAAGCCGAAGCCGAACTTCGGCTTTTTTATCACCTTCGGCCGAAGCCGAAGCCGAATGTTCTGTTGGACTCTATTTGGAACATACTTTGCAAGTTGTATTCGCATCATTTTTGCGAAATAACCACCGGGCGCCGTGGCGTAGTGGGTAGGTGCGTCGACTCCTACGCTCGAGGTCGTCAGTTCGAATCTCGAAAAAAACATCAAACATTTTTTCACGGCTCCACCTCTTTCGAGTCACTGACAATGCTCAAAGAGTATAACTGTCTAGAAAAAAGCTTCTCAAAATTCGCCGTTCGGAGTCGGCATTAAGCTGTAGGTTCCCTCCACTCGTGAGAGAACAGTAGCACGCACAACACGAGTGGTTGCTGAGAAGCTAGGCCCAGGTCCACCTCGGACTGTAGCGCCGCCATTATTATTATTATTATTAACCTCAAATTGGATTTTCAGCTGCCATTTTTGATGTTCTTTCTACCTGAAACCAGTACAACTAAATTGCATGCTTTTATACAGACCACTAAATAATTTACCAACTTGCAAATGCAAAATCTTTTGATTTTAAAGCTGTAAACAAGCGCACTTTCAACAGAAATCTCAACATTCGGCTTCGGCAAAATCTTCGGCCTCATTTGACTGAAGCCGAATGTTTTGCCGAAGGTGATATTTATAGCCGAAGGTAGCCGAAACCGAAGCCGAAGCCAAATGTTCGGTCGGACTCTAGCGATAACGAAGCAGATGGTGGCGCGCCTTCAATGCTGAGTCAATTGGACCTTGTAAGCGATTAATCCGATATCTTTGTGCAGAATTCTCCTCAGGCTAGTGCGTGAAAGCTCAACAGTTGAGATCGATGGCGAGTCGATCACTCTTGGCCACAGCAGCCACATTCTCATCTGTGCGCACAGTACGACGACGGGAACCATGAGTGTTGTCCACTAGCACACCAGTCTCACGAACTTTTTGCACAAAATTGCGTACAGCAGTCGCGGTGGGTGCTTCTTGTTCTACTTCTTAGGACGCTACAGTCCGAGGTACCTCACTCACCCACCTCGGTGATTCATTTCGGCCAAAACTTATTTTCTAAAAACGCACCGTTTGAACTACACAGCACTCACTCTGGAAATAAGTTTTCAACATTTCCCAACGTTGTTCAAGCGTGAAGTGACTCATTTCGTTCCGCGGAGGGATGATACTGACTTTCTGTCAAGATTTCGAGCGGGAAACAGTTGTCAGTGTCAAAATAACCTCTGATTTAAAAAAAACACTAGATGACGCACCCTTTACTACCTGTGGGTTCATAAGAACAACCGATAGACTGGATATCACGCGAAACCATGACGCTACGGTATGGGGGTTCGTATTCTCTATCAGGGCATCACAAGGTGTTTACGATTGAGATGTGCCCGGCGCCCTTGAACAACTTTTCTAATTAACATCTCAACAACTATCAAAAAGGCAAAGCTCTTATTAAAATACTTCTTATAAACGTTAGCGCTATTTTCGAAAAAAATGACACTTTTAAGATTTAAAACTGAAAACTAAGAGACAACCCCCTTGTCTCTGAAAAATTCTGTCTAACAATTCTTGTTTAAACAACCAAGCCAGGTTCAGAAGCGACTTTTTTTATATAAGCATTTTTTTGTTTGAATCATTGAAGAAACTTACTTTGGACTCGAACGCGAACTATTCCCCTCTTTCCTGGTTGTAGATACTTAACTAACCTTCACGCTGAGTCGCGATTGTTTCCAAGATAGACAGTTTCATCAAATCGATTAAATCTAACGAACACCAACAGAATCCACTTTCAACCGGCAACAAAACGACGTACAAACACAAACATTATCGTATTCATACGTGAATGCATTTAAACGCAAAAATTACACGAAAGCTCTCTCTCCCTCTCTCTTACTCAGAATATTAGAACCACAGTCTTACATGTAGTGATAACAAAAAAAAACTCAAAGTTCGTGTAACTAACGTTCATCTACTCGCTCCTTGCTCGACCCGTGCAAAAACAACCGACACCGCTCCAAACGTCAGAAACTGTTGAATAAGACCCCAGGAGTCTGTGTCAGAAGATTTGATTTACCAAGTCGAAAACCCCCCTACCTGGTGTACGTAATAAAAGCTGTCAGATGGGAGAAAATTCAAAATGTACTCGCGTACACGAGTATTTACCGGCTCGTTTTTCTCTCTCGGCCAGTTGTGTAAAAGAAAATTCAATTTAAACACCGTTATGCAGCACACACTGAAGCGTGATTGATTAGCATTTGGCTAAGTCAGAAATGAGCAAACGGTCTCAGTGTCCAGCGACAGAAAGGGGGACGATTATGCGTGGGTTGAGTAAGCAAATCGATTCTATTGCAGAACGACGGCGGCGGCATGTGATGTAAGTAACAGGCCACAGTCTCTCAAGTGGCCGTATCTATCCAATTAGCGGATAATTTGTGTGAAGTATGTGAATTAAAATTCCATTGAAGGTGTTTGCAAAATCCATTATCTGATCACACATGCGCTAGAACGTAGTTTATGTCATTTAACCAGTTTCCACTAAAATTCTAGTTCTAATCCGGAGCACGATCTGAGAGCATGATATGTTTGAGGAAGGAGATATTTCTCAAGTGCATTAAGATGAGTTTCTTTGCTTTGCACTGATTACTTGGGGTGGATTGAATCATGGTGGACTTTTGACTCTCTTATCTCAAGACAAAAGAGGGCAAGTGCAAGATATCTGCAGCTCCCTAGGTTACGTGTAGTTCAGTAAGCATTAAGTGGAGAGGAAAGTTTCAAATAATTTTGAGTGGACGAAACCTGAGTGTGCTCTAGAGAGTAAACGACTGCAGCTGAGTGGAAAAACTGTATACAATTTTTAAGTAACTTTAAAGTAACACTTGAAAAAGGAGTGACGCAACAGTACAAAGTGGACTAGGGCCTAGCTTATCACACTCGTGCTATTGTTCTCTCACCTCTCACGAGTGGAGGGACTGACAAATTTATGCCGACCTCGAACCTAGATGTTCCTTCCCACTACGCCAAGGCAATTACAAATGGCGCGTGTTCCTTCATTAATTGCGAGTCTCAAGTTGATACATTTCATGTCTTTATCGATTTCAAAAGGCACATACGATAGCGAGTGTGACCGGAAAAAAGATGCAACAGACGAGGCGTACAAAAAAGCGCTGCAACGAAAAACCAGGACCGCACAAGAGGAGCATCGGGCTAGAAGATGGGAGAAGCAGAAGTTTCTGCTCAGGGATATCTAAAAGTCAAGGGATGCGGGTCGTATTCGAGACGACCTCGGGAAAGCGTATCCAAATGTTAAGTGCAAAGCTAAAAAAAATCGATGCGTCTTGCAGTTCGGTTTTAAGGCTCTCGAATTGTTTAAAACCTGCACCAGATTTTGACAAAGGTATGAGCTGTCGAGTGACTTCTTGAAACTGATACCAAAGAAGATAGTCCAGAGGACAGGTATAAACACGTTACGAACTGTCTTCTATAAATCGTTCCAGCTGCTAGGCTACATATATATCTTCTGCATCATCGTGCGTTCCTGGGGTGCCGTCAGAGAAGCTTCATTAAAGTTGTGATCTTAAGGACAAATGAGGATAGAACTAAATACAGGCTTTAGAGCAACAATAGACCCGTCATTCACCAAATAACGACAATCGTTTTTCTATCTACTGGCATGTGACCACGGACTGCGTACTTAAGCCTGATAAGGAACAACAAAAACATCGAATGGCGCCCAACATATGACCAGGGTCTGTCCATTGGCCGAAAATGTTACATATTCTTGGGCAAGTCAGTGAATCAACTGAAAATACTGCTCATGCAACATATTTGATAGCAGACTAGCTTAGAGACGGCTTACCTAAGTCCGGTAAGGAACAACAGCCAATGACGCAGACTGCCGAGTTGGTAAAAAATGTTACATCCTCTTCAATTCATGATTCTCTTGAGACAGAATTGACAACAGACTAGCTTAGAGGCCACCTACCTAAGCCTGGTAGGGAGCAATGTACAATGGCGCCCGACGTGTGACCACAGACTGTCGAATTGAACGAAATTGTTGCATCTTCTTGGGCAAGTTAGTGAATCAACTGAAAACGCTGCTCATGCGACGGCGTTGACAGCAGACTGGTTTATGGCTGCCTTCCGAAGCCTGGAAAGGGACAACTCCCAATGGCGCCCAACATGTGACATGGACTGCCGAATTGACCAAAAATGTTGCAATTCTGGGGCTAGTTATATTAATTAACAGAAGATGATAACTTTTATGTAGTCCTGTGTATCTGAAGGTTTCGAGGGACACCAAATCAGTTCTACTTACTATTTCAACCTCGATTCTCCATAGTTAGGAACTGTTTAGATTTCTTCACAGTTCGTCTATGACCTCGATTCCTCGTGTCATCACCTGCTCAGTGAAGATCTGGTTCATCAAATATGTTTCCACCGAGAAGTGACACAGAATCTATATTCTTCTGCTGACCAATGTCGAAGATTGGCACAAAATGTGCGCAGCTGTCATTTTTCCTCTAGGCATAGTCTGCAAGCATCATTTTTGACAAAACTTAAATTTATCAATTCATTTTTGAAGTTCCCATGTCCCGTAGATCTTGAGACAACAACAGCACACACAACACGATTGGTTGCTGTAAAAGCTAGGCCCAAGTCCTCCAATGTCTGTAACGCCACAATATACGATCTGTGACTGGATGGCGCAGTTGGTTTAGTGCCTGCCCCGCGTTAGAGGGGTCCGATTGTAATTGAATCCCAGTAAAATCGAATGTGGTCCAGTCACCATTTGTCGTTGGAATCAAATTAACGGCACTGGAGTAGGTTGCTACCAGGCAGTACAATGGACCAGTTTTGAGTCTGAGTGCTCCAGTAGTGTTTCAAAAATCATCCGAAAAAAAAAATGTATATGCCCTGTGGATAACGCTATAATCCATTTTAACTATGCCCGCTTCAAATTAAAATCTTTCATTTGGCCAGTGTTCGACGACATTTCTCTTGTCATTTGTGCCTATCCACATCATTCCATGGTTTACCACCTTCTTTGGCGCTGAGCTATGACCCATTTCTTAATCAAGTTTTTAACTATTCCCCTGCCTAAAGCAAAACACGGTTTCGGGCCATTAGGTAGTTATGGAGTCTACATCGCCTGTGCTGGATGGCAGGCCATTGAGACATCCCAGGCAATTGTGAAGTAGATGAAGTTGTCAAACATGCAACCACATTACCACTACTTGCTGATGTTACCAATGTTGGCACGCCATTTGCATATGACAACTCATACGACCAAGAATAGATGGGAGGGAGCCATAACGTGTCCCACCTCTAGAATGGTCTGGCCTAAGCTAGATTCCAAATGAACCCAAAATTTGGTCTCCGTTGCAGATCAAAAATCGGAATCATGACAGATGTTATCACAGGATCCCCTCTGTGACGGATTTCCTTCTGAAAACTTCTGTAGCAGTTCTCTGGATGAGGAAAAAGTTGTCTGGCCTACTTTTACCAGTAAGTTCAGCACCAAAAAGGACTGGAGCAATGAATCCATAGTTCACAGACTGAGCAGCAACACGGTAAAATGATATACAAATGGATCAAGAACTGATGAAGGAACTGGGGCACTACTTCACCTACTCCATCAAATCTAAGCTCGTGCGGTAATGCCTACAGAAGCTTAAAGAACTGAGAAGTAGAAACAGAATGAAACTCTACTGGATACCTGGCCATACCGGGATAGAAGGCAATGAAATGGCCGACTCCCTGGCAAGAAAAGGAGCATCAGAAGCCCTGAGCCATTCTGCGCTGTAGGAGACACTCTCCTTACTAAAGAATTCAGGGAGCTAAAGAGAAGGAATCGGACAAAGGACTGGAACAAAGCTTATGGCATGAAGCAGACCAAGGAACTCCTAGGGCAGTACAACCGTGAGAGATTTGAAGCATGAATCAGAATGAGCAAGAACAACCTTCGTATCCTAGAAGCTTCCTGACAGTACTCTGTATACTTAGGGAGCATCTAAGGAAACTAGGCGTATCGGAAGAAGGTCAACAATGTTGGCATGCCATTTGCTACGAGCAGGCTGGAAAAATGACCAAAATAGATGGGGAAAAGTCATAACGTGTCCCACCTCTGGCCTAAGCTAGATTCCAAACGATCCAAAAATTTTGTCTCGCTTATAAAAATGGCAGAGCTACAGTCCCGAGTAGCCCTGGGTCTAGCTCCTCAGCAACCACTCGGTCTGTGGGTGCTCTCTGACGAGTGGAAAGGAGCTAGATTGAGAAGCTTTTTTTTGTGAGCATTGTCAGTGACTCGAAAGAGGTGGAGCTGTGAACATTTTTTGTTTTTAAATTGTTTGTCTGAACTGAGATTTGAACCTAGACTTGGGTTGACGCACAAGCCCATACGGCCATGGCGCCCATTTGGTCTCCCTCACAGAGCGAGAATCTCCATCATCACAGTTGTTGTCACAGCACCCTGTTTGAGACTGACTTTTTTCTGAAGACTTCTGTAGAAGTTCTCTGGATGAGGAAAAAGTTGTCTGGGCTAGACTTCGTTTGCACATGCAAAGCTCTAGAGTCAATCAGACAGAAACACCTGGGAGCCTTCTTTTTCAACAACATTTGCGACCCTAGTGAGGTATTCATTAGCAGTCTACTGCGCTCCAATTGGTTTACCAAAAGTGAACAAGCAAGCTGGCGAGCACCTTTATCAGGGAACTCGCCAGAAGTCAACATGCACCATCAAAAGACGACGGAAATGGCAATGGACTTATCATGTATTACGACAAGGACGACAGCTCCATAGCTAATCATGCTTTGAAATGAAGGACAGAAGATCTCGAGGTCTAAAGAAAACGTGGCACGGAAGAGATGATAGAGGAAAAATTAGAGAGAACAGAGGCACATTGCCAGAAACCAAACGCAATTGCGAGTGGGCAAAGATTTTCGCTTGGAAGACGCTAACGAAGTTTGGGTATCTGCGGACTGTGGAGATATTAAGAGTCTTTCAGTTTTTACTCGCATCCGTCACGTCACGTCACGTCCACATTTGAGTCGTCTGTCAATCCACTAAAATATGTGCGCGGCACCGTAACCATGATCCTACAAGCACGAAGTGAAGAGTTGTCTATACACTCAACATGCTCTAGGCAACTTAGCCTAGGAAATACAGGACATCATGTGATGGATGTATGTGCAGGGTGGGCCATCTAGTGGCTTTTTATAAATCATTGGTTATCTTGACACTGACAGCTGTTTCCCGCACGAAATCTTGACAGAAAGTCAGTATCATACCTCCGCGGAACGAAATGAGTCACTTCTTGTCACGCTTGAACAACGTGGGGAAATGTTGAAACTTATTTCCAGAGTGAGTGCTGTGTAGTCCAAACAGTGGGTTTTTTGAAAATAAGTTTTGGCCGAAATGAAGCACCGAGGTGGGTGAGTGAGGTACCTCGGACTGTAGCGTCGTAAGAAGTAGAAGAAGAAGCACCCACCGCGACTGCTGTACGCAATTTTGTGCAAAAAGTTCGTGAGACTGGTATGTTAGAGGACAACGCTCATGGTCCCCGTCGTCGTACGGTGCGCACAGATGAGAATGTGGCCGAGAGTGTGAGACTCAATTCACGAACATCGACTCGCCATCGATCTCAACTTTCACGCACTAGCCTGAGGAAAATTCTACACAAGGATCTCGGATTATTCGCTTACAACGTCCAATTGACTCAGCAACTAAAGGCGCACAAGCATTCACTTCGCAGTTTGGGCCTTAGAGCAGCTTGGGCGAACAATCATCTTTTCTGACGAGGCGCATTTTCATCTCGTCGGCTACGTTAACAGACAAAATGGCCGCATCTAGGGCTCGGAAAACACCACCCCGCACGTTACTGTCGAGAAGCCATCCGCAATGCATTCACAGAGAGCGACAGTTTGGTGCGG
The DNA here is from genome assembly GCA_930367185.1 of Myathropa florea. Taxonomy (NCBI): domain Eukaryota; kingdom Metazoa; phylum Arthropoda; class Insecta; order Diptera; family Syrphidae; genus Myathropa; species Myathropa florea. The sequence goes on from OV884004.1 coordinate 85,724,663, forward strand.
TTTGTGGAGTAATGGACCAGTTTTCTTCGAAAATGCGGCTGGAAACAACGTTTTGTTTAACGGTGAGCGTTACAGAGCCATGTCCTCTGGTTCATGCAGGATGGCGTACCATGCCACACAGCCCATGGCACATACCACAAACGATCTTTTGCCATCAGCCATTTTGGCGATGTCAATTGGCCGCCTCGGAGCTGCGATTTTACACCTTTGGCCTTTTTTTGTGGGGAACCGCGAAGGACCGATGTTATGCCAACAATCCGGAAACGATTCAAGCACTTTATGCCAATATCATCCAAGCAATCCGTGAGCTACACCCCGAAACCATTAACAAGGTTTTGAGAAGTTGGGGTGACAGAATGCGCTACTGGGAAGCCAGCCGAGGCAGCCACTTAAACGAACGCTATATTTCATAATTAATGGGAATGTTTGTAATAATAAATAATAATACATGGATTATAATAATTATAATAATGGCGGCGCTACAGTCCGAGGTGGAACTGGGCCTAGCTTCTCAGCCAACCATTCGTGTTGTGCGTGCTATTGTTCTCTCACGAGTGAGGGGGACCTACAGTTTAATGCCGACTCCGAACGGCGAGATTGAGAAGCTTTTTCTAGACAGTTATACTCTTTGAGCATTGTCAGTGACTCGAAAGAGGTGGAGCCGTGAAAAAATGTTTGATGTTTTTTTCGAGATTCGAACCGACGACCTCGAGCGTAGGAGTCGACGCACCTACCCACTACGCCACGGCACCCACAATACACATGGATTAATACATTTAATTCTGTTCATTTCATTGAATTTTTAAAAAGAAACTTGTATTTGGCCCACCCTGTATATGGGCACATGTGTAACAAGTGATGTTTGCTTGGAAACCAACGTTGAAAACAGTAACTCTCACAAATATACAGACGCAACGTCAGCAAATTACAAGATAATATTTTCCAGCTTATAGAGGCAACGTCAAAAGGAATCTGTAATCTAATTATGGGCGTCTGGCCAAATCATACAAAGCGAACGTCTGATTGATTACAAGGTTATTCCCCCGCTTAGTGAACAATAGGTTACCTTTAAATCGAGAGACGAACGCATAGCTTGCTTCCTAGCTCAGCTACCATAAAAAATAATTGTAAGTCCCCTAACAACTGATAAGTCGCAATATAGTCAAAATATTTGCAAGCAAATAAAAATATTATTTATTTATATATTTATTATTACACCCTACACATGAGATAAACATATCAACAATTTGGTTTCATAACTAATCAACCCTTCACAGCTACCAGAGTGTGGGTATCGATTGAAAAAGAAAAAAAGAACTAGAAAGACCATATGGTACGGGATAATAATTCAAATTTAAGATGTCTGAAAATTAATGCTGAAAGAGTGTAGGGTTTTGGAAATTATTTGCAAGGAAACTTGAGTTTGGTTTTTAAAAACAAAAAGGTACAGGACAGGTTGGCATCTAAATTTTTAAATCGCAAGCTTAATTTTAAAAGTATATTCTAGGTCCTTTCGTTTTATCTTATTCATAAACAAAATATAAAATTCTTACCTTATTTATGAATTTATTAATAATTAACAAATAATAATCACAAGCACAGCACACAGATAAGATGTTGGTCTGAGGAAAAACTACAGAATTACTACACCCTTTGTGAGGCAATTGAGCTCTGATATAGACGAGGAGGCGCGTTCTGCCCATTTAGAGACGAGGGTGTGTGCGCCAAGTGATGGAAGTCAATAATTTACACAAATAGCAGCTATGAACGGAACTTAATTAGATACAATTCGAGGATGTAGCTCGCATTTCAAGTGCGGATAATCAGCATTTTTCGACGAAATGTTTTATATCTCCGGCTCAACTTTATACTCATATGACAGTAATTTTGACGGAAATGAATGAGCTCATTTTAACCTTAACTGAAAGGGAAGTGCGTAGTAGGTTAGTACACAGGTAACTACACTTCCCCAATTTCAATGAGACTGCTCTAAAGTAAAGAAGAGGGCACATTGTAGTGCATTTCGTTCATTATATTTATTCAAAATTATTCCACTCCGAATCGCTTCAGCGTTGTAACGGTCATAAGATTTGTCGAAGCATGTTTCTCGAGGGCCAGAATAGCCTCCAGAATGTAGGTTGAAGGCTTCTGGATAGTTGAAATCTGTATTGTAGGTGTTCCCTTTCAACGGTAATTTGAGTTTAGGAAACAGCCAGAAGTAACATGGCGCTAGATCTGGCGTGTACGGCGGGGTAGAACATTGCGATGGTTTTTTTTTTGCCAAAGCGAACAATTAGGGCTTCGTGCGGGGCTAAGTGTTATGCAGGAAAAACTTGCCGCCAACTTCTTTAGACTCCGATCGAACTTGATGGATTGTATCCCATAACCTCTGCAGAACAGCAATAATATTATTGAGCATTCATAGTCTGATCTCGTGGAACGAACTCTTTATGAATAATGCCTTGGAAGCAAACGGTGAGCATCGTCTTGATTCGACTTTTCTCCCTCCGCAATTTCTTCTCTTTCTAGTCCTCTGTTGGTGACTGCCTAGTAGACTTAAACTGGCACGGCTGAATCAAGCGAATGAACACCAATGTTAGGTGGTATAATAAACGAGGGCAAAACCAAGTATATGCTATCATCGAGAAAGCACGCACAACATCGACGACTTGGCCAGAACGTCACAATAGGTATCTATAACTTTGAGGTAGTGAGGGACTTCTCTACCTCAGCTCCGCGGTAAACAGTACGAACAACATCTGTACCGAGATCAAACGCAGAATAACTCTTGCCAACCGCTGTTTTTTTACGCTCAAAAGGCAATCGTGTAGTAGAGCCCTCTCTTCGAAGACCAATTTGACTTTGTATAAGACCTTGATCATCTCAGTCCTGCTTTACGGAGCAGAGGCATGGACAATATCCCAAGTGGATGAACAGTCTCTTGGTCTTTTCGAGAGAAAAGTTCTGCGAGCGATCTTTGGTCCTGTTTGCGTTGATGGCATTTGGAGGAGAAGGTTCAACCCCGAACTATATGGGCTGTACAGCGAGATGAGTTAAGCCAGGCGTCTACAGATCCAACGCCTGAGATGGCTAGGCCATGCAGAACGTATGGACAACTTCGCTCCGACCCGAAGAGTCCTTGACTCTGAGTCTGTGGGACAACGCAACAGAGGACGTCCACGTACAAGGTGGCGCACACATGTCGAGGGGGAGCTCGGCGCCGGCTTGGCGCTAATCTGTAGACAGATTTGGTATCTTTCATGTGCGACGTTAGACAATATTTGTGCTCCGTACAGCTTTATGGATGCTTCAACTCTCGCCAGCATTAACCGTTTACTTTGCCTCGGTCCGCCGACATTTGACATGAGACTCGAAAGTGCGCTTATCGCTTTCGACGATTTCTCACAAGCGTACGCGGGGTGATCCTTATTTAAGTCGAGCATCAATCATAACTCCCAGGTATTTAACGACAAGGCTGGAAGCCTCCCGACTTTTATCGTTATGGTCTCCCATACCTTTCTACTCGTAAATAGCCCAGATTCCGTTTTATGATCCGCAAGGTCTAAACTCATGTCACAAAGCCAGTTCTTTATCAAAGATATTGCTTCGTTGCTTCTTCTTCTTCTTCTTCTTACGGCGCTACAGTCCGAGGTGGACCTGGACCTCACTCAACATGCCTCTCCAGCTAGCCAGCTTCTCAAGATCTTCTTCGAAATCCTATTACAATTCGCTACTACAACGTTCGCGAAATCTATGATAGAAGCTTCTCTGAGAACCGGGAGTCGTAGAATGTCGCCAGTAAAGGACCTAGCACTGAACCTTGGGGCACGCTCCCTGTAATTTTATGCAACTTCTTTCCGTCGTCAGAATCCTACAGGAACAACCTATCGGTAAAGTAGCTTCTAATTAATCTTAAAATGCACTTACAGTGCCTCACAAAAATATTCGGAATTATGCTTTTTCCTAGATCCTAGTTTGTTGCATTTTGTTGTTATTTTAGACAGAAAACATGCATTATTTTTTCTGATTTTTTGTTGACAGAGAATAAATATTGAACAGAAACTGTTTTTCTTATTATAATTATAATAATTTTTTGTTGTTTAACAAAACTAAAATCTATTAAAAAAAACATAATTCCGTTAAATTTAATCATTCGAGACGTTGCAAAATACGTGACCAGTTGGCCGAGTTAAACGCATTTTTCACGTCAGGTCCGTGGTAACACTGCAATCATTTTTTCTGCCTCCTCTCCATCGTCTTCCTTTTATGGCTGTCCGAGCTTTGTCCGTTACAACTTTGGTCGCATCGATTGTCGATCGGCCCTTTCTAAAACCATACTGATGTTCCGATGATGGGCTGCAGTCTATTACACATTATTTTCTCTAGTATTTTACCCATAGCATCGAGCATACAGAATGGTCGGTAAGATGAGGGTAAGTTTGTTACTTTCTTCTTTCTAACAATCTAATGACTTCCGCTACACTTACGCACATTCATTGGAGGATCTATCATCTAGTAGCTCGTACGACTTTTCACATTTATTTCATTGATAGACTAACGTCCAAGGTCAGCGCAATAGTGCTAAGTGCTCCAAATCCAATTAACAGCAGTATCAGCTTCTCGTTATCTCTCACATGCTTCTTGATCTTCTGCGGCCTTGTGCTTTGAACTCTGATCAAGGAAGACTGATTCCCAGTGTCTTCAGCTCATCATGAGACCAGAGTCACACGAATCTTTAAATTCCATGCCTGTCTCCCCACGGGAAAAGAGCGGAAAGCAATAAAAGATACACCTCTTCACGTACAGATAACAAGTTTCTATTCTTCCTACGAACAAAAAACTGTGCATAGCAACAGTAAGTGATTGCTCAACAAGTCTCTTGACAAAATTTTCAAGAAAACACACCCAAAAGCGTCCAAAGATAATATTTGATGCATAAGAGAGAAAGAGAGAAAGGGAGAGAGACCAAGAGAAGACGCCAGCCAGCCAGTCGAAGAGAACTAAATATAAAACATGAAATTCTTTCGAAAAGTTGTCGACCTTACGTCGACGACAGCCAACCAACTGGTGGTGCAACATACGCCAGCCAGCGACTCTTGCCAACAACTGGTTCCGTTGATGCAAAGTGAAAATGAAAAGTTACTCCATTCACTCGGCGCACACTTCGACTCTGTCGTGCGAAGTTCTCTTTTGGGGGCTCGTCTCCGTCCATTCACGTCGCAGTTCCGCTGAGGACATGTACTCGTACGTCTACATATTTCGGCCACTAAATCGCGATAAAGGTCATCGCAATCAACGCCACAGTGCGCGTAGTAATTTTGGAAAATTCCCGTAGCCAGGCATCCGTCGTAGATTAGCCCAGTGCCTGGTCGCTCTGCAGTCACTGGGGGCTGATAATAAGTGCTCCAGTGCCGGAGTGGATTTGCTTGGAAATTCTCTCAATTGTGCCTGCTGGAGGCTCGTTCTGATTGCTTCGCCCTGATTGGCTGCCAATTTAGCTGGTGCGTCGCAGCTACGGCTCGTCTAGTGACGTCCGACTGATAATTACATCGCCTGTGATGGGAGAAACAAACAAAAAGGGGAAAAAACAATCCCCTCGTCAGTCGTGCGCAAATTATGTGGTGATTTGTTGATGCCGGGCTTTCTGGTCGGACCTCGACGACAGGCGGCTGCTCTTATCGGGGAGCGCTTGGCTGTCAGTCCAAAGATCAGCGCGTGGAACAAGGTCACCGGCATAAAGGAGTCACCCTCAAAGCCAGAGAGTGTGTGAAACCAAATATTTACGAAGCGTCTGAACTGATAAATGATTGGGATTACACTTGAGGTAAAGTGATGACGCAAATGTTGAGTGGAATTTCATCATTCTGTTGTGCTGGGGACGCAGTAAGCGTCGGCGTATAGGAAATAACCAGGGGAAAGCTGCTGAGCAAAGATGGTGACAATACGACTGGATGACGCCGTTGATTAAGTGCCTGCCCCAAGTTCGAAGAGTCCCAGGTTCGAATCCCAGTGAAATCGAATCTGGTCCAGTCACCATTCGCCGTTGAGATCAAATTAGCGGCACTGGAGTAGGCTGCTACCTGGCAGTACAATGGATCAGTTTTGAGTCTGAGTGCTCCAGTAGTGTTTCAAAAATCCTCCGAAAAAAAAGATGGTAACAGGGACGAGGCGTTCACACTGTACTTCGACTTGGTCGTCGGGGTTGGCTTAATGGACCAAATCTGTTCTGTGACGTAGTGTGTGAACGCTCTTAGGACAAGTTGTTCAGATCTTTTGTGTGGTAGTTCAATTTTTTAAACTTTTTCCCTGGGTCGGGCGACTTGTAGTTGTGTGTGAACACTTCTCGTCCAACTTTAGAACATTTTTTTACTCTTGTTTGTGATTTCGATGAGTCAACATCAGCGGAGAAGAAAACATGTGACGTTCAATAAATTATTTACGGAAAAAGTGAATTCCTTTTTTTGTCGAAAGTTTGACACATATTCGTTTTTTCCTTCACTCTTTTCCCTCATTTTCCTCGATTTTCAACCAAATTCACACCTAGAAGCTTCTGTCATAAATGAGGTCCGTCAAGCGTGTGAACGCAAGGAACTTTTTGATAGTCGTACGACATGTAGGACAGTGTGAACACCCCTTTTGGAAGGGTGTTTGTTTTTGCCTTAAATTAGATACTGGCTGACAGATTACGGCTCACTATCATTTTTAGCGATGGGGTTCAGCCCAAAAAGATGCAATTAAAATTGTATGAACCATAAGATTGTGTTGGGTGTTGTAATGGCATAGAATAGACGTGTACAGGGTGGGCTATATAGTGTTTTTTTTAAAATCATCATCCAACTATATGGGCTGTACAGCAACATGAGTCTAGCCAGGCGTCTACGGATCCAACGCCCAAGATGGCTAGTTCATGTAGAGCGTATGGGCAACTTAGTTCCGGCCCGAAAAGTCTTCGATTTTGAGCCTGTGAGACAATGCAACAGACGACAGTGGGGCAGCCCCATAGAGAAAAGTGCGCAAAAGGTCACTTTTAAATATAAGGTAAACAGGAAAAAACTGTTTCGTTTCACAAAGTACACGGTATTTGTGATACGAAAAATTAATTTTTTTTTTGTTTTTATGTTATGCACTTAGTTAGTTAAGCGATCAAAGTTGGCAAGTTTATTGCGAAAATTGCAATTGGGAGAAAGCGAAAAAAGTTGTTAGTTTTGTTTTCTGCATATCTTTGTTATTAAGCGTTCCATTAAAAATATAAAATATGTCTGGAGAAGGTAAAAATGTGTAGATCTTATTTGTTTACTTCAAAAATGAAAAAAAAAATTATAATTAGTTAAGGGGTTTGAAGTGAATGTGCTTTTTTTTTTTACTTTGTTTTAATTTTGGCATAATATCTTCTGTTTCGGCAAAAGTTTAGCATATCTATTAATTGACCATAATTATAACATATGTCCTTAATATAAATGTTAAAGCAGAAGTGCTAAACTTTCGCCGGAAATATTTTTTTTTTATTTTTGAAAAATAGTGTTAGCAATTTTTCAAAAGGGCTGTTTTTTTTTTTTTTTGTACTATCCTCAGAAGTTATTAATTTATCTTAACTTATTAATTTTGCTTAAAAATGTTTAAGGTTCTGAAGTACAAACTTATGAATGTTTAAGAAAACAACTGGTTGAAGTGTTTTTGTCCAGTGAACAGAAGACTTTTGATGAAAGATTTTTGGAAATTGAGACCTGCCTCCAACGTAAGACGTTATGCAGCGAAATTCATCTGCACGAGCTTCGACAAGACTTAAAAAATTTCAAACACCAGCTTAAAACCAAGTGGGAACGATCAAATCGCACAAAAAAAATGTTCCTTGCCTCAGAATTAAAATGGCTCAACGGATTAATTTCTTTCAAAAAGTTTTCTTCATCTGCTGGACGCCCTTCACTTTTTTTCGAAACATGAAGTGAATCAACAAAACGCAAACGAACTGCCGAATTAAGAAATACGGTTCCTACAAATGAGCTTGTTTATGCTGCTCAGATGAGTTTACGGGCTTCAGGTCAAAAGCAAGCAGCAGATTTGGTAAAAGAAGCAACAACGTTTGGAAGTTTCTTACAAAGTCAAACAAGTTTTGAAGAACCAAGAAAGGTGTCTTCATTAGAAGCTTTGTCTATGATGATTGAAGCAAAATTGTCAAGACACCAGTACAACATAGTAAGAACCTATGCGAAAAATATTTTCCCTTCTTATAAAGAGGTGCAAAAAGAAAAGAAAAATTGTTACCCTCCTGAAATTAAAATAACAGAAACTTGTGCTGAGGTATCCATGCAAAATCTACTCGATCACACTAGCGAAAAACTACTAATCAATCAAAGGGACGTTTTGGAATATTTTCAGTCATATACAGAAAACGAATTGAAGTTAGTATCGAAGTGGGGTTTTGATGGCAGTTCTGGTCATAGCCAATACCATCAAAAATATTTAGAAAGCCATGAGAGCGGTGATAAGTTTATTTTTATGAAGTGTCTTGTCCCGCTACAACTTTCATTCAACCAAAAAATTCTGTGGAAAAATCCCTGTCCTTCATCTCCGCGTTATTGTCGTCCATTAAAAATTGATTTTCAGAAAGAGAGTGATGAACTTGTAAGGATTGAAAAAGATATTACAGATACACAAGTCCAAAATCTTCATGGGTCAAATATAACCATCGACTGTAAAAACTTATTTTCAATGATTGATGGAAAGCTTTGCAACAGTTTATCCGACACAAAATCTTGCATGAGATGTTACTTATGCAATGCAACATGCAAAGAGTTCAACAACGTAGACAAAATGATTCAATTGCCTATATCGGGACAATATCTATCTTTTGGTCTTTCTGTTTTACATGCATGGATTAGACTTTTTGAATGTCTTTTGCATGTTGCATATAAGCTTCCAGTCCAGGAGTGGAGAACAAGCCACACAACAGAAGTAGCAGTCAATGAAAGCAAAAAGCGAATTCAAAGAGAATTTAAGGAAAAACTTGGCTTAATTGTTGATCATCCTAAGCCGGGATATGGAAATACAAACACCGGTAATGTTGCGAGATTTTTTGAAAAAAGTAGGTTATCCGCTACCATCACTGGAATTGATGTGCTTTTGATTCAAAAATTTTATACAATTTTGCAATGCCTTTCAAGTGGTTTCAAGCTCAACAACGAAAAATTTAAAAGTTATTGTGAAGATACCGCACGATATTTCGTATCACTGTATCCCTGGTACTATATGAGTACAACAGTGCACAAAATTTTAATTCATGGCCCTTTAATTGCTTCTTCTTGTCTTTTGCCGATCGGTCAGTTAAGTGAAGAAGCCTTGGAATCAAGAAACAAAGATTTCAAAACTTTTAGGGAGCAATTCAGCCGAAAAACATCAAGAATCGACAATTTAACGGATATTTTCAATAGAATGATGATTTCGTCAGATCCTTTGTTGTCAAGTCTTAGGAGTCAAAACATTTTTGTTAGTAAAAAAGTTTTTTGTTCAGATACTATAAATTTGTTTGATGTGGAAGACATTTCTTTTGAAAATGAATAAACTAAATTGTGTTAAATATTAAATGTATTATTGAATACAAATTATAAGATTCAAAAACCGAAAACAGTACTCATAGTTTTCATTTTTATTAAATTTATCGTATACTTATTATTAACAAGACATTTGTCTTTGAAAAACCTACATTATCCTAGATAATAAACACCAAAATGAAAAACAAAAATGTTTTTCTGTAAGTTTCAAGTTAGCTTATATTGAAAAACCCTCCAAATTTGTCTTTTTTTAGTAAAAGTTAAATTTGAACTAGTTTTCACTCATATGCAAGGCTTTAAAACACAAAAAGTCACTTTAGACCTTTCAAAATAATTTATCGCACAAAACCACTACTTTTGCCCCACTGTGACGTCCACGTACAAGGTGGCGCACACAATTCGAGGGGGACCTCGGCCGGCTTGGTGTGCGAAACTGGAGACAGCTGACGAGGGCTGGCTGGAGAAGGATGTTTGGTGAGGCCCTGGTCCATCTCGGTCTGAAGCGCCCTAAGAAGAATAAGAAGAAGGTTATTTTGACACTGACAGCTGTCTCCCGCTCAAAATCTTGACAGAAAGTCAGCATCATACCTCCGCGGAACGAAATGAGTCTCTTTACGCTTGAACAACGTTGGGAAATGTTGAAAACTTATCTCCAAAGTGAGTGCTGTGTAGCCCAAACAGTGCGTTTTTTGAAAAGAAGTTTTGGCGATTCCGCCAGGTAGGCGACCGCTTGGCAGACCCAGGACGAAATGGTTGAACCAAGTCCAAAAACTCACCTGGTTGCGCTTGGGCATAGCTCCAAATGAGTTAGAGTCGATGGCGGAGGATCGAGTGGCCTGCAGATTTCTCGTACGTGCGTTATCACCCCGACCAATTTAGTGGAACATGCGGGTCACTGAAGATGATGATGATGATGAAGTTTTGGCCGAAATGAAGCACCCACCGCGACTGCTGTACGCAAATTTGTGCAAAAAGTTCATGAGACTGGTATGCTAGTGGCCAACACTCATGGTCCCCGTCGTCGTACGGTGCGCACAGATGAGAATGTGGCTGCTATGGCCGAGGGTGTGAGACTCAATTTACGAACATCAATCCGCCATCGATCTCAACAGCTGTTGAGCTTTCACGCACTACCCTGAGGATAATTCTGCACAAAGATCTCAGATTATTCGCTTACAAGGTCCAATTGACTCAGCAATCGAAGGCGAGCGACCATCCGCTTCGCTATCGCTTCTCAGCTTGGACCTTAGAGCCGCTTGAATTGGACAACGATTTTGGGCGAAAAATCAGCTTTTCTGTCTAGTCTGATTTTCATTTCAGCGGCTACGTTAACAAACAAAATTGCAGCATTTGGTGTTCGAAAAACCCGCACGCTATTGTCGAGGAGCCAATGCATCCACAGAGAGTGACAATTTGGTGCGGATTGTGGAGTGGTGGCATCATTGGACATTTTTTTTTGGGCAAAATGGACTCATAGTGTTCTAAGTGAACCGTGACTTGTTCTTTATGTCAGCAAGGGCACCCATCTACCTAACCTTGGACAATTTTTTTACGAAAACGAGTGGGAATAACGTTTCAGTCAACGGTGGGCGTTACAAAGCCATGTTAACCGACATTTTTTTTTACTGAAAGTTAAGATATGAATTTGGACGACCTCTGGTTCAAGCAGGGGGTGGGCCGTGCCGAAAAGCCCATGCCACAATCGATATTTTGCACACCAAATTCCCAAATCGTGTTATCACCTGTCTTGGCGATGTCAATTGGCCGCCTCGGAGCTGCGATTTGACCACTTTGGCCTTTTTTTGTGGGGAATCGTGAAGGAGCGATGTTATGCCAACAATCTCGAACAGATTCAAGCACTTAAAGCCAAGCAATCCGTGATCTGCAGCCCGAAACCATCAACAGGGTCTTGGGAAAATGGGATGACAGAATGCACTGCTGCGAAGCCAGCTGAGGCAGCCACTTGAACGACGTTGTAGTATTGTATGGGAGTCCACCATCGATCAAATCTTAACACTGCGGCAGATCCTGGAGAAGACCCAAGAAATGCAGATCGACACACACCATGTATCTGTCGATTTCAAGGTCGCATGTCACAGCGTGCATAGAGATGAGCTATACAGCGCCATGTCTAGTTTTGGCATTCCTGCCAAACTCTTCAGACTGAGCAGGATGACGATGGAGAACTCTCGCTGCTCCATCAACGTCGGTAACGAACTCACCGAGAACTTCAATGACAAAAAAGGTTTACAAGGCGACAAGGCGACGCGCTGTCATGTGATTTCTTTAACATCGTTTTTGAAAAAATCGTGCAAAAGTCACTGGCCAACACGAGAGGCACGATCTTCCAAAAGTCTGTTCAACTGCTAGCTTACGCGGATGACATTGACGTGATTGGGCGAACACAGCGAGCCGTCAATGATGCGTTTGCTGGCATTCAAACGGAAGCGGTCTGGCGGTAAACGAGGGCAAAACCAAATATATGCTGTCATCGAAAAAGGACGCACAATATCGACGACTTGGCCAGAACCTCGCAATAGGCAGCTATAACTTTGAGGTAGTTAAGGACTTCGTCTATCTTGGCTCCGCGGTAAATAGTAGAAACAACATCATTACCGAGATCAAACGCAAAATAACTCTTGCCAACCGCTGTTTTTTTGGACTCAAATTAAGTAGTGGAGCCTTCTCTCGGAAGACCAAATTGACTTTGTATAAGATCTTGATCATTCCAGTCCTGCTTTACGGCGCAGAGGCATGGACAATATCCCAAGCGGATGAACAGTCTCTTGGTCTTTTCGAGAGAAAAGTCCTGCGAGCGATCTGTGGTCCTGTTTGCGTTGATGGCATTTGGAGGAGAAGGTTCAACCATAAAATGTATGGGTTGTACAGGCAGGCGTCCACGGATCCAACGCCAAAGATGGCTAGGCCATGTAGAGCGTATGGACAACTTAGCTCCGGTACGAAGAGTCTTCGACTCTGAGCCTGTGGGCCGACACAACAGAGGACGTCCACAAGGTGGCGCACACAAGTCGAAGGGGACCTCTGCCGGCTTGGTGTGCGAAACTGGAGACAGCTGGCGAGAGATCGTGCTGGCTGAAGAGGCATGTTGGGTGAGGCCCAGGTCCACATCGGACTGTTACACCCTAAAAAGAAGGAAGAAGTAGAACGTGGCCGTATTCCCATTTCTAAAAAAATAATAACAGTCAAAATCGGTTATAACAACCTTCAAGGGACTGAGGAACTTGGTCGTTGTAAGCGATATATCGCCTTAAGCGATTTATTATCCTTTTGCATTACAAACAATGGAGCTCAGGCGGAACCTACTAACTTTGTCGTTATAATCGATACGACGTTATAACCGATGTCGTTGAAAGCGATTTTGACTGTAAATTGCTAGCTTGTTGGTTGAGGCTCAGGGATAACCCAGACTGTATTGCTATAAGAAGAAGAAGCATTACCAGAGAAGATCTTAAAATGATTTTCCATTCATCGAATTTGTTTCAATAAACGGAAGACGTGGGCGCCGTGGCGTAGTGGGTAGGGGTGTCGACTCCTACGCTCGAGGTCGTCGGTTCGAATCGCGAAAAAAAACATCAAACATTTTTTTCACGGCTCCACCTCTTTCGAGTCACTAACAATGCTCAAAGAGTATAACTGTATAGGAAAAGCTTCTCAAAATCGCCGTTCGGAGTCGGCATTAAACTGTAGGTCCCCTCCACTCGTGAGAGAACAATAGCACGCACAACACGAGTGGTTGCTGAGAAGCTACGAGTATATTAAACGGAAGACGTCTGCACTTCAGTCTCCGGCTATTCTCCCACCCGCTAGTTGACAAAACCTACACATGTTCGTCTTAAGGAAGTTGGGTCCCCCTGCATTCTGACTTGAAATAATCTTATCGTTTTCCTTTTCCTTTATTTAAACATTTAACGATACAAAATACCCAACCAAAAGTACAAATCAAAGATCAGCCATTTGCCCTAGAAAAAAAAGAAAAAAATCCAATTTTGATTGATTTTCAGAATTTCACACAAAAGCACTCTTCCTCCTCATTTGCATCGAAAATTAAGTTGGCAATAAGTAGATTAAGCAAAACTTAATTATTTGCTTACTTCCACTCTATCAGTAAATGCGATTATTTCGGCTCACGCTACCCGGCGAGTGGACGCGTGGGCAGTAGGAAATTTGTCAAGAATTCAATTAATGCGAGACTTATTTTAACTTTTGTTCGGCGACACTGATAAAATTCAAACCAAAGGCGCTTATCGCGTTCAAATAATAAATTGATAACCCCCCTAAACTCATTAATTGAATCAAGTTTATGTGGAATTATTTTTTATTAACAAAAGTAGGAATTCTGGTGAATGAATGATTGCTGGAAAATGGAATTAAACGAACTAAACGCTAGAACTAGAATCAAAACCAAGCATTGAAAGTTAACATTACAACGACTAAAACATGTATGATATTGCATTTCAATGTACCTTCAGGTTCTCCTCAGTCAATCACGATGTAATTTTTTTAAATTTCTTGTTTTATGCAAGATATACAAATCACACACATTTTTAAGCATAGATAAATTGAACAATAGGAATAAATGGAACAATGTGAGTAAATGGTTGTTTTTTTTTAAATTAACATCTAAAGAAGAATATTTCAAAAAATTAACAATACACTTCATTTATTTTCCATTACATCAGTCTTGTGTCTCTTGAAAGAAAAAAGAACGCATAAGAGTTTAGATTTATGAAAATATTAACTTTTTCTTTGACAATTAAAGCCGTTTCTGGTAAGAACTAAATTTACATGTTTCGGGATTTCTCTAAAAATGTTTTCATTCCTCGGGTACCCGGGCGCTGCGGGAAGTATAACTCTGTTTTTCGTGAGGTATCCGGGCGCTGCGGGTAGTGACCAAGTTGACAGCTACCCGACAATGTCTGTCATCGGCTAGCGAGTACTCAAAAATAATAAGCACTCTCATTTGCATATAAAAAACGGCAATGTACACCTTAAACGGCGAATATACATGTGCACATGACGTCCTACGCCTAGAGCTTCCCGAAGGAGTACGAATAATCGGCTTTACCGATGAAATTGCTATTCTCACAGTGGCGAAACATATAGAGGAAGTGGAGATTGCTACGAATGCAGCAATCTCCAAAGTGAAAGATTTGCTTGACAATGCCGGTCTGGAACTAGCGGCGCACAAAACGGAGGCTGTGCTCATAACCAGCCGCAAGAAGGTGGAATACGCCAGCTTCTTTTTTTTCGGATGATTTTTGAAACACTACTGGAGCACTCAGACGAAAAACTGGTCCATTGTACCTACTCCAGTGCCGTTAATTTAATCCCAACTGCAAATGGTGACTGAACCAAATTCGATTTCACTGGGATTCGAACCTGGGACCACTCTAACTTGGGGCAGGCACTTAACCAACTGCGCCATCCAGTCGTATTCGCGAGCTTCTTAGTCGGAGATCAGCCGATAATACGTGCAAGGAGTCTGTGAAGTACCTACGGGGTTGTGCTGGATAAAGGCTCTCGTTTTTTATAATTTGCGCACGCAAGAGGTGTTACGAATACCCTTAAGTCTCCGGAAGACACAGCACGGGCCGAAGGCATAGAGGAATACAGGAAGAGGAGGTACCTGTGCACATTGGTCTTAAATGTCTGCGGATTGTAGTGAGTGGGAAATATTGGGCTGGGAAGAGCATTCCATATTCGTGTGGTGCGGCTAAAAAACGACTCTCTAAACTTAACTGTACGTCCGAAAACAGGCTTGAGGGTGAACTGATGAGCATTCCTGGCGAGACGAGTATTGCGGGTGAATTCATGGAGGGGAGGAATGCAATTGGCTAACTCACTTGAGCATCGTTTGTTAAAATAGCGATAAAACAATGACAAGGATGAGACATTACGGGGATATTCGAGCGAGTCTATCGACTTCGCGATATTACTGGCTCCTATAAGTTTTATCGCTCGCTGTTGTATTCTATCAAGTAGGTGCAGGGAGGTCTTCGGAGCACCAGACCAGATATGAGCGTTATACTCAAGCTTGGGGCGAATGAAGGCCTTATAAATTGAAGCCAAATCAGAGGGGGTGAAGTATTTCTTGCATCGTTTTAGAAAACCTAGACATTTCGCAGCAGTTTTGGTGACGTCTAATATGTGATCATTCCAACTATGTGTTGAGTTGATGCACAGGGATGGTTGATACACCGAGGATGGAAAGTTTTTCGGTTTTTTCGATGCAAGTGTCATTCCTTTAGGGAACACATAAGAAGGCATCACGTACACAAGGAGCGCTCTCACGAATGCTGCCAAATATCGGCGATATGCACGCAGAATCCTGCTCTCGCGAGTAGTTAGTTCTGTTCTTCTGTACGTCGCTCCAATTTGGGCTGGAGCACTCACGGTAGGACGACTAAAGCGGATGATGATGTCAGTCTATAGACTCCGCGCAATAAGGGCGATTAGCGGTTTCAGGACCATCTCTGATGATGCGGCGTTCGTCATAGCAGGAATGCTACCCATTGACATTCTTGCAGACGAGCTCAAGAGGACGAACCGTAGGAGAACTTCGGACCGGCAACGGGTCAAAATCATAAAAGAAGAAGAATGGGCAACATCCATAGCAATCTGGCAAACCAGATGGGACGTCTCCACAAAGGGAAGATGGACGCATAGGCTCATTCTTGTTATCGAGACTTGGACAGTAAGATCGGCAGGAAACTGTAACTATCAACTTTCGCAGTCTGGAAACGAAGGTTTTCGAAAATTCCTGTACAGATTTGGACACGACAGTTCGCCGCTGTGTCCACAATGTCCAAACGTCGAGGAAGACGCAGAGCACGCAGTGTTTGACTGTAGTCGCTTTGTGCACGATAGGCGAATGGTGAATCTACCAAGCCCCGAAAACATGATCTCTTACGTGATGGAATCTGTAGAAAATTGGAATGAGCTATGCTCGTACATCGCGATAGTTCAAATGAAACTAAAGACCGAAAGAAGTTGCTGAAAGAAGTTCTTGAGGGGCCACTGTTTTTTTATTTATTTTTTTTTCTGAGTTTTTTTGAGGCTCTTCACTGGAACACTCAGACTCAAAACTGGTCCATTGTACTGCCAGGCAGCAACCTACTCCAGTGCCGTTAATCTTCGATTCGTTTTCACTGGGATTTGAACCTGGGACCCCTCTAACTTCGAGCAGCCACTGCGCCATCCAGGCGTTTCCACTTTTCAGAATATAGCGTAAATCGCTAACCAGCCCCGCGAAGTAATACCTAAATGCAGTTCCGCGGGGAGAGTGGTAGAAGAATGCAGGGTGTGGGTTAGTAGGTAGGCGTATTCCCGAAAACGAGTACATGGATTTGCGAATCGTGCATGCTGATAGTCTTGGCTATAAGTATCTTTAGAAGATTGCCACATCCTTAGACGCAACCAAAAAAGCTGGCTAAAAAGCCTCTCAAGCTGGAGCGATCATTAGCCAGCTGCCTCCAACCAGCCTGTAGCCAGATGCTGGCAACCACATTGATATGGATTCAACAGGTCGTTTATGAACGTTTTCAGGCGACAGAATTCATTAAGAACGAATTGGAGGAAAAGGTTTTCCTAGTTCCTCCATTTTTTTGATCCACATTTTCAGTTAAACAAGAGGAAAAAACGGTTCACGAGAGCATCACGTCCTCAGTTCACTTCTCTTGCATGTAAGTTAGGTTGGGTTAGGTTGAAGTGGCTGACTGTAGATAGCAGTCACACTTAGGCTAATTTAGGCTCATTATGATACCACGCGGATCTGATGTCACCTATCCAAAAAACTATTTGGTGCTTTCAACGATGCTCTTTAGTTGATTAATGCCGACGTTGTGCAATTCGCTCAAGTCGTTAAAGAAGTAGGCTCCAAGGTATTTATTCCTGCGAGAGGAGAGAGCGCTATAAGTGCTGAGGAGATGCGTTATGCTTTCCTCTTCTTCTTCGTCTCTGCAGCTTCTGCAGAAATCATTGTGAGACAGTCCCATTCTTGAGCCGTGAGTGCCAATGGCACAGTGTCCTGTTTCTTGCATGTTTCTTTTAGACGAAAGTCTAAAATTCGAAAGTTCGAACCTTATGCGTCCTTGAATCTCATGACAAGACATATTTTGTAAATTTCAAAACAAAAACATAATCATTACTTACAGTAGAATGCCGCCAGAACTTAATCAATCCATGAATGTCGGTCGATGGCGCCAACAGCAAGAAATCACGCCATTCATTGAAGCTGATGTTTAAACTCCCGTCTTGATCCATCCTTAAAAGAAAAAAGCAGTTTATTAGCTGTTTCTACCTCATTTTTCAAGATATTTTACAAACCTCTTTAACAGATGCTTTGCTTCTGCTTGATCGACTTCAATTCCAAGATCCTTAAAGGCAGATATCAGCTCTTCCAAATCCACCTTCCCTGTTGAATTGAATTTCAATCGTATTCAAAAGTGAGTCTACAAATATCTGTATTGATTTCATACCATCGCGATTCTTGTCCAGGTGGGAGAATTGAAGACGGAGATTCTTTTCATGCTCTCGCACATAGTGGACGAATTCGGCAAGACCCACATCACCGCTTTGAGTTTTATCCGATTGCTTGAGAAATGTCTGAGGAAAAAAGTGAAAAAGTTGGGGTTTATTTTAACTATTTTAGGGGAATGAATAAATTGATGTATTATTTTAAAAGGATTTTTAAAAATGTTGCAGTGCGGGGTATGTTCGTTGACTTGTACGCACGAAGTCTAGGTTCGATTATCGAAAAACAACTTTCATATTTTCACGGCTCCAACTCTTTTAAGACAGAGACAATGCTTAAGGAGTATAACTGTCTAAAAAAAGCCACTCAAACTTCGCCGTTCCGAGTTGCACTTTAGCGCCACTATATTCTACAGTAAAAACTCTTTTATCCGAACTGCTCCGGAACAAAGACCTTCCGGATAATACATTTTTCCAGATAAAAGAGGTTTAAACAAAATTGAAGGAAAATTAATTTACAATCGGTTTTTAACAAAAAAAAAAAACACATTTTTATGAGATCTAAATAGGGGTGCGTATGTGTGAACAGAAACAAAATACATGCTAAACAGAATCCCGGATATCAATGGCTGCCGGAGTTCCGGATAAATGTTGCAATTCTGTATCAACTGGAGCCAACAAAACCCATAATTCTTTCCGGTGAATATCCCCAGTCCCTTCTATTGTGCAGAGCACTTACTATGACTAATATTTTGTAAAGGAGGTGTCCATTCATGATGACCTACATAACATTTGTTGGATGTGTTCCAAAATTCGACATTCTTTGTTGTTCCTTTACACAGCCTTACACTTCCGTAGATTTTATTACCATAAAATATACGTTACGAATATTTGCCCGTTGTACTAAAAGCATTACTTATTGGATACAATAGTTCTAAGGGAATTATTTATTGAACTTTTTGTGTCCCAGCTAATTTTTAACGAGTTGGTCGTGAAGTAAATGAGGACAAAACCAAGTATTTGCTGTCAACAAACAAAGAATTATCGGTCCACTGCCTAGGACAGAACGTCACTGTTGGCAGCAATAACTTAAGGGGTTTACATATCTCGAAGTAGATATGAACCCCACGAATGAGACCCTAGTGGAGATTCGAGGAAGACTTACCTTAGGAAACCTTGCTACTTCGATTTGACGAAACAAATGGGTTCAAAACTCCTAACTCGAAAGACAAAATGCATGCTCTACAAAACACTAATCCTGCCAGTTCTACTATGTGGAGACGATAGCAGAAAAGCGGAGCACATTTTGGGTACTTTTGAGAGAAAAATTCTCCATTGAATTTTCGGTCCCGTATGCGAGGAGAGCGAATGGAGGAGAAGATACAACCGCGAACTCTACGAGCTGTACCAATATGTGGATGTAGTCCAAAAAAGCTAAAAAAAACCGACGACTACACTAGCTCGGCCATATTGAGCGAATGGACAATAACACGCCAGCAAAGAGGATCTTCGAATTACAGCCCACAGGTTCGAGAAGACAGAGAAAACCGAACCTACGTTTCAAGGACAAAGCTATCGTGAACGCCAGAGCGCTTGGTCTGGATAACTGGAAGCAGCGTGCCCGGGACCGCAGGGCATGGAAGGCTGCCGTGTCTCATGCAGAGACCCTTCACGGGTCGGGAGCCCGTTAAGCGGAAGTTGATTTTTAACGCATCCATATTTACGATAGATCCATTCTTACACAATTCAATTGATTCTTGTTCCTGGTGGGCCAACAATTCGCCTTGAATGAATGACGACGCCCAAAGATGGTACAAAAGGGTTTGAAGTCTGAAAATAGAGTAGAAGCGGGTATTTTGGGACCTAGAAGACACGAGCATATTCCCCTTTACATCAACAACAGACAGTTATCTAATACAAGGATTTCGATATTCTCAGGTCTAGATTAGATAAGGTTAGTGTGGCTGCTACAGTAAGCTTTTGACAGTCTGGCATCCGGCTCTTTTGTTGAAAATGCGTGCATTTGATGGCAATTAGCCTCTTCTCTTTGAATTAGTCATTTTCGAACCGTTCAATTAAATTTGTCTTGATCGGAATCAAGTATCTTCAAAATAAATGCTGGTGTTCCCTATGGAATGGAACAGTGAAGCGGATACGTCACTGCGATACAATACAAAAAGAGGCCAAATCGTCTTGGCTTGCAAGAAATGACTGTCACACGACAAGATCAACGTGGCCAGAGCTTCTTCTTCTTATGGTACTACAGTCCGAGGTGGACCAGTGGCCAGAGCTTAAAAACGACAAAACAAAGAACCTTCTGGCGTTGTACCGAAACTCAATCCGTGTGCTCGTCGAAATGATCACAGGATTTTGTTGTTTTTTTTCGTCGGAGGTTTTAGAAACACTACAGTGGAGCACTCAGACACGAAAACTGGTCCATTGTACGATCACAGGCTACTGCCCCATCGGAACAATGCTTCGGAAATGGAATACAGAATCCAGCGATCTATGGCGTAGCTGCGGAGATAAGGAAGAGACCGAGACGATCCAACATCTGCTTTGTCACTGCCCAGTTCTCCAGAATCGGCGCCTAGCTTCGCTGGGCCAAAAATTCTCCACAGAGACTGCGGACTTAGCGAATGCAGATATATCGGATCTTCTAAAATTCATAAAGAGCACGGGGTGGTTTCAGCCACCATGGAACAGATTGTGTACTCTACTCTGAAGGGATTCACAATGGGACCTATGACCTCCGGGTGGAAGTGATGTTTAACCATCACACTCCGCTTCCAAAACCCAACCTAATCTCACCAAGGTTCAGTCATTTCTCCAACTCCCTTTTGCATAAGTGATTTCTTATCTGCAACATTTAACCAAATTCACACTTTCGCTGATGATAGTATATTGTCACCACTTTCATTCCTTTATTACTATTATTTTATTATTACAGCACTCTGTATAATAAATTCGTATAACTCTTAGTTTCATATGATCTACTACGCCATTAAAAAAAATGTTAAATTTTGGCAAGCAATGTTCTATTTTTGTATGAATTTCATATTTTGTATTCATTCGATTGCTGACAGCGGAAGAAATAAATTGAAACGCCATTTAAATGTAACTCGACTACTCAGCCTTTAACTCGAAAATAACTTTCCATTCTCGGTATGTGGATCAATGACAACCATCTTTGGAAAGACCATCCATTCGAAATCGCTTAAAACAATGGGAAATTTATAGATTTCCTCCAGCCATGCAAACATTTTTCTGTAATGTAATGAAATGTATTGAAAATCATTTCTTAAATACACACGGTTTTTTTTTCAGTATTAAAAGATGCAAACTTTTAAGGCCAATGTATATAAACATGGAACAAGAGTTCGGTAAACGATGTGTGCCATTAAAATGCATATTGAATAGGCATAAATGTTCAATGTCACAAAATTGTGTTTGTATACCCGAATCTACACCGACAAAGAGAGTGATTGCAATGTACATACAGGGTGGGCCAAATACAAGTTTCTTTTTAAAAATGCAATCAAATGAACAAAATTAAATTTGTTCCATGTATTATGGCTCCATTAGTAAGAACAAACAGTCCCATTAATTATGAAATACAACCTCGTTCAAGTGGCTGACTCGGCTGACTTCGTTAACATGGCTCTGTAACGCTCACCGTTGACCGAAATGTTGTTCCCGGCTTCATTTTCGAAGAAAAATGGTGCAATGATGCCACCACTACACAATCCGCACCAAACTGTCGCTCTCTGGGGATGCATTGCGGATGGCTTCTCGACAATAACGTGTGGGTTTTCCGAGCCCCAGATGCGGCAATTTTGTTTGTTAACGTAGCCGCCGAGATAAAAGGGCGCCTCGTCAGAAAAGGTGATTTTTCGACCAAAAACGTTGTCCGACCAAAAACGTTGTCTAAGGCCTAAACTGCGAAGCGGATGGGCACGCGCCTTCAATTGCTGAGTCAATTGGACCTTTCTAACTTACTTAAGGTCGCGCTACAGTCCGGAGTGGACTTGGGCCTCAACCAACAAGCTTCTTAAGCCAGCTCGATCTTTAGCGACCTGCCTCCAGTTTCGCACGTACAGTCGGTTGGGGTCCGTTTCTACTTGCATGCGCCACCTGAGTCGTGGTCTTCCTCTACTGCGCCGTCCCTCGGGGATGGATTCGAAGACTTTCCGGGCCGGAGCATCTTTGTGCAGACTTCTTCTCAGGCTAATGCGTGAAATGCTGTGCTATTGAGATCGATGGCAAGTTGATGTTCGTTAATTGAGTCTCACAACACACTCGGCCACAGCAGCCACATCTGTGCTCAACTGCGCGCAACATACTGCGACGGGGACCATGAGCATACCAGTCTCACAAACTTGCGTACAGCAGTCACGGTGGATGCTTCATTTCGGCCAAAACTTATTTTCAAAAAGCGCACTGCTTGGGCCACACAGCACTCACTTTGGAAAAAAAGTTTTCAATATTTCCCAGCATTGTTCAGGTATAAAGCGACTCATTTCGTGAAGGTATGATACTGACTTTCTATCAAGATTTCAAGCGGGGAACAGCAGTCAGTGTCAAAATAACCTATAGCTTAAAATAAAACTACTAGATGGCCCACCCTCTAGTTTAACACAATCGACTTCAGAGCCGCCTAGACTTCGACTTCTTAAACACTATCTACCTTCAGCTCAATTGCTGACAGTTCTGTCGACACTTCTGGGGTTTACAGACCCTGCTATACACTCGCAAGTAAAATACGCCTTTAATGAGGAGACCACTTGTTTGTTTCCTTTGTCGAAAGTTTATTTACGAAAAAAATGAGTAAACAAATCCCATCTACACATGTATGTATGTGCAACACTCGAAATGTCCCAGTTGGAATTTAGTTGAGTTAATGAATAAACATCCTTAGTTGGAGACCTTTTATGACCATAATGACATGCACTGTGGTCTATCCCAAAATCTATCCCACGGCGACCCAACAAAAATAAATCAAAATTCAATACTCTCTAAGATGAAATCCGGTTTCCATTACAGACATCTATAATAATTATAATGGCGGCGCTACAGTCCGAAGTGGACCTGGGCCTAGCTTCTCAGCAATCTAAATACCAGAGGTGATTCCCCCTGGAGACCCTTAACTAAAAACACGATACACCCCTAATCCATTGAAATTCAATCGGCAGATGTCAACATCGGACATTTAATTAGCTTCCCACTTCGTGTAGCGCTTTCCAGACAAACAATCAAACTCATCTCGAATACACTTAAAGTTTTGCTTCGAACAATGCAGAGCTGCTGACACTTTGGCCCAGACAACCACTCGCGGTTAAAGTCCACGCTGTCGATGTATCTTCTAATTAGAATAGTTTCGGATTTTTGTTTATGTTCGAATTTGAATTTGTGCTGAGAAAGTAATTTTAGAATCTTCGGGCGGACTTTCCTTTCCGCCAAATGGCCAACGATGATGTTAATGGGAAACAGAATTGCATCATACTTCTGGCCATGGACAGGCTTAAATATAAACGCCACCGTGAAGTGGACAGTTTCCCAGAAAATTCAAATGTATGTAGATGTATTCGTGTGTGCCTAAAGGTGTTCCGTATTTGGTGGCTGTCATTGATCACGTGAAACTGCTCAAATCGGTGACGTTACACACATGAAAGGGGTAGGAATTTGGAATTACCAAGTGAATACCTGTAGAGTGGATATCGATTCGAAGATTCAAAGATCTTGGTCGTTAAAATTGCTTTGATTGATTTGAATTCCTATCCAGCGCGAATTGCGCAGCGCAATGTCTAGGTTTGATGTTCCTGCTAAACTGGTCGGGTTGTGTGGGTTGACGATGGATAATTTTGCTCCATCAAGGTCAGTATCAAATTCACCGAAACCTTCAAAAGTCCTCAGACAAGGCGATGCGCTTTCATGTGACTTTTTTTTGATTATTTTTGAAACACTACTGGAGCACTCAGACTCAAAACTGGTCCATTGTACAGACAGGTAGCAAACTACTCCAGTGCCGTTAATTTGATCCCAACGGCAAATGGTGACTGGACCAGATTCGATTTCACTGGGATTCGAACCTGGGGTCCCTCTAATTTGGGGCAGGCACTTAACCAACTGCGCCATTCAGTCGTGACTCATGTGACTCTCATGTGAAATTCTTGCTGAACTCATTGGCCAACTCTAGAGGCACGGTCCTTCAAAAGTCTATACAACTGCTTGCAGACGCGGATGACAATGACGTGATTGGTTGAATACAGCAAGCTGTCAATGGAATTGTAACGGAAACCGCTTAAATTTGCCTAGTGTTGAGCATGAAGGCAAAACGTATGTATATCCAAAGAGAACGCATCGTACCAACAACTTACCTAGAATGTCAGGCTACGAAGCTATAGGTAGTAAATGATTTCTTCAACATCGACTCTGCAGTAAAGAGCACAGCATCAATCAAATGCAGAATAACGAATCCAAATCGCGGTTACTTTTGGACCAAGAGGCAAGTAAATGGCAGAGCCCGGGCTGGGCCGGAGCATTAGGGTCCATTCGCTCTGCATGACCTAGCCATCTGAGACCACAGACTCGAATTCGTTTGACCACGTCGATGTGGCTGTACAGCCCATAAAGTTCGTCGATCAGTCTTCTTCTTCAAGACCCCTCACTGGAAGCGACCAAGAATCTCCTCAACCGCTTTGATTCGTGTCCATGCTTCTTCTGTATGGTGCATACAGCCGTGCTGGCCTTATATAGCGATATGTTTGTTCTTCAAGAGAGGGTTTCATTCCTTAATTGCCTTTTAAGTTCAAAGACACAGCGAAGAGAATCCTTCGGTTGTGTCATTGTTTGAATTTATTTCGGAGCCTAGGAAGGCAAGGTCGGCCTCAAAGTTAGGGTTGTTTATAGTGACATTTTGTTTAAGACGTCGGGGTTGGTGAACATTTTTCGGAGACAGCTTAAACTTTGTCTTGCCCTCATTCACCGCAAAACCTTTCTTAGCCGCTTCCTTCTCGATGCTCAGAAAAGCCCCACTAACAGCCCCCTGTATCGCTCCAATGACATCAAAATCTTCGGCAAATGTGAGACTTATAGAAAATTGTGCCTTTTCTGTTAAACACAATCTTCTGGAGGTATTAAATAAACTGGGCAAGTGCGAGTTGTACTCGCACGGGGAAGGTTCCGTCGCATAATATTGATGGATGATTTAACGGTATTTTGGATAAAAAAGTGTTGAAAGAAACCTCCACCTCATTTCGAAAGATCTGTCGATTGATAAATATATCGATGGGGTGCGACAATTTTTCAAAATTAGTGTCAACTTCACCTGTACTGGAGCCACCCCCAAATGGCCCCACTTTTTAAAATCGCTGCATAGGCAATGACATCTAGGTCTGAAGTACCTAATTCCAAAATTTCATGCCGATATCTTCATAAACTTCGGAGATAAAAAAGTGTGACAGACACGACGGACGGACGGACGGACGGACGGACATACCGAAATTATAAAGGTTCCGTTTTTGTAGACGGAACCTTAAAAAGTCGCATAAAACTGCGTCGTCTTGTCTAAACCTTATTTTGAAAATCAAGTTCTCGGTGTAGTCTTGACAGAGCAACAGACATTATCCGTCGCCACTCTTGAAGCCGAACACGTTTTGCAGTTTCACAAAACTAGACAAGGCGCTATATAGATCGTCTTTCTAAATGCTGTCATACGCGGTCTTAAAATCAAATCAATCAAATAAAATTAAACGGATGGTGGGTATCGACTTTCCCGTTATATAACTGAACAAAAAATACTTTAAATTCTTTCACTCTCATACAGAAAGTCAAACAAATCTTGCACAGGAATCCGGACAGATTATGCGTATTTCTATTGGGCTCCTCCGATTTTGCTCTCAGATTGCAAATTTTTCGGTTTCAATGAACCAAATGGGGGGTGGTTCTTTATTTTGCGTCTGTGCGCCATTTGACTTATGAAAATCACACGCGTTACAACACGAAATTCAAGCTTCAGATTAGTGTAAGGAGTTGCCAACGTGTTATTATTAGTGAAAGTAGGTGTAAATCTGAAAAAGATTGATTGATTGCCCAAACAAAAGCCACAAAAGATACATTTATGCATTGCTTCTCTCCTGCTCTGTGCTTCGTTCAATTTACAGAGTCACTTTTCTACTTGATTGGCTGAATGGATGTCTCTGTTTACATCTCATATTTCGCTCTGAAGGTGTTGACATCAATCAACTGGCTATTACTTTATGGGTTCATGTACCATTCTCACGTAATCTTGACTTTACATTTGAGACCTTGAGTTAAAATTAGCTTTTTCTCAAGTGTTTTTAGTTTGAATGGATGACTCTGTAGATCTTTGACTTTTAGCCTGTGAGACAACGCAACAGAGGACGTCTACATTTAAGACGGTGCACACAAGTGTGCATGGACCTCAACCAACTTGGTGTGCCTAATTGAAGACAGCAACCGAAAGATCGTCCTGGCTGGAGAGGATTATTGGTTAACGCCTAGATCAACTCAGGAATGTAGTGCAATAAGAAAACTGTAGATTCAATCTGGATACCGTGGCAGTGTGGGTTTGTGCGTCGACCCATACGCACTAGACTTTTACAGTCTAGGTTCAAATACCAGTTCAGATAAACAATTTTTAAAAAAAATTGTTCACGGCTCCACCTCTTTCGAGTCACTGACAATGCTCAAAGTGTATATCTGTCTAGAAAAAGCTTCTCAATCTCGCCGTTCGGATTCGGCATTAAACTGTAGGTCTCCCTCATTCGTGAGAGAACAATAGCACGCACAGCACGAGTGGTTGCTGAGAAGCTAGGCCCAGGCCCAGGAACAGCACATCATTAAAATGGCTTCGCTATGCTTGTGCGCAGTGCTTAAAGCGCCAGTTCAATTTTTGAGTTGTGCAGTGTTATTCCGGCATTAGCGTCTCGAATGTTGGCCTCGAGCTCGTCCAAGTGGTTGGCTTGTGAGCGTAGTGTAAAAACATGACGTTGCCTCAGAGAAAATAGTTGAGTTTTCTGAAGTCGCATGATCGCGGCGACCAATTTATGAGAGGACCCAGTCGTCGAATTTCTCCTTCACAATTTCGAGCGTTGCTTCGCTTGTGTGGCTTGTGGAGTCCTCTTGTTGGAACAACAAATCAGATATGTCGATGTTGTCTAGCTTTGCCCACAGAAAGTAATCGCCCGTCATCGGCCATTGACGGTAACAGTGTCTCCTTTCTCATTTCGAAAGAAATAAAGTTCGATGATGCCCCCATGACATAAACCGAACCAAACAGTCAATTTTACTTGTCGCTAAGCCAAAAATGGACATCGTTCGAGAAAATGATTTTTTTGGGCAAAATTTGGATATCCGGTCCAGTGCCCAATTAGCGAAGGGTCTTCGACTCTGAGCCTGTTGGACAACGCAACAGAGGACGTCCACGTACAAGGTGGCGCACACAAGTCGAGGGAGACCTCGGCCGGTTTGGTGTGCGAAACTGGAGACAGCTGGCGGGAGATGCTGGATGGAGAGGCATGTTGGGTGAGGCCCAGGTCCACCACGAACTGTAGCGCTCTACGAAGAAGAATTAGCGAACTTACGGCGTTATCTAATTCTTGTAAGCCCAACTTCAACCACAAAACAAGTCGGTTCGGCTCTCTGGCAATGCCCAGTTCAGCTAAGCGTCGAATTGACATTTGGGTCTCGTCGATGCTGCCCGCTACGGCGACTATGTTTTCCTAATTTTGCACCAATTTTTGTCTCGTTGGTGACTTAAGATCCAAAAGAGTGTACTCACACTCAAACTTTTCCACGATTCTACGAAATGCATGCACACTGGATCCATGATGACGACTGACCTCACGACGAAGTTCTTGTTACGTATTTACAACTGAGCCGGAATATCGATATTATGTATTTTTTAATAATTTTGGCATGTTCGACAATCGTGAAACGATGCTTGATGAAATGACAGACCTCACTGAATATTTTGACAGCTGGATGTGATTGGTAACTTTGACAGCTTCTAAAACATATCATTGCTATCTGGTCACACTTTTTGTTATTGAACTTCAAGTAACAGCATGTCTAATGAGCACTTTTTTACTTTACCACACGATTAACTTGAATTTACATGTTGGCAGCACTGTTCATATTGACATCTCTTTTGATTGTTATGAGTGGGTTCGTTCAGCATGACATAAAGCAAAACTTGGAGAAAGTGCAAATTTACTTCGAAAATCGTGGTTCTTTCACGAAACTTTCCGACGAGCATCGCTTCAATAACATAACAGTTTTTCAATAATATGCGACTCGTTAGTCGACTGTCTGTTCTTCGTTCGACTAAAATTAAGAGGCATACATTCATGCACAAAATATTAACGTTCACAGTGTCGCCGTCTGCACGTGAGAATTAAGCTCTCAGATGGTGACCTTCACCGCTTGCCGCAAAAAAATATTGCCTCCGTTTCCCCTCCACAAGCAAAAGCATGTCGCGCAAACAATCGATTTCCATATTCAGTTTTTTTCTCTCTATTGTACGTGTTTATTTAAAAACGAGTTCATAAGGCTGTGCGGCTGCATTGTACTGGCACGGCAAAACCTCTGAAACCCATAGGACACATGAGTCTTGTGTGTGCGATAATGTGTCGACAGCGCATTGTAGATTATCTTCCGCCTTGAAGGCAAAAAGAATAATCTCTACAAACGGCATGCATAACATCTGCGCCCTCCCCGAAAGGGTCACTTTGGTCGACGTACTTGTATGTTAGTTGCGGCTATTCCTGGTGATGTTTGAAAGCCAACGACATGAGTTATTATGAAATAACTTTGTTAAGCTAATTGCCAAGATGCCCGAGGAAAAAGAACATTTCTAAGGTTTCCTTTCATCGCCGAGGAAAAAGCTTTAAAGACATTCATTTCAGTTGTGCGTTGACAGTTGGAACTCATCCAAAAAAACGGAAAAGAGATATTTCAAGCGTTTAGATAGGAAGTACATGGTGCGAAATCAAATGATATGGAATAACCTTGATGGCCGCGTATGTAGGTCATTTTTTTTTGGGAATACATACTGTGAGATCCCTGGGGGTTACAATGCGCCGAGAGGGGGAGACTGAGAGCGAGAACGAATGTAGCGTGAGTTATTAAAATGGTTTCAAACTAGGAAAGTGTACAAGACAAAACACGCAATGCGTTTTTTTGGGAAACAACTTGCTGGGAAACCATTTATTAAGCGTTTGAGTCTGATGAAGCTAGATAGATGCATACAGTGATGGACAAAATAATAAATACAGCTTCCTCTTCTAAACAACAAAGTCCATTATTTTTTTTACACACTTTACTGAGAACCCTGCCATTTTGGGGTAAGTACAGGGTGGGCCATCTAATGTTTTTTTTTTTTTGAGTCATAGGTTGTTTTGGCACTGGTGGTGCCGTGGCGTTGTGGGTAGGTGCTTCGACTCTTACGCTCAAATCTCGAAAAAACACCCAACATTTTTTCACGGCTCCACCTCTTTCGAGTCACTGACAGTGCTCAAAGTGTATAATTGTCTAGAAAAAGCTTCTCAATCTCGCCGTTCGGAGTCGGCATTAAACTGTAGGTCCCCTCCACTTGTGAGAGAACAATAGCACGCACAACACGAGTGGTTGCTGAGAAGCTAGGCTCAAGTCCATCTCGGACTGTAGTGCCGCCATTATTATTATTATTATTTTGCTGTTTCCCGCTCGAAATCTTGACAGAAGGTCAGTATCAAACCTCCGCGGAACGAAATGAGCCGCTTTACGCATGAACATCGTTGGGGAATATTGAAAACTCATTTCAAAAGTGAGTGCTGTGTAGCCCAAACAGTGAGTTTTTTGAAAAGATATTTTGGCCTAAATGAAGCACCCACCGCGACTGCTGTACGCAAGTGTGTGCAAAAAGTTCGTGAGACTGGTATGCTAGTGGCCAACACTCATGGTCCCCGTCGTACGGTGCGCACAGATGAGAATGTGGCTGCTGTGGCCGAGAGTGTGAGACTCAGTTCACGAACATCAACTCGCCATCGATCTCAACAGCTGTTGAGCTTTCACGCACTAGCCTGAGGAGAATTCTGCACAAAGATCTCGGGTTATTCGCTTACAAGGTCCAATTGACTCAACAATTAAAGGCGCGCGACCATTCGCTTCGCAGTTTGGGCCTTTGAGCAGCTCAGCTTAAATTGGACAACGATATTGGGCGAAAAATCATCTTCTGTCTGTCTGATAAGCCACACTTTCATCTCGGTAGTTACGTTAACAAACAAAATTACCGCATCTGAGACTCGGAAAACCCGCACGTTATTGTCGAGAAGCCAGTGCATCCACAGAGAGCGACAGATTGCTGCGGATTGTGTAGTGGTGGCATCATTGCACCATTTTTCTTCGAAAATGAGGCTGGGAACAAAGTTTCGGTCAACGGTGGGCGCTACAGAGCCCTGCTAACCGACATTTTTTTTTACCGAAACTGATGACATGGATTTGAACGACCTCTGCCACACAGCCCATGTCACAATCCTACGTCCACAATCCATCTTTTGCGCACCAAATTCCCAAATCGTGTTATCAGCCGTCTTGACGATGTCAATTGGCCGCCTCGGAGCTCCGATTTGACCCGTTTGAACTTTTTTTTTTTGTGGGAAACCGATGTTTTGCCAACAATCCGGAAACGATTCAAGAACATAAAGCCAATATCATCCAACCAATTCGCAAGCTACAGCCCGAAATCATCAACAGCGTCTTGGAAAAATGGGGTGACAGAATGCGCTACCGCGAAGCTAGCTAGAGGCAGTCACTTGAACGACGTTGTATTTCATAATTAATGGGAATGTTTGTTCTTACTAATAAAGCCATAACGCATGGAAAAACATTTAATTTTGTTAATTTTATTGCATTTTTAAAAAGAAACTTGTATTTGGCCTACCCTGTATTTGTAATTGTCATTCTTGAGATCACATACAGGGAATTTAAAAAGGGTTTGCCAAATGCTCGTTATCTGACTCGACTGAGTGCCATACACTTGCAAAAGTAGGCCACAAGTGTCTCCCCATTTCCAACGTTGTCAAATGAGTGACAGTGTGTATTGTGAATGATTTCCCTTCAGCCAGTTACCCGTACTGATCTTGATTTCTCTTGAGATGTCTGTTCGACCTCGGGAACCATTTGTGTTATTTTTTCGTTTTGCTCCAGTTTCCAAAGTTTTCTTGTCTTATTTCATTACAGTCATTCTTCATCTCAGCCTTCCAAAGCATTGACAAATGGCCTCTAACTAAGTTTCTTTCTTCTCTCGTCTTGCTCGGGCAATTAGTCTCCATTGCACTTTCAGTAACCCACTTGAGTCGACACTTTCCGTTGAACTTCGTTCGCAGACAGAGATATGCGAATATGGCAGCAATTTCTGTTTGTATCTTCTTCGGTCTTTATCGCTGTCTGACAATCTGACACCTCTTTAGAACGCCGCTCATTTAGATAAACATATCACAGATATCGCGCTTATTATACCCACTGGCTGTTTGGCTGATACCACAAAGTGATGTGTGAACCGGCGGCAGGTCAGGCAAAACAAATCGAAAAAGTCACAACTTTATTAGCAACTGTCTGGTGACTAGCGCTTATCAGCGTAAATTCACCGTCAACTGTAACGAGAACATGAGTACGAACCACTTGAACCGACAAACAATCGAACGAACTGAATTTGAACTGGGGGCTGAGGGTTAAATTGAACACACACAGAAAAAAGAACACCCCAATTTTGACTTTTCTGACCCTCAAGCAACTAAGATCCAGAATGATTCGAAATCCAAGGTTAGGAACACAACCTCCGACTGGACTATGGTGCATATTTCAAAGCCTTATCGAAGGCTTCCCCTCGCCAGAGCAAAGTTCATTTCAAGGCCAGTGAACAATTCGTTTGCCATCGTTTTTGAAAACAAACAAAAATTTGCAACATGACTAGACAGCAGATAACGGATCAATCGCGCTTCGAGACTGTTTTGTCGACACATTGACTTCTTGGGTCAATTGGATGGAATTTTTTTTTTTTTCAAATTGGAATATACTCCGGTGATTGTTTTTTGAAATACGCTAAATCATGAGAGTTATTGCCTCATCCTCATGAGGTTCTCAGTAGGAGAAGCGTCAGAAAAGGATCAGGAGATCCGTGGCCCACTTAGACCACGACAGGGTCCGTTGTGATATCACATAAAATCGGAGCTGTCGTTGCACCAAAAAATAATAATAATTGACAGTAGAAAATAGGGATTTCTTGTACATATAGCCATTTAATAATAATAATGGCGACGCTACAGTCCTAGATGGACTTGGGCCTAGCTTCTCACGAACCACTCGTGTTGTGTGTGCTATTGTTCTCTCACGAGTGGAGTTTAATGCCGACTAAGGACGGCAAGATTGAGAAGCTATTTCTAGTCAATTATACTCTTTGAGCGCTTTCAGTGAATTTCAACGAAAGAAGTGCAGCCGTGAAAAAAATTTTGTGTTTTTTTCGAGATTCGAACCTTAGACCTCGATCGTAGGAGTCGACGCACCTACCCGTTACGCCACGGCACCCTATAGCCATTTGACTATAAATATAAGTAATCGCATTCACTGAACATCAAGGCCAACGGTCATGCAGCAACGGAGAACATTCACATAGAATTTGTGGCTTGTTCGTGGGCATGTAGAAAATATGAATAAATTGCTGGTGTTCAAACCAGTGTTAAAATTAAATTCGAAAGATTTCCCGGAATCGATGACGGAGTTGTACAACATTTATTGTTGATGATCTAATAAGCTCAGCTCCGGCCTGAATCTTCAACTTTGAGCCTGAAGTACAGTGCAATAGAGGACGCACGTCCACGATTGGGGTGACGCACTCTAGTGAAGAGGGAACTCAACCAACTTGGCGTGCGCAGTTGGAGACAACTGGCAAAAGATCGCGCTAACTGGAGAGATTTGTTGGTTAAGTCCCAGGTCGAACCCGTACTGTAGTGCCACAAAAATAATTAATAAATCAAATCAATTTAACAACTGATTAAACTGGTTCATCTCACGAGATAAAAATTTACAAACATGGTTAATGAAAAGACATTAACATCTTCCAAGAATTCGGGCATAACACCAGAAATCATCTTCTCCCCATGAACCAAACAACTAAATCAGCATTCTCACAGTTATCTTCGTCTCTTCATTACATTTGGTGCTAAAAAGAAATGGGAGGCAGTCAGCTTTTGATTATGGTTGGAGAAAAAAATTAAGAAATGTTTTAAATGTTATAGACAGTCAGCGTCAAAAATGAGTGTACAGTCATCTGCCGAAATGTTATCCTTTAAACAAAAAATCAACGGAATCAGCTTGGACGCTGATTCGTCCTTAAATTTGCAGAGAGTCATCCAGTTCAGATCTGGAGGAAATAGCTGTTGGGGAATGCTTTCTTGAAGAGAGATTGCGGTAGTAGGAGGTCGATGTTTTGAGGAATTAATTCCAATTTATCGGGAATAGTAGGGCAGCCGATGTGTCGTCTGTGTCTTTCGTCGAACCTCTGTGCTGTCTGATGTGAATAAACACAACGCGCGTATGTTTGGAACTCCCGCATATTGTCTGCTTCCTTAGGTTAGGTTAGGTTTTGAAAAGGGAATGTGATGGTTAAAGCATCACTTCCACTTGGAGGCCATAGGGCCCATTATGAATCCCTTTATTTGTGGAGTACACATTCCGTGATCCTTATGAATTTTAGAAGATCCGATATATCTGCATTCTCTAAGTCTCTCCTTTTCTTCAACGCCAGGCACAAGACTCGAGCCATTGTATTTTGCTTTAAGGTTAACATGGCATAAAGAATTAGTGACGTGCCACTAAGTTGCCGCTGTTTTCTTGGGCTTAAACGGTAATTGAGTAATAGGGCCCTCTCTTGGGAGATCAAGCAGACTCTATACAAGACCTTGATCATCCCAGTCTTGCTTTACGGCGCTGAGGCATGGAGATGATCTTTTCGAAAGAAAAGTTTTGCGCGCGATTTTTGGTCCTGTTTGCGTTGATGGCATTTGGAGGAAAAGGTTCAACCATGAACTATATGGGCTGTACAGCGACATGAGTCTAGCTATCCATCTACGGATCCAACGCCTAAGATGGCTAGGCCATGTACAGCGTATGGACAACTTAGCTCCGGCCCGAAGAGTCTTCGACTCAGCCTGTGGGACAACGCAACAGAGGACGTCCACGTACAAGGTGGTGCACACAAGTCGAGGGGGACCTCGGCCGGCTTGGTGTGCGAAACTGGAGACAGCTGGCGAGAGATCGTGCTGGCTGGAGAGGCATTTTGAGTGAGGCCCAGCCCCACCTCGGATTGTAGCGCCCTAAGAAGAAGAAAAAGAAGAAGAAGAAGACGTGCCGGTAAGTAAACCACAAGAACACACAATATCTGAAAAGCAGACTAACTATGATGTCCCGATTATGAGCTTAAACTTCGATAGGATTTTGGGGGCTGATAAAAATCATTTTCAAAACAGAAAATCAGGCCGCGTTATAGCGTGAATTGTGAATCGGAGTCATTCAACAGCTCACGATATCATAAAATGTTTCAGAGTTCCGCAAACAGTGGTAAATAGAAAGAAATGTATTTCCTAAAGTGATACCGTTAGTTTCAACAACTTTTTTTTTTATTCATTATTGTAGTATAAAAATGAGAAGTAGGGACAAAATTAAAGAAGATAGACAACATAGCGGGAGGACTGCCGGTTGGGATAGAGTAGGATAATTTAATTTAGATCACTTGGTAATCGATTGCCAACGAGAAAAGAAGTCCCAAATAAATAGTGCTAAAGAGTGAAAGAAAAAGTGTTTTATTCGTAAAATATAGCGCTCACTGCTTAAATTATATATGTATTTAAGGAAGAGAGTCTGCACTTTGAACCACTGTATTATCGACACTGTTGGGATGACTGCAGAATGAATGCGGTGCATCCCCGCAAGGAGAAACCATAATAACCTTATAAAATTCGAATTAAAGCAAAAGAAAATTTAACAAATTATACGTATTTGATTATCTCAACGAAAATATGAGTTCTCGTTTATCTCTTAAGATTTGGTTACTTCTCTGCCAAAGAGGTGCCATTATCGCAATTAATACTTAATAACAAGCAGCTGCACGATATTTTAATTGGACATCAAAGCCAAGTTCGTTAGGATCCTATTTCCCCACATTGTCGGAAGATAAATGCTTTGCTATTTTTAAATATGTAAATATGTATACAATATATTTTCGCTAATCTGTTCAGGCTAAAATGATTTCTTTGATATTAGAATTTAGTCTGTATATGTGGGAGTGACAAACATTTTGAATAAATTCTTCAGTTTTATTGGAATAGTCTTTTGTTACAAGGAAACCATTAAGTGATATGTAAACAATAAATAGCAAGATGATGGTGGTGGCGATGAAGGGGCGAATTGGAGTCAATATCCTCTCCGAGGGTGGGAATTTAAATAAAGAATTTATTTCTGATATTATACATATATAACCATTTTAACTATAATTTTATGGGGCTGATCCATGGATGACTTGGGCCTAGATGCTAGAGTTATGCGCTACCTATGTTGTCCGCACTTGTTCGCTCAGTGATCTTCCGTTGTAATCCTCGTACGGTTTTGCAATAACCAAGTCAGTCACTTATGTATGTAGGTTAAAGTAGGTTAAGAGTTCAGAGTAAGGACATTTTGCTGTTTCAGGGATTTGGGGACAGGTCGAAAAAGGAAAAACCTTCGAATAAAGCAAAAGTTGTGACATAGCTCGACAAGGAGGTGACTAGAAAGTGTGTCTCAAAGGAGACTTAGTTAAAATAATAATAAATTTGCATAATACCGACATTGTTCATCGTGGGGAATCCATTGGGGAATTTCATCAGGAAGAAAAGGGAAAAGGGGAAATTTGAAGCTCGGTGATGGGGAATCTCACTTTAAGTATCTGGCAACACTTGAAAGTCTTTTTCTAGACAGTTTTCCTTACTGAGCATTGTGAATAACTTGAAGGAGGTTGAATCATGAAAATATGAAATTCTGGAGAATCGAACCGACTCTCAACGTTGGAGTTAACGCATTTACACATAGTTAAAGGAAATGGTTCAACAGAGAACTAGTAATTCGTTTGGGGATCGAATTTTGAATGTGTATAGCGTAAGAAGTCTTCGAAACCACCCCTGAGGGACGGCGCAGTAGAGGACGACCGCGACTCAGGTGACGCACGCAAGTGGAAAGGGACCTCAACCAACTGTGCGTGCGAAACTGGAGGCAGCTAGCTAAAGATCGAGCTGGCTGGAGACGCTTGTTGGTTGAGACCCAGGTCCACCCCGGACTGTAGCGCCACCTTAAGTAAGTAAGTAAGTATAGCGTAAGAAGTGCTCATCTTAAAAAATTCTTCAACTTTGTGCATTTGACAGATAATATCCGCTGCGCTAAGTTTAGAGAAGACTTTTGATGTCAAAGAGGATTTGGACAAGAAGTCCAAATATGATAGCCTATGATAAAAAAAAAAAAGAAATTGGTCTTATGTTAACGCCAGGGGCTCAGTTTATAATGAATCTTCTAGTTTACGCCGAGATGACATTGACAGAGTGGAAACAATACGAAGTTG
Source organism: Myathropa florea (assembly GCA_930367185.1). Lineage (NCBI taxonomy): Eukaryota > Metazoa > Arthropoda > Insecta > Diptera > Syrphidae > Myathropa > Myathropa florea. The sequence continues at coordinate 85,761,347 of OV884004.1, forward strand.
TGTTTGTGTGTCATCTATAGAGATCGAAGGGCAGAGGTTTGAAAGCACTGAAGTAGACAAACAAAGTATACAATTAAAGAAGAATGTATTAAAAAATATGAGGATCTAAGTCCTGTTCTGTTGTGGAGATCCGTATATGTATATGTCAAGAATTTAAACTTCATTGGTCTCTTGCGTCAATTTGAAGCACTTTTGTGTTGTTACAGTCGGCGAAATATCATGCTAGCTCGAAAGGCTTGTTGGATGAAGTCCTGGTTCTTCTTCTTCTTCTTAGGGCGCTACAGTCCGAGGTGGACCTGGGCCTCACTCAACATGCCTCTCCAGCCAGCACGATCTTTCGCCAGCTGTCTCCAGTTTCGCACACCAAGCCGGCAGAGGTCCCCCTCGACTTGTGTGCGCCACCTTGTTCGTGGACGTCCTCTGTTGCGTTGTCCCACAGGCTCAGAGTCGAAGACTCTTCGGGCCGGAGCTAAGTTGTCCATACGCTCAACATGGCCTAGCCATCTTAGGCGTTGGATCCGTAGACGCCTGGCTAGACTCATGTCGCTGTACAGCCCATACAGTTCGTGGTTGAATCTTCTCCTCCAAATGCCATCAACGCAAACAGGACCAAAGATCGCGCGCAGAACTTTTCTCTCGAAAAGACCAAGAGACTGTTCATCCGCTTGGGATATTGTCCATGCCTCTGCACCGTAAAGCAGGACTGGGATGATCAAGGTCTTATACAAAGTCAACTTGGTCTTCCGAGAGAGGGCTCTACTACTCAATTGCCTTTTGAGCCCATAAAAACAGCGGTTGGCAAGAGTAATTCTGCGTTTGATCTCGGTACTGATGTTGTTTGTACTGTTAACCGCGGAGCCAAGGTAGACGAAGTCCTTTACTACCTCAAAGTTATAGCTGCCTATGGTGACGTTCTGGCCAAGTCGTCGATGTTGTGCGTCCTTTCTCGATGACAGCATATACTTTGTTTTGCCCTCGTTTACCGCCAGACCCATTTTAGCCGCTTCCGTTTCAATGCCAGCAAACGCATCATTGACGGCTCGCTGTGTTCTCCCAATCACGTCAATGTCATCCGCATAAGCTAGCAGTTGAACGGACTTTTGGAAGATCGTGCCTCTTGTGTTGGCCAGTGAGTTTTGCACGATCTTCTCAAGAATGATGTTAAAGAAATCACATGACAGCGCGTCGCCTTGTCTAAAACCTTTTTTGACATTGAAGGTCTCGGTGAGTTCGTTACCGACCTTGATGGAGCAGCGAGAGTTCTCCATCGTCATCCTGCTCAGTCTGACGAGCTTAGCAGGAATGTCAAAACTAGACATGGCGCTGTATAGCTCGTCTCTATACACGCTGTCATATGCGGCCTTGAAATCGACAAATAGATGGTGTGTGTCAATTTGCATTTCTTGGGTCTTCTCCAGGATCTGCCGCAGTGTGAAGATTTGATCGATGGTGGACTTCCCGGGCCTGAAACCACACTGATAAGGACCTATCAGTTTGTTCACGAATGGTTTCAGGCGTTCACACAAAACGGCAGAGAAGATTTTGTAGGCGATGTTAAGGAGACTTATCCCTCGATAGTTGGCGCAGTCAAAGGGGTCTCCTTTCTTGTGGATCGGGCAAACGATACTGAGATTCCACTCATCGGGCATGCTTTCCTCCGACCATATCTTACAGATGAGCTGGTGCATGCGCCCTACCAGATCACCTCCAGCTGCTTTAAACATTTCGGCGGGCAGACTATCTGCACCAGCAGCTTTATTAGACTTCAGTCTCGATATCGCTATCTTGACTTCGTCTAGGTCGGGGGGACGGTATTCTCTTCTATCATCGTCCGTTGTGTTGAGTGGAACATTCTGCCTGACAGCGGTATTTGTGTCCTCATCGCCGTTCAACAGTCTGCAGAAATGATTTTTCCAAATTCTCAGTATCGACTGCGAATCTACTACTAGCTGTCCATTTTCGTCCCGGCAAGCTTCTGTCCGAACTTTATATCCATGCGATAAAAGTTTTACCCTTTGGTAAAACTTTCGGATATCATTCCTGCCATAACACCTCTCCATCTCCTCGATCGCGCGCTTCTCGTGCTCTTTCTTTTTCTTCCTGAGAAGCCGGTTCTCTTCCCTTCTTCTCTGTTCGTAGAGCTCACGAACAGCTCTCGTGGTTCGATGCAGCGTTGCCCGGTAGGCTTCTTGCTTTGCTGCATGTGCCTGCCTGCACTCGTTGTCAAACCAGGGGTTTTTCCTTGTTGGGGTTTTAAAACCCAGCACATCAGTAGCGGCTTCTCTGATGGCTCTTTGACAACGTTTCCATTCTTCGTCTATTGTTAGTGCAGGCGGCGTCGAACTTTCGGAGAGTTTCAGGGAGACTCGATCGGCAAAGTTCCTGGCAGTCTGTTGCGATTGTAGCTTTTCGACGTCAAACCGTGGTTGGCTTCCTCGACTCCGTTCTTCTCTCGATATCCGTGTCCTTACCTTGGCTACAACAAGGAAATGGTCCGAGTCGATGTTGGCGCCTCGGAAAGTTCGGACATCAAGAATACTGGAGGAGTGTCTGACGTCGATCGCAACGTGATCAATCTGGTTGACGGTTGAATGATCAGGGGACCGCCAGGTCCCTTTATGGATGTTGAGGTGTGGGAACCGCGTGCTAGCTACAGAGAGGTTTCGCCCCGTGACAAAGTCCACCAGCCTGGTTCACCCCGAATAAAAAAGAGCGTATGGACAACTTAGCTCTGGCCCGAAGAGTCTTCGACTCTGAGCCTGTAGGACAACGCAACAGAGGCCGTCCACGTACAAGGTGGCGTACACAGGTCGAGGAGGAGCTCGGCCGGTTTGGTGTGCGAAACTGGAGACAACTGGCGACAGATCGTGCTGGCTGGAGAGGCATGTTGGGTGAGGCCCAGGTCCACCTCGAACTGTAGCGCCGTAAGAAGAAGAAGGTGCTACAGTCCGACGTGGATGTGGGTCTAGATTTTTAGCAATCGCTCGTGTTGTGCGTGGTATTGCTCTCTAATTTGTGGAAGAGTTCTACAGTTTAATGCCGACTTCATATGGCGAGATTGAGAAGCTTTTTTTTTAGAGGGTTATACTCTTTGAGCATGGTCAGTAACTTGAAAGAGGTGGAGCTTGTGCTGGGATTTGAACCTAGACTTGAAAGTTTAGTGGGTAGGGGTCGACGCAATTATCCACAACGCCACGGCGTCCACATTGCTGCTGCACCTAAAAAGTTTTTTTTTGTCAGTCGTAAAAGATATGAATTCAAAAGGGAACATTACTCAACTCATGGTACCACTGAATGAAAACATGATCTGAATCGGGTTTACCCGATGTTTACTGCGTTTTTCCGGCCATGTAACGACGGCAGTGTGCAGTTCTGCAGTATAATTGGTTCTAATAAATGTAAAAGGATGAAGATCTGAGAAAATGGTCGAATAAGAAACCCATTGAACCACTAGACTGATTAGAGTATTAATTTCCTTCTCATGACTTTTGCCATGTGTCAGTAAGAGAATTTTTTCGACTTTCCCTGCACTCAGGACTAGCTCTGGTCAGAATCTGAGCCAAGAAAGAAATGTAGTCGAATCTTCACCGACGGCTCCAAGACCAAAGAAGGATCTGATGCTGGTGCCTTCGTGGAGAGCGACAACATTAGACTGCACACCTCGTTAAGTAAATTTGCGTCGGTTTTCCAAGCGGAAACCTATGCTATCCTAATGGCTATCCTATATTGTGAAGAATAGGTGGAAGAGGCGAAGTGCTTGCAAATCTGTGCTTAAGGCGTTGATTAACCCTTTAACAACTTCCAGGATAGTACAGGAATGCAGGTCTTCTCTGAATTTGATCGGTAGCTTAAATTCGCTAAGACTTGTCTGGCACCACGAGATCACAGGAAATGAGATCCCCGATGAACTTGCTAGGCGAGGACCAGAAAAGGTACTTTCAGGACCTGAACCTACGCTGGGACTGCCTGTGTCATTGGTTTGGGCTTCCATCGATGATTGGACTAATCGAGAGCATAACCGCAGCTGCCATGACTCTTCAGGATGTAGACAGACCAAGCGCATGCTCTCCAACGTCTTTAAGAAATCCGCAGCTTTCTTGTCTCTCTTGACAGAACAGACTGCAGACAACTTACCGGTGTACTAACGGGGCACTACACCTTCGCCAAACACCTACATAAGTGTGCTTGGCCTAAGCGATGAAACGCTCTGCGACGCCTGTGGGGAAGACGATGACACTGCAGAGCACTTCCTCTGCCATTGTCCCGCCTTTGCTCGGATCAGGTGGCAGTTATTCGGTACTGATGAGATGAGAGTTGATGATGTAGGCTCCTCATTACAGAAGCGCCTGCTGGTCTTCCTTCGGAAAACCATGACATTTCATTAAAAGTAGGTTGCTGGGTTGCCTGGGAGTACAATTGACCAGTTTTTGAGTCTGAGTGCTTCAGTGTAGAGTCTCAAAAACCTCCGACAAAAAAATAATTTTTACGAAAGAAAAAAAAAATTCTATGACGAATGCCGCAAAGCAAACATCACCAAATTTCAAAGCAGGTGACAACTGCTGTTTGCTTTTGCTGTCCCAAATACGGCAGCACACCCATCAAAGAGAAAGTATGTCTGTAAAACGGTTAACAATTCTTCCAATAGCCACCACGTGATATTAACCCTTAACTTAAGTGATTCCCTGGAAGGAGCATTCGAGTGGATAGGTACCAGGACGTATCATTTCGTCTTTATTGTCTGCCTGGTTGTGACCTCATTTATAAATGCAGAAAATCTTCCATTGCCTTGCACAGAACTTCTCCGAAGTTTAGGACTGCCTCAGCAGATAAAATTCACCTTCACGACGAATTCTTAACTTGAGAGCTAAACGATTATTTTTCCGTGGAATAAATTGATCACCAAATATTCCACCACTAACCGGTTAAAATGTGCAAAAATTCAGTGTTTACGTTTGAGCAACTTCGACTACACGCCGGGTTCTTTCCCGACATTGACGCTCGCAGGTAAAGCCGCTGATTGAAAAAGTGCTTCATTTTAATTTCAAAATTTATGTATACGGGTGTAAATGGATTCAAAAGAATTCAATAATCAGTGAGTCATGGATTGCAGTCGTTGTTTATTGATTTGATGCACTTGCCAAGATTTGTTTGACCATCGTAACTGCACCGATTACACATTCTTTGGCACCGTTGATCAGTTCGCCACCTTGCGCCCAGGATATTGTTGCCAGTCGATAAGAGACCGATTGCCAAATAGGAAACGCATCAACAAGACAAATAAGAACAACACTTGTAGTCGACGCATTGCTGGCTAACTTAGAGAACTTATGACATATCTGACGTACCCTTTCGACTAATCCATAAACTAGCACGACATGGACAAACATTCCCCACTTTCCCAGGGCGCATGTATTTATACTTTGGTATCGTAAAACAGCAAGAACTACACCAAAGCACGTGAATATGAACATATTTCCACAATTTAATGCATTTTCAAAGTCAAATGACCCCCCTTCTTGATGATATACTCATTTGCCAGACTTTCTTCTCATTCGCCCCGCACTCATTTACCCGGCAACAACAAAAGCTCTCATGGCTAACGCACTGTCGGTCGCCTCCCAATTAATTGTGACATCACCTCACTTGCCCTGCTGCGCCCGGGGCGACAATAAAACAAAAAGAGACAGACCATAGAAAGGGAAAAAAAAAACTGCATCACTCATGAACTCACCTCTGCATACACACTGGACAGTCCAAACTCTTTGAGTGCATCCGACAGGTCATGTATATCAATTTTTCCATTGCCATCACGATCAAGGCTATTAAACAATTTCCCCAGACGTTCCTCATCCTCGTGGGGTAGCTCGGCTAACTGTTGCTGGTGTAGTTGCTGTTGAATCCGGGCATCCTCTGCTACTGTCGTTAAAACACTCTGAATCGGTATCAATTTGATTGCAGGTTGGCTGGGCTTATCGGCTGACGACGCAGCTGCGATTGTTGAAGACGTTTGCTCGTTTAGGACGTTTTTCGCGTTAACCATTCTTATTGATCAAAGTATTCCCTGTGACCACTAGTACTTGATATGATTACACCCACGTGTGCTTTGCGGATTGTCTCTGTTTTATGTGAAGTTCAGATCATGGGCGATTTTATGGACTCATTACGCCCAAAATTTTCGCCGCAGAACCTTCAGGCAATCAGTTCGACCACGCGGAACTTTCGCACACACGACTGCACACGCGGACAAATAGTAGAAAAAAAAAAACTTTGCTAGCTATTAATACGATTTTCACTGCACAAATGTTTCACTCTTCATACAGTACTATTAGAAAATTGCTCGCACATAGCATACGATTAGTCAGACGGTCTGAGCACAGAGAGAAACGCAAGGGGGTGAGTAAGAGCGTTGATGCTGTGGAGAGACGACGTCCCACAACCACGACTGGGTCTTCACTTCCTTTACACAGAATCGCTTACAATTGAGGTGAAGCCAAATAGAAAACGCGACCGAAACGCGATGACAAAGCAAATGCAAATTTTCTTCTACCCCCCTTCACAGGAAATCGTGTGTGTTCTTGAGAACACGGCTTAACGCTTTCTTCACGCGAGTGACTGTTTTAAGCGAATGGCTGAGCCGTAAGAAAAATCAATGAAACAACAAATGTATCTGCAGCAGGTGACGAACGAACGACTATGAGCACGACGACTTTTTGTCTAGTCAACACCTTTCATGTGAAGTTACTAGAAAATCCTTTAGTTTAGTACGGAGATATTTTCTGGGGAATTTCTGCAGCGACTGACAAATTGGAGAATTTCTCTTCGATCAACTTTTTCTTTTTTCCAACTCACACATGGGTCGACGAAAGTTTTTTTTTTTTCTTTTTCGTTTTTTCTTCCTCTGTCTTTCTTCCCACTTCTCGGTTGAGTCTCTCTGGCGCGGGCCAAAAGCGTTTTTATGCTGCCGAAGCTGTTTGCCTGCCGACTTGATAAACTGCTTTTGCTGCTTTTGCCAGTTTGTGCGAATTTTTCATGTTTGACGTTTCGTTGGGATAGTGACGTTTGTGTTGGATATACAAAATGTCAAAAAAATGCAAATTGGGTCATCGTGTTGGTATCTAGTGATGCCAGCGCCTCCTACGGATGTTTTGCAAGTTCATTTTCACAGTAGACGTGCGAAATTTTGGACATGCTGGTGAGATTTGGGTTATAATTGGAGGGAACATGATTTAGACAATTTGAGTTACGGCAATTTCAGTCTGTGTGTGTGTATGTTGTTGCGCTTCTGAAAGGAACCTAATTAGCACAATGTTCCTTTTTGATATCACAACTCTAAGAGGAGAAGGAAAAAGGAATTGTTAGGTTTGTTTTCGTCCGGATTAGGATCATTGTGTGGAGTTTGGGAGTTTGATCCTCGATAAAAGGTCGTCCCAGAACTCAATTTTTGGCTCTAGCCAGTGCTGGACGGGAGCAGAAGAAAGTGAGACGTAATTATATGACAGCCTTTTCGAATAGCGATGATTTTCGCTTGGAAAACTATCATAATCTGGACGCTTGAAGGAAGTGCATATACTTGTGCTAAGAGCTTCTGACTAAACACCTGCTCCGACACCGCGGTACATATTTGAGCTGCCGTCTCTGTGTACGTCGGAGAGACGGAAACGTAGGGTAGAGCACATCTGTACGTTTTTGAAGTCAAGCTTGATGTAACCTTTGAGTCAATTATGATCTCTGCCGGTAGAAGGCCCAAAAACACTGCTGTGACCATACGGTTGTTGCTGAGAATGAAGTTTTTGTAGAAACCCTGGGATTGTTATCTGGCGTGTGGATAGAAGAATACAATCCGTTCCGGCGACAATTTGAATGGCGCGAAGCTGTTGATACTTACTTACTTATCAGACCTGCGTCACCTGTAGGGTCTGAGCCTGAGGTGTTGCCACCTTTCATCACTGATGGTCCCGGACACGCTGCTTCCAGTCATCAAGACCAAGTTGTCTTCCATCTGCGATCACTTGGCCTTTCCACCGGAGGTTGGGTTTTCCTCTCCTTCTCGAATGAGGAGGCTCGGATTCAAAGACTCTCTCTAGAGCAATTGGGTTCATTCGCTCGATGTGGCAGAGCCACCTTAGTCTATGGATTTTGCTTTCCAGACTATGTCCACATCTCTGAAGAGGTCTCAGAGTTCGCGGTTGTACCTTCTCCATCATTCGCCTTCCTCGCGGACAGGACCAAATATCCGACGTACAATTTTTCTTTCGAAGGCGCCCAGAATCTCTGCAGTCTTGTTGTCCAGCTTTCGGCTTCATATAGCAAGACTGGCACGATTAGGGCTTTTTTCAGAGTTTTTAGTTTACACTGGAGCACTCAAACTCAAAACTGGTCCATTGTACTGCCAGGTAGCAACCTACTCCAGTGCCGTTATTTTGATCTCAACGGCAAATGGTGACTGGACCAGATTCGATTTCACTGGGATTCGAACCTAGGATCCCTCTAACTTGGGGCAGACATTTTACCAACTGCGACATCCAGTCGCTTACGATCAGGGTTTTGTGGAGAATGATTTTGGTCCCTCGAGTAAGGAGTCTTGACTCAAGTTGTTTCGACAAACTGAAGTGGTAGCGATTGCTAAGGGCGATTCTGTGTTGAATCTCCCCCAAGATGTCGTTTGTGGAGTTCTTGTTTGCTCCGAGGTAGACAAACTCCTTAATGGCCTCAAAATTGTAGCTGTCGATTGTGACGTTTTATCCTTGGTGATGAGCGACGGATCAATTTTTACTCAACAGGACACACTTCATCTTCTCTTCATTTACCCTAAGACCAGTATCTTTCGCCTGTTCTTCAATCGCCGTGAATGTTTCTACAACGGCTCGCTGGGAACGCGCAACAATGTCGATGTCGTCTGTGTAACCCACCAGCTGGACCGATTTGTAGAAGGTAGTGCCTTCCGTGTTTACACCTGTCCGCTGCACTTCATCTCCAGATTGAAGAATTATCTCCTTATCGAAATCCTGTACAGGTTTTTAAAAGGCTTGGAAGGTCTAGAACCGTACTGCACGGTCCGTCGCGTATTTTTTAGCGTGTCGCGATACAAGAGGATCAATTTGCTGGGGATCTCGAACGTGGCCATCGCATCGAATAGTTCCTTGCGATGATTGCTGTCGTATGCGGCTTTAAAATCGATAAAGAGGTGATGCGTATTGAATATTTGAAACTCGATGGTCTTTTGCAGAATCTGGCGGATGGTGAATACAGTTAAAATCGCTTACAACGACATCGGTTATAATGACGTATCGGTTATAACGACCAAATTCGTTGGTCCCGTCCGAGCTCCATTATAATCTCACTGAATAACAAATCGTTTACAACGACATATCGCTTATAAAGGCCGATTTAATTTTTTAGATAAATATTGTTTATAACGACTAAAATCGACGCAGCTGTTGGTGCGACCGCATTTTTTTTTTAAACGGTAAACTTTTGATATGGTACAGCTTACCATTTGTGGACATGTTATTCTTTTTGTTCTACGTTTATTATTATTTGATATTATTGTTGAAGATCGTGTCTCTGGTGTTGACGTTTGAGATACGCTTTAAAGTTTGTCGCCTCGTCTAAACTTTTTTTTGACGTCAAAGGTTGATCGAAGTCTTAACCGACCTTGATGAAGCAACGGTCGTTCCCCACCGTCATCCTACAAAGTCGAATGAGTTTTGCAGGCATGCTAAGATTAGACAATGCGCCGTATAACTTGTCTCCCTAAATACTGCCATACGCGGCCTAAAAATCGACAAACAGATGGTGGGTATCGATTTGAAGCTCCTGTGTGTTTTTCAAGATCTGTTGCAATGTGAATATTTGGTCGATGGTAGACTTTGCTCTCCTGAACCTGCACTGATATTGACCAATCTGACTGACAATTTGACAAATAAAATTGAATTGAAATTGAATTCACGACGTTGGGCTTCAAGCGGAGAAGATCTGATATGCGATATTTAGGAGGCTGATTCCTCTGTTGTTGGCAAAGTTTAGATTGTCTCCGTTCTTTATCTCCTATCTTCGAGTTATCGGTTACAGCGACCTATCGCTTATAGCGACCAAATTCGTCAGTTCATCGAAGGTCGTTATAACCGATTTTGACTGTATTTTGTCTATTCGTCGCCGGAAGTCGCACTGAAACGCGCCGATTAGTGTGGTGCAAAAAGGCTTTTGACGTTCACACAGTACGCTGGATATTATATTGCATTGAAGCTGTTAACAGCTCAGATGATTTTTTCATCGCTGATAACTGGCGTTATACTATCCCACTGACCAGAAGAGATTCTTGGAATGGTCTTGCAGCTCAGGTAGTGACAATTTATGAGAAGCCCAAGGGATTGAGCGAGAGGATTGAGCTGATTCCGTTCACTCTCCGCCTGATTTTCTTAGAAAAGTTGAGTTGGAGTGCTCTTGCTGAGCCTAGCAGAACCTTTAAGAGTTTCAATTGATTGGCAACATTCAGTTCAGGACTTCCTTTTGGCCACTTTAATAGCCTTTTTGTAAATATTGAGGTATTTTTTCAAGGGATTCCAATAGTTTGCACTGTAGAAGATGTTATAGGTCTCTCGGGTAAGTGATAGAGATCTCTCATAAAATTTAGCAAGACATGCGACTTTATACGCGGTCTGTTTCAAAGGTTTCAACTGTACAGATCTGTGTAGTAAGTTTCAGCTGAAAAGTTGTTTAATGCGAACCTATAGAAAAAAACATTCCCCACAGAACGATGATTCTCTGACAACTGAAAAATGATCCACAAACGAGATGTATCAGACTGGCCAGCCCAAATCGATGTGCAAAAGAAAGAAAGAACCCCTCAGTACAGTTTTCACATAGCATACAGTTACGTTTATTGACATACATATTTCAGTTTAATCCTTTTATTTTACATATATTAGGTCGTTACAGTGATACAGATGATCATTCGCTACAAAGTACGCGTTCTACATGCAACGTGATCGAACAGAATGCTACGTCGCTCTCGCTCCTCAATTATTCTAAAATCGGTTAAAGTTTGGAAATGCTAATCTCTTCTTCTTTTTATTCTTTAAATATATAATCGTAACAAAAGTTTTCATAAGTTAGCCAGCTCACATTCAGGGACCACCGCGTGGGAAATAACATAAAACAAATGAAAAAGGTTCTAATTACGTCGTGAGGGGGATCAATTTCATTTATCTAGTCGTTCAGCAAGTTCCAAGCGTCGTCTTCGGCCTTGTTCAGCTTGACCGAAGGTTTCGGCTTGACATTTTTCACATCCAAGTCCTCAAAGGCTTCGCCTTGGGCTTTGTTATTTGATAGTTTTAGATTCTTCTTGGTCGCTGCTGCCGGTTGGGACTTGGTTTCACTGCGAACTGGCTCCGTTGGGGGCTGCTGCTGGTAGGCATTCTGATAGCTACTGGTGTCGAATCCCGACCAGTCATCATCATCATTGTTGATTGAAGTGTTCAGTGAATTCTGATAGGACATTGATGCTTGATTTGCTTGCAGAGTATCTTCGTTCCAGCCCCAATCGATGTCGTTGTTCGATTGGGACGCAAGTTTACCGGCCGATTGTGAGCGTTGATAGCTGCCATCGGGACGTGCGTCTTGATTGAAACCGGTGTAGCCGCCTTGTGGCGATGAAATGTTACTGCCGGCCAAGTTGCTCCAGCCGCGTTTCCCGATATCGGTCACCTTTGGTTGAAGAAAATAATCAAAGATTGATAAAGATTCGTTGCAGACGTCGTGATAAATGGAATTTAATTAAGAAATGCCGAAAATGATAAAAAGAAATGAAAAAAAAACCAACCTTGGTAGCTACGTCAGTAACTTGAGTGCTTACGGTCTCTAGCAAACCACCTTCTCTAATCTTTACAGAATGTAAATAAATACAAAGCAAAATAACATAAATAAAAGCAAAAACAAAACTTAATAAACTAGCGATGAGTCTTGCCGTGCATTTGCTTGTTTGCGAATCATTTGGTAATTCCTGCAGTAAATTTTGAACGCTCTTTAAACACTTCCATAAAAAACGTCATAAAATTGGATTAAGCCTTCGTCGCGAAGTTGGGCTGAAGAATGAGGGGGTTTCGGGGAGATTTGCCAAGTAGCGCAGTGAAATGCGATAAGGGAGACAGTATATTTGTTGTGAGATGTGTATTTGGGCACAAAAGTTGGGTTAGGTAGAGGATGACAGCTGAGATTCACATAGACAATTCTTGATCCATTGTGATCGCAGAGGAAACTGTGCTGTCGCAATCAGCGCATTTATTGAGACAGCTGGTTCATTCGAATGTGATGACTGCCCTAGATTAGGCAATATACGACAGGGAAACTTCAACTTAATAGCAGATGTAACCGCGAACACTATTTAGAGTTTTACAAAGATGTAGACATAGTCCGGAAGGCAAAAATCCGTAGATTAAATTAACTGGGCCACATCGAGCGAATGAACACCAATGGTTCATTTAAAGGAGTCTTCGAATCCGAGCCTTCTAGTTTGAGGAGGAGAGAAAGACTTAACCACCGGTATAGAGACCAAGTCATCGCGGATGGAAGACAACTTGATCTTGACACTGGAAGCAGCGTGGCGGGGACCGTCAACGATGGAAGGCAGCAATAGCTTCAGCTCAGACCCTAATTAGTAGTGGCAGAAGTAAAACTTCAATCCTCTAGTGGTCGTAATGACATCTTTTTTAGATCTTAAGACACCAATAAGACAGACCTTTGGAGCGATATGAAGAAAACTTAGCCGCCGTAGAAAGGAGATCCAGAAATGTCGATTCCGCGCAGATCAGCTGAATTCGGCATCGTCAGAGCATCAACCCAGCTCGCTACAATATAATGTAAGGAGATTCCTTGTTTGTGGATAGCGTAGTGGATAATCATAGTCATCATAGAGGCCATAACGAAGTATAAGCTGTCATCCAGAAATGATGCACAACATCGACGACTTGCCCAGAACATCACGATGGGCAGTTCTAACTTCGAGGTAGTTGAGGTCTTCGTCAAACTCGGCTTCACGGACAACAGAGCGAACAACGTCAGTAAGATCAAACGCGGAATAAAGTAGCCAATCGTCGTTTCTTTGGGCTCAAAAGGAAATTGAGTTTTAGATCCGTCTAAAGACCAAGCTGAATTCTTATAAGACATTGATTATCCCAGTCCTTCTCTACACCGCAGAAGAATGGACAATATAGAAGGCGGATGAAGAAACTCTTGGCTTTTTGTTCACCCATGAACTGGCTGTACAGCGACATGGGTCTAGTCAAGCGTCTACGTGTAGAGCGCAAACACAACTTAGCTCCAGCCGAAGATTGTTCATTGCAACAGAGGACGACAAAGTTTAAGGTGTAAAAGCTAAGAGACAAGTGAAGAGGCATCTCAACCAACCAACGACCCAGTCGCAAGGGCATCCTACCTGCCTACAAAACCAACTTGGCGTGCATAGATGGAGACAACTAGCAAAAGATCGTGCTAGCAGAAGAGTCTTGTTGGTTGTCCAAGCTGCATGCGGCACCATAAGGGAGAGGGACAGTCTTGTTGATTGAGGCCCAAACTATAGCCACAAAGTCAAGCCAGAAGATCAAGGGTATTCGACAGAACTTGCTCCAGCCCAATTAGGTTAGGTTAGGTTAGGTTAGGGGGCTGCTAGTGAATTCCCCAGCACACTTAGATCATGTTGGTTCATTGTGATACCCTCAGTCAGACTACTACCACTGATTGACCGCTTCAGTGATAGTGCCGTTAATTTGATCCCAACGACAAATGGTGACTGGATCAGATTTGAAAAACCGGATAAAAGCGTATTAACTTTGCCTTCACTGGGATTTGAACCTGGGACCCCTTTAGCTTTTGGGAGGCACTTAACCAACTACGCCATCCAGTCATTTCATTTTCTGTGTACCCGCAACTGTGTGGAAAAGGTCTGGACGGTTACTGGTCTCAATAAGACGGTGCGCCATGTCGTGTGCTGTCAAAAAAATAGCTACACTGACTGTCCACCCAGATCTCCAGATTTGACTCCTCCGGACTTCTTTGTGTGTGTTTATTTGAAAAGCAAAGTATACGGCAGCAAGCTTCTGACCTTTGACGAGCTCAAGGCAATTATTCTTGCCTAAATCATCGCCATACCGCCCGAGATGCTCGAAAAAGTGATGGAAAACGCAGCAAAAACGGCACATTTTGCTTTGGTCAATAGAGGCGGCCACTTGATTGATGTTGCATTCAAAAAGTAGTCCAAATAAAGGACCAAATTAAATATAAATGCCACTTTCATTACCGTACACAATATGCACATATTGACATGAATGGCGAACACTGTATATATACACGATGTGAACCCAATGCGTAGAAAACTCCTAGGAACTGCAGATTAAAACACCAGTTAACAGCCTAAGAAATGTCAAAAGATGGTGGTCAAGTGTTTAAAGAACAACACCTCTTCATATCCTGCAAATGTCAAAAATTCATCTTCAAAAAAAACCCTGTTCACCAAGCAAATGAACGCAAGAACTTTCCAATCAAAAAATTATAACAAGAAAACTAATCAAAACATAAATGTAATCTCAACTTTACAGTAGACACAAATTACTTACCTTACTAGATGCCACATTACCGTAAGTCACAACCTTCTCCTTGGCCGTTACTGCGATTTTGGAAGCTCCAGACGACAACAAGCTCCATCCCTAAAAAATGGCACAAAAGTATTCACAAGTTAACAACTTCCGTGAGAGCTTAATCAGTCTGCAAAATGATTTCATACCGATGCTAATGAAGAGAGAGTAGAGTCAAGAATTTCTTGTGACTGACTCTTAGGTGGGGCTTCCCTTGTGTATCCAAAACCGGTGTATTTACCGCCTTGGCTGGGTGGCAAATGACTGCAAAGAAAATAAATTGATTGGTTGTGTAAGCAATTTAAATAAATTAACATTTCACTGGAAAAAGTTTAGTCGGTAGACTGAACTTGTTGCACAGCAGATGTCACAGCAAGTGAATGTTCTAATTAATTTATTTTACCGCTAAAAAGACAACGTACATACGCTTGTGTCAATACAGACAACAGACGTTTAATTAGAACATAATTTATGGTTATTGATTTGCGAAGCGAAATGCGTGGGCAATTGGGATGCCTTAAGAGGTTAGAGACGGTGGAGCATGCTTTCAAGAGACAACGAGGTGACGCAGAGTTAGAAAATTGTCAAACAGGTGCCTAGATAATAAAAATAATACTGTGGCACTGCATTTTGGGGTGATGTAGCCAGATAAAAGTGGTGGTTCGGTAAGAACCTGATTTGCACTACGTGCCGTTTTACTGTCACAGCTTTGGTGCCTTTAATGTGAAGTGTATTTTTAAGATATCTCTAAATCCAACCTGACATATTTAAGAAGCACATTAGTTCATTAATATCTTTCGACTGGATGGCGCAGTTGGTTAAGTGCCTGCCTCAAGTTAGAGGGGTCCCAGGTTCGAATCCCAGTGAAATCCAATCAGGTCCAGTCACCATTTGCCGTTGGGATCAAATTAACGGCACTGGAGTAGGATGCTACCTGGCAGTACAATGGACCAGTTTTGAGTCTGAATGCTCCGGTAAAATTTCAAAAATCCTCCGACAAAAAAAAAATATCCTTCGTAGAAATATTGTCGAGTGATTTGAAAAAGAGGCTACCAAGCGCTCGCTGTCTGGCTCTTGCAAGAGCCGAGCAAGTGCAAAAGAAGTGGATTAAGGTCTCCCTCTCAGCTATGTTGTTGCAACTGCGACAATGTGTGTTATGTGAGATACCAAGTTTTGCGGCATGATCTCCAATCGGCCAGTGTCCTGTACAGGCTGCCACCAATCTAGTGACATGACATGTCAGGAGATCTCCTGCTTTGGATCGGTTGTACTCAAGCCATATATTTCTTGATGTGGCACAGTTAGGCAGCCTGGCCCATCTGAGGTTCGCTATTTCAAGGAAGTGTGTAGAGACAGAAGCCTTGACCGCTTGTATTTGGATGTGCACCTCCTCTGCAAACGAGCACTGAAGGTTAGATCCCTGCCTAGCTAGTTCATTGGCCTTCTCATTTCCTGGGATGTCACTGTGGCCTGGAACCCAGATAAGGGAGATTTTGAGCTGATCTTTTTATGACGCTAGCTCAGCTCGGCATTCCTGTACTAGCATAGAGTATAAAGCACAGAAGGTTGCTTGGCTATCAACACAAATGGCCACCTTCTGCCGTGGCATGATATTTGGGTGTATTTTGACTTGACGACATGCTTCCCGGATTGCAAATAGTTCCGCTTGGAACACACTACAGTAGTCCGGCAGTCTGTGGGCTTTAGAAATGTTCAGGAATTCTGAGAATTCATCTGCACCGACTCCGCCGTCCATCTTAGAGCCGTCAGTGTATATTTCGCAGTTAAAATCTCTGTACACCTGCCCGCTGTGCCAATCAGTTCTTTCAGGAATTAGATTTTGGCTTGAACTTGGGCCTGAGCTTCTACAGCAACCACTCGTGTTGTGTGTGCTGTTGCTTTCTTACGAGTGGAGGGGACCTACAGTTTAATGCCGACACCGAAAGGGAACGTTTAAGAAAAAGAAGGCAGTTGTACTCCGTGAGTCTCCCTAGAGCGATTACACACCTTGCCACGGTTCTGGGGCTTAAGTACGATTAATGATACCAGTGAGCTATGGCGGCGGACATGCGGCAAAGAATATCCATCAGGGTCACTCATGCTAAAAAAGTCCTGATTGAAATCTGAAACCAAAGGTGTAATCAAACTCTGTTCTAGCACGGGAAAAACCCTGCACGAGCAAACAAGCGCGTGCCAGTGCAAAGCCAACTGTGTCCTCAGCAGACCCTATTCGGAAGGCCGCTCCTGTTAAAGGGTCAAAGGCTGGCAACCTGCCCAACCAACGCTTCATCCGAGGCTCCAAATGGTTTCCCCCATTTGTTCAATTAGATTGACCTCAGTCGATCCGTGTGGCAACCCCATTGGGTCAACACTGGTCTAAGTGCATACTTCAACCACCTCAACCTAACCTAACCTACTCGGTGAGCATTGTCAATGACTCGAATGAGGTGTAGCCGTAAAAGGGATTTTTCGGGATTCGAAACTTGACTTCGAGCGTAGGAGTCGACGCACTTAGCCACAACGCCACAGGTGCCTAGACACATTGGATAATCCTTCCTTTTGGAAACTATTTATTCCGTAGACAAAAATTCTTGTAAATTGTCTATTTTCGCCCAGGAAATGTGAGGTTAGGTTGAGGTGGCTGGAGTAAGCACTTACACCAGTGTTGATCCAATGGGGCTGCCACACGAATTGACTGAGGTCAATCAAGTTGTTCATTTGCGGAAAACCATTTGGAGCTTGGAAAAAGCTTAGAAAGGGGCAACTAATTAACGCTATTAAATGAAATTTATCGCCGAAATGTCGGCAGCTGATGGTGAGTCATGAAGAAGTATGTTTGTCTTCAGGTTTTCCTTCCTTCCTTTCCTTCCTTTTATTAAAGCAAGCAGGTGGATGTGAAACAGAAAGAGTAATTGCCTTAAATTTTGCTTCAAAATCACACTTCGTCATCATCATCTTCAGTGAACTGCATGTTCCACTAAAGGGGTCGCAAGGGTATCAAACGCACGAGAGATTTCCAGGCCACTCGATCCTCCGCCATCGACTCTAACTCATCAGGAGCTATGCCCAAGCGCAACCAGGCGAGTGTTTGGACTTGGTCCAATCATCTCGTCCTGGGTCTGTCAAGCGGTCGCCTATCTGATGGAATCGCATTCAAGGCACGCCTAGGAGTCCCTCTTCGTGAAAAATCTATAAAACGTCGTTACGCTGTGTGACCATTAACAATGAAGAGAAATTGACTCCAACTCCTTGGCAAAATGACGAACTTGCATGCAAATGACTACACTCACGTTTGTGCAAAAAAAAAAAAACGGATAACCTTGAAACACGAATATGAAGTGCGGATACACTTATGCGGATCCACTTACTTCAAATTAACTAAGATTTGGAAACAAATTCACTGGATTTTCACTGTCGTGGGTGTGCCACGTTGTGGTTGCGCGACCAAAAACAGCTGTTTGCTTTTCTTGCTAACTAGTTAGGAAGGCGAGTGTGATGTTGAAAAAGAAAAACATCACTTCCACTCGGAGGCCATAGGGTCCATTGTGAATTTCTTGCACACTAATTGGCAGCATTCAGGTGAAGACAGGTGGTTGTCATTCGATCAAACGGATCTACAAACATTCCACACAAAATGTTGGTCTCATCACCTTTCTGTTTGTCAAACAAAGCCAGCGTTTAGCGATGTGACTCAAATTTAAATGAGAAATGCGTAAAGAGTTGCCACACTTCTGTTGATAGCACGCACCATTTTCATTTTCTGAAACCCTGCTCAATTACAAATGTCACCACGAGATATCTCTTTCCAATCTGTGTCACCAAACGTATGTATGTAGCGCAACAATCACATCATCACTTGATAATCGAAAGAAAAAAAAGCAAAGAAAACTTACTCAGGTCTCATCGCATTCTGCTCCTGACGCTTGTTGAAAAATTCATCCTTCTGATCCTTAAATTCCTGACTATTCAAATTCTGATACGTCAAATTGCTGTCATTGTAACCCCCACCATTCTGGTAGCCACCCATGGATCCACCACTATTGGACGAATGTGTTTGATTACTCGATATAGATCCACTACTCTTGGAATGTGACATCGAGTTTGGACCACCCGATGAACTACTGAAACCTGATCGGGATGGTAGACCTTTCTCTGCCGCTTTCAAATCCCAACTCTTTCCTTGTGCTAAGGTTGTAATTTTATCACGATACAGAGCTGCAGCTTTTGAGTTGTAACGCTGCTGTATGGGTGCCCTATCGCTCCAGTCTGGTTGATCATCGAAAAAATCTCTCGCTTTGCGATTGCCCCCCACTTTCATTTTTTCCAATTCAATATCTTTCCACTTGTCCATTGTGACGGAGCGTACAAATGACAAATGCACACCGAGTCCACGATGCTTCCCAGAGCATTCAAGGCATATCCATATGCCATACGTTACCGATACCCATTGTGGATTATGGGCTCCGCATTCAAAGCATTTCTGCAAAAAATTTCATAAATGTGGGATGGTGTTAGTAGAAACCAGTTGGGAGACACGAAGGTCATCTTTCATACTCACACTATTCTCATCTTGTGGTTTCAATTCTTGAAGAACACGACGCGTTCGGGGACTAGCCATTTTCTCTAAGCAAATGGGAGGTTTCAATTTTTCTAGTTTTCTCCTCTTTTCGAGTGTATTAACTTATGATAGGCTCGTATATGGGGTTTTCTTTTGGTCCGGCTATAAAAATTTATTTGACAAATATCTACTTTCATGTAACCACCACCTCACACGCGTTTTAACTTTTCATTTTATTTACTTTCAACTACAGCCGATCTTTTAGGACCGAGAGGACTTCCTTTGAATGGATATTAATGTTATTGTCATGCTTTTGGTGTTTATTGCAGATTTTTAAAGTTATTTTTTCGCGAAAATTGTAAGCTTTGCTGTGCAGGATGAACAACGAACGTCAAGTGTCAAAGAAATTTTGTTGACGTGTTCGGAAGCTACCTGAAGTCTGCCACAGAGGGAGATTACGTTGTTCGAAAATATATTTCCCATTGTGAATCATCATCATCGTCGCTGACTGATGGCTTCAGATGATTTGCTGTGAAATCAGTAAATCAAGTGATTGATTGATGGAGTTGATCAAGTGTCGAGATGTCTGAAAATATGAAGACTATACTGATAAGTGGACGTCCAAGTAAGTCAAAGTGTGCGTTTTATTGAATTTTAACTTTCGTGCAATTTTTTCGGTGGCCGGCTGTCAAAAGCGTACAGTAGAGGCCAGAAAATGTAACCCAAAGTGTTGTTTACCATTTTCTTCTTTTTTTTCGGAGGATTTTTGAAACACTACTGGAGCACTCAGACTCAGGCTGGTCCAGTGTACAGCCAGGTAGCAACCTACTCCAGTGCCGTTAATTTGATCCCAACGGCAAATGGTGACTGGACCGGATTCGAACCCGGAACCCCTCAAACTTGGGGCTGGCACTTAACCAACTGCGCCATTCGGTCGCATCTTCTATTTCTTAGGGCACTACAGTCCGAGGTGGACCTGGGCCTCACTCAACATGCCTCCCCAGCAAGCACGATCTTTTGCCAGCTGTCCCCAGTTTCGCACACCAAGCCGGACGAGGTCTCCCTCGACTTGTGTGCGCAACCTTGTTCGTGGACGTCCTCTGTTGCATTGTCCCACAGGCTCAGAGTCGAAGGCTCTTCGTCCCGGAGCTAAGTTGTCCATACGCTCTACATGGCCTAGACATCTTAGGCGTTGGATTCGTAGACGCCTGCCTACACTCATGTCGCTGTATAGCCCGTACAGTTCGCGGTTGAACCTTCTCCTACAAATGCCATCGACACAGACAGGACCAAAGATTGCGGGCAGATCTTTTCTTTTGAAAATGCCAAGAGACTGTTCATCCGCTTGGGATATTGTCCATACCTCTGCGCCGTATAGCAGGACTGGGATGATCAAGGTCTTGTATAGAGTCAGCTTGGTCTTCCGAGAGAGGGCTCTACCACTCAATTACCTTTTGAGCCTAAAAAAAACAGCGGTTGGCAAGAATTATTCTGCGTTTGATCTCGGTACTGATGTTGTTTCTACTGTTTACCGCGGAGCCGAGGTAGAGGAAGTCCCTCACTACCTCAAAGTTATAGCTGCCTATTGTGACGTTCTGGCCAAGTCGTCGATGTTGTGCGCCCTTTCTCGATGGCAGAATATACTTGGTTTTGCCGTCGTTTGCCGCCAGACCCATTTTAGCCGCTTTCGTTTCAATGCCAGCAAACGCATCATTGACGGCTCTCTGTGTTCGCCCAATCACGTCAATGTCATCCGCGTAAGCTAGCAGTTGAACGGACTTTTGGAAGATCGTGTCTCTTGTGTTGGCCAGTGAGTTCTGCACGATCTTCTCAAGAACGATGTTATCCTTAACAGTCACTTGACAGCGCGTCGCCTTGTCGCCTTGTAAACCTTTTTTGACATTGAAGGTCTCGGTGAGTTCGTTACCGACCTTGATGGAGCAGCGAGAGTTCTCCATCGTCCAGGATGCTTAGTCTGACGAGTTTGGCAGGAATGTCAAAATTAGACATGGCGCTGTATAGCTCGTCTCTATGCGGCCTTGAAATGGACGAATAGGTGGTGTGTGTCGATTTGCATTTCTTGGGTCTTCTCCAGGATCTGTCGAAATGTGAAGATATGATCGATGGTGGACTGTTCCCTGGCCTGAAACCACACTGATAGAGACTTATCAGTTTGGTGACGGAAGGTTTCAGGCGTTCACACAGAACGGCAGAAAAGATTTTGTACGCGGCGTTAAGGACTGGACTTATCTCCCGATAGTTGGAGCAGTCAAAGAGGTCTCCTTCTTGGGGATCGGGCTGAGACTGAGATTCCCCTCATCGGGCATGCTTTCCTCCGACCATATCTTACAGATGAGTGTAGTGCATGCGCCCAACCAGCTGCTTTAAATATTTCTGAAGGCCACCAGCAGCTTTGTTAGACTTCAGTCTCGATATCTTGACTTCTTCTAGATCGGGGGATGGTATTCTCTTCTATCATCGTCCGTTGTGTTGAGTGGAATTCTGCCTGACAGCGGTATTTGTGTTCCCATCGCCTGCAGAAATGATTTTTCCAAATTCTCAGTATCGAGTGCGAATCTACTACTAGCGGTCCATTCTCGTCCCGGCAGGCTTCTGTCCGAACTTTGTACCAAACAAACAAAGAAGCTTCTGGCGTTGGACCGAAACTCGATCCGTATGCTCATCGGAGTGATCACAGGACACTGCCCCATCGGAGAAATTCTCTAAGAATGGAATGCGGAATTCAGCGATCTTTGCCGGAGTTGCGGAGATGAGGAAGAGACCGAGACGATCCAATATCTGCTTTGCCACTGCCCAGCTCTCCAGAATCGGCGCCTAACTTTGCGAGGCCAAAGATTCTTCAGAGAGACTGCGGACTTGGCGAACGCAAATAATATCGGTTCTTCTAAAATGTATAAAGAGCACGGGGTGGTGTCAGCCATCACGTGATAGATTGTCTACTCCACAATTGAAGAGATTCACAATGGACCCCATGGCCCCCGAGTGGAAGTGATGCTTTAACCATCACACTCCCCTTCCAAAACCTAACCTAACCTTATACCCATTCGATAAAACTTTCATCCTTTGCTTAAATTGATCATTTTAGGAACAGGAAAAACCACACTGGTGAAGAAGATTGCACATATGATGAAGGAGAAGAACTTAAACTACTGCGGCTTCTACACAGAGGAGGTACAGTTTCCGAATGGCAACAGGAAAGGTTTTGACATCGTCACTTTGGATGGAAAACGAGCGGAGTTGGCCAGGTAAAGGTACACAAACTGTCGACAGACACTGCAATTCATGTGCATTGACATAGGGTTGATGTTCCTGCCGAGATGAGAGGCCCGAAGATCGGCAAATACTTTGTGCTAGTGAAGGAGTTCGAGAAACTTGCATTACCCACTCTTCAGCCGGTTCCAAAAACACTTCTCATCATCGATGAAATTGGCAAAATGGAGTTGTTAAGCGATGACTTCAGGAAAAGGGTAAGCGAACTCCTTGGAACCACAACAATACTCGCAACAATCCCCGCGGGACCGAACAAACTGAGCTCAGCCATTGAAAGACTCAAGCAGAGTCCTTCAACAATGCTCGTGGAACTGACACAATCCAACCGCAACAACGTTGCCGACCGCATACTTGATGTCATAACTCACATGATTAAGCAATAAAGAATCTGAAATGCGTTACTTTCTTACATATATTCTTCAATTTAATTTAATATGTATAAAACCTAACCTAAAAACTTAACAATCTTAGCGATCTCACGCCGATGACTTCTCCAATTTGGCTTCACGTATCGATCGTTTTCTTACACGTTTTGGAGATTTTTCAAAATCCATTTCGTTAAATGCATTCTCAGTCGCCTGCCACAGCATATCCTGGCGTTGAACTAATTCCGAGTAACGGGCTATAAATGATTTATCAGGCGGAAGGAGGAGTTGCCATTTTTTTTCCGTATTCAATTTTGCTACGGATTGTAGGGCTTCTAGCGCTTCGTCCGGTGGGAGTTGAGTCGATTGGATGACCTGACGTCGGTCGAGGAATTCTTGTTTGGAGAACTTGTAGAGCTGGAATGAGATGTTGGAAGATGGAGTTAGTTGAATGGAGGTGTAGGGAGAATGAGGAAAGTGGGTGTTCGAAGCTCTAGAGTTTGCTGGCATGTAATGGAATAGACGACTGCCACGTCTAAGGTAATCCATCATTTGGTAGCATCGTCTTGCGGACAAAAACAAGAAGATGTAGTCAACTGAACGAAGGTGCAGTAAGAATGAGAAAAAAAGAGGGTGTAAACTTCGAGTTTCGAAGCTCTAGAATCTGCTTGCAAACAATGGAACAGCGGAGCGCCACAACGCAAGCATTCCGTCATCTCGAGCCATCATCTTATTTTTTGCGGAGGATTTTTGAAAAACTACTGGAGCACTCAGACTCAAAACTGGTCCATTGTACTGCCAGGTAGCAATCTACTCCAGTGCCGTTAATTTGATCCCAACGGCAAAGGATGACTGGACCAGATTCGATTTCAATGGGATTCGAACTTGGGGCAGGCACTTAACCAACTGCGACATCCAGTCGTCATCTAGCGATCATCTTACAGACAAAAGTAACCTTCTTGATTCGGATGCATTAAGCTCGAGTTTAGTGCTCAATGAATCACCACCCAATCGCCCACCATTCCCAATACTTACAATGTAATCCCTAGCACGGACCATGAGCTCCGCAGACACACCATTAGCATTCGACAGCGTGTCCGTTGGATAGATGACTTCAGACTTGGCAACCCAGTTGCCATTTATGAGCACCCCCACTTGCGGCAAAGTCCGAAGAACCACCAGCGGCGAGAACTTCTCCGCGTTTGTACCATTCAAAGACTTCTCACTCACACCGATCCGCTCGTCGCTCTCGATGAGAATCGCCATGATATCATCGAAAGTCAGCATCTTGGCTGCAAAGGGAAACCATTTCAAAATCTTTCTATTTCTCTGCCAATTTAATCACTTACCATCCTTGAGGATAACCTTAAGCTGATCCGCGAGCGGCATAGTCTTCAGTTTTGTTTTGCCAATCACTTTCGATGGCAGTACCGTGTCAATGCTTTTCTCCTGACAATTCTGCAGCAGCAACTTGCCAGCATATTGCTGCGGCTTCAACTCCATTGAATGGCTTGTCTGCTGCTGCGTAGCGAACAGCTTCTGCCGTTCCAGTTCGGCAGTGGGCGAGGTGCGCGGATGCCAAAGAGTCTCACACCACGGTTCCTCGGTGCAACGCTTCACAAACGTATCGTAGGTCTTCTCTTTGGTTTTCTTATTCCGACTAACACCGGATTTCGAAAATTTCACAGTCACTTGTTGCAGTTCCTCCTCTTCGTCCTCCTCGTTAATGGCTTTCTCTTCGGCCTTGGCGCGCTTGTCCTCCTTGTCGAAGTACTGGAAGTTTGGACGCAGTTGAAGGATGCTCGTAAGCGGCGATAGATGCACTTCTTTGTCTTGCAACATCCCTATTATATACTTCGATGGATCGTCAATGGATTTGGTGCTGATGTAAGATTGTTTATCCATGATGCCATGCTTAAATGTTGGCCTCTCACCCTTCGCTTGACTTTTACCATCCGCCGCGATGGCGAACTGCTCTCCCTTGAAACGATCGTAGTATTTCGATTCGACATTTATTGCAAAATCCACTTTCACATCATTACTGAAAGGTTTCACACAACAATTCACCACACTGGCCGAATCGAAATTGGTTATATGAGTTTTGGTCGGATATTGAAAAAGATGCAGATTATCTTGAAGATTTTTCGATAGAAACACTGGAATCTGTACCAAAAGAATTGTAAATAGAAATGCGCTTTTGTTAGTAAACAAGTAAATACCTCTTCGACGACAAAATCCTCATCTTCATCTATTTCCATCCTCGGTAAGTTGACTGCTTTATTTTAGAATTATTTCGAGAACCTTGTGAAGTGCTTGTTGAAATTAAAAATCATCAAATGCACAAATTTGTGGCATCAAAGAAATGTCAGAAGCATGTGTTTGTGTTTGACGTGTGCTAGTGGCATTCACAATATGTTTTTGTTTTGTATCTCATTCACAATGGCCAAACAATTAAGTAAATTATGTAAGGTTGCCTTATTTAGTAAAAAAAAAAAACTCCAGTAATTTTGTGAGGTTGCAGTTTATCATAAAAAAATGCTTTAAAAAAACGTTTAAGCGATTTTTTTTAAATTAAATTGTTTTATGTTGCTACTCCCGCTCTTGCTGTAGTCGTGCTGGTTGGTATTTAAGTGCAAATGTTGGAAGTGACAGAAGTTGAACCAAGATTTGTCTGTAATTCAGCGATTCATTTCTCATGATTAACAAATAAAAAGTGAATATCAATTTTGATATCCTGCTTTAGTTACGCGACCGAATTTGGCTTGTTAACTACGTGTATACAACGATTGCGATATCGAGTGTGGCTCTGGGTTTAAACGTGAATGCGAATGGGAATGCGTTTTCGGCTGCGACTTAGTTAGCTTGGAATTAATATAAATCAAAGTTCCTAAGTCCAACACAAATACATCTTTTCATATTTTGTAAGATAATGGTCTTAAAGAAGCTCAGATAAATCTATCGCGGTATAAATACTGCGAATGAAGCTTGGCGTAATTTATGGAATACTTGGGGAGTCGAATCGACAATGGTGGCCCGTGGCCGTGAGGATTTGTGCGTCGACCTATACGCACTAGACTTTCAAGTCTAGGTTCAAATCCGAGTTGAGACAAACATTTTATTTTCAAAAAGAGTCTAGGGATAAACAAAAGTACGGGCCTTTTCTAAAAAACCCAAAAGCCTGACAACACGAAATTACAAGGGTAAAGGTAGCTCTAAACGACGAACATGTTCGTGCTCGGCGCATTTTCATCGTGTATGGGTTAGTTCGCGAGCCGCTCGCTTGGCGAAAAATTTCGATTTTGTCGTGTTCATTGGCTTTGATTTTCGCCGTGTAGGGCCATGTTCGAGAGCAAACCTAATTTTTTCTGTGAACGTCGCCGAGTGCATATCGCGGATTAAGCACAATGTCAACAGTCAGCCACGATTTTATCGAGGAATTCACCACTTGCGCTTCCCTATCACACATGTTGACGGTTTGAAGAAACAACACGAAATGAATGCTCGCCAAATGTGTTCGTCGTGTAGGGGATAACGCAAACGAGCAAGTTCGGCGAGCATGTTCGTCGTTTAGGGCTACCTTAATCTAGTTACTGACCCGCAGGGAATAGTGGATGTGTTTAAGCAGCACTTTCAACAGCTGCTTAGCGGGCCGGACCAGGAGAGAGTGATAGGGAATGAAGAAATCCCAACTCCAGTCGATGAAGTAGTCATCCTACCGATCTTTGAAGAAGTCGGCACAGCCATTAAAAAGCTGAAGAACAACAAAGCCGCAGGCTCATTTGGCCTACCATCAGAGCTCTTCAAGGCCGGTGGCAATGTTCTGGTAGGGAGCATGCACCAGATCATTTGTAGAATTTGGGAAGACGAAAGCAATGACCGACGACTGGATTATCAGCTCCATATGTCCCATCCACAAAAAAGGCGATCCTATCTCTTGCAACAACTATAGAGGTATATCCCTGCTCAACGTCGCCTACAAGATCCTGTCCAGCATACTGTGTGAACGTCTAAAGCCGTTTTGCACCGCACTAATCGGCACGGGCCAGTGCCGCTTCCTGCCCGGCAAATCGCCTATACACCAAATTTTCACACTAAGGAAAATCCAGGAGAAGACCAGCGAGTTTCAAATCGATACGCACCATATTCTCATCGATTTTAAAGCCGCAAGGAACTATTTAAAGCAAGGAACTATTCCAAGCGATGGCCGAATTCGAGATCCCGGGAAAACTGATCCGGTTGTGTCGCACCACGCTAACACATACGCGATGCACCGTGCAGTTCGGCTCGAAGACTTCTGAGCCGTTTGAAACCTGCACCGGATTTCAGCAAGGAGATGTGCTGTCGTGACAACCGTTGCTACTTCGGTTTGTCAAAACAGCTGGGCTCAAAACTCCTGACTGGAAGGACCAAAACCATGCTCTACAACCTCTACAAACCTTCATTCTGCCAGTCCTGTTTTACGAAGCCAAACGCTGGACGATAAGCAGAAGGCAGAGCTGATTTTTGGTGCCTTCGAAAAAAATAAAAAATCTTATTCGGAAATATGGTCCCGTCTGCGAGGAAGGCTAATGGAGAAGAAGGCACAACCGCGAACTTAATGAGCTGTACCAGGATGAGGACGTAGTTCGGAAGACAAAAATCCGTCGACTGCACTGGGTCGGCCGCATCGAGCGCATGGACAGCAAAGCACCAGCTAAGAGGGTTTTCGAATCAGAGCCTCCGACGCAAATTTACCTAACGAGGTGTGCAGTCTAATGTTGTCACTCTCTACGAAGGCGCCACCACCAGCACCTCTAATCTTGCCCAGAGAGTTTTCTCAAGTATTGAGTGAATTACATACTCGTATCTCTGACCTTGTCTAAATCAGGGGAAACAGAATTCCTGTCTATCATCGTTCAGGTTGAGTGGAATATTCTGTCTGACAGCGGTATTTGAAACCTCATCGCTATTTACCCATTCTTCCAATTGCATCTCTACTACTAGCGTTGCATTCTCGTTCGGGTAGACTTTCATCAGAACTTTATTTTCGTTTGAAAATTATTCCTGCCTCACCATCTCGTCGATAGTCCGATTCCCATGCTTGTTAGTTTTCTTCATGAGAAGTCGGGCTTCATCCCTTCAGAACGATATTTTTGTGATCGTAGTGGTTCTCCACGTGAATGGGGGTCACTCCGTTCTTGCCCTGACAGTGAACGTTGGCTCCCTTTTGCAGCAGGACCTGTGGTACTTTAACTTTTCCGTATTTAGCGGCCAGGTGAAGTGGTGAAAAGTTTTTCTTGGTGACTGCAACCAGGGATGCGTTGTTCTCGATCATCAGAGCAGCTACCTCCTCTTGGCCCTCTTTGGCAGCGATGTGTAACGGCGTGTAGGCATCTTTTGTCGTGGAGTCCACTTTAGCACCGTGTTGCAGCATGAGCATTATAATGTCTGTGTTACCGAGACGCGATGCAACGTGCAGCGGAGTCCTTCACGTGCTTTAGCGTTTACCTGGGCATCATTTCGCAGTAATCCGGATGATGTCTGGTTAGCCCGAGCGGCCAGGTGCAGGGCAGACTCACCTCTCATGTTCAACAGCTTTCGTAGAGTTGAAGATTTTCATAAAGTTACATGCAGTAAATATCAGAGGCATAAAATATTGTGTGTAAATTAAAAATCTAAGGACAGACATACAATGCCGTCATTTTGAAGTTCATTGCAATTTTTCAAAGAAAGTCTGATCTTCACCCCCTAAAGACGATGATGATTATTCACAAGACACATAAAGTCAGCAATCTCATATCGCAGAGACACGCCTCTTTCAACTCGCAAACCTTTTCGAATTGAATCGCCAAAGAGAAGCCATTCATTAAATAAATGTGTTGCTTGCAACAATGGTGACTTCAATTTAAGACCTCCAACTTCACCCTAACGGGCGCTGTCGCGTAGTGGGTAGGTGCGTCGACTCCTGCGTTCGATGTTCTCGGTTCGATTCCCGAGAAAACACCAAACACTTTTTCACGGCTCCACCTCTTTCGAGTCACTGACAATGCTCAAAGAATATAAATGTCTAGAAAAAGCTTCTCAATCTCGCCATTCGGAGTCGGCATTAAACTGTAGGTCCCTTCCACTCTTGAGAGAACAATAGCACGCACAGCACGAGTTGTTGCTGAGAAGCTAGGCCCCAGGTCCACCTCGGAATGTAGCGCCGCCGTTATTATTAATATAACTTCACCCTAACCTCACAGAATAACATTTCGGGGAAGTCGGCTACATCATCATTATCGGCACTAAAACCGGGGTCTATATCGATCCCAATCTCAAGTCAATGTTATTCAGTTCAACTCCTAGCGTCTTGGTCTATGCTATCCCTCCAGCGCTTACAAGGTCTCCCCAGACGTCGTTTACCATAAAATCTACTACGAAGGGCCTTTTGAGCTGGCTCCTCTGGCTAGGTGCCCAGTCCACTGAAGTCTGCTGAGCTTAATTTTTGTGACAATATCTGCTTCAAGGTAGATAGCCATGGTTGTAGAGTTCCCGGCAGTGTCCCTCCTCACATACGGAGCCAAAAATTCTCCTAAGAACTTTCCTTTCAAACGCGGGTAAGAGTTCTGAAAGTTTTTGCTGAGCACCCAAGTTTTGAATCCATATATGAGCACTGGCGAGACCATTATCTTCTTCAGCAGTCCTTGTTACGACTGGATGGCGCAGATGGTTAAGTGCCTGCCCCAAGTTAAAGGGGTCCCAGGTTCGAATCCCAGTGAAATCGAATCCGGTCCAGTCACCATATGGGATCAAATTAGCGGCACTGAAGTAGCAGCACCTGGCAGTGCAATGGACCAGCTTTGAGTCTGAGTGCTCCAATAGAGTTTAAAAAAAAGCCTCCGAAAAAAAAGTCATTGTTGATGACTAGTTTTTTGGATCTGTTCTAGAGTCAATATCGTTTTTTCAGAGATACGAATAGTTTTCCATTATTCTTCCGAATCTTAAAACGTTCTTGTGCTTCATGTGTCATTTGTTCCAACGAATTCTTATGCAACAGTTCATGAGAATCACGAATTTCACAAAAAATACATCCACGTCCATTCATTACAAGCTACATCTGCACCTTATAACAAAACACATTCGCCACTTAACGGTAATGAAGTAAATTGTTTGCGAAACATTTATCGAGAAATTTTTGATTGCATTGTCCACTCAGAGCAGTTTCGAGTATCTCTGACGGCGGCCAATTCCTCTCGAGAAGTTCTGTGTAGCCACATGATTGTAGATAGGAAATAAATAAAGATTCACACCACAACAACGTTATATAGCGACACCTTACGCAATTTTCTTGTGTCGCCAAAAATGAACGTACACAGCTGCTTATCTCAAGCAGGCGCTTTGGAATTTGAAAGAAAAAGAATGACATCAATGGCGGCTTATCTTGGTCTATGGCGTTTCAAGAATACACACTCCTTAATCCGTCGAGTGACATAACCTTGCATCTTCTGCTCGTAAACTTGGCGCAAACTGTTTTCGATTCTCCTCAGTGGCAGCGTTGAAACGTCAGACACCCAGTCATTGTTCTGCACGCTTCGGGAGATAAGGAACAATACAAGGTGCTAAAGCTCAAGGTTCTTCTTGTTGCTGTGATTTATAACGGGAGATCAGTTTGCAGTTTGTATTGTCAAACTAAAAATGCTCGCACTCAATGGAATCGATTTCTGATGAAAATGTAGACACAAGTCGCGTGGTAACGTAACAGCGTGCGCATAGTGTGACCTCAGCAATCTCAAGCTCAAGCAGATAAGGTCCAAGTGAAAGTAATTATCATGCCACCTCCTGACAGCAACACTTCGGCGACTGAGATTTAGACGAGGGAGCCAGTGTGCGGTGTCTGATTCTTGAATGATTCTCTTTTCAGCATTCGAGCGCCTGTGCCTTACCCCGGTCCGAGTCGATAAACTTAAGCATTGGCACTTCGGCGTACAACAGCCGGAGCGTTCCGCCTTGTCTTGTGTCACGGGATGAGACTCCGTTGTTAGCGCAAAATATCATCCGATTGCGATAACGGTGTACTGTTTGATCTCTGGGGAGCAAAGAACACGCGCCATTGACAGAGGGTCACAGTCGTCTGGAAATCAGCGCTAACCTTTGGGGAAAAATACAATCTAAATGAAGACGAGATGGATTTTGTAGGAAGCGTAATGGGGGGACTTTGAACGGCTTTATTTTGAATTGAACCTTGAGGTTGAGTTAGATACGATCGGATCGTATTCCTTGCGATGGAATCGTAAATAAGTGTGCCAGTGTACGAGTGTAGTTGGACGGAACACAGTTTACTAGACACGAGTACACGGAGGCGGAGGCAACAATTTGGGACTTCAAAAAGTTCCAAGCGGTGTCGATGGCTTGGAGAAGGTTAAAACCTTGCAGCATCTATTTGTTTTGGTCTGTTATTCATTTGACGAAAGTCCGCAATGTTCTTAGCAAACCAAGGCCACAATTAGGTACTTCCATTGGATGAATAGAGAAAACTGCTTTTCCTCTAGGTCTCAGCAGCAATTTGAAAGGTTACTATCTACCTTCTGTTGCCGCTTTAATTTCCGAAAAATATCAAGGACCATTTTTTGCCGCCATCTTGAACAAATACGAGAGAGTACGACTTCCGTCGTTTTAAAATTGTTATGTGCTTTCTATTCGAACGAGAATACTACGAGGCCCCTTCGATAAGCCAGTGGTTCGGTCTCCGATTTGGGTGAAGATTTCAAAACAAAATTTGAAACGCTTGGAGTGAATTTTTATGGCGTTTCGTAACAGTGGATGCTCCTGGAAATACCACTGCACACCAGAAATGAGGGAACAATCAAAACAATTGACTGCGGGTTTCTTGTCAGTGATGGGAGGTAGGTTAAGGTGTTTTCGGCTGAGCGCTTGACGTAGCCGAAGCACAGAGTCAATTTCCGGTGTGTTCAAGCGTCCAATGTCGAAACTCCTGTTTCCTGGCACAAATGGAATGGAGTATCTGCGCATGATATTTGCATATTTGCAGGGACAGCGAGGCAGCTATCAGAGTCTTGGAACTAGTGTCTCAAAATTCCAAAAATAAAACGTCGGTTGGTAGCAACGAACCTTTGACATGGATTTTTTTAACTGACGACTCCAGCACACGTAAAAATGACAATGATTTTTAGATCCGCAAGTGGAACGATCGGACTCCTAACAAACTACGTGCAGCCAAACAACTTGCGGAGGACCTGGCTCGCTATAAAGCGGACATTAGAAAAATCAAAGAAATGCGGACTGTTTACTACTGTGACTGCTACACCGAACGAGGACAGTGCACATTTGAGAGCGAATTATGACTTTTGTCAATTTATGTCGCAACGGATTAACTCTAGTCTAAGTGCACTTCTCAATCTCTCTTAATCTACCTACCTACGCCCGGCCTTAATTTACCTACCTAAGCCTTACCTTAACAAGTGCGCCTAGCATATTTTCAAGTGACGTGTATAACGTGCTAACAACCCATTCGTTTATGAAGACTGCACTATTTTTTAGCCACTCTATCATTCTCAATAGCGATGTCCTTTTCTTATTGACTAGTACAGTCGATCCAAGCCAAATTCGCTCACTTTAAAAGTTCAATATTGAAAATTTATGAAACAATGGCTGGCCCTACAGTCTCGAGTGGACATAGACCTCAGCCAACGTACCTCTCCATACAGCAATGTCTGGTTCTAACTGCTTCCAGCGACTACGAGCTCAGTCTCTTTCCATCTGTGTATGGCACCGGAGGCGTGGTCTTCCTGCGTTATGCTTCGAGGTTGGAGTCGAAGGTGTTTCCTATTTTTACAGTTGTCGAGCCCGAAAGAATTTGTTTTAAGTTATATTTCTTTTACGTTAACTGTAAATTGTTAATAACAGAATTTATTCTAATAACAATGCCGTTTGTAGCGGAGAGTTATTTTCATAACCTTAAGTACGAGAAACGTCTCCTACTTCCCTGTTCCTTAATTTTTGCACCCCACTGTACAGGGTGGGCCATCTAGTGGTTCTTTTTTAAATCATAGGTTATTTTGACACTGACAGCTGTTTCCCGCTCGAAATCTTGACAGAAAGTCAGTATTATACCTCCGCGGAACGAGGTGAACAACGTTGCCCGTACACCTGAACAACGTTGGGAAATGTTGAAAACTTATTTCCAAAGTGAGTGCTGTGTAGCCCAAACAGTGGGCTTTTAGAAAAGACGTTTCGGCTGAAATGAAGCACCCACCGCGACTGCTGGACGCAAGTTTGTGCAAGAAGCTCGTGAGACTGGTCTGCAAATGGACAACACTCATGGTCCCTGCCATTGTACACGGCTCCGAGAAGAATGTGGCTGCTGTGGCCGAGAGTGTGAGACTCCATTCACGAACATCAACTCGCTATCGATCTCAACAGCTCAGCAAGAAGACGCACTAGCCTGAGGAGAATTCTGCACAAAGATCTCGGATTATTCGCTTACAAGGTCTAAATGACTCAGCAATTGATGGTGCGCGACCATCCGCTTCGTTATCGCTTCGCAGTTTGAGCCTTGGAGCAGTTTAAATTGGACAACGATTTTGGGTGAAAAATCATCTTTTCTGACGAGGCGCATTTTCATCTCGGCGGATAAGTAAACAAACAAAATTGCCGCATCTGGGACTCGGAAAACCCGCCGCGCACGTTATTGTCGAGAAGCCAATGCATCCACAGAGAGTGACAGTTTGGTGCAGATTGTGGAGTGGTGCCATCATTGGACTATTTTTCTTTGAAAATGAAGCTGGGAACAACGTTTCGGTCAACGATGGGTGTTGCAGAGCCACGTTAACCGTTTTTTATTTTACTGAAATTAAAGACATGGATTTGGAGGACCTCTGGTTCATGCAGGATGACGCGCCATGCCACACAGCCAATGCCACAATCGATCTTTTGCGCACCAAATTCCCAAATCGTGTTATCAGCCGTTTTGGCGATGTCAGTTGGCCGCCTCGGAGCTCGATTTGACTCGATTTGATTACTTTGGACTATTCCTTTGTGGGAAACCGAGAAGGAGCTATGTAATGCCAACAATCCGGAAACGATTCAAGCACTTAAGGTCAATATCATCCAAGCCACCCGTGAGCTATAGCCCGAAACCATCAACAAGGTCTTGGAAAATTGGGGTGACAGAATGCGCTGCTGCTGCGTCAGCCGAGGCAGCCACTTGAACGACGCTGTATTTCATAATTAATGGGAATGCGTGTTCTTAATAATAAAGCCATAATACATGGAAACATTTATTTTTCTTCATTTTATTGCATTTTTGAAAAGAAACTTGTATTTGGCCCATCCAAATTTCAAAGCAGAACAGGGATCATTGCCAAAAGCCTAAAAACGTCCATAAACACATTTTAAGTATGAAGTACAGAACACCATGGTTGTACCGACTTGCGTTCGTCCGATATCGGGCCAACTGTTGTATGCAGCACACAGCCAATGCAACACTGCGTAAAATTAACGTAGAAACGCGCATTCAATTTTCGAGCAGTTGATTCGAAATTACTTAACCTTAGCCTTAATGCGCCACTAGAACAATCGAAACACAACTGAAGTCGATACAACAATTCTATGCACGAATAAAAACGATACAACCTCCATACAACTTCTGTACAATCAGTTGCATGCTACAGAGGTTGTGCACTTAAGTTGTGCTGCCAGTATGTTTTATTCCTCGCTCTAAATTTACCATAAAAATGTTTATGGGCTAATTTAAGTGTTTTATTATTTCTGCTTTTGTACAAAAAATATAGTTCCACACGCTCTGCAGCTCGCTTTTGTGTTGTCCTTTGGCATAGATTTCACTCACCCCTTGAACTAAGCATATTTCATCCAAAAGAGTTATTTTATCAAGACCTGGCAGCACTGCACTCAAGATCATGTGATCATACACATACGGTCGGTTGTGTGAAAACACTCGATACAGCTATTGTGCACTTACTTACTTAGCGGCCTCCCGACCTGTGAAGGGTCTCTGCCTGAGACACGGCAGCCTTCCATGCCTTGCGGTCCCGGGCACGCTGCTTCCAGTTATCCAGACCAAGCGCTCTGGCATCCGCGACAGCTAAGTCCTTGAAACGGAGGTTCGGTCTTCCTTTTCTTCTCGAACCTGTGGGCTGTGATTCGAAGATCCTCTTTGCTGGAGCGTTACTGTCCTTTCCATTTAAACTTGTATTTGGCCCACCCTGTATATAACAATTGAATGGAAAACATGTTAAATACGAGTACTTAATTTCATTTTCCTCTCTTGCTTAACGCAAAGAACAGAAATAAATATTTTTAAGCAAGTTTTTTGTCTTTGGACGACTGGATGGCGCAGTTGGTTAAGTGCCTGCCCCAAGTTCGAGGGGTCACAGGTTTGAATCCCAATGAAATCGAATCTGGTCCAGTCACCATTTTCCGTTGGGATCAAATTAAAGGCACTGGAGTAGGTTGCTACCTGGCAGTTGGACCAGTGGACCAGTTTTGAGTTTGAGTGCTCCATTAGTGTTTCAAAAATCCTCCGAAAAAAAATTTCTTAGTCTTTAGCTACCAGCACGAAACTTAATGGTATAGTTCAAGTAAAGGAGTTTGATTTGAAGCAACGAAAGTTGTAGAATAAAACAGTCATATCGTCCCTAATCACACCGCCTAACAAAATCTACCAAAAATAACTCACTGACCTAACGTACGATTCAATTCAAAAATTCAAAAATTCAAAGTTAAAAAAAGCCCCATGAGCAAAAGCAGGGTTCTTCGAAAGTCTTTCCGCCCACCCTGACCGCAGTCATGGTGCATCTTGCAAATACATTGCACCCACATACGTCATATGCTCAGCCTCATACGATTCCACATAAAAACAACTCTTGCCAGCGCACCCACACAACAGTAATCTCATGCGATTTGATACAGAAAGCTTTCGCTATCAACTCATACCCCATCGCACTGCGCCGATGTGCTGGTGACAAACGACGGCAAACTTGTGTGCGAGACAAGTCGTCAACGTCGGAAAAATCGAATCGGAAAGTTGAGTGTTCAGTTCGCGAATTACACTGTCGTCGATTGGACGATACCTCTCGTCTCAATCGCAACCAAAAACGTTTCTCTACCAAAACAGTTTCCGTTTTATTTGCTCATCGTTTGCGTTTCGAATTGAAAAGTGAAATAATCCAACAAGTTCATGTCACAGTGATTGAAAAACATTTTTTTTACATTTTTTTCCTTTTCCAAACAAAAAAAAAAGTGACATCAGTTTTGCGTCTGAAAGCAAGCAAATATTGTACAGAAAATAATAATAATTCATAGAAAATGCCGTCAGAAAAATCAATTTACACTCCAAATCCGGCAATCAGCCGCAATGCATACATTTCTAGCATGGAGGAGTATCGAAAGTTCTACGACGAGTCCCTGAATAGCCCCGAGGAGTTTTGGTCACGAGTTGCAAAGCAATTTCACTGGGAGACCCCAGCGGATGCGAAGAAATTCATGCAGTACAATTTTAACGTGGAAAAAGGACCCGTCTACATCAAGTGGATGGAGGGTGCATCAACGAATATTTGCTACAATCTATTGGATAGAAATGTACGCAACGGATTGGGAGATACAATTGCATACTACTGGTGAGTGGTTGAGACTTTATTTTTTGTGTGTTACACACACGGCACGGAATGACAGTCAAAGTGAAACAGCAGGGAGTATTGATTTTCTTTCTGTTCTGAAAGTTTTCCACTGCCGTCAGCGGGTTTGAATAGTTGCGGAAATTTTGTGGATAAGGACTCGGAGAGGAAAAGTCCTTGTGACAAAAATCACAACAAGAAGCAGGGTTTTTCTTTCTTTTTTTTCGGTACTGTCTTGTGTGGGGTTTTTGCATTTGGGGTAGAATTTCAAAGTAGGGTGCATTGTTTATGCAGGTACAGTGGGGGCGATGCAAATCAGACAGGCGATTTTTGTAGATTTGCGGAACTTGTAGAGTGATTTTCTGTGAGGTTTTGATGGTTTTTTGAAGTGTTTTTAAACTGAATTCGAATAGGAATACGT
Organism: Myathropa florea; assembly: GCA_930367185.1. NCBI lineage: Eukaryota > Metazoa > Arthropoda > Insecta > Diptera > Syrphidae > Myathropa > Myathropa florea. The sequence goes on from OV884004.1 coordinate 85,798,222, forward strand.
CAGACTCTTGCACTGAATCAAGGTCGTTGACAGGCTCTCAGATGACAGATGACAGTTGACACATTTCATGCATAATCTGACGTCTGAAAGACTATTTTCTAAAACAGAAGGTTTCTAAATTGAAGTTGGATAGAATAGAGTAGATAAATCAGAAAACTGCAGTGAACCAAGGTCGTTGACAGACTCTCTCAGATGACAGTTGACACATTTCATGCATAATCTGATTTTTTTTAAGGGCTTTTTTCCTTAAACAGAAGATTTCTAAACTGAAGTTGGTTAGAATAGAGTCAGAAACCTCAACCAAATCAGGGTATCAGATGACAGATGACAGTTGATACATTTCATGCATAATCTGACGACTTAAAGACTGTTTTCTAAAACAGAAGGTTTCTAAACTGAAGTCGGACAGAATAGAGCCAGAAACCTGCACTGAATCAAGGTCGTTGACAGACTCTCAGATGACAGCTGACAGACGACAAATTTCATGAATAATCTGACGTCTTAAAGACTTTCCTTAAGCAGAAGGTTTCTAAACTGAAGTTGGATAGATTAGTGTCAGAAACCTGTTCTGAATCAAGGTCGTTGATAGCTGACAGTTGACACACTTCATGCACAGTCTGACGTTTTAAAGACTATTTCCCCAAACTGAAGTTGGATAGAATAAAGTCAGAAACCAGCACTGAATCAAGGTCGCTGACAGACCCTCTCAGATGACAGATGACATTTGACACATTTCATGCATAATCTGACGTCTTACAGACTATTTTCTAAAACAGAAGGTTTCTAAATTGAATGTGGATAGAATAGAGTAGAAGTCAGAGATCTGCACTAAATCAAGGTCATTGACAGACTCTCAAATGACAGCTGACAGTTGACACACTTCGTGCACAGACTGACGTCTGAAAGGCTATTTCCTTAAACAGAAGGTTTCTGAGCTGAAATTGGATAGAATAGAGTCAGAAACCTGCACTGAATCAAGGTCGTTGACAGACTCTAAGATGACAGATGACAGTTGACACATTTCATGCACAGACTGATGTCTTAAAACTGATTTCCTTAAACAGATTGTTTTGAAACTGAAGTCAGATAGAATAGAGTTAGAAACCTGCACTGACTCGAGGTCGTTGACAGACTCTCAGACGACAGATGACAATTGACTCACAGACTGACGTCTTAAAGACTATTTCCCTAAACAGATCTTTGGTACATTTCTCCGTCACAGGCTTCCAAAATGAGGTACATAACCATGACAACACAGTGAAGCCATAATTTTCTTGTAAGTCATCATTTCTAGTGACATCTGTCATCCCACATTTCCAAGCAAGATTCACAATCATAAATTTAGATCGAATTGACCCCCAGACTGACTAACATTTTCTGCACTTGAGTGAAATTTCATTCATTCGATTCGTGCTAATTTTTCGCCAAACAAAAAAAAAAACGTTTCACCTCATAACTTGCTAAAGACGGATAGTTTTGGGTGAAAAAATGAAGAACGTCAAAAACCTGTTGAACGAAAATTTGAAATTTCATTAGCGCCAGACATAAATTGAATTCGTCAATAAGAAAGCATCATTTCTCTGATATTATGTAACACACGTGATGAGCTATTCTTTTTATTGCCTTCACTGTACAGCTGACAGTCTGTAGTACGTCAGCATGAGTTGAACCCCGTTCGGGACATGCGCACTGAAAATTCAGAGTAAAATGAACACAATATAAACTTTGTTACGCTACATACGTCCCTTCGTCCTGTAAATACCTCTGGTGAATGACGTTCGGTGGAAAGTACTTCACAAACGACTCGTATCACCTTTACTTGCACACTCTTGCATAATCCTTGTAGGCAATGTTGTTTGTATCATTTTGAGAAAAAAAACGAGGAAATACAACAGTTTTCTTTAACCTTGTGAAACAGAGGGAGATGCTGGTGGGATATGGCTTTTTTTTCCTCTGTTCAAATCCTCCACGATCGATACGGGAAATGTCATATCTCTAGTTTATCCTTGAACTAGATGGTTGGTTAGGCGATGCTCTTTTTTTCTCCATTTTCTCATCCCATCCTCTCGCCTGTCCTTTCAGGGACGGAGAGTGCAGTCGATTAGGTCCTATTTTTGTATTCAATCTCACTTGGGTGCAGGTGAGATGCATCATCTATCAGAGTTTTCAATTTGAGGTTGATTTTAATGTGTTAAGTGTGGTGGGGGTTTGATTGGCAATTTATGACAGAAGATTGAAAAAAGACATCGACTGTGGGCTGGGGCTATTCTAATGAAACACAGACACGAAGCCTGATGGAGGTGGATCTCACGGAATTCTATTGAATGGGGAGTTTTGGTATTTAACGGTTTTAATTAACCAGATGTACCCCAAGCGATAATGTCTGAGAGATTTTTCAATTACCCCTCGTCATTCAATAAAGACGAACAAATTTCTTATATAAATTACATAAAATTTCGAACAAAGACCCTCAAACATTTTATATAACTGCAACAGGTACGAAGTTCATAAGCATCATTTTGCGTCTCATCCACGAGGTTATCGCCGATTTTGATTAGTTATGCAAAATCTTAAACTTTGTTCTCATCTTAGATTTAATGCTGAAAAAAAAGAGAAGAATATTTACAAAAATGTGATTGTTTTTTTCACATAAACCCGAGGTCGAGGACCATTGATTAGATAAACAGTTCAAACTCTCAAGTAAATGATTTCCTCGATCGAATCAGTGACATGCACAGAGAGTGCTTATTGTGTACACATTTGGAGTGGACATCCATAAATGTGTTTCGATAATTTGAAAAGAAGTTCGTCATTTATAAACGAACACCTGCATGCAAAAAGAAGAGAGGTGTTTGAGACGTTAAATTCAATTCCAAATGCTTAATGGGTATTCGTCACACGCCCGGTGTTTGTAACTTCTGATAAATTCCGATTTTATTTATTAATTATGGCGCCATTCAGCAAAAAAACTTGTTCTTACCTAAACATAGCCACCACTATACAGTTATAACTCAATAAACACCAAAACAAAAAAAGTTTTTGTTTTGCACTTTCATTTCGAGCAGATTGATCGAAGAGCGATAACGGATTTCGTCGTTTGACATGTGAGTTCGAATTCGATTTGAGGGAGTTTCATATGATTTTCGAGATTATTGTGAATTCCTTTCGTTTTTCGAATTTTCTTAATTTTTACGTCTAAGTCGGGCTATTCACAGTCAGCCACTTCAATCTAACCTAACCTCAATCTAACGTCTAAGTCGTGACTTCGGCTTCATCAGCTTGAATATAGAATTGAGTCGAAAACTATCAGATGGGCAACTAAATAACACATTTTTTTTTTAATACAACGAATGAACTCTAACCAGTGATATATTTTACATTTTGCTCGATAACTTTTTGCCATTTTTCTGACAACTTTTGATCTTTATTGGCAATCTTTATTGGAAGCCGACTCAGTGGCATCGCAATGTATCCCTAGGGTCTAAGTGAGTCCTTTACCTGTGAGGGACGCCACCTTACCTACCTACCTACCTTCCATCGATTCCCAACCAAGCTCCAATCATTTTTGGCGGGTGACAAAATATGTATGTGACCTAGTGATATTCTGGTGCAAAATGACACGTTTTCGTTGGACCAACTCTGGCCGTTTTTTCGTTGATCGCTGTATTTAATCTGTCCAGTTGTTGACAGTACACATCCGAATTGATATTTTGATTCCATGGAAGCAGCTCAAGTGAATTAAGTGCGATTTCACAGCGTCATCATCACTGAATGTTTTAACATAAAAACAGTTTTAGAAAGATCGAAATAAACTGTAATCTGATGGAGCAAGGTCAGGGCTATATTGTCAATGTTTTTGTGCCGATAGTAACGTTGAAAACCAAGATCTGAGAGCTATCAATAAGCAGGGCTTGTGAGAGATTGAGAAATCTCAACACCTGCCTACATGCAAGACACACATGAGACCACAACCTAGACTTATCAGACTTATCAGGAATAAATTTGGCAACCAAGTAGGTGTTCTCACAGGACATTGCGCAATGGATGAATTGAATTAGTGAACAGGCAAGCTCGAGTGGACAACCACAATCTCATTATCACCTCCCAGTCGCAACAGAGCAGAAGAAGAGCAACTGTTTGAATGCCGAGAATTTTGCAAGAAGATTACCAAGGATCCAAGCATCAGTACCCGACTTTGAACAATTGCAAGCAGACTGACACCGAAAAGCCACACAAGATGTTAAACTTCAATCCGTTTTGTTCAGTGGTTACTGAACTAATTAAGATTTGAAACTAAGAATCGATTGTACCCTCTGCAACGCCTGTGGAGAAGACGATGACACTGCAGAGCACTTCCTCTGCCACTGTCCCGCCTTTGCTCGGATCAGGTGGCAGTTAATCGGTGCTGAAGAGGTGAGAACTGATGATGTAGGCTCCTCATCTCAGAAGCGCCAGACATTTTAATAAAGTAGGTTGCTGTGAAATTGGAGACAGCTGGCGAGAGATCGTGCTGGCAGGAGAGGTATGTTGGGTGAGGCCCAGGTCCACCTCGGACTGTAGCGCCCTAAGAAGAGGAAGAAGAAGTAGAAGAAGAAAAAGAAGAAGAAGAATTAAAGAAGAAGAAGAGGGTTGCTGCCGGCAGTACAAAAGACCAGTTTTCGAGTCTGAATGCTCCAGTGTAGTGTTTAAAAATCTGCGACAAAAAAATTTCAGAAGTGAAATATTTATACGCTCTGTGGTCACCAACTAAAAAAGCAGCAAATACTTGGTGTTTTCTAATTTTTTGTGACGTACGTTTGATGATGACGAGATTTTTCTACATCCTCAACTTGCCACAAAACGTTGCTCACCGATGAGGCAAACTTTGATGAGTGGCTACGTCAACAAGCAATCATGAAGAAAATACGCGGAAACACTATTATATTCAGGTCAGCGTGGCTTAGCTATTGTAAATGCTGCCAACAGGGGCGAACACCATTCTTAATTATTTCAGAAGAATTGTTGCTTTTAACGAAGTAAATTAACTCGATGTGAGCTACAGACTCAGAGCTTCTCATCTGCTGTCAAAAATGTCTGTTGAGTGTGCCCCATCTGCTGTCAAGAATGCTGGGGCTATGTTCGTTGACTGTGACTGTTCCTTCTGCGTTCCATCCCGTTGAGTGTGCCCCATCTGCTGTCAAAAATGTTGGGGCTTTGTCCGTTGACTGTGACTGTTCCTTTTGCCTCCCATCTGCTGTCAAAAATTATGCGGATCTCGGATAGAGTCAATGGATAGATGTCCATTGACTGTGGCTATTCTTCCTGCATCCCATCTGCTGCCAAAATTGCAATCGACTCTGTGCCATTTGATGCCAAAAATGTTGAGTCCTTGTTCATTAACTGTGACCATGCCTCTTGCGCCCTTTTTGCTGCCTCCCTCCCTGTCCTGCAATAGCCTTCACGTGGAAAGATACCCTAGGAGCTTTCTACATAAATTAATTAACGGACATATCAGAAATAAATGTTAAGAAAATCTGGTTGTTCATCCAGAAAACAAGATGGTTTCAAGAGTAGCGCTTGGAAGCCGACTCAATGGCATCCCAATGTATCCCTAGTGTCTAAGTGAGTCCTTCACCTGTGAGGGAAGCTACCTTACCTAACATCAATTCTCAACCAAGCTCCAATAATTTTTGGCGGGTGACAAAAGATGTACAATGTACATATGTGGCCCAGTGTTATCCTGGTGCAAAATGACACGTTTTCGTTGGACCAGGTAGGTAGGTAGGTAGGTAAAAGTGGCGATGGACATACAGATCCCGTTTATCGCACCCATTTAGCGCCATGAAAGCCCCGTTTTGATACCACATCCTATGGGATACCTAATTTGTGAGAAGGGGGTGAAAAGGAGTGTGTATTCACTCAGATTAGCCAACGTTGGACCAACTCTGGCCGTTTTTTCGTTAATCGCTGTATTTAATATGTCTAGTTGTTGAGAGTACACATCCAAATTGATAGTTTGATTTCTTCCTTTAAAATGCACCACACCTTTTCAATCTCACCAAATTGAGAGCAAAATCTTTTTTTGGTGGCTATCAGCTTTCGGGGTGAATTGTGTTGGCTTACCTCATGCAGACTTACTACTTACATAACGACTGAATAACGCAGTTGGTTAAGTGCCCGCCCTAAGTTAGAGGGGTCCCAGGTTCGAATTCCAGTGAAAGCAAAGTTAATACGCTTTTATCCGGTTTTTCAAATATGGTTTAGTCACCATTTGCCGGTGGGACCTAATTAACGGCATTATCACTGGAGCGGTCGATCAGTGGTGGTAGTCTGACTGTGGGTATCACAATGGACCAACATGGTCTAAGTGTGCTGGTGGATTCACTAATAGCCCCCTAACCTAACCTAAGACAGTCTTTAAGACGAGGCCCATGGTTCGAGAGGGCGAATAATACCGAACCTCTGGTATAAAGGTAAAGTGGTCATGAATATGGAAGACAAGATGTTCTTGACGACTAGAAGAACAGTGCTCGGGAGTGTCAATGAAGGAAGTAAGCATTAGACCAGACTCAGTGCCTCTAACTAAGCAAATTAAGACAAACTTAGATTAAGTGAAAGGTGGGCGCCGTGGCGTAGTGGGTAGGTGCGTCGACTCCTACGCTCGAGGTCGTCGGTTCGAATCTCGAAAAAAACATCAAGCATTTTTTCACGGCTCCACCTCTTTCGAGTCACTGACAATGCTCAAAGAGTATAACTGTCTAGGAAAAGCTTCTCAATCTCGCCGTTCGGAGTCGGATAGAACAATAGCACGCACAACACGAGTGGTTGGTGAGAAGCTAGGCCCAGGTCCACCTCGGACTGTAGCGCCGCCATTATTATTATTATTAAAAGGATTGTTGGGTGTGAACCTCCATTTCTTAAGACAAAACTTCGATACAAATAAACTGGGCAAGTGTGAGTTGGACTCGCACGGGGAAGATTCCGTCGCATAATATTGATGAATGATTTCTGAATATCAAACGACGTTTCCAAACTATTTCGGTTGAATTTTCTTTTAACTTCAACCCAAATCAACTATTCATTCATACATTCATACATCCAAACAAACATTTATCCATACATATACCTATACCTCTATCCAGGGCCGGACCTACCATATGTGCAGGATGTGCAAATGCACAGTGCCCTCAATTCTCAGTTCCTATGGATTCATTTGAGTGGGGGCATTAAACACAGGGCTTGCACAGGGCGCTCATCTAGCTAGGACCGGGCATGCCTCTATCGAAGTTTATCCAACACAAAAAATCCCTTCCATCATACACATTCCTAATCACTGCTCATGTCTGCGGTGTGTGTGTTCATTTCTGTTCGGCATTTAGGGGTTAGATTCAAAATATAACACTCATAAACGAATAGAGTGGTCGAACACAGCACGAAATTTATGTGTGAAGATGAAAATATTTATTATTTTAAATCTTAGATATCTCAAAACTTTAACATACTCGTAAATCGATATTTTGAAATTTATAATTTCGTAATGCTTACATTGATGTCTTCAAAACTGCGTTTTCAGATCTTCAAAATTCGCATGTTGATGATTGACCGTTTTTGGCCATTATCTCCAAAACCATTAGGGCCAGAATGCTCGCAATGGTTTTAAATGAAAGTACTCAATGAAGCCAAGTTTTTGTGATTTTTTCAGATTTTTAAACACTTTGGTTTAGCAATGGCAGGAGGGGACGCATTCAAAAAAAAACTTTGGAGCTCCATACTTTCCAAACGGTATTTTGGATAAAAAAAAGTGTTGAAAGAAACCTTATTTTGAAAGATCTATCGATTGATATATATTTCGATGGGGTGCGACAATTTTTCAAAATTAATGTCAACTTCACCTGTACTGGAGCCACCCCCGAATGGCCCCACTTTTTAAATTTGGGTGGATAGACAATGACATCTAGGCCTGAAGTACCTAATTCCAAAATTTCATGCCGATATCTTTATAAGCTTCGGAGATAAAAAAGTGTGACAGACATGACGGATGGACGGACGGACGGATGGACACACCGAAATTATAAAGGTTCCGTTTTTGTAGACAGAACCTTTCTCACAGCAAGAATGAGACATGGCACGTTGATTTGATTCAATCAGAAGATCATGATCAGCCAAATTTAGCTGTCAATACTTTAGAATTTTAAATGAAACATTTTGATCATGAGTTAGAGTCGATGGCGGAGGATCGAGTGGCCTGGAGACCCCTTTAGTGGAACATGTAGGCCACTGAAGATGAATAAATTAATGAAAATGAATATTTTGACTCCTTTGGGCGCCGACGCGACGTGGCATAGTGTGCCGTCACTTACCTCGAAGTCTAAGTTCGTTTTCCGAGAAAACACCTTTCATATTTTCACGTCTCTAATTCGGAATTTTAGTATATCCCTCCACCTTCCAGAATATTGTAGCGTTTTCCAGGCTGAGACAATGGCAATAAAAGAAGCTCTGTCTTGGCTCAAGAACAACGTGATATCCAAGAAGGACATCACCATCTGTTCAGACAGCCAGGCAGCAAACAAATCCCTGAACTCGGTCACTTTTCTCTCTAAGACCTCCCTAAATTGCCGCCTATCTCTTAACGAGATGGCTGAGCATTTTAACATTCACCTCATGTGGGTGCCGGGACATAGTGACATTCCAGGGAATTGTGAAGCTGATTACCTCGCCAGGAGCGGTACGATCTCCACAGACCTCCCTAGTGGGGATCTTCCGCCTATGCCATTCGCTACAGCCAAACTTCTTTTAAAGAATCATACCATTAAAAACACCAACTCAAGATGGTCAGATGGCACTACGTGCCTCATTACAAAGCAAATCTGGCCTAAATTTGATCTAAAACGTTCACTCTATCTTCTCAGAATGAACAGGTCATCCCTAAGGATTCTCATTGGCGTTATCACAGGACACTGTGCCATTGGCACTCACGCCTCAAGAATGGGACTCCCTCATAATGATTTCTGCAGAAGCTGCAGAGACGAAGAAGAAGAAGAAAGCATAACGCATCTTCTCTGCACTTGTAGCGCTCTCTGCTCTCGCAGGATGAAACACCTTGGAGCCTACTTCTTTAACGACTTGAGCGAATTGCACAACGTCGGCATCAATCAATTAAAGAGCTTCGTTGAAAGCACTAAATGGTTTTTCGGATAAAGGAACACAAGATCCGCGTGGTATCACAATGGGCCTAATTTTGCCTAAGTGTGACTGTTTTCTGCAGTCAGCCACTTCAACCTAACCTAACCTAATCCGGAATGAATAGGATGGTACTCAAGAGTACCAACAGTCTCATTGCAAAACACTGTGTCATTGGCAAACACGCCTATAAATTGGGCCTCCCATACAACGACTTCTGCAGTAACTGCAGAGACGAGGAGAAGGACTGTAACACATCCCCTCTTCACATGGAGTGTCTTTTCCATCTGTAGAAAAGCTCAACGGGAAGGCTACTTTTTTGACCACTTGAGTGAGCTGAACAACATCACCATCAGTCAACATAAGCGCTTTATGGCAAGCACCAAACAGTCTTAAGACTAGGAGATATCCGATGTGCGTGGTACCACAATGGGGCTATGTTTGCCTAAGTGAGACCGCTAGCCACCTGAACCAAACGATTCACACAGAATTTTGCGATGAAAATTCAGCTAAAACTTTCTTAACAATATCTTTTCTTAGCATAAGCTCTTGCGTTCTTCAAACGTTTACAGCCGACAAGCCAAAAAACCACGAAACAAAATGCATTTCTCATATCTGCGAAAAGAATACATCACATCATGTCGCTCACACGTTACACGTTACACACTCGGTTCGAATGAAAACATCCCCGAAAAGAGTGAATAATTCTCTTAATTAATTTATTTTTAAACAAGCAAAGACCAGAAAGGTGAACCACATGAAAACAATAGGAAGCGGGGCTGCGTTTTCTTATCGCGCTCCTCACTCCTTTTCTGGTTTCCTTTTCTGCCCTTTTCATTCGTTTTTCGTAAATTGTGTGCATTTATTGTGTGAACGGTGCGGTACCTTGACGACAAACACTAAAAATCCGTCAATGGGTATATTTAATCGCCCCGCGAAATTAGTTCGATTTATTATACAGTCAGACAGTGACGTTCGTACTCACATGCACGACACAGTGCATTTAATTACAAATCCTTGCGTTTGTGCATGCTACGCGAATGTATTTAGGTTAGAATGGAAAAGGGGGTGAAATATTGATTTTCAATCGCTCACAATTCAAGCGCAAAAAACTATGTTCCTTTGGGGTTTATTCAATTTGCATCTTTTAAGTATGATACACTTCGGAAAATTGAAATCTCCTTATGAGATATAGATGCTCTTCGAGAAGACACCCTCATCACTTTTGGATCTTTTTGTGAAGAATCACAGAGATTCATCTAGTCGTTGAGACTGATCTGGAGGGATCGCTGGTTGAGAACTTTTTTTTCTTGACGAGGAGAATTGAGTTGTCTATTGAGGAAGAAATCAAAGTTTTCTATGAATACTGAAGTGTTCCGTATGATGACCGATCCTCATACGAACTGACTTTAATTTGAACACTGTGCAGCCCGCCACTTATTTGCCGCAGATATCCATCAGTCGAAAGTCGTACAATATCGAAAGGTATCCAGTTCAACCGATGACCAAGTGCTAAGTGCTCTACTGATGAAGATGCGTTGATGTTAACGAAGGTTGCAACAGCTTTGTCAAGCGCAATCCATCATAGTGTGAATCTATACATGAATGCGGGTCTAACTACTGACACAAAAAGCCAGTAGGCAGAATGTGTCTGTTATCCTCCTTTGCAAATGATAGCCTAGAGTGTTGTAGTGACCCTTCTACCACGTTTGAGGATGTTCTATACGCTGACGGGTCAAAGCAAGCGCAGATAAAGGAGCAGGCGACTTCTGTGACTTCGTAAAAGAAGAAGCGACAACAACAACGGAAGTATCAGCAATAAATGGAGCACCAGTATTCACAAAAGACTTGATCGAACAGCCGATAAGTATGTACTCCAACAGTCAAGTGTCAATTAGAGACATAGGTAAGGTTAGGTTAGAGGGCTGCTAGTGAATTCACCAGCACACATAGACCATGTTGGTCCATTGTGATACCCACAGTCAGACTACTACAACTGATCGACTGGCAAGACCAATATGTCTTCCATATCCATAACCACTTAGCCTTTATGCCAGACGTTCGATCTTTTTCCGCCTCTCGAACCATGGGTCTCGGGTTAATGACGGTCTTCGTTGTAGCATTAAACAACTTTCAGAAGCTGGACGAGCTCCAATACGGATGAGGGAGTAGGTTTAAGTCTACTCTAAGGTTCTCAATTTCAGTATATCTTTTCTCAGCAACCACTTGTGTTGTGCGTGCTATTGTTCTCTCACGAGTGGAGGGGACCTACAGTTTAATGCCGACTCCGAACGGCCAGATTGAGAGACTTTTTCTAGACAGTTATACTCTTTGAGCATTGTCAGTGACTCGAAAGAGGTGGAGCCGTGAACAATTTTTTTTTTTTTTGAAAAATTGTTTGTCTGAACTTGGATTTGAACCTAGACTGTGAAAGTCTAATGCGCATGGGTCGACGAACGAACCCACATGGCCACGGCGCCCCCATCTTCCGAAACATTGTAGCGTATTTCAGGCTTAGACGATGCCGATAAAAGAAGCCTTGTTTTGGCTTAAGAACAACGTGGTATCCAGGAAGGACATCATCGTCTGAACAGACAGCCACACAGCAATTAAATCCCTGAGTTCAGTCACTTTCTACTCTAAGACTTCCCTGAATTGCTGTCTATCTCTTGACGAGATGGCTGAGCACTTTAACACTCACCTTATGTGGGTGCCGTGGCGTAGTGTGTAAGTGCGTCGACTCTGTGCTCGATTTCCGAAAAAAAAACACCTTTAATATTTTCACGGCTCTACGTCTTTCGAGTCATTGCCAATTCTCATATAACTGTCTGCAAAAAAACTTCTCAATCTTGCCGTTCAGAGTCGGCATTAAACTGAAGGTCCCCCTACTTGTGAGAGAAGAACAACACGCACCAGACGAGTGGTTGCTGAGAAGCTAGGCCCAGGTCCACCTCGGACTGTAGCGCCGCAATGATTATGCGGGACACAGTGACACCAGGGAATTGTGAAGCCGATGAATTCGCCAGGCGTTGAACCGTCTCTACAATCTTTCCCGGTGAATGAGAATCACCGCCTATGTCGTTCGCTATGGCTAAACTTATTTTAAAAGAGCTCACAATTAGAACCATTGATTCAAGATTGTCTGAAGATAGTATGTAACTTATCACCTAACAAATATGGCCAAAACTCAACTTAAAACGCTCATTTTATCCTATCAGCAGGCCCGCTCCTAGCTAGATGAACGCCCTGTGCAAGGCCTGTGTTTAGCGCCTCCACTCAAATGAATCCATAGGAACTGAGGATTGAGGGCACTTGACGCCCTGTGAATTTGCACATCCTGCACGTACGGTAGGACCGGCCCTGCCTATCAGAATCATCACAAGATATTGTGCCATTGGCACACATGCTTCAAGATCAAGACACTCTCATAATGACTTCTGTTGAAGCTGCAGAGACGATGAAGAAGAGAAAAACTTAACACATCTCCTCTGCATATGTAGCGTTCTTTCCTTCCACAGGAAAAAAAAATACCACGGAGCCTGCTTCTTCGGCAACCTGAGTAAGCTGAACAACGTCGGTCTCAGTCAACTAAAACGCCTTGTAGCAAGCACCAAATTGTTTGATAGAAGGAGATACCCGATCCGCGTGGTACCACAATGGGCCAATGTTGGTCTAAGAGAATGACTGCTGGATAGCCACCTGTACCTAACCTATCCTAGTTGTAGCATTGGTGTTTATACGCTCGATGTGGCCAAGCCATTCTAGTCAACGGATCTGTCCCTTCCGGACTATGCCCAATTTCTTGCACAGCTCGTAGAGTTCGTGGTTATGTCTTCTCCTCTATTCACCTTTCTCTCATGCAGGCCCAAATATTCAATGCAGAATATTCAAAGCAGGAATCAGGTCTGTTGTCCAGGTTCTCGTCTAGTTGTTTTAGTTTTGTGGAGCATTGATTTTCATCTTTCGAGTCAGGTTGTTTCGACAAACCGAAGAATCAGTTGTCAAGGACAACTTTACATCACATGTCCTTTGTGGTGTCATTTGTCGAGACCACGTATTGACTCATGTAGTGAGCAACGAATCTTTTCTTGCTCTCCAGCCTGTATTTTGTTTTAATCCACATTTACCCTAAGACAATATTAATAACACTATCTGCTGACCAATTTGGTTTATGTGAGGCTCAGCCACCAACCCTACCTTAAGACAAGCTCTTTAATAGCCATGGGAACGCACGGTGAGGTCGATGACATCTGCGTAGTACAGACCGACTTATAGAAGATAGTGCCTTCGGTGTTTACAGCTGCCTGCCAGAGCTGTTCTGTTCTACAGTCTTCAAAGAACACTTTATCTCTCCTCAAAGCAGTTCAGCTGTTGCCTTCATACTCAAACCAGTTTCACGATTTTTTAACAGCTATAGAGTGTTCTTTGATAACACGGTCCTATCCTTCTTAATGTCATCTAAATCTTATTTTGACGTCCTTCGTATCATGCTCCACCTTAAAATTGATGTCGTTGTTTCTAGTGGACCTCTTAGATCTCTTTGCAGGTTTATAAGGAAATCGGGATGGCTCCGGCGCAACGAAGGACCATGAGTGCGACAAGGGTAAAAAAGGGGACTCTATCCTCCAATTGGGCATCACAATGGGTCCCTAAGGACCTAAGTGAGGCGTGGCTTAAGCCCGTCTACCCACATACCTACCTACCTTCTAGTGGACCAGGGCGCATTAACGAATTTCCTCAGGACTGCTTTTGAATAAAATAAATTACTTTCGGGCTCGATTTCAAAAATTCAGTAAACTAGAAGGTCGACAATTCATCAATTGATATGACCTTTGCCCTAAAGCTAAGAACTGAACTTGTTTTTCCTAATCCAACATCAAGCACATTTGTTGGTAGATTATATCAAGTAAGTAAATTTGTTATCTTCTTATCAGAGTAGTGTTCAGATAGATAAATACTCTTGATGACCCAAATATTGTGTGATGTTCCTTTAGCGGCAGACGGTTGTCTATTTTATCGCAAGTGGCTTTTTGTTTATTGTTTTGTTTATGTCACCTTATTCCGTTTAATTAACATAAGAGTGGCGTGTATATCATGTATGTCTCTTCACGAGTTCAAAACAATTTCCTTTATAAAAAGAATTCGATGACGCACAATCGCACAATGTTTAACGAAACAGCTCAAAACAGATCATTGAGAATTGACCCTTTGAGAATCCCTTTTAAGATAGTCTCTGGACTATCTTGAAATGCTCACAACCGTATTCCTTTTCAGATATTTGTCCTCCCGTCCTCTTTTCGAAAAATGTAATTTTTACGCAACTACAGTAGACTCGCGATAACGCGAACAATTAAAAACCAAGCTAGTTCACGTTTGCGAGAGAGCTCTTGTTTGCGATGGTTGAATTTTAACAAAAGAATAGGATAATCTCACGGTGGATATTCATTTAATAACGTGCTCCATTTCACAAATTAAAAAGAATAAGTTTTTACTATTACGTAAATGTGTTTTTAATTCACTTTTTTATTTTTAAAGAAAATTTATGACGTATGTGCGCATATAATGCAAAAAACGATGAAGAGCAGACCAAGACGACACGAATTTTGTACCAAGAACGACAGATTCCAAATTAAAATGCAGCTTGTTCAAATGTTACTGTTAACTTGGTACGAAAACTGTTGTTCACTTTTTGAAGCGTGCATGATTTGTTCACGTTTTAGAGATGTCGTTTTAGAGAGATGTCAATGTTTCAATGTTTTGTTGTCAATGTCAACGTTTTAGAGATGTGAATGTAAAGATAAATCTGTTCACGTTATCTGGTGTTCACATTACCCGGTGTTCACGCTAACGCGAGTCTACTGTATTCACTTTGTTTCGTGCTTGTACTACACTCGTATTCAGCTTCATACGTTATTTCGGAATATCTCATCGCTTAGCAGATTCAGCGCTTTGAGATATCGTGATGCGGGAGCTGTGTCGCACCAGGTTTCTTATGACTAGATTAGGATGATTGGCCATGCCCTTGGTAACTGCTTCTTGAAGAGTGTACTGTGGTAGAGGGATGATGAAGGATTCGTCGTAGAATCTCATATTGCTGACATACTTCTGACGATCCTTGTCGTAGGTAAAACCGGTACATAGGCGAAGTATTTTCTTCTTCTTGTGGCGCTATAGTCCACGGTGGATCTGGGCCTCAAGTATTTTCCTTTCGAAAACCTCTAGCTTCTCCATACTACCCTTAATGGTGTACTATACTGGTAAGCCATATGTCATAATTGGCCGTATTAGCTGCTTATAAAATTGAAGCTTCGTCTTCTGCGTTTGATCATTTTGGTTCCGCAAAAGGGGGCACATGCGATGGAATTCAAAATTCGCCTCTCTCAAGGTCAGCTTTGAGTGGTTGTTAAACTTCAGTCTTTCGGTGAAGTTCACTCCGAGATACCTTGTACTGTCCTTCGCTGTGATTGCACTTCTATTAGGCAGCTCCAACATGACCCTCCGGCATTTCTTTGCTGTTTTGCCGACGTGGCGGTCTTCTCAGGCTTGTCGATATTGGTTCGGATGCTCCACTTCTGGTACTAGCTGTATAGCTTCCCCATCTGGGTTGCGACTCTTCTTGCTGCGGTTCAAAAGAGAAATACGTCGAATAAATGTTAAGTTAGGTTAGGTGCTGGTGAATTTTACTAGCAGCCCCCTAGTTAGTTAGTTAGACTAACCGGAGCAAGAAGAGTCAAAACCCTAGTTAGTGAAATTCACCAGCACATTTAAACCATGTTGGTCCATTGTGATACTCACAGTCAAACTATCACCACTGATCGACCGCTCCGATCACTGCCGTTAATTTGATCCCAACGGCAAATTGTCACTTGACCAGATATTAACTTTGCTTTCACTGGAACTCGAACCTGGGACCCCTCTAACTTAGGTCAGGCACCAAATGCGCCATCCAGTCGTTGAATAAATGTAAAATAAATCTATTCAAAGTCATTTTTTGCTTGATTTTCTCTCTCCAAAATAAAGAAAAACGTTTTCCAATAGCTCGCGCAATTTCCGTACAAAGCAAACATTGTGGTTCACACGTCAAATCACATAAGCTTTACAAAATCATTTGATCCTTAACACCCCGATTCCACAGAAGAATATTTCTCTCATAATGCTCATCATGAGATGAAATATCTTGTGAAGTCGGTCTATTTCATCTTGTGATTGGATGTCAGCAATCTCTCTCTGTGCGATTATCTCATGACATGTATGTCTGACATAAAATTTGACAGATGTTTTATTTTAGTTCAGAAATGCCACATCGGTCTCATGATTAAATGTCTTCTCATGCCATTAATTTGCTGTGGCGGATCGTTTGTAAAAACGTAACTCGTCGCTTTAGTTTGTTTATTTACTTGAGTTCGATTACGTTACGAAATGAAATGTCATGTGAGTCATGGCTGAAACACAATAGTGCGTTGCGCTAGTCGACTTCACGTTACGGAGGGTGTGGGTTGACGCACTGCGTTAATAAGTTCCTCCTTCTCTCTCTCAAATACCAAATAAAAAATATTCCCTCAGCTGTTTTAATTTTTGAAATGTCAAATCAAAAAACATTCTGGTCAAACAATTCAACGTTAAAGAAACTAATTGCGGTAATTGTCGATACAATAGATCTTTTTAGGTCGCAGTGTCGCTGCCTTTACGGCAGGGTTGTACAAGAAAAAAAAAAAATTGCGGAAAATGAATGCCAAGAAAGTTACAAAAATTAAAAAAGTGATTCTTGTTGCTAATTTGTCGTATTCATTCAAATTAGTTTTGTCGTTGAAATAATTTTAGTCAGCTGTTTTCATTTCTCAAATGTCAGTTGCCACAAAATGTTCTCAATTTGAGAAAAAACTCTCAATTTGGGAAGCATTTCTCAATTTCGCTCTCACAGCGCATCCCTCTGTCAAAAAAATATCCAACATGTTGAATAATGACGTGCGTTGGGATTACGTTTTACGTTTTATTACGATCCTCTCATCTCTCTCATTTTTCATTTACGTAGCTTGCTGCAGTATTGTGTGCATGGTCATTGAATCGTGTGCGTTGAAAGACAGCGCTGACGCTGACGCACTATTGTGTTTCAGCCATAATTTGTGCGGTTTTACAAACGATGGCGTAACATGATTATGTACTATTCCAGGGAATCACCTTTCCAAATATTCGTTGGAAAGCTACTGTTGTTTCAGAATCAGTGTGTCATTTAGTTGAAGCGTAAACAACAATACTTTTTAATTCACTGAGTATGTCGAGTTTCGTGCCAAATAAAGGGTTTTTACGGGGTTTTACTTCTTTAAGAAAAAAGCAGCCGAAAATTATCGCATTTTGGTGGAAGTTTAAGGTGGCCATGCTCTAGCTGAGCAAACGTGTCAGAAGCGGTTTGCACGGTTGGAAAGTGGTAATTTTGACTTGGAAGACGAAGAAGGTCCCGGACTGTCAAAAAAGTTTGAAGATGAAGAATTGGAGTCAAGTTAGACAGTCTTACTCTTTGAGCATTGTCAGTGACTCGAAAGAGGTGGAACCTTTAAAAAAATATTAGGTGGTTTTTTTGAGACTCGAACCTTAGACTTCGAGCGTAGGAGTAGACGCACCTATCCACCACGCCACGGAGTCCATAAAAGAAAATCGTTTTTGCATCGGATTCTAACTGGTGATGAAAAGAAACGTATAGTCCAGACCTTGCGTCGTCCGATTACCATTTGTTCCGCTCAATACAGCATCTCCTGGCGGACCAGCACTTCTCCCATTATGATGAAGTCAAATATTCGATCAATTCGTGGATAGCCGATTAACCGATTGCGTCCGCGATGACTTGGTCCTTGTATTGGAGGTTCGGTCTTCCTCTCCGTCTCGAACCAGGAGGCTCGGATTCTGGAGCATTTTTTTTTACGCCTTTCCACATTCAGGGCAAAAAGAATTTGTTTCCCGAAATCAATTGTCACTTTTCGCAATGACAGCAAACTAATGCGACGAACTGTCAAACTGTACTGCACGTCTGTTTCGTTGTGCATTTTCCCACGCATGCATGCTGTATTGGGGCACATCTGTTCAAGGCGTAAGACAGATGACATAACCTCCTTATCGGCCAACAAGCTGAAGGCAGCAACTGTTATTAATAAGAAATTCCATTCAGCTGTAAAAAACTACCGTCAGATGACATTATTTTCCTATCATAAACCACTCCGTCAGCTAGCTTTAGCCGTAACATCGATTTCCGGAGAAGTGGGAAAATCGGGATTCCCCATCGGCAATCGCAGTCAACGAGTTGCTGTCTGTTTTCACACGCGCCACTTGAAATTTGTTTCAAAGTATCGTTTACGTTTATCAGAGCTCATAAATCCCAGACAGCTTCAGGATTCAGCTAATCTCAGCGCTCACAAGGCAAGGCTTAGAGCTTAAAGTGGACACGGCAATAAAATCTGATATCATTACCGTTAATTTTGATTTGTATCGATTCGAAATCGCATTTAAATTGCCCAGCGACTTCGTGGAACTCTGGCAAACATGTGACTCATTTAGTGTTTAGATTTTTGTCGTCTGCTGAAATCATCTAATCGTCTGATAGCCGTCGAGCCTTATCGAGCCACTAGACTAGACAAAGATCCGATACGATGGGAACATGTGACATTACTTAGCAATTCGCTGTCGACACTGACATGATGGATGATGAATGGGAGTCGCCCACCCGATGGATTTCTGGGTAGATCTGATACCTCTCAGAATTCCCAACCAACTTGCATACACCATTAGCGGGAGAGAGAGAGAGAGAAGGGGAGAGTACATCACGCGATTAATATCGCACGATTCTTCCGGGCCAATGGTGAATGGAGTAAGAACACTTAGCTGAGTCCGCCACCGCGGCGGGTAGCTTCGTGTCGGCAGTAATTTGTTGTTTGTTTTGGTGCTCATTGCAAAAACAAATATGCAGCGTGATTAAGCTTTTGCTTTGAACGAATAAAAAAAAGAAGAGAGAATGCCTGTTGGAGCTTTCGACTCGCACATGGCGGAATGAAAGAAAGTGAGCTATTTAGCATCTTCTTTCCTTGTTCAGATCCGATGACACGCGCCGTTTTTTCCGATTTGTTTTCGCACCGAGTGCGCCTTGAACTTGTAAGATACTCGTACCATTGGCGTGAGTTATTTTTTGATACATCGAAGGCATTTGGCGATAGCGTTGGAACTTGCTATCAGTGGGCCGGTTTCCAGTGAGGGTTATGTAATTTACTTGTCTTATTCAATTTTCCTTATCGAAAAAAAGTTGAACGCGATGGTGACGCATTTTTGAGGGTAGCGTAATTCAATTTGTAAAGATTCAACGAATTCCTGCCTGACAAATGAACCATCGGAACTTTTCCTTTCTCCCACGGTGGGCTTTGTTCGTCATTTGATTAATTGGATTCTGTTGTGGGCTCACAGAGGGAGTGAGTGAGTGTTGAAGTATTTTGAACTTCTCCGATGTAACAGCTACGCCCTTGGAATTCTGGCGAAAGCGATAAATGCCGTGCGTAAGATGCATCTGATACACATTTTTCAGGGGATTCATGTTTACACTGAAATCCAGAGTGGAGATAAGTATTCCTGGGAGAAGTCTGATACACTTTACGATCGTTGATTGCAAAAGATTACAGAGGCATTTTTGACAGAGGAGGAGAGCAATTCTTTGTGAAACACGTAGCTTTTGAGTGTCTTAAGTAAGATCGGTGAAGGATCTGGTGCTGGTGCCTTCGTGGGGAGCGACAACTTTAGACTGCACACCTCGTTAGGTAAATTTGCGTCGGTTTTTCAAGTGGAAACCTCTGCGATCCTAATTGCCACGAACTGTATTGTGAAGAACAGTGTTACACAGATTTCCTGATCTACGCGCGACCTCGACTCGACTGGAAGGAACGAAGTATTTGTGTCAAGCTATGCTTAAGATCTTGCTCAAACATTTAACCACTTTCAGAATAGTTCAGGAATGCAAGTCTTCTCTGAATTTGATCGGTAGCTTAAATTCGCTAAGACTTGTCTGGGCACCACGGGATCACAGGAAATGAGATCGCCGATGAACTTGCTAGGCGAGGATCAGAGGAGGTTCTCTCAGGACCTGAACCTGCTCTGGGACTGCCTGCATCCTTGGTTAGGGCTTCCATTAGGCACAATGGATCTTAAGGGTCGCGGTGCAATATACACCCGACCCATGGGCTTCCATCGATGGTTGGTTGACCCTCCAGGATGTAGACAGACCAAGCGCATGCTCCGCAACATCTGTAAGAAATCCGCGGTTTTCTTGTTATCTCTTGACAGAAAAGACTTCAGACAACTTACCGGCGTGCTGAAGGGCCACTACACCTTCGCCTAAATGTACTTGGCCTAAGCGATAAAACCTTCTGCGACGCCTGTAGAGAAGACGATGACACTGCAGAGCACTTCCTCTACGACTATCCCGCCTTTGCTCGCATCAGGTGGCAGTTATTCGGTGCTGATGAGGTGGGAGCTGATGATATAGGCTCCTCATCACAGAAGCGCCTGCTGGTATTCCTTGGGAATAACATGCCAGCAAAATTAGGTTATATATAATAATGGCGGCGCGACAGTCCGAGGTGGACCTGGGCCTAGCTTCTCAGCAACCACTCGTGTTTTGCGTGCTATTGTTCTGTCACGACCGGTTGCTAGGTTAGGTTGCTGCCTGGTAATACAATGGATAATTTTTTTGAGTCTGAGTGCTCCAGTGTAGTGTTTAAATAGCTCCGACACACAAACAAACTAAATTTGCTGCGAATCGGTCACCTATCGTCATGCATTCCTAACGGCAAAACAAAAACCCTGCAAATTTAATCCTAAACCTCCGACAAAAAAAAAAGATGTAGTCTACAGTCGCATAGGGAACGTCCCCTCCTAGGCTAAAACTTCATGGTTCTTTCCCGGTCACAACAACTTTCATTTTCACAGTACCACCTCTCTCGAGTCACTGCCAATGCTCAGAGAGTATAAATTTCAAGAAAAGCGTCTCTAACTTCACCGCTCGTAGTCGGTAAAAAACTTCCATTTGTGGGAGAGCAATAGTATGCACAACACAAGTGGTAGCTTGTGTAGGTGTAACGCCGAAACACCTCTCCATTCCATTCCATTCTTTCCTTTTCCTTCTGAGAAGCCAGTGCTCTTTCTTTCTGTTAAGTTCAAAGAGTTCACGAACCGCTTTTGTTCTTCTACACAGCGTCGGTTTATATGCAGCTTTCTTCGCTAAATGTGCCTGCCTGCACTCGTTGTCAAACCAGCATTTTCTTTCATCCGAGGCAGCTTCTCTGATGGCGTTTTGACAACGTTCCAACTGTTCGTCGATTGTTTCGCTTGGCAGGATTGGACTCTCTGAGAGCTTTAGGAAGACTTGATCGACAAAGTTCTTAGCAGTCAATTGGGATTGTAGCTTTACGACGACAAGCTGTTGTGGTCTTGTTCTACTTCGTAGTCCTAAAGATCGAATGTAAGAGATTAACTGAGGTTCAGGAGATCAAAGAAAACATCCTTGCTGTCGTCATCTTTGTTCTCCGTTGGGGCGTGGGCGTAGATAAGGCTGATGTTGCCGGATTTAGCCTTGAGAGAGAGAGCAACCAACAATTTTACCCTGAATGCCTTCCGTATAAATAATTTCTGCTCAAGAGGAAGGTTAGGTTAGGGTGCTGCTAATGAATTCACCAGCACACTTAGACGATGTTGGTGTGATACTCGCAGTCAGACTACTGCCACTGATCGACCGCTCCAGTGATAGTGGCATTAATTTGATCCCAAACCGGATAAAAGCGTATTAACTTTGCTTTCGCTGGGATTCGAATCTGGGATTCCTCTAACGTAGGGCAGGCACTTAATCAACTGCGCCATCCAATCGTCTTCCTCAAGAGGAAAAACTCCAAAAAATATCAGAAAATGTCAAGCATAAGGTTTAAAATTACTACCACCGAGTCAATCAACGCTCATAGCCTTTTGCGATACAAAGACGACTGCCTCGTATTTTGCCGCCTCTAATGGCACGAGTGTTGACCACTCTCTCTTTCTTTAGAGGGCAGTCCCTGTGGGTGTTTACAAACGACTGGGCAATCCGCAAGGGCAGGCAAGATTTTCTTTGTGTGCAACACCCGAAAATGAGGAAAAATTGGCGAAAACGGAGCGATAAGGGATAAAACACGCCAACAGGCCTCTTTTCGCCGCATGCAACCATCTCCCTCTCGCTTGTGAAAATCATACATTGTGTCTCCGGTAATCCTGCCCTCTTTCGCTCATGAAATCACCGTCTAGAGTCGATTAAGGAAAGATTTAAAAGAGTTAAAAGTAAATGACCAGCAGTGTTAGTTGTTAATCGAACAGGGCTTCTTTTTTATTCATCGCTCATCATAACGATTTTACGGTCCTTCTTTGGTCATATGAAAGAGTTAATGAGAAGGGTTTTGTTTAAGAAACAGTACAGAGTACGAATGGGAGCAAACAGCCTCTCCTTCATTCCATCCATTTCCTTAAACATTCTAAACCACGCTTAGAAATTACCCTCTCTCAGCCAATCTTAGCTTAAGGAGAAACACAAAAAAGCACATTATTTCCCAGCATTTATTTATGCTCCCACTTCTAGCTACACACCGGTTACCAGACCACATAAATGCTGCCGAACATGCATTGTTCTCAAGACTTTTACTTTCAAAACCACTTCGACATTCCAATGCCGCTTAAAGTTCTTACGACAGCCTTCGCTCATGGTCAGCACTAAGTCAGCTTACAACATCAAGCGACTAAAAACAATTCAGAACAAGATTCATTGTTACAGGAACTGAGATTCGTTCGTGCATGTAGCCCACATCCGGCAGCTAAGTCGTGCAGTTGCAAATGACGGTGTCCGCTTCAGCTGAGCCGTGTGTGAATTTGCTTTGCAATTGATTTAATGTAACAATCCATCGATTGAATCGGACACAAATGTGCAAACTGCTTAGCACTTGTTCAACAAGAGCTTCCAGCAGCTTTGGAGGGTTGGTTCAATAAATATGCTTGACAGAAGCATAATTCTTGCGGAAGAGTTTTTGTGGACACACTCTTTAGCAGGGAAACGTCATGTGCAAGGTTTTGTTCGTTGATTTGCTTAAGCTGCTCTTACCTCCAACCGTGTTAAGTTGAACAAGGTTTCCGTGTGTGTGTTGCTTTCAAGAATAACCGGCCAAGGGACCTTCTAAATTCAAAATAAACTCAATAAACACAAATTAGTGCGTATAGGGGGTCGTCAAATGTAAATAAAGGGTGTGCCACTAACAAATGAAACAAATAGACAAATCCACATTGACCTTAAGTACGAAGCACACAATACAATTGTTGTAACAACAGTTGGACAGATTTGGTGCTGTATACAACAGCTCTATCGTGTGTTTTCACACAACCGACCGTTTGTGTATGAAGTGCAGTGCTGCGAGGTCTTGGTAAAAATTGCCTTTTTCTGGGAAATTCCAAGTCCCATTCCACACATTTGGTAAACAGGTATTTTCATACTTAAAAAGGTTAATTCCTTGTGAAGAAATACCCTCCATTTGGTTGTGTTCTTTAATAATTCGATGGATGGAATACCTTTAGTTCAACGGGTGACTGAAATCAAAGCCAAAGCAAAACACAAAAGCAGAGCGTGTGGAACTATATTTTTTACAGAAAAAGCAGAAATAATAAAACTTGACGGGTGGTCCTCGTCCGAAAAGATGATTTTTTGACCAAATTCCGGATCTGCGGCCAAAATTTCTAGCGAGTTCATGGCCTTGTCTGTGATAGTCCGACTGTAACTCACGTCTGCACAGTCTTATACGGATATAGGCCCAAATCCAACCACAACCAGGTTGGCCGGTTGGCTCTCCGGCGATGCCCAAATCAGCTGATCAGAGCCAAATCGACATTTTTAAGTCTTCTTCGACACTTGCCGCTACGGCGGCACTGTCTTCCTCATTTCGCACCAATCTCTTTATGGTTGGTGGCTTAAGGTCCAAAAGTGTACTCATGTTCAAAAATGTTCGACGGTACGACGAATTATTTGCACACTGAAGCCATTAAGGCAACTGATCTCACGACGAAATTCACGTTCGTATTTACAACTGAGCCGGATTTTCGATAACATTTTTTCAATAATTTCCGTACGTTCGGCAAGCGTGAGTCGATGCATGATAAGATGGCAAACCCTACTGAATATTTTAACATCTGGGTATTATTGGTCACTTTGACAACTGCTGAAACATACAATTGAAAAAGACTATCATTGCTATTTGGTCAACCTTTACTCTAAAGTGTACAGTCAGCGTCAAAAGTGAGTGTACAGGATGGGCCAAATACAGGTTTCTTTTTAAAAGTGAAATAAAATTAACAAAATTAAATTTTTCCCATGAATTATGGCTCAATTAGTAAGAACAAACATTCCCATTAGTTATGAAATACAACGTCATTTAAGTGGCTGCCGCGGCTGGCGTCGCAGCAGCGCATTCTGTCACCCCAATTTTCCAAGACCTTGTTGATGGTTTCGGGCTGTAGTTCACGGATTGCTTGTATGATATTGACTTTAAGTGCTTGAATCGTTTCCGGACATCGCTCCTTCACGGTTCTTCACAAAAATAAGGTCCAATGGGCTCAAATCGTAGCTCCGAGGCGGCCAATTGACATCGCCAAGGCGGCTGATAACACGATTTGGAAATTTGGTGCGCAAACGATCGATTGTGGCATGGACTGTGTGACATGGTGCGCCATCCTCCATGAATCAGAGGTCTTCCAAGTCCATGTCTTAAATTTCAGTAAAAAAAAGTCGGTTAACGTGGCTCTGTAACTCCTACCGTTGACCGAATCGTTGTTTCCTGCCTCATTTTCGAAGAAAAATGGTGATGCCACCAATGATGCCACCACTCCACAATCCGCACCAAACTGTCACTCTCTGTGGATGCATTGGCTTCTCGACAATAACGTGCGGGTTTTCCGAGCCCCAGATGCGGGCCGACGAGACTTTGACTCTGAGCCTGTGGGACAACGCAACAGAGGACGTCCACGTACAAGATGGCGCACACAAGTTGAGGAAGACCTCGGCCGACTTGGTGTGCGAAATTGGAGACAGCCGGCAAGAGATCGTATTGACTGGAGAGGCATGTTGGGTGAGGCCCAGTTCCATCTCGGGCTGTAGCGCCCTAAGAAGAAGAAGAAGATGATGCGGCAGTTTTGTAGCCGCCGAGATGAAAATGCGTCTCGTCAGAAAAGATGATTTTTCGTCCAAAATCGTTGTCCAATTCAAGCTGAAGCGGCTCTAAGGCCTAAACTGTGAAGCGAATAGTGACGCGCCTTCAACTGCTGAGTCAAATGGACCTTACTTACTTACTTTAGGTGGCGCTACAGTCCGCGGTGGACCTGGGCCTCAACCAACAAGCGTTTCCAGTCAGCTCGATCTTTAGCTAGCTGCCTCCAGTTTCGCACGCACAGTTGGTTGAGGTCCGTTTCTACTTGCGTGCGCCACCTGAGTCGCGATCTTCCTCTACTGCGCCGTCCCTCGGGAGTGGAGTCGAAGACTCTCCGGGCCGGAGATGGAATGGTTTCCATTCGCTCTATTGGACCTTGTAAGCGAATAAATCGAGATCTTTGTGCAGAATTATCCTCAGACTAGTGCGTGAAATGCTGTGCTGTTGAAATCGATGGCGAGTTGATGTTCGTGAATTGAGTCTCACACTCTTGGCCATGGAAGTCACATTCTCATCTGTACGCATACTGGTCTCACGAAATTTTTGAACAAACTTGCGTCGCGGTGGGTGCTTAATTTCGGCCAAAACTTAATCATCAGTGACTCGCATGTTCCAGTAAAAGGGTCGCGGGGAGAATGCACTCACGAGAGATCTCCAGGCCACTCGATCCTCCGCCATCGACTCTAACTCATCAGGGACTATGCCCAAGCGCAACTAGGCGAGTTTTTAGACTTGGTCCAACTATCTCGTCCTGGGTCTGCCAAGCGGTCGCCGACCTGGTGGAATCGCCAAAACATCTTTTTAAAAAAACGAACTGTTTGGGCTACACAACAATCACTTTGGAAATAAGTTTTCAATATTTCGCAACGTTGTTCAAGCTTAAAGCGGCTCATTTCGTTCCGCGGAGGTACTGACTTTCTGTCAAGATTTCGAGCAGGAAACAGCTGTCAGTGTCAAAATAACCTGTGATTTGAAAAAAAAAAAACACTAGATGGCCCTGTAGTCAGCTGTAGAGTCAGCTGGCAAAGAAGAAGTTAACTATGCACGTGAAACGAAAACGTAAATTCGTCCAAATATCCGTGGTTCGAGTCTGGATCAACACATTAACCTTAATTTTCATGCCTCCACCTCTCAAGTCACAGACATCAGAGAGCCGAACTGTCACGAAAACTCTCATATTTCACAGTCGGCATATAACTATATTTTCCTTCACTCATGAGAATAGAACAGTGGGACACACAACACCAGTCATTGCCGCAGAAGTTAGGCAATTTATCTCCAAGAGATGTAATGTCCGCATTTATTGTTGTTACTAGTTAGCGTTAAATGGAGTTGAAAATGTTAAAAGCTCTCTCAAAATATGTGTTCTTGTTGTGTACACAGCAGTTAGCTATTCTTCTATCCACTGAATTTGTTTAATCTTGACTGCGGGTCATTCACCGCATGAGTCTATGTTGATTTTTCCGCTACGATAAATATCAATTTATTTTGATTTGCTTATCGACAAGTCGTGACAGCCACCTTGTTAGACAAGCGAACTCTTACGTCCTTGAATGACATTATCTCCTATGCGGCATGTTCTATTTTTCATTGCCTCGTCAACTGTCATTGATCTAGATCTTTCAGAGAAATTAGCATAATTTAATAGATGATCGGATAATTAGACAATGCTATCTGCCCCACCTAAGAATTATGATAATTGAAAGAATGGAGCTCAATTACAGAACTGCATTCGTAATTAGATGTTGTTGCTGAAAGCTGAAATCTTTTTGAAGAAACACGCGTGGCGACAGACGTTTGCTTCAAATTTCGACTTCATGAATAGTCATTTCTGGCAATTTGAATGGAGCGTAGGTAATTTTACTTGCGTTTGCTTGGGTAATTCGGAAACTATTAGATAATGAGTTGGGGCACGTCAAACGCGTCTTAGAAGTGCTCAAACGACGCACGTTTTTGGGAATGTTTTGCAAATCAAATTTTGAGGAACAGTTTTAATTCTCGGGAATTTATTTTGAAACATAAACGTCAGATTTGACATTAGGGGGTTTAGATGGTTCGGAAAGGCGGACAAATTCAAGGGCCAACTATAATATCCGTACAAAACTTAAGCTTATGTCAAAAGCAAATAAAAATTAACCAGTCCAATTTCAAAGAGTCCATAATTGCTGATAGAAACTTGATGAGAATTCAGCTGTCAACTGACATTTGCATACGTAAAGAGTGATTCATTTTGCTTCCGCGTAAGTGGGCAAAAGTGAACGAACTTAACGAAACTGTGGGTACTGTGGTCACAGCGTATTACTTTTTGTGTATTCACTCGGTTGCTTCAGTTTCCTTAAGTTTCCGAACGGCCCTTTAGTCGGATGAACTTAAATCTGATGATATAGACGAGGGGGACCTCGGCCGGCTTGGTGTTCGAAACTGGAGACAGCTGGCGAAAGATCGTGTTGGCTGGAGAGGCATGTTGAGTGAGGCCCAGGTCCACCTTGGACTGTAGCGCCCTAAGAAGAAGAAGAAGAAGAAGCAGATATAGACGCAGAAAACGACAGTAGGAAGATTTTTAAATAATTTTGATATTTTTGAAGTGCGGACTTATCGGATAATGTAAACGCACATCTGTCTGATTTGAAGGAATTTGAAATTCTGACATTTTATTTACCTAAACCATTTCCAACACTTCTGATAAGTCCTTAAAAATTAGATTTGGCCGCAGATAGCAGTCGGACTTAGGCCAACTTAGGCCCATTGTGATACCACGCGGATCGGATGTCTGCTATCCAGAGAACCATTTGGTACTTGCCACGAAGCTTCTTATTTGATGGATGCCGACGTTGTGCCGACGTTCGGTCAAGTCGTTGAAAAATTGCCCTTAGTAACCGCTGCCACTTCAGTTTGTTGAAAAAACATGGGTCAAGCTCTAAAGATCATCATTCTCTATCAATCATTCTCTACAAAACCCTAATCGTGCCAATCTTGCTATATGAAGCCGAAAGCTGGACAGCAGAACTGAAGAGCTGATTCTGGGCGCCTTCGAAAGATAAATTGTGCGTCGGATATTTGGTCCTGTCCGCGAGGAAGGCGAATGAAAGAAAAGACACAACCGCGAACTCTGAGAGGTCTTCAGAGCTGTGGACATAGTCTGAAAGGCAAAAGTACACAGACTAAAGCGGCTCTGCCACATCGAGCGAATGAACACAATTGCTCTAGAGAGAGTCCTTGAATCCGAGCCTCCTCATTCGAGAAGGAGAGGAAAACCCAACCTCTGTTAGAAAGGCCAAGTGATCGCGGATGGAAGACAACTTGGGCTTAATGACTGGGTGCCCGGGATCTTCAACGATGGAAGGTGTGGACGTTGTGCAGTTCGCTCAAGTCGTTAAAGGTGTTTCTTCCTGCGGGAGGATTGAGTGCTACGGGTGCAGAGGAGATGCGCTATGCTTTCCTCTATTTCCTCATCTCTGCAGAAGTGGTTATGAGGGAGTTCGATTCTTAAGGCGTGTGTGCCAAGTCTGAATGCATACGATTTCCATCTGTCAAACGTTCTTCCAACCACGTCTGTCCACGACTTGTCGGACCATATAAACACCCTTTTTGTTTCAACGAGCCTTGACATAAACCTACAAATTAGAACATATTTAGTTACTTCCAATTGTGAATGAACCAGAAGTTTTATGAAATCATGTTTTATGAACATGCCACACCACTGCGTCTTAGGACAGGATAGTTAATTGCAGTCAAACATTCTTAATTACCTTGACAGTGACAATATCAATTACGGTAATAAAGCACTGACACACGTATTTGAATGGGCTGTAAATAACAGCCAGTCATTCCAGTTCAGACGCGTGCTTTTTTGGTTTTTACAATCCGACATTGTTTTGTGAATGTTTTCAGGTTTTTTGGTTAAGTTTGACGTAGATTCTGAATGACAAATTCATACTTATTTCCATGCCGATTGAGATTGTAGAACAAGTGTGCCCTATCGTCGATATTGATTATATTCTTTCATTCATTCTATGGCTTATTGGGTAAGTGGGTCAATTCGATCCATGGTTCTACGAGAGTGGTCCGATAAGTACTTAGCCCATAAAAGAAAAACGCTGCAGAAGCTGGGCTTAGTTTCACCCCCGACTATATGGCCAACAGAAAAACGAAGAGGAAGAAGAGCTCATTCATCCTAATGTGTGATCTATCCTTGTTTGTGTTTTTACTTAAATTCGACGATTGTGTGGAACTATTCGGTGAACTTGAGTGACGTTACCGTTCCGTGTCCTATGCCTAATATCTTTACTCAGTGTCTCTTAAGGACTTGTAAAAAGCGTGATTCATTGTGGGAAATTTCTTATATTCCAAATTATAATTATTTGCAAATAGTTGATGGTAGTGGAGGAGAGTTTTAATTTACCACTCAAAAGAAGTGTGTTTGAACGTGTGCAAGCATTGGTTGCAACTGACCAATGTTCATGATTTGGAAGAGATTTATTTAAAAGAAGACTGCAGCAATGTATGGTGAACCATTAATTTTGTCGCTGCATCACTTTTGTATACTTTAAGACCTTGATATACATATGTGGGTACGTAGTCATCCAGGATGAGGTGACAATTCGCTGAACAATTTGTTAAACTGTCAACATTCAACTTTAAACTGTTATTGCGATGACTTTTGATAAGTAAAAACTAAAAGGTTATGAAATATGGATCAATATTTGCTCACACAATGTGAGTGAGACACAATTTTATACAAAAACAAGCGCCACTCAAAGCAACTGTCATAAAACAAAAGGTGTCATTTCAAATTTCATCGCATTGTACTGTCAATAGTCAACTATCATGGGTGAAACACAACTGTGCGTTGCGCTAGCCGTGTTACGGAGGGTGTGCGTTATGGCTGAAACACAATAGTGCGCTGCGCTTGTCGACTTCACGTTACGGAGGGTGTGCGTTGACGCACTGCGTTAATAAGCTCCTCCCTCTCTCTCTCAAATACCAAAAAAAAATATTCCCTCAGCTGTTTTAATTTCTGAAATGTCAAATCAAAAAATATTCTGGTCAAACAATTCAACGTTAAAGAAATTAATTGCGGAAAATGAATGCCAAGAAAGTTAAAAAAATTAAAAAAGTGATTCTTGTTGCTAATTTGGCGTATTCATTCAAATTAGTTTTGTCGTTGAAATAATTTTAGTCAGCTGTTTTCATTTCTCATGTCAGTTGCCACAAAATGTTCTCAATTTGAGAAAAAACTCTCAATTTGGGAAGCATTTCTCAATTTTGCTCTCACAGCGCATCCCTCTGTCAAAAAAATATTCAACATGTTGAATAATGACGTGCGTCGGGATTACGTTTTACGTTTTATTACTTACGTAGGTCGTCGCAGTATTTCGTGCATGTCAATTGAATTGTGTGCGTTGAAACACAACGCTGACGCTGACGCACTGTTGTGTTTCTGCCATTATTGCGACGAATTTGCCTGAGAAATGAATAAGAGATTTTTGAATTTGGATCGATACACCCTTACGTAACGTTGAAATAGGCAAATATTCATTAAATAGTGGTGAAAATATTATTAATGCTATTGGTCGGGCAGTGTAATCGATGTAATCAATAAATTTGAAAGCCTTGAACAAGTTAGCCCAGTGAAGACTCCAACTTGCATTCGTTACACAATATCAGCTGAAAATGTCGCCGATGTAGATGAGAATTGTGTCTTAAAGTCCTGGTGTGTAGATATTAAAATAATCACAGGAATTAGGCCTCTTCGCGACCACTTTGCACCGTGTTTTATATACAGATTGTACCAAACATGAGATATTTTTGACAAAAGAACTAAAGCCATCAGACACACTTTCGCAAAAAAACCTTCTGGAAATGACCGAACAGAATCCTATTTTTTACACAAGATTTTTTTTGAGCGACTAGGCTTATTTTCGAAGGAAACTGTCGCGTCTGAGGCTACGAAAACATAAGCGAAAAACGTGCAAAACATTGCTCCGGTTCGAAGAATATTCGACTTTGAATGTAAAATGACACACACAAGTTGACAAGATGTTTTGGAACAAACTCTCTATCCACAACGAGTGACAATTTGTTTGATTTGGCGCTGCCACTGGACCACATTTTTTTCGAAAATGTTGCTGCTGCTAACTTTTCAATATATGGTGGTGGTATTATTCCACAGTCAACATCGATCGGAAACGAAACTCATTTATTGAAATAGTCGCAGCCGCAGAAATGTGGCCCTAGTGAAACCGCCAGCCCAAAAACCACATAAAATTGCTACTCGTTGTGGATGGCGATGCTGTCCACTATTTGTCTTCGTTTTTCGGAGCCACAGAAATGAGACTTATCACTCAGGAAAGCCTTGTGGTATGAATTAGTATCTTTTTCATTCATTTCCAGAAAGAATGAAATTCCAGGCAGTAACTTCTTCGACGAGCTGAAAGATCTAAACAAAATAGACCTGAGGGCGCCTCCTGAGATGCATACAACAGTCTGGGTGGTTCTGATTAGCAGTGGTAATGTAGGTTTTACGGGATATATATGCTATTCCCAGGGCACAATGGATACAAACTGTTGGTCTAAGTGAGCCGAGACACTAGTCTACCCTTTAACCTACCTACCTACCTCTAGTGAAATTAGGTGTACTGACTTCGTCTTGCGATACGAAGTCACAAGACTACACATTTTTTATTTTTTCTTTTTACTTTAGATTACTTGGTTGCCGATATAGACCAGAGTGAAGTTAAGGTTTAATGAACAGGCCCCCGATTGTACGAGTATGATCTTTCACTAGCTGTCAAGTGTCAAACTAATTGTCAACTTGTGTGTGTCATTTTACATTCAAAGTCGAATATTCTTCGAACCGGAGCAATGTTTTGCTCGTTCGAATAAGACAATCGATTCGAAGATGCCTGATAACACTATTCTTGCTTCGGCAGAACATATACCAAAATTGGAACAATACAGAGAAGATTAACATGGCCCCTGCACCTGATAACGCTGATATTTCTGTAAGATCTATACAGTTCATTGTTGCACCTTCTCCATCTTCGAATAAGAGTAAAGAGGTTTCTCCTTGAAACGATCAAGGGATTTTTAATCAGATTTGAATATTGTTCACACCTTTGTCGGATTCTTTGATTCGTTGATGTTATTTTGCTGGACCGTAGTTGCCGAATTTCTTGACCAATTCACAATCATAGCCATATGTTCGAATTTCTTGCCAAATCGTCGGTTGTGTTCGTCCCTTTGTGATGACAGAAAATGCTCTGTTTAACCTTTGTTTACCACTAGACCAATTTAAAGCGATTTTTGGCTTTTTGTTTTTTTTTTTCAATTCACGGTGACAATTGAAATCCTTCTCGGGAATACGAATACAAAATAATTGCATCGGCTTCACAATCAGTGCAAATCTTTTAATCTGTTGGTGTTCCGGGGCCTCAACCAACAAGCCAACTTGTACGATATTTCGATATCTGTCTCCACACGCCAATTTGTTGCTCTTCAGATACCACAAAAGTTGTTTTTGATTAAAAATTCAATAAGTTCAATCATTCACTGTTGTTACTCACTATAAAATGATTCATTTCAGTGCTTACAGTCCAAGGCCACGTAAGAAAGACAGTTGAATCACGGGCGTTATTTTTAAAGCCTAACACAACTTCAAAGCGTATTTTTTCGACTGTTTAAAATCGTACTCTCATTTATTGCTAAATGAACCACAATGAACACATTACTGCAGTAGTATTTCTAAACATAGTCGATAACTGAATCATTGTGTATTCCCACGATCTGACGTAGCACGAATCAAAGTCCAGTCAAGCAAATTTCACAAATAACAAATAAGATTGTGCTACAACCACTTTTTTATCTTTGAAAATCGCCAAAAGCGAACCAAGGCAATAAACTCAAGACCGAATGGGTGCTGTTAACCTTTTGTTCTAACCAGACAGAGATATTCTCAATCTTTGTTGGATTGGATTCATTTCTTTTTTTGAACACTTAATGTCATCACCACTTCACTGGAATAGCTTTGTTCTTGATTTCGCTTCGAGATAGCACACAATAATCAACGATTTCAAATACAACCCTCGGGTAGGGACAAAAGGGGATATCCCCAGTTTGGCAACGGAATCTCCTTGAAAGAAGCAAGCAAATCTCTCAGTCACTCTGAAAAAGGAAAATAATTGACTCTAAGATGACAAAGAATATTTCTTGTGGCGACAGAGGAAGGATAACAAAAATGCGATGAAACACAGTACTCCCGTCCTTGAAATAAACGTCCGTCCTTCTTCTTCGAACGAGGTGTGGTTATTTGTAACAAACTTCGTGGCGCTTTAATTATGTTTCTAATTTAATCCGATGCTCGTCCTTCATAATGAATTATGATCTATGGCAAAGTTTCTGTCTGAAGGGGATATATTCATGTTTTCGCTTTTGTGGAGGAGAAATGACAGGATTGGAAGGGGAAACCCCGCTTTTCCTGTGTGAGATTAAAAAAGTTTGAGGCGAAGTTTTGCAAATGAGACTCATGTGAATGTAGCTCGGTGGAAGTTTGACAATCTCTGTTGGGTTTTACCTGCAAAAACAGTCAAATCAATCATGGGTCAGTGACATTTTCGATTGGGCGGCTTAATGAAAAGAAGGAAATTAAATGTTGATGACATTTTATTCGATAACCCTCGTAATTTTGATAGTTTTTGTCACGTATGCTGTAATATACTTAATTCTCTTAAAAGTTTCAAAAGCAGAAGGTGGAAGAAAACTTAGAAAGACTTTTATGTCATGGGATATATCATGTAAGAACATCGTACACAGTGTGAAGCTATTTTTGCCCCTTCTCAAAAGTTTTCAAACAACATTTTTTTTCATGAGTTGGTGAAAACCCTGGAGACTCTCATAGCAGTGTCAGATTTTCAAAATCCTTTCCTTTTTCTTGTTTACTACAGCTAAGTTTTCCTATTTGATATCAAGCGAGATTCCTATAATTCTCGCGTGAGGACTTTCAATAAGAGCAACTGCTAGCAGTCCTTGAAGTGGTTTCGATTCTTTGAAATCTGGGCACGGGATTTCACATGTCTAATGTTTGGAGTATGGCATGGAGGCAGTGACCTTGTAAATGAATACTTTGCTTTTGAGTAAAGTTTTGTTATTTCGTCGTCTACGGATGCTCTCCTTAAGGCTCTTAGGTAGGTAGGTAAGTATGATGGCTTCCAGCAAATGCACATTGGATTCACTTAGACCCATAGGGTCCATTGTGTTGCCACATCCGACTACCTTCCGCTCATTCCTGGAACCAGTTCAATTTTTGGACGAATAGCCATAATTTCTTGACGTCCTTTTCGGATATATCAGTTAGTGTGCTTAGATGATATTCTCTTAGGGTTTCCTTCCTTATGGAGGCAAAGGCTGGACAGTTGCATAGTAGGTGTGAGAGGGATTCCTCTTCCTCTTCATCCATGCATCTACTACAACAGTCGTTATATGGTAACCCTAGCCTTACGGCGCGTCTACCCATAGCGGAGTGTCCTGTAAGGACATTTACTAGGTTACCCAGATTGCTCCTGCTTAGGCTAAGGTTGGCTGTGGTTTTTCGGAGATCCATTTTTGGCCATGTTTTCCTTGCGTGATGAGAGGTATGTAGATTTCTCCATCTCTCTGTGAAGGCTCTTAGTATATCACTATTTCCATCACGCTTACTCTAATAGCTTCATTTTGTTGCTTGCTTTGGTGCAGCCTCAGGAATATAAACGATACTGTGAGCCTTAAAAAATAGTTGACACCTCTGTCTTTCATGTCTCAAATTCAATTACAATTTTTATTAAAGGTTTCACTTACAGGGTGGGCCATCTAGTGTTTTTTTTTAAATCATAGGTTATTTTGACACTGACAGCTGTTTCCCGCTCGAAATCTTGACAGAAAGTCTGTATCATACCTCCGCGGAACGAAATGAGCCGCTTTACGCTTGAACAACGTTGCGAAATATTGAAAACTTATTTCCAAAGTGAGCGCTGTGTAGCCCAAACAGGACGTTTTTTTAAAAGATGTTTTGACGATTCCATCAGGTCGGCGACCGCTTGGCAGACTCAGGACGAGATAGTTGGACCAAGTCCAAAAACTCGCCTAGTTGCGCTTGGGCATAGTCCCTGATGAGTTAGAGTCGATGGCGGAGGATCGAGTGGCCTGGAGATCTCTCGTGCGTGCATTCTCCCCGCGACCCTTTTACTGGA
The DNA here is from genome assembly GCA_930367185.1 of Myathropa florea. Classification (NCBI taxonomy): domain Eukaryota; kingdom Metazoa; phylum Arthropoda; class Insecta; order Diptera; family Syrphidae; genus Myathropa; species Myathropa florea. Next base: position 85,833,836 of record OV884004.1, read on the forward strand.
ACATGCGAGTCATTGAAGATGATGAAGTTTTGGCCGAAATTAAGCACCCACCGCGACTGCTGTACGCAAGTTTGTGTAAACATTTCGTGAGACCTGTATGCGTACAGATGAGAATGTGGCTTCTATGGCCGAGAGTGTGAGACTCAATTCACGAACATCAACTCGCCATCGATCTCAACAGCACAGCATTTCACGCACTAGTCTGAGGAGAATTCTGCACAAAAATCTCGATTTATTTGCTTACAAGGTCCAATAGAGCGAATGGAAACCAATGCTCCGGCCCGGAAAGTCTTCGAATCCATCCCCGAGGGACGGCGCAGTAGAGGAAGATCGCGACTCAGGTGGCGCATGCAAGTAGAAACGGACCTCAACCAACTGTGCGTGCGAAACTGGAGGCAGCTAGCTAAAGATCGAGCTGACTGGAGACGCTTGTTGGTTGAGTCCCAAGTCCACTCCGGACTGTAGCGGCACCTTAAGTAAGTAAATAAGGTTTAATTGACTCAGCAATTGAAAGCGCGCTACTATTCGCTTCGCAATTTAGGCCTTAGAGCCGCTGCAGCTTGATTTGGACAACGATTTTGGACGAAAAATCATCTTTTCTGACGAGGCGCATTCTCATCTCGGCGGCTACAAAACTGCCGCATCACCTTCTTCTTCTTCTTAGGGAGCTACAGCCCGAGATGGAACTGGGCCTCACCCAACATGCCTCTCCAGTCAGCACGATCTCTTGCCGGCTGTCTCCATTTTCGCACACCAAGTCGGCTGAGGTCTCCCTCAACTTGTGTGCGCCATCTTGTACGTGGACGTCCTCTGTTGCGTTGTCCCACAGGCTCAGAGTCGAAGACTCTTCGGGCCGGACCTAAGTTGTCCATACGCTCTACATGGCCTAGCCATCTTAGGCGTTGGATCCGTAGACGCCTGGCTAGACTCATGTCGCTGTACAGCCCATACAGTTCGTGGTTGAATCTTCTCCTCCAAATGCCATCAACGCAAACAGGACCAAAGATCGCGCGCAGAACTTTTCTCTCGAAAAGACCAAGAGACTGTTCATCCGCTTGGGATATTATCCATGCCTCTGCACCGTAAAGCAGGACTGGGATGATCAAGGTCTTATACAAAGTCAACTTGGTCTTCCGAGAGAGGGCTCTACTACTCAATTGCCTTTTGAGCCCATAAAAACAGCTGTTGGCAAGAGTTATTCTGCGTTTGATCTCGGTACTGATGTTGTTTGTACTGTTAACCGTGGAGCCGAGGTAGACGAAGTCCTTTACTACCTCAAAGTTATAGCTGCCTATGGTGACGTTCTGGCCAAGTCGTCGATGTTGTGCGTCCTTTCTTGATGACAGCATATACTTTGTTTTGCCCTCGTTCACCGCCAGGCCCATTTTAGCCGCTTCCGTTTCAATGCCAGCAAACGCATCATTGACGGCTCGCTGTGTTCGCCCAATCACGTCAATGTCATCCGCGTAGGCTAGCAGTTGAACGGACTTTTGGAAGATCGTGCCTCTTGTGTTGGCCAGTGAGTTTTGTACGATCTTCTCAAGAACGATGTTGAAGAAATCACATGACAGCGCGTCGCCTTGTCTAAAACCTTTTTTGACATTGAAGGTCTCGGTGAGTTCGTTACCGACCTTGATGGAGCAGCTAGAGTTCTCCATCGTCCAGGATGCTTAGTCTGACGAGTTTGGCAGGAATGTCAAAACTAGACTTGGCGCTGTATAGCTCGTCTCTATGCGGCCTTGAAATCGACAAATAGATGGTGTGTGTCAATTTGCATTTCTTGGGTCCTCTCCAGGATCTGCCGCAGTGTGAACATTTGATCGATGGTGGACTTCCCGGGCCTGAAACCACACTGATAAGAACCTATCAGTTTGTTCATGAATGGTTTCAAGCGTTCACACAAAATGGCAGAGAAGACCTTATAGGCGATGTTAAGGAGACTTATCCCACGATAGTTGGCGCAGTCAAAGGGGTCTCCTTTCTTGTGGATCGACTGATTATTACAATGCAAATTATGTTATTGACACAGTGTGTTGCGCAAGAATTCTTTGATTCCATTTTTTCTTCTACAATTAGAAAACTATTTTTTAAAGATAAAGAGAATAGGAGACAGAACAGAGCCTTGCGAAACACCAACATTTTTTTGGTAAATATTAGATCAAAACAACTTGAATTGAACGTTTCAAAAGGTAATTTCTAAACAAGAGAAGAAGAGATTCATCGACACCATAACCATGCATTTTCGACAAAACAGCCTGATGACAAACTTTTTCAAATGATTTTAAGATATCAAGCACAACGATCTTGCTTTCATCTAAATTGTGCAAAGATTGGTTCCACTTTTCAATGAGATATGCCATCAAATCACAAGCGGAACTGTTGCAACAATGAAAACGGCGTTGCTCTTTCGTGTAAGACTCAATTTTGAATTACTCTAAACTGCCTGCAGCCTTCGGCTCTGAACCAGTGGGACAACGCAACAGAGGACGTCTAAGGTGGCGTACCCAAGTGTAGAGGGACCTCAACCAACTTGTGTGTGCAATTTGCGACAACTAGCAAAAGATCGTGCTAGCTGGCGAAGTTTGTTGGCTGAGGCCCAGGTCCCCTGTAGCGCCACAAGAAGAAGAAGAAAACTGTCTGCTGTAGATCTGCCTCTTCGTTGGCTACACTTTGTGCGGTAACAAATCGCACAAAACTCAAATTTTCCATGAGTTTTGGAACACTTGTTTCTAAGCTGATTTGTCAATATCTTACCATTATTTCCAAGTAAAAACACCACCGTTTCATCGATTTGTCTTAAACGAAAGTTGTAACTTTCAAATGAATCACCCCGTAAAAATGAGGTTGCTTCATACTGCCTGTCTCCTTCTGTTTTGCACAAAATGTCTACCATAACTTTCTTCATATGCATTTAAGATCCAACACTTAACACTTCCTTTTGTTTTCAGGGAAGGCAATCACCCAGATGACTACTCTCGCGGTCTGACTTACCGCAAGCTGTTGGAGGAGGTGTGCCGTTTTGCAAACGTCTTGAAGGATCACGGCATTCAGAAGGGCGATCGCGTTTCAATTTACATGCCAATGATTCTGGAGCTACCAATTGCCATGTTGGCCTGCGCCCGCATTGGTGCTGTGCATTCCATTGTCTTCGCTGGATTCTCGTCGGACTCGCTGGCCGAGAGGATTGTCGATTGTAAGGCGAAACTTTTGATAACCGCCGATGGTGCTTGGCGTGGCGAGAAGCCACTGTACCTTAAAGCTCTCTGTGATATTGCATTGGAGAAGGTGGAGGAGTTGGGTCACAGTGTGGAGAAGTGCATCGTTGTGTCACATTTGAAGCGAGTGACCCCGTGCAAGGACAAATACGACGAGGAGGACATTCCATGGACAGATGACAGAGATTTCTGGTGGCACGAGGAGATGGAGGACAAGGAACCCGCCTGCTACCCTGAGTGGATGAACGCTGAGGATCCGCTATTCATGCTGTACACAAGCGGTTCGACTGGAAAGCCCAAGGGAGTGCTGCACACCACTGCCGGATATCTCCTGTACGCTGCGACCACATTCAAGATTGTGTTTGACTACAAACCCGGTGATATCTACTGGTGCACAGCCGACATCGGCTGGATCACTGGACACACATACGTGGTGTATGGCCCCCTCGCCAATGGTGCATCCTCCGTGCTGGTAAGTTCAGGATCTCCTGATCTATCCTCCCGAACCAAATTGACTGGAGTTTGTTTTTTGCAGTTCGAAGGAACACCTTTCTATCCGGACAATGATCGGTACTGGGCCGTGATCGACAAGTACAAGGTCACGCAATTCTACACGGCCCCCACCGCCATCCGTGCGCTGATGAAGTTCGGCGATGGCCCCGTCAAGAAACACAACCTCAACGGCCTCAAGTAAGTTCCCAGGGAGCAACAACGACGAGTGGTTTGATCTAATGCATGGATTTCTTGCCCACAGGGTCTTGGGAAGTGTAGGAGAGCCCATCAATCCCGAGGCTTGGCTTTGGTACTACCGACAGATTGGCAAGGAGAAATGTTCCATTGCCGACACATTCTGGCAGACAGAGACCGGTGGCCACGTGATAACTCCCCTCCCTGGCTGCACCCCCATGAAGCCTGGATCAGCCGTAAGTCGTCAAGCCGTCAAGCGTCAAGATGATGGTTTTTGCTGAGACTGATTTTGTGTATCTCTTTGCAGTCCTTCCCGTTCTTCGGAGTCAAGCCGACGTTGCTGGACGAGAGTGGCATTGAAATAACCGGCGAAGGTGAAGGTTATCTGGTCTTCTCACAGCCCTGGCCGGGCATGATGAGGAGTCTGTACAACAATCATCAGCGGTTCGAGGAGACTTACTTTTCAAAGTTCCCCGGTTTCTACTGCACGGGCGATGGTAAGTTTCAGCACAGATTCTACTTTTATTCTTACTGTCAATGGGCCCTATGGCCTTCGAGTGGAAGTGATGTTCAGGCATCACACTCCCCTTCCTGAACCTAAACCTGAACCGACTGTCTGTGTTCATTCGCTTGTTTTTCAAGAATGACCAGATAAGACCGATAGGAAAAGAAATTTAAACAAAATAACAACGGTGTGAGGTATAAATTCGAATCCAGTTTTATCGTGAAGCTACATTCATGCCATTTGATATGAAATAGCACATCACTCAAATGGCCTCTCCGGTTTGACTTGGTTGTCAGTACTTTGAGCGGTCACGTCCCATTTTTGATGACTCGGTCCAAGATGTTGACGCCTCACATCTTGGACCATCTCGGGAGTAGCGTCGCGAATGTTGGCCTTGAGCTCATCCAAAGCTGTTGGCTTGTTAAGGACTTGACGTAGTGTCAAATTGAGTGGTGTCAAATCGCATGATCGCGGCGGTCAATTGATGAACGCTAGCCAATAGAAGACTGAGTCGTCAAATTTCTCCTTCACAACTTCGAGCACTGCGTCGCTTGTATAGCATGTAGCTCCGTCTCGTTGCAACCACAGCTCGGATATATCGACTGATTGATGAACATAAGAAACTGGTACGCAAACGTATTGGAGCACTTGCTCAACCCGACATTGTCCAGCACGCACCGGGACAAAGACACGTTCGGGCAAAAACCTCGAGCACTGCGCTTGTGGCATGTAGCGCGGTCTTATTGAAACCACAGCTCGGATATATTGACTTTGTCGAGCTCTGCCCACAGAATGGTTAACGTCGCTCTATACCTAAGATCATTGACGACAACGGTGTCTCCATCTTCATTTAGAAAGAAATAAGGTCCAATGACACCGCCATGCCATAAACCATAAACCACACCAAACAGTCAATCTTTGTGAATGCATTGGTGCTTGGTCCAATACTTGTGAACTGTGTTCACTCCAATAACGGTAATTTTGCTTGTTGACACAGTCGCTGAGTCAAAAATAGACCTTGTCCTTGACACAGTCGCTGAGTCAAAAATGGACCTCGTCCGAGAAAATGATTTCTTGGCCAAAAACCGGATCTCCGGCCAACATTTCCAGCGCCCATTTGGCGAACTCACGGCGTTGTCTATGATCGCCCGGCTTCAACTCTTGCGTTAGCACAGCCCTATACGTATATAGGCCCAAATCCAAATACAAGGGTTAGCTCTCTGGCGATGCCCAATTCAGCTGATCGGCGCCGAGTCGACATTTTTGGGTCTTCTTCGATACTGGCCGCTACGGCGGCACTGTCTTCCTCATTTCGCACCAACCTCCATCTGGTTGGTGACTTAAAGTCCCAAAGAGTGTACGCACGCTCAAACTTGTCAACTATTTGACGAATTGCCTGCACACTGAAGCCATGAAGACGACTGATCTCACGACGAAATTCATGTTACGTGCGCCGGATTTTCGATATAAATTTTTCAATAATTTCCGCACGTTCGGCAAGCGTGAAACGACGTATGGTGAAATGGCAATGATCTTGCAATGAAAATTTTGACAGTTGGATGTGATTGGTTACTTTGACAGCTGCTGAAACATAACTATTGGAAAAACTATCATTGCTATCTAGCCATTCTTTTTTAGACTGAGACGAACCGTTCAGGTTATCGGCGATCGGTTTTAGGCATCCACAAAAAAAAACCCTCCCTCAAAGCTCAAAATGAACGAAGGAAAATCAACGAACTGAACGACGATTCGCAATATATGTTCGTCCAATAGCCACCCTTTACTCTATAGCGTACAGTCAGCGTCAAAAGTGAGTGTACAGTGTGAGCCAAATACAAGTTTCTTTTTAAAAATGCAATAAATTGAACAAAATCAAATTTTTTCCATGTATTATGGCTTTATTAAGTAAGAACAAACCTTCCCATTAATTATGAAATACAACGTCGTTCAAGTGGCTGCCTCGGCTGGCTTCGCATCAGCGCATTCTGTCAAGCCAATTTTCCAAGACCTTGTTGATGGTTTCGGGCTGTAGTTCACGGATTGCTTGGGTGATATTCGACTTCAATGCTTGAATCGCTTCCGGATTGTTGACATAACATCAGTCCTTCACGGTTCCCCACCAAAAAATGTGGTCCAAAGGGGTCAAATCGCAACTCCGAGGCGGTCAATTGACATCGCCAAGACGGCTGATAACACGATTTGGGAATTCGATGCGCAAAAGATTGATTTTTGATGGCATGGGCTGTGTGGCATGGCGCGCAATCCTGCATGAACCAGAGGTCTTCCAAGTCCATGTCTTCAATTTCAGTCAAAAAAAGTAGGTTAACATGGTTCTGTAACGCCCACCGTTGACCGAAACGTTGTCCCCAGCCTCATTTTCGAAGAAAAATGGTGATGCCACCACTCCACAATCAGCACCAAACTGCCACTCTCTGTGGATGCATTGGTTTTTTGACAATAACGTGCGGGTTTTCCGAGCCCCAGATGCGGGCCGAAGAGGCTTTGACTCTGAGCCTGTGGGACAACGCAACAGAGGACGTCCACGTACAAGATGGCGCACACAAGTCGTGGGAGACCTCGGCCGACTTGGTGTGCGAAATTGGAGACAGCCGGCAAGAGATCGTGCTGACTGGAGAGGCATGTTGGGTGAGGCCCAGTTCCATCTCGGGCTGTAGCGCCCTAAGAAGAAGAAGAAGATGATGCGGCAGTTTTGTAGCCGCCGAGATGAAAATGCGACTCGTCAGAAAAAATGATTTTTCGTCCAAAATCGTTGTCCAATTCAAGCTGCAGCTGTTCTAAGGCCTAAACTGCGAAGCGAATAGTGACGCGCCTTCAACTGCTGAGTCAATTGGACCTTACTTACTTACTTAAGGTGGCGCTACAGTCCGCGATGGACCTGGGCCTCAACCAACAAGCGTCTCCAGTCAGCTCGATCTTTAGCTAGCTGCCTTCAGTTTCGCACGCACAGTTGATTGAGGCCCGTTTCTACTTTCATGCGCCACCTGAGTCGTTCTCCTACTGCGCCATCCCTCAGGGATGGATTCGAAGACTTTCCGGGTCGGAACATCTTTGTGCAGAATCCTCTTCAGGCTAATGCGTGAAATGCTGAGCTATTGAGATCGATGGCGAGTTGACGTTCGTTAATTGAGTCTCACAACACACTCGGCCACAGCAGCCACATCTGTGCTCATCTGCGCACACCATACGACGACGGGGACCATGAGCATACCAGTCTCACAAACTTGCGTACAGCAGTCGCGGTGGGTGCTTCATTTCGGCCAAAACTTCTTAAAAAAAAACGCTCTGTTTGGTCTACACAGCACTCACTTTGGAAATAAGTTTTCAATATTTCCCAACATTGTTCGGACGTAAAGCGACTCATTTCGTTCCGCGGAGGTATTATACTGACTTTCTGTCAAGATTTCGTGTGGGAAACAGCTGTCAGTGTCAAAATAACCTATGATTTAAAAATAAACCACTAGATGGTCCAGTTGTAAGTTTGAATTCGCCAAATGTTAAACTTTTCCTTTGACAACAACAACAACAACAACTTCTTTTTCTGCTACGGTTGTTTATCTGCTCGGTGGTAGTAATGCTAATCCTCATTCTTGTACCAATGCCATCCAATTAAAGTTTTCCTTTCCCTCTTTTTTTCCCAGGTGCACGTCGTGACTCTGACGGATACCTTTGGATTACCGGTCGAGTTGATGACATGTTGAACGTATCCGGCCATCTGATGTCCACCGCAGAAGTGGAATCAGTCCTCACCGAGCACAAGCGGGTATCCGAGGCAGCGGTCGTCTCCCGGCCACATCCAGTCAAGGGTGAATGCCTCTACTGCTTCATCACACCCAACGAGAATGAGATTTTCGACAAGAAACTGATTGATGAACTCAAAAAACTGGTACGCGAACGTATTGGAGCATTTGCTCAACCCGACATTGTCCAGCACGCACCGGGACTGCCAAAGACACGTTCGGGCAAAATCATGCGAAGGGTGTTACGAAAAATCGCAACCAACGATCGGGATGTCGGCGATATATCAACACTGGCCGATGAGAGCATTGTGGAGCAGCTCTTCGCCAACAGGCCACAAGAGACAAAGTAAACGAGGACTAACACCTCCCCCCTGCCACACCAGGATATAAGTAGTTCAACAAAATACAAAATAGAACAAGCGTAAACTTTCTTCTAACTCTTCCACCCCTCCCTCTGTCACTCTCCACTCTGCGCTATTTAGTTTTAATTAAAAAAACAGAGAAAAACACAAAAAAAAAATCTCAAGGTTTAAGCTTAAATCTTAAAAAAAATTCTTAAAGAACACTAAATATTTTTTTATAAATATATCTCTTATCTGATATTATAGATATTTGTTGTTAGTAATCTTTTTTTGTTTAATTTGCGTAGAATTAAATCTGTAGAATATTTTAGTTAATTTTAAGTGAATCCTTATCTTTATTGCTCTGATTATTTATAGCACTTGTTGAATATCTTTTATGCATATCTGAATAAATATGTATTTTTTTTACCTAAAACCTTTGGTTTTCTGTTTTATTTTTTGATTTACATTTTTTTGTTTTTGATTTTTATTTTTCTATTGTAGCTAATATATTCTAGTTGTTTTTTTATTTTTACTGTAAATTGTTGTATATTGAATTGTTACCTTTACACAAATACACTGTTGATGGAAAAAGAAATTACAAAAAAAGTACACCATTGAATGTAGTTTTTTATTTGCATTTTTGTAGAGTTTTTTTTCTATCGTTAACTCGTAGTTTACACATTCTAGTTAATTAACACTCATGCAAAGATTTTTTCAGGTCCCTGATTTTCGAAGGTGTTTCTTTTACCAAAAATAGGGTGTCTTCATAAGCGTCGGAAATCTGTGCTAGTACAATCGCATTTCACGCGTTTCTGAACACACCCACATTACAGAATTCTTGCAGGCCCGCTTTAGTACAATTGTCAAAATAAATGTTTTCTTCCAGTTGCGCCCTTTTTGCAGTCAAAAAATAATTACTGCACAATCTTCACGACATCGATGACAGATTGACGTTTATGAGAAGAGGTGCTGCAGTTCACATAAGTTAGTCCGACCGAAAATCTCCATTAATGAACATGGGTATCGCAATCCTTTGTTAGTCTGACGTTTATGAAAACACCCATAGTCCTTAAATTTTAAAGGAAAGTGATGATGAGCTGTCGTGATCCATTGTACTACCAGGTAGCCGTTAATTTGATGTCCAGTGCCGTTTATTTGATCCCAAACTAATGACTGGAGCAGATTCGATTTCACTGGGATTCGAACCTGGGACCCCTCGAACTTGGGACAGGCAGTTAACCAACTGCGCCATCCAGTTGTCCACAATAATTAGAGTGAATCAATCATCAATCATTAACCCGGCATCAGGGTGACAAAACATTCATAAAAGCAAATTTTGGCATCACTTTCAAAGGTCAAACATTCATTTGGGCATCATTTTGTATATCAGATGCGCAAACTTCAACCAAATTGACACTAAAAAATTGCTTGATGCTACTTGATGATCGACGTTGATCAAATGGGCTTTGCATCTTCATCGGAAAACACGCAGTGATGCCAAATCACTCTGCAAATGTTTGATGTTTCTGAACTCACCATGAGAGCCTCACAATTCGTGTGGGAATTGTCAAAATGAACTAAAATGTTTGAAAGATTTGCGTGAGAAAATACGTTGCTTACGTTGCTCTCATTACTTTAATTGTTTTTAACAAACGTAAGATTAATAGCTCAGCAGCACAGAAATCTGTAGGCGATGTGGACAGGTCAAAGAAGCTATGGAACATATACTGACCGTCTGCCCCAGGCTTGACCGAGAAAGATTTAAAATGTTTAACCAAACAAACGTAACAGAGAAAGATTTTAAAAAAATCCCATCTGGAGAATTTGTCAAATCTTTGAAGGCAGCACTAAAATCATAATTCAAAAGAAGGGGGTGCAATAGATCTTTACGGTCGCAGTACTAGTGCTACATACATGACACACCGCGAGTTCAACAATTCAATTCAAAGATCGATAGCAGTATTTCAGGCTGTGACATTGTATTGCTTGGGTTGAAAGTTTAAGGACACTTGACGGTAGCACCAACGCAGTATTGCGTTTTAAGCATTAACCATCTGTCCGCTTCCATTGCAACACATGTTTTCGAGTGACAGAATTGCTGCAACTATTTTTTGTTCGTCCTCGAAGCTAGCTTGTACACCATGGCATGCAGTTTTCAGTTTTCAAAGTATGGACCCTTGTTAAATTTGTGACATCTTTTAAGGACGGCTCGTCTGACTTAACCACTTCCAAAGGTCACACAGTAAAGTACTACTGATCAGGACGTTGGATCAGAAATGTCTTAACAAGGTTCTCATAGTCATAGTATATCTTTGACAGCATTGTATTGAATTGAACAGAGTGAGTATAGTCCTATGCACTATACACATAAATACTCTATTGTTCCCCATTCAACAATCTGGAACTCAAGGGCTATTTGTAGAAGCCCCCATGGATTGAATATTATGGATGTCAATCTCCAGAAATTCTCGTTTCATTGATTATATTAAATCCGCCTAATGAAAGACCTGGACACTCAAACAGTAAGTGTGCAATAATACCACTCGGGCAGGAGGTGTGTCATAGTTTCTTCAGCTCGTCCGGAGTGTCTGCAGTTTTCTGTGCGGCAATAACTCATTTTCTATGGCAGCACTGTAAACTGAACGAAAACCCCAAACGGATGGATCGTTAAGTTAGAGCTAATATAATGGTTTAAACACAATGGTGCGTTTGCTCTGGCATTGTCTTTCAACAATTCAATGGCCATCCACAAAATATTGCGTCGACCTGCTTTAGTGAAAAATGAGAGAGATGAGAGGTAACATAAAACGTAATCCATCGCACGTCATTATCGAACATGTCGAAACAATTTTGACAAAGGGTGCGCTGGGGGGACGAAGTTGAGAAATTTTCTTCCAAATTGAAAGTTTTTCTCCCAAATTGAGAACTTTTTGTTTTTTTGTGAGGTTTTTTTGTGTCAATTGATATTTGAGAAATGAATACAGCTGACGTAATATTTTTCATCTGTGAGAGAGAGAGGGAACAGTTGATTAACGCAGTGCGTCATCGCACTCCCTCCGTAACATGAAGACGGCTGGCGTAACGCACTACTGTATTTCAGCCATAAAGGGCCAGCTGTAATAGCCGTTTGAAAACTTAAATTTGTGTCTAAAGCAGACGAAAAGTAACCAGAGGCATCAGCATATTTTTCAGTTTCCTAATTGCTTATAGAAACTTAAAGAAAATTCAGCTGTGAACTGACATTTCCATACGTAGAGAGCAATTCATTTCGCTCCCTCGTAATTAAGCAAAAGTAAACGAACTTAACCAAACTGAGCAAATCGGTCATTATTAGTGGCCCTTTAAAGTGAATATCAAAGTCAAGCACTATCAGTACAGTGAATAAAGTGACGCATACCGCAGATATTTCTTTTTCATTTGCGCATGTCCGTCTGGGGGCCTTAAGTACTGCCTAGCTGTCTAAGAATTCCAAAAACCCTCTTTGCATTGGATAGATTTGTTGCTGATGCAAAGGGCTGTTTTTTTTTATGCCTTGTCAACAAATCTTCCTATCAGTATGGTTTCAGAATAGGGCAGGCTACAGCAGACAAGATTTCACGCTATGGTAGATCCTGGAAAAGCCCTACGAAAAGCAAATTCAATTCCCAATACAGACATTCATATGTCACGGCTGCACCTATTTTAAGTCACTGACAATGATCAAAGGGTATACCTGTCAAGAAAATGATTGTCAAACTTCGCCGTTCGGAGTTGCCATAAAATTGACTCCTTAACTGACAAAGGTAACCATAATGCATACAACTCGGGTGGTTGCTGTTGAAACTGTAGGTCTATTTCCACCTTAGATTGTGGCGTCACAAAATATATAACAATGTCTGCAAACGTTGAATAACTATAACTAACTATGACATTTGAAACGTCAATTCAGTACAATTTTAACTATGAATCGCTTTTTACCGAAACAATGCCCCGACGTGACGCTGTATATTAAAAATAGTCGGTTGAGTCAGTTGTTTTAACTCAAAGTGCATATCGTCGAAATTATCGTGCCCAACAACGTGGGCCACCTTACACGCGGACGTTCTCTGTTACGTTGTCGCTCTGGTCCAAAGTCGAAGATTCTCAGGGTTAGAGTTAAGTCCATGCGCTCTACATGGCCTAGCCATTTTAGGCGTTGAATCCGTAGATCACTGGTTAGACTCATGTCTCTCTACAGCCCATATAGTTTGTGGTTAGGTTTCTTCTCCAAATACCAACAAAGCAAACAGGGCCAGAGATTCCACGCAGAAGTTTTCTCTCGAAAAAAACTAAGAGCTTCTTCTTTCGATATTATACGCCTATGCGCCGAAGAGCATAACTGGGATGAACAATGTCTTTTACGAAGTCAGCGTGGTCCTTCGGGAGAAGGCTCTATTACTGAATTGCCTCTTGAGACCAAAGAAACAGCGGGAGTTATTCTGCCTTTGATCTCGGTACTGATGTTGTTTGTACTGTTTACCGCGGAGCCGAGGTAAACTAAGTCCTTAACTACTTAGAAGTTATAGTTGCCGATTGTTTTATTGACATTCTCTTCATCATGAAGTGTATCTGCCATTGGGAACCGAACGCTTGTACGAAGCATTCCTTGTTGAATTTTGGCTGTTTCAATTTGTTCCACAAACAGTCCGATTTCAGGGTGGGTGATTGTATACATAGTAGATCCCGGTAAAACTAAGAGAGCAACGGGTATCTTTCCTGTTCGTTTATTTTTCGCTTTTGATTTTGAACTGTTGGATGACGGATTTAACGACTGAAGCTCATTGTTGTAATTTGTAAAGCTTTCTTTACATGGTAAGGGACATACCTTGGATATTTGTCGTTTTAGTGTTACCTTTTCCGTTTTTACTGTCACTACTCTTATAAATCCATCATCGCCGTTAAGATTTTGCCCAGCGGCCATTTGGATTGGGTCTGAGACTCGTTTTTTTAGCAGCACCAGTTGACCAATATCCAGATTCTTCTTCGAAGCCTTCCACTTGTATCATTGGTGCATTCTGTTCAAATATTTATCGTACCAACGTTTACAAATGTCTTGCTTTCTGAATTAATTTCCATCTCTTCAAGCTTTCTGCAAAATCAAGTATAACGTTTTGTTGCGGTACTATTAAAGGGGAGCCGATAATGAATTGACCTAGGTCTTCAATATTGTCTTTTAGGGCATGAGTGACCTTGAATTTAAGCATCCTTCTATCTGTACCAAGATCGTGTTCATCTCTTCGTATGTAATTTTTTATTTTTTTGACGAGACAAACAAGAAATTGGCATTTGTTTTCCAATTATTCGATTCAGGTGGTACTTTATCGATTTCACTCCAGCTTCCCAAAGTCCGCCAAAGTGTTGAGCTGCAGGTGGAATAAAATGCCAGCAAATTCCGTTTTCGTCAAGTTTTGATTGTAAATCATTTAAAATATTTTTCGCACTCACGAAATTGGTTCCATTATCGCTGTAAAGATGATGAAGGCACCCGCTTTTACTGATCATATGCCGTAATGCTGCCATGAATCCATCAGTTGTTAAATCGGATATCAGTTTAATGAGGACGGCCTTTAAACATACAAATAGTGCGTGACTTTAAACCTCGAACTTTGTTTTTTTTCCTCTTGTACAACCTCGAACTTGGGAGCATCGTATATTAATTGGGCCTGCATAATCTACTCCACAGTAAGTGAAAGGTCGGGAAAATGTAACTCTTGCTTCAGGTAATTGCCCCATTGGTTGATTTGATTCTTTGGCCTTGAATCGAAAGCAGCGTAGACATTTGTTTAATATAGCCTTGATGGTGTTTATACCACGGATGATCCAATATTTTCTCCGAAAGTGGTTCAAGGTTAGTGTGTCCATCTGGGTCTTGTTAACGATTAATTTTGTCAGTGGATGTGAGGATGAAAAAATCACAGAGTTTTTCTGATTCGTCGACAAATTAGCATGTTTTAACCGCCCTCCTACGCGTAATATTCCATCAGCGTCGATGAATGGATTTAATGATGAAAGTTTCCTGTAGATTTTCAGTTCTTTATATGTGCTGAAGCTCTTCATATCATCGGAAAAACATCGTTGAGCACCCCTCAGAAGAGATTTTTCGGCTTTCAGAAGCTCCCGTATACTTAATTTGCATTGAAGTAGTGCTTCTTGTTTCATTCTCTATACAAATCTTTGTCTCCCACTGTACACTTGAAGGGAAGTGACCTTCCCTTCCTTATTCATATTTATTTTAGACATATTTTGATTTTTGCGCACTTTTTCTGTTTTCTTTTCCTTTCTTTCTCCAATTCTATGAAAACATAGAAAACGTATCCCGCGAGTGGAGGATAATTTTTGTTTAATTTCGCTTCAATAAATGTCCTCCCTAAGGTGTTTCCAAATCAATTAGTGTACGTTTGTCGCAGAACAACCTCACATTGTTCCCGAAGAGCAGGAGATTCTTCAAGCTGCATGTCCAGATTAAATCTAGTTTAGACTAAGATATATCGAATATTTTTAAATCACAGCTTTGCACATCAATGTAACGAGCAACTAAATGCAAATCCATGTAACCATAAAAATAAAGATATCAATGTGCTAACAAGAGTAAACAAATACATATCATAGTATTATTTACAAGTTTATCTTAAAAACAAAAAAAGAATTACATAAATATTTAACTAATCGTCTTTTGGACACCAACTGCCCTGCAACGAATACATATCATTCCGCAAAAAAAAGGGAAAAGCCTAAAATTAAAAGTGTTAGATGTAGAATATGGAAATTTATTGAAAAAAAAACAGTAACAATATGATAGCTTAGCAAAATTTATTCAAAATATTGTTGTACAGACTTTGTGAAGGGGGTATTTGTGGGCGCGGGTCCACTGAAGTGGGTAAATTAATTAATTCACTGTTTGTATTCCTAAGTGTTGATCTTAACGAAACTAAAATCGATGTATACATGTTTGATTGATGTTTGCAATTGTTAAATGAAGGCATTATACGTAAGCCAGAGCTGAAGGCATATCTTAGATAAGAGTAACGTGAATGTATTTCTGATGTTTATTGTAAGTTACCAGTGAAACCAAAATTATACGAGACAAACAAGAAATTGGCATTTGTTCTGTTTTATTTGACTTTTCATTTCACATTTCCCGCTTGCTTCAAAATTTCAAAACACATTTCCCCCGACATCGGTACTGCTTCCGTGAGTAATGCATGCTATTGAAAAGTAAGAAGTTTCAATCCTTGTTTTTTTTAGGTCTTTTATAAACGGAAGTAAGTCAACACCTTTTCGTCCATATTCGAGGCAGGTGGTTGTTTCAGAACTCAGAATTTTTGTACGTGGTGAGGAAGGAAGTTATCTCCACCCGCAACCTCCAACTGGGAAGACAGGTTCATTTGTTTAGCCCCCGGACAAAGGGGTCCGGAAGGATCCGGTGTTGGTAGCCTCTTGCAGGCTGTGAGCGCCGCCGTTGGCCCTAAGATAAGGGCTCATCCGCCGCCATCTTTATTCCAGGGTCCCGACCTTACCATGGAAATCAGGTAGGTCCGGCTGACTGAAGTTGTGGATGCCGCCGTTGGCCAATCAGTTGATCAGCTCCTCCGCCGCCATCCTAAAAAGAATGATGAGCCCTGGTAGACTCACACTCCCCTCTCTCTCGTTTGCAGCCACCCAGACGTCCCACGAGCTTTGGTTACCCCATCTTCTGTCGAGGGTACTCGGCTCCCGGATTTCACCACTTGGAGGTGAGAGTAGGAGTTCGTTAATAGAGGCAGACGCTTGTGTCTGCATGGTTCGCCTGTTAACGCTTCAAAATCCGATCCGATCTTTGGTCCTGTTTGCCCACAAACTTGAAACTTGAGCTGTACAGCGACATGAGTCTAGCCAGGCGTCTACGGATCCAACGCCTAAGATGGCCATGGCCATGTAGAGCGTATGGACAACTTAGCTCCAGCCCGAAGAGTCTTCGACTCTGAGCCTGTGGGACAACGCAACAGAGGACGTCCACGAACAAGGTGGCGCACACAAGTCGACGGGGACCTCGGCCGGCTTGGTGTGCGAAACTGGAGACAGCTGGAGGAAGATCGGGCTGGCTGGAGAAGCATGTTGAGTGAGGCCCAGATCCAACTCGGACTGTAGCGCCCTAAGAAGAAGAAGAAGTCAACACCTTTCACCGTGGGCGTTGGACTTCGCCTAGGGTGCAGGGTGCACTATACATATGGACTGGATGTTACAGCGCAGTTGAAGCAAGGAATGGTTCACATTACGAGAATGAAGATGACTTACCCATCTTCTTTTTGCAGATGACCTAAGGTACCTCTAAACGACGAACATGCTCGTGCTCGCCGAATTTTCATCGTGTATGGGCTGGTTCGCGAGCCGCTCGCTGTTGGCGAAAAATTTCGATTTTGTCCTGTTCGTTGGCTTTGGTTTTCGCCGTGTAGGGCCCTGTTCGCGAGCAAACGTCATTTTTGCTGTGAACGTCGCCGAGTGCATATCGCGGATTAAGCACAATGTCAACAGTCAGCCACGGTTTTATCGAGGAATTCACCACTTGCGCTTCCCTATTCACACATGTTGACGGTTTGAAGAAACAACAAGAAATGAATGTGTTCGCGTGTAGAGGATAACGCAAACAGGCAAGTTCGGCGAGCATGTTCGTCGTTTAGGGCTGCCCTTAGTCATTCTCAAATCCTCCCAGATGGAACTTCAGCGCGCGCTAGATAGGTTCGTGGCCGTATGTGTTTATGCTGGGATGAAGGTTAACGTGGACAAATCTGATGTTATGGTTATTTCAAGAACCCCTGTTCAAAGCACTCTACATGTTAGTGGAGTCCCATTGCAGCAGGTGCAGAAGTTTAAGTATCTCGGGGTCTTCTTCACGAGTGATGGGAGGAATAATGCTGAGCTTTCCTTTAGGATTTGCCAAGCTGGGTCAAATTTGAAACAGCTTAGTCGATCTGTAATCAGGAAGTCCGAGCTTGGTATCAAAATTAAAGCCAAGTAAGCGGTTTTGTTCCAACTCTCACCTATGGTCGTGAATAATGACCGAAAGAATAAGTTCGCGAATACAAGCTGCCGAGATGAGATTTCTTCGTGATGTTGTGGGAATTACTCGCCGGGATAGGGTGAGAAACAGAAGTGCGCGAGGAACTCAACGTTGGGTAGATGCTTCTTCGAATGAAAAGGGCTGTACTTCCATGGTTTGGTCACGCGGCATGAATGTCCCCAGTATCACGACTTCCGAAGCCTGCCTTGAATGCGATTCCATCAGGTAGGTGACCGCTTGCCAAACCCAGGACGGGTTTGGATGGTTGGACCAAGTCAAAACACTCGCCTGGTTGCGCTTGAGCATAGCTTCTGATGAGTTAGAGTCGATGGCGGAGGATCGAGTGGCCTGGAATTCTCGCGTGTGTGCATTGCCCCCGTGACATTTTTAGTAGAACATGCGGGTCATTGAAGAGATGAGATGAGATGAGGTATACTTTCTCACAGTGGTATGTATTTGGACGGCTTTTAATAGTTGTGGGTTGAAAATGAGGGAGTTATTTTAAAGTGGATCTTTCGAATTGCGTCAAAAACGGATATTGACAGCATCTTCGTACCATGACGCTTCCTCTGCCATCCTTGAGAGTACCCTTACAATACCGAGGGTTTAGGGCTTGACTGATTGGCCGACGAACTCGACGAAATCCATCTGAACCGTTCAAATTAAACTTAGACTCGTCGGAGAATAAGACTGTCTTCAATTTCTGACTAGTCCAGTTGAGGTGCTCATGTGCAAACTTCAGCCTTGCTTTTCTATTTTTGGCCGAAATAAAAGGTTTCTTTACGACCCTGAAGGATGCTAGACCACGAACAACGGCTCTTCGACAATGCTTCTCTGGATGCGGTAAAGGTTCAATCCATCAAATAGATGGAATTAAGGATCGATTCGTGAGCAAGGATATCCTTGAAAGTTTCATGCTTCCTCATGCTGGAGAAGAAATGTCTCTGAAATGGACATTTGAGCAAGACAATGACCCAAAGCATACCACAAAAGTGGTCAAGGAGTGGTTTTGGGGTACAAAAGATTGGTATTATGGAATGTTGAAATATTGAAAACCTTTGGAAGATTGTAAACAGAAGAATTGTACGCGGGAGTTGCAAAACCAAGGCTATGCTTTTCCAAAAGGTTAAGCAAGCTTGGAACAGAAGTCTGCAGCCAATTATTTCAAAATTTTTGGAAAGCATGCTAAGAAGATGCGCTGCTGCCATCAAAAACTAGAGTTTTGCTACGAAGTACTAATTTTTTTTTGAATTTTTTTGAATTTTTAAGTTTAGTTGCTTTAGTTTTGGCCAACCGAAATGGGGATTCAATTAGTTTTTACATCGCCCTATGGAGGGTTAAAGGTGAACTCCATGAACGACAGCACGTAGTATCGCCCTTGGCAACCGATGCTACTTCGATTTGTCAAAACAACTAGGCTCAAAACTTCTGACTCAAAGGACCAAAATCATGCTCTACAAAATTCCTATTCTGCCAGTCCTGTTTTACAGAGCCGAAAGCTGGACACTAAGCAGAACTGCAGGGCTGATTTTTGAAAGAAAGATTCTACGTCGGATATATGGTCCCATCTGCGAGGAAGAAGAAGGATGTGAATGTAGTCCGGACTGCAAAAACCCGTCGACTGCACTGGCTCGGCCACATCGAGCGCATAGACAACAACGCTCCAGCTAAGAGGGCCTTTGAATCAGAGCCTCCTGGTTCAAGAAGAGGAAGACCGAACCTCCGGTACAAAGACTAAGTCATCGCGGACGTAAGACAGCTGGGTTTTGATGACTGAAAGCAGCATTGACGGTTGACGGTCCTGGGTCAACGATGAAAAGCAGCGATAGCTCAGGGTCAGACACTCCATGGGTCGTAGGCCTGGTAAGTAAGTAAGTAATGGAGGGTTATATTATTACTATTTTTTTTATAGTTTAAGACATGCAACATTTAAGTTTCAAGTTTATTCAAGTAATAATATTTCTTACATTAAGAAGATTATGTAATCTTATGATTAAATGCAAGCTTTATAGTAATTTACATAAGTGGAGTGCAAATATACTGTGAATTGACATCATTTCATACCAGTTAAGAAGTGAGGAAAAAAAAAAACAATAGAAAATAAAAATAAAAAAAACAAGTGATAATAGTGATAAAACAGGTAAAATACTATTGAAAATTTAAGGAAAACAAGAAAGAAAAATAATATTAAGATAATTAAATTTGTTCTCTGGTCGTGTTAGCAAAAATGGAAGCTTTAAATCTGCTTGTACTAGCAATCTCTCTCAAATGAGCTGGTAGAGAGTTCCAAAGCCTGGCAGATTGTACAAAGAATTGTCTTTCTGACTGGAAGCAAGAGTATCTGGGTTGTATAATTCTTACCGGTCTAGGAGATTGGAAAAATTTGATTTTTTCAAAAAGGTATTCAGGTTGTCGAGTAATTTCTTAGAAAGCATTGTGTTTTTTGTTTAGAAAGCAGAGTGTTTTGATTTTCAGCAGTGCAGTGAAAGAGTGCACCCGGCAATTTTTGTAGAGAAACATGAAACATGGTCCCTCTTCCTTAGGTTAAATACGTATCTAGCAATGTTATTGTAGACCACGATCAGTTTTCTCATGCTCCTTTCATCAGGTATGCGAAAGATTTTGCATCCATATAGTAACACTAGCAGAAGTAAGGATTTAGCTGGGTAAGAAATTTTGAGTAGTCCAAAGAGTACGTAGTCCGCCATTAACCTTGGCAATAGCCATGTTAATATGAGTATCCCAGGAGAGAGTACGATTAAAAACTATGCCAAGATTCTTAGCAGAGGTTACCCACTCTAAAGGACTTTGATTGAGGAGAACACACGGAAGATGCGAAAGGTCAAATGCCTGACGGTGAATAGCTTTTGACTTTTCCGGATTAAGTCGCAAATCATTTCTTATAGACCATTTATAGATTTCAGATAAATCTTCATTGAGTGCGGTAATAGCATTATTAATTTCATTGAGAGGTCGACTTAGAAAAAGCTGGACATCTTCAGCGTACATATGAATCTTACAGTGCTTAATAATTCTAGGCAAGTCATTTACATATAAAGAAAATAATGTAGGCCCGAGGATTGATCCTTGTGGAACTCCGTTTAGTACGTTAATAAAGCTAGATGAGCTATCACCAGAAATAACGCGTTGTTGTCTTCCACTAATGATGATATCAGCTTAGTAGACGGAGAAGAAAACCCAAAGTTATTCCGCAACTTATTGCACAGGATCGAATGATTGACTGTATCAAATGCTTTAGAGAAATCAAGTAGAGTTAGAAGAGTTGCGTTATTTTTGTCTAGATCTTATCGGATTTCTTCAACTACTAGTAAAAGCGCAGTGTTAAAAAACATAATTTATAAAAAAAAACGTTTTTAAGATTCGACATATGGGAGCGAAAAAAATCGAAAAACAGTACGAAGCAAAGCCGAGTTGGTTTAGTTTTGGCCAAGCACTGCATATGTGCAGTTTTTTCACTCCAACTACCGAGATGGACTGATGACATATACAAAACTTAAGAATTGAAAACCCAAATGGTATTTGGGACAACTGATGAAGTATTTCAAAGAAAGACAAGCTTTCGAAGACCAAATTGGCGCTGAGATGATCCATTTTTATACCGTTTTATACCGTATATCCGTTTTTTCTGGTGCAATGTGTTGTGTGTGTTGTTCTGTAGAAATGTGTTGTGAAGAGTGATTGGTAATTCGTCAGTCAGACAGTATTCTTTGCGGACCCAATACAAGTCCTTTCTGGAATTTCTTCAGATGAATAAAGGTAAATATTTTTATTATATTTACTTAAGCTGGGGTTCTTTGCAAAAATATAGAAATAGGTCTTCTCAACAGTGCGCACCAAGTGTAGGTCTGTTCCAGTGAATTAGCTTAGGATTGACTTAAAAAATCTTGCTTGAGTTTTTAAAATGTGGGCTAGGTTCTCCAGAATAAAAGAAGAGGAGCTGATAGGTCTAAAATTCTTTGCAGATTCGTGTGCAATCAGATTGATCTCCTTGAAAGAGGTACGTAATTAAGGGATGAGCTGCCCTTAAAACGAAAAAAAAAAACTTAGAAATTGATTGTGGAAACATTTGGATGCTCCCAAAACATAATAACTAGTACTTTAATCTGGTCCAAACCCTAAGTACCGGGAGATAAGACACGTTAAACGACGTCTAATTGTGGTGCTTGCTAAAAACGAACAATTTGCCACATACCCCCAAACACGGATGTAAACACGTCGAGAGTAGGAAGCAGGCTTATTAACCATGATTCTTCTGGTAGAAGCCCACGAAAATGTCCGTTGCTAACTTCTCAGTTACACCAACCTAACATAACCTAACTTCTCGACATCAGTTAAAGACAAAAACTCTTTACTAAGCAGCACTTAACTTAGCCAGTTGCAGAATGGAGCAATGTCTGATGGGTACAAGTTAAATATATTGGCCACTAGACGACAAAATCAGTAAGATGAACCGAGCAATGGCAACATACTGTCAGTGTGTCATATGGCCGTTTTTTCGAGATCTCAGCTGAGCTTTTTGTCCAGAGTAAGAACCACCTATTTAGCACAATAGCTGAGAAGCTAGGCCCAGGTCCACCTCGGACTGTAGCGCCGTCATTATTATTATTATTATTTAGCAGAATCTGAGGAAGAGGGGCTTGCGCACGACGATTTCGGTCTTTTGAGCGTTAACATTTAAACCGCTCTCTCATGTCCAGTTGGAAAGCATAGGAGCATTTCTAATTGGGACTCTGGATGGAGCAAGCACCTTAATCGATTCCTCCTTCAACGCTAATCGCAGTACATTAACCATAGGTTCCAGAAAAGAGTGCAAATTTACAAAACATACGAAATATTTCAATTTATTCAATTAACACATCATATCTCTCTAGAAAGCCCGAGAAATCCACCGTCAGTTCATATTCTATTCGATTCTACATCTGAAACAGTGAAAAACTTGCATCTAAATAAATCGTACCATAAGGCGGTGGCCGCAGCAACCTAAAACATAAAATACGCCTCCTAAAATTGGCATGTTCAATGAGGAAGTGCTCTCTGAACCCTTAATTACGGTCACGCTTTAATCTACGAATATACATAAATTCGAATTCAGATCTGATCATTTTGAAATTTGCGCGCACGAGCCAAATTAGAAACACCCACTGAATTCCACATCCCCGCACAGCGATAAAGGCTACTACTGAATTCAATAAAGCCCGCCAGAGTCAAGTGAAGCAGTGATAAGCATTCGTTCGAAGTTCAAAGTCGTGTGTAGGACCTCCTGGAGAGGGCATTCAATTGACCACATGGCGATAAGAGCCACGATAATCAAATACAAGCTACAAACTTCATTTTTCAAACTGTATTTGTAGTTCAACAACAATTTCATATTCATCAGGTTTTACTATCTAGGGTTCTTACAATTAAATTTATAACAAAAAATAAATGGCAACATTCACAGCGCTCTAAATGTCTGAATCATGCTTCAGGAAGTCCTCGTACTGACTTTCACTCATGAGTTTATCCAATTCAGTCGCATTGTCAAGAGTTATCTTGAAGAGCCATCCTGAAAGGGGAAACAAATTGAATGAGGTTCTTCGTGGTGATGTAAGTGAGAATTTTACCTTTATCGTAGCAGTCTGTGTTAATGAGTGCTGGAGAGTTCTCCACTTCGACATTCTTCTCGGTTACTGTTCCAGAAACAGGTGAGTACACTTCACTGGCAGCTTTGACGCTTTCTAAGGCTCCGCACTCTTGCGCTGATGACAGCTTTGTGCCTGGTTCGGGTAGTTGAGCGTATACCACATCGCCGAGGGCCTTCTGAGCATAGTCCGATATTCCAACGACACCAACTTTGCCCATAACAGTCACCCATTCATGTTTATCCGTATAGCGACGTTCTGGAAGGAAATCAGAGATTAATGGTGGGGATTGTGGCATGAGTTTATTTGGAGGGAATCTATAAATTACAGGCTTTACTTAGTCTTCAGAGCCCACTCATTTTATGTGTTCTTCAGTTCTCGCACGAATGGAGTGACTGGGAGTTCTATGTCGCCACCAAACAGTTGAGACTTCAGTGACACTCATCCTCTGGGAGCATGTCAGTAACTCACGAGGGGTGACATAACATTAGACGCCATCAGGAATTGTGAGCGAGACGTTTTTAGCTCAACTTATAGACATTTGTTGTGAGACTACATGCTGTGGCGGTTAAAACTGATGTGGATTTGGATTTGGCCACGTTGGAATGAAGATGAGATGTGCATGTCCACAGAGTGGATGAGCAGAGTAACAATAACTGAATAACGTCTGTTAAATCTAACAAATAGCTTGTCTGTGCTCCGCAGCAGGAAAAAATGCATCTTTATCCAAAACTGTTGGGTCTTACTGTAATTTTCTCCATTCTGACAAACGTCAAACGAGTGCACCTCACTTCACAATAACCAAACTACAGGCTATTTCCCTCATTGTGACCGCACCCAGCGGCAATTGCAATTGCAAAAATTTACATAATTACAAAATAGAAATGAATACAATACCTGCCGCCGCTCGTGCACTGGATAAACTAAAACACCGCAGCTGTTGACTGGCAGAACATTTCAGCACATTCCTTGATGCACAGGCCACTTGGACGGTTGTCTGGAGCACTTTTCGAATGATAACCATTTTTTTTTCACTTTACACTGAATAACACCGTCCGTCAACGTTGCTGGCACGAGTTCGAATGAATCTTGAGTGAAACGTGAGCACGGCGAAATTATTTCAACTTCAGTCGTATGTGAAATATTGATTCGAAAACCAATTGTCTACAGATGCCGAAAGGTTATCAAGAATTAAGCGACGATTCTCCGTTGTTGGTCGATGTTTCAAGCGAAATGTCGTTTTGACACATGGATTATGATTTTGATTACGACCACATCAGAGGAGATGGGATGACAGTGGTGATCAAAAGAAATGTTGCGGAAAAAATTAAAGAGGTGATTTCATGCGACAAGATTTTAAGGAAGCGTAGAAGCTAGGCCTAGGTCCACCTCGGACTGTAGCGCCGCCATTATTTTCATATTATTAGATATTAATGGGAGTTATATATTTGAATTTATTATACAGGGTGGCGCATAAGAAGCGTTAAGGTTTACTGATGAATAACATTTTTCTTTCCGATTTTATTCATCCTTGGCATTTATTAAAACATAGTTTATGATTTGGAAATACGTTCACATTATGTTTTAAAGACAATATCTCTCAAATGGTGGCCATTGCTTACTTCGACCAGACGTACTCTTTCCAAAAGGTTTTCCATTACTTTTCTTAGAATTTCAGGTCCCAGCGCCCTCACTTTTTCTCGGATATTGGCCTTAAGCTGTTGTCTGGTTCTTGGCTTACTGGCATAAACCTCATTTTTTATGTAGCCCCAAAGAAAAAAATCGGATGAACACGGTGGTCGGTTAAAATCGGAAAAACGCGATATTATCCGATCACCAAAAATATCCCATAGTTGGACGAGCTATGTGAGCTGTGGCGCCATCTTGTTGGAACCACAATTTTGAACAGTTCTCTACCTCTGACCTTAAAAAATTTCAATCATTGTCCCCTATTGAAAGCCAACCACATTAACCGCTCACCGTTTTCGAAAAAATATGGTCCAATGATTCTTTCTGAGGTTATTCCACATTCTGTACATCTGAGTGGGTGCATTTGATGTTCAATAATTATTTTTGGTTTTTCGATGCCCCATATCTTGCAATTTTGTTTCTTCCCGTTACCGTTAAGGTGAAAATGGGCCTCACCGCTCATTAGTTTGTGAATAAACTCGTTGTTCTCTAGAAACAAGTTTTGAAAACGCCGAGCATATTGAATGCGTATTTGTGGATCATTAGCCATCGGTTTTCTTCACCCGAAAATTCACTTTCAAACTGGATTCTCGGGTGAAGCATACATTTTTTAATCCCTTTTCGTTCCGTTTTCGACACGTTTTCACCAGAAAATGAGGGTGAACGTTGATCGAGTAACACCGCACGCATGCTGGCATTTAGGCAAATTAATCACGGACGGTTTAAATGCAATTGTCACTGCATGCATATAGTACTAGATGCAATCATTGCTCAAACAATTTGTTTGTATCTGTCATTCATGGAAAATACGAATTTAAAAGAGAGCATTACTCAATTCTTTGCAGTATATTACTGAGTGAAAACATTATCCAATTAAACCGATTCCCGTGTTTCACACACAGGAAATCTTGCCTACCGAGGCGGATTTCCCAGCTGCTTGTAAACACCCACTAAGACTGTCAAGAATTTTTTCGCAGGCAATACTGTCTTTCATGCCATTGTGGTTTCACCCTTAAAAATATAAAATCAAATCAAACCCTAGAAGATTTACTTGGGCATTTAGTTGCAGAAGATCTTTTCCAAATTACTGTTATTTTTCTGACAATCAACCAATTATCTTTCGCTTTTGATCTTTGTCCTCGAAGGCGTCGAATGTGCATTTAAAACGTGGTGATCTGATTTTAAAAATCCGTAAACTTGTTGTCGCTTACATGCATTTCGCTGCAGTCTTAAACCACTTAGGCGATGGCGGTACGAATTCGAACCAGAAAGTATTCCGACGCAACAAATCCCCGAATTCGCACCGGACCTGCCAATAAAACTAAAATAATGGCAGTAATCAAGTTTCTCAAGAAAAACAAGGCGGCGGGTATTGATGCCATCCCTGCCAAATTTTTCAATCGTCGGCGCATGGAACTTGGTGTACCCTGTTTATCATTATTTATCATTGATGGGGGGAAATTATGGGATTCGATGAACTATGACACCTTGTCTTAAACATCTTGACTACGCTGATGATGTTTGTCTACTCTCACATCGGATAATGGATCTTTATCTGATGGCTCACGATACAGAAGCTGAGGCAAGGTGGAGCTCCAAATAAACACAACTAGAACTAGAGCCCTGAGAACGTCTAACTGAATATTGCCGAACAGGAAGACGAGAAAGTCGACAGCTTTCTAAATCTAGAAAGTGGAAAACAGCGTACCGCCGAACTGGATGTGTGTAGCAGAATCGGGAAGGCTTCCTTTAGCTTGATTACCAAGCTGCGATTGTTCCAATCCAACGTGGAATCGGTGCTACTTTTTGGGTGCAGTACCATGAAGGTGGACACCATCTGCAAATGACTCCTAACCAAATGTTTAATAAAAATCCTTAGGATTTTTTGGCCAAGCAACGAGCAACTTTTGGGCGTAGTGGGTAGGTGCGTCGACTCCTACACTCGAGGTCGTCGGTTCGAATCTCGAAAAAAACATCAAACATTTTTTCACGGCTCCACCTCTTTCGAGTCACTGACAATGCTCAAAGAGTATAACTGTCTAGAAAAAGCTTCTCAATCTCGCCATTCGGAGTCGACATTAAACTGTAGGTCCCCTCCACTCGTGAGAGAACAATAGCACGCACAACACGAGTGGTTGCTGAGAAGCTAGGCCCAGGTCCACCTCGGAATGTAGCGCCGCCATTATTATTATTATTAGTATATTATTATTAACGAGCAACTTTACATGAGAACGTGCCATGAACCTGTAAACATTATTATATGGTGATGAAAGCGCCAGTGGACTGAACACACCCTACGGCGTGAAGGCAATTCCATTGCAAAGTACGCTATGAAATGGAATCCGCTTACTAAGGCAGGCAGAATAGCTGAACAGCGGCGTAGGCAAACGAGGCGCAGAACAATCGGAAAGTAGAAAAGGCGAACTCAATCGCGTTGCAGAAATTCAGGAGAGATTGCGCGATAGCGTGGTTGACGTTCTATGGTCCTCGAGGAGTTAAAGAATAAAAAGAATAAGGCATTTCTTCGAACTCGAAGAATTTATAAGGGAATTTCATCGTTTTTTTTTTAAACGCAAACTTTCTTGCTTCTTAAGGCCAGCAAGTCTCGGAGTTTTTGAACCTGAGCAAGTGCTGCTTTCCATCCTTCATGGAACCAGACACGCTGCTTTTGATCATCAAGATCAAGTTGTCTTGCATCACTTGATGTTCATACCAATCTTCCTTTCCAGGTTGTCTTCCATCCACTATCACTTCATCTTTATACCCTATGTTCGATCTTTCTTACCTTCTCGAACCAGGGGATTCAAATTCCGACCCTGTTATTCGTAGCAATGCTGATCATGCACATGATGTGGCCAAGGCGGCTTAATGGATGGAATTTTACCTTCCAGACAGTGTCCACATTCTTGTACAGCTCTTGATGCTTTTGGTTAGAAAGAGACTCTCCTCCATTCGTAAATTTCCGACGCTGATTTTTTCTTTCGAAGGCATCAGGTTCAGGATCAGTCCGCTCCAGTGATAGTGGCGTTAAATTGATTCCAACGGCAAATGGTGGCTGTATTGGATTTGAAAAACCGGATAAAAGTGTTTGCTTTCACTGGGATTCGAACCTGGGACCCCTCTAACTTAGGGCAGGCACTTAACCAACTGCGCCATCCAGTCGTCCTGAACCTAAATTCCTCCGCATACTCGTTAGGGGATTTTTTTTCGTAAAATCTGCACATCTTCAGCATGATCACTCTAGAATACCTCCCCAATCATTCTCTGCCTCGACATCCAATTACCCAACCAATGCTAACCCAATTTACGATCGAATTGCTGAATTTTAACTCGAATTCTCCACCACATTTTCATCTGCTCAGACTCCCAGGACAGATGTTCGCAAATGAAACGACATGAGCTGAAAAACATTTGACGAGAGTGTAATTTGAATAACATTTTCACGCATCGCGTAACGAAGATCGTTCGATCGATCGTCGAAAGCATCTACTGTGCCCGACTTTGTGACGAGCGAATAAGAGTGCACCCCAACATTTACAGACACCGTATCTCCGCAGATGACCCCCACTATCTGAGCCACTTCGTAGCAATTCGCTGCTGGGGGTAGGCACTTATCGCCTCAAGGCAGACGCGCTATCAGCGCTTAGCGCAAACAATCGAATAACGCAGTTGACGTTGTCTGACTTGTAAAAATAAGTTTTATTTGTGTAAACCATAATTATAAGTGGAATATTCCTGGTACAGCTGTGTGTGAGGAGCGCACAGTCCCTTAGGCCGGAAGGTGTCTAAACTTGATGTTGTTCTGCCATGGTGGCTACTGGTATCTGGTGTTTCGCAGCTGACCGTTTTGGTTGGCCCGTGGCATGGGCGGCGTGTAGTCCGGTGCCGGGAATGGTGGTTCGCTTATTGCCACCACTTGCTGGGGCTGCGACGATTGTTGCAGTTGCTGCTGCCTTGGCGGGGGATACTGTTGAAAACTGTCAATGTTGCGGAAACGTCTCTCTTGGAGATTGTTTGTTGACATGTGAGCTGCTCGGGTAATTGACTCCTCGTTCAGTTCCACCGGCGAGCTGCGTTGTTCCACTACGAAGCCTGCATTTTCAAATACAACTTCGTTCCTGCAATTGAGTTAAGCAGTTAATTGGAGGCTGTTTGAGGGGTACAAGGAGATGGACTTACTTCGAGTCGTAGGCATTTATTGGGTCCCTGCTGATCGTGGCACTTGAAAATGAGAAGTTAAGGATCTCGTCCTGGGGAAGAAATATAACGTGTAAGCAAATTTGTTTTTTTAAGTGAAGGTTATGAATTAATTTTATGTTCTTTTCAGAATTCATCACAAATAACTCTAAGATTAAATAAGATTCTTGGGGAGCACGAATAGATTCCAAACAAACCGACAATTGTGAAAGCGAACAGGAAGTGTATGAACAGTTGAAGTCAATTCCTCTTAAGACGAGACCTAAGGACGATGCTCAAACCTATTTTCTTCATCTTCAGCAGAGGTAGTGGCGAAGATTTTAAACTTAGCCTTGTCGACTCTAGCGGCCTGAAATATTTTCAAAAAATAAGAAAGCCAAACGATTTGTCATTCCCTACAGAGCCATTGTCCAAAAAGCGGGCACAAAAGTTTGACGCCATGTCGCTGGTAATTCAAGACAGAGTAACGGTAGAAGCGCTCAAAAACCGCATTAAGAAGTGTTGGTGTCATGACATAACGCCAAGCGACATAAAGCCAAATTTTTAAAACTTGGCCTTATGTCGCTATATCAAAGTGACATAAGACCAAATTTTTGCATTAGGCCAATTGGCTTTATGTCGCTTTCCGCTGTATGTCTGATTTTGCTTACCTTCCATTAATCATTCTGAGACATTTAAAAGGGAACGGGTGAACAGTGAAGTACGTATGCAACCCCCCTGCTTGGCCACACATAGGATTTGGGGTAGGTGCAAAATTGGCTATATGTTACTTTCTTAAATCCCTTCTAAATATGAAAATAAGAAAACTTTAGGAACCACCAACCCCAAATCGTATCTGTCGCCAATCAGGGGGGTTACAGGGAGACAGAATGCCCTCCCATACCTACTTCCTTTTTACCCGTTACTCATACTAACTCCATTGTTCAATTTCATTCTTCTTTTCATTTTGTGGAATTGTGGAATTATGACCCACTTAATGTTTATCGATATTATTTTTTGGTGTTATGTTCCAAAAGAAATTGGAGTTATGTCGTTCTGTGTCCCAAAAAAAACGACATAAGGCCAAATGCTAGAATTTGGCTTTATGTTGTTATGCGTTATGCCCGGGCCCCAGAAGTGATCTTCGATGGACAACATAACCCATGGTGGTCCGCGACGAAGTGTTGCAATTCTCTGGTAATTTTACATCATTAACTAAACCAGTTGCGAAGATGGAAAGAGAGAGAGAGAGTGTTAAGCTTTTTCTGGGTCAAATAAAGTTTTGTTTTCTGATTTTATTTCATGATTTTTTTTTTCGTACAAAGTATTAACTTTCTCATTGTGGCAATATTTTCCAAGTGTAGATCCTGACAAGCAAAGAAGCGGTCAGAAAATTAATGTTGGAAATACCACCAGCCATTTTTATTGAAAGTCAAGATACCATGAAACCAATTGGACCGACGAAGATCAAGGCCAAGCTAGTCGCATGCCTTGCTCTTGTCCCTCAGCACAGCACTGTAACTCTATGCTAGGTTCTTGGATAATTCCTCTTATCCAGGGCCACTGATGATCTTGAAGGAAATGAATCCGAAGTAGACTTTTCTCATACAAACCAATGGATCAAAAAAGAATATGGGTAACAAGATTCTAGAACCAGCGAATAGTAGGTAGCACCCTACTTGTGGCAATAGTGCAAGAATGAATAAAATACTTCAGTGCGACAATACACTGAATACACAATACACTAACCGTCTGAAAATATACAATACATGCGGGAGCTGTAATGACGAAGAGGAAAAACAGGACGTCCCTCACTACCTACAATATCACTGCTCAGGCCTCTGTCATCTGAAATATAGTAATCCTCATGAAATAGCAAGTAAAGTCCTGGCAACAATGAGAGTAATGAGAGATGATCTGTCCATCCTGATTAGACAGAGTGAACGCTTAGAATTAAGATTAGGCAAGATTTGTTTTGTGATGAGGCACATGGTGTCTTCTGTCTATCTGTGATTAGTGGTTCTTCTTGTATTTTCTTTTAGAAGATGTTTAGCTGTACTGAACGGCAGGGGCATGGACAGCTAGTAGTAGATTCGCAGTCGATACTGAGAATTTGGAAAAATCATTTCTGCAGACTGTTGACCGGCGATGAGGACACAAATACCGCTGTCAGGCAGAATGTTCCACTCAACACAACGGACGATGATAGAAGAGAATACCGTCCCCCCGACCTAGACGAAGTCAAGATAGCGATGTCGAGACTGAAGTCTAATAAAGCTGCTGGTGCAGATAGTCTGCCCGCCGAAATGTTTAAGGCAGCTGGAGGTGATCCGGTAGGGCGCATGCACCAGCTCATCTGTAAGATATGGTCGGAGGAAAGCATGCCCGATGAGTGGAATCTCAGTATCGTTTGCCCGATCCACAAGAAAGGAGACCCCTTTGACTGCGCCAACTATCGAGGGATAAGTCTCCTTAACATCGCCTACAAAATCTTCTCTGCCGTTTTGTGTGAACGCCTGAAACCATTCGTGAACAAACTGATAGGTCCCTATCAGTGTGGTTTCAGGCCAGGGAAGTCCACCATCGATCAAATGTTCACACTGCGGCAGATCCTGGAGAAGACCCAGGAAATGCAGTTCGACACACACCATCTATTTGTCGATTTCAAGGCCGCATAGAGACGAGCTATACAGCGCCATGTCTAGTTTTGACATTCCTGCCAAACTCGTCAGACTGAGCAGGATGACGATGGAGAACTCTCGCTGCTCCATCAAGGTCGGTAACGAACTCACCGAGACCTTCAATGTCAAAAAAGGTTTTAGACAAGGCGACGCGCTGTCATGTGATTTCTTTAACATCGTTCTTGAGAAGATCGTGCAAAACTCACTGGCCAACACAAGAGGCACGATCTTCCAAAAGTCCGTTCAACTGCTAGCCTACGCGGATGACATTGACGTGATTGGGCGAACACAGCGAGCCGTCAATGATGCGTTTGCTGGCATTGAAACGGAAGCGGCTAAAATGGGTCTGGCGGTAAACGAGGGCAAAACAAAGTATATGCTGTCATCGAGAAAGGACGCACAACATCGACGACTTGGCCAGAACGTCACCATTGGCAGCTATAACTTTGAGGTAGTAAAGGACTTCGTCTACCTCGGCTCCGCGGTAAACAGTACAAACAACATCAGTGCCGAGATCAAACGAAGAATAACTCTTGCCAACCGCTGTTTTTATGGGCTCAAAAGGCAATTGAGTAGTAGAGCCCTCTCTCGGAAGACCAAGTTGACTTTGTATAAGACCTTGATCATCCCAGTCCTGCTTTACGGTGCAGAGGCATGGACAATATCCCAAGCGGATGAACAGTCTCTTGGTCTTTTCGAGAGAAAAGTTCTGCGCCTGATCTTTGGTCCTGTTTGCGTTGATGGCATCTGGAGGAGAAGGTTCAACCACGAACTGTATGGGCTGAATCTAGCCAGGCGTCTACGGATCCAACGCCTAAGATGGCTAGGCCATGTAGAGCGTATGGACAACTTAGCTCCAGCCCGAAGAGTCTTCGACTCTGAGCCTGTGGGACAACGCAACACAGGATGTCCACGAACAAGGTGGCGCACACAAGTCGAGGGGGACCTCGGCCGGCTTGGTGTGCGAAACTGGAGACAGCTGGCGAAAGATCGTGCTGGCTGGAGAGGCATGTTGAGTGAGGCCCAGGTCCACCTCGGACTGTAGCGCCCTAAGAAGAAGAAGAAGAAGAAGAAGAACGGCAGGGGCGGTCAGTCGTTGGCAGTTCAGGGATTTAATCGCATAGGATATCACATTGTTTATAAACCAAGACGGAGTCTCTTTTATTGCCATGGTCTCAGCCTGGAAAACCCTGCAGTGTTCCAGAATAAGGAGGGATATATTAATATTGAGATACTTGGAGTAGATGCTTAACCCTACTCCGCATTTGTACTCGTAGTCTCTAATTTGTAGTCTCTGACGAGATCAACAGTTTTGTCTGTGAAAGGTGTACTTCCTGGTGTCGGTACAGTCCGAGGTAGACTTGAGCCTTGCTTCTTAGCAACCACTCGAGTTGTGCGTGCTATTATTCTCTCACCAGTAGAGGGAAGCTACTGTTTAATACCGACTCCGAACTGTGAGATTGAAAAGCTCTTTCTAGACAGTTATACTCTTTGAGCATTGTCAGTGACTCGAAAGAGGTGGAGCAGTGACCAATTTTGTTTTTTGAAAAACTGCCTGGTGTGTTGGAGTCGACGCGAATCTCCATGTCGCCCGCTTTTATAAAAAAAGGGCCATAAAAAACCGAGAAAAGAGTGTAAAGCCGAAGCGCCTTCTACCCTTATTGACTAGATCGAATCTCAAATCAATATATTTAGCAGACAACGAGCCGGGAAGTAATAAGCAGCAATAATGTCAGATAGTCAAGCTCCTATAATGGCACTAGATTCCTACTCCATTAAATCTAAGTTCGTGTGGGAATGCCTATAGATGCTTAAAGAGCTGAGTAGTAGAAATCGAGTGAAACTCTGCTGGATAACTGGTCATATAGGGATAGAAGGGAATGAAATGACTGACTCCCTGGCAAGAAAAGCAGCACCCAACCCTTCATAGGCCCTGAACCATTCTGCGCTGTATGAGACCATCTACTCAGAGAAAAATTCAGGGAGCTAGAAAGAAGGAACCGGATAGAAATCTGGAATAACGCTCGTGGAATGAAGTAGGCCAAGAAACTCCAAGGACAGTATAATCGAAAGAGATTTGAAGCATGCAGCAGAATGAGCAAGACCAACCTTCGTATCCTAACAAACTTCCTGACGGGGCGCTGTAGACTCAGGGAGCACCTAAGGAAACTGGGGTTATCAGACGGAAGTCTCTGCAGATTCTGTGGAGAATCGAATGAAATACCAGAACACGTTCTGCGATTTTGTGAAGCACTAGCCCACAAAAGAAAAGGATATCTGGGCAAGTACAGAGAGAAAAGAAATGCAGTCACTAGAACCATCTTTCATTCTCAGATACCCGAAGGAAACTGGCTTAAAGAGAATACTCTAGAACAGATTTCTTCACCTATGCGCAACAGGAGTCCATAACCCTCTATACAGCTCTTCACAGAACAGTGAAGAGTGTACCGCGGCAGTTGGCGAGAGCCGAGGCACTTCGTTGCTGCAGTCGAAGCACTAGACTCCACAAGGGGATTCAAGTCACTAATGTCGATGTTGGAAACAGACACAACCGGGGGATATCTGCCATCATGTTGAATAACCCAAAGGTTTGCAAAAATAAACCGAAAATTCAATCAAATGAGCGTGTTTGTATGCGTCCTTTTAATGGAACACTTTTCTAGTATCTACCTATCTATCTTCAAAATTCGCATGTTGATGGTTGACCGCTTTTGGCCAATATCTCGAAAACTATTAAGGCCAGAAAGCTTGAAATTGTTTTAAATGAAAGTACTCAATGAAGCCAAGTTTTTGTGATTTTTTCAGATTTTTAAACACTTTGTTTTAGAAATGGCAGGGGGGACGCATTAAAAAAAAAAAACTTTGGAGCTCCATATTTTCTAAACGGTACTTTGGTTGAGGGTATATTGCACCGCGACCTTTAAGATCTATTGTGCCCGGTACTTGGGACCAAAAACTATTGAAGCAAACCTCTACCTCATTTCAAAAGATCTGTCCATTGATATATACTCGTAACTCGATGGGGTGCGACAATGTTTCAAAAATTATGGCAACTTCACCTGTACTGGAGCCATCCCCCCCCAAATGGCCCCACTTTTTAAATTTGGGTGCATAGACAATGACATCTAGGCCTGAAGTACCTCATTTGAAAATTTCATGCCGATATCTTTATAAACTTCGGAGATAAAAAAGTGTGACAAACATGACGGACGGACGGACGGGCGGACACACCGAAATTATAAAGGTTCCGTTTTTGTAGACGGCACCGTAATGACGAGCATTTCAACACTCACCAACAAGAACAACCTTCGCAAGTGTGCCCAATAGCCATCATTATGGTACCGGTAAGTTCGGGTATTGCCCGGGAAAGAACTCGGGTCCGAATATCCAGAGCTCTAGTTTCCATCCGTGAAAGAAAAATAGCACGAACAATACGAATGGATGTTGCAGAAACTAGTTCCAATTCTTCACGGAATCAAAAAACCCTGGATAAAAAATGTTAAAAGAATACAAGAAGATTCCGGCCTTCACTCTCTCCCTCCCCTTACAAAACAAGTTCCAGCTTACAACAGCTTACAATTGGTTGAAATGTAACGTGAAACATCCTCAAAAAACATCAACAAGACAGATAAGACAAGATAACACCCCGAAATGACAGTAAATAACTGTCCGCAAATTTAAATGCGCGCCCATTGGGTTTCACAGTTTTTTCCCGGCGATGAGCAACTTGTCCAAAGTCTGATAAATATTTACAGCCATTTCAAAGCAGAGTTTAAATATCATTACCAACTCCTATCGATATTTTAAGCCGCTTCTTGTCTTATCGCCGACAACTTTATTGTTCGTGGAAAGTACGTAGCAGTGCTGCATTCCATCACCACGCACACGTTGCTCGTTTAGGCTATCAGCCGACAAAATTGTTGCCTAATCTTATCGCAGCGTTGCCTCCACCATTCCATCGCCTCTGCCTGCCTCAGAGCAAGTGAGGCAGATCGGAGTTCGGTTCAAATCAGGGGCACACTTACCTTCGTGAGAACTGCATGCCGCAGCACGTAGCCTCCAATGTAAACGTAAATCATAAGACCAAAGTTGATGATCCACAGGACGAAGCCCTTCAAGGATATAATCATCATCGATATGGCAGCGATCTGCGCGGAGACCAACTCGACTGCGTCGGGGAAAATGATTCCAGCCTGGGCGCTGTTTAAGTTGAAGTTGTAGGCGGCCGACTCGAAGCGGCCGTAATCTATGCCGAAGATGATGCCGATGCTTAGGTCCATGCAGCAAGTGATGAGGGCGATTGTGGCCCAACAGTACATGATGTTGGATGACATCTTGAGGTTGTCCTTCTTGACATCTGCAAGCAGACAAATTTGAAGTTATTCTGGCTTTGTTCTTGGATATATTGAGCTTACGTGACAGGAGAAGGCATGAGACTATGAACCAAACCAAGGAGAGGCCCATGTACACGCATGACCAGACTAGAATCTGTGCTGAGTCGAATACCGCGTCGACCGTACTGAGGACGGTGAAGTCGGGATAGATGTCCGGCTGGCAGTCGCCTCTGAAGTACAGCTCGAAGAATACAAGTTTCGTAATGGAGCCATAACTGATGACGTTACCGAGATCTAGGATGCAGCAGTAGGCTAGGATTGAGACGATTGACAATCCTATCCAGATGAGTGATTGGATCTGTTGGGAGAAAAAGAAGAAATTAGATGTTAAACGATCGGAAAGTTAATCTTGATCAAATGTATTTTCAGATGGAACACAATGACATTTAAAGTTCAAGCGGATGGATGAGTTTATGGGCTGTAATGCATTGCTATCGTTTGCTGGTCGGAGGCTGCGTATTTTAAACTTGGTATTCCTCAAAATGCTTCGTTTTTTATGCAGATGGCCGGCACTGGCAAGAACTTGGAAAGCCACTTAACTTCTTCCTCAGCGAGGTCTCTACCAAAATGATCGTGAAACCGATCGCTTTTATAGACTCTACTAATACCCAGTTCATGTACGAGTGACTTGAAGGACGGCGGCACGCTTGCATTTGTACGACTTAGCTCTTCGGACGGGGCGGTTCTTTTCCTCCTACTCCCACCCGGTTGCAAGTAAAAAAATAACGTGCCTATAGCTAGCTAAGAGAGGATAGAGAGAGGTAAAAAGATAGAGATAGAAGAAAGCCTAATACCCTAACAGACCACGGACGCACAACTAAAAGATACGAAAGGGAAGAGAAAGAAGAGACAGGAAAGAGGAAAATAAAGGCGTTCAAGGTCTAAGCCTTTACCACCAAAAGAGATCGGAACGGAGTTCGCGGAGCGAAGTTAACTAACCTAGACTAAGCCTAAACTAACCTACGTACCTCAAGCTATACCTAAACTAAACATTACGTGCCTTAAAACTACTTAGCTTAGCCCTGACACGAAACAACACCCTTCTAGTGCCGTTTAGCGACGCTGGTTCGTCAAGAACCCGAGGGTGCTTTATGTAGTCCGCCTGCCCAGCCCTCATGTCAATCGACATGACCTTCGCTATCTCCCTAGGAGCCTTTTGGAATCGCGCCACTGCGTAATTGTGAGTGTTCGCCTTGGTGGCTGTGTGACAGAAAACCCAAGTCCATCTCTTTCGAGGCGATCAGGGAAACAGAAGTTTATTCGCGATCAAATTTGCACACATTCCTTGGCCGTGGCGTTCACGCTTTGTTTAAAAAGTCTAATTGAGTCTAGTCTAGTCCTTTCATCGAAAAAAATATATTTTAAGTGATGGGTCTCATTCTAATTTGTCTGGGTACAAACACAACTGTCGCATGGGGGATTTCGAAAACGTGGTCACCATTTGACAAGCGGAGGTCTACGCCAGAGAAGTCTGAGAGCGAGAATGCCTACCAACACACCAACTGTGCTTATAAATCAAAATCAACGAACTGAACGACGATTCGCAATATATGTTCGTCCAATTGCTATCTGGCCACCCTTTACTCCATAGCGCACAGTCAGCGTCAAAAGTGAGCGTACAGGATGGGCCAAATAGAAGTATCTTTTTAAAAATGCAATAAAACTAAAAAAAATCAAGTTTTTTCCATATTTTATGGATCTATTAGTAAGGAAAAACATTCCCATTAATTATGAAATACAACGTCATTCAAGTAGCTGCCTCGGCTGGCTTGGTAGCAACGCCTTCTGTCACCCCAATTTCCCAAGACCTTGTTGATGGTTTCGGGCTGTAGCTCACGGATTACTTGGATGATATTGGCCTTAAGTGCTTGAATCGCTTCCGAATTGTTGGCATAACAATCGTTCCTTCACAGTTCCTCACAAAGAATAGTCCAAAGAGGTCAAATCCCAGCTCCGAGGCGGCCAGTTGACATCACCAAGACGGCTGATACCACGATTTGGGTGAATTTGGTGCGCAAAAGATCGATTGTGACATACGAGTAGTCTGCGTGGCATACCGCGCTATCCTGGATGAACCAGAGGTCGTCCAAATCCATGTCCTCAATTTCAATAATGGCCTTCACAGATGGGCAAAAACTTAGCCAAAGCCTGCAAATCACACAGAGTCCAGTGTCATGACTGTTGGACTACAGACTAAATGTTGGCCACAATGTTTCTAAGCAAAGAAATGTCCAGCATTTAGAGCCGGTTAAGTAAGAGTCGGTTAATATCGCTCTGTAACGCCCCCCGTTGACCGAAACGTTGTTCCCAGCCTCATTTTCGAAGAAAAGTGGTCCAAACGATGCCACCACTCCACAATCCGCACCAAACTGTCACTCTCTGTAGATGCATTGGATTCTCGACAAAAACATGCCTGTTTTCCGAGCCCCAGATGCGGTCCGAAGAGGCTTTGACTCTGAGCCTGTGGGACAACGCAACAGAGGACGTCCAAGGTGCCGCACACAAGTCGAGGGGGACCTCGGCCAGACTGACGATGGTATTAAATACTACGATGTCTCGGCAGGCGTTCCACAGGGTTCAGTTCTTGGACCCCTCCTGTGGAACCTAATGTACGACGGAGTACTGAGACTGACGCTGCCACATGGAGTCAAGATAATCGGCTTTGCCGACGACATCGCGGTCGTGACGGTGGCCAAACACATCCACAAAGTGGAAACCGCAACAAACGAAGCAATCGCAAGGATCAAAACTTGGCTGGAATTTTTCGACTTTGAACTAGCAGATCACAAGAAAGAGCCTGTTTTAATAACCAGCCGAAAGATTGTGGAATACGCGAACTTCCGGTTTGGTTCCCAGCTAATTAGATCAAAGGTTTCCCTGAAATACCTAGGAGTGATGCTCGACAACCGACTTAACTTTAAAAAGCACATCGAATACTGCAGCAGAAAAGCGTCAAAGACGCAGACAGCACTTTCCGGTATGCTGCCGAACATCGGACGACCCGGATACCCAAGAAGGATCTTGCTTTCCAGAGTGGTAAGTTCGATTCTTCTATATGCTCCGCCAGTCTGGGCGGGTGCTCTTTCGGTAAAGGAGACAGCAAAGCAGCTTTTGTCAGGCTCTGCGCCTTAAGAACAATCAGCGGCGACCGAACCATTTCGGACGAAGCAGCCTGTGTGATCGTGGGTATGGTCCCCATCGACATTCCCACCAAAGAGATGGGTCTATGGCAAATAGCGCGGAGACTAGCGCAAGATGCCTGAAAAAGGAAGAATGGGCAACATCTATGGCGCTGTGAATAGCCAGATGGGACACCACAACCAAAGGCAGATGGACCCATAAGTTGATCCCCGCGATTGAAGTCTGGACATCGAGAACTCACGGGAACTGCAACTACCACCTCACGCAGTTTTTGTCGGGCCATGGAGGCTACCGGAAATACCTCCACAGATTTAATCACGACAGCTCACATTCCTGTCCAAAATGCGCGGCTTGGTATGCGAAACTGGAGACAGCTGGCGAGAGATCGTTCTGGCTGGAGAGACATGTTGGCTGAGGCCCAGGTCCACCTCGGACTGTAGCGCCCTAGAATAAGAAGAAGAAGAAGATGCGACAGTTTTGTAGCCGCCGAGGTGAAAATGCGCCTCATCAGAAAAGATGATTTTTCGCCCAAAATCGTTGTCCAATTCTGCCCAAGCTGCTCTAAGCCCCAAATTGCGAAGCGATAACGAAGCGGATAGTCGTGCGCCTTCAATTGTTGAATCAGTTGGACCTTGTAAGCGAATAATCCGAGATCTTTGTGCAGAATTTCGATCTCCTCAGGCTAGTGCGTGAAAAGTTGGGCTGTTGAGATCGATGGCGAGTTAATGTTCGTGAATTGAGTCTCACACTGTCGGCCACAGCAGCCACATTCTCATCTGTATACGACGACAGGGACCATGAGTGTTGTCCACTGGCATACCATTCTCACGAAATTTTTGCATCAACTTGCGTACGCCAGTCGCGGTGGATGCTTCATTTCGGTCAAAGCTTCATCATCATCATCATCTTCAGTGACCCGCATGTTCCACCAAATTGGTCGCCGTGATAACGCACGCACGAGAGATCTCCAGGCCACTCGTTCCTCCGCCATCGACTCTAACTCATCAGGGGCTATGCCCAAGGCCAATCAGGCGAGTTTTTGCACTTGGTCCAACATTCCGGTCTTGGGACCGCCAAGCGGTCGCCTAACTGATGGAATCGCCAAAACTTCTTTTGAAAAAACGCAATTTTGGGCTGCACAGCAATCATTTTGGAAATACATAAGTTTTCACTATTTCCCAACGTTGTTCAAGCGAAAATCGACTCATTTCGTTCCGCAGAGGTATACTGACTGGGCGCCGTGGCCGTGTGGGTTCGTGCGTCGATCCATGCGCATTAGACTTTCACAGTCTAGGTTCGATTCCAAGTTCAGACAAACAATTTTTCAAAAAATTGTCCCCTCCACTCGTGAGAGAACAATAGCACGCACAACACGAGTGGTTGCTGAGAAGCTAGGCCCAGGTCCACTTCGGACAGTAGCTCCGCCATTATTATATTATTATTATTATTATTATACTGACTTTCAAGATTTTGAGTGGGAAACAGCTGTCAGTGTCAAAATAAACTATGATTTCAAAATAAAAAGATTGCTTCATTTCTTTTTAGTTTCCGGGGCTTACAAAAATGGTTTCAATAAAAGAAAAAGAAAGAGACTTTATAGAGCAATACTGTTCATTCCCTTGTGGAATGTGCATGTAAAAAGTGCAGGCACACACTTAAATTAGCCATAAAAAGTAATTTCGAATCAACTGCTAGAAAATCACTCAATAAAATGCTCGGTTCTACATTAATTGTTGACAGATTTTATAACGTGTGTGCTACAACAGATGGGTCGATATCGCCGCAACACATGTCGGCACAACCATCGTGTTGTGAATTTCGTACTTAATAACTTTTTTGACAGGTACGCCTTGATGAGTTCGTTGTCGTTAATACGAACCACACTGTATACCAGTGCTTCTCAATTTGGACACTCTTCAAAAGCAATTGCCGGAGAATGTCGCAGTACACCTCATCTACAAATGTCACTTTTACACAACAGAGGAACAAGCGTAAAAATGATTTTATGACATTTGATTCGAAGAATGCTCGTAAAGCCGTGTTGCTTTCGGTGGTAAAATGTTATCTAAAGTTTCAGATAAAATGCCTCACAAAGGCCGTATAAGACAAAATACT
Source organism: Myathropa florea (assembly GCA_930367185.1). Lineage (NCBI taxonomy): Eukaryota > Metazoa > Arthropoda > Insecta > Diptera > Syrphidae > Myathropa > Myathropa florea. The sequence goes on from OV884004.1 coordinate 85,875,238, forward strand.
TAACTACTCGTAAGTCTCAATTTATGACTTCTCTTTGTCACAACAACAATCATTCGTGCTTACTTTTTACGCTTGACTGAGCAAGTGTTTTCGGAAATCAGCGAAATGACTCATTCATAAAACCGCTACGCATAGCGTTCAGTAAACACTGGTATCGGAGCACTTACACACGTCATCTATTGTAAGTCACCCGCGATATACGCAAAAACCGAAATAAAGATGGACAAAGGACAAACAGCCCTCAAGCCGCTATCAAGTGATCAATTACGGATATGATTCAGTTGTCGAAAGATTGGGTTATCACTTGACAAATCGAGCAAATATTCGGCGAAGTTTTTTTTTAGTTTGTTGTCTTTAAGGTCGTAGATTAACTTAAATGCGTTCAGGTATTAAAAAGGCAAAAGGATTACTTGAGGATTTTACTTTTTTGTGGAAAACAAAGCGCGTGTATGACCTCAACATTGTTGATTATGCAAGTCATAGGGAAGTAGGGAAGTGTTCGTTAGGTAACACTTGTCATTGACGTTGGATAACGCATGTGATTTAAATTAAATTAGCTTATGTCATGAATTGGTTAATTAATTTGATTGAGAAGTCTCTGATAAATGAAAGAAAATGCTGTTATCGGGGTTTTTCTATTTTTCGAAGATTTGTTTCGAAAATTCGAACAATTGCTCAATTGTAGTAAAATGATTATGTTCCAGCAAATACGCAAGAAATGCACTGCTAAATAGATTAGAAGGCATGATTATGGCACAAATTAAAAACCACTAAATGACTCCTTTGACAGTTAAATTTGACATACGTTTGTGTCGGGTTGCGCTGATTATTAATACGATGCCAAATAATTCGAAGAGCGCATTCAAATTCAGGTATTTAAAAATCACATGCCGGTACAGTGAATGACAAAAAGTAAGTGGGGAGGAAATGTCAAAACTGACAGTTGAATGACAACTCATTGACGGATGTTACAAGAGGATGTCAGTTGATTCAACTATCGGTTACCGTAATTTTCCCATTTTTCCTGTTTCAAACTTTTCCCCACGATTCGAAGAGAAGAAATGCATAATATCCGAGCAAAAGAATTGCTCGTGTAAAACCCGTCAAAAGGATGTGTTGACTTTTAGCACTGGATGCTGGAAATGAGTGCATTTAGTATTGTGATGGAATTTTATATTCATTTCATTGCTGGAGCTTGAGCACCATGTTTCGACAGAGGTTACAGAAGGTTTATATACAGAGTGGGCCATCTAGTGCTTTGTTTTTAATAATAATAATAAATAGTAATAATGGCGGCGCTACAGTCCGAGTTGGACCTGGGCCTAGCTTCTCAGCAACCACTCGTGTTGTGCGTGCTATAGTTCTCTCACGAGTGAAGGGGACCTACAGTTTAATGCTGACTCCGAACGGCGAGATTGAGAAGCTTTTTTTCTAGACAGTTATACTCTTTGACTCGAAAGAGGTGGAGCCGTGAAAAAATGTTTGATGTTTTTTCGAGATTCGAACTGACGACCTCGAGCGTAGGAGTCGACGCACTTACCCACTACGCCACGGCGCCCTTTTGTTTTTAATCAGGTTATTTTGACACTGACAGCTCGAATTCTTAACAGAAAGTCAGTATTATACGCGGAATGAAATAAGTCGTTTTACGCTTAAACAACGTTGGGAAATATTGAAAACTTATTTCCAAGGTGAGTGCTGTGTAGCCCAAACAGTGCGTTGAAAGCAGAGTTTTTGAAAATAAGTTTTAGCCGAAATGACGATGAATCCACCGCGACTGCTGTACGCAAGTTTGTGCAGAAAGTTCATGAGACTGGTATGCTAGTGGACACCACTCATGGTCCACGTCGTCGTACGGATGAGGCGCACAGATGAGAATGTGGCTGCTGTGGCCGAGAGTGTGGGACTCAATTCACGAACATCAACTCGCCATCGATCTCAACAGCTCAGCATTTCACGCATTAGCCTGAGGAGAATTCTGCACAAAGATCTGGGATTATTCGCTTACAAGGTCCAATTGACTCAGCAATTGAAGTTGCGCAACCATTCGCTTAGCAGTTTGGGCCTTAGAGCAGCTTGGACAGAATTGGACAACGATTTTGGGCGAAAAATCTCTCATTTCTGACGTGGCACATTTTTATTTCGACGGCTACCTTAACAAACAAAATTGCCGCATTTTCTTCTTCTTCTTGTTCTTAGAGCACTATAGTCCGAGGTGGACCTGGGCCTGGACCAACATGTCTCTCCAGCCAGCAGAATCTCTCGCCAACTGTTGCCAGTTTCGCACACCAAGCTGACCGAGGTCCCCTTCGATTTGTGTGCGCCACCTTGAACATGGGCGTCCTTTGATGCGTTGTCCCACAGGTTCAGAGTCGAAGACTCTTCGGGCTGGAGCTAAGTTGTCCATACGTTCTACATGGCCATGGCCATCTTAGGCGTTGGATCCGTAGTCGCTCATGTCGCTGTACAGCCCATACACTTCGTGGTTGAACCTTCTCCTCCAAATGCTCTCAACGCAAACAGGACCAAAGATCGCGCGCAGAACTTTTCTCTCGAAAAGACCAAGAGACTGTTCATCCGCTTGGGATATTGTCCATGCCTCTGCGCCGTACAGCAGGACTGGGATGATCAAGGTCTTGTATAGAGTCAGCTTGGTCTTCCGAGGGAGGGCTCTACTATTCAATTGCCTTTTGAGCCCAAAGAATCAACGGTTGGCAAGAGTTATTCTACGTTTGGTTTTGCCGCATCTGAGGCTCAGAAAATCCACACGTTATTGTCGAGAAGCCACAGAGAGTGACAGTTTGGTGCGGATTGTGGAGTGGTAGCATCATTGGTGGCATTACCATTTTTCTTCGAAAATGAGGCTGAGAACAACGTTTCGGTCAACGGTGGTCGTTACAGAGCCATGTTAACCGACTTTTTTTTATCAGAATTTGAAGACATGGACTTGGACGACCTCTGGTTCATGCAGAATGGCGCGCCATGCCACACAGGCCATGCCACAATCGATCTTTTTTCACACCAAATTCCCAAATCGTGTTATCAGCCGTCTTGACGATGTCAATTGGCCGCCTCGGAGCTGCGATTTGACCCCTTTGGACTTGTTTTGTGTGGGGAACCGTGAAGGACTGATGATATGCCAACAATTCGGATACAATTCAAGCACTTAAAGCCAATATCATCCAAGCAATCAAAACCCGTCATAAGGATGTGCTGACTGTTAGCACTGGTTGCTAGAAATGAGTGCATTCAGTGTTGTGGAAAAACTTTTATTCTCTACAAAAGTGCGTATTTTGGATATCATTGCTGGAGATTGAGTACCATGCTGCGACAGAAGTTACACAAGGGGTATTAGGTGCATTTACTTGACGCAACAGATGTCTGTATCTTAAGGGTGTTCCTGAAGCCAAAAGAACATGTCTGGCTACTTTGCTCTTTTCACATGAATCCGAACCAAAAATAGTTCAGGACGTTGTGTAAACTTTTCCAGCAGAAACAATAAGGCCCAATGCACACGGAGCAACTGGAACAAAACTGATCAACGATGCGAATTGGCAACTAGTTTGCTTTGAGTCATACCCTGTGTAATCATATGGGACGCCGTACACGACGCTACTCATTTGCGATTCACAAAAACCAGTTTGTAACCAGTCGGCTGTTGATTTACATGTCGGGTTGTCTATTGATTGCAGTTTCTAGTTTGTCGAACATGAGCGAACAACAGACCAACCTGTTGCTGGTGGGGGAGATTTAAAAACATCCTATTTCGTACAATCTTTCCTTTCTGGCTATTCGAAGAAAAATTAAACAGAGAAGGCGTGGATAGAAGTTAGGCAACAAATAAACGGTTCTGAAAATTGTTTTTGAGGTATGGGTGTACCCACAACTTTCTTACTATTCTTAGCCTCCTCCCGAGATAGTTATATGATGGGTTCATCATCGCTTGAGTCTTCCGAAGACATTTCACGCCCGGTATCAATGACGACACTGAATGAACTAGAGATTTTGGTTGGTGATGAGTAGAATCCGACCGAACATTCGGCTTCGGCTTCGGCTTCGGCCGGAAAACTGGCCTTCGGTCGGACTCTAGTGATGAGATGTGTTTCCTCGTGTGTGGAGTCAAGTCACCGCTGAGTCCGTAACTAGTCTGTAACCCGAGTTGCCAATCGGTTTAGTTTTTTTTTCCAGTTGCTCCGTGTACATTGGGCCTAAGTAAGCAATGGCAACTTGTCAACAAATTTATTAGAAATTTCTTTTGACCGTCGTCGGTAAGGTAGTTTTTTGTCACGAAGTGCAGAGTTCAACTCAAGCCACATTCTGTCACATTTCGTATGAATGGATGAATAACCCATTTGACAGCCTTATTTTGTCGCCTCCAAAAGATCAAGCTTCTCGTGACAGACACACGCTTGGAGCAATGTCGCGAGAAGTGCTGTCAAAAAAGTGTTGTTGTCGAAGGCACTTAACCAGTGCGCCACAATCTTTAGTTTACCGTAATAAAAAGAAATACAGATTAACTGTACCCACACCCTAGTGACGTAAGCGCAGCCAAAAAGTCAAATTGAGTTTCCAAAGTGCTGTAAAAATCACTCAGCCAAGGGGAATGTCACTGCAAATTCACCAGTGCTCTTGTCACACCTGTCATCGCACGGATTATGACTCAAGCAATTCACCGTTGTCAATGATGTGTAACACACGTTGTTCGGGGTTTGTTTTGCTACGCGATCATAAAACGGTTGAAAGGAACAACGAAAAAAATGCAAAAAACGAACGACGACTCATCCACAGCAAATGTCGCAACCAGCTGAAGTGCACTCATTAATTGATAACCAAGTGTTTGAACGATTACAAAACGAGAAAGCAACGATAAGTGGTGAATGCTTACCAATCCCAAGGCTCCAGCCCACAGGGCCACGGTCTGGACCTTTGAAAAACTTCTATAACACTTTGTCACATCCATTTGTCTCGTCTCTCGGATGACGTCGTCTTTCGAAAATTCGTCTTCGAACTTACAAATGCTAAGTAGTCAATTGAAAAACACACGCGCGCGCTTTAACTTGACCGTCGCGAGAAATCAAATGAAGGCAGAAATTATTCAACTATCGAGTGAATGAATATCCGAAACAAGAACCTAGAACTAGATTAGAAGGCTATCGCGAGTGTACTGCTGTGGTTTCGAACATGATTTCAAAGCGAGTACATTCCACATGCGAAACGCGAAGTTTGTGTATTACCGTTGCTACAGTCCGTCCGAGCGATACAAAATTGATCGATGTCTAACCGCTGGTAATCATCGCTCTCTAAGTCTCTACTACTACTTGCAGGCTGCCTCATTGGCAGGTTGATAGCTTATCAGTCACCTTTCGATATAATGGCGCTTATCAGTTCGGGACGGTGCCGTTCTTCTGATAAATGAAAACCAAAAATTTCGGTTATCAACGGTAACAATACAAATAAACAGTTGCGTGTGCACACACCATTGACTGGCTTTGAATGTGGTTCAGATACGCGAGCACGGAGTGCGGAATTGATGAAAATAGAAGTAGGGCGGCTGCGATACCTGGGCGTCCGTTGTGTCAGGTGAACCCTTGAGTTGGATTACTACTCCAGCGGCAGGTGACGCATGTACTCGGGTATTTTCCCTCGGCTAACCTATCATCGATCGAATCGGAAGCGATGAATACTCGCATCGGCATACCACTTTAAATTTGCACTTATCGCAGCATGGTTTGCTAATTAAAAAATGAGTCTCGCGAATTCTTAGAATACCTTCCAGGTGTCGAGCAACATCTCAGACTCCCAGTCAAGGTCTGCCTGCGTACGCAGTTGGGGTGCCAAGACGAAAATTGGGCTGGATGTCATGCTTCTATTAAAAACTTTACGATATCTTCCGTAATTAATGGCTTTTATCAGCGGCAAACAGTTTTTTGGTCGTGCTGTGGGTCGTAAACCGTGTACGATTTCAAGCCAACAGCAGATTGTCGACGAAGGCTGTAAAATTTTAATTCAACATCGTTGTTGATTTCCTCTAGCTTCTAATTTTGCGGATAAGAAATAAAGGAGCCGGATAAATGCAGACAAAGTAGAGGGACTTTGTGCGCATGCACAGTTTCTATTATTCGTCGTAATGCTTTTAGCGATGATGCGCAGACTAGGGGTGTTCAAAATCTCCCTTATCTGGGTTCCAGGTCACAGTGACATACCAGGAAATGAGAAGGCCGATGAACTAGGTAGGCAGGGATCCTCTGCTCGTTTGCAACACAATACAAGCAGTCACGGCTTATATCTCTACACACTTCCTTGAAATAGCTAACCTCAGATGGGCCAGACTGACAAACTGTGCCACATCGAGAAAAGTATGGCCTCAGTACAACCGATCCAAAGCAAAAGATCTCCTCGACATGACATCACCAGAGTGGTGGCGGTCTGTACTGGGCACTGGCCGCAAAACTTGGTATCCCACATAACACACATTGTCGCAGTTGCAACAGCATAGCTGAGAGGGGGACCTTAACCCACTTCTTTTGCACTTGCCCGGCTCTTGCAAGAGCCAGACAGCGAGCGCTTGGTAGACCCTTTTTCAAATCACTCGACGAGATTTCTACGAAAGATATTAAAGAACTGTAAGCTATTGGTAATTGAATGAACGCACCCGAGTGAGCGCCTTCTGTGTCTCACTCAATTAAGTGAACTTCATAGTCGGGGATCGCAGCCAACTTCGGGCAGATCCTCAATCGTCCAGTCTCTTTCCTTTGATTCTTTCTTCCCTTCTTTGACAGACGCTGAAGCTGGACAGATGACACGCGGAATAGAAACTATTTGTCAATTTTTTTATACTTTTTTTTTTTAAATAAATAACTAAAGTTGAAAGAACTAATGTCCTTCTTAAGTATGTCAGGTTGGATTTACTGATATCTTAAAAATACACTTCACATTAAAGGTACCAGAGCTGTGGCAGTAAAACGGCACTTAGTGCTAATTAGGTTCTTACCGAACCACCATTTTTACCAACTTACCTAGGGGCGTTTTATTTACGAGTGTATAGCTCGCTCAGCAATCATAATAAATAAAACGATCATGCTCACTTAAACTCGAGGGTTGCAGTCGTAGCTCCTTCCAGAGGAATTCGATGTCGAAACTATTGTCTCAGCTGTCACCTAGCCAAATAAAAACAATTCTACAGGGCTGGCCAAATACACGTTTCTTTTTAAAAATACAATAAAATGAACAAAATTAAACCTATTTCCATGAATTATAGCTTTATTAGTAAGGACAAACCTTCCCATTAATTCTGAAACTCAACGTCGTTCAAGTGGCTGCCTCGGCTGGCTTCGAAGTAGCGCATTCTGTCACCCCAATTTCCCAAGACCTTTGTGATGGTTTCGGGCTGTAGCTCACGGATTGCTCGGATGATATTGGCCTTGAGTGCTTGAATCGTTTCCGGATTTTTGCCATAACATCAGTCCTTCACGGTTCCCCACAAAAAAAAAGTTAAATCGGAGCTCCGAGGCGGCCAATTGACATCGCCAAGACGGCTGATAACACGATTTGGGAATTTGGTGCGCAAAGATCGATTGTGGAATGGACTGAGTGGCATGGCGCACCATCCTGCATGAACCAGAGGTCGTCCAAATGCATGTCTTCAATTTCAGTAGAAAAAAAGTCGGTTAACATGGCTCTGTAACGACCACCGTTGACCGAAACGTTGTTCTCAGCCTCATTTTCGAAGAAAAATGGTAATGCCACCAATGATGCTACCACTCCACAATCCGCACCAAACTGTCACTCTCTGTGGCTTCTCGACAATAACGTGTGGGTTTTCTGAGCCTCAGATGCGGCAAAACCAAACGTAGAATAACTCTTGCCAACCGTTGATTCTTTGGGCTCAAAAGGCAATTGAATAGTAGAGCCCTCCCTCGGAAGACCAAGCTGACTCTATACAAGACCTTGATCATCCCAGTCCTGCTGTACGGCGCAGAGGCATGGACAATATCCCAAGCGGATGAACAGTCTCTTGGTCTTTTCGAGAGAAAAGTTCTGCGCGCGATCTTTGGTCCTGTTTGAGTTGAGAGCATTTGGAGGAGAAGATTCAACCACGAACTGTATGGACTTTAAAGTGACATGAGTCTAGCCAGGCGTCTACGGATCCAAAGCTTAAGATGGCTAGGCAATGTAGAGCGTATGGATAACTTAGCTCCAGCCCGAAGAGTCTTCGACTCTGAACCTGTGGGACAACGCATCAAAGGACGCCCATGTTCAAGGTGGCGCACACAAATCGAAGGGGACCTCGGTCAGCTTGGTGTGCGAAACTGGCAACAGTTGGCGAGAGATTCTGCTGGCTGGAGAGACATGTTGGTCCAGGCCCAGGTCCACCTCGGACTGTAGTGCTCTAAGAACAAGAAGAAGAAGAAGATGCGGCAATTTTGTTTGTTAAGGTAGCCGTCGAAATAAAAATGTGCCTCATCAGAAATGAGAGATTTTTCGCCCAAAATCGTTGTCCAATTCTGTCCAAGCTGCTCTAAGGCTCAAACTGCTAAGCGAATGGTTGCGCAACTTCAATTGCTGAGTCAATTGGACATTGTAAGCGAATAATCCGAGATCTTTGTGCAGAATTCTCCTGAGGCTAGTGCGTGAAATGCTGAGCTGTTGAGATCGATGGCGAGTTGTTTTTCGTGAATTGAGTCTCACACTCTCGGCCACAGCAGCCATATTCTCATCTGTGCGCACCGTACGACGACGGAGACCATGAGTGTTGTCCACTAGCATACCAGTCTCATGAACTTTTTGCATACAGCAGTCGCGTTGGGTGATTCACTACGACCAAAACTTATTTTCAAAAAACAGGCTGCACAGCACTCACTTTTGGAAATAAGTTTTCAATATTTCCCAACGTTGTTCAAGCGTAGAGGGACTAATTTCGTTCCGCGGAGGTATGACGCTGATTTTCTGCCAAGCGAGAAACAGCTGTCAGTGTCAAAATAACATATGATTTCAGAAAAAAAACCACTAGATGACCCACCCTGTATGTTTCATGCTTGCCGGAAATTATCGAAAAATGTTATTGAAAATATTGAACTTTCGTGAGGTCGGTCATCATCATGGCTTCAGTGTGTAGGCAATTCGTAGAAAAGTGGAAAAGTTTGAGAGTCAGCACACTCTTTTAAACCTTTAGCCACCAACCAGACAAAGATTGGTGGGAAATGACGAAAACAGAGTCGACGTTGCGGCCAGTATCGAAGAAGACCCAGAAATGTTGATTCGGCGACGATCAACTGAATTGGGCATCGCCAGAGAGTTAGCCTGGCTTATTTTGCCTGGAATTGGGCTCACATCCGCATAAGATGTGCTGATGCAAGTATTGAAGCCGAACGACTATAGACAACGACATGAGTTCACTTATTGGGCGCTGGAAATGTTGGCCGGTGTTCCGGATTTTGGCCAAAAAATCATTTTCTCGGAATTGTTGGCTCAGCGACTGTGCCAACAAGCAATATTCCTGCTATTGGAGCGAACACAATCCACAACTGTTCGACCAAGAATCAATGGATCCACAAATATGAACTGTTTGGTGCAGTTTATGGCAGGGTGGCCTCATCGGACCTTATCCCTTTCGAAATGGGAAAGGGGATACCGTTACTGTCGATATATCCTGTTCCAACAAAACGGTGCTACATGCTATACAAGCGACGCAATGCTCGAACTTGAAGAAGAAATTTGGTGACTGAGTCATCTCACGGCGAGTGTTCATCAAATGGCCGCCGCGACGATACGACATGACATCACTTGATTACTTTCTCTGGGGCCATGTCAAGCCCATATTCTACACTAACAAGCCTATCACTTTTGACTACCTCGAGGCCAACATTTAAGGCATTATTGCCGGAATAATGCGGCACATTATGGACCTATAATAATAATAATAATAATGGCGGCGCTACAGACCGAGGTGGACCTGGGCCTAGCTTCTCTGCAACCACTCGTATTGTGCGTGCAATTGTTCTCTCACGAGTGCAGGGGGCCTACAGTTTAATGCCGACTCGGAACGGCATTATGGACCTAGATAACAAAAATTGGACCAACCGCTTAGAGCACTGCCAGGGAAGCCGAGGGGACCAGCTATTTCAATGATGTGCCAGTTCACACAATGGTATGAATGTATCTTCAAAATAAAGCCAGAATAAATTTTATATCTCACACCATTGTTGTGGTATCTTTAGTGGAACATGCGGGTCATTGTTGTTCTATTTATTTTCCTATCGTTCTTATCTGGTCACCCTGTAGTTTATACTTACTTATTAGGCCTGCGACCCATGGAGGGTTCGAGCCTGAGATATCGCTGCCTTCCATCGTTGACGGTCTTAGGCAAGCTATCTTGCGTCTGCGATTTGGTCTTTATATCGGAGGTTCGGTCTTCTTCTCCTTCTCGAACCAGAAGGTTCGAAATCGAAAACCCTCTTAGCTGGAGCGTTGTTGTTCACGCGCTCGATGTGGCAGAGCCAGTGCAGTCGACGGATTTTTGCCTTCCGGCCTACCTCAACATCCTGGCACAGCTCTTAGAGTTCGCTGTTGCGTCTCCTCCTCCATTCGCCTTTCTCGCAGACGGGACCATATATTCGACGTAGAATTTTTCTTTCGAAGGCACCAAAAATGAGCTCTTTACTTTATACATATATTATTTAATGAAACCCGATCGCAAACTGGTTTTAAATCATGATCGTTTACTTTGAATTGATGGATATCTCAGTGCGGATAACATTTCCGGTAATCAACTGAAGTCATGGTGAATAGTTTTAGGATGCGTTCAACAATAAAAGTGGTTATTTAAAGATTCACTTTCTCAAAACTTCGAGTGTCAGATGTGAAAATGATGTGCTCTGTTGGCATAAGTTACATGCTTCTGCTGAGACAAAATCATGTGCTACACGCATATGCTCGTTTAAGCCATCTCAAGCCACAGAACGAACACATATCGTGACCATAATACGAGTAAACGCCTCTCTTCGTGTCAGCAAGCTTCGTTTGAGTTTACAGATTTGATAGCCTTCATCACGCGTAATTAATTTTTTTATTACTTAACCTTTCCTCAATCCAACGTAATCTGCTTGGGTACAATTACAGATAACTTGCTTTGACGTCACTTCAGTTTTGATATTAGCGTCTATTTATCTATGATTCATTTGGTAACAAGAACGTATGAAAAAGAAGAATAGCCAGTGCCGCATGCTAGACACAAAACTCTTGTTCGATCTTTTAACTCAGTTGAATGGTGGATCACTGCTAATTCACTGCGTCGGGATATTAATAAAACATCGTATACCTTTACGTGTTTACAAGTTGGTGAATCCCTTAGTTTCTCACAGCCTGTCAACAGTGAAGATTGTTTTTTTTTTTCAGTTAGATTTTAACTTGGCAGCACTGTTCGTAGTGATGGCCAATTTATCAATTGAGTCGATTTGATGTTAGTACGCTTTGCGATTTTACGATGAATAAACTGACACAGGAGCAATGTTTGCAATTTGTCTAAATTCGCTTTAGAAATCTTGTTCAGTTCTTAAGGCTTCCTAGACAACATTTTGGACTTGAGTTCCAGTTCAGGGTTATGCATGGGGTTAACTTAATCTCCTCGTAAAAAAAACGATTATTTCAGGAACAATGACTTGAATACACTCATCATCCAAGGGATCATCAAATCCTCTGTGTCGCCGTGAAGCTGTGGTCGCCGTGACCGTGTGGATTCATGCGGCGACCCATGCGCATTAGACTTTCACAGTCTAGATTCGAATCCAAGGTCAGGCAAACAATTTTTCAAATAAAAAAAAATTGTTCGCGGCTCCACCTTTTTCGAGTCACTGACAATGCTCAAAGAATGCTGTCTAGACAAAGCTTCTCAATTTGGCCCCTCGGAGTCGGCATTAAACTGTAGGTTCCCTCCACTCGTGAGAGAACTTTAGCACGCACAACACGAGTGGTTGCTGAGAAGCTAGGCTCAGGTCCACCTCGGACTGTAGCGCCGCCATTATTATTATTATTAAATCTTCTGTGTCGTACGTAACTACCTTAATCCTTGCTCTGTCTAGTTTGAGGAGGACAACTTTTCATGGCACTTAATAGGAGTAATAGTGAGATGACCCCACCATGCGGCATATCTCTGCTGACGAATTCTGTCGTAGTACTGTTGCCAAGCTTACTTAAGTTGACAGTCCGGGGTGGACCTGGGCCTCAACCAACAAGCGTCTCCAGCCAGCTCGATCTTTAGCTAGCTGCCTTCAGTTTCGAAGGCACAGTTGGTTGAGGTCCGTTTCTACTTGCGTGCGCCACCTAAGTCGCGGTCTTCCTCTACTGCGCCGTCCCTCGGAGATAGATTCGAAGACTTCGAAGACTGTTGCCAAGCGTTCCTTGTATAATTCCAATGTCAGGTGTAGCTTGCTCTACTCTATTACATGAAGAAAAACTTTTAATCTATTGATTTCAACCGCAATATATCGTAAAAGTATTAAATTCATATCTAAATTGAAGTAGGAACTTCATTTATGGCCCACCATAGGTCTTGACAGTCATAATTGACCCAATCAGGGTCTAAGTGGGTCACGGTCTTTTCCCGTGACAATCACCTCAACCGTAGGTTTAGATATCTTGTTCTGTCTGGTTGACGCTTGGTTCGGTTGAAACTGGGCCTCAGCCAAGAAGATTCTCCAACTAGACGTAACAAGTCGCACATTCCAAATTGGTTAAAATTCCTAAATTGTATGTGTCACCTTAAGGCACAACCGTAGTAAGCGTACGAGCTTATGTCAAAACCAAAACGAAATAACCAGAAGCATCTTCGAACTTCAAAGTGTCCATAATTGTTTATAGAAACTCAAGGAGAATTCGTCTGTCGAATGACATTTGGATACGTAGAAAGCGATTCATCTCGCTCCCATGTAAGCAGGCAAAAGTGGACGAACTTAACGAAACTGAACTAAACGGTTATTATAGTCACAGTGTACAATTTTTGTGTATTCGCCCCGTTGTTTTAGTCCCTTACAGCCACGATAGTTGACCCTATAACCGTAAACGTCGTTTATTTGTGGCCATCAACTCAAACAGGACGAATGATCTCAACGAGGATTTTTAACTAGATTCGGAATGGGATGGAAATTTGAAGAAAACCAATTCAGTATTTCGAGACACTAAGTCGGTTCTTCTTTTTTCTGGTTTCAATTTCTGCCGATATTTTAAGATCTTCCGGAGCCGTGGTGATTTCCTTCAATTGTGGAGTTTTCAATTTCCTCGCACCTTTTCTGCCGAAAACTTATTCTTTCTCGCAATGAAGGAAAATTCTACAATAAGATTTGTCCTAGGACGATTTACTGCCTTGAACTTTAAGCTTTCTTTGCTCAAGTTTTCTCTGAGTCGTCACTAGTTTGACTTTAGGCGTGTTTTATTCAGGAGTGTATATCAGGCTCAGCTAATTTTTTCCCAAAAAAATAACAACACACGGTTTTCGTACGACTAATACACAGGGTGGGCCATCTAGTGCTTTTTTTTTAATCATAGGTTATTTTGACACACAGCAGTTTCCCGCTCGAAATCTTGACAGAAACTCAGTATCATACCTCCGCGAAACTAAATGAAGCCGCTTTACGCTTGAACATCGTTGGGAAATATTGAAAACTTATTTCAAAAGTGAGTGCTGTGTAGCCCAAACAATGCGTTTTTTGAAAAGAAGTTTTGACCGAAATGAGGCACCCAACGCGACTGCTGTACGCAAGTTTATGCAAAAAGTTCATGAGACTGGTGTGCTAGTAGACAACACTCATGGTCTCCGTCGTCGTACTGTGCGCACAGATGAGAATGTGGCTGCTGTGGCCGAGAGTGTGAGACTCAATTCATGAACATCAACTCGCCATCGATCTCAACAGCTCAACATTCCACGCATTAGCCTGAGGAGAATTCTGCACAAAGACCTCGGATTATTCGCTTACAAGGTCCAAGAGAGCGAATGGAAACCAATGCTTCGGCCCAGAAAGTCTTCGAACCCATCCCCGAGGGGCGCAGTAGAGGAAAACCTCGACTCAGGTGACGCATGCAAGTAGAAACGGACCGCAACCAACTGTGCGCACGAAACTGGAGGCAGCTAGCTAAAGATCGAGCTGGCATAAGACGCTTGTTGGTTGAGGCCCAGGTCCACCCCGGACTGTAGCGCCCCCTAAGTAAGTAATTAAGATCCAATCGACTCAGCAATTGAAGGCACGCGACCATCCGCTTCGACATCGCTTCGCAGTTTGGGCCGCTTTGAGCAGCTTGAATTGGGCAACGATTTTGGACGAAAAATCATCTTTTCTGACGAGACGCATTTTCACATCGGCGGCTACAAAACTGCCGCATCTTCTTCTTCTTCTTATTCTTCTTAGGGCGCTACAGTCCGAGGTGGACCTGGGCCACACCCAACATACCTCTCCAGCCAAAACGATCTCTCGCCAGCTGTCTTCAGTTTCGCACACCAAACCGGCCGAGCTCTCCTTCAAATTATGTGCGCCACTTTATACGTGGACGTCCTTTCTTGCGTTGTCCCACAAGCTCAGAGTCAAAAACTCTTCGGGCCGCATCTGGGGTTCGGAAAACCCGCACGTTACTGTCGAGGAGTCAATGCATCCACAGAGAGTGACAGTTTGGTGCGGATTGTGGAGTGGTTTCATCATTGGACCATTTTTCTTCGAAAATGAGGCTGGGAACAACGTTTCGATCAACGGTGGGCGCTACGGAGCCATGTTAACCGTCTTTTTTTTCTACTGAAATCGAAGACATGGACTTGGACGACCTCTGGTTCATGCAGGATGGCACGCATTGTCAAACAGCCCATGTCACAATCGTCCTGTTCTTCTTCTTCTTCCTAACACGCCTACGACCCATGGAGGGTCCGTGCTTGAGCTATCGCTGCCTTCCATCGTTGACGATCCTGGGCACACTGCTTCCAGTCGTCAAGACCAAGCTGTCTTACGTCCGCGATGACTTCCTCCCCTTCTCGAACCAGGAGGCTCTAAATCGAAAACCCTCTTGGCTGGAGCGATGTTGTCCATGCGCTCGATGTGGCCGAGCCATGTACATCCACATCCTGGTACAGCTCATAGAGTTCGCGGTTGTGTCTCCTCCTCCATTCGCCTTCCTCGCAGACGGGACCATATATTCGACGTAGAATTTTTCTTTCGAAGGCACCAAGAATCAGCTCCGCAGTTCTGCTTAGTGTCCAGCTTACGGCTCCATAGTGCAGGACTGGCAGATTAAGAGTTTTGTAGAGCATGATTTTGGTCCTTCTAATGTTGAACCCAGTTGTTTTCATAAACCGAAGTAGCATCGGTTGCCAAGAGAGTGAGAGAGACTTGTAGAATATAGTACCTTGCGTGTTTACAGCAGCCTGTCGCACAATCTTCTCCACTACCAAATTGAAGAAATCATACGACAGCACATCTCCTTACTGAAATCCGGTGCAGGTTTCAAACGGCTCGGGAGTCCTCGAGACGAACTGCACGGTGCGTGGTGCGACACAACCGGATCAGTTTGCCCGGGATCCCGAATTCGGCCATCGCTTCAAATAGTTCCTTGCGATGAATGCTGTCGTATGCGGCTTTAAAATCGATAAAAGGATGGGGCGTATAGATTTGAAACTGGCTGATCTTCTCCGGGATTTCCCTTAGTGTGAAAATTGGGCTATAGTCGATTTGCCGGGCCACAATCGTCCTGTGGCGTACCAAATTCCTAAATCGTGCTATCAGCCGTCTTTGTGATGTTAATTGGCCGCCTCGAAGCTGCGATTAGACCCCTTTGGACTTTCTTTTGTGGGGAACCAACAATCGGGAAACAATTCAAGCACTTAAGGCCAATGTCATCCAAGAAATCCGTGAGCTACAGCCCGAAACCATCAACAAGGTCTTGGAAAATAGGGGTGACAGAATGCGCTACTGCTAAGCCAGCTGAGGCAGCCACTTGAACGACGGTGTATTTCATAATTAATGGGAATGTTTGTTCTTACCAATAAAGCCATAATACATGGAAAAAGGTTTAATTTTGTTAATTTTATAGCATTTTTAAAAAGAAACTTATGTATGGCCCACGCTGCACAATTGAAAAGACTGTCATTGCTATCTGGTCCCCCTTTACTTAGGTTTGGTTATGGGGGCTAATAGTCAATCCACCAGCACACTTAGACCATGTTGGTCCATCAGACTGCTACGATTGATTGACCGCTCCATTGCTAGTGCGGTTAATTTGATCCCAACGGCAAATGGTGACTGGATCAGATTTGAAAATCCGGATAGAAGCTCATTAACTCTACTTTTCACTGGGATTCGAACCTGTGACCCCTCTAACTTAGGGCAGGCACTTAACCAACTGGGTCATCCGATCACTTTCGAAACCCTTCTCAAAACGACCAACCTTCTGCCGCAACTCAACCCCACCCCGTCTCACTAAACCAAGAACGAAACCATAAACAACTTCCGTTTGTAAGTTTTAATAAATAATGCCCTGACAAGACATGCGATTAATTTGTTAGTAAAGGTCTATAATTTTTTTGTTAATTTCAATCTTTGAATCTTTGGAAACGGTACAATCACAAAATGTCTTCTCCTGCTGGGTGCTGTCGAGCAGAAAGGAGGCACCGAATAAGTGGCAAGACTCGTTATTAACTTAAATTTACACTTTTCCGTGGATGTCTACAAAAGTCAACAAAATTAATACTGCCCCTCCCGAACCCTCGCCTGGCCCCCTACCACCGAGAGTAGCCCGTCTGCGACAGTCTGTCGGGGTTGACCTGCGACCGGTCCTTCTTCGGATGATGCATGGTGTAGTCTGGTGCGGGAATCGATGGGAACTCCTCGTCGTCCGGCTGCAAGTGCGATTGGATTCTCTTCTGGGCGATGGGGTCGTTCATGATGTTTGTGTAGGACCATGGGAGTTGGCCGCGCAACTCCTGCGTGACATGCGGCTGACTTGGGAATGCTGGACCGTCGGGAGTGGAGTAGCGCATGTTTAGGGGTGAAATGGCTGACAGCTCGGGAGTGGCCGATCGAACCGATGGTTGGGATGAGACCGTGCCGTTGCGGCTGGGGTAGTCAAGGTTTGCTGGATGGGCGTCGGAGCTTTGATAGGTGGGCGTGTCTGTGTTGATGCTGGCTTGGGTCTTCAGTTCGCTGATGCGCTTGTTCTTCGTCGTTGACTGCTGTCGAGCGACAACTGGTGGGTATGCAAGGACTTCTATTTGTGGGCTTTGGTCCTGCGGTATCTTTAGTGGCTCCAGGGTTCGACGATCGCGCAGGGTTTCTGGCGGGGCGGTGGGCTGATAGCGCAGCACGACAGTGTCTTGCTGCTGAATCTCTTGCATCTGCCTCTGCGGCTGTGCTGGCACGGCTGTGTCCACCGGCAGTCGGTGAAGTTGGTCGTTCTTTTTCATCGAGCTCTGAAACGAAATTGACATGAATCTGGGATCGTGTGGGGCCGCCACATACTTACATTCGCCGATAAGACTTTGGCCAGGGAGAGACAGAAAATTGCCCCGAAAATGTTCAGCAGCCAAATGAGGACGACTCTCGAACTGATGCAAGTGAACGCCACGGCGGGTGTGATGAAGTATATATCGTAGTCCTGCAGGTAGCCTGTGACTATATCCACTTGTTCCACCCCAACATATTCGAATGTGCTGTTGGCGGACTGGAAAGACGTGAATAAAGTCATCGTTTTGATGGAGGATTGGTTGTTGCTACTTACGGTTGTGTGAAAAATGTCATGGATGTGGTATCCAGTGGCAACAACATCGAGGATGCTGCCTGCCATGATGACAAGGAACCATGGCCAGAAGCATACCGCCTCGACGAGCTTGGTAACTGCTCCACAGATTGTAACTGCAAAGAGAAGAGTGTGGAGGGAAATTTAATAGATTTCGAGGAAGGAATCAGTCGGAGGAAAAGAACAAGATTTTCTCCGTATTTCTGATCGATCTGAAGTGAAGTAAGTTACAGAAGTCTAACTACTTTCATTCAAAGTAAACAAAATGGACGTATTTTTCTGGTCCACAAGTAGCTTCGACTTGGAAATCCATCGGTGTGCAAAAGAAAGAAAGAGTGAGCGGATAAAATAGCTGAATCTGGACTAATGGACTAACGGTAAGCTACAATTGCCGTACCCCAGTTTTAACAAACTTAATTTTTATCCAAGAATAGGTTTTTCTCAAAAATTGTAAGTCTGACTTAGTTTTAATCTTAACGAGTCTTGTGCAGGCATTCAGTACGAACATTTTGAGACCTCATTGAGACCTTGTGGTCTTAGGCCTACTAGTTTCCGAGTTATAGCCAATAAATGGCATCAGGAATAGAACCCCATTTTAGCCCAGAGTAGGCTAATGGGGTGAATGATCAGGGGACCGCCAGGTCCCTTTATGGATGTTGAGGTGTGGGAGCCGCGTGCTAGCTACAGAGAGGTTTCGCCCCGTAACAAAGTCCACCAGCCTGAGTCCGTTTTCGGACGTGGTGTCGTTTACCGATGACTCTAGCAAAGATGTCCTCTTTACCCAGCTTAGCGTTGAAATCTCCTAGAAGGATCTTGGTGTCGTAGCTGGGGCATTGATCGTACGTTCTTTCTAGGAGATCATAGAAGTTATCCTTGCTATCGTCATCTTTGTCCTCCGTTGGGGCGTGGGCGCAGATTAGGCTGATGCGCAGAATGTTCCACTCAACTCAATGGACGATGATAGAAGAGAATACCGTCCCCCGACCTAGACGAAGTCAAGATAGCGATATCGAGACTGAAGTCTAATAAAGCTGCTGGTGCAGATAGTCTGCCCGCTGAAATGTTTAAAGCAGCTGGAGATGATCTGGTAGGGCGCATGCACCAGCTCATCTGTAAGATATGGTCGGAGGAAAGCATGCCCGATGAGTGGAATCTCAGTATCGTTTGCCCGATCCACAAGAAAGGAGACCCCTTTGACTGCGCCAACTATCGAGGGATAAGTCTCCTTAACATCGCCTACAAAATCTTCTCTGCCGTTTTGTGTGAACGCCTGAAACCATTCGTGAACAAACTGATAGGTCCCTATCAGTGTGGTTTCAGGCCCGGGAAGTCCACCATCGATCAAATGTTCACACTGCGGCAGATCCTGGAGAAGACCCAGGAAATGCAGTTCGACACACACCATCTATTTGTCGATTTCAAGGCCGCATAGAGACGAGCTATACAGCGCCATGTCTAGTTTTGACATTCCTGCCAAACTCGTCAGACTGAGCAGGATGACGATGGAGAACTCTCGCTGCTCCATCAAGGTCGGTAACGAACTCACCGAGACCTTCAATGTCAAAAAAGGTTTTAGACAAGGCGACGCGCTGTCATGTGATTTCTTTAACATCGTTCTTGAGAAGATCGTGCAAAACTCACTGGCCAACACAAGAGGCACGATCTTCCAAAAGTCCGTTCAACTGCAAGCTTACGCGTATGACATTGACGTGATTGGGCGAACACAGCGAGCTGTCAATGATGCGTTTGCTGGCATTGAAACGGAAGCGGCTAAAATGGGTCTGGCGGTAAACGAGGGCAAAACAAAGTATATGCTGTCATCGAGAAAGGACGCACAACATCGACGACTTGGCCAGAACGTCACCATACGGGTAGACAGCTATAATCTTGAGGTAGTGAAGGATTTCGTCTACCTTGGCTCCGCGGTTAACAGTACAAACAACATCAGTACCGAGATCAAACGCAGAATAACTCTTGCCAACCGCTGTTTTTATGGGCTCAAAAGGCAATTGAGTAGTAGAGCCCTCTCTCGGAAGACCAAGTTGACTTTGTATAAGACCTTGATCATCCCAGTCCTGCTGTACGGCGCAGAGGCATGGACAATATCCCAAGCGGATGAACAGTCTCTTGGTCTTTTCGAGAGAAAAGTTCTGCGCGCGATCTTTGGTCCTGTTTGCGTTGATGGCATTTGGAGGAGAAGGTTCAACCACGAACTGTATGGGCTGTACAGCGACATGAGTCTAGCCAGGCGTCTACGGATCCAACGCCTAAGATGGCTAGGCCATGTAGAGCGTATGGACAACTTAGCTCCGGCCCGAAGAGTCTTCGACTCTGAGCCTGTGGGACAACGCAACAGAGGACGTCCACGAACAAGGTGGCGCACACAAGTCGAGGGGGACCTCGGCCGGCTTGGTGTGCGAAACTGGCGAAAGATCGTGCTGGCTGGAGAGGCGTTTTGAGTGAGGCCCAGGTCCACCTCGGACTGTAGCGCCCTAAGAAGAAGAAGATTTGACCGATAAGCCAACTTTTTTTTCGAAAATGGTGAATTGAACTTGAATTGAAATTGAGTCTCCCTGAAGCTCTCAAAGAGTCCAATCCTGCCAGATGAGCCAATCGACGAGCATTGGAAACGTTGTCAAAACGCCATCAGAGGAACTGACTGTGGTGTGCGTGGATTTTGAAACGCGTCTTGATGGTTTGACATCGAGTGAATGTGCCTTTCAGTGAAGCGTGCGACCGAGGAAATGAAGAGGTGTTACGACAAGAATCATGTCCGGGAGCTATACTAAAGCACAAAATAATATCTTGACAGAACATGCACACTTGCTAACGCTGCAGCGGAAAACAAGGGCAGCAAAGGAAGTGTACAGAAACAGAAGAAGGGGGGAAAAAAAGACGGGCCTACGCAGCCTCCCAGCTCAAGAGTATCGAGGAGCCTCGCGATAGAAACGACATTCCACGGTTTTCAAATTTTTGGGCACAATGGACTCATAGCTGGCTAAGTGAGCCGTGACATCTTCTTAATGTCAGCAAGGGCACCCATTTACCTAACCTAACCTAACCTAGGTGGGCGCCGTGGCGTAGTGGGTAGGTACGTCGACTCCTACGCTCGAGGTCGTCGGTTCGAATCTCGAAAAAAAACATCAAACATTTTTTCACGGCTCCACCTCTTTCGAGTCACTGACAATGCTCCGAGAGTATAACTGTCTAGAAAAAGCTTCTCAATCTCGCCGTTCGGAGTCGGCATTAAACTGTAGGTCCCCTCCGCTCGTAAGAGAACAATAGCACGCACAACACGAGTGGTTGCTGAGAAGCTAGGCCCAGGTCCACCTCGGACTGTAGCGCCGCTATTATTATTATTATTAATCTAACCTAGGTTGCGTAGGATAACGATGGAGAATTCTCGCTTCAATATCAAGGTTGGTAACGAAAAAACATTGACGTGACTGGTCGCACATACTCGCGCAGTATCCTCGCATATTGATTCCTTCCACAAAATTTTCATGAATGAAATATCGATCAATGTATGACGTGCCCAACCTAAATTTTATTGTATCTTATCTCTTTGCGTTTCTGGGAAACTGACAACCTGATGTGAAAAATTGCTCGCGGAGACGTGGTGTAATAAATTGTTATCGACCATTCTGACTGTCAAATGCCAAATGTCATTGACAGACAAGTAATTTCAAAATGAAGCCAGAATTGTCTACTTGTCATTTAAAACTTCCTTCGCAAAGAAAGCCTCATGGGTAACAGACAGGAACCTTCATGAATTGAGAGTCAGAGAGTTAATATAGATCACAAATATAGAATCCAATCCAATACAATTAACTACGGTTCATGTAAAAAACAAACATTATTCATTTAACGTCTCGTCAATTTACTGCCCTCCGCGTAGTATAATTGATCAAAACGAGCTTGAAAGTATTTTCCACACTCTTGGCCCAAATTTCGTAATTGGTGGAGATTTTAACGCGAAGCACACTTTTTGGGGGTCAAGATGTATCTCACAAAAAGGCAGACAATTGTACAGAGCTGGTATGAATCTAAGTTGTGAATTTTTCTCGACAGGAAAACCGACCTACTGGCCTTCGGATATTACAAAAATACCTGACGTTGTTGACTTCTTTGTCATAAAAGGCATATCTCGAAACTACTTAAGAGTTGAAGAAAGCTTTGATCTTAGTTCAGATCATTCTCCCATTGTACTATCTATGAATGATAACCTCGTAAGAAAGGAAGTACCACCTACGTTAACTAACCAACGAACGAATTGGCAAGCATTCAAAAATTACTTACAAGACAATATCGAACTTGCGGTACCGCTGAGAACCCGATATGATTTAGAAATAGAAGTCGATAAATTTATAGATGTAATACAGTGCGCTGCGTGGAGCAATACACCCCTCGTTAGAAAAACGACAATAAAAAGTGTATTGCGATATCCACCGGAAATACGAGAATTAGTAAGAGAAAAACGTAAAGCTCGTAAGAAATGGCAACAGTCCCGTGCGCCAGAACATAAAACGTGTCTTAATCAATTGTGTAATTTGCTAAAGGCGAAAATTAAGTCGTTTAAAAATAATAACCTACTTAAGAGGCTTGTCCGCGAAAAAGGATACCAACTACTCACTCTCTGGAAAGCAGCTACAGGTTTTAGAAAACCCGAACCACATACGGCCCCAATTCGAAAAAATCAATTCGAGTGGGCAAAAGAAGATAAAGAGAAAGCGGATCTCTTCGCAGATCACTTGGAAGCGACGTTTAAATCGCACAGTGGACAAACACTTCCTGTAAACTCCTACGGTTCGGACATACACTTTGACAATTATTCTATAAGAAATGCTACTCTGACAGAGCTTAAAGAAGAATTACACAAGCTCAAACCCAAAAAAGCTCCTGGTTATGACCTAATCACAGGAGAAGTTCTAAAAGAATTACCTAAGAAAGCGCTTCTGAAGTTTCTCTACCTCATTAATGCAGCCTTTAGATTAGAACATGTCCCTAGTCAGTGGAAAGTGGCGAAAGTAATAATGGTACTCAAGCCGGGTAAATCCCAACAGAAAAAAAGTCTTACAGACCGATTTCACTACTTCCGATAATGTCTAAGGTGTTTGAAAGAATTTTACTTAGGCGTTTAAGCCCGATTGTGGAAGAAAGACGACTTATTCCTAATCACCAATTTGGTTTTAGAAATAAGCATTCGACTATTGACCAAATATATCGAATAACTGATGTTATAGAAAAATCGTTTGAACAAAAGCAAGTCTGCTCAGCTGTATTTCTCGATGTTTCGCAGGCCTTTGACAAGGTTTGGCACGAGGGTTTGAAACACAAACTGAGACAGTTCTTCCCGGGAAAACTTTACGTAATATTATCAAATTACCTTTCTGACAGAATCTTCCGTGTAAAATATCGAAAAGAATACTCGGTATTTAAATCTATAGAAGCTGGAGTACCCCAAGGAAGTGTTCTTGGTCCTCTCCTCTACTTACTTTTTAGTAGCGATATGCCACAACATTTTGGCACTGTAGTAGGCACATTTGCTGACGACACTGTCATTTTTGTAACTGCCAAAACGGTCGAAGAGTCAACTAGAAAACTGCAACGTGCTTTAGATCGGGTACACGAATGGACAAACACTTGGAGAATTGAACTCAATGAAGCTAAATCCGTTCATATTAATTTTACATATAACAACGTGAATAATTTGCCCGTGTTTGTAAATGGTGTTCAAATACCCTTTGGAAATGAAGCGAAATACCTCGGGATGACTCTCGATGTAAAGCTCAAGTGGAAAGAACACGTCAAAAAGAAACTTGAAGAGCTCCAAATAAAATATAAAGACATGTACTGGCTTATTTGAAAATATTCCAAACTAAGTACTGAAAACAAATTGCTTATATACAAGCAACTGCTAAAACCCGTCTGGACATATGGTATAAAACTATGGGGTTGTACCAAAGAAAGTAATAAAAATATACTACAAACTTTCCAAAATAAAGTACTAAGAACCATCGTCAACGCACCGTGGTACATACGGAACGACGATATCCACAGAAATCTCGGAATTGCATCAATCCAGGATGAAACGAAGAACATTGCTCGTAAGCATAAGCGTCGTCTGGAAGAGCACATAAACCCAACTGTCCTTCCAATTCTTGACGAAAGTAATCTATTGCGCGAGACGACTGGATGGCGCAGTTGGTTAAGTGCCTGCTCCAAGTTAGAGGGGTCCCAGGTTCGAATCCGAGTAAAAGCAAAGTTAATACGCTTTTATCCGGTTTTTCAAATCTGGTCTAGTCACCATTTTCCGTTGGGATCAAATTAACGGCACTATCACTGGAGTGGTCGATCAGTGGTTGTAGTCTGACTGTGGGTATCACAATGGACCGACATGGTCTAAGTGTGCTGATGAATTCACCAGCAGCCCCGTAACCTAACCTAACCTAATCTATTGCGCCGTCTTCAAAGGACTAAACCCCTTGACCTAGCACGGTGAATTCATCCCGCGCTTAATTGCGCTATTAGCAGGAACTCTCAGTGGAGAATCTCTTGTAAAACGCGTCAAAATCAAGAAAATAAAACTGCTGGATAAGTGTCAGACTTGGTTGTAGTATGAATATATTTTATTTTATTTGAAGGGAGGTGTTTTTACTGGGTAAAAATTCCTTTCGCTATGAGCGAACGGTCCCCATAGTGTCTTTTGAAGATTTTCACCTACCCTCGCCAAAAAAAAATGAATTAAGAGTCAAAAATCTGTACTTGATTTCTTGGCAAATATTATGTTAATCTGGCAATGCTACCTAAGTGGCGTATAAAGAAATATACCGTTCCTTTCAGAAAAACATCACCGATTTTAGTAGAGAAAAAATTATATTCATTCCTTGTTGAGCCTTATTATGAGCCTGTGTGTTAAGAATTGTTGATTTTTTTAAATTAAAAATTATTAAAATAAATTGTTCAATAAATTCCTTTCGAAATTTTTCACTTCGATCAAGGTTCCCAATTGACTGAGTTATTGAGTGAACCAAACCTTATCGGGCTTAATCACAAAACTTATCGTCTACTTTAACTTACCCAGAACAAAAAGTGATGTAACTATCCACAAAGCGCTTATGACTGTGTAAGTGATCAGAAATATGAACTCCCGGTTGCTAACAACTTCTGCCACGGAAAAATCGATGTTCATGGGAACAGTCATATTTATGGCCTCCACAAACAGCTCCGGTGCTCCGCATTTTTCACCTAAAAACAAAAATATTCATAAGATGCTTCAGGTGATGTCATCAATTTGGAATTGTAAAACTAAACGAACACAAATACGCGGCAGGCCAGTGCAACGATTGTGCCCCATACTCACCGATTAATAACAGTATTTATTGAGATTAGATAGGGACGGGACCTTGGGTAGGGATGTGTGGTGGAAGATAAACTATTTCATTTTCCATTTATTAGCTAACATTCGCAAGCAAATCAGTCAAAGAGAGTGATAAGACGTACATTCTCTGGGACTTGTGATATGCTACCCGCAGTCGTTAACATTGTTTCGGACTTATGAGGGCTTACTTATGATAAATTTCATAAAACTAGATAGGATATCTGTGGAAAGAGAACGGGCACACAATCTTTAAGTTTTCGGTAAGCGATGTCTTGAAAGTCAAGGTTATCAGGTGGGTATTTCCAAGCCCGTGATGTGGATAACAATAAATTTCAAAACTTAACAACAACAATGGCGGCGCTACAGTCCGAGGTGGACTTGGGCCTAGCTTCTCAACAATTTCAAAACTTGCCTGTCGCAATAGACGGGTGGGCCATCTAGTGGTTTCTTTTTAAATCAGAGGTTATTTTGACACTGACAGCTGTTTCCCGCTCGAAATTTTGACAGAAAGTCAGCACCATACCTCCGCGGAACGAAATGAGACGCTTTGCGCTTGAACAACGTTGGGAAATATTGAGAACTTATTTCCAAAGTGAGTGCTGTGTAGCTCAAACAGGGCGTTTTTTGAAAAGAAGTTTTGGCAGAAATAAAGAACCCACCGCGACTGTTGTACGCAAGTTTGTGCAAAAAGCTCGTGAGACTGGTGTCCTAGTGGACAACTGGTGTCCTAGTGGACAACAGTCATGTTCCCCGTCGTCATAAGGTGCCCACAGATGAGAATGTGGCTGCTGTGGGCGAGAGTGTGCGACTCAATTCACGAACATCAACTCGCCATCGACCTTCCATCGAACACCTCAACATTTCATGCACTAGCTTGAGGAGAATTCTGCACAAAGACCTCGAATTATTCGCTTACAAGGTCCAAGAAAGCGAATGGAAACCTATGCTCCGGCCCGGAAAGTCTCCGAATCCATCACCGAGAAACGGCGCAGAAGAGGAAGACCGCGACTCAGGTGGCGTACGCAAGTAGAAATGGACCTCAACCAACTGTGCGTGCGAAGTTGGAGGCAGCTAGCTAAGGATCGAGCTGACTGGAGACGCTTGTTGGTTGAGGCCCAGGTCCACCCCGGACTGTAGCGCCCCCTAAGTAAGTAATTAAGATCCAATCAACTCAGCAATTGAAGGCACGCGACCATCCGCTTCGACATCGCTTCGCAGTTTGGGCCGCTTTGAGCAGCTTGAATTGGGCAACGATTTTGGACGAAAAATCATCTTTTCTGACGAGACGCATTTTCCTCTCGGCGGCTACAAAACTGCCGCATCTTCTTCTTCTTCTTATTCTTCTTAGGGCGCTACAGTCCAAGGTGGACCTGGTCCTCACCCAACATACCTCTCCAGCCAGAACGATCTCTCGCTAGCTGTCTCCAGTTTCACACACCAAATCGGCCGAGGTCCCCCACGACTGCTGTGCGCCACCTTGTACGTGGAGGTCCTCTCTTGCGTTGTCCCACTGGCTCAGAGTCGAAGACTCTTTCTGCTTGATGGGTGCTTATTCAGAGGTTCCTTTAAATTTTTTGGAGAGATGACTTCGGAGCTCTCATCTCTCGTCATCCATCGTCTTGCCTTAAGGTCACATTATCGTAGCTCATTTTTTGAAGCAATTCTTTCGTTTGACTTCAGAACTCTCGTCTGAAGCCGATGTTGGAATTCCTGATTGTTGCTTTCTCACTGATTCCTTGTATTTTTAGATACGATGCTTGTCTAAGCTTCTGGACCTAACAGTAGGGACACCGAAAGTCAACACTCCATGTAGCTTAAGATCCACCGTCCATAGGAACACCCCGTGGACCATCTTTGGTTAAGGTGTCTGAGCTCTTTTTCTCTGTCAATTTCAAAAAGACTTCCCAGTGAGAGTTCGTACGAAGGGCACTAAGCATTCCTTCGCAACGAAAATTAAAATTCAGCGGTGAACCACAGGGTGACCAGATAGAAATGATAGTTTTTTTTCAAATTCTTCTGCTTCAGCATCTGTCAAAGCTACCAATGAGCTCTAGCCATCAAAATATTCAATAAGATTTGCCATTTCATTCCGCTTCGTTTTACGTTTGCTGAACTTCTGGAAATTATTCAAAAATATGATATATGTAGAATGTAGAATACATTCTTTCTTCTTTTAGCGCTGCACTCCGGGATGGATCTGAACCAAAAAACCTCTCCAGGTGGCACGATCCTTTGCTAGCTGTCGCCAATTATGTACACCAAGTTGGTTGAGGTCCCTCTTCAATTTTGTGCGCCACCTTAGACGTGGATGTCCTCTGTTTCGTTGTCCCACTGGTTGGGAGTTGATGTTCCCTGGGCGCTGAAACTTGGCCGGAGGTCCTGATTTTGGTCAAAAAATCATCTTCTCGGACGAGACCCATTTTTGGCTTAGCGACTGTCAGAGGCCGACGTCCTCTGTTGCGTTGTCCCACAGGCTCAGAGTTGAGGACTCTTCGGGCCGCATCTGGGGCTCGGAAAACCCGCACGTTATAGTCGAGAAGCGAATGCATCCACAGAGAGAGTCTGTTTGGTGCAGATTGTGTAGTGGTGGCATCATTGGACCAATATTCTTCGAAAATGAGGCTGGGAACAACGTTTCGCTCAACGGCGGACGTTACAGAGCCATGTAAACCGACTTTTTCTTTCCTGAAATTGAAGACATGGACTTGGACGACCTCTGGTTCATGCAGGATGGCGCGCCTTGCCAAACAGCACATTCCACAATCATCCTGTTCTTCTTCTTCTTCTTCCTAACAGGCCTACGACCCATGGAGGGTCCGAGCTGGAGCTATTGCTGCCTTCCATCGTTGACGGTCTTGGGCACACTGCTTCCATTCATCAAGACCAAGCTGTCCGCGATGACTTGGTCTTTGTACCGGAGGTTCGGTATTTCTCTCCTTCTCGAACCAGGAGGCTCGGATTCGAATACCCTCTTAGCTGGAGCGTTGTTGTCCATGCGCTCGATGTGGCCGTCGACGGATTTTTACCTTCCGGACTACATCCACATCTTGGTACAGCTCATAGAGTTCGTGGTTGTGTCTTCTCCATATAGAATTTTTCTTTCAAAGGCATCAAGAATCAGCTCTTCAGTGCTGTTTAGCGTCCAGCTTTCGGCTCCATATAGCAGGACTGGCAAAACAAGAGTTTTGTAGAGCATGGTTTTGGTCCTTCACTTTTTGAGTCCAGTTTTGAACCGAAGTAGCATCGGTTGCCAAGGGCGATTCTACGTCGGATCTCCAATGTGATGTCGTTCGTGGAGTTCACGTTTGCCCCAAGGTAGACAAACTCCTTCACTACCTCGAAATTGTGGCTGTCGATTGTGATGTTTTGCCCTAAGTGGTGTGCGGTGGATAGTTTCTTGCTCGACAGCATGTACTTCGTCTTATCCTCATTGACCTTAAGACTAGCTCGTTTCGCCTGTTCTTCAATCGCCGTGAAAGCTTTCACTACGGCGCGTTGGGGACGCGCAACGATGTCAATGCGTATCCCAACAGTTGGACTAACTTGTAGAAGATAGTGCTTTCCGTGTTTACAGCAGCCCACCGCACTATCTTCTCCAGTAACAAATTGAAGAAACGACAGCGCATCTCTTTCCCGAAATCCGGTGCGGGTTTCAAACGGCTCGGGAGTCCTCGAGACGAACTGCACGGTGCGTGGTGCGACACAACCGTATCAGTTTTCCCGGGATCCCGAATTCGGCCATCGCTTCAAATAGTTCCTTGCGATGAATGATGTTGCATGCGGCTTTAAAATCGATAAAAGGATGGGGCGTATCGATTTGAAACTGGCTGATCTTCTCCGGGATTTCCCTTAGTGTGAAAATTGGGCTATAGTCGATTTGCCGGGCCGCAATCGTCCTGTGGCGTACCAAATTCCTAAATCGTGCTATCAGCCGTCTTTGTGATGTCAATTGGCCGCCTCGAAGCTGCGATTTGACTTTTTTTGTGGGGAACCGTGAAGGAGCGATGCTATGTCAACAATCTGGAAACAATTCAAGCACTTAAGGACAATATTATCCAAGCGGTCGGTGAGCTACAGCCCGAAACCATCAACAAGGTCTTTGAAAATTGGGGTGACGGAATGCGCTGCTGCGAAGCCAGCCTAGGCAGCCACTTGAACGACGTTTTATTTCATAATTAATGGGAATGTTTGTTCTTACTAATGGAGCCATAACACATGGAAAAAAGTTCATTTTGCTCATTTCATTGCATTTTTAAAAAGAAACTTGTATTTGGCCCACCCTTTACAGAACGAACAGATCCAAAGTTCGTTGAGTTCAGCGATGAACTTAGCTGGATGACTCAGCTAATAAATCAGCAGTAGATTACAGTGATTTCCCGCCTTTATCTAGTCAGTGTTAGTGGAATTCTTTGAAGCCACTCGTATGCTTTTGAACAGCCCTCAGCTGACTAATCACGACCACGCTGCATTTCTTTCTCTTTAAGTTGCTTCCATAAATTAATCAAATCAAACATGTTTCCGTTTAGTGTTCACGTTCGTGTTGTTCACCACTTTTCCCAAAGACGGTCTCAGAACAGAATTTACGATAGCAAAAGTTATCTCTGCCAACAGACGTGATAAAAGAGCAAAAGAGTGAAAGACAACTAGCAACAAGTAAAGATGGCGCCCTGGTGGATTGGGTTGTATCACAGTGTTACAGAGTTGGGTTTGAAGCGAGTCTGAACTACATGGCAAACTTAAGTTGTCATAACGGGCACCCAGTTTTGAATTCTCGGACAAGCGGGTAATCTTATGTCACATTCGTCGGCTGACATGATCTACATCCCTGCATTCAAGGTCATTGGGCAATATTTGTGTAGCTGTACTTATTTTTGTTGACACACTTCAGCTAATCGGTCGTTATGGCTTTATGCGAACATTCACCTCGCTTCAGAAGCAGGTAAGTCGACTGTAACAGCGCAAATGCGGTTTTGCTTTATGGCCTTCAGTGTTGGGCGAAAACTTAGCCAAACCCTGCAAAACACACAGAGACCAGTGTCGTGACTGTTGAATGAGGGAATTACTGACTAAATGTTGGCCACAATATTCCCAAGCAAAGAATTGACCACCATTTAGAGCCGGTTAAAAATATGTGCCTGACGCTGTGTTTGCGATTTTCTCGCTGGCCCTTGCAATCATTTCGGCTTTATAGCCAAGAAACAAATGAATCAGTACTGACTTAGGATAATTTATGTAACCGACAAAGATCGGAGCAACATAAATAATATTGAAGGACATTGTTTGACGTAGGTTTTGACTTTCATTTAGAATCCGAAGTTTCTGCCGACTCAGAGGAAGGAAATTCAACATCATCGAAGGAGTCAAATCCAAAGATCGTGTGTTGCTTTCCAATGAGATGGACATCGTGCGCAGATGAAGCGAGCACTTTTCGGAGCTGCTCAATCCGGAACAGGGCACTGAGGGTGACAGATCTGTAGTCTTGAGTAGGGCGGAGAATAGTCCAACGGTGGTGGAAGTCATTTTGGCGATTGCATCGCTAAAGTTGGCAAATCCGCCGGTGTGGATGAAATCCGGCCATACATGCTTAAGCCTATGGGTAAAGAGGAAGTTTTATGACTCTCTCGTGTCATTAAGGTGGCTTGGGAACGGGGTGAAATACTTGGCGATTGGCAGACCAGGGTTATTGTCACTCCTTTCGAAAAGGGGACAAAAGAGAGTGCTCCAGCTACAGGGGCATATCTCTTTTAAGTCCTCCGAGTAAAGTCTACGCTATACGACTGGATGGTGCAGTTGTTAAGAGGTTAGAGGAGTCCCAAGTTCGAATCCCAGTGAAATCGAATCTGGTCCAGTCACCATTTTCCGTTGGGATCAAATTAACGTAGTACAATGGACTGGTTTTGAGTCTGAGTGCTCCAGTAGTGTTTCAAATATCCTCTGGAAAAAAAATAAAAAAAAATCTACGCTAAAATGTTGGAGGCGCGTTCTTGAGCTATGACCGAATCCAGGATGGGAGATGAACAGTGCGGTTTTCGTACCGGCAGAAGTACAACAGACCAGCTTTGCACTCTGAGAATGACACTCGAGAAGGCTTGAAAGTATGCCAAACCGATCTACAGTTGTTTTATAGATTTGGAAAAGGCATACGATCGAGTTCCTCGAGGTAAACTCTAGAGTGTTCTGCAGAAGTATGGGATTGATGATTCTTTGCTGAGGGCCATTCAGTATCCATACACAAACTGCAGCAGCTATGCTCTGGTTGACGGTAGTAAATTACCACCTTTCACCGTAGGGGTTGGTCTTCGCCAAGGGTGCGTCTTGTCACCTCTACTTTTTATTATAGATATGGACTGGATGTTGCAGTGCAGTCGAGGCGAGGAATGTATCACAGTTGAGGGAGTGTTGAAGGTAAGCCATCTACGTTTTGCAGATGACTCAGTCATCCTCACATTCTGCCAGATGGAACTCAAGCGCGCACTAGATAGGTTTGTGGCCGTATGTGCTAATGCTGGGATGAGGATTAACGTGGATAAATCCGAGGTTATGGTTATTTCCAAAATGCCTCCCAGTGCTCTCTACATGTTAGTGGAGTGCCATTGAAACTGGTGAAGAAGTTTAAGTATCTCGGGGTCTTCTTCACGAGTGATGGGAGGAATAATGCTGAGCTTTCCTGTAGGATTGGCCAAGCTGGGTCAATTTTGAAACAGCTTGGTCGAACATGCGGGTCACTGAAGATAAGATGAGATGAGATCAGATCATTTCCTATCATATCCATATCCAGTATGTCTCAGAAGATTGCTTCGAAACGAAGGCCGAAAATTGTTTCTTAGGAGCAATTAGTTTGTAGGAAGTACCAAGAATAAACTACAAATGTACAGGATGCGCCAACTTTTATGTCGGCATGTAAACATCTAATAATATTGACATTTATCAATCGATTAACTTGAGAAGAATTTGCACTGCTTGAGGTCACGAGAACTATTGAGAGATGCCTTAACTTCAAAGAATTCACTCTAGCCGCCTTCTTTGGCATAGAGGGGGGGGAGGGAGAAGATCTAAAGTTGCACAAATTTCTTACAAACTGGATAAGAAAATCATGCTCAGAACTAGAGTAATCAACGCGAACCTAGGGAATAGCAATTTAAGGAAAAGTGTTATGAGAGGAACCCCACAAGGTGGTGTTCTATCACCCCTCTTGTGGAACATCTCCATCAACAATATCCTAAAATCTCTCGAAAACAAGGGTATTAAGGTAGTCGCTTATGCTGATGGCGTAACCATTCTGGTATCAGGTAAATTTCTACCCACTATCAGTGAAGTTATACAGTCTGCATTATGCGACCTCTCGTCTTGGGCTGAAAGCAGTAACCCAACTAAAACAGAGCTAGTTCCATTCACAAGGAAGTACAAGCTTCCAAAGTAGAAGACAGTATAATAAAAAATATTTCGCTCAATATCTACACTGAAGCTGAATTCCTTGGAGTTACGTTCGACTCTAACCTAAACTGGAAAAGAAACATCGAGGAAAGAATGAAAAAAGGATAAAAAAAATAACTCATACTTGCAAACAGACCTTCGGCAAAAGATGGGGCTTACAACCACACATTATCCACTGGTTGTACACGACCATCGTGAGACCTACGACAGTATTGCTTGGTAAGAAGCAGTTAACACCAAATCCTACCTGAACAACTTAAATAAAGTACAAAAGCTAGCCTGTCTTTTCATTACTAGTGCACTCAAATCCATCCCTCAGACGGAGCTGGACACGATGCTTCACCTTCAACCTTTGCAACTTTTTATCAAGAGCTCTGCAGCCAAATCAGCCCTCAGACTACGGGAATGTCATAACTTACATCTGAACAGCTACGGACATTCAAGTCTGTCTTTCAGTAGCAAGGGTCTCTGGACTACCACAGACTGCGAAAAACCCGAGTATGACTTTGACAAGAACTTCACGATCTTTATCCCTGATAGGCTGGATTGGAAAAAAAAGCCTGACTTCATCAAAGGCACATTTATTTTCACTGATGGATCGAAAACAGAAGACGGCACGGAAGAGAGACACTAATAATATATAATGCGTATCGGGTTACTGACTATTCTAGTGTCTTTCAATCAAAAATCTTTGCCATGAAATGAAAGCTGCGCAGATTGTTCAGCAAATGGACCTCCCTGACATGGAAATCACCTTGAAGCGGCCTTGAAGGCACTGAATTATCTTCTTGTAAGCTCCAAATCGGTCAAAGACTGCTTCAAAGAGCTTAAAAACCTGAACAGCGACAAAATCCTTCCGTACTGGGTTCCTGAACATGAACTGGCACGGACAGGTTCAAGTTCAGCCACAGAATCGGCTGACAAAACTCCATCCATCCATCCTTCCATTAGCCATGAGTCAAAAGACTCATTGAGCAAGTATTTGTGTCATCAGCAAAACAACAGTGGCAAAGCTACCCAGGCTGCGTCATATCCCACTGCTTATGGCCCAAATACGATATCAACAAGACCGAATCCCTCATAACTAACAATAAGAAAAGCATACGCATCTTAACGGGGGCCACTGCACGGTAGGTGCAATGACTAGGAGGCTGAACCTCCCTGCGAACTATTTTTGTAGGAGCTGTAGGGATGAAGAAGAAATTGAATCAATGGAGCAACCTTTGTCATTGCCCTGATCTACAAGAACGACCGCTCATTCACTTAAAAGCAAGGTTCTTTCACGAGCTCAGCGATGTGGCGAAGGTTCAGATCCCTGACCTCAGAAATTTTTTATCAAGATCGGGGTTTTTTTTTGGCAATTGCCCGCTGACCCTTCGTTAACCTCAGAAAACATGCAATCCTTAAAGGGTATACACAATGAGCCTTCACGGCGTTTGGGTGTAATTGCTGGCAACAGCATAAAGTCCTTCTAACCTAACCTAACTTGAGAAGACATGCTTTTGAGACGTGAATTCAGTACAATTTTGACCATAAGTCACTTCACACCAAAACAATTCACCGAAATAATGACACTGCACATTGAAAATAGTCGTTTAGTTGTCGTAGCCAAAAAGAACTGTCTTTGTCGTTTGGTATCGAATTTTGTTGAG
Organism: Myathropa florea; assembly: GCA_930367185.1. Lineage (NCBI taxonomy): Eukaryota > Metazoa > Arthropoda > Insecta > Diptera > Syrphidae > Myathropa > Myathropa florea. Next base: position 85,909,468 of record OV884004.1, read on the forward strand.
CACGAGACAGTGGGAGATCATTGACATGCCGCTCATCAACACTGAAGACGTTCGAATGAAATGATTAAAGTGGTAAGAGAGAGCGTTGCCGAGAACTCACATGTGTCGTATGGTGACGAAGCCCCAATGAAACAACGCCAAATTCGAAAAATATACAATATTTCGTATTCAAAAACCCAGTTTGGCGGAATAGGTAAATTCGAAATTTGACCTTATTTCACGACACCGTTAACGCGCTTAGCATTTTGGCATCAGTGAAACCACCATGCAATGCATTTTGAAGTCCTATTTGCATTTGATTCCATGTAAAGTGAATTTGACCGCCCACGTCACTCGGCCAAACAGTCCCTCGACTGGCTGACACTGCACTCGATTTTTGGAAGCAAATGTTGATGACCGAAGGGACCCATTTCACACTCTCTTGCGCCGTTAACAAGCAAAATTGCCGCATTTGGGGAACGCTAAATCCACACGAGATCCATGAAACACCATTCTACTTCTTCTTCTCGGGGGTGGACCTGGCCTCAACCAGCAAGCCTCTCCAGCTGGCTCGAACTTTTTCTAGTTCTCTCCAAGTGCACACGCCAAGTTGGTTGAGGTCCTTCTTCACTTATTTGCGCCACCTCAACCGGAGACTTCTTCTGTTGCGTTGTTCCACAGGCTGAGAGTCAAAGAGTGGTAATGACTCACTATTGGTATGTGGTGCTACCACCTTTCTCAGCTTTATTTCAAGGTTTTATTTAAACTCTATCACTTAATTTATGGGCACAATGGACCCAACTGTTTGTCTCATTGAGCCACGACCCAGACACAAGGACACACAATCACCTACCTACCTAAACTCTATCGCTGTTTAAATGTAAATTTCCTGTCTGATTGGTTGTTGTGGCATTATAGACTATCTCTTGTCTGATAATGCAACTATTCATCAAAACCACTCCAGATTACACATGCAAGACAATAGAAAGCCTCTTCTTAAAACACTTAAGATATCCGACAAGTAGTAATAGCCTTTGTTCGTGTAAACAAAACTTAGAGTCTCCTGAACTATGAATCGGTAAATATTCAAAGACTTGCTATCAAAGTGTCCGTCAAGAGGAGAGCTCTGCTAAAATCACCAACTTCCTCTGATTTGATTTCTCTTACACATTTCATACGTCATTAATGGAAATACTCGTTCGTACCTTTCACTTTCAATTTCCTTTAAAGTAATTAAAGTCCGATCCAAATCTTCTGCGGTCTGTCGGACCACTGAAGAAGACGTTGAATGTCTAACCACGTCTGCGCAACTCATAACCAAATAAAGTTCAAGTATCACTGAGGTCTGCGACCGGTGAGTGAAACTTTCAATTCACCTGTCTGGCGGTCTGAGGTCAGACATACAAAAACAATGAGGTGCTCTGTAAGAAATAACGCTCCAATTAACAAGGTCAACAAACCATTAACACTTTCAAATTGAATGTCAGAATGCAGTACACATAAATTGCATAAACCGCAAGGGGTTTTCTTTAGTTTTGATTAAATTCATTTATGTTTAACCAAATCAGGATTGAATAGCAATGAACAATAAATTGGCTCAAGCTTATTAGAGATTTGCTTCACTGAGGTATGAACATGGTCTGCGGAAGGTTTATTGAAGGTAGTGTGGTGAGGAAACGAGAACTTCACAAGCGCCATTTTGGTGGAGATCCGAAGTAGAATCGTCCTTGGCAACCGCTGCAATTTCGGTTTGTTGGAACTATTTAGCTTAAAACTCAGGACTCATGACTGGGCTGACCAGACGACCTCTTTTAAGAGGACATGTCGTCTTTTAAAAAAAAAAAAAATGTGCGGTATCTTTTTGGAAAAACATGCAATTTATCCTCTTTTTTGGTTCTCTCAGTTAACTACATTTTTCGATATCACAAAACTACAACAAAACTTTTTTTTTAACACTAATTTAGAAATTTTCTGCATCTTTCTGGTGCGAACACGGCCTCAAATATATTTGTACCTAAACTCATTCACTTCTGAACACAACGCCATCTTTTGTGGTTTTTTAACAGTCGTCTGAACACACCCACTCACATTACCTATTTTTTTCTATTTAAAAGTAAATACACCGTTTTTTTTACCGTATTCCTTTGTGCTTTTCTAATGTAAAAAGAAGCGAGTCTTCAATTTTTATTTGAGACTATTCAAGGTGTCCCCTTTTTCATGCCTATGGATCTGGTCACCCTATTCATGACCCAAAATATTGCTCTACAGTCTCTTTGAAGCAGAAAGCTGGACAATAAGCAGCGCCGCAGAGCTGATTCTTGGTGCTTTCAAAAGAAAAATTCTCCGTCGGATATTTGGTCCTGACTGCGAAGAAGACGAGTGGAGGAGAAGACACGCTCGCGGACTCTACCAACGTATATCTACGTAGCCCTGAAGGCAAAAATCCATAGACTTAACGAGCTCTATGACATGGAGCGAATGAACACCAATACTCCGGCTAAGAGAGTCATAGCATTCGAGAAGAACAGGCAAACCTAACCTCCGGCACAAAGACCAAAAGATCGCGGACCCAAGGCAACTGATTAGAGCAAGACTTAGCCTTAATGGCTAGAAGCAGAGTGTCTGGGATCGTCAGCGATGGAAGGCGGCAATTGCTCAGGCTCAGAGGTTACTGGTTATAAGTCGGTAATTAACAAAAAGGGATCATCAATTGAGCTATACAGCGCATTATCTAGTTTTTGCATCCCTGCAAAACTCGCCTGTTCTTGCAGAATGACGATGGAGAATGCTCGTTGCTTCGCCAAGCTCGGTAAAGACTTTACCTTTGATGTCAAAAACGGATTAATACAAGGCGACGCACTCTCATGCGATTTCTTTGACATTATCCTCGAGAAGACCGTGCGTAACTCAAACGTCAACACCAGAGGCACGATCTTCCACAAATCTGTGGAACTGCTCGCATATGCCGATGACATTGACATCATTGGAAAGACACAACGGGCTGTCAGTGGGGGGGCATTTGTGAGCAACGAGAAAGAAGCGGCTAAGATGGATCTTGCGGTCAATGAGGGTAAGACAAATCTTATGCTGTCCACCAATGCCGACGTCTTGGACAAAATGTCACTATAGACAGATACAACTTTGAAAGACTTTGTCCACATAAACTCCGAGGTAAACGCAAGCAATGACACCACCACGGAGATAAAACGAGGTATCACCCTTGCTAATCCCTGTGTCTTTGGGCTTGGAAGGCAATTGAGAAATAAAGCTCTCTCTTGAAGGACCAAGATATCCCCTTATAAGACCTTTATAGTCCAAGTCCTGCTGGCGCAGAAGCATGGATACTAACCAAAGCGGATGAGGAGATTCTTGGTCGCTTCGAAGGAAAAGTCCTTCGTATTATATTTTCATTTTTTTCGGGTTCTGCAATCGATAATGTTGTTAAATTGGGAACTAATTATAACGCGAACCGAGGAAATAAAAACAAATAAAAAACTTCACGAAGGCAGAAATCGGCAATTATCCGAGCTGGGGTGCAAAAGAACACAACTGCTTCTAAAATTATCTCAGATTTAATGTTGCCGATATCTAAACGACGTGTACAACTAATTTTAGCTGGGAGTAATCGACTAGTTTGGAAAAAAATGAAGTCAAAACCAGCTCTTACAGAAGCACATAAAGTTGTCCGACTACGTTTTGGCAAAGAACACATGACATGGACTGAACAGTGAAGAAACGTGAGACGGTTTCAATTATTATTGACATGATGTGAAAAGTCCTGAGAGCTTCTCCACTAAGCAAAACTTTGGAGGTGGATCTTTGATGGGTTGGGCTGCTTTTAGCTATCCTTGCAGGACTCCAATGTGCACAATTTCTCGCCGAATTAATTCAGAAGATTATGGTACTCTGGTGGAAGAAGTTTTGGTAGATTTTTTGGAACCTCAATTGGATTCCAATGCAATTTTTCAGCAAGGTAATGCTGCAATTCACGTATCGCGGCGGGGGCCAGTCGTGCGTGGTTCGCAGATTAAAAAAATTCAGCTTTTAAAGTGGCCAGCACGTTCACCTGATTTAAACCCGATTGAAAACATGTGGGGAAATCTTTCTCGTCGTGTTTATGCCGGCGGGAGCAAATTTGCTTCGGTGGAGGACTTACAAAAGGCCGTTACAACGGAATAGACTCTAATTCCAGCCCAGGAGTTCCAAAACGTGATTGATTCGATGCCAAGTCGATGCCAAGTCTGGAGGACTGGACTCATTATTAATTCATACTTTTAAGTTAATTGTTGTACAGAAATTAAATTTTTACCTAGCCTGCCTTTAATTGAATTTCGCAGTCTAAGTTGTGTTGTTAAGGTTCCGTCTACAAAAACGGAACCTTTATAATTTCGGTGTGTCCGTCCGTCCGTCCGTCCGTCGTGTCTGTCACACTTTTTTATCTCCGGAGTTTATGAAGATATCGGCATGAAATTTTGGAATTAGGTACTTCAGACCTAGATGTCATTGCCCATGCAGCGATTTTAAAAAGTTGGGCCATTTGGGGGTGGCTCCAGTACAGGTGAAGTTGACATTAATTTTGAAAAAATTGTCGCACTCCATCGAAATATTTATCAATCGACAGATCTTTCGAAATGAGGTGGAGGTTTCTCTCAAGACTTTTTTATCTAAAATACCGTTTGGAAAATATGAAGCCCCAAAGTTTTTTTTAATGCATCCCCCCTGCCATTTCTAAACCAAAGAGTTTAAAAATCTGAAAAAATCACAAAAACTTGGCTTCATTGAGTACTTTCATTTAAAACAATTTCGAGCATTCTGGCCTTAATAGTTTTCGAGATATTGGCCAAAAACGGTCAACCATCGACATGCGAATTTTGAATATCTGAAAACGCAGTTTTGAAGACATCAATGTAAGCATTAAGAAATGATAAATTTCAAAATATCGATTTATGTTGAAATTTTGAGATATCTAAGATTTAAAATGAAAACAATTTTCATTTTCACACATAATTTCATGCTGTGTTCGGCCACCCAACCAGATTGATCACGTTGCGATCGACGTCAGACACTCCTCCAGTATTCTTGATGTCCGAACGTTCCGAGGCGCCAACATCGACTCGGACCATTTCCTTGTTGTAGCCAAGGTAAGGACACGGATATCGAGAGAAGAACGGAGTCGAGGAAGACAACCACGGTTTGACGTCGAAAAGCTACAATCGCAACAGACTGCCAGGAACTTTGCCGATCGAGTCTCCCTGAAACTCTCCGAAAGTTCGACGTCGCCTGCACTAACAATAGACGAAGAATGGAAACGTTGTCAAAGAGCCATCAGAGAAGCCGCTACTGATGTGCTGGGTTTCAAAACACCACCTAGGAAAAACCCCTGGTTTGACAACGAGTGCAGGCAGGCACATGCAGCAAAACAAGAAGCCTACCGGGCAACGCTGCATCGAACCACGAGAGCTGTTCGTGAGCTCTACGAACAGAGAAGAAGGGAAGAGAACCGGCTTCTCAGGAAGAAAAAGAAAGAGCACGAGAAGCGCGCGATCGAGGAGATGGAGAGGTGTTATGGCAGGAATGATGTCCGAAAGTTTTACCAAAGGGTAAAACTTTTATCGAATGGATATAAAGTTCGGACAGAAGCTTGCCGGGACGAAAATGGACAGCTAGTAGTAGATTCGCAGTCGATACTGAGAATTTGGAAAAATCATTTCTGCAGACTGTTGAACGGCGATGAGGACACAAATACCGCTGTCAGGCAGAATGTTCCACTCAACACAACGGACGACGATAGAAGAGAATACCATCCCCCCGACCTAGACGAAGTCAAGATAGCGATATCGAGACTGAAGTCTAATAAAGCTGCTGGTGCAGATAGTCTGCCCGCTGAAATGTTTAAGGCAGCTGGAGGTGATCCGGTAGGGCGCATGCACCAGCTCATCTGTAAGATATGGTCGGAGGAAAGCATGCCCGATGAGTGGAATCTCAGTATCGTTTGCCCGATCCACAAGAAAGGAGACCCCTTTGACTGCGCCAACTATCGAGGGATAAGTCTCCTTAACATCGCCTATAAGGTCTTCTCTGCCGTTTTGTGTGAACGCCTGAAACCATTCGTGAACAAACTGATAGGTCCCTATCAGTGTGGTTTCAGGCCCGGGAAGTCCACCATCGATCAAATGTTCACACTGCGGCAGATCCTGGAGAAGACCCAGGAAATGCAGATCGACACACACCATCTATTTGTCGATTTCAAGGCCGCATAGAGACGAGCTATACAGCGCCATGTCTAGTTTCGGCATTCCTGTCAAACTCGTCAGGCTAAGCATCCTGGACGATGGAGAACTCTCGCTGCTCCATCAAGGTCGGTAACGAACTCACCGAGACCTTCAATGTCGAAAAAGGTTTTAGACAAGGCGACGCGCTGTCATGTGATTTCTTTAACATCGTTCTTGAGAAGATCGTGCAAAACTCACTGGCCAACACAAGAGGCACGATCTTCCAAAAGTCCGTTCAACTGCTAGCCTACGCGGATGACATTGACGTGATTGGGCGAACACAGCGAGCCATCAATGATGCGTTTGCTGGCATTGAAACGGAAGCGGCTAAAATGGGTCTGGCGGTAAACGAGGGCAAAACAAAGTATATGCTGTCATCGAGAAAGAACGCACAACATCGACGACTTGGCCAGAACGTCACCATAGGCAGCTATAATTTTGAGGTAGTAAAGGACTTCGTCTACCTTGGCTCCGCGGTAAAGAGTACAAACAACATCAGTACCGAGATCAAACGCAGAATAACTCTTGCCAACCGCTGTTTTTATGGGCTCAAAAGGCGATTGAGTAGTAGAGCCCTCTCTCGGAAGACCAAGTTGACTTTGTATAAGACCTTGATCATCCCAGTCCTGCTGTACGGCGCAGAGGCATGGACAATATCCCAAGCGGATGAACAGTCTCTTGGTCTTTTCGAGAGAAAAGTTCTGCGCCTGATCTTTGGTCCTGTTTGCGTTGATGGCATTTGGAGGAGAAGCTTCAACCACGAACTCTATGGGCTGTACAGCGACATGAGTCTAGCCAGGCGTCTACGGATCCAACGCCTAAGATGGCTAGGCCATGTAGAGCGTATGGACAACTTAGCTCCGGCCCGAAGGGTCTTCGACTCTGAGCCTGTGGGACAACGTAACAAAGGAAGTCCACGAACAAGGTGGCGCACACAAGTCGAGGGGGACCTCTGCCGGCTTGGTGTGCGAAACTGGAGACAGCTGGCGAAAGATCGTGCTGGCTGGAGAGGCATGTTGAGTGAGGCCCAGGTCCACCTCGGACTGTAGCGCCCTAAGAAGAAGAAGAAGAAGTTCGGCCACTCTATTCGTTGATGAGCGTTGTCTTTTCGATCTCACCCCTAAATGCCCAACAGAAATGAACATACACACACCGCAGGCATGAGCAGTGATTGGGTATATATATGATAGAAGGGATTTTCTGTGTTGGATAAACTTGGATAGAGATATAGGTATATGTAGGGATGAACGTTTGTTTTTTTCGGATGTATAAATGTATGAATGAATAGTTGATTTGAGTTGAAGTTAGAAGAAAATTCAACTGAAATAGTTTGGAAACGTCGTTTGATATTCAGAAATCATCCATCAATATTATGCGACGGAACCTTCCCCGTGCGAGTACAACTCGCACTTGCCCGGTTTATTTGTTAGTTAAAGTTTATTTAATTGTTTTTGTCAATTCTGTTCTTTAAAATTCTGTTCGATTTAAATAAATCGTTAATTTATATTCAATAAGTTTTTAAAAAGTATTATACTTTAATAAACTTTGCTTTTTGAAAAATTTTAAGGAAAAATGTATTGCCTTTAATTGAATTTCGTTGAGTGTATATATTGTGCAATATTAACAGTAAGTAGCCTCGGGGAGACCTTGTTTGACATCTTCTTCTTCTTTTTCTTAGGGCGCTACAGTCCTATGTAGATCTGTGGATCCTCTCCAGCCAGCACGATCTTTTGCCAGCTTTGGCTTGGTGTGCGAAACTGGGGACAGCTGGCAAAAGATCGGGCTGTAGCGCCCTAAGAAGAAGAAGAAGAAGCATCGTCAATCTTTAAAGTTACTTAAAATTAAATCTTAAGAACAATTGAATTGTGAAGTATGATTCGCATACGGAGAGAGCGATTCATTTCGCTCCTGAGTAAAATGAACGAACTTAACGAAACTGAGCGAAGTGGTTATTACAGTCACATTGTATCATTTTTGTGTATTCACTCACTTGCTTCAGTTCTCTCGGACATTTGATGAATACAATCTCAGAATGGATAGGAAATTGATTGGAGACGCCTAATAAGATCACACTTTGTAACGGAAGAACGTTTTGGTTATTTATTTAAAAGCGAAGTTCTGGAGATCCTACTTTGTTGCATAAAATAGAGAAGTCGAAAACGATTTTTGAATTATTGAAGTCAATAATAATAATAATGGCGGCGCTACAGTCCGAAGTGAACCTGGGCCTAGCTTCTCAGCAACCACTCATGTTGTGCGTGCCCTCACGAGTGGAGGGGCCTACAGTTTAATGCCGACTCCGAACGGCGAGATTGAGAAGCTTTTTCTGGGCAGTTATACTCTTTGAGCATTGTCAATGACTTGGAGCCGGGAAAAAAATCAAATGTTTTTTTCAGGAATTGAATCCGAGCATAGGAGTACTTATCCACAACGCTATGCTGCAGCTGGAAGCTGAGAATTATACTCTTTGACTCTGAACCACTGGAAGAACGCAACAGAGGACGTCTCCGATTGAAGCGACGCATCAAAATGTAGAGGGACCTCAACCAATTTGGCGAGTTCAAGTGATGACAGCTGGTAAAATATCGTGCCACCTGGAGCGGCTTGCTGGTTGAGGCCCAGGTCCACCCCGGACTGTAGCGTCACAAGAAAAGGAAGAAGATCGTTGTTAGTGATTCCAGAGAGATGTTGCAGCGAATCTAAACCTTCACTGTTCACTCGACGGTTAAGTCATCGCGGACGCAAGACAGCTTGGTCTAGGCAACTAGAAGCAAGGAAGCAAGGAAGCAAGAAAGACCGTCAAGGATGGAAGACAGCTATTTCTCAGGACTAGTCCCTCCATGGCCTGATAAATAAGTAAGTTCACTTGGCGCAGTTACGCACAGCGGCGGCGGCTAGAACCCCAAAATACGCCGCCGTGTATAAACAAATTGTTTTCATATCTCACGTAGTAGATACTTTATCTCATTTATGATATTTACGAGGGGTCTTCTATTTTATCACAAGCGGTTCAACAACCATCTCGCGCTATGCAAATATATTCGCCTCAGCAAAACGAGCAAAAAAAAAAACTGCCTAAAGAATTCCATCCGACAGACGTACGGCTTGTACTCCCGGCCGAAAATGTTCGTCTTTATCTAGATTTCGGTACAAATTCATAATTAGTCTCTCCACTCCAACCGATCACCTTGGGTAAATACCCCATTAGGCACGTGCTCATGACTTATTTCAATCACCAGCCCATTATCCACCCGTTTGAGTGATTTTCAAAAACAAAAAAAACAGTCTTTAAAAACGCCCCGCAATCTTATCACGTATGCGGCGGGGGAAAGAAATCGGCTAATTAATTAGTCACTCCCCGCGCTCTTATCTAAACCCTTTTTCGCTTCACTCACTGGAGAAGTACACCAGGTCGAGCACGAACTCGAACGGACGGTTCACAGGATCCGAGTTGTCGCCGGCGCAGTCGTGCAGCGTGATCCCCCATATGGACAGTCCCAGATATGCGGCGCCCTCCACCTGGAATGCAATTTCAAGTGATATTCTCATTAGATCCCGGTTGAGGGGCGATGTCCGTCTGCATACTAACCAGAATCACCACCGCCATGAAGACTATGAAGCACTTCGCGAATTTCACGTTCACACTTTGGGCCATTTCTGGTTATTTTGGGGTTTTTCTTTTTTTCACTTCACAATCCGTTTCTTTTTTTTTTTTTGTCGTAATTCTCTTTTTACACTTTCGCCCCGTTGTGTGTGTGTGTGTTTGTATCTTTCTTTGGAAATTTCTTCACCAACTCATTGCTGTACTCGCGTATGCATTCGCCAGATGAAAACTTGTTTATTTACACTCTCATTTGACACGTTCCCAGGCGAAGATGAGTAATTTATTATTCACGTCGACCCTGTGCCCCCGGGGGCTTCGACTGCGATAAACGAATTGTATCTTGAATGCTTCTCGCGAGAAGTGAACAGCACGAACGGAGTACGAACGGATCGATTTGATACACTCGGCGGAGTAACGAAATCTGCAATTTTATTCGCACTTATTTCGATGAAATACAAAAGTAATTCGTTCTGCTAACCGCTGAGTAGTACTGGCTGATGGAAAGCTGGTATAGAACGTCACCTGCTTGAAGATCTCGCGCGCGCCTCACTTTCAGGTGGAGCTGCTGCTGCTGTGAGTAGTCTCTGTGTCGACACCGCCGGAAACTCAGAGTCTCAGAGCGTTGTTTGAAGCGAACAGCTCGATTGGGTTTTTAATTGTTAAGAACGTTCACTTTTTTTTTTCGTGTTTTTTTTGTTTCCTCATTTTCTTTGAATCATTTTTGCTCTTTTCGTACTCGCTGTGTGATAAGATAATGATACCGTTGTGTGTGGTGTGTTAACTTGTTTGTCGTACTCAGTCGCAGCTCTCTGAGCACGTCGTCGCTTCGGGTGTATTTCCTACCGAGCTGTTTATCGATATCGATATTGGCACACAGTGCGGAGGTGTATACATGCATGCACTCGCACCCAGAGCGTGCGATATCGATAGTGTGACGCGCAGAGGGGGTAGAATTTGTGTCAATGTTGTTTTCGATGTGCTCACGACATGAATGGGGCTTGTTGGCTGAATAATTGCCGCCAGATATAATCTGTGTTTCGAGAATGAAAGCGTTAATCTCACGTTTGCCCTCTCGAATGGCGGTTCAGTTTGTGCGCAGTTCTTCTTCCGTGGATCTCTGGGATATCCTCAATTATCCTGGTGTCCCTCCAAACAAACAAGTCTTCGTGCAGTTTCTTAGTTCTCTTGTGTCATCTTGATTCTGGTCACCAAACTCCCGACATTCTCTGCTTGGGCTTTGGTTTTAATTTGAAAGTCGTTCAACTCCTGAGGTGTCTTCTCGAAACGCCTGTGGAATACTGTTTGCAAATTTGCCGTGATTGTGTATTCATCCGTGTGAGCAGTGATCTTAAATTATGGCCGGTCGATTTTTTGGACGTTTCCACTATCCGTTGAGTTTCGTAACTGGTTCATCGAACTGTTGGATACGTTTCGTTTGTTTTTCGTATTCATTTCGAGACAAGTTGACGCATACAAAGTCCATGAAGTACAGTGGAATCTCGTGTGTTCCTTTAATAATAATAATAATGACGGTGCTACAGTCCGCAGGTGACCTGGGCCCAGCTTCTCAGCAACCACTCGTGTTGTGCGTGCTATTGTTCTGTCACGAGCGGAGGGGACCTACAGTTTAATGCCGACTCCGAACGGCGAGAATGAGAAGCTATTTCTAGACAGTTATACTCTCGGAGCATTGTCAGTGACTCGAAAGAAAAAAATGTTTGATGATTTTTTCGAGATTCGAACCGAGAACATCGAGCGTAGGAGTCGACGTACCTACCCACTACGCCACGGCGCCCACTCGTGTGTTCCTTTATCCGTAACCAAATCATTTGCTAAAGCGACTGGCTGGCGTAGTTGGTTAAGTGCCTGCTCCAAGTTCGAGAGGTCCCAGGTTCGAATCCCAGTGAAATCGAATCTGGTCCAGTTGCCGTTGGAATCAAATTAACGCCACTGGAGTAGGTTGCTACCTGGCAGTACAATGGACCAGTTTTGAGTCTGATTGCTCCAGTGTAGTGTTTCAAAAATCCTCCGAAAAAACAAAAAAAAAGTGCTATCAAAAGCAATCCCAATGAAAGGAGACAGGGCAAGGATTAAGGCAGTTACGTACGACACAGAGGATTTGATGATCCCTTGGATGATGAGTGTATCCAAGTCATTTTTCCTGAAATAACAGATTTTTTACGAGGTGATTAAGTTAACCCCATGCATAACCCCGAACTAGAAGCCCAAGTCCATTTCTTAAGGTCCTAGATAAGGCTGTTTGGGTATATCCAGTGCCGGGAACTTCTTTCAGTTTAAAAGTGCCACCATTGGCCCTAGGAAAAAGTGATGATCCACCACCGTCTCTAGTCCAGGGATCTGAGATTACTTTGGATGAATCCTTTTCGACCTGGGCTCCGAAATATTTTGGAGTAGCTCTTAGAATATTGTGCACCAGGCAACTTCTCCACCAGACGTGTCTTCAGGCACATTGAACATTCTTTGCTTCCTTGAATTTATACATCATAAGTAGCCGCGACTGGGTTTAACGAATCCTTCTTCTTCTTCTTCTTCTTCTTCTTCTTCTTAGGGCGCTATAGTCCGAGGTGGACCTGGGCTTAGAGAGGCTCCAACCGGCACGATCTTTTGCCAGCTGTCTCCAGTTTCGCACACTAAGCCGGCCGAGGTCCCCCTCGACTTGTGTGCGCCACCTTGTTCGTGGACGTCCTCTGTTGCGTTGTCCCACAGGCTCAGAATCGAAGACTCTTCGGGCTGGAGCTAAGTTGTCCATACGCTCTACATGGCCTGGCCATCTTAGGCGCTGGATCAGCAGACGTCTGTCTAGACTCAAGTCGCTGTACAGCCCATACACTTCGTGGTTGAACCTTCTCCTCCAGATGCCATCAACGCAAACAGGACCAAAGATCGGGCGCAGAACGTTTCTCTCGAAAAGACCAAGAGACTGTTCATCCGCTTGGGATATTGTCCATGCCTCTGCACCGTAATGTTTAATGGTTTAATGAATCCAGGCGGTGGAAAAAGTCGTGGCCTCACCAACATTCAAGATCCAACCCCGAGTATGCTCGTTCGTATCGACTTCAAAACATTTCACCACCCCCAGTGGAACTCCCCGCAAGGGCAGTATGGCAAAGTAGTTAAACACGCGGGGCTTTTAAAACGCCATCTCCCACGAGGATGAACTCATTTTCAATGACCCGCATGTTCCACTAAAGGGGTCGCGGGGGCAATGCATGCACGAGAGATCTCCAGGCCACTCGATCCTCCGCCATCGATTCTAACTCATCAGGAGCTATGCCCAAGCGCAACCAGGCGAGTGTTTGGACTTGGTCCAACCATCTCATCCTAGGTCTGCCAAGCGGTCGCCTACCTGATGGAATCGCATTCAAGGCACGCCTCGGAAGTCGTGATGATGGGGACATTCGTGCCACGTGACCAAACCTTCGATTGATAAATTGTGTCGAACATTGTGCGACATGCAGTACTGTCTTGTTAAAACGAGAACTTTAACCTGTTTCTTGTGACACTACAGTCCAAAATGGACTTGGGCCTCAACCAGCTAGCATGACATTTCGCTAGCTGTCTCCAACTGTGTTCACCAAGTCGCTTCAGATTTCTCTCCTCTTACGTGCGCCAACTTAATCGCAGACGTTCCCTATTGCGTTGTCCCACAGGCTCGGCGTTGATAAGGGCCATTCAACCGGAGACTAAAAAAATTAGTTTCAAAACCTCCGAAGAAATTTATTTGCTACCCTTTCGCTTTATACAGTCTTGGCTAAATGTATTAGGCACCCTTTAAGGAAACATATTTATGAAATGAGAGGAAGAAATAAAAATCGTTTACAACCTCAGATAGTGTCGCCGAAAACCATAAAATTCAAACTACAATCAAACTTCTTTATAACGAACTTCCTTATAGCGTAATTCTCTCTATATCGAATTTGTTTTTGGTCCCCTTCCCCTTCAAAAATATCCCATATAATTTAGGTTCTTTATAACGAAAGCTCTATAGCGAAATTCTCTTTATAGGGAATTAATTTTTCGCCCAAAATTTTTATTTATTTATTATTATTTTTTTTATTTTATTATTTTATTATTTTATTTCCATATAATAAATTCGATTCATCTAACAATTAATAAATAAAAACTTAGAAACTTAAAAATAGCATAAATAAATTATATAAAAATAAAAATAAGTTGAGGCATTCTATGTTTTACTTACAAAAGTAATAAAACAGTATTGAAGCCACTTCAATTGTTGTAAAATTCATTAATAGTTATAATTCAGTGGGGTATGCATACAATAATAGCAGTAATTCAAAATTCAATACAATATAAAAATCAGTAAAGTTGCAAACAAAGCGTGAAAAGAATACACGAAAAAAAATTCAAAAATAGAAGTTTTGATAGTAACAAAGTTAAAAAAAGCAGCGGCAAAAAGAAAAAAAAAACAATTAAAACAACAAAATCAAAAAACTGTTTTTTTTATAACGAAATAATAAATTTGAAAACAAAGCTTGCTACGATTTTTTGTTCCTAATTTTTAAAGGGAACTCTCCCTTTTGGCAAGTATGTTCTTAAAGTGAATATATGTCTGAAAAATTGTGCCTGTGCAGTAGAAATTTTACGAACATGTCAATTGTTTGAGTTTCATTTCAAGTTCGTGAAACGTTTACACAAAAATGTCGAAGCGCAAGGCTATTTCACTTCAGAGAAATTGTCAATCGTTGAAGAAGTTAAAACGGGAGAAAAGAAAAAAGATGTTGCCAAGAAATTTGGTGTTTCATTTAGTACATTGTCTACAATTTTAAAGAATGAGGTAAAAAATTGTAAAGTTTTCCGAAACAGTTCAAACAGAACCCCAAAAAATCTTAGAAAAACCAAATTGGATAACGCAATGTCCTTTTTTGTACCAATTTTCTTTGAAAATATAAAGGAACACTGACAGCGTTAAGAAAAATAGAAATGTTTGTATAACGAATTTTGTCTAAAGCTTCTTTATAACGAAGCAATGTTTTGTTTCCTTGAAGGTTCGTTATAAGGTTTGATTACTTCCGATAGATGATTTGGCAGCAAAGACAAAAAGATAAAGTTGCCTAATAAAATTGACCAAGACTGTAGAGTCCAATTCTCTCTCTAGGCAATTTTGTGGAATTCATGTCGCTTTGCAGTGAAAATTGTCTACTCAATCTCAGCTGTACACATTCTTGCCAACATTTTTATGTTAAACCCGCAAATTACCATTTCGACACAATTTTTGATGAATATCCCCTCACATCATCGTTTTGCATGTTCATTGTGAAACCCTATCTGATTTTGCATTCATAATTAAACAGATTCAAGCTGAAGAGTATCTTTTTAATTGGTTTTACATCTGGGGTGCTTTCTTTATGTTAAACTGATTAGATCCAGAAGAGCGCAATAAATTTCGATATATCTAGGGTGCGGAGGTCTCTTCACTTTTACCGATTACGAGCCGATCCCATCCGGCTGATGGCGGGAGAATAAAACACATCAAATGAGTCGTTCGCTGAAGAGTAAACAACGACCAAATTATTGCTGAATTTTATCAGATCGTCAATCTAGGATAAATACATAAAAATATATGACTTCAGCTGTCTCATTTTATAGCAACAGATTATGAACTTGAAAAAAAAAATGAGCTCATCCTCACTTGGGGAAGTCAAACGGTTTGTTAATAATAATAATAATAATGGCGGCGGCTACAGTCCGCGGTGGACCTGGACCTAGCTTCTCAGCAACCACTCATGTTGTGCGTGCTATTGTTCTCTCACGATTGGAAGGGACCTACAGTTTAATGCCGACTCCGAACGGCGAGATTGAGAAGCTTTTTCTAGACAGTTATACTCTTTGAGCATCGTCAGTGACTCGCAAGAGGTGGAGCCGTGAACAATTTTTTTTTGGAATCGAACCTAGACTGTGAAAGTCTAATGCGCATGGGTCGACGCACGAACCGACACGGCCACGGTGCCCACAAAGGGTTTGTTAGGTTACAATCTGCAGACCTGAGGCGCGTGCTGTTAAAATTAATAAACTGGGCAAGTGCGAGTTGTACTCGCACGGGTAAGGTTCCGTCGCATAGTATTGATGAATGATTTCTGAATATCAAAAGACGTTTCCAAACTATTTCAGTTGAATTTTCTTCTAACTTCAACCCAAATCAACTATTCATTCATACATTTGTACATCCAAACAAACAAATGTTCATCCCTACATATACTTATATCTCTATCCAAGTTAACCCAACACAGAAAATCTCTTCCATCATACACATACCCAATCACTGCTCATGCCTGCGGTGTGTGTGTGTTCATTTCTGTTGGGCATTTAGGGGTGAGATCGAAAAGATAACGCTCATCAACGAATAGAGTGGCCGAACACAGCATGCAATTATGTGTGAAAATGAAATTGTTTTCTTATTTTAAATCTTAGATATCTTAAAATTTCAACATAAATCGATATTTTGAAATGTATTATTTCTTAATGCTTACATTGATGTCTTCAAAACTGCGTTTTCAGATCTTCAAAATTCGCATGTCGATGATTGACCGTTTTTGGCCAATATCTCCAAAACCATTAGGGCCAGAATGCTCGCAATGGTTTTAAATGAAAGTACTCAATGAAGCCAAGTTTCTGTGATTTTTTCAGATTTTTAAACACTTTGGCTTAGAAATGGCAGGGGGGGACACATTTAAAAAAACTTTGGAGCTCCATATTTTCCAAACGGTATTTTGGATAAAAAAGTGTTGTGAGAAACCTCCACCTCATTTCGAAAGATCTGTCGATTGATATATATTTCGATGGAGTGCGACAATTTTTCAAAATTAATGTCAACTTCACCTGTACTGGAGCCACCCCCAAATGACCCCACTTTTTAAAATCGCTGCATGGGCAATGACATCTAGGTCTGAAGAACCTAATTCCAACATTTCATGCCGATATCTTCATAAACTTCGGAGATAAAAAAGTGTGACAGACACGACGGACGGACGGACGGACGGACGGACGGACACACCGAAATTATAAAGGTTCCGTTTTTGTAGACGGAGCCTTAAAAAGGATCCATTAAATACCATGTTCAAGACTCTTTGCTCACGTTTTCTGTACACCTTGGTTGTTCTCGATAAGAAGGCCGAATCAATAAGTCTCTGCCCTCAGGTCTGCTGGTTAAAGAGGTTAAGTAAAATGTCAACGGGCAGTGTACAAAATAGCTACACCTCTAAACGATATTTAAACTAGAAAATAGATTCCAGTCCGGCTTAAATTTGAACTTAAGTTCTGCAGCAACAACTTTAATAATAATGGTGGCACTACAGCCCGACCGGTGCCTAGCTTCTCAACAACCACTCGTAGTGTGCACGCTATTGCTCTCTCACGAGTGGAGGGGACCTACAGTTTAATGCCGACTCCGAACGGCGAGATTGAGAAGCTTTTGCCTTGACAGTTATACTCTTTGAGAATTGTAAGTAACTCGAAAGAGGTGGAGCCAAGAACAATTTTGTTTTTGAAAAATTGTTGCTTGTGCTGGGATTTGAAACTAGACTGTGACAGTCTAGTGCGAATGGATCGACACACAAATCCAGACGGCCACGGCGCGCACATATATGACCTTGAAATCGACGAATATGTTCATTTGCCTTTCTTGGGTCTGTTTTAAGATCTGCCGTAATGTGAAGATCTGGTCTACTGTGGACTTCCCTGGCCTGAAATCACCCTGATACGGACCTATCAGATTTGTGTCGAAAGGTTTCATGTCTCCGCACAGAACGGTAGAAAAAAACGAGTATTCTATTTCATTCAAACGTAAAAAAATGAAAAAAAAAAACTTTGAGATTTTAATGAAGTATAGTAAATGTGGGAATTCACTTATTTCTGTGGGCATAAATACATTCAATAAACATCTTAGATGACCATGACTGTGTGTGACTTGTAACATTTCATAAACACTTGTGGTCATGGGAACTGAAGGTGCTAACTGGCTACTTATTACGTTAGCTGCAAGTATTATTTTTAGAAATCAGCTTCAACAGATGTTTTCTGAACTCGCCTACAAAATCTTCTCTGCCGTTTTGTGTGAACGCCTGAAATCATTCGTGAACAAACTGATAGGTCCTTATCAGTGTGGTTTCAGGCCCGGGAAGTCCACCATCGATCAAATGTTCACACTGCGGCAGATCCTGGAGAAGACCCAGGAAATGCAGATCGACACACACCATCTATTTGTCGATTTCAAGGCCGCATATGACAGCGTGTATAGAGACGAGCTATACAGCGCCATGTCTAGTTTTGACATTCCTGCCAAACTCGTCAGACTGAGCAGGATGACGATGGAGAACTCTCGCTGCTCCATCAAGGTCGGTAACGAACTCACCGAGACCTTCAATGTCAAAAAAGGTTTTAGACAAGGCGACGCGCTGTCATGTGATTTCTTTAACATCGTTCTTGAGAAGATCGTGCAAAACTCACTGGCCAACACAAGAGGCACGATCTTCCAAAAGTCCGTTCAACTGCTAGCCTACGCGGATGACATTGACGTGATTGGGCGAACACAGCGAGCCGTCAATGATGCGTTTGCTGGCATTGAAACGGAAGCGGCTAAAATGGGTCTGGCGGTAAACGAGGGCAAAACCAAGTAAATGCTGTCATCGAGAAAGGACGCACAACATCGACGACTTGGCCAGAACGTCACCATACGGGTAGACAGCTATAATCTTGAGGTAGTGAAGGACTTCGTCTACCTCGGCTCCGCGGTAAACAGTACAAACAACATCAGTACCGAGATCAAACGCAGAATTACTCTTGCCAACCGCTGTTTTTATGGGCTCAAAAGGCAATTGAGTAGTAGAGCCCTCTCTCGGAAGACCAAGCTGACTTTATATAAGACCTTGATCATCCCAGTCCTGCTGTAGTGCGCAGAGGCATGGACAATATCCCAAGCGGATGAACAGTCTCTTGGTCTTTTCGAGAGAAAAGTTCTGCGCGCGATCTTTGGTCCTGTTTGCGTTGATGGCATTTGGAGGAGAAGATTCAACCACGAACTGTACGGGCTGTACAGCGACATGAGTCTAGCCAGGCGTCTGCTGATCCAACGCCTAAGATGGCTAGGCCATGTAGAGCGTATGGACAACTTAGCTCCAGCCCGAAGAGTCTTCGACTCTGAGCCTGTGGGACAACGCAACAGAGGAGGTCCACGTACAAGGTGGCGCACACAAGTCGAGGGGGACCTCGGCCGGCTTGGTGTGCGAAACTGGAGACAGCTGGCGAAAGACCGTGCTGGCTGGAGAGGCATGTTGAGTGAGGCCCAGGTCCACCTCGGACTGTACCGCCCTAAGAAGAAGAAGAAGAAGCTTCAACAGATGACTGGTTAAATTTATTTTCGAATTTCATAGATTTATAGGTTTTGAAATAATTTTAATGTGAAGATCTATTAGGTAAGGAGCAATCCTTATGAAATGAAACAGTAAGGCACGGGTATCAAGGAACTGGTGTCCACCAGAAAGCAAAAAGGACCCATTTAGAGTTAAGTGGTTTACGGTATTTTTTACCATGGCCCTCACTCCAACCTTACCTGGTTTAAGTCACCATCAAGGAAAAAGAAGTGTGGCCAGGAGCGCAACTTGAGGTCTTGTACTGAAACCAAATACCATTCCGTCCGAGGGTGCGCATATAGCTGCCTTTTGAACCATCAGAACAGGCTTTCATCACAGAGCTCATAAGAATTGACCATTTCAATCTACGATACAATACAATACTAACAGGATCAGTGGTCTTGGTGATCAATGAGGGGTCCTTGGCACCACCAGCTGCACTTCACTACAGGATCGGGTACAGTTTTGGTGGAGTCTCCAAGGAAATCTATAAAAAGTCCTTTTTTTCCGCCCTGACAGCCGAAAAGCCTGAAGCTCTCTTGTCCCAAAATCATCAAATCAACCCAGAGGCGGAAAACAAATACGTTTTCGATAGATAATTAAACAATTTTTTTTGTTACTACGGTTCAGAGAATATCGAAGCAATCAAGTTTTAAATTAAGACTTAAACATTTATACGCACATTTACCATTTATGGCGTCTTTAAGTTTTATCGTGCGATTAACTGCTCATTAACTCGAAGTTTGTAAGCAAGATTTGACTTCTCCCTGACGTCACTGCACTGTAGAGAGGAAATTCCAAAACTATCTGAACACAATACACTCGCATGTAGATACAATAAGTACAATAGCTTTAAAGTGGAGATAATCAAAAGACACTTGAACGAGTGAAATACAATTTTGATTATAGCCGCTTATCTTTTACGAGTGTCCTAATCTAAGATTTATTGATCGAAAAATTTGAAAAAGAAACTTACGTAGTCTCTACGAGTAATTTTCAGAAACGGGAAACTGTGTCGTATGTGAAACATTTTTTTTGGTTTGATTTTTACTGATTTTCTAAAAGATGACACATGCGCTAGGTATTCGGTTACAAACCCATGAGTAACTACAAAGTAATGACAAATCAAGTGAATTTGAAGGGGAGTGCTTGTATTTGAAATATGTAATCCGAAATCGAATGGATATTTAGTTCGGACAGAAGCATACCGGGACGAAAATGGACAACTTATAGTAGACTCGCAGTCGATACTGAGATCATTTCTGCAGACTGTTAAACGGTGATGAGGGCACCAATACCGCTGTTGGACAGAATATTCCGCTCAACTTGGACGGTGATAGACGAGAATTCTGTACCCCCGAAGACGGAGACAAGATAGCAATTTTGAGACCAAACAAAGCTGCTAGGGCAGACACTTATCACTGATCCGTCGATTTCAAGACCGCATACCACAGCATGCATAGCTATATGGCGTCGTGTCAAGTTTTGACATTCCTGTCAAATTTGTTTGGCTGAGCAGGATAACGATGGAGACCTCTCGCAGTCTCAATCTCAATCAATCAAGGCCGGTAACGAACTCACCGAGAACTTCATTGTCAAAAAATATTATAGACAAGGTGACGCGCTGTCATGTGACTTTTTTAACATCGTTCTTGAGAAGATTGTGCAAAACTTACTGGCTGTTGGCCAGAAGCACGATCTTCTAAAAGTCCGCAAAACTGCTGGCATACACGGATGACATTGGCGTGATTGGTCGAACCCTGCGAGCCGTCAATGAGGCGTTTGTTGTCATTGAAACGGAAGCAGTAAAAATGAATTTGGCTGTAAACGAGGGCAAAACGAAGTATATGCTGTCATCGAGAAAGGTTGCACAACATCGACGACTTGGTCAGAAAGTCACAATAGGTAGCTATAACTTTGAGGTAGTTAAGGACTTTGTATCAAGTATCATCGCTGCTTCTTTGAGCTAGGAAAGCAATTGGTAAACAAAGCTCTCTCTCGAACAACCAAGGTAACCCTGTACAAGACCTTAATCGTCCCAGTCCTGCTATATGGTGCAGAAGCATGGACTTTGTCAAAAGCGGATGAGGTTGGTCTTGGCTGCTTTCAGAGGGTGATTTTCGGTCCCGTCTGAATAGAGGGTGAGGGGAGGAGAAGATATAACAACGAACTGTACGAACTGTTCAGCGACATCGACTTGACCGGAAGGTTGAAGATCCAACGATTAAGATGGCTAAGTCATGTAAAGCGAATGAAAACCATTGCTCCGGTCCGGAAAATCTTCGAATCCACCCCTGAGGGACGGCGCAGTAGAGGAAGACCGCGACTCCTTTTCTTCCTCTTGTGGCGTCACAGTCCGAGGTAGACCTGAGCCTCAACCAACCAATCTCTCTAGCAAGCACGATCTTCTGCTGGCAGTCGCGAAATGCGCACGGCAAGTTGATTGAGGTCCCTCTCCACTTGAGTGCGCCAGTTTAGGAACAGGAGTGTTATATTGAAAAAGAAAAACTTCACTTCCACTCGGAGGCCATAGGGCCCATTGTGAATCCCTTTTTTGTGGGGTACACAAACTAAAAACCTATCCTGTAAAGTAGTAAAGCAGAGTAGTAAATCGTCTCGGTGTCTTTTTCATCGCCGTAGCTCCTGCAGACAGTGTCCTATGATCACTCCGACGAGCTCACGCATCGAGTTTCGGTCTAACGCCAGAAGCTTCTTTGTCTTACCGAAGTTAAGCTCTGGCCACATTGATTTTGTCGTGTGACAATAATTTCTAGTAAGCCAAGACGAGTTGGCCTCCTTTGCAATGGATGCGGGAAAGGCGTGATAAATTAAAGAAAATAACTGTTTCGTTATTGCTTTTGAAATAAATTAATTTCTCTTTCATTTTCGTTTTCGTAGTCGATTTCAAGTTGTCACTTACATGAAACGTCAAATACCAAAATTGTAATAAATAGCACTATCTTGCTGATCTACTACAAAATGAATTGCATTCAAGTTAGAAACAGAGACAACTTGCATCTCTGCGTAGACGTGCTGTAAACACGTGTCCACTTAGGTAAAAAATCATATTCTATAACTTTACAGCATGAATTCCGATGCAAGGCACTTAAAAGAAGCTCTATTAGAGGAGATTTTCTGCTGCGAAGGCTGAACCGGTTAGAAATCAACCATCACAGAATCTTAGACTTTGAATAAATTTATGTTTATTATTTAAAAAAGATAAAAACTTACCAACATGACTTTCAATATTATTCATTGACGATCGAGATTTTGACGCTGGCTGTGGAATTATTGTGATCTCGTCATTGATTTTAAGAGGTTTTAGCAGTGAATCATTGGCCGCCGATAAGCTATTGCGATTACTCACTCCGCTCCGCTGTAAACAGTACGAACAACATCAGTATCCAGATTAAACGCAGAATTACTCTTGCCGCCGTTTCTTTGTGGTCAAGAGGTAATTGAGTAATAGAACCCTTTCACGAAGGACCAAGCTGACTTTGTATTAGACCACGATCAGATCCAGTCCTGTTTACCGACGCAGAGGCATGGACAATATCCCAAGCGGATGAACAGTCTCTTGGTCTTTTCTAGAGAAAAGTTCTGCGCATGAAATTTGGTCATGTTTGCCTTGATGGTATTTAGAGGAGAAGGCTCGACCACGAACTGTATGGACTGTACAGCGACATGAGTCTAGCCAGGCGTCTACGGATCCAACACCTGAGATGGCTGGGCCATGTAGAGCATATGGACATCTTAGCTACAGCCCGAAGAGTCTTCGACTCTACCCCAGTGGGACAACGTAACAGAGGACATTCACGTCTAAGGTGGCGCACCCAAGTGGAGAGGGAACTTAACTAACTTGGTGTGCGCAAATGGCGACAGCAGCTAGCAAAAGGCTAGCTGGCGAAGCTAGCTACAGTCACTCCGGACTGTAACGTGACAAGAAGAGAAAGAGTCCGTTTAAAGACCTGAGATCATTTGAGGTTATAAATTCTATGAGTTCCAAAACAAAAGAAACCCCCAAAAGTTGCCTTAGTCTAAGCAACCCAAATTTGTGTACTCGTCTTTATTCGTGGTCGCCTCTGTGGCGTTGTCACAATGTCTGGTAATCTATAGTCATACGGACCGTAAATATGTTCTCCACACGCTCAACCTTGCGTACTGTATCCTTCGACGCCTGACTGCAGGTGGTTTTCTCCCGAATCTAGTGTGCGCTACCTTGAACGTTATTTTCGGTTGAGATGTCTTATTTCAACTCAAAGAAGAAAGGAAGAGCTAGCTTCCAAAAAGATGACATGTGCGTGCATGTGAACACTTAAATTAATCAGCCCAATTATGCCAGTCGTATCCGACAGTCGAATACAACTACATTTTGTTATTACAAAGTCGAATTTTTGAAGTCTACTCGTACTCAATCTTTGACAGAAATCATGTGAATGTCAGCGCGTACGACTCTCGTTTTTATTTGCTATTTCGGTGGAGTCTCAATCTGTCGTTTTGTGGTCGTATTTTACTCGTATACGAATTTGACTACGACTCAGTGTAGATTTGAGAGAATATGGAGAAAAAACACACGAAGCGTCCGTGGTATGAGTTCTGATTTGATTACAGCTCTAGTTTACAGCCGGATCTATTTTAGCCGCTTCTGTTTTAATAATCCAAATGATCGGTTATTTGGTGACCAGAATTGAAAATCAGAAAAAAATGTTCCTCTTGAACTTTTCTAAAATTAAGGGCATAAGTGGCTTTGTTTCCAACCTCGATGAAAAAAACACGCTCTCCCCATGATCATGACGAATTTGGCAGCAATTTTAGAGTATGACAGGACAGCGTATATCGCGTCTTCAAGCATTCTATCATCGGCGTCCTTGAAATCGATGAAAATGAGTTGCGGATCGATTTTCTCTGAGAGTCATTTAACAATCTTTCTCTTTCTTCCTACTCCACATACTCTGCACCAGGTGCTGTCAACTTCCCACATTCCATCTGTACCTGATTCATGCCTTAAATCAATATTATTATTTCAGACACCTGGTCACCATCTGTCGATGGGTTCATATTTCTTAAGGGCCCTCTTGAGAGATCGTTTCAAATTCTCAAGATTTTCTTGTATTTGACTAGTGTACTTGCAACAAGTTTTCAAACAAGTCAATTATTTCGATAAGAGTATCAAATTACACGCTATCGACAGACGCCGTATCGAGTTGGTTTTCAAATGAAAACAGTGCTGGTATCAGATGGCAGCAGAGCGGAATGCATTCTGAAAATCAGAGATAGTTTATTTCACAAGAACCTTCGCGATAGACACTGCCAATTATTAGAAATCTGAGAAATTCTATAGCATTACAATATATCACCTTTTCAATTTCAATTCAATTCAATTTAATTTATTATTATTAAAGTATAAAGCGTACAATAAGACATTTTTCGGTCTAAACAAATGGTAGTCTTCTGACGATATTTCGAATGATAGATTTTTGTATCTGTTTTCAACATTCAAAATTTCTAAATACAGACCGAATTTGTAATGCGGAAATGGAACCTTAAGTGGTATTTTGGATATACAATGCGGTGGTAAGACCCATCTTAACCTATGGTTCAACTGTCTGGTGGAAAGCACTAGAAAAGAAATATCGCCTTGGACATATGACAAAGATTCAAAGGGCAGGCTGTCTGGCGGTGACAGGATCGATGAGACCAACACCAACAGCAGCTCTGGAAACAATTTTGAATCTTCTTCCGCTTGATATCCACTGCAGCACCTTGGCAGCTAAGACTGCAGTAAGACTAAGGGAATCTAGCCTATGGATAGCCAAGCCCTGCGGTTAGACCTCAATTCTGGACAGATGGAATATATCGAGACTCCGGACGGAAACGGACTATATCATACCTCATTTTAACTGTGAGCGGAGATTCTCTTTCAGAATTCCCAGCAGGAAAACATGGAATATGGGGAAAATCTGTGAAAATGAACTTGCCATCTATGTATACTGACGGATCCAAGATGGATGTTGGTACTGGGGCTGGGGTCTACTGTGAGTCTCGGATTACAAATCGGTCCTTCATACTTGAGGACAGTTGTAGAGTGTTTCAAGGAAGTTGCTGCAATAAGACAAGCTGCAGATATGATTGTTTAGAAAAATATTTCAGGACAAACAATCAGTACCTGTGTTGATAGTCAAGCATCCATTAAAGCGTTAAACATCGATAAGATCCAAGCTCGTAAAAATGTGCATCGAAAGACTGGCGAAAATTCAGTAGCCAATAAGGTGGCCCTCTATTGGGTACCCGGCCACATGGGAATCTCCTGTAACGAAAGGCAGATGAATTGTCAGGATTGGGTCACATCTAAGTTCTTCACGGGCCCTACCTGAGACCAGCACACCGCTTAGCACCTTGCACAGTTAAAGAGACATTGAATCTAACGAGGTAGCTAATAAACGGTGGCGCTACAGCTAAATCGTTATGGCCAGTCTACGACAACAGGAGATCTACCGATCTCATTAAACTAAGTCGAAGGGATATCCAAACAGCCGTTGGGGTCGAGACACCACTAAGAAGAAGAAGAAGAAGAAGAAGAAGAAGAAGAAGAAGAAGAAGAAGAAGAAGAAGAAGAAGAAGAAGAAGAAGAAGAAGAAGAAGAAGAAGAAGAAGAAGAAATCAGTATCAAATGCTTTGCTGAAATCTAAGAACATAACAAGATTATGATGATTCTTGTTTAAGCCTTCATTTATTATGTTCGTAAATTCACCGAGCAGTTTGTTTGTGCTTTTATTTCGTTGGAAGCCATATTGATTACGTTCTATAATTTTATTTTTGTCCATGAAGGTCCATAGTCTATTTACTACCACCTGTTCCAAACATTTGTCCACAATTGGAAGAATCGAGATTGGTCTGTAGTTAGAGATTTGGCTTTTGGATCCACCCTTATATATTGGCCGTACCAAAGCTGTTTTAAGACTGATGGGCACTTTTCTTTGGTTTAGACTAAAATTAACTATATTGGTTATTATAGGTGCGAACACTGTTGCATGTGTTTTCAAATCCACAGGCCTTATGGCATCCGCTCCAGGTCCCTTATTAACATTGAGTGTTTTCAATATGTTAAATATCTCGGTATTGCTTGCTTCTTCGACAAATATGGAATTTGACACAGAACTACTTTCATGGTGAGATGTTACATTGTCACATGAATGAATAATTTGAACAGCTTGCTCAGAGAAGTAATCTGCAAAATCATTTGCTATGCTATCTGCAGTTTTACCCATTGGACTATTCTTCAATATAATGTCATCTACACAAGTTTGTTTTCTTCCCATGATTTCGTTTACCAATCTCCATGTTTTTCTGGGGTCTCGATGAGATTCACTAAACTGACTTCTATAGTACATGGACTTGTTTAGCATTATTTCTTTGTTTAGTTGGTTTCTGTATCTTTTGTATTCAGCTTCGTATGTTTGACAAAGCCGATTGTTTCTCCATCTACGGTAGAGCTCGTCCCTTTTCTTGCACTTTTCTACAAGTTGAGCCGTTATCCATGGTTGTTGGTTCCTTCTTTGTTTCTTGTTCCCATATACTGTAGCTTTTTGATAGATGTCAGTTGAGCTTATTAGGCTATTAACTAAACTTGTACGTATATATGAACCGCACTGCTGCTCTTCATCTAGCCTTGGTTTTTTGGCAAGGGTCCCATACAGTGTCACGTAATGATCAGATATTTCGCATTCTATGACTGCTGAGAACATTTTTTCACGAGGAATGCTCACTAGAATATGATCTATTAGAGTTGAGCTATCTCTTCTAAGATCTACGCGTGTATTTGCTTTGATAACATTAAACAAACCATTTTCTGCAATCATTTCCTTGTAATTCTTGACATATCTCTCTGTCTTATCTTGTTCGTTTATGTTCAAATCACCCAGAATAACAACATATAATTGAGGATTTTTCGACTTTTTTAGTGTTTGTTCTGTATATGTCTACTATATCTGTTTCATTTATTTCGCATTGAATTGTGCTTCCAATAGATTTGATGACTTCGACTAGATCTTCATTTGTTGATGGCGGAACATTTTTAATCTCGATGTTGTTTTTTAAGAGTTGCTGTTCCAGCGTGTTTATTTGTCCTTGCATATGTTCAATGAGTTCGTCCTTCCTTTTATTGCTTTCTCTCAGTTCTTTTATTTCGTTTGTAAGTTGTTCAATGAATTCTTTATTCTTTTTTATGTTTTTATTCATTTCATCGAAACTTTTCGCCATGAACTCACAGCCAGTTGATATTTCTCTCATTTCCGCTCTGAATAGCTTCATCTCCGATATCACATCAGCTGCAGTTTTGTTATCTAAGTGAGAGCTTGTGTGTTCTGGACTGCTCGTAAGTGCACTTCGAGTTCTCTTAGAAGGGGGGAGATCAACGAGAAGAACGTTGTTCGTTGGTGTGTTGCGGCCATCCTGTATTCCCGAAGTCGTAGCAGTCTGCGAATCTCCTGAGAATCTGCAGGTCTGGCATCGCCATGCTTCTTTTCTACTTGTAGACAAGGTTCTCCAAGATTTCTCGCTGATTGTGGTGCATTGAAAATGTAGTTTTCCCAAGCAACCGCCGCACGAAGCGAAGTCACCTTCTAAGGGAAGAGGATCTTCACATGAACTACACTTTTGCATTTTGAAGAGAACAACTAATAGAAATAAGTGGCAAAGAGAATTAAGTAAACAAAAACAATAGAACAAAGAAAAAACTGTGCTATATATATGTTCTTTACTTCACAAATGGATTAATTTAGTTTTTTCACTATTCAACTTTGATCGCTTTCTGATTTTGTATAAGTTTGTGATAGTTTGCTTTATTCAATATCAATATTAAAGATTATTTAAAAGAAAAAAACGATTTTAGAAGTTTGAATTATTATAAAAACAAAAAGGTAGCTCACTGAAAACACAACCGCACTCTTCAAAGACTTCTCAAGAAGAAGAAGAAGAAGAAGAAGAAGAAGAAGAAGACAAAGAAGAAGAAGAAGAAGAAGAAGAAGAAGTAGAGATGTAGAAGAAATATAATCTGTTCTCCACCTACTGTACGATTGGCCTGCACTAGCCGTTAGGAGGAAGGAAACCCTAGGAAGTTTCTTCTTTTCGGAGCTGAATGATCTAAGGAAAATAGAGCTAAGCAAACTCCTGAAATGCATATCTATATATGAGTGGTTTAACTTAGCTGTTGATACATCGAAGTTTTTAGGTTTTCTACGGTTTTAAACTTTTTGGGCACGATGGACTCATAGTGGTCTAAGTGAGCCGTGACATGTTCTTCATGTCAGCAAGGGCACTCATATACCTTATCTTACCTTGCGCGTGTAGAAATATTTTTATAAGTAATAAGACAAACATTTTAGTGGGTGCCGTGACGTAGTGGGTAGGTGCGTCGACTCCTACGCTTGATGTTCTCGGTTCGATTCCCGAAAAAAAAGCAACAAACATTTTTTCACGGCTCCACCTCTTTCGAGTCACTGACAATGCTCAAAGAGTATAACTGTCTAGAAAAAGCTTCTCAATCTCGCCGTTCGGAGTCGGCATTAAACTGTAGGTCCCCTCCACTCGTGAGAGAACAATAGCACACACAACACGAGTGGTTGCTGAGAAGCTAGGCCCAGGTCCACCTCGGACTGTAGCGCCGCCATTATTATTATTATTATCCGGCCGTCGAATATTCAGCTATCCAGCCTAGCTGCAGGCCGAATAATCGGTATCCGGTATCCGGTCAAATCACTATTCGGTACAACTCTAGTTATAGTCACTCACTGTGACATTCCCGGCAAGTCATCGGTGTTGTGCATCCTCTCTGGATGAAAGCATGTAACTCGTTTTGCCATCGTTTACCACCAGACTCACAACGGTCTGCACTGGACACTGGGCTGTTGGCAGGCATGCTGAAAGACTAGGCATACCATTTAACTCGCACTGCCGTAGCTGCCGGAGCCAGAAACACCCGAGCACTTTCTGTGCAAATGTCCGGCTCTTGCTAGAGTCAGACAACGCACTCTGGGCAAAGCCTTCTTCTACGCCCCTAATAATCTCTCAGAAGCAAATATTCATAGTCTGCTAGCCTTCATAAATTCCACAAAATGGTTTCAAAATTAATCTAATCTGAGTGAATACACACTCCTTTTCTCCCCCATCTCACAAATTAGGTATCCCATAGGATGTGGTATCAAAACGGCGCTTTCATGGCGCTAATTGGGTGCGAAAACAGAATCTGTATGTCCACCGCCACTTTTACCTACCTACGAGTACCTTACCACCAGGCCCATTTCCTGGACACAGCTTCCGTTTCAATACCAGAATTGAATGAGCCTTTGCCTAGCTTCTTCAGCAAGCGCTTATGTTGTGCCGGCAATAAGTTTCGAAGTTTCGAAAGTTTTTAAAGGCAATTATACTTAGAATAAACACTGACGGCACTCGAGACCGTGATATGAAAGTTGTTATTTCCCTCTTCGAATAGAATCGAAATCGATTCTGTGGCCTTCAACATTAATTTACACGAAAGATGAATAAAGAGGTCAACGCAGGTCAACGCAGGCGCAGCAGGCGATGACTTGGTAAGGAACATGCACCAACTCATCTGAAAAATATGGTCGGAAGAAAGCATCCCCGATGAATGGAACCTCAGCATTGTTCGCTCGATCCACCAAAAATTAACATTGCGTTTAAGATCTTATTGGGCGCCGTGTCGTAGTGGGTAGGTGCGGCGACTCCTACGCTCGAGGTCGTCGGTTCGAATCTCGAAAAAACACCCAACATTTGTTCACGGCTTCACCTCTTTCGACTCACTGACAATGCTCAAAGAGTATAACTGTCTAGAAAAAGCTTCTCAATCTCGCCGTTCGGAGTCGGCATTAAACTGTAGGTCCCCTCCACTCGTGAGAGAACAATAGCACGCACAACACGAGTGGTTGCTGAGAAGTTAGGCCAAAGTCCACCTCGGACTGTAGCGCCGCCATTATTATTATTATTATTGTAAGATCTTATTTGCCGTCTTGTGTGAACGCCAACACACACTGGTCGGCCCATACCAGAGTGGCTTTAGGCCAGGAAAATCCATCATCGACCAAATATTCACACAGCGGCAAATCTTGGAAAATACCCAGGAACAACAAATCGATACCCACCGTCTGTTCATCAATTTTAAGGCCGCGTAAGACAGCATCTATAGAGACGAGCTATACAGAGCAATGTCTAGTTTTGGCATCCCTACCAAACTCGTTCGTTTGTGTAGGAAGACGATGGAGAATGAACGCTGCTCCATCAAGGTTAAAGACCTAGGTAGGTAGGTAGGTGATAGAGTGCCCTTGCGGCCGGGTCGCGGCTCACTGAGACCAAACAGTTGGGTCCATTGTGCCCTATGTGTGGGGGTGTAACCCGTGAGACCTACACTTTTGCTGCCCACCCAGTTTGTTGTATATATCTCAGGAGGTGCTTCAGCTCTATTTTAATCAGATCATCCAGCTCGTCGAAGAAGTTACTGCCTAGTGTTAGCAGTCTCCTTCCCCGCAGAGCTAGACAATCGCATAGCAGATGGCGAACGGACTCTATTTCTTCCTCGTCCCTGCAACGGTAAAGATCTAACCGTGACCTTTGATGTCAAAAATGGATTCAGAACAAAGCCACGTGCTATCATGCGTCTTCTTCAACATCATTCTTGAAAGATTTGTGCAAAACTCGCACGACAACACCAGAGGCACAATCTTTCCGAAGTCCGTCCAATTACTCGCATATGCCGACGATATTGACATAATCGGAAGAACACAGCGGGATGTCAATGGCACTTTTGTGAGTATTGCGACGGAGGCCGCGAAGATGAGTTTACCGGTAAATGAGGGCAAGACCAAGTATATGATGTCGAAGTCGACATTAAACTGTTGGTCCCCTCCACTCGTGAGAAAACAATAACACGCACAACACGAGTGGTTGCTGAGAAGCTAGGTCCAAGTGCACCTCGAACTGTAGCGCTGCTATTGTTATTATTATTATTAAGACAAACATTTAAACTTTGTTTTTTTACTTCTTTTTTAAGGACATTTTTTGTGGAGCTTTATATTGGCGCCGTGGATGTGTGGGTCCGTCATTCGTCGAGCCCTACGCTCTAAACTTTCACGTTTAGATTCAAATTTCAGCACAGACAAACAATTTCTAAAAAAAAAAAAAATTTAACGGCTCCATCTTTTTCGAGCCACTGACAATGCGTAAAGATTATAACTGTATAGAAAAAGCTTCTCAATCTCGCCGTTCGGAGTCGGCATTAAGCTATAGGTCCTCTCCAATCGTGAGAAATATAGCACGAAAATAGCACGCTGAGGAACTAGGCCCAGGTCCACCTCGGACTGTAGCGCCACCATTATTATGACTTTTTAGGACAACACTGCATTTAAGAAGATCGACGTTGCAATGACCACATTCGTTGTGAAATGCTTCTCTTCGGAACAGTCACAAAACCAATAAACAGCTTTCAGGCTTATCCAAGCCTAACATTTTGCCAGAGAATGTCATCAATCTCAATGCAAACAGAATTTCACGCCCCAACTCCACCTCCGTTCCCAAAAACACTTCCAATTATCGTATCACTGTCAAGTTCCCGAAATTACGCTATCAAATAGGCTAACCTTCACGTAATGACCTTAATTAAACGAGCGGAGCTCCGCGCCGGCCATTCAGAGCGTCCAGCCGAAGTTAAATGTCAACTGAATCCAACAAATTGCCCATCACCTGTGCTTTAGCTGAGACTGATTATCATCAAATTAGTCTCGCTGAAACTGGCAAAAAACGAAGGCAAACATGGGAAATCTGAAAATCCGCCAGACCCCGCCACGTAACCACGTCATTATCGGTTGTCATGAGGTCCGGCAATCGTTTTCCCCTAATCACTTAGCAATTGTATGCTAATTGAACGCGGCTCAGAGTTTCCTCGAAGCCCCGAACACAATTGAGACTGGTTTTGCGTCTGTTTGCTTTTGTATTTCTCATTTCTTTCACTTTTTTCCTTTATTCCAGAGAGAAACTAAAACTAATCGTAAAAATTAAATCACAAAATTTATCATATTCACTCGCATGATCGCCGGATCACCAGGATCGCCAGGACCGCCGGATCGCGACCATGACGCGCACAAATTGGTTAAGTTAAGCCTATAAATAGTTAAATACTGCAACGTATTTGAGAGAGAAAACAGGTGGTTTGAAGGAGTTCAGTTCGCCCCCCAGCGGGGGGGTCTGGGCTTAGACTCGAGCTGTGAGGATGACTGGATCGGCTTCGACTTCGGCGACTTTCTCCTTGAGCTCCTCCTCGGCGGCTTTCTTTTCATCGACGGGCGTGGTGGATGATGCTGCAGTTGACGATGAGACGGTGGATGATGGGGCGGCTGAAGATGAGACGGTGGATGACACCTCTTTGCTCTTCTCGGAGGACTCCGAAGAATCAGAGTCTGAGGAATCTTCTGCTCCCGCCGTGGTGGTGGCCTCCACCACAAATGTGTCCTCCTCTACATCAACATCGCTGTCGTCACTCTTCACGATCGCGGGTGCCTCGGGGAAGTAGAACGTTGGCAGGAGAGCGGATCCTGCTACTGGCGCCTTGTAGACACTCACTCGGTCGATGACCACATGGGCTGGCACGGAGTCAGCAGCGGACACCTTCTCCGTGGTCTGAACCAGCACGATCGGTGTTGGTTCCAGCTCAGTGATTGAGCGCTTGTTGAACGCTGGCTCTGGAGCGGGTGTGATCAGCTCGACTTTCGCGCTAGGATCGCTGGCCACACTGCCAGCACTGAGGGCGGTTTGGAACAGACTGCTCTCCAAGTTGTCGATGAACGCCGACAGGGAGATCTTTGGTATGCTCAGCTCGGCAACGTCGTCGCTGTTCTCTCCCAGCGTCGTCCGCTTGACCACGCCACTCTTCTCCGCCATCAAGACGTCCTTGTTCTCGAACACGTCGATCGAGAGCGGCTTGCCCAGAACTCCGGCGGCACAGATCACCAACATTACCTGCAAATTCAAGAATCACATGATCAGTCAAGACCCACGGAGAAACTCCATCTTCAGTTCGAACTTACAATAGACACTGTGTGGGAACTCATTCTCGCGGATTGGATATTCAAACTTTAGACGACGACTCAAAAGAATACAAAACAGTTCAGACGATGTGCAGCTCGGGATAGGCTGTGGCAACTACTGAGTTGATCCACTGTCCAGGGTTGGGTATTTAAAGATTTCCAGCGAGCGAGCGCCGAACACACTGAACTACGGACAATCGTCTCGGCTCCGATGAGCACACGCACACAGAGGCGGCAACGGTGCTAATCAGTCCCAAACAAATTTTTCCAGAGCCGATCGTCGTCACCGCGATGCCGTTGACGCTGCCCGATATCGAATGTCAACTGATGTGGTTTTTTTTTTTTTTTCGCCAATCTTGCAAAATTGGGTGCTAATTGACAAGGTTTCAGCTAATTAATTCCACAGACGAACGGAAACATTTCGCTCGCTCGATTCGGCGAATTGCCACAAAGGGTCTGACGCAGGCGAGGGGCGCAAGCCGAGCTGGCGCTTTCTAAGTCGGGCCTTGGATGTGATCCA
This sequence comes from Myathropa florea, assembly GCA_930367185.1. Classification (NCBI taxonomy): domain Eukaryota; kingdom Metazoa; phylum Arthropoda; class Insecta; order Diptera; family Syrphidae; genus Myathropa; species Myathropa florea. The sequence goes on from OV884004.1 coordinate 85,943,319, forward strand.
GATTTAGAATTTGGGGCTCAGAAGATGTACCGGAATGAGAAACAGTACTCCATTGAGGAGAGTAACCGCCCCTTCGCTTTGGGGGTCTCTGAGTGGTGACACATCGAGGGGTGAACAGAAGCGGTGATAATTTCGCGGTTACATGCCTGTGTCACGACTTTGGGAGAGTCAAACTGGTGTCCGCGGTTGGGTTCGATTCGACTCGATCGAACTCAACCCGGTTCAGAGTGGATCGCGGCATGGGAGTGGGAATCTAACTAGAATCGGATTTAAGTCGTTTTATGCTCACTTGGGCAATTAGTTAATTAGGACGGGGTTTATGGTGGATCTGATTAGTCGGTGGCGAAGGAGGGAACACCTTTTGACTCAAGCTCAATTAGCTGCGCTGCATGACTCTCGAAGATGCCGGTCAAATCAGGTTATGGTTAAGGAAGAGCAGTGGGAAATTTCCTCGACTGTTCACGTTCGTCTTTTGTGATTCAAGGTGGAAATCAATTTGACCTTGATTTCCTAAGAATTCGCATTGAGGCACTTAAGACAGTCAAAACATGGGGACTAAACCCAAAAATGAGCCTGTGGATCTACAATCAAATGATTAAACCAACCATACTCTATGGCGCTGCCGTATGGTGGAAAAAATGTGAACAAAAAAGTGCCATTAACAAACTTAATAATGTTCAAAGACTAGCGTGCATTTGCACTATCGGTGCAATGAGAACGACTCCAACTGCAGGAATGGAAGCTTTATTAAACATTCCCCCATTACACACTGCTATAAAGGCTGAAGCTGCAAAACAAGCCTTAACAGTACAAAGAAACTATAAATACAAAGAAGGAGACCTTGTGGGGCATCTAGAGATTCTCAGGAAAGTAGACAATATCTGGGAGTTGACACGAGTGAGTGATCTGATGCTCCCAAAGTTGAATTTCAAAATACACTACAAAGTACTCATACCAAGCAGAGAAGAATGGAACAACAACCCCCCGTGGATGAATGATGGAGCCCAAAAATGGTATTTAGATGGGTCGAAATCGGAAAACAAAGTAGGGGCTGGAGTGATAGGACCAAGATGCAGCCTACACATTCCTCTCTGTAATGAGTCAACAATATTTCAAGCCGAGCTGATCGCAATAAATGAAGCAGCACACCGCATTAACGACAGAAAACCCACAAATACCAAAATATACATATTCTCAGACAGTCAAGCGGTTCTTAAAGCGCTAAAGGGCTACACATTCAACTCTAAGGCTGTCTGGGAATGCCACAATATACTAAACAAAGTGGCAGGTAACAACAGGTTAAAATTGATTTGGGTGCCAGGCCATGAAAACCATGAAGGGAATGAAAAGGCTGACATACAAGCCAAGAAAGGTGCTCAGGTACCTTTTACAGGGCCTTCACCCCTTTATGGATTCAATAACACGGACACAAACGTACACCTAAACAAATGGGTTATAAAACAAAAGAATCAGTTCTGGAACAACCAAGAGGGTATTAAACACTCAAGAACGTTCATGGAACAAAATCACAATCCCAAAAGAGCCAAAGAAGCTCTAGAACTTAATAAAGCAGACCTTAAAGTTCTATGTGAAGCACTAACAGGACATGGGGCATGCAACTACCACCTTCATAAATTGGGTCTTAGCAGCACAGAAATCTGTAGGCGATGTGGACAGGCCAAAGAAACTATGGAACACATACTGACCGTCTGCCCAAGTCTTGCCCGAGAAAGATTTAAAATGACACACCAAACAAATGTAACAGGGAAAGACTTTCAAGAAATCCCATCTAGAGAAGTTGTAAAATTCTTAAAGGCAGCACTAAAATCCTAGATCAAAGGAAGGGGGTACAATAGATCTTTATGGTCGCAGTACTAGTGTTACATACTTGACACACCCCGTGTTCTTCAATTCAATTCAATTCAAGACAGTCTTGCAACTTTCTTTTCGGAGGGTTTTTTTCAAACACTACACTTGAGCACTCAGACTCAGACTCAGGGCATTGTACTGCCAGGTAGCGACCTTATCCAGTGCCGTTAATTTAATCCCAGCGGCAGATGGTGAGTGGACCAGATTCGATTTCACTGGGATTCGAACCTGGGACTCCTCTCACCTGGGGCAGGCACTAACTGCGCCATCCAGTCGCCAATTTGTTTCTTAGTTCGATGTTGTAAATACGGCCCCAGCCATGGAGTACCAGGGTTTTAACGCGTTGACTACAGTCCTTGGTTCGAATCCGGGTCAAAACACCAACTTTCACTTATCGGGCACCACCTCCGCGAGAGAATTTGTAAAGGGTGATCAGACAACAAGAGTCTTTGACACTGAAGCAATGGGACAAGGCAAAAGAGGACGTCCACGATTGAGTACGTCAAGGGTTATAAGGGAATACCAGTCCCTAATTGGACAACACAATGGGTCCTCAAGGACCTAAGTGAGGTGTGGTTTCCGCCCGTCTACCCACTTGCCTACCCACCTACCTACGATTGAGGTTGCGCACGACTGAATAGCGCAGTTGGTTAAGTGCCTGCCTTAAGTTAAAGCGGTCCCAGGTTCGAATCCCAGTGAAAGCAAAGTTAATACGCTTTTATCCAGTTTTTCAAATCTGGTCCAGTCACCATTTGTCGTTGGGATCAAATTAACGACACCGTCTATACCTTTAGCCCGTGCTGTGTCTTGATTCCGGACAGTTAAGGGTAGTCGTAACCCCTTTTGCACGCGCAAATTATAAAAAAAAAAACATCACTGGAGCGATCGATAAGTGGTAATAGTCTGACCAGCACAAGGGACCAACATGGTTTAAGTGTGCCGGTGAATTCACTAGCAGCATCCTAACCTTGGGGGAGGTAGTCTAAAACTAGCTCAGACTGTATCCGTCTAGAAGTTAAGGACTTTAAGTACAGCCTGGCTGTCCGATTCGACTCTAAACCAGTAAGACAACGTAACAGAGGATGTCCACGTCTAAGGCGGCGCATAGAAGTGAAGAGGGACCTAAACCAACTTGGAATGCGCAATTAGCTAGTAAAAGATCGTGTTGGCTGGTGAAGTTTGTTGGTTGAGGCCCAGATCCACCTCGAGCTGTGGCGCCTCAAGAAGAAGAAGAAGAAGACCAGACAGCAATGATAGTATTTCCAATTCTTATGTTTCAGCAGCTGTTAAAGTAACTAATGACATCCAGCCATCAAAATTTTCAATTATCCTTGCCATTCCATCATCCTTTCATGCTTGCCGAACGTGCGGACATTATTCAAAAGTGTTATCGAAATTCCAGCTCAGTTGTAAATACGCAACGTAAATTTCGTCGTGAGGTTGATCGTTCCCATGGCTTCAGTGTGCAGACAATTCGTCGAACCGTGGAAAAGTTTAAGCGCGAGTCCAATTTTTTGGACCTTAAGCCACCAACCAGGCAGAGATTGGTGCGAAATGAAAACGACAGTGCCTCCAGTAGCGACCAGTATCGAAGAAGACCCAAAAAAATCGATTCGGCGATGCGTCGAATTGGGCATCGTCAGGGCTTATTTTGCTGTTGGATTTGGGTCAAGATTGTGCTGACGAAAAATTGAAGCCGAGCGACCATAGACAACGCCGTGAATTCGTCAATCGGGCGCTGGAAATGTTGACCGAAAAAAATAACCTCTTCAGACGAAGCCCATTTTTGGCTCAGCGACTATGTCAACAAGAAAACTAATCGTTATTGGAGCGAGCACAATCCTTAAGTATTCGACCCACCATCAAAGCATCCACAAAGATTGACTGTTTAGTGCCTTTTATGGCATGGCGGCATCATCGAACCTTATTTCCTTCGAAATGTGGTAGGAGACACCGTTGCCGTTAGTGGTCTCAGATTTGAGCGATGTTAACCGACTTTCTGTGGCCAAATCTCGATTACATCGATATATCCGAGCTGTGGTTTCAATAAGACCGCGCTACATGTCATATAAGCGACGCAGAGCTCGAAGTTGTGAAGAAGAAATTTGGTGACTGGTTCATCTCACGTTAAGCATTCATCAATTGGCCGTCGCGATCATGCGACTTGACACCACTTGATTATTTTCTCGGAAACTATATCAAGTCCTTAGTCTACGCCGGTTTAGTTCGAAACTTTTATTAAGTGCCTGGACTCGTATGCAGAAGGTCTATGATTCGATCCCGGTCACGACAGCTTTCATTTTTGCAGTACCACCTCTGTGGGCGCGGTGGCGTACTGGGGTAGATGCGTCAACTCCTACGCTCGAGGTCTAAGGTTCGAATCTCGAAAAAACACTATTTTTTCACGGCTTCACCTCTTTCGAGTAACTGACAATGCTCAAAGAGTGTAACTGTCTAGAAAAAGCTTCTCAATCTCGTCGTGTGGAGTCGGCATTAAACTGATGGTCCCTTCATTCGTGAGGGAACAATAGCACACACAATACGAGTGTTTGCTGTAGAACCTAACCGCAAGTCTACAACAGACTGTGGCGACACCTGGGACCTTTTCATGAGATTTTTACTCTCGGAATATTGTAAGTGATTTGTGAAACGGTGAAATGGTGTGGTGGTGTGGTGGTTTGTTGTGATAGAGGCTGGTGTTCGTAGGTAAGTGACCGACTGCGGTCTCATTAAGGCCCTTGTGGTACCACGCGGATTGGTTGCCTTCTATTAAACCATTAAACCATTTGATGCTTGCTATGAAACGAGTTTTCGACTCCGCGTCCGAGGGACAACGCAATAGAGAGCACCCAAGAATTATATAGCGCACACAAGTGGAGAAGGACCTCGATCAACTTGGCGTGCATAGTTTGAGTCAACTAGCTAAAGATCGTGTCAGCTGGAGGAGCTTGTTGGTTGAGGCCCAGCTCCACCTCGGACTGAAGTGTTTAAGTTGACGTGGTTCAGCTCACTCAAGCCATCGAAGAAGTAGGCTCCTATTTAAATTTTCCTATGGGTGGGACGATACATGTGCAGAGAAAATGCGTTACAGTCGCATCCTTTTCCTCGTCCTTACAGCTTCTGCAGATGTTGTTGTAAAGCACATATGACAATCACACATTGTCCTGTGATGAGTTCTAAGAGATGACATGTCCATTCCAATTAGATAGAGTGAACGTTCAGTCCGTCGGAGTCGACGCAGATTAATACCACTCCACGACGAAAACTGCTTGCTTCAATGTGACTCATGAACTGAACTAGGCTAGAATTGTGTAGGACAAAACAGAGCTAATTCTTATTTGCATATTCACGCCTCATTTACTTTCCATCAAAAGCATATTTCTCTAAACCACTTAAGTACCTAACTATGTGGTTAACCGCAACTATTTGCAACACTAGCTTAAGTCATTTTCAGCCATTTTAATCATTCTAAAAAGACGCCAACCTCAGTGCCCTTGCTTTATGACATATATTCCTACTCAAATAACATGAACGTGCTAAAATCATATTAGTGCTGTCTGCGAAATCTTCTCAGAAACGTGCACTTGGCTTTAGCCTTCCTGAGCCAGTATTCGAAATTGCGAACAGCCTTCGTGATCGCATCCATTTTGGCAATCATGTGCTTCGAAGGGTGGTGTTTCATTTTTCTGGGTTAGCACATTTCCAAGGACCTGACCAACTTTAAGGCGGAGATATCATTAGCACCTGTGTCGCATGTTTCTGTGCAAGCGCCTTACTTCACTTTTATGGACTATTAATTGTTTTTGCGGTTTTTTTGATAGATTATTGGTGAGTTCATGTTTTTGTTTTTTTTTTTGTGAATTGGGAAATACTCTCTGCTGACGTGATCGTATATTTCTTCAGAATGAATGGATTGTTTACACACCTTGAAGAAGTGAGTAGTGTAACGTCACGTTAATAAGCATGTTCCCAGGGTTTGGTGAATGATTTTTTGTTATTTTATAGATCACAGCGGGTATGTGGAGTGCAAGCGACTGCTGTTATGATGACATTTTTAAAGCACAAGATCTACAATTTTGCCAGACACTAGACTCACAAGCAGAACAGAAGTCCAAATTCAAGCTTAATAGACATTCACACAGAAACATTTCGTCTGATCAGTTCAGTTACCCCTGGAACGTTTCAATACTTTGTGTTCTCCATCGTGGAAAAACCTGGACACAAATTTTTAAGGACTTCTTTCGAAATCCTCGAAAGGGTTCAAAACTGTACACATTTTCAAGGACTTTCCCTAGAGTGTATCATTAGGCTAACCGACTTTAGTTATTCATTTTGTAAGAGACTGTTACTCTAGAGATAGATAAGAAAACTATCTCTTTTTCTGAAGGTCAAGTTGCGTAGACCCTTACCTACTCAGCTTTAGCTTCCTCTATCGATATTTCACGATGATCTTGTCAGGATTTTCATTGAGGAATTGGGTCCTGATCTTCGTTTCTGGGGCACGAAAAATCCGTGTGTGATGCGCGAAGAGCCATTACATCCACTCAAAGCCTCGATGCGGAGCGGCGTTCACTTGGAAGAAGTGATTCGGCCGTATTTTTATTAAGGATGCCATCGGCAATACGGTCATTTTTACTGGCGAACGCTAAAGGGCCATGATAAACGACTTCTTACTGCCGGAATTGAATGAGCGGTGCTTGATGAACATGTGGTTTCAACAAGACGGAGCAACCGCACATACAGCAAGAGCCACATTAGATATTGTGAAGGAAGCATTTCCTGGTCGCGTAATCTTCCGTTTTGGTGATTTGACATGGCCAGCAAGATCGCCTGTTTTTATCATCCCAGACTTCTTTCTTTGGGGCTACTTAAAGTCGCGGGTTTATGCCAACAAGCCTCAGACGATCGCAGCCCTTAAGGAGAATATGCGACAGGAATGCGAACAGTTATGAGCGGAAATCTTGGGAAAAGTCGTGGAAAATGCGATAAAATAGGCACAAATGTGTATCAACACTGGCGGTAACCACTTGATAGATATCATCTTTTTTGACGAGGCGAGGCGTATTTTCATCTCGGCGACTACAAAACTGCCGCATCTTCTTCTTCTTCTTCTTCTTCTTAGGGCGCTACAGTCCGAGATGGACCAGGGCCTCACGAAACATGCCTCTCCAGCCAGCACGATCTCTGGTCAGCTGTCTCCAGTAGCATACCCCAATTTGGTTGAGATCCTTCTACACTTGTGACCGCTATCTTGTACGTAGACGTCCTCTACTGCGTTGTCCCACAAGTTCAGAGTCGAAGACTCTTCGGGCCGGAGCTAAGTTGTCCATATGCTCTACATGGCCTAGCCATCTTAGGCGTTGGAACCGTAGACTCATGGCGCTTAACAGCCCATACACTTCGTGGTTGAATCTTCTCCTCCAGATGCCATCAACGCAAACAGGACCAACGATCGCGCGCAGAACTTTTCTCTCGAAAAGACCAAGAGACTGTTCATCCACTTGGGATATTGTCCATGCCTCTGCGCCGTAAAGCTGGACTGGGATGATAAAGGTCTACAGAGTCAACTTGGTCTTCCGAGAGAGGGCTCCATTACTCAATTGTCTTTTGACCCCAAAAAACCAGCGGTTGGCAAGAGTTATTCTGCCTTTGATCTCGATACTAATGTTGTTCGTACTGTTTACAGCGGAGCCGAGGTAGACGAAGTCCTTCACTACCTCAAAGTTATAGCTGCCTATGGTGACGTTCTGGCCAAGTCGTCGATGTTGCGCGCGCTTTCTCGATGACAGCATATACTTAGTTTTGCCCTCGTTTACCGCCAGACTCATTTTAGCCATTTCCGTTTCAATGCCAGCAAACGCATCATTGACGGCTCGCTGTGTTCGCCCAATCACATCAATGTCATCCGCGTAAGCTAGCAGTTGAACGGACTTTTGGAAGATCGTGCCTCTTGTGTTGGCCAGTGAGTTTTGCACGATCTTCTCAAGAACGATGTTGAAAAAGTCACATGACAGCGCGTCGCCTTGTCTAAAACCTTTTTCGACATTGAAGGTCTCGGGGAATTCGTTACCGAACTTGATGGAGCAGCGAGAGTTCTCCATTGACATCCTGCTCAGACTGTCGAGTTTGGCAGGGAGTTTGGCAGGGATTTCAAAACGAGACAAGGCACTGTACATACATACACTGTGCTCGTCTCTATACACGTTGTCAGATGCGGTCTGGCAGTGTCCGAGAAAACACAGCTGTTGTTGCTGTTGTAGATAATTGGGGGGGTCAATAGGGAGGACTTTGTATTTCCTAAGACGATTTCCGTCTTTTTAGAGTTAACTATGAGACCATTTTCCTTGGACAGTTTTGAGAGGACGTTTTGTATTAAGTCCCTTCACGCTAAGGGATATTTACCCGTGATTGCTGAAGCTCATGTAATCCGTATAAGCTATTACCTTGCACCCTGCCTCTTCTAGTAGCAACCGTTAGGTGACCACAATGTTCCCTAGCAAGGGGAGATAGAACTCCACCTTGTGGAGTTCCTCCGGTGGCAAGTCTTGCAGTGTAGGTGAAGCCCAGTTCTGCGATGATTTCCCTGCAGTTGGTGAATCAGTCCATTGAATCATATATCCACACCAACATTCGCCAGTGCGCTTGTGATAGAGTATAGGCAGACATTGTTGAAAGCACCTTCGATATTCAGCACGGCTACTTTAATATATTCTTTGAGATAGAGAGACTTTTGTATTGAGTATACACTCAAGCGAGCAAGTGCAGAGCAGTTTCCATAGATTTGCCTTTACAGTACGCGTTTTGGGACGCCGAGAACGTGGTACTTTGGAAAATGTATTTTAGTCAGCTTGCCACACTGAATCAAAAGTCTTTTCAATATCATTTGCAAGACCGAAAGTCCATTTTTCGTTTGTTGAAGGCGTCAGTAGTGAATCCGTACGTAGCTGAGGCATGTTGTTATCTCTGAAATCGATTCTTTTTACGTGGTGAGGAAGTTAGTCCCACGCACAACCCCCGAATCTTGACGACCGGGTCCGCACATAAACCTCTGGACGAAGAGGCCGCTCCATACATTGATTCTCCTCTAAGCGTTTGCTGTTAGTACAATGGACCAGTTTTTGAGTCTGAGTGCTCCAGTGTAGTGTTACATAAGTGTTTGCTGTAGGGGCTATCCAGAGGGCGCTACGATCAGGCTTGACGCGTACATTCACAAGGATCGTTGCTGGCATCTCTCCAGGTTGAGAGTAGTCAACAACTTTACCCTGGATGGAAAGGCTCATGCCCTTTTTGAACATCATCATCATCATCTTCAGTAACCCGCATGTTCCACTAAAGGGGTCGCGGGGGTAACGCACGCCCAAGAGATCTCCAGGCCACTCGATCCTTTTTTAACAATAATAACATTAAAAATGGCGGCGCTACAGTCCGAGGTGAACCTGGGCCTAACTCCTCAGCAACCATTCGTGTTGTGCGTGCTACTGTTCTCTCACAATCGATGGTGCATTTTCTGAAACCCCACATCGATTATTTAGAAGACTAACAAGTCCACCAAGATGGCATTGAGCCACATCGCTGAAGATTGAAAAATCGGCATGCACTTGTTGTTGTCCGTTATCTAAGTTCTGATGACGTGAACTTGCGTCATTCCTTATGAACTTATTTTTTTTATAATTTGCGTGTGCAAAAGGGATTGTGAATACCCTGAAGCGTCCGGATCCAAGACACAGCACGGGCCGAAGCCGAATAGAGGCAGAGAGGGATTTTTTATTTTTATTTAAGAATAAAATTAGGCTATATTCTTCCGTGATGCGGTATCCAATAGAGGACACATTTCTTTTCATTTTAAATTCGTGACTTCTCTAGGCATTGTCACTCAAATTGAGGCTTGGCTCTGCAAACAATTTGCTTACTCAGATGTACATTCCGTCATCACGGTTGTGTTCAGTAAACCTATTGATTGATGTTGATGCGAAAATAAAGCAAATAAATCTTTATTGATGGCAGGGGATTCATCATTTCTGTTTTTTTTTTTTGATAAAAAAATCCCAAATGTTCTTGCTTACATGTGACATTTGTCATAACAGTAAAGTTTCTTAACTGAGCCTTAGTTTTTGAACACCCCCCTTAACTTAATATTCTGCGGAATTGATTGCATCAGATTAGTTGCCTCAACCAAAGATAAATACCATTCTAGTCACTGACTATGATATCATCTAAAACGCATATTTTCCTAGAATCGACTAGAACCCTAATTTCCACACACCATTGTGAGAACTGCGCAAAATTTGGAATAAACAGTAAACAGTGAATCCCTTGACGGAACGCCCGATCATCAAAACAATAACCAAAACAACAGTTCTTGGAAAACCATAAGACAATTAACAAACATTGCGAACAAAACACTTCCTAGGCAGCTGACGTTTGCTCCGTCATCCCAGGGCCTACGTCACACGCATCGTGACTTATTTTGTTGACAGCTTGTCAACTTTGAGCTTGTTGACGAAAAACTGAATCTTTTCGCTACCGAACTGAGTCTGCAAATTGAATGAGTCCACACCCATGAAGTGGATGCTTTCGAGTACATTTCTGTACAGTTTCTCACTCCAATTGCGTAATGTGTTCGTAAAATATGCCAAAAAGTCAATCAAAAGAGTCATTTACACGTGTCCGAACTGAAGGTGCAAACCGTAAAGTAGCCCATTGACGGTGCAAATTAAATTATTTCCAAAGCGGCCAAATGATTGTTTGTACACTTGATTAGTACGACGCGACGTAGACTATTTTTAAGATACGCGCGTTTATTTTTGTAACCGAGTGCGATGAATGATGGAATTCAGTGAATTGGAAAGTACCGATGTACCAACTAATTTGATTCGATGGGTCGTAAAACTTTTGGCATTCTTTTGTGCTGCTTGCGGAGAGCAGATGCGAGCGGACGCAATTCCATAATCGGACACAATTTCGAGTTTATGTTGTATGTAGAGCGTGACCGCAACGTATAAATAATTGCGCAGTTAAGGCATTCATTAGTGATATAGGTTGAGTATGAAAACGTTGCTGGGTTATGGAGAAATTGATGATCATTCTTTTTGCGCTAAATAAAAATTACATACACAGCATCAGACTCATCGGCACTAAATGCTTAAATGTATATTGACGGTTTTCATTAGCACGTACGTAGTTAGTCTGGATCATCTTATCTACGGAATAGACCATTTAGAACCCTTTCAGAGATCATTTACAGTCTTTTTGCACTTTTTCTTCTTCGCTACAGTCTGGGGTGGACCTGGGTCTCAACTAACAAGCTTTTCCAACAGCGCTATTTCGCTATCTGTCTCCTATTCTACTCACCAAGTTGGTTGACACCCCTTTCCACTTGTGTGTGCCACCTTAAACGTGGACGTTCTCTGTTGCTTTGTCCCACAAACTCAGGTCCAGGTGCTCTTCATAAAGATAACAATGATGGCGCTACAGTACGAGATGGACGTGGGCCTAGCTTCTCAGCAAAGGTGCTCTACATGCCCTAGCAATCTTATGCTTTGGATTTGTAGACGCCTAGTTAGACAATGGTCGCTGTAGACCCCATACAGTTCGTGGTTGAGTCTTATCCAATTGCCGTCAAAGTGAACGACGCGTAGACCACGACTGGGATGATCAGTAACTTATACAGAATCAGCTTGATCCTTCGAGAGAGAGCTCTGTCGCTCTTGTGCGTTACAGCTGCTCATTGTGGCGTTCTGGCCAAGTCGTCGATGTTGTGCGTCCTTTCTCGATGACTGCATATACTTTGTTTTGCCCTCGCCCCAGAAAGCATTTGTCCAGCTCGTTTCTAAAAATGGCAAATCTTCGTCACCCTCCTCCTATGGAGCAATATCATGGAAACGCCAATTGAATAATAGAACCCTCTCTCGGAAGACCAAGTTAACTCTGTATAAGACCTTGATCGTCTCAGTCCAGCTTTACGGCGCAGAGGCATGAACAATAACCCAAGCGGATGAAAAGTCTCTTGGTCTTTTCGAGAGAAAAGTTCTGCGCGCGATCTTTGGTGCTGTTTGCGTTGATTGCATTTGGAGAAGAAGATTCAACCACGAACTGTATGGGCTGTACAGCGACATGAGCCTAGCCAGGTGTCTATTCAACGCCTAAGATGGCTAGGTCATGTAAAGCGGATGAACAAATTAGCACGAGACAACGCAACAGAGGACGTCCACGTACAAGGTGGCGCACACAAGTCGAAGGGGACCTCGGCCGACTTGGTGTGCGAAACTGGAGACAGCTGGCGAAAGATCGTGCTGGCTGGAGAGGCATGTTCAGTGAGGGTCCACCTCAGACTGTAGCACCCTTAAAAAAATAAGAAGAAGAAGGAAACGTCGATAAACCATCAGCTTATGAAATATTTTGCCGCATCTTAATGGCCGGCAGTACGGTTTCGGCAGCAACAGGTCCTTTGGTGATTTGATGACACATCTCAAAAAGTGGAACCAATCTTTGCACAATTGAACCGAAAGCAAGATTATTGCGCTTGATATTTCAAAGGCATTGGACAGAGTTTGGCATCGATCTCTTTTGTTGAAAATGCGTACTTCTGGTATCGATAAGTCCTTTCTTCTATGGATTAGAAGTTACCTTTCAAAATCGTCCAATTCAAGTTATTTTGGTTGGGTTCAAGTTTGATATTCACCAAATAAATGCTAGTGTACCCAAGGCTCTGTTTTGTCTCCGACTCTCTTTCTCATTTTTATAAAATATCCCCTGCCTGCCTCTTTTAATACAATCCAATCCACTCCTTCCCTAATGACATTATTGTGTTTTTCATATTCGTTTCAAGACTCCGCACTCTGTCTTTGGGTACAAACGGCAGCGTATGTTAAGCCAATTGAATTCCGACCTTGAAAGCATAATCGATTGGGTTAAAAGTAAGGGAGTAGAATTTAATGCTTTCAAAACTCAATGCTGTCTGCTGTCACTAAAGCGAACCCTTAATAATCAGCCATGAATGGCGTTTATTTCGATGAAACCGAAAGACTTTCCATCCTTAGAACTTAACCAATCCACTTAACTGGAATGATCATATATTGAAGGTCGCCAAAAATGCTACAAAATGTCTAAGTTTCTTTAATCGATGCAAGAAATACAGGGTGGTCCAAATACGAGTTTCTTTTTAAAATTGCAATAAAATTAACAAAATTAAATTTTTTCCATGTATTGTGGCTTTATTAGTGAGTACAAATATTAAATCTGAAATACAAGTGGATACCTCGGCGGGCTTCGCAGTAGCAGGGCATTCTGTCACCACAATTCTCCAAGAACTTGTTGATGTCGCATGTTCGGTCTGTAGCTCACGGATTGCTTGGATGATATTGACCTTAAGTACTTGAATCGTGTCCAGATTGTTGGCATAACATCGCTCCTTCACGGTTCCCCACAAAATAAAAACTCCAAAGGGGTCAGATTGCAACCCGGAGGCGGCCAATTGACATCGCCAAGACGGCTGATAACACGATTTGGGAATTTGGTGCGCAAAAGATCGATTGTGGCATGGGCTGTGTGGCACGGCGAGCCATCCTGCATGAACCAGAGGTCGTAAAAGTCCATGTCTTCAATTTCAAAAAATAGTCGGTTAACATGGCTCTGTAACGCCCACCGTTGACCGAAACGTTGTTCCCAGCCTCATTTTCGAAATAAAATGGTTCAATGATGCCACCATTTCACAATCCAAACTAAACTGTCATTCTCTGTGGATGCATTTGTTTCTCGACGAGTGCGAGTTTTCCCAACCCCAGATGCGGCCCGAAGAGTCTTCCACTCTGAGCTCACGTTGAAGATGAAGCACTGAAACTTAGAGGAATGTCAATCAAATTGATATTTGCGCAACTGGAAACAACTGCCTGGAGAGATTTGTTGGTTGGGGCCCAAGATTCACCCTCTACTGAAGTGCCATCCAACGAAGGAAAAGAAGATCAAAAGATGCTACTAAAACTTAAATATTTCTGCAACCACTGAAATAACATCTAGTACTTTCTGATTTCTGCAGAGATTGCCGTCGCAAGTTTTCGTTTTAGAAACAAACACACATAGTTTATATTGATTGTGGGATTAGACGAAGAATCTTAATCTTTAAGTTCTTAGGGGATGTCCAAGTAGTTCATTCAACTCTGGAAAACAAAACCCGATGACAGATTTAAAACTCATCAGAAGATGTTGTTTACACTGATCTAAATGCTCTTTATATTAGCCGTTCTGATAGCTGGAATGGATTAATGAATACAGCCACATTAGGGTCAAGTTATTATCATTGTGAATGGGTATTCATCTTCCCTTTAAAACAATGCACTGAAGTGATAGAGTTGATTGATGCTCACTCAGATTATTAAAGGACCATACTACCGGTTTTACCAGTCCGGTCATATGGAGCCGAAAGCTGGATACTAAGCAAAGGTTAGGTTAGGTTAACCAGCACACTTAGACCATGTTGGTCCATTGTGATACCCACAGTCAGACAACTACCACTAATCGACCGCTCCAGTGATAGTGCCGTTAATTTGATCCCAACGTCAAATAGTGACTGGACCAGATTTGAAAACCCGGATAAAAACGTATTAACCTTGCTTTCACTGGGATTCGAACCTGGGACCCTTCTAACTTGTGTCAGGCACTTAACTAACTGCACCATCCAGTCGTCTCTTGCCTGTTGGAACCCTAATCTTCTCTGTTCGGCCCCGAAGACAATCTTGATGCCACAGAAGGATACCGAAACGAAAAAGCATACAATTATGAAGTGACCGAATTTTGTGAATTGGCTTTTATGCACTGAGTCAGCGTTTTGTTGACAAGGTAAAGGCATCTGTCGAAAATAGAGCGCACTAATATTGAAGATCATATCCACGAAGTCTCCAACGAAGTCTCAAATTGACAAATACTTCAGTTGAAAAGAAAGGAAAATTAATTCAGATTTTTGAGTCTAGTTTAACTCGCGTCCGTTGTCCAATGAAGCGCGACGTTTACACCAGGCTCGTGAGTTAATTGATTTCCAGTCACTATTTCAGACGCTCAAGTATGAAGCAGACACGTCTTCGCAAATACTCGTTAAGCAGCCGAGAATATGAAAAAAAATTATTGAAAATGAAAGAAATGAATACTTTTTGGTATACGTCGGCGCCAAAACGTTTGTTACGTTGCTCCATTGTGTCAAGATGACTCTTTGAAGACTAAAACCAACCAAAAAATTATCACAAATATGTCCCCCACTGATGAAGAGTACAAAACCGTTTAGCATACACCACGAATCCATTGCCTGATGGAGAAGCGTGTCGCGTTCATTTTGCACTTGTCTATGGAATTTCGTCAGCGAATTCTTTCCGGAAAACAAAGGCGAACACAAAAGAAAAAAATGTCTCAAGACCATAAGGCAGAAGTTTCTAAAATCGCCACAAAAGCGACCACATTTGCGTGACGGCGTTAAGTAGCGGTGCGCGTGGCACCGCCGCAAATCATTAGCCACCGTGTGAGATCACCCAAAACCAACAGCTTCACAAACCGCATCCATCCTCCGCCGAAAATGAATTGAAATTGTGTGTCTAATTGAAGAATGGAACACCGTCGTCGTCGGTTGTCATGAGCACCCCGAACTCATGATCGCCCAACTGAATCACCGAACGTGCAGGCTTATGACAGATTTTAGCAAAAACCTGCGAAGACCGGCTAAACTGGCAGCCCAATCGAGACATATGCCGTTTGCATGTCTTCATTAGCACCTCAAGGAGCAGGCATCGTATACCCAGTCTTCCGTTAAATGGTATTGACATACAGACGGCGGCGGCGGTGATTTGGGCATCACCAATTTTTCCATACGCGCATGTGTTCAGCTCAAGGTAGCTCTAACCAGAACCAATTGAAAATTTCTCGATGGTTTATTGGCGACCCTCAGAACTGAAGTGATTTGGTTTTAAGTGGTTTTGGCTTCATTTTGAAAAATTTCTAAATCTAAATGACGCGTCGGCTTCTCGCGCCCGTGATGCTGAACTTCTGTGAAAGGAATTAGCGCCTTTCCGCAAGAGAGCGGCTGATGATTTGGGTAAACATGGCTCTCAAGGGGATTTTCGTGGGACCATAAACGAGATTCGGCTAGGTGATGCAAGGTGGCGCTCAGAATAATTCGAACAGTATACTTGTTGGTTTTTGTTTAGCATACGAAATTCTCGGCTTGAGTCATGCCTTCGAAACTGATCATTAACGCGTGGGAAGTTGGTACTGCTGTTTGAGTTTTTTCTTTTTTCAGATCAGTTGCTTAGTGGATGCTGGAGCAATTTGTTCAAGGTTTTCCGTAATTACGAGTACACAAGAGAAGCTTCGTTTGAGTTGGAACCAAGCGCCGTTTCCTTTCATCAATTCAGCAAAGTGTCACATGTTCAGTGTCTCCGTTCATTGCAAAGAAGATTTTGTGTTGAATTCATGATTTGTATACGATCACTAAGTGTCACAATGACCATAGATCTCTCCCAGAGATGATCATTGGCTTGTTCGGTGGGATCATTGGCTTGTATTTGAGCTGACAATTAGTTA
Source organism: Myathropa florea (assembly GCA_930367185.1). Taxonomy (NCBI): domain Eukaryota; kingdom Metazoa; phylum Arthropoda; class Insecta; order Diptera; family Syrphidae; genus Myathropa; species Myathropa florea. The sequence continues at coordinate 85,959,750 of OV884004.1, forward strand.
GTGTTCGTTATCTGTCACCAGCTATCCATTTCTGTGTTCGCTACGTCTGCCGAGAGTCGACGAAGAATGTGGCAATGGATGGATAAATAACTTTGTATCTTTGAGGCTGACGTCATCCGTTTGTAGAGCATCAATCACCAAGCCTGTCTGTCTCCAGTTCCTCGTGGCAAGTTGCTTGAGATCGAAGGTGTTTCACCAAAGTTGTGGTCGTCAGTTGCTTTACAGTCTCGGAGCAGGACAAAACTAAGAGTTTTTTTGAATTGTGCTGAATTGTTTCTATCGCCGATTAGTTCAAGTCTTCTGTTATCAAGCTCCAGATTACGAGTGTCGAGGTTCTTAGATCTGCCGTCAAGACTTTCTTGGGAAAGTGGATTTCTTTCCATCGTTTGAACATCTGGTTAGAACTACGATTTCTTTTGTATTTTGCTGGAAAACATTTAACATTGTTAGTAATTTAGGTCCCTAGAGTGATTACACACCTTGCAGCGGTTCTGGGGCTTAAGTAGGATTAATGATACCAGTGAGCTATGGCGACGGACATGCGGCAAAGCATATCCTTCAGGGTCACCCATGTCGCAAAGGTCCTGGTTGAAATCTGAAAACCAAGATGTAATCAAGCTCTATCCCACCTCATCCCTTCCTCTTCTCCTCCCCTCTACCCCACTCCCCCGGGCTGGATCAAAGTGTCATGCGACCCGTGCTGATGATCAACCAGGCTGAGGGCCCAGACAAATAGCTCAGTCGCGTACGGAGCATCCAGATACCTGGCGACCTCTGGATTAGCTAGCTTTACCTACGTACACGGAGCCCTGCGTAGGCGGACCACCCTTTCTCCGATACTCGTGGGAATCAAATTTCAAATGTACACTAATAACAAAAACAATAAAAACACAAAAATTGACAATAACAAACCAAGAGAGGAAGAAGGTTCAAGTCGTGAACCGGTGGGGGAACAGGTTAGCAAACCTACCCCACCCCTCCCGAACCCCAGCCCTTCATCTGGATCGGTGAGGATAACTTCCCCCCACTTGTCCAACACGGACTCTGACAAACCTCTGCCGGGCGGCTCGCCTGTAGCTCAAGCACGGGATAAACCCTGCACGAGCAAAACAAGCGCGTGCTACTGCTAGGCCAGCAAGGACCCTAACGGACCGAATTAGGAAAACCGCGCCTGTTAAAGGATCCAAAGCCAGCAACCTGCCCACTAAGACAGGTTCTGGTACGGCTCCAACAAAGCAGGCGAGGAAACACCATCTGTCCTCAACGGATGCTAGTACTAGCAACTTTAGGGAACGGCGCGCAGCCACTCGTATCCTCGACAAGCTGGCGCCCTTCCCTAAAGACAGCTGGAACAGCAAGCAAAAAGAGTCATATGATTGGGCCATTAATAGACTCTCCTGCGCCAAGGGAACCTCCGTACCTCATGCGGTCAAACGCGATAGGTCGATGGAGGAGCAAACGGTGCAGGCCCCGGCCCCCAAAAGAACCAAGAACAACACCGGTACTGCCAGACAAGACAAGCAGACTAAACTGGAAGCCGAACATAATGGAGCGCACCCGCAAGGCGACGCTGTCTCTCTACATTTGTAAAAGAGCATTAGGAAAGAAATGGGGTCTCCAACCTCATATGATCCACTGGATCTACACAACCGTCGTTAGACCCATTCTGTTGTATGGAGTACATGTCTGGTGGCCAATACTAGACAAAGCCATACACTACAATCTCATTAGGAAAGTTCAACGTCAAGCTTGCATTTGCATAGGAGGTGCTCTGAGAACCACACCCTCAGATGCACTGGACGTTATAATGAACCTATCCCCAATCGACATTTTCGGCAAACAACTAGCAAAGAATACGGCTATCCGTCTTACAGCCTCTTCCCAGTGGACCAACAATCCATTTGGCCACTCCACTATACTAAGTTCTTCTAACTTCCCCACGAGAATTCTGGACCATACCACACCCCTTTACTTCCCTGATAGACTTTTTGAAACCCTCATTCCTGATAGAGACTTCTGGAATGATAATCCCAAACCTTTTGCAGGCTCCCTGCACTTTTTCACGGATGGGTCTAAAACCCAGGAGGGGGTGGGTAGTGATGTTTTCTCTGATGAACTAAATATAAGTCTCTCCTTTCGCTTACCCGACTACTGTAGTGTGTTTCAGGCGGAGATAATGGCGATAAGTGAAGCGCTGTCTTGGCTCAAATGGAATGTAATATCCGCTCGTGATATTTGCATTTTCACTGACAGCCAGGCAGCCATCAGAGCCCTGGAATTGGTCTCTACGAACTCTAAGACTGTAATAGACTGCCGCTCATCTTTAGACAAGATGGCCGACCAGTTCAACATTTGCCTGTGCTGGGTGCCAGGACATAGAGACATTCCAGGCAACTGCAAAGCAGATGAACTCGCCAAGTTCGCAACTTCACAGCCATTACTTCCCAAACACAGTAGCTTGGGTATGCCCCTCACAACTTGCAAATTGCTGCTCTCATTAGAGGCAACTCGTGAAATAGATAACAGATGGGCGAGTGGCACTTCGTGTCACACCTCCAGGATAATCTGGCCTAGGCTAGATTCCAAAAGATCTAAGGATTTAATATCTCTTCACAGATCGCATATAAGCTCAATCGTCGGTGTCATCACAGGACACTGCCTCATAGGAAACCATGCCATCAGACTAGGTGTCCCGGCTAATGATTTCTGTAGAAGCTGCCTAGATGAGGAGGAAGTGGAAAGCGTCCCACACCTCCTATGCTCCTGTCCGGCCCTGGCGTCTATTCGACGTCAATATTTAGGGGCCTTCTTTTTTGATGACTTGGGTGAACTTAGTACGGTTCCCATAAATAATCTACTTCGCTTTATTACAGGCTCCAAATGGTTTCCCTCGGACAACTTATTGGTTTGATCACGATCAAACCTTGTGGCAGCACAATGGATCAACTATGGTCTAGGTGCACACACACACACACAGGAAAGCCACATCTCACATAACATAACATAGTAATTTAGGTTAAATTAGGGGGTGATGGCTGAGCCTTACATAGACCAATTTTGGTCCATAGTATTACCACTTAGAGATGTATATCTGTGGCCACAAACCATAACCGCTAAACTCGAGTTAGGACAAAAATGAGTTATAAGCACCATTATGTTCAGCATGTTTAGATCTACCTTCACTAAATTGTTTATGTCCGTATCTTTTTTCAAACAGAAGTTATTCCAAAAAAAACCTAGTAGCCTAAGTAGTAGTAGTAGTGCAAATTTGAAACTTTGACCGCCTCTTCTGAAAAAGTATAAAAACCGACTTAAGCGGTTATGCCTTGTGACCACAGATATATCATTTAGTGATTTGAAGAAAAGCTATTCTAACGTTTTTTATTAACTTTTGGCCAGAGCAGGCAAAAACAGAGAAAGTGCTTCAATGTTACACTAACCGCTGAATCTTTACAGTGTCTACACATGTCGATAGAGACTAGACCAAGTTTACTGCAACGATACCAATCAGTGTGTTGTAGTGGACTCTGGGTAACGAGATTAAGTGTTTGGTTTTGCGGATGTCGTAATTTGGCCAGAAGATTTTATTTATACGGCAGGTGTTGCTTCTGTTCCATATACTACTAGCCAATATATATGACTCGGTATCAATTTCGGTGAAAACAGCCGATTTGGAACAGTGTTAGTATGATACGAGTATAACGATCTTGTCTGCCGATTAATAAGCAATTCTGTTTGAAAAAATTTAAACTGATGTCTTGGTTTGCAAATTTTTCATCTTGGACTTATGCTCTACGCCAACCACTCGTGTTGTACATGTGATTGTTGCGAACTGAAAAAAAACCTACTGTTTCTAGGCTGACTCTGAATGGTTAAGTAAAGGTTTTTGTTTAAGGTTCCACTTTTTGCGCCTTGTGCGTGTTAGACACTCAGAAGTGAGGAGAGGTGGGACCGATGAAATATATAGTTGTTGTGTTCGGGACCGAACCATGGACAAGTGCCTATACACTCATCCGACACAAAACTTAATCATTGCAAGTTAATAAAAATAATAGCAATATGGCGCTCAGGACGGATTTAGGGCTAACTTCTACGGGTATCTAGTGAGCGCCATTACGTAGTGGGTAAGTGCGTCGAATCTCGAGAAAACTTTTTCGAGTTACTGACAATGCTCAAACTCTTTGAGTTGTCTAGAAGAAGCTTTTCAATCTCGCCGTTAGGAGTCGGCATTAAACTGTAGGTCCCCTCCACTCATGAGAGACCAACACGCACAACACGAGAAGCTAGACCCAGGTCCACCTCGGGCTGTAGCGCTGCCATTATTATTATTATTACAAAAAGCAGAGGATGTGTTCCAAAATTTCGCTGGTCCCTGACCCCTCGCGGTTCTAGCACATACATATCAGTGGATACTAAACCAAGTTTACAAGTGTGTAGCCTACGCGGGAGTGCCCAGTGATGGTACCAACCAGATTGCTGCAATGCACTCTTGATAGCGGAATTATATGTTTACTTTTGTGAATGGCACAGTCGGGCTAGAAGATCTCTGCTTATACGTCAGGAATTGTTCTTATTACCAATCGTTTTTAATAGCTCATCATCGAATTCGATAAAAGGCAGCCGAGTCAGAGCTGCGCTGCTAACAGCAGAATGTGTAGTAGATTATGTGAGATTACGACTCCTCGCACAGCTGGTGTTTCCAACGCAGCTGTTCTTTATCGAATTTGATGATGAGCCAGGGAGCAAGTATAAAGAGTTATTGTATTGAAGTGCTTTGTATGCTGCCCGACTGTCCAATATATTCCGATGCGGATGCAGACGTAGTTGTTTATCAAGCTTTCTGCTACTTTTTGAAGAGCTACTCAGTTTGAAAGATGCTACATTTATCATGCAATTATGTAACATGATTTATGATGATTATGCGTGGTAATACAGACTCCCACCCGAACATCCTTGTTCTGTTCACAGCAACTTGCGTACCTTTTTTTTACAGTTTGCTTTATCACCACTGTCTTCTGCATAGTAATCTATTCCGGAAATAATTAGAGTAGATTACATAGAGACAAACTTTTAAACAAACTTTTTTTTCTTTTTAAGCGCCTTTTCAATGATTTTTTTTATATTTGAGTGTATCTGATCAATGGTTGCACAAATTGGTGGTTTCGAGTATAGTGCTTCCATCTTACAAAGAAATTAGGGCTGTAGGTTAACGCCTCCTGCGGTCGTATTCTGTATTTGCTTTTCATAAAAAGTTCAGCTGCTTATCATATGTAATTGTAAAACGTGTTTTATTTTGAACACAGCTTTTATAAGGCATCGAAATTGCTGATTTAAAATGACTCATTTTTAGTTGAAATCCTGTTTTTTTACATTTGCCGTTTTTAATTTCTTTCTCGTCACTCTTTCACTGCATGTGACTATAAATTTCATGTTTCTTTAATTAGTTCATTGCTGTGTAAATTATCATGAATTTCTTCACTGTATTCTGCAAATCTTTCAGTTTTTTGCTTTTCGCTTCGGGTTCACTTATCCTTTTTTTTATTGACTAAGTTTGAATCATTGTGGGCGCCGTGGCGTAGTGGGTAGGTGCGTCGACTCCTACGCTCGAGGCCGTCGGTTCGAATCTTGAAAAAAAACATCAAACATTTTTTCACGGCTCCACCTCTTTCGAGTCACTGACAATGCTCAAAGAGTATAACTGTCTAGAAAAAGCTTCTCAATCTCGCCGTTCGGAGTCGGCAATAAACTGTAGGTCCCCTCCGCTCGTGACAGAACAATAGCACGCACAACACGAGTGGTTGCTGAGAAGCTAGGCCCAGGTCCTTTAGGGTTTTACTTGAAGGAAAAGGGTTTACATTAACAACCCACACATTCTAGATGAGCTGAAACTCAACATTCGAGAATAAATGGTGCAAATTACGGTGTCAACATTTCAAAAAGTCATGAAAAATGCGCCTGCGTTCTAATGGCGGCCAATTAACCGATATAATTTTTCATATATAATAAAATGTCCATGAAATATAATTTTATTTGTAATTTATTTGATTAGTTTTTATTTTTTCATTCAAAAGTTCCAGATTTACACAGGAAAGGGACTTTTGCCCCACCCTGTACATAAAACGCCATACTCGTTTTCGGCTCTGTCAACAAAAAGTCATTATTTTGATGAAATTTTTCATGCAGCCTTTGGCTGTATTAATCGCATATATCTTTGGTGGAGCATAGCCGTAGACTTTATCTCTAACATAACCTAAATAATAATGTCAAATGTTGTTAAATCGCATCATCTCCGCGGTCAGTTGTGATCTCAATTTTAAGATATCACACATCCCGAAAATTTGTCAGGCAAAATTTGTCGAGTCCAGCAGATGGAGCAAAACTCACAGCAAAGGACATAATCCTTAATCCTAATCCAGAACGGAAACATTCCGAAGCACACTGATTATATCGCACCCTTCGAGGACTTTGGCTACACAATCTAAATCCCAAAAAGAAAGTATGGACGAACGACATTGTCGGGAAATTTGCTACCCTGGATATGAACACAGATGGTTGCAAGAGGGATGAAGGAATAATCCCTGCTTAAATAGACAATGAGGCGGCCATAAAGGCTCTGGACACGCCATCAATTAAATCTTAGATCTGTAGTCCGTCGGTGTGGATGAAATCTGGACAGAAATGCTTAAGGCTATGGGTAAAGAGGGAGTTTTATGGCTCTCTCGTGTCACTGGGGACAAAAAAGAGTGCTTCAACTACAGGGGTGTATCTCTGTTGTTTTGTAGATTTGGAAAGGGCGTACGACCAAGTTCCTCGAGGAAAACTCTGGAGTGTTCTGCAGGAATATGTGACTGATGGTTCTTTCTTAAAGGCTATTTAGTCTTTATACACAAACTGTAGCAGCTGTGTTCGGGTTAACGGTAGTAAACCAACACCTTTCATCGTGCGCGTTGGACTTCCCCAAGGGTGCATCTTGTCACCCCTATTTTTCAATATATATTGGACTGGATATTGCAGCGCAGTCGAGGCGAGGAATGTTTCACATTGAAGGTAAGGCATCTTCTTTTTGCAGATGACTCAGTCATCCTCACATCCTCCCAGATGGAACTCCAGCGCGCTTGATAGGTTTGTAGCCGTATGTGCTGATTCAGGGATGAAGGTTAGCGTGGACAAATCTGAGATTATGGTTATTTCCAGAACGCCTATGCAATGTGCTCTACATGTTAGTGGAGTTCCATTGAAACAGGTGGAGAAGTTTAAGTATCTCGGGGTCTTTTTCCCGAGTGATGGGAGGAACAATGCTGAGCTTTCCAGTAGGATTGGCCAAACTGGGAAGGCCAAGATTGGTGTCAAAGCGAAATTAGCAGTTTTTAATGCAGTATTTGTTCCAACTCTCACCTATGGTCATGAAATTTGACTGAAAGAATAAGTAATGACCGAAAGAATAAGATCTCGAATACAAGTTGCCGAGATGAGATTTCTTTGTACTTTGTGGGAATTACTCGCCGGGATAGGGTGAGAAACACGGCAGTGCGCGAGGAACTCAACGTTGGGCAGCTGCTTCTTCGTACAGAAAGGGCTGTACTTCGATGGTTTGGTCACGTGGCACGAATTTCCCCATCATCACGACTTCCGAGGCGTGCCTTGAATGCGATTCCAACAGGTAGGCAACCGCTTGGCAAACCCAGGATGAGATGGTTGGACCAAGTCCAAACACTCGCCTGGTCGCGCTTGGGCATAGCTCCTGATGATTTAGAGTCGATGGCGCAGAATCGAGTGGCCTGGAGATTTCTCATGCGTACGTTTCCTCCGCGATCTCTTTAGTGGAACATGCGGGCAACGAATATGAGATGAGATGAGATGGTATAGGTTATACTAGCTACCTTTACGGGAGATAGCGGTTAAGTGCAAAAATTCCCTATCCTGGGAATGGACCTGTGCACAGGAAACGAAACAGCCGGCGAGCTCTTTGACCTGTACAGTATAACATCGAACACGTTGAAACATTATCTGAAAGAAAGCCTTCTGCAGAAGCATTGAAGATCTCCCCAACTGTCGTACATTTTAAGCTATGCTTAGAACTTGACCCCCGGTTGAACTTTTTTTGTTCTAGCATTAAATTTGTGCCAGTTTCTATTTGTTCCACTTGCAACTTTGAATAATTATTCATTACTAAAAGTTTATGTAAATCAAGTGAATTGACGTCAGACATGTCTGATGACTTGTAACGACTCACTACTTATATTCCCAAGCGATTTACACGTTTATTTTCGTCAATAGCAATTCCCTTTTAACAAATATCCAAACAAAAACCTTAACACGCTCGTGAAACGATGCGTCAGTTGACACTCGCGCGAACGCAATTTGCAGATCTTCAAATCAATACAAATATTTAGCTAAAACATCTCAATGTGCAAACGCTACGAATACGAAAAAAAAAATCCACATCGAAATAGTCCTAATAGCACATTTAACCGAATCTTCGCATCTCCATGCCACTGACATCACAGCAATGATAAACCCAAACAAAGATAAATAAAAAAAATGAAATAGCGAAAACGCGTTCATTTAATTAGAGTCTCACTTAGTGTAGGTGAGTTAACAGCTTCTGAATGAAATATAAAAGCCCGCGAGGGCAAACACTTTGAAATCATTTTCCCATCAACAGTCTGAAACACTGGTCCGACAAAAGTCTGAATCTGCTGCAGTCACGTAGAGACATCCATTCGGTCCTTCAGATAAAGTTCAGTGAATTGTTTTGTGAATAATCGTGAGGTTAAAGTAAATTCGAATACAATGGGTTTGGTTAAATCGGTTGCTATCCTGACAATTGTCTGCGCCACCATCTGGGCAAAAGCCATTGGATTACCAGTGCTGCCAGTCCTGGACGCATCCTCTGGGATCGATAATGAGACTATCGAGCAACTCAGAGCAAGTGTAAATGATTCCCCAAAGAATTTGTAAGTGTTTCAAAAAAAAAAAACTGATTCATTCGCATTTAAATCACTCATCAGTTTCAGTTTTTTCCTTCATATAAGCATACAATCGCATCCCGAAGTTCATGCATAGACGCATACTCTTATGTGTGTTGTACGTAACTGATTGCGCATTTTAGCAAATTCATTAAAAATCCATCATTGTTGTGATAATTAATTTCACAATTTTTTGAAAATTAAGTAAATATTTGAACGAAATCAAGTCTTAAGCAAAAATGATACGAGCAGGTGGTGTATGTGAATTCGCCTGATTGGAAGTTAACTGTTTTTTGACCTTCAAGATGTTAGACATGTAATGAGATCGGGCCTGGAAATGCAGAATTCGCAAAGCAAATCTTGGGCAAAGCAGGGACAACTAAAGGAAAAGCACAGTAAAAGCAAAACGAAAGGAAGGGAAAAGTGAAGCAAAAGCAAAAGCTAATCAAAAGAACAGGAAAAGCAAAGCAAAAGCAAATTAAAAGTAAAGCAAAACCAACTCAATCTTCAATCCTGCGTAATTTTGTTCAAAATTGCGCAAACAATATCTGCTTTACTGTAGTTTAAGTGGCCCTTACACCGTCAATCGATTGTAATTGATTAATGTTAACCGACCAACCATGTAAGGTACGCTTTAGAATTGCTATCTTTGTCTGATATGAATTTCCGAACGCTTTGTTTTGCGAATAGCTTGTGTTTCCGAATAGGCCCCTTGTTTCCAAAACAATAATTCAGTCAAGGGTTTTCAAGCTCAATTTTCAATTTTTCGAAATATGAAGACTGACTGTGGTGCCTGACTTCGTCTACAGTTTTTTGAATTAATATTATCTTACTTTCTTAAATTGTTCAGTCTTCAATATTGTCCTTCTTAAGGTACTTGCAACTTCAGTTTGACGCCCATTTATCAGTTCAAGAGATGCGGGTAGAGGATTTGTTTTAAATTTGAATTGAACGCTATAGCAATTTCCAGCTAAATTGTGACTTTTAGGCTGCGGCCACGCAATGAATGGCGACGGGCGATTGAGCGACGAACGATTGAACGACGAGCGATTGAGCGACGAGCGATAGAGCGACGAGCGATAGAGCGACGAGTGATTGGGCGACGAGCTATTGAGCGACGCAAAAAAAACTAAGACACACGAAATCGTATGGCGGTGGCCACGTAAGCACTGAGCAATTTGCAATTTATTGTTTAAATTTTTTGTCGATCGCTGAGCGGCGAAATAAGAACAAACGAACAAGAACAACAGAAAATAAAAGTAGAAAGTTTGATCTCAGCTATTCAAAACCTCCCAGTTATATGACAGGCCAGCCACAAAGATTATAAAAATAAAAATGTCACCCAAAAGTGAAACGGAAGCGTGCAATTTCGAAGCTCAGCCAATCAAACCCAAATGGCCATCATCGCTTAGCGATTAGTTACGAAAATGCCATTGTCAAGTGCATCAACTGTCTGTTCTTCATTTCAGATGAGCATCATTTTAGATGAGCAGACTGTTGTTTCACTTGACAATGGCATTTTCGTAACTAATCGCTCAGCGATGACGCTCAGTAAAAGACCACCCATCGCTCAGACTCGTCGCTCATTGCCTGGCCGCAGCCTAGGTGATTTTAACACGAGCATGCTCATTGCTTCAACTTTCGGTCATTCTCTTTTATGGGTGCCTCCATTTTTCCAATTTCTACTGTTTCTATCTTAGACGCATTTGCTCTCTTCCAATTTCTGTGCGATTAGAAGAAAGAAAATTCGTAAAATCCGTGCAACTGAATTTCTCAAGAATTGCTCGTGTAAAACCCGCCTTATTAAGGCTTTCCTAAAAGGAAACTTAAATTGTTCAACATTTTTAAATTTTCTCAGACTTCAAAGAACAAATCCGTCATGAATCTGCCACCATTTTCGTGGTATAATGATGAATCTAAATAATGAATAAATAGTTCATCGTTAACTGTGAAATTTATGGAACGATTCGTGATTATCTGTCAAATTTTTGATCGGACTAGGATATTTTTCACTGGAATGTTACATATCGTAATGTGACTGATTTCTGCTTCGAAGTAAGACACAAAAAGGAAACTTAGTTTGACCAAGACTTAAAAGCCTAGTGCGCATGAATCGACGCACAAACCCACACGACCACGGCGCCCACTTTGTACGTGGTACTGTCTTCACATAAATAGAAGGCGGACAGCATCTAAAACATTTTGACAGATGCTGTATTTGACAGTTCAACTTTCGAAGCACTGCTGTGAAATGCAGAAATTAGAAATTCTATAATCAAACCCATGACACTGTTGAGATTTCGATCCATTTACCTACGACTAGACTGCTACCACGAAATGACTCACAAATGGCGTGCAATCAGAAACTCTCAGATAATCAAAAATCAAACCAAAAACTTTCATTTTCGATTCGGTCTAAAATTTAGTCTGAAATCATAGTTTTTTATGCGATCTCTTGCTAAAAACTAACAACAAACAAGTTATCAACCTAGACTTCGTATTCACTTTCCCTTTAAAGTTTTGTGAACACACCCTTGGATCACGTATGACGATGATCGTCTGGCGGTATCGTCTGATCGATCTCATATTAAAAACTAACTATTTGTGAACACAGCCTGGGTTTTAATCACGTATGGCGATGATCATCTGATCGATCTCAAACTAAAAACTATCTGCAACCAATTTATTGACATAGGCTTCGTATTCACTTTCTCTTCAAGGTTTTGTGAACACAGCCCGAGCTCTAATCGCGTATGACGATGATCGTCTGGCGGTATCGTCTGATCAATCTCATATTAAAAACTATCATCAACCAATTTATCGACATAGACTTCGTGTTGACTTTCCCTTTATAGTTTTGTGAACACAGCCCGGGGTTTAATCACGTATGGCGATGATCATCTGATCGATCTCAAACTAAAAACTATCTGCAACCAATTTATCGACATAGGCTTCGTATTCACTTTCTCTTCAAGGTTTTGTGAACACAGCCCGAGCTCTAATCACGTATGACGACGATCGATCATACTAAAAACTAACAGCAACCAAATTATTGTCCTAGACTTCGGATTCCTTTAAGATTGTTTTCCCTTTAAGATTTTTTGAACACAGCCTGAGCCCTAATAACGTAATGCGATGGCGATCGTCTGAACGAAAGTTTTACTTCACTTAAGCATAAAACAAACGTTATTGACTGAACGACATCGTTTTGCCTGCTTCATGTAGTCGTGATTTTTTCTGCTATCTCTTACTCGAAAACAGGTGCATGAACGGGGCAGAGGTCTTCTGCGATCTCTTTAAAAGATCCCTAAGCCTAAGCGACGATTGTAGCGTTTTCCAAGCAGAAGTGATAGCAATAAATGAGGCGGCACTTATGCTTAAAGAGCTTAGTTTGACTGAAAAAACGATAACTCTATACTCCGACAGCCAAGCGGCGATAAGAGCTATAGCGTCGGATATTGTAAAGTCGAAACTAGTCAAGCTATGCAGACAGAACGTCAACGAAATCTCTAGGCTAAACACGGTGACTCTCTGCTAGTTACCGGGACACACATGAGTTCAAGGAAATGAAAGAGCAGACGTGTTAGCGAAAGAGGGCTCAGAGCTAGATAAATCTCTAACACTACCTTATGTCAACATGTCGTTAAGTTTCCTAGGTAAAGAAATAGAGGACGAAGCCTTAGAAAGAACAAATGAGCGATGGCTGAATCTGGACATTGGGGTCAACGACGAGAGCCTTATGGCCGGTGTTGAACTGGAAGAAATCATTATCAATGATTAGAATAAGTCGCAAGGATATACGGACGGTGGTGGGAGTTCTCATTGGACATTGTCCGATAGGCACCCATGCCGACTACTGTACTACTGTTGCAGGGACAAGGAGAAAATAGAGTCCGTTTGCCACCTGCTAAGCGATTGTTCAGCCCTACGGGGAATGAGACTGCTAACTCTAGCCAGGAGCTTCTTCGACGAGCTGGAGGATCTGAATAAAATATTTCTGATGCACCTCCTGAGATATAAACAACAATCTGGGTGGTTCTAATCAGCAGTAAAAATGTAGGTCACATGGGGTTTTCGAACTAGAATTTGTATTCACTTTGTGAACACAGCCTGTTCATGAATCAGTCTTACAGCCTGTCTGCATTGCATTTCTAAAAAAAACAGATAATTCTGAGCAGAAATCAATCAGAACTTGATTTGTAGTTCTGAGTCATCTAAGAAATCGAAGGAAACTCTCGCTGGTAGAAAGACGATTCTAACGGTACATCGAGTTAAACTTTGATTCCAGTCATTTTCCAATGACTAATGATGGCCCCTCATCGTCGATCACGACAAAATGGTCGCCACCAAATTTCGTAAAGTACAGGTACCCTTAAGGAAAAGAGAAACATTTACAGTCAAAATCGGTTATAACGACCTTCAAGGGACTGACGAATTTGGTCGTTGTAAGCGATATGTCGTTGTAAACGATTCGAGCTCAGGCGGGACCTAAGAATTTTGTCGTTAACCGATGTCGTTACAAGCGATTTTGACTGTATATCGAAGATAGACCCAAGTCACCACGAACGTCATCAAAAATCTTGTTCACATCAATTCTCAAATAGTCCCATGATTTCAATCAGACAATTTTGAATGTCATCTCATTGATACTAATTTCCCTTTAATTTCAGATACGTTGTGAAGGCGGTTGTCTACGAAGTTGGTATACTGACCGAGGAAGACGATAATGAAACCAGCATTGAGAGGTATTACTCGCTTTGAAAAACGTTTTAATTAAATCTAATTTGTCTAATTGATTTCAGTCAAGAACGTGTCGATCTGACCTTTTTCGATGCTCACGTCAACGACAGTCACATCAATCTGGGCAACATTCCACTTCCCATTCAGACCAACGTCTCTGGCCAGGTGTTAACTGGCATAGCACCTGTGAACATCGGTGCCTTCAGCAGTGCCAGTGAACTCCTCAGCAGTCTTCCCCTAACCGGAACAATTGTCAACCTAACCCACAGTGACACGGCGTTCTTCCAGCTGACCACCCGCAACACCAGTCAAAATCACAACCGTCAGATCCTCACGGAAGCAGATGTGGCGAAAATTCCGGAAGCCTCGAGTATATTCAAATTCAACTCCAGCTCCAGCGATGACACGCTGAGGAACTCAGTGCCAACGGACGAGTCTGACATTTAATCGGACACGCACCACACAACCACAATCACATCTAATCCACTAATCAAATTAGCGAGGGAGCGGAGGAAATTTTCGCACAGCCATCGGGGCTGCTAATTGAATTACACACTTGAGCTGGTGTCTTGTGCGAAATCACGCCCAACCGACGCTCGCAAAACACTCAGATCCGGCTTAGATCTAGGTTAGGCTTTGGATGTTCTTCCGCGCGAACAAAGACTGCGAATTTCTCTATTTTTTGTTAATAGTACGATTTATGTATTTTACGGCTCACCAGCATAAGTTTGTTAATTAGTCTCACTGTTAATATATGTATTTTAGTAAATGAACGTGTTTACATCATTTGCACAGCCTTTGCTGGAGCGACTTTGGCAATCGGGTGATCACAGTGTTTGCAGGCACCGCCTCCGCCATCTCTTCAAATGTTTCCCGGTCTTCTTGGGGCAGTTTGGATTTGATGAGATCCATAAAAGCGGCAATGTTTGGAGGGTTCTCCCCAAACTCGTTTTTGATGTGTTGCAAGTAGAGGAAGGAGCAGTGTAAGTACTCATCTGGAGGCGCTTGATCGGAGGCCAAGCTGATGACAGTGGTAATGACGCATTCGAGAAGGCAGGCCAAGAGATTCTCCTCCAATTCGCTGTCCTTTTCAATGTGTTCGAGGGCATGTTCGACGCGTCCTTTCCAGCCGACGAGGGATGCAGTTTTGGCGTACGTGGAGGCATTTTCTGGGGTCAATCTTGTCAGTCCTCTGTCAATCGTTTTCTTGTGCGAACACCAATTCTTCCATTCTGGCAGAATGCTAGGCACGTATGAATTGCTTGTCGTGGGAGTATCCCCATCCGTTTGAACAGCAGTACCTTTGTCAATCTTGTCGCTGGTTAAGATCGGATTATGCTCCTCAAAACCTCGTCTTTTCATTATTTTTTTTTGCTTTTAGATTAATAATTAAATTTTGTCTTCACAAACGATTTGGTACGTAAATGTTTTAAAGATTTCTGACACAATGTCCTTTGCTTTCTTTTCGTTTCTACTCTTTTAAACAAGGTTTCTGAAGCATAGGCTATGGATCGAGGGCAACGAAAAGGCGAACATCCTAACAAAGCAGGGTGCAAACTGGCCTGTAGCCATTCGCTGCTATTGATAGAGGAATGGTTAATCAAATGGGCCATGGCAGAACACCAAAAACGGTTATCTTCCTTGAAAGGATGTAGACAGGCAAAAATACTTACTTAACAGGCCTACGACCCATGGAGGGTCCGAGCCTGAGATATCGACGCCTTTCATCGTTGACGGTCCTGGACACGCTGCTTCCAGTCATCAAGACCAAGCTGTCTTACGTCCGCAATGACTTGGTCTTTGTACCGAAGGTTCCTCTTCTTCTCGAATCAGGAAGCTCTGATTCGAAAACCCTCTTAGCTGGAGCGTTGTTGTCAATGCGCTCGATGTGGCCGAGCCAGTACAGTCGACAGATTTTTGTCTTCCGGTCAACATCCACATCCTGGTACAGCTCATAGAGTTCGTGGTTGTGTCTTCTTCTCCATTCGCTTTCCTCGCAGACGGGACCATATATCCGACATAGAATTTTTCTTTCGAAGGCACAAAGAATCAGTTCTGCAGTACTGCTTAGTGTCCAGCATTCAGCTCCGTATAGCAGGTCTGGCAGAAAAAGGGTTTTGTAGAGCATGGTCCTTCGAGTCAGGAGTTTTGAGCCCAGTTGTTTTGACAAACCGTAGTAGCATCGGTTGCCAAGGGCGATTCTACGTCAGATCTCCACTGTGATGTCGTTCGTGGAGTTCACGTTTGCCCCGAGGTAGACAAACTCCTTCACTACCTCAAAATTGTAGCTGTCGATTGTAATGTTTTGCCCTAGGCGGTGTGCGGCGGATCGTTTCTTGCTCGACAGCATATACATACTTCGTCTTATCCTCATTGACCTTAAGACCGTTTCGCCTGTTCTTCAATCGCCGTGAAAGCTTTCACTACGGCGCGTTGGGAACGCGCAACGATGTCAATGTCATCTGGTTATCTCAACAGCTGGACTGACTTGTAGAAGATAGTGCCTTCTGTGTTTACAGCAGCCCGCCGTACTATCCTCTCCAGTACCAAATTGAAAAAATCACACGACAGCGCATCTCTTTGCCGAAATCCAGTGCAGATTTCAAATAGCTCGGATGTCCTCGAGCCGAATTGCACGATGCATCGCGTACGTGTTAGCGTGGTCCGACACAGCCGGATCAGTTTTCCCGGGATCCCTAAATTGTCCATCGCTTCAAATAGTTCCCTGCGATGAAATCTGTCGCATGCAACTTTAAAATCGATGAAAAGATGGTGCGTTTCGATTTGAAATTCGCAGGTCTTCTCCAGGATTTGCCTGAGTATGAAAACTTGGTCTATAGTCGATTTGCCAGGACGAAACCTGCACTGGTACATGCCGATGCGTGCGGTGCAAAACGGCTTTAGACATTCACACAGTACGCTGGACAGGATCTTGTAGGCGACGTTGAGCAGGGATATACCTCTACAGTTGTTGCAAGAGGTAGGATCGCCTTTTTTTTGTGGATAGGGCATATCGAGTTGATATTCCAGTCGTCGGGCATGCTTTCGTCTTCACAAATTCTACAAATGATCTGGTGCATGCTCCCTACCAGAACATCGACACCCCGAGCCTGCGCCTTTGTTGTTCTTCAGCTTTTTAATAGCAGTGCCGACTTCTTCAAAGCTAGGTGGGATGACTGGAGTTGGGATTTCTTCATTCCCTGTGACTCTCTCCTGATCCGGCCCGCTAAGCAGCTGTCGGAAGTGTTTCTTAAACACATCCACTATTCTCTGCGGGTCAGTAACAAGGCTACCCTCACGATTTCGAAGAGCCTGGGTGTCTTTCCTAAGGCCTGAGGTCAGGCTTTTGGCTTTTTTTTAAAGGAGACAGGCAAAGATAACAGTATCCACGGGCGTTGATAAAAAAACAATGTAAACTTGATTTGGAAAGGCATGCGACCGAGTTCCTCGAAGTAAACCCTGGAGTGCAAAAGTAGTGGTTCTTTGCTGAGGGCCATTCAGTCTCTATACACAAACTGTAGCAGCTGTGTTCGGGTCAACGGTAGTAAATCAACACCTTTCACCGTGGACGTTGGACTTCGCCAAGGGTGCGTCTTGTCACCTCTCTTTTTCGTTATACACGAGTATATGGACTGGATGTTACAGCGAAGTCGAGGCGAGGAAAGTTTCACATTGGACGAGTTGCTTTTTGCAGATGACTTAGTTATCCTCACATCCTCCCAGATGGAACTCCAGCGCTCACTAGATAGGTTTGAGGCCGTATGTGCTGATGCTGGGATGAAGGTTAGCGTGGACAAATCCGAGTTTATGGTTATTTCCAGAACGCCTGTTCAATGCACTCTACATGTTAGTGGAGTCTAATTGAAACAGGTGGAATTGTGTCGCTACTAGATGGTCTTGAAGAACTTGTTATCGTCGCCGTAAAATGAGATATACGAATGTTTATTATCTTTTCGATATCGTTTCTAGTAAGAATGAAAAGAAGAGGACCCAAGTGATTGCCTTGAGGGACACCAAAGTGTACCTATGGACTGGAGGGCGGTTTTTCATACAAGAAGCATCCATCTCAAAAAGACTGGTTCAACGTTGAAAGTGATGCCGATGGAATAAGGAAGAAATGGGGGGTGAGTTCACAATCCCAGTATTAGCGCAGTACTGCAACGCCAATCGTCTTTAATTGCAAACATTCGGCAATAATGCTTTCTATCGCGTTCTTAAATGCAACATAAAAGCAACCACTGCGCAAACAAAAGCAACCAACAATTAGGACACAACACAATAAGCCGTTTCGAAACTCCAACAAAATTAAAGCATCGTGATGCATCGCAACATCAAAAAATTGTTGCATCGTTTCACATAGGCAGTGATGCTTACGCCATGCGCATTTTGTTGACGTTTACGAACTCAGCCTGGGCCTTATAATTAGCCGGATCTGGTACAAAGAAGTTATCGATAAGAATGTTTGAAAAAGGAGTAAAAAAAAATTACCAACATTTTGTGGCTTCTAATTTCATCGTCATTTGTTTACAGTTTGCGCTTCTAATTACCAAAATGACGCCTAAATGAACGTTTCAAAGTGATGCCAATATTTACTTTTATAAACATGATGCAAGGGTGACGTCGCATTGAGCACTCAGTGATGCGTTTCTTGAAATCACCCTTTTCATGGTGGAATCGATCAGGATGGGTGTACCGAGATATAGGACTAACCAATAGAAATGGAAAATAAAAACCTACGCGTTGCATCGTCTTTTGTCCCAAAATAAAACACTCTTTGCTTTTCATTTTTATTTAAAGTTTATTTGTTGATTTTCTCTTTCCTTAGAGCTACGTTTATCTTCAATTTATAATATATATATATATTTCTCCTTTTGTCAGCATACGCGGCAAATGTACATACCATCAATACATGTATACATACGCATTTAAATATATTTAATTTAATGTACCTTTGCGTTCTTCCGCCGTTAGATATATTCAAGTAACCAACGTTAAAGTAATTGCATTAATGTAATAATTATCTTTAGAGGGTTGTTTTCTTTTGTTATTTAATTTATTTGCTGTCCATTTATGTATCTAAAAACCTACGCTTTGTTTATCTGACATTTTACTTATGAAACTTCACTCCTCGACTCGATGCAGCCACGCCATTGAAAGCACTTGCTCCGCGAATGTATGCCCGGGGTGATTCAATGCGTTCTTTTATTTCCTTAAACTAAAAATGTATTTCTTGCAAAAAAATCTTTACATATAAATAATAAGTATATTACAGAGTCAACCCACACAACTACTTCCGTCGGGTCTGTGTTTAATATGCTGTGAATATTAGTGTACTCCTAGACATTAGCTTATAACTATTAAAATGAATTTAAAGTTACATTACTCGATAAACATAAAAGAGCAAACGTTAATCAACTAATCGTATAGTAATTTATTAAATTAGGACCCCGCCGATACAAAGGGGGAGAGGATAAAAGAGTTAATATTTATTTTTTTTGTTTTCTTCTCGTTTTTTTGTTTAGGAAAATTTACTAAAATATGCTGTGTTATTTGATTGGTTTTGTGTGTTCATTTTTATTCTTTGTTGGATGAAGTATAAAAAAATAAATCAAGTTGGGTGTTTAAAAGGAAAATTTTACGAATGTCTGCAAATACATTTCGGCCACTTTACGCTCTGCGCATTCTTATGAGATTTGTTGCTGGCTATGCGTGCAACTGGGGAGAACGCACGGTACTGGGCCTGTTCCTTTCTTTTAGTTTGTGAATCTACACTAGTCTAGTGACAGTGAACTTGTGAGGTTCCTTAATCTGAAAGAAATAACAAAGAGAAGATATTTGAATTAGATGTTGAAATAAAAATCAAGGAAAAGATTCAGAGAAATCGTGATGGAAGCAATGGTATTTTCGAAACAATTGGGTTTTTAATATCATTTCGGTCATGACCTGTCCAAATGTCCTGTCATAAGAAAAAACCCAAGAAGACACTTGAATATTAATAGGAGCATAGAATGAGAGGCAACGCAAAGTTGTGGAATCTCACTTTCAACATTAAATTGTGTGCATAGTTTTTCTAGCGACAAAAATGGGTCTGGCGGTAAATAAGGGCAAAACGAAGCATTTGAAAAAGGACGGAAAACATCGACGACTTGGTCAGAATGTCAAAATGAGCAGCTACAATTTTGGGGCAGTAAAGGACTTCGTTGAACCATTCAACTCGAATGAAAGGGACGATGTAGATCAACAATTCCGTCAACCCGACCTGGATGAAGTGAAGATAGATATATCTAAGCTGTCGACGGAATCCGTCGAAAGGGAGTGTGATGTTGAAAAATTAAAACATCACTTCCACTCGGAGGCCAGGGCCCATGGTGAATCCCCTTTTTTTGTGGTGTACACAAACTAAAAACCTATCCTGTCACGTTGTAGCTGAAACCACCCCGTGCTTTTTATGAATTTCCGGAGATCCGATATATCGACATTCGCTAGGTCCGCAGTCTCTGTGAAGAATCTATGGCCCAGTGAGGCAAGGTACCGATTCTGTAGAGCTGGACAGTGGCAAAGCAGATGTTGGATCATTTCGGTCTCTTCTTCATCGCCGTAGCTCCTGCAGAGATTGCTGGATTTTGCATTCCATTTTCAAAGCATTGCTCCGATGGGGCAGTATCCTGTGATCACTGCGACGAGCTCATGCATCGAGTTTCGGTCTAACGCCAGAAGCTTCTTTGTCTTACCGAAGTTAAGCTCCAGTTAGGCCACATTGATTTTGTCGTGTGGCAATAATTTCTAGTAAGCCAAGACGAGTTGGCCTCCTTTGCAATTGATGCGGAAAGGGAGTGATAAATTAAAGAAAATAACTGTTTCGTTCTTTCTTTTGAAATAAATTAATTTCTCTTTCATTTTCGTTTTCGTAGTCGATTTCAAGTTGTCACTTACATGAAACGTCAAATACCAAAATTGTAATAAATTGTGCTGATCTTGCTAATCTACTACAAAATGAATTGCATTCAAGTTAAAAATAGAGGCAACTTTCAACTCTGCGTGGACGTGCTGTAAACCCGTGTCCACGAAATCATATTCTATAACTTTACAGCATGATTTCCGATGCAAGACACTAAAAAGAAGCTCTATTAGAGGAGATTTTCTGCTGCGAAGGCTGAACCGGTTAGAAATCAACCATCACAAGATCTTAGACTTTGAATAAACATAAATTAAAAAAGATAAAAACTTACCAATAACATGACTTTCAATATTATTCATTGACGATCGAGATTTTGACGCTGGCTGTGGAATTATTGTGATCTCGTCATTGATTTTAAGAGGTTTTAGCAGTGAATCATTGGCCGCCGATAAGCTACTGCGATTACTCACTACGTTGCTGCTGTTATTTGACATGCTACTACTTCCAGAGTTGTTCTTCTTGCCGTCCATTGCCTTTTTCGCCACCGTACTATGCGCGGTATATACATGCGTTTCAAATTGTTTGTACATGCCAAAGGTCGCCGTGCACACAGTACACTTGTACGACAGATGGGCTGGTTTGAGGGTCATATGATGGTCGCGAGATACATGATTGAGCAGTTTCCATTGATACATCTGCAATGTGCAAGGAATTGTTAGGTTAGAATGCACACATTTGACATTGTTTTGTTAACTTACTCTTCCACAGACTGGACATCGTCCAGCGTCTTTGCCTTTGTTGGCGGCTTCCTGCATTGAGCTTGTTACCAAACCATGAGAGCCAAGCAAATGCCGCTCCAGCCCTTGGTCGGTAAAGAACCTAAACTGACATTTCTGACAATTCAATGGCGGTCGGTTGTAGATCATCTTCGGATGGATCTGATGAATGAAATCAATTGAATGAGGGGGGGTCTGTAAAATGTTTGATTAGTCAGCCGGTTTACCTTAACCTTATGCATCCATTGCATGTGATTCCTCAGTTGTTCCAGATCCTTGATGTACCCGTCACAAATCTCACATATGACAAATTGCGCCTTGTTCCCGCTTGGACTCTGGCCCGGTTTCATGCCAGTGGGGGGGAGTTTATTACCACTCGATGGTGAAGCCTGAGCTTGCTGTGAGTTGCTACTTTGCCGAGGTAGAGGTGTGATTGAAATGCTTGGTTGACCGGTTTGGTTCTTCTTTGCCGCTGCTGCATTGGCCGACTGTAAACGAATAAAATGAATCAAACATTATCACACACGCGAATCAAAACTGAATGGATTTGAGAATCGCTGCGCTTCTATAAGCCGCAAGTGCATTGGCAAGAAACTAAAGAGGACTCACCGCCAAAACTACAATTTTCTTGAAATAAAACGAAAATAAAACAAAGAAGTTTACAACATCTTATTGCACTACCGTGGTATTGATTATTGCTAGACCTACCTGCAGTGTTAGGGTATTTTGGGACGTTGGCAGGATCGCTAGACCCGAACCCGACACCTACGTGGACAGATAAAATATTTATGGCTTTCATTAAATATTTAGCTTTGTTTGAAATATTCGAAAGAAAAAAAATGTGTATGGATGAGTTTATTCAGCAGAACAGAACACGACAGAAGAGATGAGTAAAAAATAAATCAAATGTTATTCACAACTAAGCAATGAAAGTGGTTATTTACTCTCCATGGGGAATTCCTTTGCGGGCGCCTAAAAACTGTTAGTACACAACACAGACAATGATTAATTCACTCAAGACACGTGGAACGAGGGAACTGGTTCGTTAAGTGGAGGATGGTATGAACTTATTATAATACAGTCCGGGGTGGACTTGGGATATAGGTTCTATAGCAATCACATTTGATGTTTGTGCTATTGTTCTCTCACGAGTGGAGGGGACCTACAGTTTAATGCCGGCAACGGCGAGTTTGAGAAGCTTTTCGTAACAATTATCCTTTTTAAATATTGCCACTGACTCGGAAGGGGTGGAGCTGTAAAAGGTGTTCTTCGGAAATCGAACCTAAGCTTCGATCGTAGGAGTCGAAGCGCCACTGTGCAACAGCGCCCACATAGCATGAACGTCATGATAACTTTCGGGTAAGAAAATGTTTTGGAAACTGGGGGAACCGTAAAATGTAGTGCTGATAGATGCCCGAACAGTGCGCGGATAAAATAAAGTCTCGAGCTATAAACACCAATTGGGTGTGCTCGCTTTATTTTCAACTGTTTAAGAGTAACTGAATGCGACTCCATCAGGTAGGCGACCGCTTGGCAGATCCAGAACGAGATGGTTGGACCAAGTCCAAAAGCTCGCCTGGTTGTGCTTGGGCATAGCTCCTGATGAGTTAGAGTCAATGACGGAGGATCGAATGGCCTGGATATCTCTCGTGCGTGCATTGCCCCTGCGACCGCTTTAGTGGAACATGCGAGTCACTGAAGATGAGAAGAGATGAGAAGAGTAACCTCCTGTCAACAGGATGCGACCATGGAGTTTCGCTGTATTTTGTACTTGTCGTACACCAGATTTGTAAAAGGATATGACACTTGGCACTCAATACTAAGCGTTTTTCGGTGAAAACATCGAGTCACGCCAAGTGGGATATCCTTCTAACAACCTTGGTGGCCTTGGTGGTGCTACCCAAGATACCAAAGTGGAACCACGAGCCAAGGTGTTGTAATCCTCAATATTAATCATCAGTAGTGGGCAAATATCTTCGTATACCAGTACTTGTTCGTGAATTTCATTAGATTCTCTACAGAATCTGCAGAGCTCCTTCCGATAACCCCTGTTTCCTAAGTGCTCTCTGAAAGTGCAGGCCCTTTTAGGAAGTCCTTGCTTACATCCTTACATTCGTAGATGACTTAAACCTCTTTCGGTGATACTGCCCTAGGAGTTTTTTGGCATGCTTCATGCCATGAACTTGGTTCCAGTTTCTGTCCGATTCCTTGTGCTTAGTTTCCAGAATTCTTCTCTGAGGACATGGTCTCCTACAGCGCAGAATGGTTCGGAAGTGTGGTTCTGATGCTTCTTTCCTTGCCAAGGAATCAGTCATTTCATTGCCTTCTATCCCACGAATGACTATTGTGACTTTTTTGTTGCACTCAACACCCCAGCCAAACTGCTGTCACCAATGGCGACGAAGGCATTTTGAAGCGAGTACGTTAACCAAGCAAGTCCGAGGTGGACCTGGGCTTAGCTTCTCAGGAACCACTCGTGTTGTGCGTGCTGTTGTTCTCTCACGAGCGGAAGGGACCTACAGTTTAATGCCGACTCCGAACGGCGAAATTGAGATGCTTTTTTCTAGACAGTTATACTCCTTGAGCATTGTCAGTGACTCGAAAGAGGTGGAGCCGTGAAAAAATGTTTGATGTTTTTTTCGAGATTCGAACTGACGACCTCGAGCGTAGGAGTCGACGCACCTACCCACTACGCCACGGCGCCCACCAAGCATATGCCTGTTCTGAAAGGGCATAAGAGCGCAGCTCTAACAAGAAACCTAAGATTTCTAACAGCGAGTAGACAGATTTTTTTTCGAAACTTTGGATTTAGACAAATGTCTAATTTTGGTAAGTGTAACCCACGCTTTAACGTCTTCCTTGTCGGCATGACCAGGACCTCTACCGCGACCACGGCCGCGAAAACCACATCCTCCACGCAATTCACCACGGTCGCCATTTTGTAGTGCATCGGCTGAGACAATGGCACTAAAAGTGGCTTAAAAACAACGAGGTATCTAAAAAGGACATCACCATATGTTCGGACAACCAAGCAGCATATTAATCCCTGAGCTCAGTCAGTCTCCATTTGAAGACCTCCCTGAAATGCCATCAATCTCTTGAGCAGTGGCTGAGTATTTGTATTTGTACTGAATGCTCACCTCATATGGGTACCGGGACAGAGGAAAGTGGGAGGCCAATGAACTTGTATGGCGTGGAGCGGTCTTATCACTCTTACCCAGAGGATAACCGTCGCCCATGCCGCTCGCTACAGCAAAACTTCTTTTAAAAGAGCACACAATTAGAAGTCCGAAACCGAAGCCACTGTGTGCCTAATCGCAAAACGTAGTTCTAGACGTTCACTCTGTCTAATCAGAATGGCCATCTCTTAGGACTCGGTGCGATAACAGAACACTGTGTCATTTGTACACACGCCTCAAGTTTGGGACTACTTCACAACGACTTCTGCAGAAGCTTCAGGGACGAGCAAAAGTAGGAGACTGTAAAACATGTCCTCTGTACATGGAGCGCCCTTTCCTCTTTGAGTGAGCTGAACAATATCGGCATCAGTCAACTTAAACACTTCATAGCAAGCACCAGATGGTTTAATGGATAGGAGACATCCAATCCATGTGGTCTCACTGGGCCTATATTGGTCTAAGTGATACTGCTAAGGTGCAGTCGGCCGCTTGAACCTGACCTAACCTATATCGACGAAGGCAAAAAAAACACACGTCAATAGTCATCTTGTGATACAGAGATACATATGTGGTACTCGCTGGCCAGAGGGTGTTGAGGGCCTTGAGGGCGTTGGTCGAAGTCTTTTGTATGGTAAGAGGCGTGCCTTGAATGCGATTCCATCAGGTAGGCGACCGCTTGGCAGACCTAGGATGAGATGGTTGGACCAAGTCCAAACACTCGCTTGGTTGCGCTTGGGCATAGCTCCTGATGAGTTAGAGTCGATGGCGGAGGATCGAGTGGCCTGGAGATCTCTCGTGCATGCATTGCCCCCGCGACCCCTTTAGTGGAACATGCGGGTCATTGAAAATGAGATGAGAAGAATTCGGCTGGAGAGGCATGCTAGTTGAGGTCCAGATTCATCCCGGACTGTAGCGTCATCATAAGACACATTGGACTTTTGATTACAATGTCATAGCTATTGACAGAACAATGGGAACCCTACGAGATTCTGTGTGCAGATCGAAGATGAGTCATTAAAGTTCAATAGAGGAATCAGGGATGACAATTGCAATTAGCTGTTAATTTAAACCAGTCTCGTCGGAAATGGGACAGAATGTGTAATTCAGCTTTGGAAACGGAGGAGTGGGTGTCCACGGAGTAGTGTTTACATCTTAAAATGGGATCAGACCAGACCGATTTGAACATTGTACACGAAGTTTCACGCTATAGGAAACGCAAACGTAACCAACGAGGCTAACTTCTTCTGATAGCGCTACAGTCCGGTGTGGACATGGTCCTATTTACTTAAAAGTAATTACGTCAAGCATATGAGCTAAAACTTAAAATCCTGGAGATGTGTTCGTTGGTACAACCTTTGAATAACGTTTGTGTTAAACCTTCGCGCTCTGAAATTCTTGACTTGACACATCTTCTCAAAGCCAGAAAGTGTAATGCTGTTTCCAACTGTAGACTCCTCTGTCTCCTCGAAAATCAGACTACACTCCTCAGTCTTCCTCACATCACATTCTCCTGACTTCTTTAGAAGATTCCACGTGATGTGACCATTCATATTTGTGACCGCAGTATTCGAAAAAAAGTGTTATGAGCTATTCAACCATGATAAGTGCGTCATCTTCTGTTCCAATAGATGTCACAAACCTGCCACCAATGTAAAAATGAATGAATGAACTGTTTGTTGCAAGAGAACGAACTTGTCGTTGCAAGAGAACGAATCATTGAATCGACAAGTACGCGGATAACTAAGACCATGTGAAATGAATTTCCCCGCTTTTTTTGTACATTATTCTTTCCAATTTCCTTCCTTTCCTCGAAGCTTACCCTTTGAAGCATGATAAAATTAAAACGAAAGCATATTGAAGCGTATCCCATGTTTGGAACTCACAAATGTTAACTACCACACACACACACACACAAACACAAACCCACAAAACAAAGCATCTACCAAAGCATGCGATATATCGGCGATAACTGATGGGCTTACCTGAATCAGTTGCCCGGCAGCAATTTGATAGTTGTTTGGTAAAACCATTCCTGTGGGCATTGGTGCGCGCACGGGTGCATTCGCGCCACGTAGAACAGTGCCACCATTTGGTGTTGTCTTTGTGACTGTCTGCGGTCGGCCACGTACCATATTCTTATTTGCATTATTGTTGGCCATTGCCGCTTGTAAGTTTCGTGCTTGTTGCGCCTGTTGTTGCTGCTGTTGGATGGAAGCTAGTGCAGCCTTTTGTGCCGCCGCTTGTGCTGCCATCGCCTGGAAACAAAACAGAAATCACCCCATATCTTGGTTAAAATGTAAATTTGTGAGATAACCTTACCTGATAGGCAGTGGCAGTGCCAACGAGACCATGACGGGGCTTGATACGTGGAATTTTCGCAGGTGCTTCCCAGTCATGAGGTGGCGCCAAATTAACTTCGGGCCGGAATTTCTTCGCACAGACGGGCGCATGCCTTGCCAACTTCGCCTTTCCGTTGTCCTCGAAGCCGCAATTCGGGCACTGATGGTATGGCAGGTGTTTGAAGAGTCGCGCTTTGATGTTATGCATCGCCTCCATGTGGTACACTATTTCGGCGGAGTTTCTGATCTCGTAAGTACAGAAGTTACACTTGTACATCACACCATTCATGTGCGGCGTCTCGTAGTGATGCGCCATTGCCAGGGCCGATTCTGACTTGAAGTTGCAGAACTCACAGCGCTTGATGTTGAACTTGAATGGAGCGTTGCGTTTCTTGCTGGCTTCCAGGTTGCCGCTTAGCGCTGCGATAGCCCTTTCGATTTCTGTGATGTTCTTGCCCAGAGATCGGCGCATTTTGCGCTTCTGAATGCGAATCAGGTCGGCCTGAACGAACTCCTGCACCAGACCAGCACCGATGTCGGTGAAGAACTTCCCTAGGGGGCTTTCGAAGTAGTTCTCCGAGTTGCTTTGCTTGCTGGCGCTCGCAGCTGCAGACGTGGAGGCGGGAGTTGTTGTCTGAATGGGTTTTATTGCAGCTTTGATAGTTTTTAAGTCATCCGTGGCCTCTTTGATTAACACTTTTGTTCGCGTCTCCGACTCCGAGTCGTCATCTTCATCGTCGTCGGCCGATTCCTCGGACTCGGACCACGAATCATCGCCGCTGCCACGCTTCCTCTTCTTCTTCTTGCTGGGAGCGGCGCTCTCACCGGCATCTTTCGCGTCGTCCTCCAAGTCGAGGTCGGTTCCTTCGTCCGGCTCAGTCAGTTCCTTCTTCAGATCGAACTTGGTTTCCATTTGTGTTAGAACCTCTCGCAGGTTATCTGATGGAGGCTTCTCGTAAATGTACGGCACAATGAACGATGGAGCCTCCAAGACGAACATGTCGTCTGTCAGACCGGGAAGTAGATTTGCGTTGGATATCGACGGGAGGGCGGGAATCGCTGAACTGACTGGCATTGTTGGGATAGCTTTTGGTGCAGCGGGTGATTGTGTTTGGTTAGCAGGTAGAGCTGGTCGAATATTAACCGGGTAAATACCACTCGGCGGCGGGAGTGTGGGTGCCGGAAGGATTTTGTTTGAGTCTGTGTCAATGATGACCAGAGTCGGCTCTTTCCCCGTACCTGAAGCATTGCTGTTCACACTGGCTACCGCTGGCATGAGGGATCGTGCATCTTTGATGGTTATCTGGGCCATCGGTGGTGGCGCTCCCGGACCAGCTGTAGGAACTGCATTCAGTGATGTCTTCTGTCGTTTCGACGGGGGCTGAGAATCATCGTTTCCTAGAGTAAGATCATCACCGAATGACGCAAAGTCTCGAACCTTTACTAAATTTTTACGCTGTCTCCCTGAAATATTGCTTCCCGCATCTGACACTTCGCTGGGACTGTCGTCTTCAATGAGAACGCAATCGTCGTCATCATCGTCCACCTTTGATGGCGGGGGCGGTTTCTGTTGTTCCGAAGGCTGTGTGTGAGGTTGGGATGAGGCTTGTGTCATAGACTGATGTTGCTGCGCTGTAAGCTGCACCGTGGATTGAGTCAGAGGCAGAACTGCAGTTTGTGGCTTCGCGTTGGTAGGAATCTGAATGTGCCTCTTCTCCTGCTCGCCCTCGGAATCCGAACCGATTACAACGGCTCCATCAGAGTCACTAACATTGCGGTCCGGTTTGCATTTATCTAGCTTCACGTCTGTGTCAGGTAGCTTTATGGGATTATCTTTCGCATCTTGTGTCGGCTGCTTACCGGCCATGGGCATCTCCTCGTCCGATTCCCCAAGGTCCACAACACCATCGTCCTGCACCAATTTCGGCGCCTCACCATTCAACTTCTCTGCCCTGTGCTGAGACAGATCTTCTCCATTTTTACTCGCCGGCAAACTTGACTGCTGACTGTCTTCATCGTTTGAGCCCGACTGAGAGGAGTCATCTTGGCTATCATCGCCATCCTCAGCATCGTCTTGACTAGTTGGAGTTTCGGATGCTCCACCATCTTGGCTGTCTTCGTTCTCCGTTGAGTTGCCATTCTTCTTTGCATCTGACTTCTCTGATTTCTCGTCCTCATCGTCATCGTCGCTGCAATTGTCATCTACTGCCGAATCTTTTGTATCGACATCGTCTCCTGAATGACGCCTACTATCACTGCCGTCTTGTGATGTCTCCGCATCACCGTTCGCTGTTATACTCCCCTCTGCTTTAGATTCGCTTTGATTGTCACAACTGTTTTGCGATTCATCGTCGCTGTCCACTAGCATTGGTTGAGTTGGCGATTGAACGGCGTTCCCTTTAAGAACATCGCCGTTATGCTGTGTATGCTGTTGTTGTTGTTGCTGATTACTTGAAGACTCTGAAGGTGAAGCAATAATTGTGTTGTTCGTGGCAATATTTGTCGATGACAATTGTTCAACCGCCGACTTCTCGGGGATCACTTCACCCACTTCTCCCATATTAGTTCAGTTTGCAGCTTGTATTTGATTCGGTTTTATGGTCTCTTCCTGTAAGTTTTGCTACTGGTCTGTTTTCATCAAGTATGCTTCAACTGTAACGAGAAATAAGGGAAATTTATGAGTGAGTGGAATATTCCAAGAGAAATAAAGAACAAATGAGCATGTGTGCGTAGGAGACAACTGGAAGCAGCGTCAAGGATGGAAGACAGCTCGACCCAGTCCCTCTATGGGACGCAGGCCTGATAAGTCAGTAAGTTAGAGTATGCGTACGGAGTTTATTGCCGCGTAAAACATGAGAGATTGCCGCGCATCTACTTAACAAGGTTACAATCGTCAGTTTTTTGTTAAAATAAAGTCTACAAACTTCTCCCCCTCAACATTTTCTGAAAAAACATACAATCATCCATCTGTTGCAGACTTCAAATAACTTCAAATAACTGTTTCACTTGACGTCCAAAGAAGACAGAAGGAGAAAGAAGGGGATTGCCGTTGAAAGGATTAACGGCTTGTGGAACATAACGTTTTATTACCTCGTCAACTTGCAATCCCTAATGATCCCTTTTCCACACATTTACTTCCAATCATCCCTCTCTCAATCAACAATCTCACAAAATCCCATTCCGAGCAAACCTTCAAGAGGTTTTTTTTCTCCTTCGGTTTACAGACAGCAAAAGTTTCTAAGAGCCTGCCCATCCCATCGCAGTTTATGCGATTTAATTACCCTCCGACATTTTATTGAATACTAAGCTTCTGTAGTTTCCGACTATGTATTATTATTTGCCCTCACGTCTTGTTTACCTCCAAAGGTTGACCGCGTTTTACACACTACATGAATAGCGAATGGTTTCTTCGCCTACAATGTATAAACGAGAGACAAGTGCATTTTAAAACTTTATTTGTCCTGTATGATATTTGTGTTTTATTTCTTCTTGGATTTCGTTCGGACCACTCATTCAAAAGGAACTACTTTTTTGAGTGAACATTTCATAAGATTCATCGCACTTTTATGTACTGCGTGCTTCGTTTTGTCCATGCAAACTTTTTCCAACACTAACTGTTTCTATGAAAGTGCTTCCTTGAGTTGTCGATACTGACAAGTGTAATTTGAGCGTTTAATAAAGACTGTCTTTGCATTTTGGCAATAACTTTAGAAGATTTCAAGCCTATTGGCTTTTTACTCGTGGAGATTGTTTGGCAAATCAGAACAATGTGTAGCCAAGCGGGGCGAAAAGTGATCGAGTTGCCCGTGCAGATGAGATGCTAGCAATTCTGTGCATCTGCTCTTTTCTGTGAAAGTGAAACGGAAACATGAACTATTAAGACTTGCCATGGACAAGACGCAATAGCAAAAAAGAATTCCATGCAGGATTTCTTCTGACATCTTTTTTTTTTTTAATTCTGGGCAAGACAAAAAAAAAACCACAGATCTTTTACTTTTTGGTTTCAGATTTGGGCAAAATTTAATGTCTTGTTTCAATAAAGCACTACTTTTTGCCGAGAAGGTTTGAAGACAGAAACAATACTATGGAGACTGCTCTCTCTCGCATGGAATGGTGCACAAGTGGTTCATTGCATTTCCCTGCGTTTGTACGAACACAAAAGACGCCAAGGAAGTCCAAATGACGACACAACGGAAGAAATGGTCAAAGAGTTTAGGTTGAGGTTAGGTTAGAGCAAAGATCAGTCTTGATCCACTTTGATCTATTTTGTGCTCATTATCTGCCATTTGTAATGCAGAAGTACAAACTAATGCCCTAGTGGTTCAGCTTGTAGTGTTCTACTGCGTTTCTGGATTGCAGACACACTTAGGGTACTTTTCTTCAAATTAGCCATATCCTTGATCTTGATTTTTTATAGTTCTTCCAGGCTAATGAACATAGTCCATGATATTGTACTAAATGATCGCCGGGTCAATGGTGGTGAGATAGCTAAAATTTCTGCAAATGTCAAAGGATGCCGTCATTCATACATGACCATTTGAGTATACAAAATAAAAGGTTTAACAAGATGGGTATCGCATTTGTTGAAGTTGCACAAAAAACTGTCATTCATTCATTCATCTTCAGCGGCCCGCATGTTCCACTAAAGGGTTCGCGTGGGCAATGCGCGCCCGAGAGATCTCCAGGCCACTTGATCCTCCGCCATCAACTCTAACTCATCAGGATGCCAAGCGCAACCAGCCGAGATCTTGGACTTGGTCCGACCATCCCGTCTTGGGTCTGATAAGCAGTCGCCTGTTAGATAGAATCGCATTCAAGGCACACCACGGAAGCCGTGATGATGGGGACATTCGTGCCACGTGACCAAAACATCGATTTACAGCCCTTTCTGTATGAAGAAGCAGCTGCCCAACATTGAGTTCCACGGGCACTGCCGTGTCTCTCATCCTATCCCGGCGAGTAATTCCCACAACAGCACGAAGAAATCTCATCTCGGCAGCTTGTATTCGCGATCTTATTTTTTCGGTCATTACCCAAATTTCATGACCATAGGTGAGATTTGGAACAAATACCGCGTTAAAATCCCCTATCTTGGCTTTGACACAAAGCTCGAGCGGTCGGGCTTTGACATTTTTTGTAGAATACACGTAAATCATTAGCCAAGTCGGAATAGCGCGGTCGGGCTTTGACATTTCACAGACCGTAATATCGTAAGTCCGAGCACAAAGTTTGGAGTAGAGCTATTCTCTACTCACGTGGGCTTTTTGACAGAAAAAAAAACTTTTTTTTTATTCATTTGTGTTTTCTTACTTGTGCAAATAAAATTACTTAAGCAAATAATTTTTTACTGATTGCATTTTTTTCTTGTAAAATGTATTTTGGAAATGGATAGCTTCGAAGAAAATATTTTACTTGTCAAACGCGCGAGTTCAATTTCGATTTGAAAAACTGAGGGATCGTGCTTTCCCATAAGATTCTCGTAAATTCAATAAAATGCGTACCAATCTCTGTCAAAGTCCGAACGCCCGAACGCACTGTTGCAATTTGGGCTTAATCCTAGAGACGCCAGTACCCATCAGAAATGAAGAAGCAATCAAAATAGTGAACTTCTAAATGCGAACATGCTCCGAAAAAGGCAAACTCTTATTTTTTTGGAAGAGTGTATCGCGCTGAAAAATGCAATTGAATAGTGGATCTTCGAAAAAAGTTTAATCAATAGTGAAATCGCTGTCAGGCTCACCGACTTCGACTCACTATGTTAAAAGATAAGAAAAATATTGAGTAAAAAAAAAAACAAGCATTTCATTTCAAAGTCACTGCGACTTATCGAACAACCCCCGTAAAACATTTTTGTTCATAGTGATCTGTTCGATGTTAGAAAAAAAAATGGCGTAATTTTAGCAAGCATTTTTTTTTGCACCTGTAAGAGTTTTATGTGAGAATATGTACAGTGCCTTACAAAAATATTCGGAATTATGTTTTTCCTGGATCCTAGTTTGTTGCATTTTGTTGTTGTTGCAGACAGAAAACATGCATTATTTTTTCAGATTTTTTGTTAACAGGGAATAAATGTTGAATTGAAACTGTTTTTTTTATTGTAATTATAATTATTTGACAATACTAAAATCCAGGAAAAAAACATAATTCCCAATAATTTTGTGAGGCACTGTATGCAGGTCTAAGAACCCTTTTTCTGATTTTAAAAAATTCTAATCTTAGTAAAAATTGGAAAGCGAATTTACACGGGCAATTCGGTTGATCTTATTTGAGGCATTTCCTCTCCTCTAATCGTGTGAAAGAGTAAGACAGAAAAAGAAAAAAAATGGAAAAATGGAGGCAACCTCAGAAGAGAATGAGTGGCAGTTGAAACATCTGACATGCTAGCGTAAAACCCGCTAGTGTTGTAATTTCACAACTTGCGATTGTTTTCTTGAAACATTGACAGGTTTTCCATTTTATGCACAGCCATTGTTAGAGTTCTGTTCGTTCGTTAATCCTGTTTTGCATTTAAACAAAATTAAATCCCGATGTTGATCAACAAAAAGTTGTGCTTCTACATTTTCTAAACCCGCATAGACAAGCCACTACGTGAGTATTTTAATTCCTTCCGCTGCCTACGCTCGCAGACTATTCCCCCCTGTCAATATTCATAAAAAAAAGAGAAAAGGCATCTATGTGGATATTAATAAAGACAACAGTTTAATTGTTTTAATGAGCAAGTGGACAAAACGCTCTATACTCTATCATGTCCTATGAATGTATGCGCTAAATTTAGTATGTACATATGTCTGTATGCATATACTTATTCGTTGTACAAAATTTCGTGTGCACATACATACATACGTTTAAATATTTACAGAGGATTGAACAGGAGCACCTTATATACCTCCGACTAGTAAAAAAAAAACGCATTTTTAACCAGGTGGATGCTTGGGGTATGTAAATAAAAATTATTAACATGCGTAGGTAGGGACGAACATATGGACAGTATACAGAAATAACAATCAATTTACGAAATCAATAGCCAACGGGCAACTTCACTTGAACCATGTCCTTCACATTGCACCCATTGTTTCGACCACTAAGCTGGCACGGGAACTACTGTCGCTTGATCATACAATAAAATCCATGATTCAAAATGTGAGCATGAAATAATGAATTATTTTGTAAAACTATCAACTGATACTGCATATCTGCCAGGCAAGCAAATAAAAAACATACAGATGTACATATATACCTACAGGCATCCATACGCACATATATATAAATATATATTTATGTATGTATGTACATATGAAAATTGGTAAAACTTAAACTTTGTTCCTATTCGCCTGTTTGTGCAGCTCCTCTTTATCGCTCTTCTTCTTTATTTCACATTGTTCCAACTGGCGGCCATCTTGTTTATTACATATAACAAAAAGAAAATAATTTTACAAAAAAACAGCCAAGTCCAAAAAAAGATACCATGAGAGTCGACCGCAAAAGGGGAATAAACCCCCGAAAAGAAGGAGCAGAGAAAATGAAAATCCCTCACAAGTTTAGCAACACACATTACATTTGTTTCCGATAAATTTTATTTATAAAAATTCGAAAACAAATAGGAAGGAATTAATCGAGGTAGCAAAACACATAATGGGAGAGTGAGAAAATGCGAACGATGCTGGGATGTTATGTACAGAGTGTGCCTCCAAGCACCCCATTCCACGATGACGACGGTAGGCATGGTTAGTATTGAGGTTAGGCGACCAACTTGCAACCTCCACTGTTTTGTTTTATTTTTTCTGCTGTTCCAAGAGAAAGAGCCACAGAGAGAGAGGCGGCCAAGGAAAGACGTGGGCGAGAGACAGCGAAATAAATTCTCTGATAAACAAATTCAAGCCTTTTTTTTTTTTCCACGCACAAAATACGGTGCACATTTTGACGGAATAGTTTCGCGGTTTTGATGAAAAGCAGCTGACATTTATGCGGAACAGCTGACTAGGCACAACTACAATACAAGAAAATCACATCGTCGACGGCGTACACATGGAGAGAATCAAAGTGGAAGAAGACGACACATATCGTTGCCTCACCACGCGCGTTTGGGATGCCCCTCATGAGAGGCAGAGCCGAAATCATAAGCAAAATACACACGTGATTCCACGGCAAACACTATTGTTCTTCCTCTGTTGATTGATGCGGCCATTCACAGATGCATTAACTTTGCCCACAAATGGATGTGGTGGACCCAAAGCAAAACACAACACACGACGACGAAATGTCAAAACAAAAGTTCAACCGATGATAAACAAAATAAACACACACTTGGCCATCGACAACCGGTGTTGCGGTTGTTAACGACTTAGTTTTTCCCGTTATTTACGCGAAAATCCACGCGAAAAAAAAAACTTTATGGACCCTGCTCCTGAATTTAACTAGTAATATGCTCCCGACGCCATATTGGAAATAATATTATACCAAGCATATAATTTCCTCTTTTCTCTGCTGCCACTATGTATGTACTTTGAACGGTGTTTCTCTGTACATGGGGTTTTATAATAACGCGTTTATGTACATACTAACTATGCCATTCATATGTTCGGCAAGTTTGAGTGTATTGCTCACCGGTTTCCCAACGATCTCAGTTGTGTGAGTGTTGTTTTAATGTGTTTGTGTGTGCGAGATTGTTGGGTAATGAAGAAGAGTGTGTAGTGTGTGGTAAGTGCATGACATTTGGGTATGGAAAGAAGAACTGTCAAAATGACCGTAGTACACAACAAAACGAAACAGTGATGACAGTTGTGAGGCGCCGTTTGTGACAACAAACGAAGGAAAGGAGAATGAAAGAGAAGACAAAAACAATACCGACGACGACGACGTCTTGTGTTTTCGATGTGAACGATGTGAGAGGAGATGGAGAAATTGTATCGCAAATTTTTCGTTTATTTTTTTTTGAGAGAGAATTCAAGCAGAAGAAAAAATACTGCGGTGTGTTGAATTTTAAATCATTCGCTGAGAAGAAAAATCAAAAGACGTACTCTTGTCATCAGATTCAACGCAACAGGTTGTGAATGTAATATTTAATTGAAAAATGGTGCTCGAAAGTGAAATACGGGAAAATTTTTCCTGTGAGCTGACAACAGTGTGGGTCTTTATTAAGTGGAAACCGGTTGAAACACACGATGTCGTTTGTCCTATGTGTACTCTCAGAGGTTTTGGATAAGGATAAGGCGATTGAAAAGAGGAATTGTTTTGGAGCAATGTGCATCGATGAGATTTTCTGTGGATGAGGAAAACATCTGTGGTCCAAGAATCAGAAAGAATCAATTTTAACTGGTTTCTGCAGTTTTCGGGCAACTTATGCACTGGAGGAAAACTACATGTTTCATCAAAGATGTTCGATTCAAGGCGTGAACAATATCGTCTTCCCAGCAACCAATTTGAATGTCAAACCACTTGCATCATGTACATAACCTAAAAACCAAATTCAGTGGCCTCTCCAGATTCTCCAGCACCTACGCCAGATTTGATCCATTGTGCGGCCACACGGATTGACTGAGGTCAATCCAATTGAATGATAGCGGGAAACCATTTGGAACCTATGATGAAGAGCAGTATATTACTTTTTTTGGCGCTACGGTTCGGGGTGGACCAGGGCCTCAGCCAACAAACCTCGCCAGCGGATTTACTCAGGGGAATTTTGAAGTGGCAACTCGCAATACGGTAGCAAGTGGGACCAAGAGAGCCCGAGTTGCACGTGAAGATAAATTGCGTCTAGTTGTGTTGAGTGAGGTCGAAATGGGAAAATTGTCTCTGAAGAAATGCCATGAACAAAAGCACGAGAACCACAAAATGGACTGATAGAGAATTGCCGCAACTGAAATCGCAATCGACGAAGACCGCTGCTACTTCGGTTTGGCGAAACAAATGGGTACAAGTCCTAACTTGAAAAACAAAATGCATGCTCTACAAAACGCTAATCCTGCGTTCTATTATATGAAGCCGAGTGTTGGACGATAAGAAGAATACATTTTGGGTACTTTTGAGAGAAAAATTCTTCGTCGAATTTTCGGTCCTGTATGCGAGGAGGGAGAATGGACGAGAAGATACAACCGCGAAGTCTACGAGCTGTACCAAAAAACGACCACTGCACTGGCTCAGCCACATCGAGCGAATGGACAATACATCAAAGAGGATCTTCGAATCACAGCCAAAAGGTTCGAGAAGAAAAGGAAGACCGAACCTCCGTTTCAAGGACCAAGCTATCGCGGATGCCAGAGCGCTTGGTCTGGGTAACTGGAAGCAGCGTGCCCGGGACCGCAGGA
Source organism: Myathropa florea (assembly GCA_930367185.1). Classification (NCBI taxonomy): domain Eukaryota; kingdom Metazoa; phylum Arthropoda; class Insecta; order Diptera; family Syrphidae; genus Myathropa; species Myathropa florea. The sequence goes on from OV884004.1 coordinate 85,996,955, forward strand.
CATGGAAGGCTGCCGTGGCACTTCACGGGTAGGGAACCCGCTAAGTAAGTAAAATCGCCATGTCTCAAGTTCGCATAAGGAATATTGAATGGAGCAGACCAGGAATATAGTGTTGATGATCTTCAGTAAGTAAAAGCTAAACTTAACGTCCAAGACTCTCTTGAAATGGATACAAACATCAAGCCGGCACGGCGATGTAACCGATTCGTCCTGGCCAAAGTGGTCATTGGCAAATCACGATCCAACAGACTTATCCCAATCGCATGTGAGAGTTTTGTTGACTCCTTTTTATTGCGTCTCCAGTATTCAGAAAGTTCACCAGACTAGGTTAGGTTAGGGGGCTGCTAGTGAAATCACCAGCACTCTTAGACCATGTTGGTCCATTGTGGTACCCACAGTCAGACTACTGCCACTGATCGACCGCTCCAGTGATAGTTTGATCCCAAAAGCAAATGGTGACTGGACCAGATTTGAAGAACCGTATAAAAGCGTATTAACTTCGCTTTTATTGGGATTCGAACTTGGGACCGCTCTAACTTAGGACAGGCACATAACCATTTGCGTCATCCAGTCGTTCTTCACCAGACTAAAACCATCTTTATCCCATATTTAAATATTCTGACTAACTTCTGCACATGACAGGTTCTTTGCTGTAAAGGAAATTGACGAAGTGTGCTTTTCCAAGAATCTCGTTATAGATACGGTGACCATTTTTGCAGATGCAAAAAAGAGGACAATCTTATCATTTCCAAGAAACAAACAAAAAGCGAAAAGAATGTCATAAAAATGTATCGAATGGACTTGGATGACAGTTTGTGATTCATTCACAATAATAAAAACCAGATAACAGAACTGAATTATTCAAACCAGTGCTGCCAACATTTTGTGTTTAACTAATTTAGCACTGAAGAAAGTAGACCATAGAAAAAAGTTTTCGAAAAAAAAAAACAGAACGTTAAGAGGAAAATTTGAATCTGGTCTGATCTGATTACCATTTGCCGTTGGGATCAACGGCACTGGAGTACAATGAGTCTGAGTGTTCCAGTAGCAATTCAAAAATCCTCCGAAAAAAAAGGAAAATTCAATAAAAAAGGGAACAATTTACTATCCTCTTCAGAAAAAAAAGGACACGATACCGAAAAAGAGGACGGATGGTCACCGTGGTTATAGACCACCCCGAAATGTTGACCGCTTTAAGGTAGCCCTAAACGACGAACTTGCGCGTTTGCGTTATTCCCTACACGGCGAGCACATTTGGCAAACATTCAATTCGTGTTGTTTCTTCAAACCGTCAACATGTGTGACAGGGAATCGCAGGTGGTGAATTCCTCGATAAAATCGTGGCTCACTGTTGACATTGGGTATCAGCGATGTGCACTCGACGACGTTCACAGCAAAAATGAGGCTTGCTCGCGAACATGGGCCTACATGGCGAATATCAAAGCCAACGAACACGACAAAATCGAAATTTTTCGCGGCTCGCGAACCAGCCCATAGACGACGAAAATGCGGCGAGCACGAGCAAGTTCGGCGAGCATGTTCGTTGTTTAGGGCTACATTTAAAAAGGATCTGAAGCAATACAGTTAAAATCGCTAATAACGACGCATCATTTAAAACGACAAAATTCTTAGGTCTCGCCTGAGCTCCATTATATATAATCCAATAGCATAGTAAATCGTTTACAACGACCAAATTCGTCAGTCCCTTGAAGGTCGTTATAACCGATTTTGACTGTACTTGCAACAACAAGCTACTTCTGCGGCTGCCCCTTGCCTTTATCCATGGCAACTCTTCCGGCAGTTTTCATGATTCTATCTCACTCTTCCACACGATAAGGAGAGAGCAGCAGAGTTGCTAGCAACTCATCTGCTCGGGGAACTTGGGCTGCTCCCACACTCTTCGCCAGGCTTGCCAACACATTGAGAGTTACTGTTTCAGAAATGCCACGGGCATTTGCAGCAATCTTGGGTGAAGTTAAACTTTGTTTGCAGACCACAAGCTGTTTTCCTTTTTATTGCCAAAATCCTTCTCGACCTTCAAGACAAAATTCCCTTTTTGATGCATTCGTAACAAAAGGAAATAAGGAGAATTGCATCTGCTGTGAAAAACATCTGCTGAGTTTACGCCACGACGCCACACTTGATTTTATCCATCAGTTCATCTTCCCAAGGCACTTCTTGACAGCCTTTCCAAGGGGATTTTAAATGTTTTCCTCTTCTAGTCACTCCCTCCTTTTGCTCTGAATGAAATGTAATCTAAATATCCATCTTCCAGTTAGAGAAATGCATATCCACATGGTATCATCAGCCTCCAACGCAAATGAAGTTACCGATGTAAACAAATTTCCCCAAACCACACAAACATCTCAACTGAACGATGAAAACAAAGTCCTCCTTCATGCAATCCAATAAAAATTCAGGTAGTACGCTGTACACGACACAAAAAGCATCCTCTTACTACCACAACTCGCACTGCATGGAACAGACAGGAAAAAAAAATGCGGAGCCCTAGAGTGGCGGAGCACCCGCCATAAAATGCACTACACTCTACCCAAAGCAAGAGGCACGCAAAAAAAAAATAACATCCAAAAGTACAACACACATCTGTTTCCCGTTCAGCACCGCATCTCTCTTTCCCACATAGATACACGTTTTCCACACACTCTTTGTTGTTGTGATGACACAAACACACTCGCACACACACCCAACCCATCAAGAACTGGGCTACACATATTTCATGTCCGTACACAAAAAATAATATACAACATCCCGTGCCGCGCCGCAACCACGCGCTCTTCTCAAGTATGCGTGTCACCACTACACTCCCCGCAGGCCAGCAAAAACTTGCATATTGGCTACGAATTGACTTTCTTCTTGTCAAATATTTTTACTCATATTTTTTCTCAATTCATTTATAATCATCACCACCATCGGTGGCGGCGGCGGCATCATATCATCTTCACACAATCGGGATACATACTCTTTTTTTTCTTTTGTTTTGAAGAAAACTAACCTCACTCTTTCAATGCTTCTTCTTCACACTGCACTATTTTCCTCTGCACATTCGAAAATATTCATCAACAGGAAACACACCTAAACAATCTTCCTTTCACCAAATCAATGGTGTAGTTGCAGAGATTAAATTTAATACACTCCACTCCAGATACCAAATTATGTATGTAAGTATCCGTCGCCAATGGTTAACAGAAAATTCAAGATATATGCACGTACATATGTATGTTCAAAAAAAAAGAAGAAAAAAAAACTGTAACCCTGAGTCAAACGCCGCACACACCACGTTTCCAAACACCGCGCACCGATATATAGAACGACAAACGACAACAGTAACGCTAGAAAATCCGAATCAAACTGAAAACGAAAAGCACAGGACGTAGAATTTCTCGGTTAGCTAGTCGGTGTGTGTGTACTCGACTTCTCAGTAGATGCGCGCGGTGGTGAACGGGCAAAAGGGCGGCAATTAACGTCAAAGCTGCCCCCTGGTTGCTATTCAATGTAACATAGTTTTATTGCTATTTTCCTTTCACATCATTCTTTACTTCACCTCTCTTTCGTCTTTTACCTCACATCATTCCTTTTTTTCTTTTTTTCTTTTCCTCTTCTCTTGTTGCCTTCATTCGGTTTTTTCTTCTTTCCCCATTTCAAATTCATCCTCGATTCCGTTTTGTTTTTCGAACAATAAAATATTGAATCATGAAATATAACGAAAGCGAAGAACTTTGCGTGACGTTTATATGTCATCGCTAAGGCGATTGTCATATGTCTACATATATACACACGGATATATATATTAATTTTAATTCAAATTTCCAAGTCATGACCGCTATATGCGGATCAGTTAGGTTCGGCGAGAATTTCAAAATTCTTATTCAAAAAAATTCAGCATAAACTTTGGATTTTCAAAAAAGAAAGAAAAAGGTTTCCACTCGGCTTTCGAGTGGAAAACCACCAAAGACCGCTGCTTTCCCCAGGGAGAAAGGCACAAGTATGTGTGCATGCACTATATACTCTTGGCGTGTCCTTGTAAATTTGTTCGACTTTTATCAAAAATTTGCTGTCCTTTCTTTGGATTACCCTGTGTCAGCTAAACCGTACCCTTTTGTTAGCAAAAGTAGGCGTGTCACTGAACGGAAAAAATAAATAACAGCAATCCAAAGTCCCCAACCTACAGTCTGCTTGAATTGGGAACAATTTTTAAGGGTCAATAACCTTCTGTAGCTTCACCTGACTCTCAGTTAGAATCACTGGAAGACGGGATGGAGCAGTTGGTTAAGTGTTAGAGGGGTCCCAGGTTCGAATCCCAGTAAAAGCAAAGTTAATACGCTTTTATCCGGTGTTTTCAAATCTGGTCCAGCCACCTTTTGACGTTGAGATCAAATTAACGGCACTGTCATTGGAGCGGTCGATCAGTGACAGTAGTCTGACTGTGGATATCACAATGGACCAACAGGGTCTAAGTGGGCTGGTGAATTCACTAGCAGCCCATTAACCTAACCTAACCTAACTCACATACAAAGTTTTCTGCTTGAAATGGGAACAATTTTTGAGCGTCAATAACCTTCTATACCTCCACCTGACAGTCAATTAGAATGACTGGAAGACTAGATGGCGCAATTGGTTAAGTGCCTGTCCTAAGTTAGAGGGGTCCAAGGTTCGAACCCCAGTGAAAACAAGGTGTGAGGAAATTTGCCTGTTACGCGCAAAGCTATGTCATCTTTAAAGGACTGTATGGAGCAGTTGGTTAAGTATTAGAGGGGTCTAGGTTCGAATCCCAGTGAAAGCTAAGTTAATACGTTTTATACGGTTTTTCAAATCTGGTCCAGTCACCGTTTGCCGTTCGGGTCACTGAAGAGATCGATCAGTGGCAGTAGTCTGACTGTGGGTACCACAATGGATCAACATAGTCTAAGTTTACTGGTGAAGTCATTAGCAGCCCCTAACCTAATCTAACCTAGACACTGACTCAGGCGAACATTCAAGTGATTTGGCGATCATTTTCTGCGGAAGCTGCTTAGATGAGGAAGAAGTGGACAACATTCCTAATCTTCTTCGTACCTCCTCGGCCCTCACATGTCACCGACGACATTTTCTGGAGACCTACTTCTTCGAGAGCATCTGTGACCTCAGTGAGGCACCTACTAGCAATCTGCTACGCTTCAGTGACGCCCTCAGTGAGACAGCAATTAGTAATCTAGTACACTTTAAAAGAAGCTCCATGTGGACAGATGTATTGACCCACGTTTCAATCTACAGCCCTAGCCAAATGTATTAGGCACCTTTTAAGATTCGCTATATCTTCAAAAAGCAAAAAAAATTAATGAAATGAGAAGAAAAATAGAAATCAGTTAGAACCTCAGATAGTGTCGCCGAAACCATGAAATTCGAACTAATTACTTCCGATAAGTGATTTGGCAACAAAGGCCAAAAGATAAGTGCCTAATACATTTAGTCAAAGCTGTATGTGGCGGCATAATGAACCAACATGGTCCAGGTGTGCTGGTGGATTCACTAGCAGCCCCCCCTCCCCTAATACAAAATATTCTGTTTGAAATGGGAGCAATTTTTGAGGGTCAATAACCTTCTGTACCCCCACCCGACTGTCAATTAGAATGACATAAAATCCACACATCTGACGTTGTCCCAAAATCCATTGCCGTCGATCGGCCATCAATCAACTGTTCACATTAAAATCATCGTCACCAATCAACTATTCACTTAAATCACCGTAACCAATCACTTAAATTTCATTCTCAAATACCTTCTGCAACCTTAACGAAGCACTATCTCACTTAACGAAGCCCCACCACGTACGTCTACTTGATCTTGTCGATCATAAAGTTTCGAAATATGAACAAAGATGACAATAATCTGTAAACTCTCAGTCGAACTTTTGTACGATCGTGAGTCTAGTTGTGGTCTCGTTTAGGACCATATTTGCCCAGTTGGTTTAACGAGTAAGATTTAACGAGGATAAAAGCAAAACGTGTTGAGATAAGTATCGCCTGTCAAAACATATAATTGCTAAATGGGGGTTAGTTAAATCTAGTTACCGATAACGTAGGACACAGAAATAAAGTCGACAAGAATAGATTCAAGTACTGATCTGACGTAAAATTATACTTTGTGACCAAAGATGTTTTGATAAACTGATGAACTTTATGACGGCCCACGATTAGACTCATGCTTTGTTTTGAAAAGATATCTACACACATGGAGCAAACCAACAGTACCAGCATTTCAACAAAAACTAATTAATTCATCTCGAAACGACTCTTGGGTTTTATTTACCGTTAGATTCACTTTTCTCTTCAATTTTATTTACAATCGATGACCGTAAATGGTAAACTATAAAAGCCGTACGAAAACTTAAGCTTATATCAAAACCAAGCGTAAAGTAACCAAGAAGCACTGTCAAATTTCAATGTTCATAATTGCTCATCGACTTTCCAACGAACTTAACGAAACTGACCGAAGCGGTTACTATGGTCACAGTGTTTCATTTTCTGTTGCCCCTAAGTTTCCTTACGGCCATTGTAGTTGATTCTTTACTCGACACTATTGTCCTCTTCATCCATACGAAAGTGCATCAAAGAGCCTATTTCATACTTGAGGGACTTAAACAACATCAACATCAGCCAACTTAAGCGCTTCATAGCAAGCTTATAGGAGTAGGATAGGAAGTACTCGAACCGCGTGGAACTGCAATGGGCCTATGTTGGCGTAAAGACTCGAACAAATGTGCAGCAATACAGCATGCATTGATGCATGCAGGAACCCATAGCGAGACAGACGTGGAGAACATTTTGACATCTCGTCGCATTAGTTTGCTGTCATTGTGAAAAAATGACAATTGATTTTAGGAAACAAATCCTTTTTCGCCATGAACTACAGTCAACTTTTTTTAACTCAAATTTGTTCGCCATATTTGGATTTCGTCTCAATTTTCCATACAACAAACTATCCTCTAAGTCTAACTCGAACTAATTGTGATATCCCGTGAAAAATCGACTTAGAGGGAGGCGACTGTATGTTGTTATTGCTTTTAAACTCAATTAATTTGTACCAAATTATACTACCTTCCTGATCTACTACATAAGTCTTGCATCGAAATTAGAAATAGCCCCAGCTTGCATCAATGCATTGCCGTGCTGTAAACACATATAGTCACGTTCTATAGTTTTACTACATGCATTTTTATCCACGTTTGTTTCAAGCAAAACACTAAGCAAAACTGCAGAGCTGATTCTTTGTACCTTCGAAAGAAAAATTCTACGTTCCGTCTGCGAGGAAGGCGAATGGAGGAGAAGACACAACCGCGAACTCTATGAGCTGTACCAGGATGTGGAGGTACGTCGGAGAACAAAAATCCGTCGACTGCACTTGCTCGGTCACATCAAGTGCATGGACAACAACGCTCCAGCTAAGAGGGTCTTCGAATCCGAGCCTCCTGGTTCGAGAAGGAGTGGAAGAACCTCCGCTACAAAGACCAAGTCATCACAGACGTAAGACAGCTTGGTCTTGATGACTGGAGGCAGCGTGACCAGGACCGTCAAGAATGGAAGGCAACGATATCTCAGGCTCGTACCCTCCGTGGGTCGTAAGCCTGTTAAGTAAGTAAGTTTGTTTCAAGCATGACTGAGACTGCTAGTTTGCCGTCAGCCACCTAAACCTTACCTAGTTGACATCTTGCCCCCATTTTTCCCCTTTTTTTTTTATCAATTTTAACACTCCAGAATTAAATGCCCGGCTACCCTGTTATTATTAAGATTGCTAGGTAAGGTTAAAGAAAGGGAATGTGATGATCGAGACATCACTCCACTCGGAGGCCCAAAGGCCCATTGTGAATCCCTTCACTTTTTGTGGTACACAAAATTATAAATAAATCCTATCAGGTGATGAATGAAACCACGCCGTGCACTTTATAGATCTTAGAAGATCCAGTTTGTCTGCTTTCTCTAAGTCTGCAGTCTCTGTGAAGAATCTTTGGCCAGGTGAAGCTATGCGCCAGTTCTAAAGAGCTGGGCAGTGACACTGCAGATGTTGGATCGTTTCGATCTCTTCCTCATCACCGCAGCTCCCGCAGAGATCGCTGGACTCTGCATTCCATTTTCGAAGCATAGTTCTAATGGGGCAATGTCCTATTATTACTCGGACAAGCACGCGGATCGAGTAACGTTCCAACGCCAGGAACTTCTTTGTTTTACCAATGTTAAGCTCTGCCCACGTTGATCTGGTCGTGTGACAATCCTTTTTTACAGGACGACTGGATGGCACAGTTGGTTAAGTGCCTGCCATAAGTTAGAGGGGTCCCAGGTCAAATCCCAATGAAAGCAAGGTTAATACGCTTTTTTCCGGTTTTTCAAATCTGGTCCAGTCACCATTTGTCGTTGGGATCAAATTAACAGCACTATCACTGGAGCGGTCGATCAGTGGTAGTAGTCTGACTGTGGATATCACAATGAGCCAACATGGTCTAAGTGTGCTGGTGAAGTCACTAGCCCTAACCTAACCTAACCATTCCTTTTTACAAGCCAAGACGTGTTGGCTTCGATTTGTATTATGTCGTTTATGATCCGGTGCAATGCACTAATCGGTGGCCACAAAGACGTATTCGCCTCACTGATGCCCCTATCAGACCTTCGCCTTGCCAATTCGTCTGCACTTTCGTTCCCTGCTGTGGATACTTTATGCAGTTTATAAGTCTGATTACAACGTCTTTTTCGTGAGCCAATTGCAATCACTAAACAACTCTGAAAAGAACTGTATTTGAGGGGAACTCGTAATAGTGCTAAGGTATTAAAAGGGGGCACAATAGATCTTGATATAGCCTCAACAACAGTAACAATGAGCCAATTTCCAGAACACATTTAAAAATGAAATACATGAAAAATGGATAATCATGCAGATATCTTGGATCCAACTCCCTTATTTCGAAAACAAAAAAATAGCCTCAAGTGCTCATAGACACACTTGACAATTAATAAAGATGTTATCAGAAAACACACATTTCGAAGATTATCGTTCTAGTCACTCCCATCCTTAACACGTAGATAAAAGAGATACCAATCATGACAATAAAGCTAAGCAAGTAACACTTCACGCAAGAAAATGTATTTATTGCTCAGTCGATTGGGTGGGTTTGAGTAGTTTGTTTGGATTTCGCATAACATTCAGAAGCAATTAATAAAGGATACGACAAGAATTCAAATGAATTTATTTTAAAAGAAAAAGTGGGTTGCTATCAAGACAAAGAAGTGATTGATGTACATATCACCATTAGAATGTTACTTATGCTTAACTGGCTACACTTCTAACATTTGTGGTTGCATTCGATTATAATTTCAATTTATCGATATTCTACTTCAGGAAGACCTGCCACAATGGACCTACGATGGCCTGAGTGTGACTGTTATCTGCAGTCAGTCACCTAAACCTACTTCAGGAAGTACCCAAGCCAAGAAGTGTCAAAAACCAAGGGTTCAAGTCAAATAATAAAAGCAGTCAAAACGAAGCTAATCGCTTGATATCAATTCAACATTTTTTCTAAAGTACAAAGTTCTTCGTTTTGTTGATTTGTTTTGAGTCTAACTGCAGTGATTTTGCTTAAAACGATACTGTCAAAATTGGTATTCAGAGAAAAAATTAAAAAAGGTGATTCAGAAGAGGCATAATCGCTAAGAAGTGTCAAATGTGTTTCGTGCATCTTCTGGTTGCATTCAAGTATAAATACAAACTCTTGACGTGAACTTTTGGAAAGGAAATTTATGATGTAAGGAATTATGCGTATACCGTGAGCCGTAACGTAGGGCCGTTTTGTTTGGCCGCGTATGTATTGGAAAGCAGTGAGGAGAATGAATTGTCGCAAAAAAGGTGGGGTGTTTGGACGAAGGATTGGGTGGGCCGTCATCAGCAGGAGGGACTTTATGCAAAATTGGTTTTTGTATTAAGAGCTGAGGAGACGGAATAGTATCCCAATTGTTTGCGTGGATACTTCTCGAAGTTGCTATTAATACTGATGCGGAGATGCGACCATTTGCCCTTACAGTCGTTGAGATTCATATCGATGCTATCAGCGACTTCCTGCCGTAAAGCTTCCTTCGGCATTTTGTATTCTGCGCATCTAGCATCCCACAAACTGCGTCGCGTCTCAATTTCGTTAATCAGTTTCAAAATTTGGTCCTGGGACCACTCACTCAACTTTCTTCCGATATGATTTTGGAATATTTATTTCGAATTTGCTTGGAGGAGATGCATATCTGAACAGAAAGAGCTGTTCTTCTGTAGGTTGGCCAGGCAACACTCTTTCACGTCTTCAAAATGTGCTTTAAATGCTGTACAATAAGGTACGCGACCGCTTGAAATGCCAAGAATGAGGTGATTGGATCAAGTCCGACAACTTTTTTGGCATAGCTTCTGATGAGTAGTCGTTGGCTTTGGGATTACTAAGTAACTAGGAGAGTAGGCGCACGCACTTCACCCCTTAACCTTCAATTAGATGAGCGGGCAATCAAATGATAATGAACCTCAAAGATTGTTGAATTATGAGCACTCAAGGCCTTTTCAGTTCGATTCATCGTAAATATTGATTTCAATAGACTATTGCAAATATCTTAGCCGGGTCAACATAAAACTGAAGGTCCTCCACTTGTGATTACGAAGTGATCATACGAGTTATTGCTGTAAGAACTAGATCCAAGTCCAACTCAGATTGTAGTGCCCCCAAGGAGGAAGTAATAATTTTAAGAAAATTGATTATAGCTGAATTCAAAACAAATTATTTTTACAATTTCTTTTTGGATTTATCGAAACTGGACGGTGTTGAAATCAAAATTCTTGGAACAGATATCTACTAGCTTATCAAAGATCGATAACTGTAGTATATAGTCATGCGAGTACGTACTCATGTGTGATCGAATTTAGCGGTTAACCTAAATACATATGTATAAACTGACGGATACAGATGTGGTTTCAATATAATATTAGAAAGGTCCACACTAAACGTTTAATCGGTTCGATTTGCATGACAAACATAAATATGATAATGTGAATGAACTGCTTGTCAAACATGTTTGACGATTTCAAATTATTTTCATATTTTCCTTGCTTGTCAATCAAAATTCGATTGGGTGAACGCATTTCGTCAAACTGTGAAAGACAATTTCATTTCTCCAAAATTGTTGTAGAGTGCATTTGGCCTGAATTTTTTTTTTAAATAATGTCTTTATTTGCGAACATTGAATGTTGGAAGCTGTTCATTAGAACTCATTATATACGGAAAATAAATACATAATGAATAAACACAAAATTTGCATTTTTTGTCTTCATTTTCGTCTGTTAAAAGAAATTTGTCCGCGCCTATCGGGGCTTCCGTCATCTTTTAAGTTTTAAACTGACATTTGACAATAAATTTGATGAGTGTGAACTATCACGTTTTTTTCTCGTCAAATTTTTAAATCAAACACGATTTGTCAAGCAGGTCGTTAAGTTCGAGCGCACCTCTATTGAGTAGTTTTCTAAAACATGTTTTAGGGCCGCTAGTTAAAAGTAGGGACTGAGAAGAAAGTTAATCCAAAGGAAAATAAAAACAACTTTGAAGCAGTTCAAGAGAAATCCTGCTCAAATTCAAGAATAAATGTAGGGAAAGAAATCAGCGACAAAGTTTACCAAGATAATAAAGGCGTTGGATAAGCTTTCATGTAGACGTAGTTAATGTGAATTTGAAGGCAAAAGATGACTTATGAATTCGATATTGTAGGTCAGGAGCAAAGAAGGATACGGAGATAATGTGAAACTATTTGCAGCGGCTCGGAAAGATAATAAACGACAAGGAGTTAGTAGCTGTTAGCAAATTGTTGAACAAAATACATTCAGCTTCTTTAAAGCAATGTTGTTGATCCATTGTGCAGCTTAAACGGCTCAAGACGCGTTGCATTAATTCGTATGTGATACTGACGGCCCGCGGAGTGTTAGTCATTGTGCTGATATTCAATAGTGGGATAGGGATGTACCCCAGTGCAGCATAGTAAGTTTTGCAAAAAACGTCTAGCATTCCAGGGTTAAATGCAACGTGTAGGCAAGGGCCCTTATAGAATTCTTGATCACGTAAATATATATATGGAGAATGATAGCGGGAAACCATTTGGAGCCTGTGATGAAGCGCAGTAAATTACTTATGGAAACCTCGTTAAGTTCGCATACTCTCTCAAAAAAGTAGGCCCCCAGGTGATGGCGTCGAAGAGACGCCAGGGCCGGACAGGAGCAGAGAAGGTGCGAAACGCTTTCCACTTCATCCTCGTCTAGGCAGATTCTGCAGAAATCATTAGCCGGAGTTCCTAGTCTTCTGGCGTGATTTCCTATGAGGCAGTGCCCTGTAATGACACCAACGATTACACTTATGTTAGATCTGTCCAGAGATTATTTCTTTAGATCTTCTGAGATCTAGCTTAGGCCAGATCATTGTGGAGGTGTGGCACGTAGTGCCTCTCGCCCATCTGTTATTTGTTTTATGAGTTGCATCTTTTAAAAGCAACAATTTACAAGTTGTGAGGGGCATACCCAAGTTGCTGTGTTTCGGCAGTAATGGCTGTGAAGTAGCGAACTTGGCAAGCTCATCCGCTTTGCAATTGCCTGGAATATCTCTGTGGCTTGGTACCCAACACAGGCGAATGTTGAATTGATCGACCATCTTGTCTAAAGATGAGCGGCAATTGATTACTGCTTTAGAGTATAGTGGGACCAATTCCAGAGCCCTGATGGCTGCTTGGCTGTCCGTGAAAATGCAAATACAATCGACTCGCTCTAAGTCGAATATTCACGGGTTATCAAAATTAGTTCGAGTTAGAGGGAGTCGACTGCATCACGTACGGATATTACATTCCATTTGGGCCAGGACAGAGCTTCACTAATCGCCATTATCTCCCTACAGTGATGGGGTAAGCGAAAGGAGAGACTTATGTTTAATTTATTGGAGAAAACACCACTATCAACTAGAGTCCGACCGAATATTCGGCTTCGGCCAAATGAGACCGAAGATTTTGCCGAGGCCGAATATTGAATTTTTCGTTTTCTGTAAAACTATAAGTTGCATGAAACAGTGTATTTCTTCTTCTCAAGCAATAATTTTGTAGATTTCTTAGTATTTCGTAATACCATCATATTCGGCTTTGGCCGAAGGTGATCAAAAAGCTGAAGTTCGGCTTCGGCCGAAAAACTGACCTTCGGTCGGACTCTACTACCAACCCATCTTGGGTCTTTGACCCATTCGTAAAGAAGTGCAATTAGGGAAGAAATGGAATTAGGGTTTCAAAGTTCCCATCAGGAAAATATTGAGGTGTGGATTTCTAGTTGGAAAATTTAGAGAGCTTAGTTTAGAGGAGTGGGGTATTGGTCCACTGGGAGGAGGCCATAAGACGAAGAGAAGTGTTTTTTGCTAGTAGTCGGCCAAAACTGTCGAGTGCGGTTAGGTTCAGGATAACGTCCAGGGCATCTGAAGGGGTAGTTCTGAATACACCTCCTACGCAGATGCAGGCTTGACGTTGAACTTTCCTAAGGTATTTGTAGTGTATGACTTTGTTTAGTATAGGTACGATGACCATCCGTCCTCTTTTTCGGTATCGTGTCCTTTTTCTTATTTTCTTGAAGACAGTAATTTGTCCTCTTTTTATTAAATATTCCTCTTAATGTCCTTTTTTTCTTTGAAAACTTTTTTCTATGTTCTAAACAGTAAAGTACTTTCTTCAGTACTAAATTACTTAAACACAAAAAGTTGGCAGCACTTGTTTGAAAAATTAAGTTCTGTCATCTGGTTTTTGCTATTGTGAATGAATCGCAACCTGTCATCCAAGTCCATTCGATTATTATTATTATTATGGTTGAGGATATATTGCACCGCGACCTTTAAGATTTATCGCCCCCTTTCAATACCTTAGCACAATTACGTGTTCCCCTCAAATACAGTTATTTTCAGAGTTGTATTGAGGGTAATGGACTCCAGTCCATTCGATACATTTTTATGACATTCTCTTCGCTTTTTGTTTGTTTCTTGGAAATGATAAAATTGTCCTTTTTTGCATCTGCAAATATGGTCAACGTAAGAATAGGCCACCAGACATGCACTCTACACAACAAAATGGGTTTTACGACGGCAACGTAGATCCAATGGATCATGTGAGGTTGGAGACCCCATTACTTGCCTATGGCTCTTTTACATACGTCAAGAGCAAGCGTAGCCTTACGGGCTAGAAATTAATCAAACCAGATTATATGGAGGAGAAGATATAACAACAAACTGAACGAGCTGTTCAGCTACATTGACTTAGCCAGAAGGATGAGGATCAAACAATTAAGATGGTTAGGTCATGTAGAGCGAATGGAAACCAATGCTCCGGCCCGGAAAGTCTTCGAATCCATCCCCGAGGGACGGCGCAGTAGAGGAAGGCCGCGACTCAGGTAGCGCACGCAAGTGGAAACGGACCTCAACACACTGTGCGTGCGAAACTGGAGGCAACTAGCTAAAGATTGAGCTGACTGGAGACGCTTGTTGGTTGAAGCCCAGTTCCATCCCGGACTGTAGGGCCACCTTAAGTAAGTAAGTAGATTATGTAACAACAACGTTTAACATTTGAATAGCTCGAGGTTTTGATAGGTCGAACTACAGTCAAAATCGGCTACAACGACCTTCAAGGGACTGACGAATTTGGTCGTTGTAAACGATTTCTTATGCTATTGGATTACATACAATGGAGCTCAGGCGGGACCTAAGTATTTTGTCGTTATGGCCGATACGTCGTTAAGACCGATGTCGTTGTAAGCGATTTTGACTGTAGATACAAGTAGTCTGAGTTATCAAAAACTGTAAAGGCTTTTCCTACCTTTCCCATCAAAATGTTCGACTTGTTAGAATTGATAATCAAATTTTCCCTTTGACCACATAAAAAGTCGATCCAGTCAAAGAAAAAAATTATATATGTATACTCACAATCAGTTATGAATCATCAATGCAAGAGCAAAAATACTTGATTACATCATCAGATGTATCATCAAATTGGAAAGTCATTTAGCGGAGTTTTGCAATAATAGGATCGACATACGAGAGAGATCATAACCTAAAAATATTCATACATATCTAACTTGCATCGCGATTAAACGGACCTGAAAAATCTTTAAAAATATATGAACATGCGTATGTAACCCATGTGAATATCAATACTCCCAAAATGGGGACACCTACCCTAAAACCTCACAATCTGAAATTCGTAACTCTTTACATCTACAATCTATAGGTACTTCGAAAAAGCCACGTATGTATGTATGAATGCATCCGTATGTATGTACAGATACGTAGGTAAATCAATAAAATTGTTAAACCAAAATAAGCCAACATGGCCGCCCGGCAACTAGTACCTCGTCGCATAACAAGAACCGAGAAACATTTTAACCCCAACAAAATGTGGTTGAGTTGCTACAAAAATTTTATTCTCACCCCCGTACCGCGTTCCGCACGGAGGAAAACACAAATTGATAATTTTAAAAATAAACCTAAGATATGTAAGTTTGAACCTGCGTTTAAATTCAAAAATTTGTTTTTTTTTCGCTTTTTTTTCGAATCAACGCAGGTACTGTGAAAATGAAATTAATTTCATTGATGTACCTACATCCATACGTGCGGCGTATATATGTATGGAGGTATGTACATGACATTTATATTATGTACCGCTTACGTTCAAGAAAGACCGGCAGAGCGCAGCACCGTTCGTCTTTTCAACTTTCAGTACAGCGCAGCAAAAATTCTGTTTTTTTTGTTTTTCGTTTTTTTTTTTACAAAATAACCAGAAGAAAAAAAAATAAGTAAAATAAAATAAAATTCCAATTCATCCCCCCCGGGTGCCCCCCGTCGATTTGGCGAAATGAGTTCTCGCTTACACTCCGGCGGTGTGCCCAACGCTTGTCGTCTATCATTCGACAGCTGGTGGCTGGCTGGCTGGCTGACTGGCTACCTCTCTTTCGTTCTCTCTTTCTCTTTGTCGTTGTCTTTAGCCTCCCCCTCTTTGCCACCATCGCCGACGATTACTACACCTCCTCCTCCTCCTCCTCCTCATCATTCTGTTAGTATATTTCTTCCTAATCTAAAATAACTGGCCAACTGTACTAAAGGAAAGAAGCAACTAAGAAAATGAAGAAGAAGCATTGCGAACGAGAAACGAAAAGCAACGAATAATAAGGCAAAGCCAACAGACCAGAAGAAACACATGTGAAGGAATAGAAGAAAGGAAAAATACACAAACAACACAACGCCAACGACCACGATGATGATGATGATGATGATAATGATGATGTTGCTCATAAAAGAAGGACGGTCGTTGGAGGCGGGGTGGGGGTAGAGATCGACAAACGATTAATGAACAGACGGACGGACAGACAGACCACCAAACATTTCAAATTCAAGATAATGATCTGGATCCAAAAACCATCATCTGTTCATAGATAAGGCTATCCTTCAATCATTGACCCCGAGAGAACTCGTAGGGGTTGCATTAGCCCAAAAAAAAGAGGGTAATTAGTTTGCGAAAATTGCGCTTACGCAATGCACACACACCTGGCCTGGTGAGAAAGTCTCACCTGCAAGTTGCCCTCTTTGAACACCAACTCACACCCCATCCGCTGGACGAGAAAAAGTGTCCCAGCAAATAGTGGACACGCTAGCTGCGGTAGGTACCCCCAAAACGACATCGTTTCTCATTTAGTACAAACAAATTAGATTTTGTTAATTCTAGAGGAAAACCATTTCCAACACGCACACCACCGCACATCCCCATATGCGTATATTTATGCAAGGTACCTACACAAAAAAAAAACTACATATATACAAACATTTATGTACATACATACATGCGGATATATGAGCAGAGTACATGACTGCATGCATCTGTAGTGGTGGTACAATTCCACTGAAGGTATAGATACAAAATACGAATATGTATGTAAATCATAAATATATGTTCGCATGTATGTAGCCGTACATATGTTTGTACCTATCCATAACTAAGTATGTACGTCTGTAGCGATGGATTTATAAATCGCACATGCAAGCCTGGGCTGAGAGGTAAGCGGCAGAAAAATCCAGCAACAAATAGCCGATTCGTTTGCCTTAACTTTTTGAAATATCACCAAAGGCTTCCACACATCCATCCCCTTGGAGTTTAGATAACTCACGTGGGGAAGATGGGTGGAACATCATCTTTATCGTCGACGCAACTTAACCTTACTCAACTTGTCGGCAAAACATGCGGGTATGGCGAATAAAAAGAAATGACGCCGCTAAACAATGTTCAATCGACGACGATAGTGACAGTCAGCTCGACTCGATTCTCAATTCTGGGCAGTAACCCAAATTCTCTGCCATTGCACAGTGCGTCAGAGACTGTAAAAGACTAAATTTGTCAATGCCAGTGTGAAGTCAGCACAAAAACAACAAGAACTCAAGTTTGTCAGGCAGTCAGACACTCACCTTAGTCAGTAAGTCAGAGACGATAACTTGGCTATGACGACATTTATATCTCAAACGTACAGCTTTTTTTTTTTTCGAAATAAAGGTTGAATGTGCTCGTTTTCTATACATCATCCAGAACAAATGGGGGGAGCGCAACGGGGGCAAGAGCGGTCGGTAGATTGTTAGTTTGTGTCTTTTCAAATACAGAGAACATCGAAAGAGCGACAGAGAGAGAGAGAGCGAGAGCGAGCAGAAGCTAGTTCGAATGGGAAGCTTGTACAAACAGGGAGACGGCGACGGCGACGACGACAAGAAAGCCAAGTGACAACAGGGTGTAAAAAGGAGAGAACGACTCGACTCGACTCGACTCGACTCTGTTATCTATTCCTTCGTTTGAATAGATGACAAGAAAATATACTTTTTTTTTATCAAAATTTTCTTCTTATCAGCTTAGATTGAACTTTTCTCAGGGGAAAGCACTTCAAAATCTCTCTTTAAGGATTTTACGTCTGTTGCGGTTGACACCGACAAAGTCTGCTGTTGAAGTCTCAAAAATACACCGCCATCAATTGCATGCCTCCCTGGCAAAACTTTTTTTTTTCTTCGATTCTTTGTTCAATTCAAGATCAATAGCACCCCCCCTCTACACTTTCAAGTGCCAATTCTCCTCTTTACACCTCGCCCGACTTTCAAGTCCCAATTCCTAATTAAAGTCGAGAAATATTCGTTGGTCTCATGATGAAGATGTATCCCCTCAACGGAAAATAAAATCTCTCAAGTGCGTATTCTTTCACTCAACAACCCCAACAGAGAGATCAATAACGATACACGAGTAGGTTCCTTCTTGTGTGGTTGCAGTCAATTTCACGATGACTGTGCCCCAATTAGATTAGCAGACGGCGAAAGTTGCGGTAATTTGTCAAACACGAACTATCAGAACTTGTTTGATTGGTCATTTTCTTAAGTCTCGTTAATCCACTTCGCTTCCTCTGTCAGAGTTGGCTGCCTACACTAGGTGATTGGGGAAGGATTACAAAGTCTTTTTTTTCTTAACCTCTCCCTCATTCGCCTCAAAATACACAACTAAGTCGTAGTATATGGACGAGTGTAAAGAGTGCAAGTAATCGTTGCATCAACCGGTATTTGTCATGTCTGTTGACCGGCGGAAACAAAAGACCGTTAATTGGGGGATGAGGAACATTAAATAGTGTGCGATTGACACGAGCCGTCAATTGACAAAATCAGCGTCTCAGTCTAATTTCAAATCTTACGGCAACCCTCTTCCCTCTTATAACAAAGTAACTTTTGCAAGCACGGTGGCGAGGTTTCTATTCGATGTCTGATATTAAATTTAAAAAAATCGTTTTAATAGCTTCGTTTTGTACTTCTAGACCTCTAGGCTCATATAACACATTTTCAAACGATCACGAGACTTTGTAGAAACATCTACCGTGTGAAAGGAGGCTTAGTTGTTTTTTGTTTGCTTGTTCTACAAAAACAAACCAGACACCAATTTTCTGATTCGAAATATGTATCCGATTGAGGTTAATTCCGCCATATTTCACCAACATTCACCATTTCTCATCAACAGCTCCTGCAATTCGACACTACAGACAAGTTTCAAGACAAAAATCGATGTCAGGTTGTATCATGATGCTCCAGGTCAAGAATTGATTGACATTTTGAATAGATTAAAGGGATGAACACAGATGGAAAATATTGCGGTGAGTTGAAATGGCTGAAAGAGTTCACTTAGACCAGGATTGGTCCATTGATATTGTCAATACATTTGCCTACATGGAGCTTCTTATAAAGTGTAGTAGATTACTAATTGCTGCCTCACTGAGGGCAAAGCGTTGTAGACTATTAATAGGTGCCTCACTAAGGTCACAGATGCTCTCGAAGAAGGTCTCCAAAAAATGCGTCAGTGAGATGTGAGGGCCGGGCAGGTACAAAGAAGATTAGGAATTTTGTCCACTTCTTCCTCATCTAAGCAGTTTCCGCAGTAAATCTATCGCCAAATCACTTGCATGTTTGCCTGAGTCAGTGTCTAGGTTAGGTTAGGTTAGGGGCTGCTAGTGACTTCACCAGAAAACTTAGACCATGTTGGTCCATTGTGGTACCCATAGTCAGACTACTGCCACTGATCGGCAGCTCCAGTGATCCCAACGGCAAATGGTGACTGGACCAGATTTGAAAAACCAGATAAAAGCGTATTAACTTTGCTTTCACTGGGATTCGAACCTGGGACCCCTCTAACTAAGAGCAGATACTTAACCAACTGCGTCATCCAGTGTCAGTGTCCAGTGATGATACCTACCGCCTTAATCCAGATTTTTGATCTCTCAAGAGAGACCTATTTCTTAGACCGTTTGGCATCTAGCTTAGGCCAGATAATTCTGGAGGTGTGGCAAATTGTACCTCTCTTCCATCTATTGTTCGTTTTTAGAGTTGCATCCTCTCGTAACAGAGACATACCTTCTTCTTCTTGTGGCGAGGTGGGCATGAGCCTCAACCAACAAACCTCTCCAGCACGATCTTTTGCTTCTTCTTCTTCTTAATGTTTCTCTCCGCTACGGAAGTTGGAAATCATAGATGTTAGTATAACCCTGTTGGTGACTCCTCTTGTGAATTTGAATCATGGTGAGATTCAGCCAGTCGCGCTAGATAGATAGATATCCACAATAGTTTCTACCGTCCCACCCTTCTTCTTCCCTCTCTATTTTCCCTTGCAGGATAAGCTGAATTTTTGAAATTTGTATTTATCGTTGCGCAGGATATGGTGATTTTTTATCTGTCATGAGACGGATATACAGATCACAGGCACCATAACTTCCTTACTTTGACTGCATAAACCAGTTCCCTTTTTGTGCCCATCCGTTAAAGTACCACTTCGTTGGATATTGTTAATCCAGGAAATTCTGAGTATTCTTCGAAATATCCACATTTTGAAGGTTTTTATAGCTTCGTATGGGAGCACCGACCAAATATAGCATTTCACCATTCTTATTTTTATGTTAAAGCCTACCTTTCTCCTACAAAACACTTTTATCATTTTGTTAGTCTTTTGCTGGCTATCGCCTCTCCACTTGGGTGCTCCATCTTGATGTAGATGTAGACGTTCTCTGTATCGTTGTCCCACTTGTTCAGAGTTGAAGTGGCATTTATACTTAGCAGCATTTCATCACTGATGGCAGGGTGGTTGCGTACCTGGCAAGTACGTCCGATTTGCATTTATCTGAAATGTCGCTGTGACTCAACACAGGTAAAATATAAGCTCATACTATCTCAATATGTTACAACTTTCGAGTTTTGAGACACTAGTTTGAAGGCTCTAATAGCTGCCTGGCTGCTTAGACAATATCATACCACATGGCCAATCAGAAGATCATCTTATCCTCTATTGACATTATACGCAGTCTTTCTGTTCCATCTATTCCTGGAAACGCAGAGAAGATCATATTTTTGGCCACCAACTCAAGTATGAAATATCTACTGATACGACGGATTTTTCAAGAGGTTGTCGGTTGCATCATCTATCGGTCATTCTTTTTTGCAGTTGTCTCCGATTTTCCACTTTTTTTTCTGTTTCTATCTCACTTCTCTACACGATTGGAAGAGAGCAAATGCATAAGAGGCAAGCAAGCGAATTGATTAAGAATTGTTCGTGTAAATCTCGCCTACAAAAGAAAGTTTGTTGATTTTCAAGACCCTATTTTTTACCCAAAAAAAGGGGCATGTCCTTTTAGATCCGAAAAACATGTGCCACCTTAAATTCTTTTGCATTATGCATTCTGTGGCTTTACATAAGTTGTCGCTCTCTTATGTAATTAACTATTACAATTTTGAGGTGTTTTTTGTATAGTACCTGTAGCCCTTCATGGGGACGTTGTGGGGTAGTGGGTAAGTGTGTCGACTCCTACACTCGAAGACTACGTTCGCTTCCCGAAGAATACCTTCATATTCAGTTTAATGCCGACTTCGAACGTCGAGATTTGAAAAGCTTTTTCTGGAAAAATATACTCTTTGAACATTGTGACTCAAAGGGGGTGAAAGCATGCAAATATAAAAGGCATTATTTTAGTGAAGAATCTAGATCTTCTCTCCCCTGAAGAATACAGCAATCCTGGTCAAAACGTCGGGAAATCAACTGGAATAGTTTTTCTGTTTCTTTTGTTCGAGTAAGATCCATTCTTCACTAAAATAATACCTTTCATATTTTCACGGTTTCAACCCTTTTGAGTCGCAGCCAATAACCAGATAATATATTTCTCAAATCTCGCCTTTCGGAGTCAGCAGTTTAGTAGGATCCCCTCCGCAGATGAAAGACCAATAGCATACACAATGCGAATGGTTCCTGTAGATGCCAAGGCCCGAGGTCACCTCGGACTATAGTGTCACCATTATTATTGTTATTATATAACACTTCGTTGGGCGGCGTTGAATTTGTGCAACAATTTTTCAAAAAAAAAAAAATAAAATTGTTAGAGACTCCCCCTCTTTCGAGTCACTGACAATGCACAGTACAACTGTCTACAAAAAGCTTCTCAATCCTGCATTGAACTGTAGGATCCCCTCCGCTCATGAAATAAACATGAACAGTAGCTTGCGCAATACGAGTGGTTGCTGTAGAAGATAAGTTCTGAAGCCACCTCGGACTGTTATATAATAACACTTCAAGACTAATTCCGTGTAGTTTTTTTTTTTTATAAAAATCCTTTGCTCAGCAAAGGCGTCTAAAAAACCTGTCAAAATAAAATTCCTTGGTTAGAAACTAGGTGACGCGTTAGGAATTGTCAAATCAAATCGTATTTAGACAGTTTTTCACTCTGGAATACATACCACAAACACAAAGACAAGAGTTTTTTTCCTATGTAGGGATAATCTACGAAAGACTCGGCTTTCACCTTGGAAAACATCGAAAAAAAAACCCAAAGACAAGAGTTATCTGAGTAAGGACAAAGTAATATAAATAAAAATCCCTTAGTTATACGACTGGATGGCGCAGGTGGTTAAGTGCCTGTCCTGAGTTAGAGGGGTCCCAGGTTCGAATCCCAGTGAAAAGCAAATTTAATACGCTTTTATTCGATTTTTCAAATCTGGTCCAGTCACCATTTGCCGTTGGGATCAAATTAATGCCAATATCACTGGAGCGGTCGATCAGTGATAGTAGTCTGACTGTGGGTATCACATTGGACCAACATGGTCTAAGTGTGTGTTGGTGAATTCAGTAGCAGCCCCCTAACCTAACCTAAGGACAAAGCATAAAACGAAAACAAAACAGAAGCGCACGAAAGTTCAGTCAACACAATCATGGAGATCAGACGACCGGTAGTAAAAACAAACAAAAAAATACTTGAACTCTTCAAGTGATAGCTCACGGATTATAATCAAGGTCATATGCTGCCTGCTGAGAGTTTTTCATAAAATTGTCAACAAGAATAAATGGTAAATCAAACATTTTATAAACAACAGCTTTGCATTCGTGGTGAACGATGTCACGTGAGTGGATTATGACGCTTCAACTCCCGGTTATAAAGTTATGCTGACCGTTTTCTTTGACATCCCCAAAGGATTAGTTGGGTTTCATTGTGATTATCTCATAAAGAAATCTATGATTTTGCATTTGAAAGTGTTTGCTGGGACAATGAGGTTATGATGGCCTACATGAGATTGTGAAACCTGCAGTCGTCCACCTGAACCTAAACCTAAGTGTGTTCACACATGAACAATTTAATGCTGATCTAAAACCAATGAGTGGAGAGTTTTTTTTTTGGGTTTCATCAACAAAATCGTTTAGGATTATTGCACTTGGTAATTATTGTCAGAGGAGGAACAGGGATGTTATCTAATATTAAATTGTATTAGTTGGTGTATTCCAAATTAATTTCGGACCCCGAAACTGGAACTGATACTAAACTAAGGCAGTTAACTGAGGTAAGAAAAACCGGGCGGTGCGAAAGGAACTCAATGTTGGGCAGCTGCTTCTTCGGTCGGAAAGAGCTGTCTCCATCATCACGATTTCCGAGGCGTGCCTTGAATGCGATTCCATCAGGTAGGCGACCACTTGGCAGACCCAGGACGAGATAGTTGGACCAAGTTCAAACACTCGCCTGGGCATAGCTCCTGATGAGTTAGAGTCGATGGCGGAGAATCGAGTGGCCTGGAGATCTCCCGTGCGTACGTTGCCTTCGTGACCCCTTCAGTGGAACATGCGGGTCACTGAAGATGAGAAGAGATGAGACGATACTTGCTGATATGAAGCTCTTGAGTACGATATTAATCCTTAGATTAGTTTTGGAATGTCAAAATATGTAAAAAATGGAGGAAAGAAATCAAAGTCCAACCAGTGAGCTTCAGATTTTTGGAAAATTTAAGCCTATTGCTAGATAAGCTTCAATTGGCATGTGAACTGCAGATTGTTGGAAAAGCGAAACCCAGTGTTTTGTACAGTAGAGCGTCGATTATCTGAACGTCAATTAACCGAAATGTCAGTTATCCGAACGTAAAAGCGGAAGCAAATGGACGTCTGCTATCCAAACTCCAATGAGCCGCAAAGTCAATTATCCGAACTAAACCTTTAAAGGAAACCTTTAAAGAAAAAAAGGGAAAAAAGGAAAAGGTACTCGTATGTGCTTAGTATCCACGTGAACATTGTTAATTTCATTCGTGAATTGTTTTTCGGTTAAGAAAGTCAGTCAACAAGAAAAAGGAACCGAAAAATTTTATCAATCGGGACAAAGATACTTTCGGTTACATGACATTTGAGGACCGACTACACACCTGACCTTTATTCGATTCGCTTATGTGCTCGATTATGCGATTTTTTTTTTTTATTAAATTTGATTATCCGAACCACCCTCGGTCCCAATGAGTTCGGATAGTCGACGCTCAACTGTACGAAATGCATGTTTCGTTTTACCAAGGTTTTGGCAGATTGGGTGTTGAATAGGAATGTATCGTGTGTTTCCACACAACCGACCACTAACGTTTGTAAATAGGTGCCTACGCTACATCTTAAGGATATCCTGGCCAAGTCGTATCTATAACGAACAGCGAATAGAGAACGGACCATGAACCTATAGGCACAACCATACGACGACGAAAGTGGCAGTGGATTGGTCACACTCTCTGAATGGGTGACAGTCCATAGCTAACCAAGCGATGCAATGAAACCCGCTTACTCAGGATGACAGGATGCGCGGCGGTCCCAGGAGTATGTGGCGGAGAACAGTTGAGAAAGAACCACGGCAGCTGGGAAAAAAGTTGAGGAGAGCTGATGCAGAAACCGCATTCGATGGCGCGTAGGCATAGTAGAGGCCCTAGGATCCACAAGGGGATACAAGACATAAGTAAAAGTAAAGTACACAACCGACCATTGTATTGAGATTTTATGGTCGCATGATTTTGAGTCTACAATCGCAGTCGCACGCAACAGATCGTGTGTTGTGTACACGGGCATACAATTTTCATTTGGGTTCGCTCAGAAGAAGGGAACCTGAAGAGGTTAGGGGGCATACAATTTTTGTATCGATTTCCACTGGTCTAGGGGAGCGTTAAGCCTAAGGTTATGGAATCTCGAAGAAACTGCTTGAAAGTGGAGAAATAAAGGGTGGTCCAACCATAATGCACGATGTTAATGGTGAGTCACACATTAACGTCAAGTTTTTGTGCCCAACTTACTTATTTGACATTTCTTTGTTTAAGTGTTTGACAAATTCAACCATGGAGAGGTACACAATTGAGCAGCGCATTAAGATTGTTGAAGCCTTTTACGAAAATGGGCGGTGGTTCAATTCAAAATGCATTTCGTGCACTTCGTGATTTTTTTGGTCAACATAATCGACCAAATGTGTCCACAATCGGTAGAATTGTGCGCAAATTTCAGCAAACCGGGTTTGTGGGGAATGTGAAAACACCTGTGCATGCTCGCCCAGTTCGTTTTGCGGTTTATGGGCTGGCGGCGTCATCGGGCCGTACTTCTATGAAAATTAGGTCGGCAAAGCAATTACCGTGAATGGCCTTCGCTATCGCGAGATGATAACGAACTTCTTGTGGCCAGAAATTGAGGATATGGACCTGGACGACATGTACTTCCAACAGGATAGTGTCACTTGCCACACAGCCAACGAAACAATGGCTCTTTTGCGCGAGAAATTCAATGGCTGTGTTATCTCACGTCGGGGCGATGTTAAATGGCCGCCACGATCATGATTTCCCAGAAGATATCATCTCTCAACTTCTGGACCGATACCAGCACAACGCAAGTCGGTACAACCACTGTCTCGTACTTTAAATGATACCTTTTCGACTGATTTGCCAAGAGATGAACACTAAGAGACGATATCAGTTCTGGTGTTCAGTGGAAAACAATAATTTCCCCCGGTTTTCAAATAAGTTTTCAAATCAAATTCGCTCTGGTTTAGATGGCCAAAAACAATTCTCACTCAAGCCACATGAACTCGCTAATGATCTTAACTAGTCCGATAACCCATAAATCCCACCAAGGTCACGCGAAACGTCTATCTGTTTATAGACAATTCGGAGTTGATTTACTTCCTACTTCTCTGCCCATTAATCTGTTAACCTGCTGCAACTTTGTTATGATGGGCATTCGGATCTGGCGAGCATATATTTCAAATCATTTGGCATTTGTTCGAATTCACCAATCAGACATTCTTCAGAAAGAAAAAAAAAAAAAAAAAGGGCGCCAAATTTGCAGACATTGACCCCCATCATGTCAATGATCGAAAGCTGTTTTGAATACAGAACACATTCATATTTGATCGCTGCAATTTGGAATGTTTGGGATGATGTTTGAGGAAATAGTTACGTTATGTGTAATGATCTGTGAAGAACTTACCACTCTTAGCCGTCTTCAGGATCCTCCTCGTCTTCGTGAGCGAACGAAAGTTTACTCTTAGCTTGCTTCGCTGAGGACTTCTTTGATTTCTTATCGGCCTTCTGCTTAACCGAACTCTCATCAACGGTTTTGGCTTTTGTTTTGAAAATAATCCTTTGATTGAGATCAGCTGGTTTTTCGGCTTCCTCTGTAACGAATCAAAACATTTCAAAATTTTAGTGGCACTCTCTTTCCCTCTGGCAGGAGAGAAAAACAGAAGAAAAAAAAAAGAAAAGTAATGAACAAATGAAAATATATATGAAATAAAATATTCGCATTGCAGTTTTCCCTCCCCGCCTAAGTTGGTGGGCGAAACCATTTCATTTTGTTCGTATCTATGCTCGTCTTTTTCATATTGATGTGGACTCGTTTGTATGTTGTCTCTGTTCCGCCGTTAATTCCTTTCGGAGCCCCTCTGCCGGCTCCGCAACCCTAACCCAAGTACCATACTCTGCTTCTGCTTCTGTTTACCACCACCAACCCTCTCTGTCTATCTATCAGCCCAACAAGCCAGTCAGCAGTAACGACGAACGAACGAAGGCACGAACAACAACAACAATGCAACTGAGAGGAATTCTGCTTCGTTTTTGTTGTAAATTGAATGTGCGTTCTATTACCCAAGGGAGTTCCCACTTGAACGAGGCGCTCCCATGGACAGATTGAGGTTATATTCGAACTTTTTTCCCTGAAAACAACGATTTTTTTCCCCACCGAGATCTCATTTTGAATTTGCACTTTTTGCAAGAGGATTTTGTAAACATGATCTTACCCAGGATATATAAACAAATAATTAAACAGCGGTTTATGCGTACGAATCAATCGCAAAATTGAGGCAAAACACCAAAAATTTGGACACTTCCACGAATTCTAAGTCGAACACTTGCTGGATTAGGGATTTTCAACTGATTTTCAAGTTTTAAAAAATTTACGTTGCTTTTGAAAAATTCAACAGCCTCCTATTTGGAGGAAAACCGAATTTTTGTGAAACAAAATGCGAAAATTTTAGTGCATATATGTATGGGACTTATGTACACGTTTTGACAGCAGTATATAATATACACAAAATGGTTGAAACGCTGTCAGAGTGAAAAAGCAACAACAAATGGTATTGTGTGATGATGACGCGGGGATAAGGAGGGGGCAGACACGGCACGGCACGACACTACGGGGCGCAAAGGAAACTTGGTTGTGCAAAGCGAACGTTTTTCTTCATCGTTGTTGTTGCTGTTGCTGTTTTTGGTTGTTCTGCTAATATCTATCTAACTATACACACATCGTGGAGCTGGCTTACCTTTCTCTATCCTCCGCTTTTCCGCTTCTGCCTCTTCGGCTGTTAGGTCGCCAGCTTTTATTACAACAATTTGGGGTTTCTCGTCGTCCCTCTCGTCTTGGCTATCCCCCGCGTCTAAGCGGTGTTTGTCAAAATCTTCGTCGTCTTCTTCGAACTTTTGGCGCTGAGCGGGAAAATTATGAAGTATTATGATCGGTTTTTTTTATTCTTTCTCTTGGTTTTCATTTAATTTTTTTTTTGTTGTTGTCTAATTTTCGTTTACCTTGGTCTCAACTGTTGGACCGTCTTTGTAGCCAATTTCAGCTTTTAATTTTTGCAAGAAACTTGGATCTTGTGGCTTCACGTACGTTATGTTCCTTTTGGACATTTTCACTTAGAACCAATTGGAGTTGAACATAATCGCGAATCTGAGGTAAATAGATGTAAAATCGAATGACAAAGGGTTTATGCAAATAATTCTACACCCGAATCCACAAGACTATTGGTTTGTGGTTTGTTTATTATTGAAGGAGGTGAAAAACCGAGCACATTCAAACACATAGAATTGTAAAAAAAAGAAGCACGGTAAAAGATTTATTTTAAGTTACAATTTGAAGTACATAAGTTTCTCAGTTCAACCGAAATAACCGAAGTTGGTTGTGGTTAACATTTGAGAAGTATTATTCATCTGTCAACAAGGTGCTTCGAATTTGGTTTTTCTTGTGGTATGATTGCATTTATGCTAATCATAAATTTCTTATTAAGCTTTAAATTGTGAATATGATGTGTATAGTGAGACAAAACGATGTCATTACTCTTAAGAGACTCAATAGTGTCTTAAGAATGACTCTCTTTGAAAGTTATATTTTATTTCATGCAACTTATGTCTGACTTTAACAAATTAAAGAACATTAATATATACATCATTTTGACAGCAACCTGATTTTTGACATTTAAACCAAACGAAATTCTTTGAATTGTATGGTTCTTTGCTCTTTGAAAAGAAATGGTAGTGATGGGTTGTTACAGCGTGACAAAAGTGCGATGGTCTTAAATTAATAAAATAATTGAAAAATATGACATTCTTCTGTATTTATACAAACAAAACGAAAATAATTAGAATCCTTTTTTACTGACAGTTAGACACATTCATAGGTATAATAGTGAATGGATTTGTTTAACTTATGCTAATTTTTGACATTTCCACAGAGGTGAATATAATTTTAACTTTTTTCCTATCTGAAGATTTGAACCATAAAGCTAGATACACATGAGACAACCGTCGAAGCACCGTGTTTATTCAGTTAGACACATTCATAGGTATAATAGTGAATGGAATTGTTTAACTTATGCTAATTTTTGACATTTCCACAGAGGTGAATATAATTTTAACTTTTTTCCTATCTGAAGATTTGAACCATAAAGCTAGATACACATGAGACAACCGTCGAAGCACCGTGTTTATTCACACGTGACGACTATCGCTGCAACTTCAGTACTATAGGTGTGGTACAAAAAAAGACACAAGCGGAATAAAAGAAAATTTAAATTTTTGAAATGAGTGACGTAGTGCGTGAGATCACTGCAATTATTATAACTGACGAACTTTTGTTTGAAAATAAGCAAGAGGAGATGAATCACAATATAGTTCGTGGCCATTAGGACCGCATACGTTTCCGCTTGGAAAACCGACGCAAATTTACCTAACGGGGTGTGCAGTCTAATGTTATCGCTCTCTACGAATGCGCCAGCACCAGATCCTTCATTGGGCTTGGAGCCGCCCGCGAAGATTCGACTTTATTCCTTTCCTGGCTCATAATCTGGCCAGAGCCAGTCCTGAGTGCAAGGAAATTCGACTTTGTATGTTTGTCGCAGCTGGAGTACAGGTGTCCGTGCGTCAGACGACATATCCATAAGACTGCGTTTTAATGTTATCTTCTGGCTAAATTTTGACATTTCCACAAAGCTGAATAAAATTTTAACGTTCTTCCGTCTGAAATTTAAGCTACAAGATCGGTGTTAGAAGGCGCATGTTTTTGTTGGCTATGTTTTGGAGATTGCGTTATTCCGTGTTGCACGAAGGATGTTTTGATTCCTCAAAACTGCGGGTGTTCTTGACAGGAAAAGTCCGGTGCATTACCGGGAAACTTTCGTAGCAGCCTTAAGGGCCAACTATAATATCCGTTCGAAAACTTAAGCTTATGTCAAACGCAAACGAAAAGTAACCAGAAGTATATGCAAATTTCATGGTGTTCACAATTGCTTATAAAAATGTCAACTGACATTTGATTACAAAGGACACAGTGTGTTGTTTTTGTGTAATCACTCGGTTTCTTCAGTTTTCTTAAGTTTCCGTAGGGTCATTATAGTTAGCTCTAAATAAATACTTACTTACTCTAAATAAATACTTACTTACTTACTTACTTAGCAGGCCTACGACCCATGTAGGGTCTGAGATTGAGCTATAGCTGCCTTTCATCGTTGAGGGTCCTGGGCACCCTGCTTCCAGTCATCAAGACCAAGCTGTCTTACGTCCGCGATGACTTGGTTCGGAGGTTCCTCTCCTTCTCGAACCAGGACGCTCGGATTCGAAGACACTCTTAGCTGGGGCGTTGTTGTCCATGCGCTCGATGTGGCCGAGCCAGTGCAGCCGACGGATTTTTCCCTTCCGGACTACATCCACATCCTCGTACAGCCCTAAATAAATGAAATTTTGAAATAAATCGCTGTCTTTATCACTTTTCACAGCTGTATACATCTGTTAAAATCGAACCCAAAATATAGTCTAATTTATACATCCCCAGAAACGGTTCAATAGTTAATTCGAATATTCACCTCATAAGTGTCAAAAATTAGCCTAAGGGTAACGTCTAAACCCTGCTTACATACGACCTAAAATTGAAATTATTCCTCTTACACTTTCTAGAGCAGATCTCTGACAAAGCATGCGCTAAACACCAACTGACAGAATTATTTGAATGTGGCATACATTTTTCAATTAATAATTGTTTTCGCACCTTTTTAAGTCAAATTCAGTTCAGCACAATTAAAATTTTGACACTTCAAATGCCTCCTTAAGAAAAGTGAAAGTGTTTAGTAATCCACCATACACCCTGTACCAACTATTGGTCGCTTAGGTGTTACACAATGTCAAATATGTCATTGAAAGTATAACAGCTGGTTTATCAAGCAAACAGAATTTGTTATACTCAGAACACAAATCAGTCATATAAAGATGCGTAACTTTCCAGATGGAAAACCCCTAGCCAACTCAAAGAAGTGGGAGTTGGATATCTATATGTGATTGATTTGTGACTCAGAATTTCTTCGCAAAAACGGGTGAAAAACGACGAAATTCACTTGTAAAAGAACAACTTTTTTTTGAAAGGAAAACATTTATTTAATCATCAAACAATGAGTGATATAAAATCATTTTTTCACGAATGGTGTTCGAAAAACAAAGCTGATCCGGTGTTCAATGTACGCCCCACTGGTATGTCCGGCATTAAAAAAAAAATCAATATTGCATCCAGACAAGTGCATGCTGTTTTTTCTCTAACCCTTAGGTCCAAAACATCGACAACGTTTTCTTTGCGAGGTGCGAGTGGCCCCATTTCCATATGTTGCAGCGGGTAATTCAACAAACAAGAAGGACGCGGAAAAGAATGCGGCTCGAGATTTTGTCAATTTCCTTGTGCGAAGCGGAAAAATTTCGCAGAAGGATGTGAACGTTGACCTAGATGTTGGCGATTCGGGCAATGCTGGTCAGCCACATCAGTCGGGGATGTGTCAGAGTCAAAATGTACGCGTTTTCTCTGATAACTTGGGCCCCCAGGATCTGGGGCAAGCATACCGTCCGATGGGAAATCTTGAGATTGACTTTATCGATCGAGCCCAGCAGCAATTGAAAATGGAGGAGGCCGAATCATTGGATGTGAATGCGGCGATCCACGGTAATTGGACTATTGAAAATGCAAAAGCGAAGTTGCATCAGTTCATGCAGATGAACAAGATCCAAGCAGACTACAAGTACACTGCTGTGGGACCGGATCACTCCAGGTATGTGATTAGAGAGCAATTTAACAGCGAATGCACGTATTAAAGCCGCTCCATTGGATTTTCATTGAGAATATCCCATGAAGCAGTTTGAAATCGGACAATTTGACACCACGTACGAGATCTCGATTCACTGTGAAATGAACAAGTATTATGAACGTTTCAGTGTCGATTTCATGACAGCATAAATGAGTCATGAATTTTACACAATCGATTCGAATAAAAACTGATTACAGACTTACACTTATAGAGTGACCAGAGATCTGCGCTCCATTCAGTGTAATTTTCGCAGTGAAACGAGATTTCTTACCCGAAAGTTGGCGACACACTAGGTTTTCGGTGAGTCTAATGTTGACCAAAACAAAAACTAAGATGCACCAAGTTAACTGTGTAGCCGCGGGAAGTTTTTAACTTAAGCATTCTTTTTTGGGCTTCTGTAGGAGTTTCATGGCTGAAATGAGCATTTTTGTGCGGGAATTGAAACGCACAATAACGTCTCGTGAGACTGGTTCGAACAAGCAATCGGCGAGTAAGTCTTGTGCCTTGTCTCTGGTACGTCAGCTGTACCATTTGGGTGTGATCGAAGCGTTCTCTGGAACGTTGAAACAGCGCAAGGACGACGAAGAGGTGAAACCTTACCCTGTGAGGGTAAACCCGGAATTGCTGGAGGAAGTGGAGGCTGTTATACAGGACTTGGATCTACAAGTGATGATTCCCCCTACGAAACTTCCCGAGAACACCCCGTTCAGCTTGGTAATGAACATTGATTACCCCCGTTGTCATTCTCGTGTCTATTCATTTCTTCTTTTCAAAGGTCTCCGTTAAGACTGAAGTCCAACCGAAGCGTAATGATGCATACCAGCAGGGATCTGTGATTCCATGGGCACCGCCTCAGCCTAACTGGAACGCATGGAATGCCTGCAACATAGACGAAGGCTATCTGGCTACAGCCACCCTTGACGACCTCTGCAATGACTTGGACATCGCTGCCAGGGAAAAGCGAATGAACAACTCCGACTACCAGGTAAACACTGATCATGGTGCATTTGCATCTGAGTCTCATACTGATTGTTTCTTTGTAGAAATTCCTGGATTTCCGTGAGAAATTGCCAATTGCAGCGATGCGCGACGAAATAATGTCCAAGATCAACGACTGTCCGGTAGTAATCATCCGTGGCAACACTGGTTGCGGTAAGACGACCCAAATTGCTCAGTACATCTTGGAGGACTACGTCAGCTCTGGCCAGGGAGCCTGGTGTAACGTTTGCGTCACCCAGCCGAGGAGGATCTCGGCGATTTCTGTGGCCGAACGCATTGCCAATGAGCGCGGTGAACCGCTCGGTGAGAGTGTCGGTTATTCCGTTCGCTTTGAGTCCGTCATGCCGCGATCGTACGGCGCGATTCTGTTCTGCACTGTTGGCGTTCTCCTTCGAAAATTGGAGGCAGGCTTGCGAGGCATCTCCCACGTCATAGTCGACGAGATCCACGAGCGCGATATTAATAGTGACTTCCTGTTGGTCATCCTCCGTGACATGGTTCACACTTACCCCGACTTGAGAGTCATTCTGATGTCCGCCACGATTGATACAACTCTGTTCTCAAGTTACTTTGGCAACTGTCCGGTAATCGAGGTGCCTGGCAGGGCGTTCCCCGTGCAGCAGTTCTTCTTGGAGGACTGCGTTGAGATGACCGGGTTCATGCCAGAGCCGGATAATCGCAAGAATCGCAAAGATAAGGACGACGAAGAGGCGGCAAATATCGCAGAAAATGCGGACGCTTCCGAGTTTCAAAATCTAAACAAAGTCGTCAATGACGCCAAGTACAGCGAACGTACACGTCAAGCGATGGCTTTGCTCTCGGAATCCGAATGCAGCTTTGAATTGATTGAAGCGCTCCTGAAGCACATCATTTCGAAGAACCTTCCTGGCGCCATTTTGATATTCTTGCCGGGATGGAATTTGATTTTTGCTTTGATGAAGTTCTTGACAAACGGTCCGAATTTTGGTGGACCGAATTATAGGATTTTGCCGTGCCATTCGCAGATACCGAAGGAGGATCAGAGGAAGGTATTCGAACCGGTACCTAATGGAGTGACGAAGGTAAGTTTCGACGGCGTAAGGTTCAAAATAAAAGCAACAATTTGAAATGTCGTCAGACTTTTGTATGTGTCCGATTTTGGGTGCACACTGCTTCATTGAAAGCACTCAATGGATGGATAAGTGAAGAAACTCCTCGCCGATCCACGTGGCAGCACAATGAACCTAGCCTTGATCTATGTGCGTCCCCCATCAGGCGAAGCGAGTACAGTTACTTACCGATGTACGCAATCCGAAGCCATGTCCGTGTCATCTTCGTTTAGTTAATCTTCTCATTTTATTCTCAGAGCCTGCTTGAAACCATAGGTCACCTCTTCTTGTGAGAGGACAATAGCACGCACAAAACGAGTGGTTGCATTACAAGCTATACCCAAGCCCACCTCGGATTGCATTCTTCTGTCACGTCTCAGAATGTAACCAACCGTTTAGCAAAAATCTCGTCTATAACTTTTACCGTTAGGTCAATTCGTGTTTTTTTTTTTATTTTTTCTGTCATTCTGACTCGCCTGATGGTGATGGTGTCCAAAATCTCCTTTTTCCCGTTGCTTCTAATCAAATTTGAGCTTCAGTTTGCATCTATTTTCTGTGGAGTATTTCTTTTGCTCCAAACATCACCCACTTCTCATTCCATCCTCTTTCTCTTCCAGATTATCCTCTCCACGAACATCGCTGAAACATCAATTACCATCGATGACATTGTGTTCGTTGTGGACATTTGCAAGTCTCGCATGAAAATGTTCACATCGCACAACAATCTAACCAGTTATGCAACCGTGTGGGCCAGCAAAACGAATCTGGAACAAAGAAAGGGGCGTGCCGGACGTGTACGCCCTGGTTTTTGCTTCACTCTTTGTTCAAAAGCGCGTTTCATGGCACTTGAAGAACACCTCACACCAGAGATGTTCCGCACACCACTTCACGAAATCGCTCTCACAATCAAATTACTGCACTTGGGATCGATTCATCAGTTCTTATCGAAAGCAATTGAACCGCCACCACTTGACGCTGTCATCGAAGCTGAAGTTCTTCTGCGGGATATGAAGTGCCTAGATGCAGATGATGAATTGACGCCTCTTGGCAAAATTCTCGCTCGTCTGCCGATCGAACCGCGACTGGGTAAGATGATGATTTTGGGAATCATATTTGGCTGCGGTGATGTGCTCTCTGGCATGGCTGCCTACTCCAGCACATTCTCTGAGGTCTTTGCTTTGGATATAGGGCAACGTCGCTTGGCCAATCATCAAAAGGCGCTGAGTGGCAAAAAATGCTCCGACCATGTGGCAATGTTGGTGGCTACACAACTGTGGGAAAAGGCTCGC
Organism: Myathropa florea; assembly: GCA_930367185.1. Taxonomy (NCBI): domain Eukaryota; kingdom Metazoa; phylum Arthropoda; class Insecta; order Diptera; family Syrphidae; genus Myathropa; species Myathropa florea. The sequence continues at coordinate 86,032,104 of OV884004.1, forward strand.
AACCGTGGCGAAGAGGAAGAGATTCAGTTCTGCGAGTGGAAGGGTCTTCAACTGTCCACCATGCGTGTCATGGCGGAAGCCCGCAATCAGCTTCTGGACCTCTTGCAACAGGCTGGCTTCCCTGAAGAGGCCATGATAACAGAGCAAATTGACGCAAACGCTAACAATCCAATGCTGGACATGACCATTGCCGTTTTGTGCTCCGGTCTCTATCCGAATGTGTGCTATCACAAGGAGAAGCGAAAGGTGCTCACAACCGAAGCAAAGTCCGCTCTGATCCACAAGACGTCTGTAAACTGCAGCAACCTGGGGGTGACTTTCCCATATCCGTTCTTCATTTTCGGTGAAAAGATACGAACCAGAGCCGTGTCATGTAAGCAGTTGACCATGGTGTCTCCCCTGCATTTGCTGCTGTTTGGGTCACGAAAGATCGAGAAAATCAACGACAACGCAATCCGTCTTGACAACTGGCTGAACTTCGAAATGGATCCGAGAGCCGCAGCGATGATTGCAGCGTTAAAGCCTGCGATAGAGGAGCTAATCGTGACTGCCTGCAATAATCCGGAAGATGTCCTTAAATTGGATGAGGGGAACAGCAGGCTAGTTCAAGTTATCAAGGATCTCTGCGTTATGGATGCTGGAGATTATGAGCTACAGCGGCAGTCCGGCGTATTACCACATCAGAGCAGAGTGGGCTTAGCACAATTTAAGAGAATGCGACGGGATGACAACGTAGACGGTGGTGGTTTCGGTGGCGGTTTCGGTGGTGGTTTCGGTGGTGGTGGTGGTGGTGGGCGATTCGGTGGCGGAAGGTTCAGAGGAGGTAGTAACCGTCGGTTCGGCGGTGGTGGTGGTGGTGGTGGCGGCGGTGGCGGCTGCAACTTTGCCGTTGGACAAAACTGGAAACAAGGCGGACGACGATTCTAAGCAATAACAATAAAGGCCAATCAGATAAAAAAAAATGTTGTTTTTATTCACTATTCATTGGATAACAACGTGCTATCTAGTCGCTCGCACTGCGAGGAGCAGTAGCACTTCTCATTTTTACTTTGGTATTTAGCTTCCTGCAGACACCAGCAGCACCAACGTTTCCGTTTGATATTGACTATTTCCTTTTCTAAAAATCGTATCCTCTCCTTCAATTCGTTGACTTCATTTTCTAGCTTGACTATTCCCGAGTTCTCCAGACGGCATAGCATGGATGCTATGGAGAGTTCTTTGATGGTTTGTTGGGTAATTGTTGACAGTTCATAGAGCAAGGTTTCGCTTTGATTCTCTGCATCGGAATCGTTGGTATAGTCCATCTCTTCACACTGAAAGAACAGATTGAATGGTGAGTTATTGATTGAAAGAAATAGTTGATGAGAAGGAGTTAAGGAGAAGATTTACAGGGGCTGTGAAGGATATGAAGGGTATCTTCGACTCTGAGCCTGTGGGACAACGCAACGGAGGACGTCCACGTACAAGTTGGCGCACACAAGTCGAGGGGGACCTCGGCCGGATTGGTGTGCGAAACTGGAGACAGCTGGAAAGAGATTATGCTGGTTGGAGAGGCATGTTGGTTGAGAGCCAGGTCCACCTCGGACTGTAGCGCCCTAAGAAGAAGAAGTGAAGGATAGTGTTCCCTAAGTAGAGTGCTATTTTGGAGGCATACATACAGAAAATTGCAGTTAAGTCAAACGTCATGTTTCAAAGCGGGTGTTCAGTTTAATTTCCTTAAAGAAATTTCCTATAAATCCGTCCCCATTCTGCGACTTTATCTGGAGAAGAAAAAATCCAACTCAAAAAAACAGGTGCTGCTTGAGAGCAAAGACCTTGTACTTTGGATTAGGGTGCAATGTCCTCAGTTGTGATGGCGTACAGGGTACAACATATTCAATATTTTAACAGTAACACGGTGACATTGAACAGCTGACACTAGAAGTTTTGAACAAATTCATTTGAAGAAAGTGAAAGGAATGCAATCAAGCAAAAGATTTGAACTGTAGGTCGACCTTTGGAAAATGAGAAATTGGTACAAGCCTGGTGACGATCGAACGTCCTTAGCCACGGATATTTTAAACATTTTACATTAAAATTCATTCTTCATGAACTGCAAAGTCCCTAGAAGAAGATCTCAAGAAGTTCTTTCTTGAAAATGCAGTTATCCTATGCTCAAATGATGTGGCAGATCGCCTTCTAAATTTATATATGTATGTATGTATATATATGTATGTATGTATATGTGCAAGCCTTACCAAAAATTGGGACTTCCTTGCCAACGAATTTCCTTGAACCGTCTATTATTTCTTTATGTCAAAAACCTACCGTTACTTTGATTTATATTCATAGCCGACTGCGGGAAGATTATGTACGATGCGTTGCCAAGTGCTAGTTTTTAGTTTTCAATTTGAATTGAATTCAAATTGAGACAATTCTGTTGTAGCGATTTTTTTTTCGGTGTATTTTTGATACACTACTGGGGCACTCAGACTCAAAACTTGTCCATTGTACTGCCAGGTAGCAACCTACTCCAGTGCCGTTAATTTGATCCCAATAGCAAATGGTGGCTGGACCAGATTCGATTTCACTGGAATTCGAACCTGGGACCCCTCTAACTTGGGTCAACCTCAACTTCTTTCTTTGGGGCTACTTGAAGTCGCAGATTTATGCCAACACGCCTCAGACAATCGCAGCCCTTAAGGCGAATATTCGATAGGAATGCGAACAGTTATCATCGGAAATCCTGTGGAAAGTCATGAAAAATGCTATAAAACGGGCACAAATGTGCATCACTGGCGGCAGCCACTTGGCGGATATCATCTTTTTCACTTAGCAGACAAAATTGTAAAGGTCCAAATGAATATGAATATGATTCATTCATGAAATGAATCATTTTTTCTTTATTTAATTAAAAAGTAATTCAAAAGCAAAATTGGATGATTAATATTGCGCCACTTTGTATTTTCCAGCTTCTTTGACGTTGATTACATTCGCGAAAGAAGGCAAAAGTGGTGGGTTGGATCGCCGAAAATACATCCCTTTCCCACTGTTTGGAAAATCATACGCTATCTCTCCGACATTTCTTCCTTCTTCCGCTCATGTAATCAACGTCTTTCTCTTTGATCCATGTGACAAGTTGAGATCAAATCCACAAAATTGCGAAATCAGCTAAGAAAGGACACACAAAAACCCATGCAGTTCCTCTACTCAGTTGAGTCGATTCACCAAAAAGTACAGGCCTTTTGCTACATAGAACTATGTGCATACATAGTTACTCATTTCAGAGAGAACATGCTGCCTACAGACAATACATGTACATAAACGTATTCATGTGGTCAAGGTCTCGAGACAGACCCTGATATAAAGTCTCACTGTGACTCACATCACAGCATTTAAAGTTCAATAAAAGAACCTCCGGGTGCTACGAGAACTTAATCCGTTTTGTAGAAGATAAGTCTATTGTTCTGTGAGGAATCTGAATCTCCCAGATCTGAGGTCAGAGTTTATTAGAAGATTTGATTTGAGAGTACAAAATTCTTGTTCTGTCTTTGTTTCTGTTGAAATTTAGATTTAAAACTTGTCTCAAAGACCACTTGTTGGAATTTGACAATTTATGCTCAGACACATTTAACAGAGTAAACTGTTGTAGACAACAATGGATTTTAGCGTTAAGCCATACAGTTAATTTTAACCCAAAAGCCTCATGATAATTTTTTCCTTTGATCATATCTCTTTTTTTTTCAAACAAAGGTTGTGTACTTCTGCAAGAAGGTAAGTTCAATTATGCAATTTTTTTTGGGTTGATTAATGCATTTCGCAATAGTTTCTCTACCTCAGGGCAAGCAAGGAAGACCAGAAACGATATCTAATTGAAGATATGATGACGAATCGCCCCGGCAACTACTTGTTACTCGGTTTGTTCAAACAATTTAGGTCAAAACACTTGCAAAAAAGCTTCTTTTGCTGGTCTTTCGAAAGATGGAAGATAAGCAGGACGGCAGCGTTAACTCTTGGTTACTTCGAGAGAAAAATTCTGTTTCGAAAATTTGTTCTGTACCGCGAACCTCACGAGCTGTATTCGGAAGCCATAGATCTGTCGACTAAAGTTGCTCGGGTACACCATGAGCATCATATGATATCATAATTTATTGTGGCATAAAATATTTAAATTTTTCAAATTTTGAAGGAAAAGCTATTAAAAACGTTCATTGAAACGACAAAATGTTGGCGCAGTGGGTAGGTACGGCGACTCCTACGCTCGATGTTGTCGGTTCGATTCCCGGAAAAACCACCTAAAATTTTTTCACGGCTTTACCTCTCGAGTCACTGACAATGCTCAAAGAGTATAACTGTCTAGAAAAAGGTTTTCAATCTCGCCGTTCGGAGTCGGCATTAAATTGTAGGTCACCTTCACTCGTGAAAGAACAATAGCACGCACAACACGAGTGGTTGCTGAAAAGCTAGGCCCAGGTCCAGCTCGGATTGTAGCGCCGCCATTATTATTATTATTATCTTCTTCTTCTTCTTCTTCTTAGGGCGCTACAGTCCGAGGTGGACCTGAGCCTCACTCAACATGCCTCTCCAGCCAGCACGATCTTTCGCCAGCTGTCTCCAGTTTCGCACACCAAGCCGGCCGAGGTCTCCCTCGACTTGTGTGCGCCACCTTGTACGTGGACGTCCACAGGCTCAGAGTCGAAGACTCTTCGGGCCGGAGCTAAGTTGTCCATACGCTCTACATGACCTCGCCATCTTAGGGGTTGGATCCGTAGACGCCTGGCTAGAGTCATGTCGCTGTACAGCCCATACAGTTCGTTGTTGAACCTTCTCCTCCAAATGCAATCAACGCAAACAGGACCAAAAATCGCGCGCAAAACTTTTCTCTCGAAAAGACCAAAAGACTGTTCATCTGTTGCCCATGCATCTGCGCCATAAAGCTGGACTGGGATGAAGAAGGTCTTATACAAAGTCAACTTGGTCTTCCGAGAGGGGGCTCTATTATTCAATTGCCTTTTGAGCCCAAAAAAATAGCGTTTGGCAAGAGTTATTCTACGCTTGATCTCGGTATTGATGTTGTTTGTACTGTTTACCGCGGAGCCGAGTTAGACGAAGTCCTTCACTACTTTAAAGTTATAGCTGCCTATGGTGACGTTCTGGTCGTCGATGTTGTGCGTCCTTTCTCGATGACAGCATATACTTGATTTTGCCCTCGTTTACCGCCAGACCCATTTTAGCCGCTTCCATTTCAATGCCAGCAATCGCATCATTGACGGCTCGCTGTGTTCGCCCAATCACGTCAATGTCATCCGCGTAGGCTAGCAGTTGAACGGACTTTTGGAAGATCGTGCCTCTTGTGTTGGCCAGTGAGTTTTCCACGATCTTCTGAAGAACGATGTTAAAGAAGTCACATGACAGCCCGTCGCCTTGTCTAAAACCTGTTTTGACATTGAAGGTCTGGATGAGTACGTTACCGACCTTGATGGAGCAGCGAGAGTTCTCCATCGTCATCCTGCTCAGTCTGACGACTTTGGCAGGAATGTCAAAACTACGCCTGGCGTTGCATAGCTCGTCTCTATGCACGCTGTCATATGCGGTCTTGAAATCGACGACTAGGTGGTGTGTGTCAATTTGCATTTCTTGGGTCTTTTTCAGGATCTGTCGCAGTGTGAGAATGTGGTCTATTGTGGACTTCCCTAGACTGAAACCACACTGATAAGGACATATCAGTTTGTTCACTAAACGTTCACACAAAACAAGAGAAGATCTTATATGCGATGTCAAGGAGACTTATCCCTCGATAGTTGGCGCAGTCAAAGGGGTATTTTTTTTGTGCATCGGGCAAACGATACTGAAATTCCTCTCATCGGGCATGCCTTCATCCAATAAGCTGGTGCATGCGCCATACCAGATCATTTCTAGCTGCTTTAAACATTTCGGCAGGCAGATTATCTGCACCAGTAGCTTTGTTAGACTTCAGTCTCGATATCGCTATCTTGACTTCGTCTAGATCGGGGGGACGGTATTCTCTTGTATCATCGTCCGGTGTGTTGAGTGGAACATTCTGTCTGACAGCGGTACTTGTGTCCTCATCGCCGTTGAACAGTCCCCAGAAATGATTCTTCCAAATTATCAGTATCGACTGTGCCTCTACTACCAGTTGTCCATTTTCATCCTAGCAGACTTCTGCCCGAGATTGAAATACTCCGGATAATTGTTTTACCTTTTGGTAAAACTTTTGGACTTCATTTCTGCCATAACACTTCTCCATCTCTCGATCGCGCGCTTCATGTGCTCTTTCTTTTTCTTCCTGAGAAATCAGCACTTAGGTCTGTCTTATTACAGGCCACACACACCTCTGGGTTGGAACTCCCATACAACGAGTTCTGTAGAAGTTGCAAAGACGTGGAGGAAGATGGGACTGTAACACACATCCTTTGCATGTGCAATCCCCTCTCTACCCGCAGCAAAGCCCATCTGAGAGTTCACTTCCTCGACGACTTGGATGAGCTGAACGAAATCAGCATCATTTAGCTTGAACGCTTCATAACAAGCACAGAATGGTTTAAGGGTATGCGATACAAGATCCGTGTGGTACCACAATAGCCCTATGTTGGCCCAAGTGAGACGGTAGCACGCAGTTAAAAAATTTGCATTTGACAGCTTTGTTTAAAGCAGTCCATCAAACCGCGATCACCTGCATCACCAGTATAAGTTTGACTATTGGTATGAATGGGCAGTACTTAATATGTGGCTTCATTTGCATCCTGTAGTTTTTTACAGCAGCATAGTTCAGTAGTGGTCATCCTAATTGCCTTGGAACTGCACTACATTTTACTTATCATTCCTTTTTTTTAACGTCCCTTCAGACATATTAAAGTCTTAAGGCTTATGTATATTTGTTTATGTCACAGAACATTTAAATTCTTGACTAAAAATAATTGGTCTCTGACAATCACCATCGTCTGCAGAATATCCACCTTTCCACGAAGTCTATGCCACCGAAGAATATTTTAAAAACCTCTTCATTTCATTCAAAAACTACTAAAATTCCAAGAACTCAACGGGCTTGAAGGAGCAAGCAACTACAAATTGAATAAATTTAAAATCGCCCCCCTCTTTTGAGTGAGTGTAATGTGATTTCAACAAACTGAAACATCCCCATCTCACTCAACCGGCACTGCACTAGCGGTGCTTAAAAAAGCACAAACGCCTCCCCAATTAATCACTCAACATACGAGTACCACCACCACCACCATCACCGCCGTCGACCCATATAATGCGAAATTATGAGGGAAAGCTCGTGAACTAGAATCAGTCACTATCTAAACTCGTTTGACTAAGGGTGGAAAAGTGAAATTCATCCAACAGACCAAGTGAAAGTCGCGGCAGTTTGTCTACAGTTCGTTTCTTCACGTATCCGAGGGCGTGTGTGTGCATTACCGAACGGAAGTCATCACTTGACGAGAAGTTGATTTAGAAAAATTGAGAATTGACTCCAGCTCACAGTTCACAACCGAAAAAACCAAATAAAATCCCACTGATCATCATGGTAAGTCCACAGCGGCAGAGGAAGTCAAGCACTTCCGATTTTGTACAGAATTTGTTGTGATTGTTTGAAGTGGTTTTTGTTTTTTTTTTTTTCTTAAATTCCCCACGTTATCTTTTGGATTCTTTGAGAAAAAAAGGAAATATCCTTAAAAGTAAATCTAGGTGAAGTGTTAGGGAAGCTTTCATCCTCAATCAATTGCAGTGCTTGCTGCACTCTGAGTGAGAGTTTGGGGTGGAAAGTGTGCTCCACGGCCTTGACCTAGAGTGCATTAGTACTCATTTCCTTCAAAAGGATACGTGCTCTCTCCTGAGGAGAAGGGGTTTCTCTTGAGTGGGATTTACTGTCCGCAAAGACTGCTTGGAGGAGTGCCAAGAAAGAAAACGACTTTTAAGTCATCTCCTGTGTCAAGGACTGTTTATGTAACTCCCAAGGAAATGAATTGATTTAAGACTCGGTGGATGATTTAGTCCTACACACTTTTTTAATTATGAACGCGTCTGCCAACTCTGCGGCCATTGACAATGACCGTCTTGAGGATTTGATGTGGATTTTTATCGCTTGAAAAACAAAACGAGCGCCCACTGCATCGTCTGCCAATGAGTCGAAATTCCATTTTAAAAATAGTCTACAATGGCTTTGGTCTTGGCGGGGCGGAATATACATTCAGGCGAATTTGTGAAACATTTATTTTTCTAAACGATTTCAATTTGGCCTCAGAAATCATTTTTTAAATGTGAATTTTTCTGCAGGGTGCCGCAGCGCCCGTGTGGAATGGAAATGGTTTCTTTGATTTTGTAGATCTTTTTGTGAGTTTGAGGAGGTTAAAGTTCTTGAAGATGTCAGGGGATATAGGTCATTCCAGAAGGAATACATTTTTTCTATGTGACGGTCACCACTTAAAAAGTACGTTATAAAAAATGCATGAGTCGCCTCTTAAAATGGTCCACCTGGAGATGTACGAGTATAATTTTCTGTTTTCTTATTCATCAGCTTGTCCGCAATCGTAAAATGAATCCATAATCCACTTGAGAACATCACTTCAGTTGATGACAATCTTCCTCTTGTCAGACCCGCGGTCTGCTTACCTCATGTTTTGCTAGTCAATTCAAACTTCTCACGGACGAACATTCTTACGTTGATTCATAAACTTGAGCTTGCTCTTCTTCATTTTCTCTTCTTCTATTCATTTGCGATGTCGGCAAGTTGGGGGAAGCCTCAAAACAGATCTCGATGTGGCTGTGGGAAAACGACTTCGTTCATTGAACTTTTATTGAATCAGAATGATTGTAGCTGAGTACTCACTTTGTACTGTTCTGTCTGTTGTCACAATTGTGCATTTTTAAAGTAACTGCGCGACGATATTTACGTCATTCATTCATTCATTGATTGCCTCTCATTCTGCTTATATGGATAAGTGGGCTTGGAATGCAAGCAAAATAATGAACGTAAATTTAAAAAGCCCACATGCTGAGGAAGGGATAAACCAAGGAACTCATAAATGATTTGCTTTTAAGAGGAAATTTTCGTTTAAACTTGACACTGCGACGCTTTGGTTCATTGCGATAATCTTAAAAAATGGAAGGGATCTAAAAATGCAGAGAAAGAATCGACGCATCTCAAATCATTCTTATTTTCAAAATAAGTTGCAAACGGCTTAACGATACTGTTCAATAAGTCGGTGACTTTGGAATGAAATATTTTGTTTTTTTTTTTCAAAATTTAAGAATTTATTTTTCAACGTAGTCTCCTTTCAGCGCGATACACTTTTTCCAACGATATTCCGACTTTCTTAACCCTTTCAAAAACATAATTTTTCAAACTCAGCCAAAATAGGCGTTTTGCCTTTTAGAGCACGTTCGTTTGCAGAATTCCACTGTTTTGATTGTTCCGTCATCTCTGTCGTGTAGTAATCCAGGAGTCATCATCTGTTACAAAATGCCGTTAATACCGAAATCGCAACAGTGTGTTCGCGTGTTGACATTTTCTGTAGAATACGTGTAAATCCTTAGTGAAGTCAGAACAGCACTGTCGCGCTTTGATATTTCACAGACCGTAATATCTTAAGTCCGAGCAGAAAGTTTGGAGTAGAGCTACTGACTCGGGCTTCTTTATAAAAAAAAACAATAATTTTATTCATTTGTGTTTTTACTTTTGGCGGCCAAAGGCAATTACTTGTGTAAGTAATTAATGGGCGCCGTGGCGTAGTGGGTAGGTGCGTCGACTCCTACGCTCGAGGTCGTCGGTTCGAATCAAACATTTTTTCACGGCTCCACCTCTTTCGAGTCACTGACAATGCTCAAAGAGTATAACTGCCTAGAAAAAGATTCTCAATCTCGCCGTTCGGAGTCGGCATTAAACTGTAGGTCCCCTCCACTCGTGAGAGAATAATAGAACGCACAACACGAGTGGTTGCTGAGAAGCTAGGCCCAGGTCCACCTCGGACTGTAGCGCCGCCATTATTATTATTATTAATTAATTTTTTCTTATAGGCATTTTATTTATACTATGTAATTGCATATTTTGCCACAAAATTAGAATAAAAAACCCTTGAATATATTTTACTTGTCAAACGGGTGCGTTCTATTTCGATTTGGAAAACTGAGGGTGCCGTGCTTTGACATAAGATTCTCAGAAAATCGATAAAACGCGTACCAACACTTCCAAAGCCCGAACGCACGAAAGCGCTGTTGCGCTTTGGCCTGAAAGAGTTTCAAATCATGTTTCTAAATCTTTACCCGAAACCGTCAGCAAACGGTGCACCCATCTTCCCGATAATTTTTTTTCTTCTATATGGTCATGCAGTATTCGAATGACTGTATCATTTGAAATTAATACAATCTTGGCCACTTTACAAACCTTGACCCGGCGATACAATACCGTGGATTTTGCCGTTATTTCTTCGGGCAGCATTTTTTGTCATTGTACGACCACCACGAAATTCAGTGAGCCACTTTGGCACCATTCCATGCTACTGAGCAGAGTCTCCGTAATATTTTTGAAGTCTGCCTTCAGTCACCTTAAAAGTCATTAACTGAGCGAGAAGAAGTGACTTATTAGGACACGAAACTCACTTTTTTCCATTTTAGTCAAATCTTACAAACCACAGTTCCTTCGAAAGCTATGTGTCTGACAGATCTGATCTGAAGATCTGTTTGATTTCTCTTGTCTATACCTAGAAAGAAACGAAGATGTTCTCTATGTAACCCCAGCGTCATCTTGCATCAAAGTCACTGAATTACAGAACAGAGGAACTCGTCCTTCTTCAATTTAACAAGATAGGTTTGCAGAAAAATCGGTGGTAGAGCATTTTACAGCTCATTTAGACCGTCAAATTCGGTTTACTGTGTCGTTAAGGATGACTACCACCATGAGACCTGCTTATTTCTGTTGAGAATTAAATTCATCCAGATTAAAGTTCCGTAGCGCCGTAGCCGTGTGGGTTTGTGCCTCGATCCATACGCACTAGACTATCAAAGTCTAGGTTCAAATGCCAGTTGAGACAAACAATTTTTCAAAACAATTGTTCACGGCTCCCACCTTTTTCGAGTCACTGACAATGCTCAAAGAGAATAATTGTCTAGAAAAAGGTTCTCAATCTCGCCGTTTGGAGTCGGCATTAAACTGTAAGTCCCCTACACTTGTGAGAGAACAATAGCACGCACAACACGAGTGGTTGCCTAGAAGCTAGGCCCAGGTCCACTTCGGACTGCAGCGTCACCATTATTAATATTATTACATTAAAATGCAAAACTTAGGAGTTTTTCAGGTCTATTTTATACAGATCTTCCTGCTTTTTAAAGAAGTTTAAATAAGTATGAGCAATCTACTCGTACATCTCATAAGAGCTCGGCAAGCAGATAGCATGTAGCGAAAAGACTCTATTTCTTGTTTTTCCCCCAATTGAGTTAAATGTTCGAATATGAACGAAGTCTTTAACCATAGAATGCGTTCTTAAAAACGACGAGGAGAAAACAAAAATCCCCGTTTCCCTTCCTAATTCGCTATAATTTAGTAACCGGTAGACTGTGTTGCATGGTGGTCGCGTTTAGGCGGTAAGTAATTTTATTTTTGAAATATCTGCTTCATTCTTGATATTTTATCGAATAGTTAGTTAATGCGTGACTTAACGTTAGCTGTCTAGGGTTAAAAAATATAAGAACCTCTTTCAGTGTTGAAAAATTGCGTCAAATTTTCTCTTCTTCTTCTGCTTCTTTGAGTGGCAAAACAATACGTGGTGGACCAGCGTTTTAGCTTATTTGCTAGGTACTTTCGATGTCTCATGGCCAGACAACTAAGATCCTATTCACTTGCGTGTGCAAGTGTCTCTTCATTGGGTTATTCTTTAGGGTTGGGACTGAAGACTTCGGAGCTGAGCGATACTGTCCTGGCCATCTAAGACGTGAGATCCCAATTGGTCAAATCGAATGGAGCTGTAAAACCAAAATACCTACTTCGTCGTTGAATCTCCTTCTCCGAACACCATCAATGAAAAATGGACCAAACTATCATTCGATAAATTGGTGACTTTTAAGCCCAAATACACATCGGTTGGCAAGAGTGTTTCTTCGTTTTATTTCTGTGTTGGTGTTAAAGCTTGAATTTGCCGTGGAGCATTGAAAGGCAAAGTCTTGACGTAGCTAAGGTCTTTTGTTGTTGTACAGCAACCACTCATGTTGTGCTTCTTCTTCTTCTTCTTCTTCTTCTTGGGGCGCCACAGTCCGAGGTGGACCTGGGCCTCACTCACCATGTCTCCCCAGCCAGCACGATCTTTCGCCAGCTGTCTCCAGTTTCGCACACCAAGCCGGCCAAGGTCCCCCTCGACTTGTGTGCGCCACCTTGTTGTGCATATTATTATTTTCCCACTAATGGAGGGGACCTACTTTTTTGATTTTTAATTTTGAACGTCTTTAATTGCATATCATAATTAGGTCATAAGTCCTTTTCAACGAGTTGTTCAGAAATGTTGCCCCCAAGTCATGAAAATTGATTTTTATTTCCTTGAAATCTATTTTTTTAAAGAAGGACTATGTACGAGTATATCTGAATTGCTATTTGAGATATTTTGAAACTAAGAAAAATGGGGGAAAAAGTCTTAATATCAACCCCTTATTAGACCTTTCTTTAGCCTAAGGCTCTTGGCGCTCTGGCTACTAAGCTACAATATAATTTGAATTATATTGTAGTTACTCAATAAATAAATAAATAAATAGACCTTTCTTAGATCGTGGTCCTAAGGATTCGATTCACTACCAGTTTATTCCTGGTTTTATGGTGACATTTTTTTTTGGTTTGGGATCATTCTTTGATGGAAGTTGTTACCATTTTCTGTTGGTTCACAAAAATGAACCTTTTCTGTTGTTTACCAAGGCTCAAGATTAAGCAAAGTTGAAGAGTAATTTCCATTCTTAATCGAAAGTGTGCATAAAATTGTTTCGCTGACTGTACATATTTGAGTTAGCGTTATCTTTGAAATAGAGGCAAATATTGAAAGTACTTTTATAAAGTCCAAAGATTAACATGCATATCTTCACGAAAAAAAAGCGTCAGCATTGATGTCGTATGACAAGTCACGTTTTGGGTTTTAAACTTACAAGGACGTCTTGTTGTTAAAATCGTCATTTGGAATGAACAACGTCCAATCGCTATCGTAGGTTCATCTAAATGTGTGAACGATACACTCTCACTCGTGATCTCGTGCATAAAGTAGTTGAATACATAAAAGCAATGAAATGCTCAAGATAAAGGTTTTGTTCTTATCTTTTCGAGTTCATTCACTTTGACGTCTTATCAGCGAAGGTATCTGCCCACTCCTGGTTCTTAGTTCTATGGTGTAGTTGGTAGAACGAGATAATTGCTTAGATTTAGTTAGCTCACAACACTTATCATTACAATTTACGATTTCATGTAATGGAAGTGCATTTTTTTCTACTGATACTGAAGCTGAAAGATTATATTTGTAGTTTAAAGCTCTCTAGACGCTGTTTGAAAATCTAACTCCAATCTAGTTTAGTTGTTTTTTAAAGTCTTAAAACCCTTGTTGTATTCATAAGATTATATTTCATAAATATGTACAATTTTTTCTGCTAAGTCGAAAAAATAATACCCGCCAAGTGGCTGCAGCCAGTGTTGATACACATTTGTGCTGAAACCACGACCGCGAAATTGCTTGGATATGGAAAAGCATCATAACACTTTTATTAACTACTATAGTAGATTCCTGAAATGACTCATTCGATTGAGGTCAATGGCTTTGTTATTGTTATTGTTTTCATCGTCTTAACTTCCAAACTCAAATGTTATTCATCACTGAAATGGGGTGGAATAGAAGATGTATCCTTGCGTCTCTTGAGCATTGACATCATTCGAAAAGGAGCTTTCAAATTACACATGTTTATAGCATATTTACATAGTATGCGACAACACTGTCACTTTAATATTATTGCTGTAGTTTTATAAAATCTTGACAGAAAGTCAGTATCATACCTCCGCCGAACGAAATGAATCGCTTTACGGCTGGAAAATATTAGGAAATATTCGAAACTTTATTCCAAAGTGAGTGCTGTGAGGTCCAAACAGTGCGTTTTTTGAAAAAAATGTTTGTCGAAATGAAGCACCCACCGTGACTGCTGTATGCAAGGTTGCGTAAAAAGTTCGTGAGACTGGTATGCCAGTGGACAACACTCATGGTCCCCGTCGTCGAACGGTGCGTGCGGATGAAAATGTGGCTGCTGTGGCCGAGAGTGTGAGACTCAATTCATGAACATAAACTCGCCATCGATCTCAACAGCTCAACATTTCGGTCACTAGCCTGAGGAGAATTCTGCAAAAAGATCTCGGATTATTCGCTTACAAGGTCCAATTGACTTAGCAATTAAAGGCGCGGGACCATCCGCTTAGTTATCGTTTCGCAGTTTGGGCCTTGAATTGGACAACGATTTTATGAGAAAAATCATCTTTTCTGACGAGGCGCAGCGCATTTTCATTTCGGCCGCTACGTTAACAAACAAAATTGTCACATCTGGGGCTCGGAAAATGGAAAACCCGCACATTGTTGTCGAGATGCCAATGCATCCACAGAGAGTGACAGTTTGGTGCGGATTTTGGTCCATTTGTCTTAGAAAATAAGGTTTGGAACAACATTTCGGTCAACGGCGAGCGTTACAGAGCCATGTTAAACGATTTGTCTTAAAATTGATGAAATGGATTTGGACGACCTTTGATTCATGCGCCATGCCACACAGCCTATGCCACAATCGATCTTTTACGCACCAAATTCCAAAATCGTGTTATCAGCCGTCTTGGCGATCTCAATTGGCCGCCTCTGAGCTGCGATGACCCCTTTGGAGTTTTTTTTTTTTTGTGGGGAACCGTGAAAGAGTGATGCTATGCCAACAATCCGGAAACGATTCAAGCACTTAAGGCCAATATCATCCAAGCAATCCGTGAGCTACAGCCTGAAACCGTTAACAAGGTTTTGGAAAATTGGGGTGACAGAATGCGGTACCTACTCCGAAGCTAGCTGAGCCACTTGAACGCGTTTTAATTAATCAGTCTTTCGAGTCAGTGACAGATAACTGACAGATAACTGACTAGAAAAGCTTCTCAATCCCGCCACTTGAAATCGGCATTAAACTGTACATCCCCTTGACTTGTGAAAGGACAATAGAACGCACAATGTGAATGATTGCTGTACAAGATAGGCCCAAGTCCACACCGGATTGAAAAATCACATTATTATTAAATCGAGTATATGAGTGTGGGCGCCGTGGCGTAGTGGGTAGGTGCGTCGACTCCTACGCTCGAGGTCGTTAGTTTGAATCTCGAAAAAAACATCAAACATTTTTTCACGGCTCCACCTCTTTTGAGTCACTGACAATGCTCAAAGAGTATAACTGTCTAGAAAAAAGCTTCTCAATCTCGCCATTCGGAGTCGGCATTAAACTGTAGGTCCCCTCCGCTCGTGAGAGAACAATAGCACGCACAACACGAGTGGTTGCTGAGAAGCTAGGCCTAGGTCCACCTCGGACTGTAGCGCCGCCATTATTATTATTATTATATGAACAATGATTTCTGCGAATCGTACTTTTACATGCTTAGTTCGTTTGAGAAAATTGTACGTAGAAGAATGTGAGCAATCGTTATAAACGCTGTACAAGAACCTTTTAGAAATAAAGCAAATGGATAGCAGACTCGAAAAAGGAGCAGTGATTTTCTGTGTGCCTTTCGAAAGTCCATGTTCTGAAGGGGATTGCACTGTCTTTTAGGCAGAAGTGATAGCAATACATTAAGCAACACTATAGATAGAATATCATCAGCCTGACCGAGAAATCGATTTTAATATACTCCGACGAGCACGCAGCAATTAGTGTCTTAGCGTCGGATATTCTTACATCTAAGCTAACCAAATTATACAGACTAGACGTCAATGCAATCTTCAATATCATCATGGTGGCTTTATTTTGAGCACCAGGACATATAGTAATCGACGGAAACGAAAGACCAGGTACATTTGCAAGGAGTATTCGGATGGAGCAGTCTCCAGCTCTACCTCATGCAAATATGCCCCCAATTTTGTTTTTTTAATAAAAAAAATAAGAAGATGAAATATTGGAAAAAAAAGCGTTGAATGAAAATAGACTATGCGTCTAAGCAACACCTACAGCGACTGCTGCAGAAATAACAAGGACGAGGATAAAATAAAATCTGCTTTGCATCCTAGTAGTGGACGAAATCATTAAGACGTTGCAGAGGTATGGACTTACTGTCACTGTTATGTAGACGATGCTTCTATCAACGCTAAGCGAGCATCTCAATGCACTAATTGAAGATAATGAGAAATAATTGCAAATAATAGAAAGGATTTTGCGGCTGGCAAGGCATTAACAATTTAGTTGAGCTAGTTTTAGATGAGGTAAACTAAGTAACAACGCGGAATAGACATTTCAGAGTGTTCATTCAAAGCCTTGAAATTATAGCATGTCAAATTCTCTGATCGCTCAAAAGGTTTAAAATAAATTTCTGCATATTTTGTAATTTATTGTGAATTGTCGAAACCAACTCATGTACAAGAAAAACACATCTTTGTAACTGTAACAGTTGTCAAATCATTATTGATGATCAAGCAAAAAAAGAAGAAAAGAAACATCAAATTCAGTGACAGTCTGTGTATCGAGATGAGCGCCTAAATCCGCAGTCCACCTACGTCCGATTATTTATCGCCTGATGTTTTAAAATATAAATAAAAATAAAATAAAATATTTCTGATCATCGGACAACGCGTTACATGAGAGTGCTGTGTCTGCCACCACACAAGTGAAAAGTGCCGAGCATACATATCCATATGTATGAAAGTTTTCATTCGTTTTTGTCAAAATTGCCAGAAAGTAAATGTGTGTAGTTCCAGCGCAATTGCTCTTAATCATGGTATGTGAACATTGCCTTTCGTTAGACCTTATGAATGAGTTGAATTGCTTTCAAATCCAAGAAATTTACTTCACACCCACAGCCGAACTGTGAAAAATGAACACGAAAACTAAGAGATCCTAAAGAACACTTTTCACCGAGTCGGAATGATTAAAAATTGTTTCACCTTCCAAAGTTCAATCGTTCCGCCACCACCTACACGCGTGCAAGGAATTTCAAACAAATTATGAATTCCTCCCCCGGTCGTACAATTGGCTGTTTGTTTCTGAAAAAAAAACAACAAAATCAAATACATTTTTGAAGGTACCGATGGACATTAAATATTTAGCAGCGTTATGAAAACGATCAACAAAAAAAAATGAATTAACCTGTGAGGAGATTTGAATCGCATCTGCTTTCGATCTGGTCAAGTGGGTGACGATAGTTTTTGGCGCGCATTCCTCGACGAACGGAAATTGTACTTTCTCACATCACTTTACGGGCCAGGCGATGCAAGAAAGCCAATTGATTTCAACGTAAATATTTACATTAACAACAAAAGTACAGTACACTTCGCCTTTGGGTACACCTTAGTGAATTGATCGCACTCTATTTTGTTTACGCTTGCCCTGACTTTGGGATTCGGTGTACCATGGCCCAGACAACTCAGTTCCGATATTCCCAAAGCACTCGCATTGTTTTCGTGTCGAAAACACACGACCACCATGGTTCGTGACATTGAGGCGGTTTATTTTTAAATCTCAATGCAGCTCTCTTTGAAATATCAAATTTTTCACAAAAGTTTCAATGGGCGTCATTTTTTCTTTTTGTGCTGCTACGTTGGTTTTTGAATTAAGTTGCGAGAAAGCTCACAGCATTTTGGATGAAATATTCAAAAAAAAAGCCTATTGTCTGGAACGCTGAAGAATTTGAAATTTATTCAAGGCAAAGACTGGGGTTTGTATATGCTTTTGAGGGCCAATTCAAAGGGAGGGAATTAAAGTATGATTAGAAATAGAATTGAAGCTTATTTCAAAAACCATAAACACCGCCAAATTTCAAAGTGTCCATAATACTGGGTGGGCCAAATACAAGTTTCTTTTTAAATTCTAGTTCAAAAAGAACTCATTATGAACCAGTTCATTGTTTGGTTGTTAATTTGTGCTGTCTGAAACATAACGGCAGATCGCAAAAAAGAAAATACAGGGCGATTCTCATTCTATCAAAAATGAAACGTCGTATTTATTGCGCTGAGGACAGTCTTTTAAAGGAAAGTCTTCTACAAGGGCCAAATACAAGTTTCTTTTTAAAAATGCAATAAAATGAACAAAATTAAATATTTTCCATGAATTATGACTTTATTAGTAAGAGCAAACATTCCCATTAATTATGAAATACAAGGTCGTTCAAGTGGCTGCCTCGGCTGGCTTCGCAGTAGCGCAATCTGTCACCCCAATTTTCCAAGAACTTGTTGATGGTTTCGGGCTGTAACTCACGGATTGCTTGGATGATATTGGCTTTAAGTGCTTGAATCGTTTCCAGATTGTTGCCATAACATCGGTCCTTCACGGTTCCCCATAAAAAAAAGTCCAAAGGGGGTCAAATCGCGGCCTCCGAGGCGTCCAATTGACATCACCAAGACGGCTGATAATACGATTTGGGAATTTGGTGCGCAAAAGATCGATTGTGGCATAGGCTGTGTCTCATGGCGCGCCATTCTGCATGAACCAGAGGTAGTCCAAGTCCATGTCTTAAATTTCAGTGAAAAAAAAGTCGGTTATCATGGCTCTGTGACGCCCATCGTTGACCGAAACGTTGTTCCCAGCCTCATTTTCAAAGAAAAATTATTCAATGATCCCACCACTCTATAACCCGCACCAAATTGTCACTCTCTGTGGATGCATTGGCTTCTCGAGAATAATGTGTGGGTTTTCCTAACCCCAAATGCGGCCCGAAGAGTCTTTGACTCTAAACCTGTGGGACAACGCAACAGAAGACGTCCACGTACAAGGCGGCACACACAACTCGAGGAAGACCTTGGCCGGCTTGGTGTGCGAAACTGGAGACAGCTGCCGAGAGATCGTGCTGGGTGCAGAGGCATGTTGGGTGAGACCCAGGTCCACCTCGGACTATAGTGCCCTAAGATGAATAAGAAGAAAAAGAAGATGCGGCAGTTTTGTTTGTTAACGTAGCCGCCAAATGAAATTGCGCGAAAATGCGTCAGAAAAGATGACTTTTCGCCCAAAATCGTTGTCCAATTCAAGGTCCAAACTGCGAAGCGACAACGAAGCGGATGGTCGCGCGTCTTCAATTGCTGAGTCAGTTGGACCTTGTAAGCGAATAATCCGAGATCTTTGTGCAGAGTTCTCCTCAGGCTAGTGCGTGAAATGTTGAGCTGCTGAGATCGATGGCGAGTTGATGTTCGTGAATTGAGTCTCACACTCTCGGCCGCAGCAGCCACATTCTCATCCGTGCGCACCGTTCGACGACAGGGACCATGAGTGTTGTCCACTAGCATACCAGTCACGCGAACTTTTTGCACAAACTTGCGTCCAGCAGTCGCGGTGGGTGCTTCATTTCGGCAAAAACTTATTTTCAAAAAACGCACTGTTTGGGCTACACAGCACTCACTTTGAAAATAAGTTTTCAATATTTGCCAACGCTGTTCAAGCGTAAAGCGACTCATTTAGTTCCGCGGAGGTATGAAACTGACTTACTGTCAAGATTTTGAGCGGGAAACAGCTGTCAATGTCAAAATAACCTATGATTTACAAAAAAGATCCACTAGCCCACCCTGTACAAGTACACTTTAGTAGAATTCTCCTATCAACTGAGATTTGCATTCGAAGAGATCGATTCATTTTGCTCCTGCTTAAGCAGATACAACTGAACGAACTTAACGAAACAGAGCGAAGATGTTGCCAGGTAGGTAATAGGGTGCCCTTGCGACTGAGTCGCAGCTCACTAAGACCAACGGTTGGGTCCATTGTGCCCTGGGTAGCGGTTACTACGGTCACTCTGTATTGATTTTCAGTACTCGCTCAATTGCTTCAGTTCTCTAAGTTTTCGTACGGTCATTATTATTTTTTTTCGGATTGTTTTTGATACTCTACTGGAGCACTCAGACTCAAAACTGGTCCATTGTAATGCCAGGTAACAACCTACTCCAGTGCCGTTAATTTGATCCCGACGGCAAATGGTGACTGGACCAGATTCGATTTCACTGGGATTCGAACCTGGGACCTCTCTAATTTGGGTACTTAATCAACTGCGCCATCCAGTCGTTTTTTATACGGTCATTAGAGTAAGATCTTTAGTTTTAGAAGAAGCATGTAACGTCATTTGTAAAGCAGTAAGAAATTGCTTTGACTACTTGTATACCCTATCCAACAACAGGTGTGATTTCCAATCAATTAAAAAAACGCAACATTCTTATCAAAAGTGGTGAGATTTTTATTTTAGTCTAAAGTACAAACTCCGAGGTTAGTAATCGAATAAAATAAATCTGCCAAATGACCGCATCGACTCTGCCCACAAACAGTATTTTTTTTTTGATAAAACTCTTCATCACGTTTTCGCATGATTGTGGTTGTATGTCGCAAATAACGGTTTTGAAATTTTCTTTTAGTGCATAAGGCTGCTGTCACGCAATGAGCGACGTGTGATAGAGCGCCACAAACAAATTAAAACACATGAAATCAGATGGAGATGGCCACGTAAACACTGAGCGACTTGCGATTTTTTTAAGCGACAGAGCGACGTCACTTGGCAACCAAATCTGTTTTAATTTTTTAGTCGATCACTGAGCGACGAAATAAGAACATAGAAAAACTAAACGTAAAAAGTTTGATCTCAGCTGTTCAAAATCGCCCAGTTCTATGGAAGGCCAACCACAAGGACTATACAAATAAAAATGTCACCAAAAAACAGTGGAATGAAGTTGGACACATTTGTAATTGTTTTTTTTTTGTTCCGTAAAGCAGACAGTTGTTCCAAATCCAACTGAAGGGAATCTGCGACAGCCAGAGGATTATTCATATGAACGCAACTTTCAACTAAGAGACTACGACGAGCTGAACTTAAAAATTACATTTTCGCAACTAATCGCTTAGCGATGACGCTCAATAAATAGCCAACCATCGCTCAAACTCATCGCTCTATCGCTCGTCGCTCAATTGCTCGTCGCTCATTGCGTGGCCGCAGCCTAAGTCGTTGATGTAGCCTCAGCGTTTGACTTTTTGTTTTACATAGTCCTGAAGAGTTTAATGGAGTTATTACGAGAGTTGCTACCGTTTTTGCGTTAAACGGTCCTTACACGGTAAATCCATTAACTCTATAAGTACCGATTTACGTAGTGCCATTCTTCTTCTTCATTCCTTAAATTTTACAATGAAATGTCAAAACATAGACAGAAACTCTCCATTTTGTGTGGGAAGTGTCAGAAAGCACGGAAAGATTTCAATAATTAGAGAGATTTGCGTGGGAGAGTGTGTTTTTACTCGAGATAACGTTGCTCTCATTGCTTTAATTTTTTTAAAAAACGTAATGGGTTTAATTGAATTTGTTTTCTCTTTCATTTGGTAATAACGACTTAAGTCTGGCACACCTTCATTTCAGAGCTTATTTGCCATAATTTCTTTTTTCGAACGCATTTAATCCTGATTTGCAAATAGGTAATCAATTTTCAATTTGATTTAACGAAAAACTGCAGTTTCTGACTTAAGAACGTCAAAGAATTGATTTCTGGAAACAGAAAGTAACCATTTTGTTATTGCTGTCCAACTCAATTAATTTCTCTTCCACTTTTGTTTTAGCAGTCGACTTCAAATTGTAAAGTCGGTTTTACACGACCATGCCTGAGTTGCGACATGAAATAGCTTCTGTTTATTAACCCAGACACTTTCATCCCCACTCTTTGAAAATTGTGAATTTTAGTGCAGAAACTGTGGGTACAGACCTCAAACTTTCTGCCTCAAATTCATACCATCCACAGTCTCACCTTCACCTCAGATTCCTCATGCCATCAGACCATCAATCCAGACAACCACATTTTATTGTCCTTGATATTCCACGAATGCACAATTTGTGATTTATTAATGCGCCCAATAAAACGTAACAACAGGGTTTTATGAATCAACTACGAGTACATTTGATTGGAATCGATTGTTTGAACGATTGTAATTGTCTGAAATCTGCAGAAATCTCAAGTGCCTAAATCCATTGGCTACGTCAATCGAATATTGCTTTCAATCTTATCTACTCGTATATCCCAGGTCTTAAAAAAGTTTCGCTCAGAGAATTGCGAAAAAATGTATTCGACCTTCTTTTGTGTGCTACGAAATGGTTAATTTATTAATAACTTTCTATACATAGAAAACATAACTAAATCGAATCACGCGAAGGTGAAGCATAAATTTGCAATGTCTCCACTTGGATATGTATGCTTGGAAAAATGTTTGTTTTTTTTTTGGATTGTGTGTGTGGATTAACATTTTCATTCTCTTTGAGCTGACAAATACTTCCTGCATCGCCTCATACGTAAACTGATCTTCTGTATGTATCTGTCCAATATGTACTGCTGATGAGTTTTGTGGCGGCAATTTTAAGATTCTCAGGCAACAGCAACATATACCAACTCCATTAATTGGGATAAACTGGGACGAACTGGATAAACTTAGTTTAAGATGAGATTTTCATACCAGCTCAAAATATTTTGAATTTTTTAATAAAGACTGTCTCAAAGCTTTATTTTACGTCATTTGTGCGGCGAAGTGGTGCCAGCGAAAAAAAAACCCATGACAGCTGAGACTTCAAAGTTCCAAAATCGTAATTTATTTCAGCGTTTGGTTTTTAATTTCCAAAAAAAAATAACAGGAGGGTTACAAAAGCAGGTACAATTGTTATTTCGAGTGAATGACGACCACTTTAAGTGGTTCATGGAGAGTCCGATTTTGAGTCACATTTTCGAGCATATTGGATGGTACTTCGCTAATGAAACGAGTAATGTTGTCTTCCAATGCTGAAATTGATACTGTCTTATCGGCATGGAGCAGTGATGCTAAATAAATATTTTAAGGGCGCCAAATCACACCGGTCCAAAACGAGAGATGAATTGCTTGCCGAATTCATTTCTTAATTGGTTCATCGATTCGCGAGTTGTGTGGCATGTAGCGCCGTTTTGCTGCACCTACATGTCGATTAGGTATAGGTTGTGTATTTTCAGTTCTACCACGAGTTGCATTCTGTTAAGTTTTAGATCAAGATTCTTGCGTAAAATTTGTCCACGTAGTCGAGGAACACAATCCCAATGGCGACGAATTGCCAAATGTTAGCGTCGAAGGGATGCCAGGGTCGGACAGGAGCAGAGAAGATGTGAATCGCTCTCCACTTCCTCCTAGTCTAGGCCGCTTCTGCAGAAATCATTAGCCGGAGTTCCTAGTCTTCTGACGTGATCTCCTTTGAGGCAGTGTCCTGTAATGACACCGACATCTATCGAGAGAGATTGTTTCTTTAGATCTTCTGAGATCTATCTTGGGCCAGATCATTCTGGAGTTATGGAACGTAGAGGTTCTGCGAAAATCCTTAGGAAAAGTTCAAGTCTTTTGGCAGGCGTATATATGAGGCAATATCCTGTGATGACACAAACAATAGCACCAGGTTTTGAGGATTTTTAGAGCGTCTAGGATCTAGAGTTTGGCCATATCAATCATAAGGTTTGACGCATGGTGCCTGTAGTCCTTTCAATGTTCGACTTTCGTGTTGCTGTATATTTCAGCAACAGTTTGCAAGAAGCTAAGGGTGTGTCTACATTACCAAATTCTCCAAGCAAGCCTGGCAAGTTCATCTGCTTCGCTGCTCCCTGGAATGTCTTTACTGCGTATACCCACCACAGGCGTACGTTGAACTCTCCCGAGATGCGCGACAGTCTGGGTATTACCACTTTCTAGTTTGTAGACACAAATTCCATGGATTTAATTATTACCCTGATCTCTGCCTGAAGCAATGATCGGGGGGATCTTTTCACTTTGATTGCGTCAAACGAAATCTTTTTCCAAAACTGGATCATGATGATGATGATGAGTTTTGACTACGTCGACCGCATT
The DNA here is from genome assembly GCA_930367185.1 of Myathropa florea. Lineage (NCBI taxonomy): Eukaryota > Metazoa > Arthropoda > Insecta > Diptera > Syrphidae > Myathropa > Myathropa florea. The sequence continues at coordinate 86,056,137 of OV884004.1, forward strand.
CAAAATTATGAATTAATGCTAATTTTGAACAACTTGCTTGGCCCAAAGGACGTCAATCCAAGTTCGCATTATTCAAATATTTTCAAAACGTTGTTATTTAAATAGGTGGGCGCCATGGCGGTGGTGGTTAACTGCGCCGCCCGACATTGACAAGCATTTTTTCATAATTCACGGCTCCACCTCTTTCGGCTAACTGACTGTGTTCAAAGAGTGTAACTGTCAAGAAAGAGCTTCTTAAACGTCGTCGTTTAGAGACGGCGCTATAGTCTGTGAGTCCCACTCGTGAGACGACACACAATACGAGTGGTTGCTGGGTTCAAGCCCACCTCGGACAGTAGCGCCACAACGTATGCATATATTATTTAAATAGCGTTGCTTATGGATCCCTTGACCAGTTGTATTCCCTTTGTTAGCAGCACTTCCTGCTAGTTTCGTCTAAAACGTCTGCACATCAAAGCAAAAATATTCATATTTTTTTCAAGTTCGAATTATCATCTAAACAAAAAAACAATTTACATGCCTTCCATAACATTTAACGTCGTTGTAGCCCACCCCGTGTCAATGGAATCAATAAAAATCTAAATTTAGGTCAAGTTCAAGTTCAAGCTTGGGGATCTTGCCGACGCGATCATTGACGCCTCTTAAATTGTGATAAATTATTTTCGAAACAAAAACAAAGCAAAAGCCGTTCACCAGTTCAAAAGTTGAAGCAACTAATAAATGTGTCAATTCTGTCGATACCCTCGACGAGCTGACGATGCGTATCGAAATTTAATTTTCATCTTTACAACCCGTTTACATCATGCTAATACAATATTTACCCGAAAAATATGTGCGCTGTATACTTAACTAGTTTGAATTAATTCATCCAACAACAACAAACAGCACCGACAAGGAACGAGACTCATAAATTTCTTGCCAATCGTCGATGTTGAATGCGAGAATTTATGCCAGAAAAGCGAGAAAAAAGCGAAATTTATTTTCAAACACCTTGAATCCGTCGATACATCGATACTTCTATAAATTAGATCAAAACGATCGCGAGGAAAACAGTGCGAATTTCAATGGGACTGATTTGTTTGCTTTCGTTTTCATTTTGCGTTCGATTTTCGGCCCAAAAAAAATATGCAATTGCAGACGCGTACTCACGAACACACCCGTCATTGTGGGACCCAGGGAAATTGAAATTTCCGCGCAATTATGATCTCGTTTTGAGTTGATTTTATGTTTATGCTTACAAGTTTATTGCGTGATATCTCATTCCGATTGCTGGGGCATTAGTTAACGTTCATACAGTGATGCTCTGCAGGGATCGTGTGAAATTTATTGTTTCCCGACTAATGATTTCGATTTGAACAGATACATCCTATGGGCTACTTGTTGGTGGTCCAAATGTTTGGGCAAATAAGATATACTCGACCATAATTTAGATCGGGAACAGGAAAGTACAAAAACGAACACATCCATGCGAAAGGAAGTAAATATTTACGCGAATTTTCTTTGACTGAATGGAATTTTTCGGCATCGCTGAGGAAGTGCCCAACGAAAGAAGGAACTAAAATATTCATCGAACAGTGTTCGTTCAACATAAACTGTTAGATTCATGAGCTCAAACTGGAAAGTTGTCCAAGTGTTGCATTTTTCCTTCATAAGTGATATTTCGTTCTACTTACTTACTTAGCAGGCTCCCGACCAGTGAAGGGTCTCTGCCTGAAACACTGCAGTCTTCCTTGCCCTGCGGTCCCGGGCACGCTGCTTCCAGTTATCCAGATAAAGCGCTCTAGCATCCGCGACAACTTAGCCCTTGAATCAGAGGTCAGGTCTTCCTTTTCTTCTCGAACCTGTGGGCTGGGATTCGAAGATCCTCTTTGCTGGAGCGCTATTGTCCATTCGTTCGAAGTGGCCGTCGTCGTTTTTTACCTTTTTGGACATCCACATCTTGGTATAACTCGTAGAGCCCGCGATTTTATCTTCTTCTCCATGAGCCCTCCTCCTCGCATTCGGGACCGAAAATTCAACGGACAAGTTTTTTCTCTCAAAAGTACCCAAAATGTGCTTTGCTTTCCTGCTTATCGTCCAACACTCGGCTCCATACAGGATTAGTGTTTTGTAGAGCATGCATTTTGTCTTAAGAGTTAGGAGAGGAGTCACATTGCGAGAGTTGAGGGTACGCATCTTCTTTTTGCAGATGACTTAGTCATCCTCACATCCTCCCAGATAGAACTCCAGCGCGCGCTAGATAGGTTTGTGGCCGTATGTGCTGATGCTGGGTTGAAGGTTAACGTGGACAAATCCGAGGTTATGGTTATTTCCAGAACCCCTGTTCAATGCACTCTACATGTTAGTGGAGTCCCATTGAAACAGGTGGAGAAGTTCAAGTATCTCAGGGTCTTCTTCACGAGTGATGGGAGGAATAATACTGAGCTTTCCTGTAGGATTGGTCAAGCTGGGTCAATTTTGAAACAGCTTGGTCGATCTGTAATCAGGAAGGCCGAGCTTGGTGTCAAAGCCAAGTTAGCGGTTTTTAACGCAGTATTTGTTCCAACTCTCACCTATGGTCATGAAATTTGGGTAATGACCGAAAGAATAAGATCGCGAATACAAGCTGCCGAGATGAGATTTCTTCGTGCTGTTGTGGAAGATTTCTGCACAAAGACCTCAGATTATTCGCTTACAATATCCAATTGATTCACCAATTGAAGGCGACCGACCATCCGAAATTTTTGCTCTTACGAGTCATAGTACATGGAAAAAAATTACTTACTTACTTAGCAGGGCCACGACCCATGTAGGGTCTGAGCCAGAGCTATCGCTGCCTTCCATCGTTCACGGTCACAGGCACGCTGCTTCCAGTCATCAAGACCAAGCTGTCTTACGTCCGCGATGACTTGGTCTTGGAAAAAAAATTGTTTTGTTTATTTTATTGGATTCCTAAAGAAGAAACTTGTACTTGGTCCACCCTGTATTTTCTATTTTGCGATCTGTCGTCATGTCTCAGACAACGTGCTCTTGTTTAGCCACTAATTAACAACCAAAAACAAAGAACTGGTTCATAATGAGCTCCTTTGAACTAGAATTTAACAGGCACTCTAGTCTAGAGTGTTGATTAACTAATCAAAGCAACGGCCAAAAAGGAGAAGATAAACAAAAAAACTAAAACACATAAAACAGATTTTTATTGTTGGACGATGTTGATGTTTACTTCGAAAGTGCTTCGTCTCCCCACCCATATGTTCGATGAGGAAACCCCTTAACGAGCTTAACGAAAGGGTGTGTTTTTGTGCAGAACTAAAGTTCAAGGACAGACAGCATTTCCCATGCCGAATGTTGACTTGAAAGTCTTCTTCCAAAGTGCAGAGCTCGCATGTTGTTAAGCAGTTAAGCAATTACTGTACTAAAATGTCCCATCGAGGAATGAGGTCATGTCTTTTGATTGCTTCGACAATAGAAATTATATGCTTCTGCATTCCTGACGTGGGAATATTTGAAGTTTGAGCATATGCTGCACGCTGTGAGGGATTATTGGGTTCTCTAGAGATAATTGTGCGTGTTGTAGGCACTAAGTTATGAAATTTTTAATTTCAATTGAATTGTTTCAAAATTTTATGTTTTTTTCTTTGGAGTTATTACTTTTGTTAAATCTTCAAGGACTTATTTGCTCGGGTTAAAAAAACGTATTTTCGTGTATAAATTTATTTAAAGCAAAGATTAATTTAGAGATGGTTTTATAAATAATGTAGCGAATGTCATCTTTGTCAAGGGGCGTTTAGTTAATGTATTTCTTTTGCGTTTTAATGCGTACGCTAGGCATCACATTAAAGTATTTTCAATTAATTAAGTAGATATAAGGAAGAAATGAAAAATTTCAACTTTTAATATAATTTTTTTTGCCAAAATTTAATTTTAATTTCTTCAGTCTTTGTTGAGCTAGGTGGTGATAGGTGAATTCCTTGCGACCAACAGTTGGGTCTATTGTGCCCTAGGTGTGGGTACCCCGACTTCAGTCTCGATATTGTCATCTTGAACTCGTCTAAGTCGGGAGGGACGGTATTCTTGACCATCGTTTTCCAAAGTGACAAAGTGACGTTTTCTGCCTGACAGCGGTATTTGTGTCCTCATCGTCGTTTAACAGTCTGCAGAAATGATTTTTCCAAATTCTCAGTATTGACTGTGCTTCTACCAGCAGTTGTCCATTCTCATCCCGGCAGACTTTTGCCCGAGATTTAAATACTCCGGATAATATTTATAGGTTAGGTTAGGTTTTAGAAGGGGAGAGTGATGGTTAAAGCATCACTTCCACATAGAGCCCATTATGAATCCCTTCAGTTGTGGAGTACACAATCTATTAACCTATCCTGTTACGTGGTGGCTGAAACTAACCCGTGCTCATTATGAATTTTAGAAGATTCGCCAAGTCCGCAGTTTCTGTGAAGAATCTTTAGCCCAGGGAAGCTAGGTGCCGATTCAGGTCTCCGTCCAGTGGCAAAGCAGATGTTGGGTCTCTCGGTCTCTTCCTCATCTCCGCAGCTTCGACGGAGATCGCTGGATTCCGCATTTCATTTCCGTAGCATTGTTCCAATGGGACAGTGTCCTGTGATCACTCCGATGAAAACACGGATAGAGTTTCGGTCTAATGGTAGAACCTTCTTTGTTTTGCCGTAGTTAAGCTCTGGCCACGTTGATTTTTTCGTGTGACAATCATTTCTTGTAAGCCAAGACGAGTTGGCCTCTTTTTGTATTGTTTCGCTTAAGATTCAGTAAAATGCACTGATCGGTGGTCGCAGCAACGTGTCCGCTTCGCTGATGTCCATTTCAGACCCTTGTCTGACCAATTCGTCCGCTCTCTCTTTCCCTGCAATTGAGCTGTGGCCCGGGACCCCCCAGAGTTTGACCTAGTCAGTGAGTGCCGGTAGTTCATAACAGCCTTTGATCTCGTGGTACAGGATCCTATTGACCTCAGTGACTTTTGGCAAAACTTTCGGACTTCATTTCTGGCGTAACACTTCTTCATCTCCTCGATCGCGCGCTTCTCATACTCTTCCTTTTTCTTCCTTAGAAGTTGGTTCTCTTCCCTTCTTTTCTGTTTGTATAGCTCACGACCAGCTCTTGTCGTTCGATGCAGCCTTGACTTGTAGGCCGCGTGCTGGCCTGCATGGGCCTGTCTTGTTCATATACTCGATCTAATAATAATGTAATAATAACGATTGTAGAGTCAATCCGGTGTGGACTTGGTTCTAGCTTCCACAGCAACTATTCGCGTTGTGGGTCTTATTGTGTGGAGGGGACCTACAGTTCAATGCTGACTCCGAACGACGAGGTTGAGAAGCTTTTTCTAGACAGTTACACTCTTTGAACATTGTCAGTCGCTCGAAAGTGGTAGAGCCGTGAAAATATGAAATGTTTCTTTTTTTGGCCCTTAGCCACTGCGCAAAGGCGCTCCAGCGGTTACTTGATCCAATGGCTGTTTCCAAGATGAAAGCCTCATCAGCAAATGTTCCTAGCGACTGGATGGCGCAGTTGGTTAAGTGCCTGCCCCAAGTTAGAGGGGTCTCAGGTTCGAATCCCAGTGAAATCGAATCTGGTCCAGTCACCATTTGCCGCTGGAATCAAGTTAACGGCACTGGAGTAGTTTGCTACCTGGCAGTACAATGGATCAGTTTTGAGTCTGAGTGCTCCAGTAGTGTTTCAAAAATCCTCCGAAAAAAAAAAATGTTCCTAAAGCGATGCCATTCGGCTTACTTTACTAGTGTAAAGCAAGTACAGATGTAGGCTAAGAGCACACCCCTGCGGTGCACCGGCAGCTATAGACTTGAAGTAGTAAGTACCAAGTACAGAAGTAGGCCAAGAGCACACCCTTGCGGTGCACCAGCAGCTATAAACTTGAATGATAAGTATTCCTTTCGATTAGATTCCTATCTGAACGATAGAATAGTGTACAGTTCATCCAGAAAGAATTAGCGCAGTTTTGCAGTGTTAGATAAAACTGAAACCATCTAGTTACTTCCTCCGTTCCAATTTAATGCTTAAGATATTCGAAAACGCCTTTAGAGAATAACAAAGTCCGTTTTATTACGTTCTGGCACGTTGGCCACAACACAAATTTTGTTATGATCATAAAATTAAGTGACTGCTGACTGCTGGTCTTTGTTCCGCTTTCGATGCACGTCTAATTCGTCATTCGTCAGAACTTTTTCATCCGACAATTCTGCTTAAAAGTTTTCCACACCAAATGTTTACGCCAATGTCAAGTCCAATCATTACCTTCGCCAACGCAAATACACCCAATCAGTCACAGTCGTAGAATTAATTTCCTGAGCCCCCTGGAATCAAGAGATGGACGCCAATGCTCGCACACAAACGTGTGTTTACGCCTTTTGTTTTTGTATTTTTATTTTGCGAATTCTCACACTGGGAGTAGCTCCAAATTTGGCACAATGCCATGACTTTCACATGTGTAACCTAAATAATGTGCTACCCAAACAATAAATTTTTCATTCACCGGATGCGATCGCACTAGCCGCCAAAAATCCGCTCCCCGACACACTGCCTCTTGTCACAGGGGGAGAGCACTCAATTAAGCAAAGTAGCTCGGTCTTTTTTAGGCAATTAAACTCAAAATTCCCCTTCAAATCCGAGACGAAAGAGTGTATACATAATCGCAAGACAAACTAGGTTATAAAACTCGAGCTATAATGGATAACCCGGAACAGAGTCCGTGCACGCGTCGTCGCGGTGCAGCGAAGGTACAGTATGTTTGACTTGATTTTTGATAGACGCTTGGCGCACACACGCACACTTTAACTCATAAGCCGATCCAAAGTTGTTTTTAAAACTCTCAAATATTCATAACTACTACCACCCCCAGCTGTTCATGTGTCACCAAATGGCCATGAAGAAGGAAGCCAGCGACAAGCAAAAGGCTGTGGAGGCGAGACGAGCCCAAAACGGTGTAAGTGATAAGGATACGTACCGTACCGCATAATGCTTCTCAAACCGCAAAAAAAAAAATAAAAAATATATCCTGCTTACCGCTAATCACTAATGCTGGCCACAAAAGTTTTGGATTTGATTCAGCGCAACGTAAACCGTCCCTCAACACCTTTCAAACTAAAGCCTTAACCCAATGTCCCTAGTTGTCGATGAAAAACTGTCCCATCCACTTCAGCACTCTCTCACTCAACCGAATTTTTGTTTGCACCACTTTTAGGTTTCCGTTCCGATTGTTTGGGTGCTTGGCGGTCCCGGCTGTGGCAAGGGCACACAGTGCGATAGAATCGTTGCCAAATACAAATTCACACACTTGAGCAGTGGTGACTTGCTGCGGGATGAGGTGAGTTTGCGAGCAAGTTCTCCCCTGTTTTCGCCCATCCTTCAGTGTATTTTCCTTCGGTGTATTTTCAGGTTAAATCTGGTTCACCAAAGGGGCAGGAGCTCGCAAGGATCATGAAGGAGGGCAAGTTGGTGCCAAACGAGGATGTGCTGGCTCTGCTGTCGGCTGCCATTCGAAAGGCATTGCCAACCGCTACCGGGTTTCTCATCGATGGGTACGTATTCACCTCAAGTTGGGTTGGGACTACTGAAAAATGTCTTCAATTTCATGTGCAGCTATCCGAGGGAAAAGGACCAAGGAGCCGCCTTTGAAAAGGACATCGCGCCGTCTGATTTGATCATCTTCTTTGACTGTGCTGATGTAAGCGAGTGAGTAAGGTATTCATGGATTTGATTGAAGTTTGTTCTTGTTCTAGGAAACTCTGGTGAAACGTATCCTGGTGCGTGCCGCTGCGTCAGCAGAGAAACGGGCTGATGACAATGAGGAGACTCTGAAAACACGTATTGCAACCTTTAGGAGTAACACCAACGATATCCTAGCTCAGTACACCAACAAGACAGTGGTCGTAAGTATCAACAGGCAGGGATGTCAATTGGGAAGGCAAAGAAGGAAAAGAATGAAAAGCCAAAGTAAGTGAAAGGCCAAAGAATGAAAAGAATGTAAAGCCAACAGCGGATAGAGGGAAAATAATGAAAAGCCGACAATCGATTGTCTGTATTGTTGGCTTTTCATTCTTTTCCTTCTTTGGCCTTTTACTTACTTATTTAGCGGGCTCCCGACCCGTGAAGGGTCACTGTCTGAGGCTCGGCAGTTTTTCATGCCCTGGGTTTCCGAGCACGCTGGTTCCAGTTATCCCGACCAAGCGCTCTGGCATCCGCGAAAGCTTGGCCCTTGAATCGGAGGTTCGGTCTACCTTTTCTTCTCGAACCTGTGGGCTGTGATTCGAAGATCCTCTTTGCTGGACCGCTATTGTCCATTCGTTCGAAGTGCCCGTCGTCGTTTTTTGGCTTTTTGGACTACATTCACATCTTGGTACAGCTCGTAGCCCTCGCGGTTGTTTCTTCTCCTCCATTAGCCCTCCTCCTCGCATTCGGGACCGAAAATTCAACGGAGAATATTTTTCTCTCAAAAGTACCCAAAATGTGCTCTGCTTCCCTGCTTATCGTCCAACACTCGGCTCCATACAGGATTAGTGTTTGGTAGAGCTTGTATTTTGTCTTTCGAGTTAGGAGTTTTGAACCCATTTGTTTCGCCAAGCCGAAGTAGCAGCGGTTTCCTAGGTTAAGTCTTCGTCGAATCTCCACTAGGGTGTCTTTCGTGGGCCTAATATTTACTCCGAGATATGAAAACTCCTTTAACCACCTCGAAATGATTGTTGCCAACAGTTGATCTTGAAGTAAATGTGGACAAAACCAAGTATTTGCTGTCAACAAACAAAGAATTATCGGTCCACGGCCGACGTTCTGTCCTAGGCCTCATTTACTTGTCCTCATCTACTTAAAGATCAACTCGTTTCGCCTCTTCTTCAATGCCGTGAAAGCTTCTATAACGGCCCGCTGGGAGCGACTTTTGATGTCAATGTCGTCTGTGTAGCCCATCAACTGAATGGATTTGTTGAAGATAGTGCCTTCTGTGTTGACGCCTGCCTTGCGCACTATCTGCTCCAGTACAAGGTTGAAGAAGCCACGCGACAGCGCATCTCCTTGCCGAAATCCGGTGCATGTTTAAAATAGTTCGGAGGAATTGTTCCCAAATTGTACATTACACCGCGTGTTTTAGCCTTTTCGTGTCGAAAAACATTGTCTGGACTCGCATGTAAAGTCCGTGCGAATATTTGGTTTTGGTATCGGCTTCGGCCGGGCGCCGTTGCGTAGTGGGTAGGTGCGTCGACTCCTACGCTCGAGGTCGTCAGTTTGAATCTCGAAAAAAACATCAAACATTTTTTCACGGCTCCACCTCTTTTGAGTCACTGACAATGCTCAAAGAGTATAACTGTCTAGAAAAAGATTCTCAATCTCGCCGTTCGGAGTCGGCATTAAACTGTAGGTCCCCTCCACTCGTGACACAACAATAACACGCACAACACGAGTGGTTGCTGAGAAGCTAGACCCAGGTCCATCTCGGACTACAGCGCCGCCATTATTATTATTATATCGGCTTCGGCCGAAGGTGATCAAAAAGCCGAAGTTCGTTTTCGGCTTCGGCCGAATAAACTGGCCTTCGGCCGGACTCTCCTCGCATGATCTAAAATACCAGACAAACCCCAAAAAAACATCTTAAATTCCCTCGACTCTCTTAAATAACCACAACCACACTGTGCTTCGCCTACGATTTTATTTGGGTTGTCTACTTCAGTTTCTACTTGCTTAAGCAATTGACTAAGAGTTGAAACTTAACGACCTTCTATGCACAACACACAATAAACCACAAGTCAATTAGCATCGATTATCGACTTGATAATTACACAATTAGATCAAATGAATCGAGTAGTTTGTTACATAATCAGTTAGAGACCTTCACTTTTTTTGTAGCTATCAATGATTGTGGTGGCTTTAGCTTTTAGAAGTCTCAGCCATTGAATCGAATAAAAGAAAGAAAAATACTTTCTTATTTCGAAAGCAATTGGATAAGGGAGCTGTGAGCACTTGTGCAAATGAATATGAATTCAGTCAAGGAATACTTGACAGAGACGTGCATCAAAACCCATGCAGTAAAATTATAAAGATTGACATGTTAGTGGACACATGTGTTAACAGTACGGCAAACACCTAATTGTGCTTGGCCTAAGTGATGAAACCCTCTGCGACGCCTGTGGAGATGATGACACTGCAGAGCAATTCTTTTGCCATTGTCCCGCCTTTGCTCGGATCAGGTGGCAGTTATTCGGTGCTGATGAGGTGAGAGCTGATGATGTAGGCTCCTCATCACAGAAGCGTCTGCTGGTCTTCCTTCGAAAGACCATGAAATTCCATTAAAAGTAGGTTGCTGCCTGATAGTTCAATGGACCAGTTTTTGAGCCTGAGTACTCCAGTCTAGTGTGACAAAAACCTACGACCACGCCTCTCAAATTCTTATTTTGATGCAATGCATGTGTAATAGATCAGCGCGAAAGCACAATTTATTACAATTTTGATATTTAGAAATTTCACATAACATTTTAAAAGTAATCATAATTTTAACAACGTCCACGTACAAGGTGGCGCACACAAGTCGAGGGGGACCTCGGCCGGCTTGTTGTGCGAAGCTGGAGACAGCTGGCGAGAGATCGTGCTGGCTGGGGAGGTATGTTGGGTGAGGACCAGGTCCACCTCGGACTGTAGCGCCCTAAGAAGAAGAAAAAGAATAACTTTAACCAATCTCTAATAGAACATAATCGTAATTATGATTTTGATCGTTTATTTTGAATTTAAATAAATCATAAACATAAGTAATTATCGAAGGCCATATTTATGGTCTATCGGGCGTTAACTGCGCCATCTCTGAATATCTGTGTCTCTCTTTGGGCAGCGTTTGTTTCTGTTACATAACAAAATAATTATTTCCTTTTATTTACTACGCCTTTCCACACCCATGGGAAAAGAATTTGTTCCCCGAAATCAGTTGTCAATTTTTACAATGAAAGAAAACAAGTGCAACGAGATGTTTAAATTTACTGCACGTCTGTTTCGTTCTGTGTCCCTGCGTACATCAACGCTGTATTGGTGCACATCTGTTCGAGGCTTATGAAGACATTCATTTGCGCGAGTGTTGGCCAGTTATTTTCTGATATAAAAAACTGTGAAAAGGAAAGACTTGCTATTTCCACGTATTTTCCCAAAATGATTTCGGTTTTAATACCGTCACCATAAAAATCTCATTTAATTTGAACGTATTACTTTGACTGTCAGATGGACACTTTTTTGCTGATCAATAGGTAAGAACTAAGGAATTTGTTTCAAAATTCACACTAGAATTTTTGTTATAGAGAGCACAGTATCTATATATATATAAAATATTGTTGCAAGTGCGTTGTGACTTTTTAACTTACGAACGGTCAAACCGAATTCTATAAAATCTTTAGGGTTTGTTCTTCGTCGTGTAGATGACCTATCTAAAGTTTGCACAAAATTGGTCTGCGTGTTCGTCAGTTATGACTTTTTATGTCAACATCTGCAACATCATTAATAATGCTAATAATGGCGGCGCAACAGTCAGAGGTGGACCAGGGCCTAGCTTCTCAGCAACCACTCGTGTTGTGCGTGCTATTGTTCTTTCACGAGTGGAGGGGACCTACAGTTTAATGCCGACTCCGAACGGCGAGTTTGAGAAGCTTTTATAGACAGTTATACTCTTTGAGCATTGTCAGTGATTCGAAAGAGGCGGAGCCGTGAACAATTTTTGTTTGAAAAATTGTTTGTCTGAACCTGGATTCGAACCTAGACTGTGAAAGTCTAATGCGCATGGGTCGACACACGAACCCACACGGCCACGGCGCCCACTCGTGTTATGCGTGCTATTAATCTCTCACGGGTGGAGGGGACCTATAGTTTAATGCCATCTCCGAACGGCGACATAAATACGGCCCACCCCTTATATAATCGGTTAATGCCTCCAGGTCTAAGGTGACCAAGTGAAAAGGAGATCCTAACTAACTTGTCGTACGCAATTGGCAACAGCTGGCAAAAGATCGTGCAAACTAGAGAAGCTGTTTTGGTTGAGGCCAAAGTCCGTCACGGACTGTAGCGCCACATTGTTTTGTCGACATTTTCTATAATCTTTTTTGCATGAATGTGGCTCGATTTCATTCATACAGGAGTTCATTGATACAGTTACTTGTATGTTTTCTGAACCTAAATCGTGGTATAGTGGGTAAGTGGGTCGAATCTTCCGCTAAAGGTACATGGTTCAATTTCGGATACAAAACAATTATATTTCATGGCACCACCTCGCCTGATTCACTGACAATGTTGGGAGAGTTTAAAAAAAGTTTCTTAAACATCCCTGTTTGATGTCGGCCTAAAATTGTAGGATCGCTGCACTCATGACGGAACAAAAATAAGCACAACGTGTGGTTGCTGTAGAAGACAATTCCATCACGGACTGGAGCGCCACCAAAACGAGATGAACAAAGCCGTCGAAATGAGAGTCTATTATACCATTACACTGGGCGTGGGCAATGGGATACAGTTCTTGACGATGCATATCATGTTTGAATGAAAAATCTTGTTCCTCTTCGGCTATTTTGGTCACTGTTGATTTTAGGTAATTTCATTATACCCACATATCCGAAGAGGATCAAGATTCTTCATTCAAACAAGATTCTAATTCATATCTTTCGTGAGAATACGCTGTAGACAGGTTTTCGAAATGTCTAATTTTTAACCATCGTACCGTATTGGCAGCATTCTTTGACCATCAAAAGCACTCTCACAAATTGCTTCGGGGTTTTGTATTGAATGATTTGTTCAAGGACAGCCGAAACTTCATGTTTCTTTTGAAAGTTTTGCTTAACAATAAGAACGTGTTGTTGTCATGTATGTATGCAATGTATTGTCTAGGGAATCCTACATCTATTCTCAAGCCCTTTCAATTAGTTATGAGAGCATTGTTGTTAATGAAGTCGTCTGAAGTTGTGGTGACCTAGAATCTTTTTTCTTCTAATGGCCAATACCGGTCATTGGTACAAAATACCTTCCGCAGTCTCTTCTTCCTCCAGGCATATTCGGCATCATCTTCGACAAAACCTAATTTCTTTAGATGATACTTGAAGTTCCCGTGACCCCATTTTACTACATTGTTCCATAGTATACCGCTTTTTTTGGGGTTCTGTCGTGGCCCATTTGTTGATTAGGCAATCAACTATTCCTCTGCCTAAAGCAGCAACTTTTTCTGGACCAAACAGCTCCGAGGTAGATTTCTGCTTTGCTATTGAGACCGCATTTTCGTTACCTTTGATCCTCAAGTGTCATTTTATCCAAGTGTGACATCATAACGAGTCGCGAACTAATTTTGTTTTGATGCTCACTTCAAAATAATGTATTTATGTACACCTGTTTGCTTCATGCGTCTAATTACAACCGTATTGTTCAGCGCAGCGGATCTTTTGTTCTTTCCGTTGTTTGGTGATTCAACGCATACAGCAAGGCAATCATCTCAGATTGTAATTTCTGAGATTCTTAGTAATTTTCCTTGTTGCTATGTGGCAGACTAGGAGTACCCAGAGCAAGCCTCCGCCTTGTCTTCTATCATGGATAAATCCGAGAAGATTACTTTGTTCTCAGGCCTCTTTTCAGAAAGTGATCCGTTATCAATCTGAGTTTTGTGAATCCTTTTGGGAGCACGTACTCTAGTTAAAGCATTTGTCGTGTTTCTTCCCGCAGCTTGTTTTGGACCAACTTCTTAAGACGGCAGAAAGAGGCACCGACGAAAAGACGGCTTGCACCTTTTTTTGAAAGCTTTTCTGACTTTTCGTTGCCTTCGTGGCCACGGTTCTAAGTGATGGCTATGTTTTTCTAAGTTCTTCTAGTTGCAGGAAACAGTCCCAGAATAGCCTTGACTGTATCGTGTAGCGATCGAAAACTTTTAACGCAGCCTAATTGAACGACAACGATATGATAGATGCGAGTATCGTTGGTGCGGCTGCGTCTCTTCTGTAACCTACACCTTGACTTGGAAAATGATGGACGAGGTGCAATGACTTTTCAGAAACTTGCACCAGCTCCAGCTTGTCCAGTATCAAGTTGTGATCCTTGTCAAATTTGCGAGCCTGCTTTTGTTTAAATTCTCTGCTTCTCATGACATTTCTGTCACAATTGGTGACGTTGAATATTTCAAAGAAACGGGGTGTGTTCGAAGTTTGCAAAAGCAATTCGAACATGTTCGATCATGAAGAAATGTTGTATGCCAATGGGGTCGTTATATTCTGCCTTATCCCCATGAAAGACCTTTTGATGAATCCCTTTCCAAAACAAGAGAATAATGCTTGAGACAGACGTGCATTAAAAAGAGTGCAGTAAATTTGAAGAACATTGCTTAATATGTAAGTGGACAATGCAAGCCATTTGTAGTAGATCGGGAAGATAGTTTAATTTGGTACAATTTTGGGATTCGACATTTCGTGGGAATGACTGTTTAAGGTCGATTCCGCAACCGAAAATGAATGAGAAATTAATTGACTTCAATAGCAATAACGAAAGAGTTGTTTTCTTTTTTTTTGTTATGCCTTCTGTGGCGACTTCGCTCAACGACTCCTGACAACAGTACTGTGGCGTCCTCATGCAGCGACTTCGAACAACAGAAGTTAGGTTTCCTGTGTGTGGAGCACAGTTGACGCCACGGACATTCCAAGCCACCGAAATCGCTGCATAATACAAAGCATTCGTTGGCAGTCGCCTTCCGTATTTCACCAAGTGCAGTTTGTTACTAATTTCCATTGTTATTTTGCTGTTAACACATATTAATAAAACCAGTTGACAGTTAATCTAATACCCTAACCGTTTGTTTAACTTAACATGAGAAGCTTAACTTCAATTGTCACTTTTCGCAATGACAGGAAATTAATGCGAGAAGATGTCAAAATTTACTGCACGTCTGTTTCCTTGTGCATTACTGCACGCATCAATACATGCAGTACTTCTGCGCATCTGTTCCAGGCTGAATTATTTAAGCATTGTTCTTAGTTCTTTCGAAAGTTCTTTCTATTCTTCTTGGTTTCATCTTACAATCGACTAGTCTCGCAGACAAAAGATAATTAACCACAATTTTCTCTTTTTCTCATTTTTCAGTTGAACGCCGAACGATCGGTTGATGAAATTTTCGACGACGTATGCAAAGCATTGGAGCCTGTCATACAGAGGAAGGCCGCTGCAGCAGCAGTTGCGTAATCATGACTCCAACCCACACTCAAGCCCGCCAGCAACAAACAGCGAATAAATGCAAAACCAATAAACCGATCCTAGTGACATTTCTTTTTCACTGCACAAAAATTCGTAACAAAAAATAAATTAAACTAAATTCTACAAAAAAATCAATCAGCTTTTAATTTTCTCCTCGCCACTCACACACCCGAAAAGTGTAAACAAATAACTCGTGTAGTTTTTGACAGAACTTAACCCACACGTAGCCGTGTGTGCGTGTATTTCTAAATACAGTAAGCATTTCGGATAGAATAAATTTAAAGAAGAGCACATTCTTGCGCATAAATTGTAGCCTTAAGCGGGGAAGGTGAAAGGTGTAGCCGGCTATGTGTGACAGACTTATGAATAAATTTAACGGCTTCAAACCGGTTTTCGGTCGATCTGATAAGTTTGCCTTAGAAGCAATCTTGGCCAGATCGGAGAATTCCGAATAAGCGATTAGTTTGATGGACTGCTCCGCGGAGGAATGCAAATCAGTGTTAGGCTGGTTTGGCAAACAAACTCAATGGCTTTGGCACGGTGTCGTTTATGGTGAGTTTAACAGCGAATTGATTATGTCGCCAAGCTCTCCTCGTTTTACGATGGTCTACGTGTGGAAGGCAATAAGTGCAGATTGACGTACTCGGTGAATTAATGAGCATTTTTTTAATGCTGAAGGATTTAATTTTTTAAAGCTTCTTTATATTATGCATTCTTGGTCTCGGTTTTATGTTGAAGATATTCCTGTTAGCCAAAATATGATATTTCCACCTGGCAGAACGGAATCTTGAAACTTGTGACTTGATATAATTTCGACGCTGTTTCTCTGACTAAGCATTAAATATGTAGATTATATGCATACTAGGAGATCTAGGGATTAACCCGGGAAGTGTCTTTATTGCAGCGAAACATCTTTTTTTAAGTTGCTGACAACGAACATATGTACGCAGCAAGAATAGACAACAACTGGCATGAAACTGCACGTCTCTCAAATACGAACCTTGCCCCTTTCAAGTTCTCGCCACACAGACCTTTTTATAACGCAGCGGTAAAATGATTTCACGCGACGGTAAGACTACTCTGACATAATCCTATGTTAAAAAGAAGCTCTGTGGAACAGATGTTATATATTACAGTAAATTACAGTGCATTTAGCCACAAGCTGATGGATCGAAAACAGAAGAAGAAGGAGCGGGAATCTTCTGTGAGACACTAAGAATAAACAGTGCCTATCGACTATTCTAGTGCCTTTCAATCAGGAATCTTTGAAATTAAGAAAGCTGCACAGGTTGTACAGCAAATGGACCTCCCTGACATGAAAATCACCTTTTGCTCGAACAGTCAAGCGGCCCTGAAGGCACTGAATTCCCATCTTGTAAACTCTATATCCGTCAAGGACTGCATTAAAGAACTTAAAAGCCTGAACCGCCACAAAATCCTGGTTTCCTGGACACTCCAGCATTGATGGAAACGAAAAGGCAGATGAACTGACATGGACAGGTTCAAGTTCAGGCGCATAATCGGCTGATAATACTATACTTACTTACTTACTTAGTAGGCCTACGACCCATGTAGGGTCTGAGCCTGATGAATCGCTGCCTTCCATCGTTGACGGTCCTGGGCACGCTGCTTCCAGTCATCAAGACCAAGCTGTCTTATGTCCGCGATGACTTGGTCTTTGTACCGGAGATTCGGGCTTCCTTTCCTACTCGAACCAGGAGGCTCGGATTCGAAGGCCCTCTTAGCTGGAGCGTTGTTGTCCATGAGCTCGATGTGGCCGAGCCAGTGCAGTCGACGGATTTTTGCCTTCCGGACTACATCCACATCCTGGTGCAGCTCATAGAGTTCGCGGTTGTGTCTTCTCCTCCATTCGCCTTCCTCGCAGACGGGACCATATATCCGACGTAGAATTTTTCTTTCGAAGGCACCAAGAATCAGCTCCGCAGTTCTGCTTAGTGGATGAGCGTGGAATAATTGTGTCGATTTTTTGACCAATGATTGGTAGGTGGAGTACGCGCAGCGTGAATTTCGACGTCGATTTTCTAATCGTATCGCGCCAATTGGGCAAACATTCCGGCGCTTAGCTACTCGACTTTGACAAACTGGAACCACAGAAGATGCAGGGCTTGGTCGCCACCAGACTGGTTGTTCGGCAGAGAATATCGTGGCTGTGGCTTCCGATGACGCTGAGAACGAAGAATCATCAACCAGATGACGTGCCACGCAATTGGGCATCACCAGACGGACCCTACAGCGAATTTTAGTGAACGACTTACACAAGTTCCCGTACAAAGTGCATCAGCTAAAGCCTCTTGACCGTAAGTCGAGTGTGAATTGCAGCCAAGCCAACCTCAATCTCAACAACGGAGAGGTCGATTTTGTGTCAAAAATCATCATGAGCGACGAGGCGCATTTCCACTTAAGCGGCTACGTCAATAAACAAAATCTTCGTTTCTGGGGCACTGAAAATCCGCGTCTGATGCACGAACAGCCATTACATCCACTAAAAGCTACTGTGTGATGCGGCGTTCACGCGGGTGGAGTGATTGGGCCGAATTTTTTTGAGGAAGCCATCGGCAATACGGTCACTGTTACTGGTGAACGCTACAGAGCCTTGATAAACGACTGCTAACTGCAGTCGGATGTGGGGTGTTTGGCGAACGTGTGGTTTCAATAAAACGGTGCAACCGCACACACAGCACGAGCCACAATGGATAGAAGCGTTTCCTGGTCGCATAATCTCCCGTTTTGTCGATTTGACGTGGCCAGCAAGATCGCCCGATTTAACCAGACTTCTTTCTTTGGGGCTACGTGAATTCGCGGGTGAATGATTCTACAGGGTGGGTCATCTAATGGTTTCTTTTAAATAATAGGTTATTTTGACACTGACATCTGTTTCCCACTCGAAATCTTCACAGAAAGTCAGTAGCATACCTCCGTGGAACGAAATAACTCGCTTTATGCTGGGAAGTATTGAAGACTTATTTCAAAAGTGAGTGCTGTGTAGCCAAAACAGTGAGTTTTTTTTAAAAGAAATTTTGGCCAAAATGATGCACCCACTGCGGCTGCTGGATGCAAGTTTGTGCAAAAAGTTCGCGAGACTGGTATGCCAGTGGACACACGACACTCATGGTCTCTGTCGTCGTATGGTGTGCACAGATGAGCACAGATGTGGCTAAGAGTGTGAGACTCGATTCACGAACATCAACTCGCCATCGATCGAGGCAGCTCAACATTTCACGCACTAGCCTGAGGAGAATTCGAATTCTGCACAAAGATCTCGGATTATTCGCTTACAAGGTCCAATTGACTCAGCAATTGAAGGCGTGCTAGAGTCCGCTTCGCTACTTCTTCGCAGTTTGGGCCTTAGAACAGCTTGAATTGGACAACGATTTTGGGCGAAAAATCATCTTTTCTGACGAGGCCCATTTTCATCTCGGCGGATACGGCTACGTTAACAAACAAAATTGCCACATATGGGGCTCGGAAAACCCACCCGCACGTTATTGTCGAGAAGTCAGTGCATCCACAGAGACTGACGAGTTTGAGTTTGATGCGGATTGTGGAGTGGTGGCATCACTGGACCATATTTCTTCGAAAATGAGGCTGGGAAAAACGTTTCGGTCAACAGTGGGCGTTACAGAGCCGAATTTTTCTTTACTCAAATTGAAGACATGGATTTGGACGACCTCTGGTCCATGCATGATGGCGCGCCATGCCACACAGCCCATGCCTCAAGCGATCTTTTGCGCACTAAATTCCCAAATCGTGTTATCAGCCGCCTTGGCGATGTTAATTGGCCGACCTTTGACGCCTTTTGATTTGACCCTTTTGGACTTTTTTGTGGGGAAACGTGAAGGGCCGATGTTACGCCAACGATCCGGAAACGATTCAAGCACTTAAAGCTAATATCATTCAATCAATCCGTGAGCTACAGCCGGAAACCATCAACAAGGTCTTGGAAAATTGGGGTGACAGATTGCGCTACTGTGAAGCCAGCCGAGGAAGCCACTTGAACGACGTTGAATTTCATAATTAATGGGAATGCTTGCTCTTACTAGTAAAGTCATAGTACATGGAAAACATTTAGTTTTGTTAATTTTATTGCATTTTTAAAAAGAAACTTGTACTTTGCGCACCAAGTGTGTGAATATAAGCCGGAAAGTAAAACTTCGTCAACTATAGTGAGTTTGTCGAAGGTTCATGCTTCTGCTTCAAGTGGGGAAGTCTGCAAATCACAATATTCTATCTTGAAAACAAGAGAAAATGGAAGTTTTGGTATAAGGATAAAGTAATAGAGAATGCAGATCATGTGGAAGCAACGTTTTCGACTCTACAAACAGTGGATACAGCTTGAAGTCAGGCTCAAAGTTTTCATAGTTTTATCTCGGCTAAAAGCCACTTCTTAAGTTAACGTATTTTATTGGGTAATTATTCAAGATAATTTTCCTAAAGAATTAACAATTGATCGAAAAGTGTGACAGAACTTTCCAAAAACAAAAATTAGAACCAGTTCGAAAAAATAACCGAAAAAATTTGCATCCATTTCCTCTTTCTTTAGAAACACAGTCGTGAGTCCCTGTCTCTAGTTATATAGATCAATCAGTTTCTTGGGCAAACGAACTCGTTGCGGTAGGCAGATTTTTTATGGGTCTATTAACACTCTAGCTATTAACAAGCACTTAAACTTTAAAAGGCATCACTTTGCCTTTCTCTCAACAGCTGAGCCACCTTCTACTCAAGATCAATACGATTTGACTTTACTATCCAGTTTTAAAGGAGACTATTCTGCATTTTATCAGAGATCTCCTAGAGAATAAGGACAGCAACCATCCGCGTCATTCGAGCAGTTTGTTTTATTGATTTCATTGAATCGATAGCAGATGAAACACTTGTTGCTTTGTCTTTTTTAGAACGGATGTTTTGAATTGAATTCGGTGGAATTGGAAGAAGATCTCTTGAAAAAATCACACTTCTTTAAGATGACGATCTAGATGAGAAAGAGGGAAATCTGAACAATAACATTAAGGAATTCCCAGGAAAAAATCATTTTTGTAAACATTTCCAAGCAGCCACTCTCACCACAAAGATGATTCTGTGAAAGATATTCCCCAGACAAGACGTCATCTTAAGTGCATCAGCAATTATGCAAATTCCGAGACGAGCATGAACTCGAATCATTTCACTTGATCGGGATTCTCTTCAGTGTCATTAACTTCAATTCAAAAGGAAAAAATCACTTCTTTCTCCTCTGCGCGTCATTAAAATGCAAATAACGCTCGCTCGCTAATTTATTGAATTACGGCTTAAATACCCCAAGACGGCTTCCCTCCTCAGCCGCGCTTCTGTTCAGGAATGCAGTCCTAATGCAGTAAAGTTCAAGACTCTGAGAAATACATTTCGATAAGTATGTGCTTTGTTTACGATCGTAGTTGCTTTCTGAATTTTAAAAACTTGATTTTAAGATCTGCTTTTAATGATTCATTCACTGGAGTCTAATGAAAAGAGACTACACAAAAAAGTCGGGAGCAGATGTGCCAGACAGGCGTTTTGTGGATTGTGATTTAGAAGATTTAATCCTAGATGTTTTGGCTAACCGAATTAGAGGCGATTAGTTGTTTGGGTTTTTTGTTTTGTGTTTTTATCTAAATTCGATTTTTTTTCGCCTCAAGGTGAACGAACTTCTCTACTGTGTCAAAGTTGTATTTGGGTGTGATTTGATATTGACCCAGTTGACTGACGATTCAGTTTTGCGTATTTTTCTCGTTGACTTATAATTGGAAGCCAGTTCGAAACACAATTTCTGCTACCTGAATGCGTCCTATGGACGAGTGTTCCATGTTTCTCCGCCAACTTCCAAGGCCCAATTGGTTAATTGGCGATTAATAGTTCTTGTTTATGATCGTTGAATCTTTTTAGATATCTTCCGATATGATTAATGCAGTAATTCATAGAACTAAAACCATATAATAGCTTAGCTTTTTGTAATTACACGAATTATAGTGCCTATCATTTAAGTAATTTAGTCTAATATCTAAAATAGGCGATCTGTTGCACGACCATTATCATCATCGGCGCCATAACCGGAGATGGCTTTCATTAAACCCCTTGACTTGACTCGATCACAAGTGCGATCAGTAGTAGAGGTATCGAAGAATCGACCAACAAATGGATCAGAGTCATGCCGGAAAGTCGATCGATTACTTCTTCTTTCGGAGGAGTGTCGGTTTCTGTAACCGTGGCAAAGGGTTGCCCATAAGGGGGGGTCTTTCTCCCTTATTATGGTCACTAGTTATCGACAAACTGTTAGCAGATCTTCAAGGATCAGGCTATATAACTATAGGTTATGCTGATGATCTGGCGATTGTTATCAGGGGCAAAGCACGGCACGACTGTCGTAGAATGGTGCAACGCAGAAGGTTTATCGATTAATCCCTCCAAGACCGTTCTAGTGCCCTTCTCAAAGAGTACTCGAGTCAATCTTGAACCCATAATAATCGGTAGGGTAGGTAGGTTGGTAGGTAAGTGGGTAGACGGGCACAAGCCACGTCTCACTTAGGTCCTTAGTGACCCATTGTGATGCCCAATTGGGGAATAGTGGCCCCTTTTAACCCTTGTCGACCCATCCCGATTTCCTTGTGAACCTGCAAAGAGATCTAAGAGGTATATTTGAAATTTCTTGGAAGTCTTGGAAGAAAAACTCTCCCAGTGTTCTATGACGCAACTGAAAAAGACTAGGATAGTGACGGAGGTAGTGAGGAGTGTCCTCTCGTTCCTCCTCTTCACCGCAGCCTCTACAAATGTTGTCGTTGGAGAGTCCCATTTTCATGGTATGGTTTCTAAGATGATTATGGCCAGTGAGAGCTCCAACCACCAACCATCGTCAGCAACTCTTTGTCGCACTGAAGGATCTTGTCGGTTTTTGCTCGATCGTATCTGGGCCATAATGCTTTAGTAGTCACACATGTAGACAGACCGCGCCATCTACTGTTTGCCATTTCAATGATCTTTGTATCCACCTTATTCCTCAGCTCTGAGAGTGGCGGTTTAATACCATGAATTGCTTGTGACGCGTCGGTCACTGACCCTGCTCTGGCAAGTTCATCAGCTATCTCATTGCCGGCTATGTCCCTATGTCCTGGGACCCAGCACAGATTGATCGAGTGCTGTGAGCCAAGAGCCTTTAGATCTTCGCGACAGCTTGCGACTAGCTTGGACTTGACTTCTATTGCGAATATAGCTTTCACTGCCGCCTGACTGTCAATGAAAATGGTAATATCAGCTGGTGGTATCGCCATCATTGGTATCGTTTTGGCCGTTTCTTTGACAGTCAGGACCTCCGCTTGAAACACACTGCCATAATCAGGGAGTCTGATTGAGCAGTGCAAGTTTAGCTCGTGCCTGCTTTCATCTTTGACCCATCGGTATATACCTTTATTGTCGAGTTGTTGATGGGTTCATTGGACGCCCACTCCTCTTTGGTGGGGTATTGGCATTTGAAGGGTCTCTCGAAGTCGAGGTATGGGAGCCTATAGTCGCTCTCCACTTCTGATACTACAAGTCTGTTAAGAATACTTGCATGTCCAGTGGTACCTGAGCGCTAGTTGCAAGATTGACTGATTCTCAGACCATTTTTAGCGGCGATTGCCTGCATATGAAGGTCAATAATCAATAATAATCGGTAACACTACAAACTGCAAAGGTTTCCTGTCTTGGCATAACATGTGCCATACGCTCTTGCCCCACAACAGCTCTAGAAGCTATCGTCGGGCTGACACATTTACCATCTTCGTTAGGAAGATAGCTGTCACTTATGCCATTAAATTGCAGCTAGAATATCAGTTCAAACCACGACTTAGTGGGTACTCAACTTAATCCCAGGCAGCATTGTTTCGGTAGGTTATTTAATGTTGAATTATTGGACCGTGAAGACTGGTCCATTGGTGTTCCAACAGTAGACCCCAGGAGTCTAGTTTGGTACACAGATGGATCAAAAATGGATTCTGAAGCCGGAGCTGGTGTCTATGTACCCAACACAGGGATCTCTGTACCTATGCGTTCTAGTCCTACTGTGTTTCAAGCCGGAATCCATGCCATTGAGATCTGCGCTAGACATAATCTTGGTAAAGGTATCAAGGGTGCAATCTTACAAATCTTTTTAGATAGCCAGGGAGCACTTAAGGCTTTATCTTCCAGACAAATAGACTCCAAAGCCGTCAAATGTTGCCACGATGCTCTGCAATGCCCAGCCAAACACAACAAAGTGAAACTTGGCTGGGTCCCTGGACACAAAGGGATTGCAGGTAACGAATCTGCAGACGAACTCGGTAGAGCAGGTTCAGGTGCGTTCATAGGTCCTGAACCGTATTGCAGTGTCAATTGGACAACAGCTGCAGCGCTGATTAATCAATGGAAAAACAAACTTCGCCTAGATCATTGGTCAGGTCTTAGGCAATCCAAGCGATTAATCAGACCCTATTCCTTTAAGGAAATCCTTAGCCTAGATAAGGAGAGCATAAGAAAGCTAACGAGCTTTCTTACTGGCCACTGCGGCCTGAATTACCACCCTACCAAAACCAACTTGTGTCAGAACAAGGAATTTAAGTTTTGTTTTGAAGAAGACGAAACATTCGAGCACATTTTATGTGAATGTCCGGCACTACACTGCTTAAGGAAACGTATTCTCCATAGGAAATACTCAATTCAGGGGAATTGAAAAGCTCCACTACAAAAGATGTACTATCTTTCATAAGGGAAGTGGTAAGTCATTTGGATTAACTCCAATCCGTCGATCTTATTAGGTCGCAGTGTCGCTGCCTTTACGGCTGAGTTGTACAAGAGGAAAAAAACCGATTTAAATTAAGTAAATTACCACCGCAATATAGCAACAAAAGGGGCCGTTCACACTGTACTACATGCTTGACAGACTTAATTTATGACATAAACTTCTAAGTGAGCAAAAGGTTGAAAATCGAGAGAAATGAGAGAAAAGAATAAAGAAAAAACTGAATATGGGTTAAACCTTAAATAAAAAAAAGGAGTTAATTTTATATATAATTCAATGTTTTCTTCTGCGTTATTCGATGTAAACTCATCAAAACCAAAAACAGGAGTGAAAAAATCCTCTGAAGTCGTATGACAAGTGTTCACACATAAACGACAAGTCGGAAGATCAAGGGAAAAGGTTAAAAAAGTTGAACTGCTATACAATCGTTCTGAACGACTTGTCGTAAAACCGTTCACACTGTACGAATTAAAACAAATTGGTTCATCAAGTTCCCCAAGTCGTACGACTTGAAATACAGTGTGAACGCCCATATAAAACATGTATCGTGCACCTCAAATAACGAGGTGTTTCATTGTTCAACTGTTAAGATTTAATTTAATTGCGATGAATTCTGACAAGAAAAAAACTTGACGGTTATTTAACGAGAGTTGTACCCCCATAACGTGTCCATAGATTGAATATTCACTACAAAAACGAAAAAAATATAGCTTTTGGTTTTAATAAAGAAATACTGCTGTAGTGAATTTATTCGATAAATAAATTAAAACTGTTCTTCTGGTAAAAAATAATAATAATAATGTCCGATATGGACCTGGACCTAGCTTCTCAGGTTAAGTTCAAGCCAAATTTATTTTAAAATGACGCACATAGTGCGTTCGGACCATCTACGATTAGTGCTTCTTTTACCAGATGTTGAACTGCACCGAGCGTCATGGGCGGTATTTATCCGCAAATTAAAAGTAACGAAACCGTTATCGCGTGGCGAGATCATCGACTGCGCTATTCCCTGTAATGGCACTGTGTTCCGACATCTAGTTGAGATAGATGTGAAAATACTCAGCAGTCTCGTCAAGCGACCCGCGGCGGTTCTTTAGCCAAAAGAGAGCCTCTTTTGTTGCCATTGTCGAAGCGTGGAGGACGCTACAGTATTATGAAATGTTGAGGGTTATGCTGATATTGATATCTTCGGAATGGACACTTATCCGTAATCCCTCATCCGTTTCGGATCCAAATATAATATAGAGGACCATCTAGACCTAATGTGCATTCTATGATGGGACCCAAGGACTTGAGTGGTAGCTTTATTTCATACAGTGAGGGATATGTTCGAAAGGTGGAATTTTGTATTTCCTCGTGAAGAGTACTAGTTAATAGTATCACCGAGTTTAAAGACTGCTTAAAGACATAGCTGGTGAACAAAGGCTACAAGGGACTTATCGATGCCGAGATTGGTAAGCACAAGCGTGATTGGAATATAGGTCTATCTTGAATCGCTTTGCATTGCACTTGTCCATTATGCCTAAGAGATTCTATTGGCGCAAGAATTAAAGCCGTTAGATCACGCTGTAGTCTCGCTGAATGGATGATGAAAATAAATTAAGAAGTTCATGATTTTTTACACAAAATTATTCTGTGTCATTCCAATTTGTCTGCGCATGTAAAGAAAGTCATAAACCCAAGACATTGGGCCATATTTTTTTCTCATATTATAAAGGGATGACCATCTAGTGGTTATTTTGACACTGACAGCTGTTTCTCGCTCGAAATCTTGACAGAAAGTCAGTATCATACCTCCGCGCAACGAAATGAGCCGCTTTACGCTTGAACAACGTTGGGAAATACTGAAAACGTATTTCGAAATTGAGTGCTGTGTAGCTCAAACAGTGCGTTTTTTGAAAAGTAGTTTTGGCCGAAATGAAGCACCCACCGCGACTGCTATATGCAAGTTTGTGCAACAAGTTCGTGAGACTGGTATGCTAGTCCTAGTGGATAACATTCATGGTCCCCGTCGTCGTACGGTGCGTACGGATGAGAATGTGGCTGCTGTGGCCGAGAGTGTGAGACTCAATTCACGAACATCAACTCACCATCCATCTCAACAGCTCAACATTTCACGCACTAGCCTGAGGAGAATTCGAATTCTGCACAAACATCTCGGATTATTCGCTTACAAGTTCCAATTGACTCAGCAATTGAAGGTGCGCCACCGTCCGCTTCGGTATTGCTTCGCAGTTTGAGCCTTGAATTGGACAACGATTTTGGTCGAAAAATCGTCTTTTCTGACGAGGCGCATTTTCATCTCGGGGGCTACGTTAACAAACAAAATTGCCACATCTGGGGCTCGGGGGAAAAGCCGCACGTTATTGTCAAGAAGCCAACGCATCCACAGAGAGTTTGAGTTTGATGCGGATTGTGGAATGGTGGCATCATTGGACCATTTTTCTTCGAAAATTACGCTGGGAACAATGTTTGGGTCAACGGTTACAGAGCCATCTTAACCGACTTTTTTTTTTACTAAAATTGAAGACATGGATTTGGACGACCTCTGGTTTATACAGGATGGCGCGCCATGCCACACAGTCGATGCCGCAATCGATCTTTTGCGCACCAAATTCCCAAACCGTGTTATCAGCCGTCTTGGCGATGTGAATTGGCCGCCTCGGAGCCGCGATTTTAACCCTTTGGACTTTTTTTGTGGGAAACCGTGAAGGAGCGATGTTATGGCAATAATCCGGAAACGATTCTAGCACTTAAAGCCAATATCATCCAAGCAATTTGTGAGCTAAAGCCCGAAACCATCAATAAGGTCTTGCAAAATTGGGGTGTCAGAATTTGCCACTGCGAAACCTGCCAAGGCAGTCACTTGAACGAGGTTGTATTTCACAATTAATCGGAATGTTTGCTCTTACTAATGAAGCCATAGTACATGGAAAACATTTAGTTTTGTTTATTTTATTGCATTTTTAAAAAGAAACTTGTATTTGGCCCACCCGGTACATGTGCGACCATTTTTATGAATGAATTGTGATAACGTACGATGTAAACTTACTGTTTTTTGTCGGAAATTGGTGCTACGTTGATGACGTTTACTTTCAGGAGGACGATGCCACATGTCACACAGCTAATGAGGCTATGCCTGTGTTGTAATTGCACCTTAACTTTTGTTACTTTAGTTCGTAGTGTACTACAGTTTTGACAGTTGATTTATGATGTCAATTAGTACAGTTTTTAATAAAGTCTCCAGCAAGCATGGTGTTTGGTTTACGAAAGACTGTTTTGCGTGACAAATTTCTTGGACATGTGGTTCCTTGAAATTGAAATTTTAATCGGCTGCCCTGATTCGTCCAATTTTCGACTCTTTCGATAAGAGCTTTGTTACTAATGAAGTCTTCGCTCTTGATCCAGCACTTTAACGACACCCAAACCCACCATTGTCTTGGCAGCTTCGAAAAAAAAAAAAAACTGACCTGGAATTAAATCATAGTAAGAAATGAGTTAGTGATCAAAGAATGAATACATTATGATCCTGGGATTTTTCCACTGTCTGGCAGAATTCACTTGATTTTTTACGATTCGCTTTTGCGTAGTTTGTCTATACGCAGCGACTTGTTTTGAAGAATGCGATGCTTTGCGAAACATGTTTTGAGGCACATAAAGGAAATCCCCCCGCCCGGTGTTAACTAATTCGAATTGCACTAAATCCAACGACCTTGCGATCGGGGATGAGCGTATCAACAAAAACAAAATGAATCATGCAAAACTATGCATGAATCCGATCGGAATATGTTAATTTTACATCAGAATTCTCTTCTGAATCACTGGCAGCCGACAAGTAAGCCAAAAGTACAAAGTTCACCCCCAATCCGCATTCCTGACCGCCGGGCCCCACCGGGACGATCCCGTCTGTTACTGTTGACTGTAGTCAATTTTCAGCTTTTCATACGGATTTCATTGATATTCGAACTCGAATTCCTTGGGCGGCCTTGAAGTGTTGGCGTCTCCGAGTCGCGATTTTCATCATTTTGTCTTCCTTCAGTCGTAAAATGTAGATCACCCATTAAACACTCGAACGAATTAAATTCAAATTCTGGATTTTTTTGGTTCTACTCTGCTGCAATAAAACGAACCCATCGAATTGGTCTTGGACTCGGATTTGAATTCTTCTGAATAACAAGGTTTATGTGTGCCTTTATCGGAGGAGAAATCTGATGGCTATAAATTAGCGATTCTTCTCGGATTCCAATTTCAATTAAGGTGCTAGAAAAAAGACGGCCATTAACAGGTACAATTTGACGCAGTCGTCGCAGTCGATTGGGTTCTTTCGGGCTAATTAAGTAGATCTACGTTCGTGGCGTCAAACCCGTTTCCGTGCGGGGCTAAATGAGCTCTGCAAATACGTTTTGTTCTTCGGAATTTAATTATCGGCATTTACTTGCAGTAAAAAGGATCCCCGTTGGCGAGCGATGAGTTAGCGTTTTGGCTGCATTCAGACGTGGTCGGGTGATGGCGTTTGCTTAAAATAGCGAACGATTAACATTTGGGGAAACATTTTTTGAGTCATTAACGATTTTGTGCGAATTAGTATGCGTCGAATAAAAACTAAATGAAACCGAACGTTGGTTGTTAACGTCTCCAGGGGAACCGGAACAAGAACATAATTTGGTAAACACCCTACAGTGACATAAACTGACGAAAATGTTCGTCGTTTCAACAACACATTAGGGGAGCTACAGTTTGTCTGGTTGTGTGTGGTTGTATCCTATTCCCTTAAGAAATTGTCATGTGGCCCCTTGAGTCCGAGATCAAACATTAAAAGGTTAACGTGAACGTAGACTGGGCTTAATTAACGACTTTTTTCTATTTTCGGTTAGGGCGGCACAAAACAAGTTATTTTTTTGTTAACTATTAATAGCGATTAACAGTCTGTCATAAAAATCAACGTTTTCCTCCTAAATCCAATGCTCAGTTTAGCAAGAAACAGTTAACTTAAGAAGTCGTCATTGAAACGATTACAGTGATCTACAGTGAAGCAGACGAACTAACCAGGAAGGGCACAATAATTACTAACCCCACCATTATCAATGTTTCCGTGCCGAAAGAAACCTTGAAAACCAAGATCTCAGAGCTATCAATCAGCAGGGCTTGTGAGAGATGGAGAAATCTTAACACCCGCCTAAATGCGAGACAAACGTGGCCAAAGATATCCTCAGCCTTAACAGGAATAAATTGGGTAACCTAGTAGGAGTCCTCACAGGCCATTGCGCTATGGGAAGACACGCCGCGTGACTAGACCTGCCTTACAACGACTTCTGCAGCAGATGCATGGATGAAGAAGAGGACGGAACACCCTCGCATTTTCTTTGCAACTGTCCTGCAATCGCCTCCACAAGGAAAGAAACCCTAGGAGTTTTCTACTTAAATAAACTAATGGACATAGCTGAAATAGGTGTCAAGAGAATCTGGATGTTCATCCAGAAATCAAGATGGTTTCAAGAGTAGCGTTTGGAAGCCGACTCAGTGGCATCACAATGGACCCTTTGGGTCTAAGTGAATCCTTATACCTACCTACTTACTCTACTGTAAAATTTTAAGAGTCGTTGAACATACAAAAGCGCTCCAGTTTTGAGGATTGACTTTGTAAAGAGGTGTTCTAACTTAATTTTGATGGAGTTAGGGTGTTGTTTGCCAGGCAAGAAGAAGGATATAGAGGGAAGAACGGAGCCGAGGAAAAACACCGCGTTTTGAAGTCGGACAAGTCAGTAACAATTGCAGAAGGAGTCCTATCTCCTCTAATGTGGAGCCTAGTTGTAGACGAGCTTCTAGAAATACTGACAAACCATGGCATCAGATGTCGGGCATATGCTGATGACATAGTTATCATAGCCAGACCCAAAATGGAGGAGAACCTATGCGATATCATTGAATGGGGACAAACTTTAACTAAGGAATGGTGTTTGTCGTCTGAACTAAGCCTTAATCCGGCAAAAACCACAATAGTACGGTTTACAAGAAAACGAAAACTGGAACGACTAAATCCAATAAGTCGGGTACAACACTGACGCCAGTAAAAGAAGTTGAATATTTAGGAGTAATCCTAGACAGCAAACTCATCTGGAAGAGACACATAGAAGAAATAACCAGGAAAGTGACGCGTCCTCTAATGACCTGTCGGAGCTTGGCGAGCAAATCCTGGTGATGCAGTCCAAGCATTCTAAAATGGATGTATATAGCTATTGTTAGACCTACAATTACCTACGGGGCAATAGCATGGACTAAGAGAACCGATCTGAACAACACGAGGGAAACACTCAACAAAGTTCATAGTTTGGCATGGCTCTGTAAAACAGAAACCGTGACAACTTGCCCCACTGCGGCCATGGAAGTGCTATTGGAGATGACTCCATTTCATCTAGTGGTTGCAGACTGTGCAAACAAAATGATCATGAAAATGGCAGAAAAAGGATAGGAAAAGTCAAGTGCATTACATCAAGGAATGCATAATCAATGCACTAGTCAAAAAGCTACCACTCCTGGTTTTCCGAAGGACGACGTGATCAGGAAATTTTATTTAAAAAAGAATCCAGATCCACAATAAAACAAATCATCACACTACAGTACATCCTAAAAACACCTCAAGAAATGTAGACGTCAACCACCACCCTATTCGTTGACTTCAAGGCTGCATATGACAGCGCGCGTAAAGACAGCTATACAGCGCCGTAGACGACTAGATGGCGTAGTTGGTTAAGTGCCTGTCCTAAGCTAGAGGGCTCCCAGGTTCAAATCCCAGTAAAAGCAAAGTTAAATCGCTTTTATCCGCTTTTTCAAATCTGGTCCAGTCACCATTTGCGGTTGGGTGCAAATTGACGGCACTATCTCCGGAGCGGTCGCTCTGTTGTAGTAGTTTGACTGTGGGTATCACAATGGACCAACATGGTCTAAGTGTTCTGGTGAATTCACTAGCACCTCCCTAACCTATCCTAATCTATACAGCGCCTTGTCTAATACATATATTCCTGTCAAGCTCGTCAGGTTATGTTCCATTATTGTCGATAACAAACTCATCAAGACCTTCAATGTCGAAAGAGGTTTAGGGCAAGGCGACGCGCTATCATTTGATTAACATCAACTTAAGAGAAGATCGTTATAAACCGACTGGCTAATACTAGAAGCACGATATATCAAAAGTCAGCACGACTTGCTACGCGGATGACATTGACGTGATTGATGGAACACAGCGAGCTGTCAATAAGGCGTTTGCTAGCATTCCAATGGAAGCAACTAAAATGGGTGTGACGATAAACGGGGAAAAACGAAGTATATGCTGTCTTCGAGAAAAGACGCAAAACATCGACGACTTGGCAAGAAAGTCACCATAGGCGGCTCTGAAATCTGAAAGAAAGTAATATTTGTAACATTTTTTTTTATTTAAAACCGGTTGTACTACGAATGGAAGGACAAAAACCGTCCCGTCTGACAAGCTGAGCCGTGCAACCACTATAGTGCCGTCAGTCTACTGACCGTTACCAAAGCTGAGTCGGTGGCCCTGCCTCGAACTTTTGCAACAGAACGCAAAATAACTCTTTACAATTACTACCTTTTTGGGCTTAAGAGGCAACTGAGTAAAAGAGCTCTCTCGCGAAGGAATTAACCGACTAGGTAGGCAAGTAGGCGAGAGGGTGCCCTTGCAACTGCTGTCGCGGTTCACTTAGGCCAACAGATGGGTCCATTGTGCCCTCTGTATGGGGTGTGCCCCGTACGACCTACATTTCCACCGATGATTAGAACCACCCGGATTGTTGTACATATATATCTCAGGGGGCGCTTCAGCTCTATTTTGCTCAGATCCTCCAGCTCGTTGAAGAAGTTACGTTGTGTTATCAATCTCCTTCCCTGTACAACCGCAGAGGAGGTGATGGACGGACTCTATTTCGCGATCCTGTTTTGCGGCGCAGACGCATTCACAATATTCACAATATTCCCTTTTTTGAGGGAAAAATTCTGTGCACGATTTTTGGTCCTTTTTGCGACAATGACGATTGGACGGGAAAGATTAAACCAAGAGAAGATAGAGGCTGTACAACCACATGTGTCTAGTCGTGGCTTCTAAGTATCCAATGCATAGCTAGCTGATTTAGAGGGCATGGATAACGTATGTGTAGCTCCAGCATGAAAAATCTTGGGAACGCTCATCATACAGGTGGCGCACATAAATGGAGAATAATCTCAATGATGTGCGAAACTCGAGACAGCTAGTGAAGGATCGTGTTAGTCGGAAAGGTTTGCTGGTTGAGGCCCGGGTTAGCGCTGTACCACCAAAAAGGAAAATGCTAAATCATTCTGACATAAAATCAGCTCTCAATTCTCACAACTGGCTGTCAGCATGAATAGTGCTTCTAAGTTGGAAATCAAACCTCTAAAAGAACGCCCTATATAACCTTATATAATCCGTGGTTATCTACGCGGACGATATTGCTGTTGCAGTTTTAGAAAAATTTGTTCCAACGCTAAGAAATATCATGCAGCTTCATTTTCAAAGACTAACATTATGGTACTAGACTTAAGGTACATGCGGTACTCTTGATGAGGAAATACACGGTGGCGCAAAATGAATCATCCTATCGGCATATCCTATTGACATTTGTGAACTAGACAGCTACGGTATGCAAACGGACAATGAGGTGCTATACTCCGCAAGAGCGTGGAATAATTGTGTCGATTTTTTTGACCAATAATCGGTCGGTGGCCTTGTGTTAGCGCAGCGTGAATTTCGACGCCGATTTCCTAATCGTGTCGCGCCAACTGGGTAAACACTCTGGCGCTTAGCTTCTCGACTCGAACAGACTGGAACCACAGGAACCATTGTAACCACATGAGATGGAGCACTTGGTCGCCACCAGACTGGTCGTTCGGCCGAGAGTATCGCGGCTGTGACTGCCGATGTCGCTGAGAACGATGAAACATCAACCAGATGACGGGCCATGAAATTGGGCAACACCAGACGGACCATACAGCGAACTCGAGTGAAAGACTTACACACTTTCCCATAAAAAGTGCAAACAGTGCATCAGTTAATGCCTCCTGACCGTCAGTCCCATGTGAATTACCGTCAAGCCATCCTCAATCTCAAGGATTCTGTGTCGAAAATCATCATGAGCGACGAGGCGCAATGCCACTTAAGCGGTCAATAATAACAATAATGGCGGCGCTACAGTCCGAGGTGGACCTGGACCTAGCTTCTCAGCAACTACTCGTTTTGTGTGTGCTATTGTTCTCTAACGAGTGGAGGGGACCTACAGTTTAATGCCGACAAAGCTTTGAGAAGCTTTTTCTAGAAAGTTATACTCCTTGAGCATTGTCAGTGACTCAAAAGAGGTGGAGCCGTGAAGAAATGTTAGATGGTTTTTTCGAGATTCGAACCTTAGGAGTAGTAGGAGCGTAGGAGTCGACGCACTTACCCACTACGCCACCATGCCCGCACCTAAGCGGTTACAAAAATCATCGTTTCTGGGTTCCGCGTGTAATACACGAAGCCATTACATCCACTCAAAGGCACAGTGTGGTGCAGCGTTCACGCGGGAGGAGTGATTAGACCGTATTTTTTGAGGACGCCATCGGCAATACGGTCACTGTTACTGGCGAACGCTACAGGGCCATGATAAACGACTTGTTATTGCCGGGATTGGATGAGCGGTGCTTGGTGAACATGTGATTTCAACAAGGCGGTGCAACCGCACACAGAACACGAGCGACAATGGATATGGTGAAGGAAGCGTTTCCTGGTCTCCCATTTTGGCGATTTGACATGGCCAAAAAGATCGCCCTTAATCATCCCTGACTTCTTTCTCTGGGGCCACTTGAAGTCGCGGGTTTATGCCAACAAGCCTCAAACAATCGAAGCCCTTAAAGAGAATATTCGGCAGGAATGCGACAGCTCTTGATAAAGTTGTCAACTATATCCTTCCTAAGCGTGTGTAAAGATCGGTAAACATTTGCATCGGTGGAGCTTTAAGGTCAATATAATCCGCTGCACTCAATATAATCGTCTATCTTTCTCGACTTGACTTATTTGGAAGGCTACCTGTCTTCCAGCACAGCACAGCAGTTAAGCTCAAGATACTCCATCTGTGATATGATTACCACATCTGCCACACTACCATTCTCGACAATTTTGAGTTCCTTCCCCACAACATTGACACTGACAACACTGACTTAAAATCTTCTCAACCAGGATCCCTTCCAGGTTTGACTGGGAGTCTGACAATCAGACACTGGATGTTGCTCTGTGCATTTTCACAGATTGATTCAAGGCGGATGAGGAAGTAGGGATAGGTGTCTACTCTACGGATCTCAAAACCAGAATATCCCTCCATCTTTCGACAAAGGTTCTATCTTGGCTTAAAAACAATGCGATATTCAGGATGGACAACACCATATGCTCGGACAGGCAAGCAGCGATTAAATCCTTGAGTTCGGTCAATTTCCATTCGGAGACTTCCCCGAACTGCCGCCGATCTCTTGATGAGATGGTTGAGCATTTTGATATTCACCTCATGTGGTTGCCGGGACATAGTGCCACTACAGGGAATTGCAAAGCCGATGAACTCACCAGGTGTGGAACGATCCCATCACTCTTACCTTGCGGAGAACTATCAATCAAGGTGGAGGTCGTACTTTTCAATTGAGTTTTTGGCGATTTTTATTTAGTGGTTTAATTTATCGGAATCTGAGTTTAACGACAGTTTAATGAGAATCTTTCATTGAAATAAAAGCACTCAAGTTCATGAATAATGTAGAACATCACAAGTTTGTCGAATACATTTTATCTCAGCCTAAAGTCATGTCATTTGAGAAGTATTCCCTGGAAAGGGACACAGCTGGACTACAATAAAATATAACACAAACAAATTTGTTCACGATTTGAATTTAAAATTGCAGAGAATGTATAACAAGAAAGGATTTATTTATGATCTCCACTCTGATCTTTGCTGATCTTTGATGATCTTTGATGATCTTTGCTCCCATAATCAATTTATGTCTAAACATTTTTGTTTTACGAAGTAAATTAACTTTAGAACTGTTTGTTAAGATTTAAAGTGAGAATGTTGATCAGATCGAAAAAAAAAAATCAACGTTGAAAGTCTTAGCACGACTGGAGTAGCCAGAGCCTACAGAGGGGGCCTGAGTGAGAGACTCACAAACACAAACGTCAACAATATGTGGAACCAAGACCGCGACGTCATCAAAGAGGTAGCCGAAACCACAATAGGCTACCAGCCACCAGCTATAAAAAGCTCTTGCTATGATTACGATTGCGTACTTCGGAAAAGGGTGACAGAAAATGCACACTTGCTTACGCTGCAGTGCAAAACAAGAGCAGTAATGGAAGAGTACCGAAACAGAAGAAGGGAGGAAAAGAAAGACCCTGGGCCTACTCAGCCTCCCAGCTCAAGAGTATCGAGGAGGAGATAGACACAACATCCGGTCGTTTTTTAGAAGAGCCAAGCAGCTGGCAACTGACTTGTGAAGTGAAATAGTGAAGGAAATCTAGTCACCGAAGCGCAGGGAGTAGTAGATGTATTAAGGGATCATTTCCAAGCAGGTTCTTAATGGGCATCACGTAGAGAGAGTGATAGGGCAAGAAAAGAACCCACCTCCGGTCAATGAAGAAGCCATCCCCCATCAAAAAGAGCAACAAAGCCGCCGGCTCTGATTGCCTCCCAGCGGAACTTTTCAAACGTGGTGGTGATGTTTTTGTAGAGTGCATGCACCAAATCATCAACCAAGTACGGGCGGATGAGGCCATGCCCGATGACTGGACTATCAGCTCTGTATGCTCCATCTTCAAGAAAGGCGATCCTGTGTCTACCGAGGCATAGCCCTGCTGAACTGTGTGAACGTCTGAAACTCTTTTGCAACACACTAATCGGCACGTACCAGTGCGTGTTCCGGCTCGGCAGATCGACAATCGACCAAATTTTCACACTGAGACAAATCCTGGAAAAGACCAACGAGTTTTAAGTCGAGACTCACCACCTATTTATCGACTTCACAGCCGCTTACGACAGGATCCATCGTCTTGAGCTTTACAAGGCGATGGCCGAATTCGGGATCCCGGGAAAAACTGATCCAATTGTGCCGTGTCATGCTGGAAATAACGCGGTGCAACGTGCAATTTGGAAACAATTCCTTTCCAATATTCCAAACATACACCGGATTTCGGCAAGGAGATGCGCTGTCGTGTGACTTCTTCAACCTTGTACTGGAACAAATAGTGTGTAAGGCAGGCGTCAATACAGAAGGCACTATCTTCAACAAATCCATTCAGTTGCTGGGCTACACAGACGACATTGACATCAAAGATCGCTCCCAGCGGGCCGTTATAGAAGCTTTCACGGCATTGAAGAAGAGGCGAAACGAGTTGATCTTTAAGTAGATGAGGACAAGTAAATGAGGCCTAGGACAGAACGTCGGCCGTGGACCGATAATTCTTTGTTTGTTGACAGCAAATACTTGGTTTTGTCCACATTTACTTCAAGATCAACTGTTGGCAACAATCATTTCGAGGTGGTTAAAGGAGTTTTCATATCTCGGATTAAATATTAGGCCCACGAAAGACACCTTAGTGGAGATTCGACGAAGACTCACCCTAGGAAACCGCTGCTACTTCGGTTTGGAGAAACAAGTGGGTTTAAAACTCCTAACTCGAAAAACAAAATGCATGCTCAACAGAACGCTAATCCTGCCAGTTATACTGTATGGAGCCGAGTGTTGGACGGTAAGCAGGAAAGCAGAGCACATTTTTGGTACTTTTAAGAGAAATTTTTCGGTCCCGAATGCGAAGAGGAGGGCTAATGGAGGAGAAGATACAACCGCGAGGGCTACGAGCTGTACCAAGATCTGGATGTAGTCAAAAAAAGGACGAATACACTGGCTCGGCCACATCGAGCGAATGCGTAATAACGCTCCAGCAAATAAAATCTTCGAATCACAGTCCACAGGTTCGAGAAGAAAAGGAAGACCGAACCTTCGTTTCAAGGACCAAGCTATCGCGGATTCCAGAGCGCTTGGTCTGGATAACTGGAAGCAGCGTGCCCGGGACCGCAGGGCAACGGAAGGCTGCCGTGTCTCAGGCAGAGACCCTTCACGGGTCGAGAGTCCACTAAGTAAGTAGTAATGTTGATCAGTCCTTTGATTCAGATTTAGATTCAACGAGGAAGATCGCGGATCATTAAAAGACGCATAACCGAATCACAAACTTAAAAATAATCGATGAAAATCAAAATTTAACAGATCTATTTGACATAACGTTCGCGTTGCCAAGTTAAACAACTGCAGTTTACTCAGTACAAGTACACTGTTGACAGATCACTTGACATTTCAGCACTCAAGTCTCAACAGAGTACTCTCTCTCTCTGCGTATTTATTGTCCTGTCGTTTCCGACGTAGAGAACACACAAATCACAAAACAAACACCAGCACTTAGTTGGTTTACAACTAACATTTCTTTTTGAATATTTTCTTAGAACTTATGAGCATCATTTCTCAGTTATTCCGACGACGCACACAGAGACGCAACCTTCACAAAGACCTGATTCATTTAAAATTCGTCAAAACAAAAGCGGTGTTGTTTTCTAGCGCGACAAAAACCGAAAGAATGTCTCGGGGATTCCACAACTCCGCCGACTTTATTAAATATGATTTTCTTATCACGAACGGAGAAAATCTCACCAAAACGCACATTCCACTAACGGATTAAGTAAACAGAAGACGCCATCGACCACGTTGTCTTTGGCATAGAACTCAACAAACTTCCACCGCGAAACTATTTTGTCACAGTTTTCGCCAAAAAAAAAAAAGCACGCGGATTTCTGACGCCACACAAAAATGTCGCTAAACATCGCTAAAGGTGGATTCTCACTCACCTTAGCCAAGAAAAACGAGAAGAAAAAAAAAAAAGAGCAGCGAAAACCTAAACAAAACCATTAATCGGCATTCGTACCGAAATTCCTGAAATACAGACGTACTTCGGTAAAAATGTATTCTTTTGTATTCGACTGCGAACCGGTCCAGCTCACGAGTGACGTCGAAATTTTGCATCTAATTAAATTCCAAGCCGATAAGATGCCGGTAGGAGAATCTCCGCATCTGAGTCTCCGGCCTGAGTCATTGGCTGGGCAAGACAACGATCAGAATTCGGTGATCGAACCCCGCCGCACCACTTGCGCGGTGACTCTGACCTACCCCTGGATCGAGTTTACGACTCCGAAGAGGTTTGAATAAAATTTAGGCGCTCGCCAGAGCTGAGCTTAGATCAAATCGAGAGTTCAACGTGTACAGTGTGTTGAGAGAAGAGACAAACAAAGAAAGTTAGCGCGAAGATGAAAATACAAACAAGTGTTGCAAACCTGGTCGTTGGGTTGCTCGCGCTCGTGCTGGTGCCAACGCCAACGGTGCAGGGCTACGCGATTGGAGTGTCGAAGTTTGGCAAGGTCGAGAAGTTCCCCTACCAAGTGATGCTGATAGGCAAGCAGTTCTGGAAGAAAAGGATACTGTGCGGGGGCACGCTGCTGGACAACGAGTGGGTGCTGACTGCGGGACATTGCGCCTCTGGTGTGACACACTTCGATGTGCATTTGGGGGCGAAGTTTTTCGAGCCCTCTCAGGAGACAGGACGCGTCATCATGCGGACCAACAAATTCATCGTTCACGAGAGATTCGACCCGCACCACGCAGCCAATGATATTGCGCTCGTCAAGCTCCCCGAGCGGGTGCGTTTCACGACGAAAATCCAGCCAGCCGTCCTGCCAGAGCGGTACAAGGCCGAGTCCTTCGAGGGCGCAAAGGTGGTGGCCAGTGGCTGGGGGTCCCTCGGCGAGGACGCCTACTCCGGAGCGATGCAGTACACCGAGCTGAGGGTGGTGCCCAACCCAGAGTGCGTGATCGCGTACAACAAGGACATCATCACAGAGAAGGTCATCTGCGCCAAGGGCCTGGACCGCGAGACAGTCTGCTCCGGGGACTCCGGCGGCCCACTGGTCCTCAAGGACACGCAAACAATAGTCGGTGTGACGAGCTTTGGCCCCGCCGACGGCTGTGAGACTAACATCCCTGGCGGCTTCACCAGGGTCACCAAATACCTGGACTGGATCAAGCAAAAGACCGGCAGCGAGCAGCAGAATGTCAAGGACAACATCGTGTAGTGCACGATGGACGCGACGTCCACTCACCCAACACCGACTGATTCGTAGAGTTTAAGATTTATTTATGACTGGATTGTGATAGGCGATGAATTGTGTGGTTTCGTGTATTTGAGTATTTATCACATGACACTTGTGGAGTTCAATGACTAGTTTTAGCCGAAAGGACACATACTCATTGTTGTACTAATTTATTTGACTATTTATTTAAAATGTGGAATTTTTTTTAACTTTTCATTTTTTTTTTTCGAAGAATTTTTGCCTTCTCTGTGTTTGAGAAATCAAAAATTCAAATTCGGTATTTCTTGGTGCTAGTCAATTCGATACTGTGTAGAAATGATCTTTTGTATCACGGACAACGTGAACATAATAAAAAACAAAGAGCAGATGAATATGTTAATGCGAAAGAAAAACAATCTTTTATTTATTGAATTTTTGATTTTTGAATTACTGATCGCCCTGTGGAATTCGATAATTGACTTTTGGAGTCCTTGACTGAGTGGCGGCTGGTTTGACTGCACAGCGGTTCGGTTTTCCGTCTCATGTGCGTCGTCGTGGGGAAATTGAAGCCAGTGATGACAGATGATTGGGTGGAATTTGCCGGGTGATCAAACGTCTAAATGGATTCATTAATCTTTAATGAATGACCACTTCGAAGTGGTCTATTGTTTTTTTTTCGTTTGAAACTGTTTGATTAATAACTCTCGGCTTGAGGTGAATGCTAATTCTAAGCAAATATTGCTGCAGATTGGACCATTGAAATCCCACTAAAAAGTTCTAGTCAAGCCGCATATTTGAGAACTGGTTAAAACTACTGATTAGAGGTGTTTTTTTTTCTATTTTACAAACTATCGTTGAGAAAATCAAGTGGATAAAGGTTGTGATTTAAAATGTTGTTCGAGAGAAATGTGTGATTTAGACCAGTTTCTTTGCGGGGAATCAGACTCAGTCGTGCATAAATGGAAGACCAGATATTTTAGAATAGTTTACAAAACATGCAGCATGTTTGAAGGCCCCGGTGACAGCGGGTTTAGCTAAACTGATGAAGAATTCATAAACATCTGTTTTAGGTCGCCATTTAAGACAGCTGCTTTGTTTCGAAAGAAGCCCAATTAGCACTCTGTGCCGTTGTGATACCATGGCTCTGAAAGCGAAAGGAAAATTATGTTGTATGTTATTGTTTGTTTTTCTAACAGATTAGAGCCATTTTATGGAGTTTAGGAATATCACTAATTTTTTGAAGGTCATCTTCGACAATTCTACGATAAAAGGTCGTCCCAGAGTTTGATATTTCGCTCTGGTGAGTGCTGGAAAGGTACAAAGAAAATGGGATAGAGTTTCCCTTTCTGTGAAACAGAGTCTCCCTTTCAGTGAGACAGAGTCTTCCTTTCTGATGAAACATCACAGCTATGACAGTGGTCATTATAGGTGATGCCCACTTTGGCTACGTGTTTCCCTATTTCCCAATGACCCGTGATGATCCCTGCTGATATATCTTTAGACGTAAAAAAAACAGTTGTCGACATCTGACTCGAAGAACAGTGGTATGTGGAGACGAGCGTAGTAATGGCTGAAACACAATAGTGCGTTTTCGCTGGCGTTGTCTTTCGGAGCACACAATTCAATGGACATGCACAAAATACTGCAGCGACCGGTGGTTGTCAAAATTAAGAGAGATGAGAGGATCGCAATAGAATGTAAAACGTAATTCCAACGCATGTCATTATTAGAGGTGTGACGGATATCCGGCAAGTATTCGGTATCCGGCCTATCCGGCTTCTTTTGTAGTATTTTGAATAGTCTTTTGATATCCGGCCGAATACCGGATAGTCGTTTTTTCAGTAAAAAAAACAACAAAATAAAAAAAACAATTTGATATTGGAAGTTTGCTAAAGCCAAATTATGATGAATGAAAATTAGTTTTTCTGCATTCAGCGGTAATAATTTATTACGTTTGTTTTCGTAAACGATGCGTGCTTCAGAAAAGAGTCTCTTACTGTATATATGGAGATGAAAAATAAGTTTTGGCAAATTTGAGCGAAATTGGGTACTGTCTTCCATTTACTGACCACCAAGCCCGAGGGTCACTATTCCGTTCAAAATAAACTGTTTTGAGACATAAGTGAAGCTCGTTGGCGGTACCTACTTTTTTTGGCAGAAAACTCAATCTGTCTTGCCTTCTGCAACCTCTTCAAAAATGTCCCAAAAACTTTGCTGTGTAGAAAAGAATATCTTGAGAAGGAAAAAAACATGTTTAAGTTGGTTTTACGTGTACCGGACTGATTTGAGTATCAGACCATCAAACTATTATACTTTTAATTTGGGCAGATATCCGGCCGCCGAATATCCGGCTATCCGGCCTAGCTGCAGGCCGAATATTCGGTATCCGGTATCCGGCCAAATCACTATTCGGTACAACTCTACTCATTATCGAACATGTTGGACATATTTTGACAGAGGAGTGCGATGTGAGACCGACATTGAGAATTTTTTTTGAAAATAGAGTTTTTCTCCCGAATTGAGAAAT
The DNA here is from genome assembly GCA_930367185.1 of Myathropa florea. NCBI lineage: Eukaryota > Metazoa > Arthropoda > Insecta > Diptera > Syrphidae > Myathropa > Myathropa florea. Next base: position 86,097,856 of record OV884004.1, read on the forward strand.
TTTTGTGGCAACTGACATTTGAGACATGAAAACAGCTGACTAAAATTATTTTAACGACAAAACTAATTTGAAATCCGTGTATGCTTGGAAGCATGAATACGCCAAATTAGCAACAAGAAACACTTTTTTAATTTTTTTAACTTTCTTAGCATTCATTTTTCGCAATTAAATTCTTTAACGTACAATTGTTTGACCAGAATATTTTTTGATTTGACATTTCAGAAATGAAAACAGCTAATGCAATATTTTTCATCTGGTATTTGAGAGAGAGAGAGAAAGGAAACAGCTGATTAACGCAGTGCGTCTTCGCACTCTCTCCGTAACTTGAAGTCGACTGCCGTGACGCAATATTGTGTTTCAGCCATAATTTGAGGCGATGTCCGCGTGGGAATTCGTTTCTGATTGCGACATTCTCCCTCTGTCGCGTTGATTTTCTTGTTCATCAGATGACATGATGTCGGGGTCACCAATTTAGACGCTGAGTAAAAAACCGAATGAAATCTTTTATGACACTTTATTAGTTTAACAAAATATTCCGTTTATTAAACGTGTGTGAACACTTTGAGGCGTGTCTTCCCAACCGTTGTGCTGTACTACTGTCGTCGGCGGGTTCTTTGTCGGCCCCTTTAGACTTGGATGAGTTCGTAATCGCAACATTTGCGCAGTACTGCAAAGTCGAACGTCATGCAAATATTTGGCAATGATGCTTTGCTTCACGTTCTAAAATGCAACATGAAAGCAACGATGTGCAAACAAAAGCAACCAGCGCATCATAGGTTATTGTGATGCGATAGATTTTTTTTTGTTATTTTCCGACTCAATTCAATACTTTCACAATACATGGCGTAGCCATCTTAGGCGTTGAATCCGTAGACGCCTGATTTGACTCATATCGCTGTACATCCTACACAGTTTGTACTTGAACCTTCCTCTTCAAAAGCCATCAAAGCAGACAGGACCTGACCTGAACACAAGACTTTTCTCTCGAAAAGAATAAGCGCTTCTTCATCCACTCTTATACAAGTCTCCTCGCCCACGAGCAGGACAGGGATGACCAGAGTTTTATGTAAAGTCAGCTTGTTCCTTCGAGGGCTTTACAACACAATTGCTTCTTGAGTCCAAAGAAATAGCGCTTGGCAAACATTATTCTGCGTTTAATCTCAGTACTGGCAGTATGTATTTGTATTGTTTTATTTGGGGCCTAAAGTAGATGAAGTCCTTGACTATCTCGAACGTACGAGTATATGTGCCTATGCTGACATTGTGGCTGATTGTGTGTGTCCTTCCTTGAAGACATACTATATACTCCACTTTACCCTCATTCACCGCAAAACCCATTTTGGCAACCTCCGATGCAATGCCAGCAAACGCTGGCTGTGTGAGTGTATTCGACCAATCAGAACAATGTCGTTCGCGTATGCCAGCAGTTGTTTGGACTTTTGGACGATTGTGCCTCTGGTGGTCTATATTTCTAATTTTGATGCAATCAATGTGTACTAAATCAGCAAGATAGCGCATTTTACTACAATTTTGGAATTTGACGTTTCACGTAACTGACTGTTTAGAATTTGAAATCGATTGTGAAATCGAAAATGGAAGAGAAATTTATTAGTTTCAAAAGCAATAACAAATCAGTTAAAATAGTGGTTGCTGAAAAGCTAGGCTCAGGTCCACCTCGGACTGTAGCGCTGTCATTATTTATTATATTACGTAGGTTAAGTTAGGGCGCTACTAGTAAATTCACCAGCACACTTAGACCATGTTGGTCCACTGTGATACCCACCGTTTTCGACTGCTCCAGTGATAGTGCCGTTAATTTGATCCCAGCGGCAAATAGTGACTTGACCAGATTTGAAAAACCGGATAAAAGCGTATTAACTTTGCTTTCACTGGGATTTGAACCTGGGTGCCCTCTAGCTTAGGGCAGGTACTTAACCAACTGTGCCCTCCAGTCAAAAGACTACTGCTAAAGAGCAAATCGCAAGAGGGACTTTGCGATTTGTTCGCGTAAGGTCGAGTTTACGAGAATTTTATGTCAAAACGCGCGCAACCTCAATTCTTCAAACGAGCAGCTCGTGCTCTTTTTATCGTCATCAACATCATCTTCATTTTCGTGGGCCGCATGTTTCACTAAAAGGGTCGCGTGGGCAATGCACGCACGCGAGATGCGGCCTCTCGATCCTCCGCTATCGACTCTAACTCATCAGGAACTATGCCCAAGCGCAACCAAGCCAGTTTTTTGGACCTGGTTCAACCATACCGCCAAGCGGTCGCCTCCTTTATGGAATCGCATTCAAGGCACGCCTCGGAAGTCGTGATGATGGGGACATTCGTGCCACGTGACCAAACCATCGAAGTACAGCCCATTCCGTTTTAACGTCTAATTCTATTCATTGACCATTGATTCCTGCGACAATGAATCAATAAAACTAAGAAATGTTAAATAAATCAACCACACAACTGTCAAATAATCCGAGATAGAACTTCAAAGTTTTTGCTCAGGCTTACGAAATAACGGTCTGGGTATAAATTAACGCACGTGACTCTACTTCGCTTGGTTTATGCACATTTTTCTACTGAAACTGTCAAAGTCCGAGCTGTTGTGGTTTATACCCAAATCGCAATAACTTAGGGCGCCTGATTTTGACATAAGAGTCTCGTAAAATCGATGAAACGCGTACAAATTCCTGTCAAAGACAGTGCGCGCGAACGCGCTGTTACGATTTGACATTTAAGTCTAAAAATGACACTGACAGCTTGCAGTCTGACAATTTGTTTGACAGACACAGCTAAAGTTAGCATTGAGTTGAAAATACCCAGCATGTGCCGGCTGGGAAATAAGAAATGATTCTATACAGGATTCTCCAGGTCCAGCTCTGATTACATATCCCCGAATGTGCTTCTTTCAAACGCGGCACTTTATCCAAACCAACATCGCGTCTCAAAATCAGCAGCAAAATCAAATTCTAAACAAACTCACGTGTAAGCAAAAAACGAAAAAAAAGAAAACAAACTATCGTCAGCAAGCTGAATATCTTGCATTAATTCCCACTAATCAATGCTCCACTTCAACCGGCCGATTCTAGAAAAATTCAGAGTTAGTTCTGTCAACGCGAAGCAGGAAGTGAGCAGAAGCAATTCTTGAATAAAAAAATAGAAACATCCTCATTCTTAGTCATTAACAACCCCGAGTCTGAGTCGGTCTGAGAATAGACTTGTCTTCACGTGAAGCAGTGCGAGGACTGCTTGAATCTTTATTAAATCACTGCAAATAAAATTCCTCATCTCCCACGCATAAATTAAAATAATTCAACGCACATTTTCGGAAATAATTTCAAGCCAAAGCTGTCAGAATCCATCAAGTCACGGATGGCTGCTTAACGACAGCAACATTGGCCTTGGACAGACGTATAGGTGGCTTTTTTTTTATCGTCCCACTGGTAATTAATGTAAAAGAGCTTCCGAATTAAAACACAAAATAATGGTAAGCCCCTGTTTGGTTATGCATAGCTGCTGATCTAAATTTTCATTCGCGCCGTCAAGTTGACAGAATAAAACAAATTTAGACAACAGAACACGACATTCTTCTTTTTCTTCGACGACTTGCCCTTTTCGGGCGCATAACAAAATAGCGGACTAATCAAATCGAAAAAAAATGGAAAAGAAAACTTAACGGCTATCACTGTCAATGTCGCGTCGCGCCAAAAGACCACATCCGCTTTGGCAAGTATTTCGAGACGTCCAAACTTGGTTTTTGTCTAATTTTTTATGGGAAATCCCAGAAAGAATTCTTAAAACTTTCGTTCTGATAACTAAAACCGGCGCCAGTTGATTTTTACTGTCGACATGACTAGCATTGGCTAGTCAGCATAAAATTAATCGTGACATCGGTCGGTGGTGGCGTTTGTCACTCGTCTGACTGCCGGTGCGGTGGAAATATTTGACATCAAATTTTTGGTCAGTGCTCTTTTGCTCTGGTATTTTTCTCCTTTGTTATTGTGTTGATTGTATGTTAATTTTTCTCATTTTTTTTTTTTATTTTGCTATCTCCATTTGTAAACAAAATACAGCAGCAGTGAGCAGTGAGTTTTATTTTGTTTACATGCATGGCGTAACGTCAAAGAGAGTATTTGCGGGCGGTGTTTGTTCAACACGATCAATTTATTTGCTTGTGATTTGTGCGGCTCGTTTATCTGGGTAGCATGTCTCGGATGAAGTCTATTAGTCTCGCTGTTTTGCTGTTTTGCTGACTAACGTGCAATAAATTCACTATAATTGCTACCATCAGAGTTGTATCATTTTTCAGTGGCCGATAATTGGCAGTGCTAATGCCAAGTTTGTTTGTGTTTCCCACTTGTTAACGCTATCGTTTGAATCTGAAGCATTGATTGACTGAATGCATTCATTATTCATCCTCGTGTACTTTACCGTGTTTACAGGAGGAGTACAGGGATATAAACGTAAATGAATTCATCACACAGGCAGCCATAAAAATGAAGCAACATTTCGGAGGAATACCCATTTTTATAGCAACATTCGAGCAACATCATTGGGAGCCACCAGCAAACATTTGGTTGATGGCTCGCGCAGACAAATCTGATTAACATGCCAAAATTATAACCTTGTGCTTCTCAAAATGATTTGCTACGCATAATAACTGTATAATTGAATTAAAAGAAATATTTTAACCTGCGTCACAGCAAAAAAAAAAAAAATCACCAACAAAGCGAAAAGAAGAAAAGATTCTTTCTGTGGTCTCTTTCTGTTTACTGTACCGGTATTTGTGATCGGGATTTCCCGAGAAAGCAAATTCCATGGTCATAACTCTTGACGTAAGCCATAAAAATCTTTCCGTTGGCATTTAACTTAATGACTTCGAATCTGACAATCCTTCTTTGTTCGCATGTTAATGGCGCCTAATAAATTCATTGCTAATTGCATACTCGGACTAAATAATATTTAGTGCAAAATCAAGGGGGAAAGATGTATTTTTCGAAAAAAGCTGTTGCACCTGTTTCCAGAGAAAGAAAGTGAATGATATGCTAATGAGTGACGCGTCTAAACGGTATGCACAGAGAGTTAATGAACTTGATTTCAAAACAAGTTTTGATTTTGTCTGATTGAGAAAAAAGTAATAAATCTAGGTGCGCTTAAGCCGTTATGTCTCCAGGCGATGGGTGGGTGTCAAGAAAATCACTTCAAACTGTGACAAGCAGGCAATCAGTCGAGGAACGGCATACATTTCATCTCATCTCATCTTCAATGACCCACATGTTCCACTAAAGGGATCGCGAGGGCAATGCACGCACGAGAGACGCGGCCATTCGATCCTCCGCCGTCGACTCTAACTCATCAGGAGCTTTGCCCAAGCGCAACCAAGCGAGTTTTTGGACCTGGTTCAACCATCTCGTCCTGGCGGCCGCCTACCTAATGGAATCGCAATAAAGGAATACATTGCGTATTTTAACCCTTTCTGTACAGAATGTTATACTAAATTAATTGTTTTATAACCCAGATACATAATTATTTGTAAATTCAATGTTTTAGAGCATCTTCAGAATATCTACATTCAATTAAAATTCTTAAAACATGTCAACGCCACCTAAATGCACACTACATTCCTCTTTTCCCGAAAAATTGTAGTAGATTTTCATGTCCCCCATCAACACCCCAGAACACTGGATTTGACATTTCACATGTCATGTCAGCGACATACGAAAAATATTGTTGTTTACCACTTTTGCCGAACGAAAACATTTGCTAAACTTCATAGAGCACATTTCCCTTCCCAAAGATGAAAAAAGAAGTCTTAAAATATCTGTACAATCTTGTATTTTGTCAAGCAATATCCGACTCGGGAAAATATCTTTTCATTGGCAACAGATTTGGTGATATATTCTGTCAAAAGTAAGTAACCTCTTCATTAAAATAAAATCCCCCCTCCTAATCATCTCTTTTTTATCCCAGAGTTGAAGAATTTGAAAATAATGAAGACGATAAACCGAAAAGTCGACTTCGAATCTATCCCCAGGGTGAAGAGCGCTCAATTGATAGCTTAGCCTTCCATCGTGACTTTCTCATCGTTGGCACAGCTGGATGCATTTATGGTTTGAAATGGGATGAAGACAATGCCAAGCTATCGTCTTCCAGAAAATGGGAAATCACAATTCCATTGACAGGCGATTCCTTTGATTTGGCCGACATCAATTACATGTGGTTGGACAAACCAAATGATATCCTCTACGCAGGCTGTGGCGACAACAACATGTACTCCATCAGTTTGGAAGATGGAAAAATCATACGAAATTTTCGCGGGCACGAGGACTATATTCACTGCGTGCGTGGTTGCGAGGGAAAAATTTACACAGCCTCTGAAGATGGCTCGGTACGGGTGTGGTCTGCCAGTGACAAAAATTCGGTGGCTAAAGTGGAACCACACACGAACAACAAATTGGTTCGGCCAGAGTTGGGCAAATGGATTGGCGGACTTGCTGTGTCTCCAGACTGGCTGTTGTGTGGAGGAGGCACGAGGCTTTCACTTTGGCACATGCGCTCGATGACATGCTCAACGGACTACCCCTTCGAAGGAGCAATCCATTGCACGGAGTTTCTGGACGATAACATCTTGGTGGCGGGAGAGCATCCATCTGTGCAGCATTACACACTCAACGGGGAGATAGTGGCTGACATTCCTGTGGATCACACGGCCACTTACTCCATAGTTTGGCAGAATCAGCCCGTGAAATTCATGTCCATGGCGGGATATGGAAATAAGCTGCATGTGCTGACAGACTTTCGTTTTCTTGACATGTCCGTAGATCTGTACGAGGAGGTGGAAGATGATTTTTATACCGATGAATAAATACTTATTTTGTAGTCATTTTGTTGCTATTTTTTGTATATTTCATTGCGCCAATTTGTGCTATGAAACATGAAACGTCGTGTTTATTGCGTCTTATCCCTCTACAGCGAAATGCATTGTTTTGATATTTATTTTAACCTTACCAAGCATCGTTCGATGATGAAGAAGACATTGTTCCTTCTGCTCAAGATCCAATTAAGTAGTGGAGCTATCGCGAAATAAGGGCTTTTGAATGAAGAGTACCTCCCTTAAGCCTTCCTCCGTGGCTCGGTGAAGCGGTTACTATGGTCCCATTGTATAATTTTTGTGTATTCGCTTTATTGCTGCAGTGCTCTTAAGTTTCTGTACGGCCATTATAGCTGGCCCTTTAATGTGCTGCATAGAGTTGAAGGGGAACTGCAACCAAAATTGACGTGCGAAACTGGTGATGAACTTATCGTTCTGGCTGAAGTAAAGTTGCTGCTTGAAGCCCATCATCTAATCCGATCTCTTCTTCTTCATTTTCTTAGGGCGCTACAGTCGGAGTCGGAAGTGGACTTGGGCTTCACGCAACATGCCTCTCCAGCCAGTACGATCTCTCGCCAGCTGTCTCGAGTTTTGCACACCAAGCCGGCCAATATCCCCCTCGACTTGTTTGCTCCACCTCCACCACCACGGAATAGGTGGAGCCGTGAACTGACAACAGCGAGCGTTGGAGTCGACGCACCTACCCACTACGCCACGGCGCCCGCTAATGTTAAAAAACCTCCAAAAAAATAAAAAAAAGGGGTCCGGAAGGATCCGATGTTGGTAGCCTCTTGCTGTGAGCGCCGCGATTGGCCCTAAGTAAAAGGCTCATCCGATGCTATCTCTATTTTAGAGTCCCAACCTTACCATGGAAACCAGGTGGCTCCTGCTGACTGGAGTTGTGGATATCGCCGTTAGCCAATTAGTTGATCATCTCCTCCTCCGCCATCCTAAAAAGAGCGATAAACCCTGGTAGACTCACGATCTCTAGCATAACAAAGTATAATTAAGTGAAAGATGTTTGTACTTGTATCAAATAAGTAAATCTATTTGGTTCGAGTCTAAACTAGCTCCACTTTAACATTTTAATGCTGTAGTAAAGATAATACATCGACATCATGTGTTAAACATTCAATCAGACTACTTCTTCTGCACCGTCAAAGATAAGGAGTGGGTGTTTCACCTTCTCTCTGTCCTCGACAAGCTCTCACTTTCAAACGACACTCTCACCTCTAGGCATTAACTTTTCAGATTTATGAAAAAATGTACCAGTCATGAAGAGTTTATTTATGTCCTATGAAGCAGTTATGCCGTGGTTATCTTGATGGCGCTGTAGTACTCATAAACAACTGTCTTTAATGAAATTGGGTTGATTAGGATTCTGTGTGGTGAAGTTATTGAGGTAGTAAAGGCATAAAGCTTTGTTAAGTCGATGATATTTTCAAATGTTCTTTCAATTCGTAACAGCCAATGTTCGTCAGCGAATTCTTACAAGGTCAGAAATCTGCTTTTATTTTGCCAGATAAGATGTTATTTAGTTTACAATTATTTTTTCGTTGCTTTACGTAAAATGTGTGTTCGGGTTTTAACTTGGATTGAAGAGTTAACAATTTCTGTTTTTCATGCAGTATAATTCACGTGTTCGTGCGAATTATAACCGTTTACTCGACTTCAATTAAAAATTCTAAAGGTTAATGAGATGTAGTATAGGGTATTGTACTTTTCTAGGTAAAGTGAATGGTCTCTTTCTTTCTCTCAGAGGTTATTCCTACCTATGCAGTTTTTTCCTAAGAAATGACCCTAAGCAACACTGCCCTCAAAGATCTTATTTGAAGACTCCATCAAAGAGGACTTCTGTGACATTGTGGACGGTGCCTACGGAGCCTGTCCAGGATGCGATGTGAAGATCGTGCTCGGGGACATCTTCAGCAGATTGATCGGAAAGTATAACCTCCACGACACGACAACAGACAACGGCTTCTGACTCACGAATTTTGCGACGGTTCGAAACATGGGCTGAGCTTGTAAACGTCAACAAAATGCGCATTGCGTAAGCATCACTGACTGTGTGATGCGACGCAACGATTTTTTGATGTTGCGATGCGTATATAAATATATAATGACGACGCTATAGTCCGAGGTGGACCTGGGCCTAGCTTCTCAACAACCAACTCGTGTTGTGCGTGCTATTGTTCTCTCACGAGTGGAGGGGACCTACAGTTTAATGCCGATTCCGAACGGCGAGATTGAGAAGCTTTTTCTAGACAGTTATACTCTTTGAACATTGTCAGTGACTCGAAAGAGGTGGAGCCGTGAAAAAATGTTTGATGTTTTTTTTCGAGATTCGAACCGACGACCTCGAGCGTAGGAGTCGACGCACCTACCCACTACGCCACGGCGCCCACTTTTGTAAATAATTCGGTTAATAATGCCAGCATACTTCATTACAAGTTAAACATACAAAAAGAGACAATTGAGTCGGAAAAAGAAAAAAAAAAATCATCGCATCACAAATATCTATGATGCGCTGGTTGCTTTTGTTTACGCAGTGGTTACTTTCATGTTGCATTTTAGAACGCGATGCAAAGCATCATTGCCAAGTGTTTGCAATTAAGAACGCTTGACGTTGCATTGCTGTGCTAATACTGCCATTACGAACTCACCCATGGTAATAAGCAGCGCGAGATTTCCCCACAAAAGAATCCACACAGCAACCTGACGATCCTCGGATGGTCGAACCGCCAACCAAACCGAACATATGCTCATTCACTCAAGACACGCGTCAAATATCCTAGACTTGCGAACATTTAGAGGAGCAAACGTCGACTCTGTACGATTCAAAGCTCGACGAAAAAATGAAGTTTAGACTTTAAACGCCTGAGCACACCAGAGATTGCCAGAGAATAAGAATAGCAAGTGAGCGAGAGACTTCGTGGTATGCCTACGGCAAACAAAAACGCTAGTAATATGTGGTTGCATTGCCACTCTACCATACAGGAGGTAGCCGAACAAACCTTAGGCAACCTTCCACCACCCACAAGAAATCCGTGGTATGATGGCGAGTGTAACAAAAAAAAAAAATTGCAACCGACGAGGCATATCAAAAATCACTGCAGCAAAAAACCAGGCCAGAGAAGTATCGTGTTAGAAGATGGGAGGAGAAGCTTCTGCAAAAAAATAAAGGTTTCTCGAAACCTCACAGTTCGAGGAAATCGAACAGTATAGTGGGAAAAGGAAAACGGGCCTTTTATAAAAAAAATCCAAAAGGGAGGCATCAGTCTTTAAGAAATGGACCCAGACTTTGGTGCGCAAAAGTGCGATTGTGGCATGGGCTGTGTGGGATGGCGCCCCATACTGCATGAACCAGAGGTCGTCCAAGTCCATGTTTTCAATTTCAGCAGAAAAAAGTCGGTTTACATGGCTCTGTAACGGTGCCGTGAACGAAGGCCATATGAATTAACGTCATAATGGTGTTAATTCGCATTTGAACTAAAGCCATATGGCGTTAGTTCGTTTTAGGAAGTGGCCTTAGTTCACATTTGAAATTTAATTAAAGTCACTCGCATCAATCTCAATAATTTACATTTGCATGGTCCTAAGAAATACAAAATTGTTGAAAAAACTTCTACACTCAAAAAAAATTTTGGAATGGGGGGCAGCATGCAACCCCCCTGCTGGACCACATGTAGGATTTGAAGTAGGCGCGAGACTGAGTGTATCCATGTTTTTTTTATCCATGATTTGCATGAGTTTAAAGAAAGTAAATACAATCAAACTCGCACTTACTCCAAATTGCATATGTGGCCAAGCATATATACCTCATATGTATGTATGCTTCGTTCACGGCACCGACCTCTACCGGCTTGGTGTGCGAAACTGGAGACAGCTGGCGAGAGATCGTGCTGGCTGGAGAGGCATGTTGGGTGAGACCTCCACTGTAGCGCTCTAAGAAGAATAAGAAGTTTTGTAGCCGCCGCGATGAAAATGCGCCTCGTCAGAAAAGATGATTTTTCGCGCAAAATCGTTGTCCAATTCAAGGCCCAAAGTGCGAAGCAATAACCCGTGAAGGGTCTCTGCCTGAGACACGGCAGCCTTCTATGCCCTGCGGTCCCGGGCATATTGCTTCCAGTTATCCAAACTAAGCGCTCTGGCATCCGCGATAGCATGGTCCTTCAAACGGAGGTTCGGTCTTTCATTTCTTCTCGAACCTGTGGGCTGTGATTCGATGATGATGGTCGCGCGCCTTCAATTGATTGGACCTTGTAGGCGAATAATCCGAGATCTTTGTGCAGAATTATCTTCAGGCTAGTGCGTGAAATGTTAAGCTGTTAAGATCAATGGCGAGTTGATGTTCGTGAATTGAGTCTCACACTCTCGGCCATATTCTCATCTGTGCGCACTGTACAACGATGGCGACCATGACCTTGTCCATGTCCACTAGCACACCAGTCTCACGAACTTTTTGCACAAACTTGCGTACAGCAGTCGCGGTGGGTGCTTCATTTCGGCCAAAACTTTTTTTCAAAAAACGCACTGTTTGGGCTACACAGCATTCAATTTGGAAATAAGTTTTCAAATATTTCCCAACGCTGTTCAAGTGTAAAGCGTCTTATTTCATTCCGCGGAGGTCGATACTGACTTTTTGTCAAGACTTCGAGAGGGAAACAGTTGTCAGTGTCAAAATAACCTATGATTAAACAAAAAAAACACTAGATGGCCAACCTGTACATCGTCACAATTTCGGCGCGTTGTTTTGGAATGGAACGACTCATGGTTAAAATCAGAAATCAGTCAAGAAATCAGTTGAAATCAGTTGATTTCTGTTTAAAATTGTACAGAATTGACTTTTCGAAAACATATCTACTCAATCGGTTGATAAATGTCAGTTATTCAATGTTTACATTTTTTTCGGATGATTTTTGAGACCCTACTGGAGCAGTTAGACTCAAAACTGATCCATTGTACTGCCAGGTAGCAACCTACTCCACTGCCGTTCATTTGATCCCAACGGCAAATGGTGACTGGACCAGATTCGATTTCACTGGGATTCGAACCTGGCAACCCTCTAACTTGCGGCAGGCACTTACGAACTGCGCCATCCAGTCATTGAAATCAGTTGATTTCTGGTTAAAATTGTACTAAATTGACGGTTCAAAAACATGTCTACTCAATCGGTTGACAGATGTCAGTTATTCAATGTTTACATACCATATTGGCGCACCCTGCGTCAACTCGGCGAAGAGAAAACAAACGATTTCAGTTCATTTTTGCCAAGATATTCTCTTTATTGCCCCCATTTCCCATTAAATTACATTTCTCGTCAACTCTCTGGATCAGTCATATCCACGACAACCGAGCGGAGATTCGCCTTCGTCATTTTCGATGGAATAACAATTCTCGCCTATCACCAGCTGTCCCTCTGGCGGCACTTCTAATTCTCCAAATTTCAAAACTCTAAGGAAACATTCTTCAAATCCACTTCAACAGGAAGTCGTCTTCACGAACTTACCCGGTGTTTCCCCAATCGATTACCATATCGATCAACATTCCAGACAGCTGTTTCTCCCTTTCCGTCAACTTTGACGATTGCAGTATCTTCATCGGGATCGTCAAGAGGGTGTCAGCCACATGATCAGCGCCTGTGTGATCAAAGGAAATTCAAGCGATCAGCATTCAATTTGATTCATTTTTACCAAAGGAAATGTCCATCCGTCCGGAGAATAAATTCCCGAGGGTGTACTTGTGCGGATATTTGTAGAGGTACGCGTAAACCTTCCCGGGATTGTACTTGCGGTGCAATTCAATGGTCCTCTTGATGCCATCGAGGAACAGGACGTCTGTGTACATGTTCTCCAGCAACCGATAGTTTTCCTCAGAGAATTCCCTGTCTCCCAGATATTTGTTCCGCAAGAAGGTTGCATACTGAAGCCGTTCCTCTTGATTTTTCGAATTTTGGAAGAACAGCAGAATGGGCGCCAACTCAAGCCAGCGCTCGTTCAGGATGTTTATCTCTGGGGTTCCCTTCTCGTTGAGCCTCAGGAAAGTGGCAGCGTTGCTGCTGCCTTCCCTCTCTGTGTACGCGACCAGAAGGGTGGTATTCGCAACTTTACCATTTTTCATGATATCCTCTGGGTGTTCGGTGAGAAAGGGGTCTTCGGTGGATCCAGGTTCAGCGACTGGAGAGAAGATCGTAAATGGATTGCCGTTGTAGTACTGCAAGGCCACTGTAGCTTGCCGCAGCTCCTCGACGCTTTTGCTCTGGAGACACATCTCCACATCCTCAGCATCCGCTGGACAACCAATTTGTTCGGCGAACTTTTTGAATGTCTTTTGTGGATGCGCGTCGAATGCCCAAGGACAGATGCCCACACCATTGTGGGCTATAACACCGTTGACGTAGTCCTCAGTGGGCTTATGAAGCATGTGCAGGTGAGCAGAAGCTCCTCCAGCTGAGGGTCCCGCGAGAAGGATCATGTTCTGGTCTCCGCAGAAGAACCGGATGTTTTCCTTCACCCACTTGACCACAAGTCTTTGATCTTTTAGCCCATTGTTCCCTGGAATTCTGTCATCCCCGGTGCTGAGGAAACCCAGTGGTCCTAGTCGGTATCCCATCGTTACAACAACAAAGCCGCGCTTGACCAAAATCGAGGTATCGTAGTCATCCCCGGATCCGGCCATGAAACCTCCTCCGTGGATTTGAATTCGCACGGGGAACACTTCGTTGCCTGAAATGGCTGGGGTGACGATGTGAAGGTACAGGCAATCTTCGTCGCCAAGATACATGGCAAACTGACCGAATTGTACGCACGTTTTTATGGGCCCAGTAGCGTCCAGTTCCCCGTTCCAGGACTTGTTGAACGGCGTCGGAGGTTCGAAGCGTCGATCGCCAACTGGTGGTTCAGCATAGGGAATGTTATGAAACGAATAAAAGCCGTCTTCTTGTACGCCACGAATTGGTCCAAAAGGAAGTTCAACAACAGGCTCGCTACTGGAGGTACCCGGGGGAACCGCGAACAGGCCAATGAGTCCAATGAACAAAACACGATTCATGGTCTGCCGTTGGGATGTCTTCTGATGAAGGAATATATATTTTATCCACTCGCGTATCCTTGGAACCGATGTCTTTTAAATACTCTCTCAAAGGGGCAGATTTTGCCTTCAACAACTTCCAGTCAACTAAACTCCAATGTTCAGCAGATGTGCCTATAAATAATGAAGTCATTTGCGCCGCTTAGCCTCGCAACAATCGATCTAATACCCCCTATTAACTAGGCCACGCAACAAAACAATTCATTGTTAAACATTTTTCAGCTAAATGATGTGCACGCTGATAGTCTAATGAAATGTTTGACGTCCGCTCTCAAATCGCGTTACTTCTGTCGTGGATAAAGGGTGGAATTATGAGAAGTGATAATTGGCGGTTAGTGATGGTTACATGTTTGTGGTTCTAACGTTTTTTGTTAACGATGTGGGAGATAATTGAGGATGCATTAAGGTTTCGTGAGATCCTTTGTTCCTTTTCCTTAAGTGATGAGTAGCTTTGCTTGAAATCAAACTTATACGAGTAAACAAGTATTTACATTGTTACGTACGGAATTAGGTACGAAATTTCGGCACAGAAACCATAGAAGAAGAGTTAGTGCGTAGAGAGTAATTAGAAATTAGCCTAACATTTCGGTGACCAGATCTCGAGAAAAATCCCTTTAGTCCTAACTCTTAGGACAACCATGAATAAAAAAAAGAGGAGGGGGACGGCGCTAAACGCCGGTCTTGCATAGGGCGCTCATCTAGCTACGACAGAGACTGGGTGGCGAAAAATTAACTGATTTGTTTTGGAATCAGTTTTTTACTAAATAAAAAATATATGATTTTGAGTTTGGACCTTTACAATTTTTTCTGCTAAGTGGAAAAGATGATGGGCCTTACAAAATCCCAGTATATGTTCTGGAATTTCATTAAATTCTCCATAAAATCTGCAGAGCCCTTCTGATACCCCTAATTTCATCAGACGCTCCCTGAGTCTACAGTGCCCTGTCAGAAAGCCCGTTAGGATACGGAGGTTGTTCTTGTTCATTCTGATGCATGCCTCGAACGTCTTTTGATTATATTGCCCTAGAAGCTTATTGGCCTGCTTCATTCCACGAGCGTTATTCCAGGTTTCAATACGGTTCGTTTTTTCTAGTTCCCTGAATTGTTCTCTGAGAAGATGGTCTCTTACAGCGCAGAATGGTTCAGGTCCTATGAAGGGTTCTGTTGCTCCTTTCCTTGCCAGGGAGTCGGCTATTTCATTGCCTTCTATCCCCGTATGGCCAGGTTTTACTCGGTATCTTCTACTCAATTCATTGAGCTTGGATTTGATGATGTAGGAGTCTATTGATTGATCTGAACGCATCTATCTATGGCATGTATTTCGGCTTGAAAGATGCTTTTTTTTTTTTTTTTTGAGGATTTTAGAAGCACTACTGGAGCACTCAGACTCAAAACTGGTCCATTGTACTGCCAGGTAGCAACCTACTCCAGTGCCGTTAATTTGATCCCAACGGCAAATGGTGACTGGACCGATTTCGGAATCGAACCTGGGACCCCTCGAACTTGGGGTAGGCACCTAAACAACTGCGCCATCCAGTCGTGTTTGACGGTGGGTTGGAAGTACTGCGTGAAAAAAACTTCTGCTCCAGTTCCTTCATCAGTTCTTGATCCGTCTGTATACCATTTTACAGTGTTGCTGCTTAGTCTGTGGACCATGGATTCATCGCTCCAGTCTCTTTTGGTGCTGAGGTTGCTGGGAAATTTCTTCTGAAAGTTGAATTTTCTAATCACCTCATCCTTCGGAAGGGCCAGAAGTGGTAGCTTTTTGCCTAGTATGTCGAATTGCCTCGCTAAAATGCACTTGGACTGCATCCACAGGATTTGCCCGAAAGGCATCGACAAATCATCAGAGCACGCGTCGCTTTCCTGGTTATCTCTTCTGTATGTTTTTTCCAGATGTGCTTGCTGTCCAAATTTACTCCCAGATATTTAACTTCTTGGGCGCCGTGGCGTAGTGGGTAGGTGGGTCGACTCCTACGCTCGAGGTCGTCAGTTCGAATCTCGAAAAAAACATCAAACATTTTTTCACGGCTCCACCTCTTTCGAGTCACTGACAATGCTCAAAGAGTATAACTGTCTAGAAAAAAACTTCTCAATCTCGCCGTTCGGAGTCGGCATTAAACTGTAGGTCCCCTCCACTCGTGACAGAACAATAGCACGCACAACACGAGTGGTTGCTGAGAAGCTAGGCCCAGGTCCACCTCGGACTGTAGCGCCGCCATTATTATTATTATTATTTAACTTCTTTCACTGTCGCCAGTGTTGTACCCGACTGACTTATTGGTTTTAGTCGTTCCAGTTTTCGTTCTCTTGTAAACCGTAGTATGGTGGTTTTTGCCGGATTTAGGCTTAGCCCAGCCGACAGACACCATTCCTTAGTTAAAGTTAGCCCCCATTTGATGATATCACATAGGGTCTCCTCCATCTTGCCTCTGGCTATGATTACTATGTCATCGGCATATGACTGACATCTGATGCCATGGTTAGTTAGTATCTCTAGAAGCTCGTCTACAACTAGGCTCCACATGAGAGGAAATAGAACTCCTCCTTGTGGGCATTCTTTTATTATGCCTCCTGGTGTGTGCGTCTACGCTGATATTGTGCTCAGGAGTTCATACATTCATTTCGATACTGTGTGGTTTACTTCCTTTTTGTCCAGAACTCGAACAATTGCATCATGGGATGTGTTGTCAAATGCTCCTTCAATATCCAAGAAAGCACATATAACTATTTCTTTTGCATCAGGGGCGCTTTCTATAGCTTTTGTCAGTTAGTAGAGTGCAGTCTCTGTGGATCTGCCTGCCCTGTAAGCATGCTGACAGTAATGAAGAGAGGATGTCTGTAGCACTTCCTCTCTTATGTAGTTATCCACAGCCTTTTCCATTGTTTTGAAAAGAAACGATGTTAGGCTGATTGGTCTGTAGAACTTTGGTAGACTTGGGTCTTTCTTCCCCATTTTCGGAATGAACACTACCTTTGCCCGTCTCCACTGGTTCGGTATGTATCCCAGTGCTAGACTACTTCTTAATATTGTCAGGATAGAAATAGGAACAAAGAATAATTTTTAAGAGCGCACCGAAATAAAACACAACCGTTCGTCCCATCCGTAGCCTGCAATTAATGCGTTAACTCGTTCTATATATTGTTCGGCGGTCGGGGAAAGGTGATCAGAGGGATTATATTCGGGTATAAGCGATTGAATCTCGTGTATATTAGACAATGGTGACTGGGAATTGTACGGCGTTGTTGACCAAGATGGAGTTGGAATAGCGGTTACTGCGGATGGTGTAGCGGTAGTTTGTGGCGCCGGCGTTGTGTGCGTGTCTCTGGAATTTAAAACTGTAGTCAAGGATGATAATTGGATTTGCAAACCTTGCACTAGATTCGTTAGATTCGTGATGTCGTTCCGCACTTCGAGAATTTCTTCTACTTCGTCATCGCTGAGTAGATCTTCGTTGGAAATTTCGTCAGTTCAGAGAACTTGAAGCGTGCGTGCAATGAGATCTGCTCGTTTACCCGTGGTTGGTTGGTTATTTTCCTTAAGAATCTTTTTAAGATCTTTTACACGTAGATCGTTTATTTTTGGCATTGTATCCCACTTCTGAATATTTGTCAGGATAGAAATAGGAACAAAGAAAAATTTTTAAGAGCGCACCGAAATAAAACACAACCGTTCGTCTGCTCAACTTCACAAAAGGTAATAGATCTTTATTTTACTTTTTACATTTGCTGTTGGATCTAACTTCGCGCTGTTCGCATGGTGACAATATCATTAATAGAAATGGTATTAGTTTGCCTTGCCCTTTTTGGAGTAGGTCTGGCGTGATTCCATCCACACCTGGGGATTTAAAGGACTGAAACGAGTTAATTGCCCATTCCAGTCGCCCTTTGGAGAAATCTCTCTTGCGACTTTCCAGACTTCATCCCTTGGTGTTGGCAGATTGTTTTCACACCTTTCTGTGTGTCGACGACTGCCCGGAAAGTGGGTTTCCAATAGAAGTCTTGCCCTCTGTTCTTCACTTTCGGTGTATCTGCCGTCAGGTTTTCTTAGAGACATCTGTATCTCCCCCGTTTTTGCTAGCGCTTTGTGGAGCCCGGCCGCAGCAGGGGTATGGGTGTCTCGCAGAATTTCCTAAAGCTTTCTCTTTTTGCGCTTCTTGTTTCTTTGTTGTAGGAGATGAGTGCTCGTTTGTAGCTTTGCCAGTCTCCTGTACGCTTGGCTGCATTGTACAGCTTGCGTGCGTGTGGACCGGAGGCGGAGCGTATTGCTCCACCATGGCACTCTCTTCCCCTTGAAATCCCTGCCTATTGGGCATCTTGCTTCGAATGATGTTGTGAAAGCTTTTGTTGTGCTCTCTACAACATGTTCTAGCTCTAGAAAATGAGATGCAGCTCTTCTGATGTCAAGGTGCTCCAGATTACTTCCTAGCAGCGATTCAAAGAGATCCCAGTCAGTTTTCCTCGGATTTCTTACAGTTTTACTTGCTATGCCCGTATCGTCCAGATCGAACCTTATAATTCTAGGATCCGACATAGATGGTTCGCTAGACACTTTCCAATCCCTAACAAGTCCGCTAAGCCTGTGGCTAGCCATGGTAATATCTAGTATCTCCTGTCTGCCTCTCGTGACAAACGTGGGAACATTCCCAACATTAAAAACGTCGAGTTCCTGCCGTTAACGGATTGAGTGCGACTGACATGCCCGTCACCTGGGCTTACACTCACGTGCTCACAGATTCGCTGCACCCACGTGTTTGGTATGTCAGTAAGGTTCAAAATGCGTTGCTCGAAATTGGTGGAGCTCGGTGGATGTGTATTGCTCGTCATTACATTACGCCAATTTGTGTCTATGTACAGAAATAAAGTTCAGCCCCCAAGATAAGCGTGAATGAAAGCCGTAGTCATTTAATTATTGAAGGAGATATCGAAGTTTGCTTGCTGTGTCTTTTCTGTTTCTGTTAGCCGCTTGCATATCTTTACTGCTAAAAAGACGAACGCCGTTCCAGCTGCAATTAAGTTTCATTACATAGACGGGTGATAGCGCGTAAGGGTTGCTGATAAATGGATCTTGAATCGAATTTAAGCGAGAGTTTCTGAGATCACGGTCACAGTTGTGCGTTCGGCAAGAATGAGGGTTGCACTGGTCCTATTCGCGATCTTGGGCGTTGCGGTGGCGTGTCGGGCCACCTGTACTTCGTCGTGCTCAGTGACTCTGCCGTCGGGAGCTATTCAAGGGAAGTGCAATAATGGAGTGTGTTCATACACGAATATACCGTACGCCCTTGCGCCAACCGGGGCTAGACGATTCGAGTCGCCGGTGCCCTTCAACGAAACCTGGAACGGGATAAGAGACGCCACCAAGCCAACCGTGGCGTGTATACAGTTCTCGGAGTATCACAAGGAATCGCTAGAAAGCGAGGACTGTCTCTTTGTTCACGTGCACACGCCTAGTTCGGGAGTGAGTTCCACCTATCCTGTCCGTGCCTACATCCACGGCGGGGGGTTTATGTTCGGTGCATCGGGGGATACAGATCCCTCGAGAATCGTTAAGCAGAACATGATCGTAGTCTCGATCGGTTATCGCTTGGGCGCACTGGGATTCCTTAGCAGCGGCAATACCTGCATTCCAGGCAACAATGGACTCAAGGATCAGCGCGAGGCTCTGCGGTGGATTAAGAGTAACATTCGATATTTTGAAGGCGATCCAAACAGGGTGCTGCTGACTGGATTTTCAGCGGGCGGCGCCTCGACTCATCTGCACACTTTGCGCAGCGAAAATCTGTTCAGTGCGGCGATGGCAAACAATGGGTGCGGCTTCAATCCGTGGGTATTCCAGGCTCAGCCGTATAGGCAATATTCAACATTTCTTGAGAAACTTGGTTGCTCCCCCATGTGCGACAAAGTGAAGGCTTGCATCAGGGCCAAGAGCGTCCGTGACATAGTGACAGCCACCAACAGCATGAAGGTATACCGCGACAACCCGTTCAACGTTTTCGGTCCGGTGGTCGAGAGTCCGAGTGTGGGGGATGCGTTCATTACCGAGCCACCGGAGGACATCATTAGGAGCGGGAATTATTCGAATGTGCCCCTCTTGATGGCGTACACCGAACGGGAGGGCAGCTACAACGCCGCCGACTGGTTAAGCCTGGGGGCGAACGGAAAGCCACTGATTACCCAGTTGACTGACAGCACATGGCTGAAGTATGCACCACACATGCTGTTCTTCAACAACACCCTGCCAGAAGCGTTCCTAAACAAACGCTCGACGGAGCTGAGGACTCAGTACATGGGAAACAAAACGTTCACTGAAAGCAACTATCGTCCATTCGAGGACATGTACTCGGACATCCTGTATATGAACGGCATCAAGAAGGCCCTCTGCCTCCATCGGAAGTATGGGTCTGGCAGGGTGTACGCGTACGAATACAAGTACCCCCACACGTACGGAGTGGGAAATCTAATGGCTCACAGGACGGACATCACTTTCGGTAAGTGTGACGCTGCGTGCGACTTTGTCTGTATCCACGCCTTGTCTTTCCAGGTGCTGACCACGGTGCTGATGGACTATTCACTCTGCCGCTGTTAGCAGCCGTCCCGCCCTCGTTGACTGCCAACGAACAGAAAATCTCAATTCGGCTCTGCGACTTGTACAAATCGCTGGCAAACGGGTATGAAACGGCATTTCGATACGGGAGAGTTGCGTGAATAATCCGTTTTGTTACAGACGCGCCACTTACGATGGGATCGAACTTCCGTTGAATACTCCCCTAACCTCTGGGAAGTTGACCATCAACGAATATTGTCATGAGTTTGAGTACTGCAATGAGTATACCTGTGGGGATTGTTCCAAATATGAGTAGTTGATAGAGATTTAAGTTAAATACAAAACAATAAGCCAAAATTTTTCGTAAATAAAGCCTTTATTTTAGTATTGGACTTATTCCTTAGAGAACTCAACAAGTAGGCTGTTATTCTTCTTTCTTTTTGTGGCGCTACAGTCCGGGGTAAACCTGGCCTCAACCAACGATCTTGCTAGCAATCATTCATTCATTCATTCATTTAGTTTATTGAGTCAATATTAATACACATCAATTAATTTATGATTACATTTTTTTTTTCGTGATAACCGACTTTGGACATAATCTGGTTAAGCTCAAGTATAATAACTTGCTAGCAATGATCTTCCGCTAGCTGCCTCCAGTTGCTCACTGTTTCACAATAAATTTGTGAGTAAATTTGTGCTAGTACACTTTCTGCAAGGTGGCCTTGATGCTCATGCGAGGTGGGCTAAAAGTACACTTTCTGCGAGGTGGACTTACTGCTTATGCGAGGTGAGCAAATTTGTGACGTTTTCTTGGAGTAATATCTGGGCACTGTTGCGCACACAGAGTCGGTTGAGGTATCTCACCACTTGGGTGCACCACCTCTGTTGTCCATGCCCTCTACATGGCCTGACCATCTTAGGCGTTGGACCCATAGACGCCTGGCTAGGTTCATGTCGCTGTAGAGCCCATACAGTTCGTGGTTGAACCTTCTCTTCCAAATGCCATCAACGCAAACAGAACTAAAGATTGCACGCTGAACTTTTATCTCGGAAAGACCAAGAGCTTCTTCAACCGCTTTCGATATTGTCCATGTCTCAGCGCCGTAAAGAAGGACTGGGATGATCAAGGTCTTATACAGAGTCAACTTGGTCTTTCCAGAGAAGGGTCCATTTTGTTTTTTTTTCTCTTTTTTTCGAAGGATTTTTGAAACTCTACTGGAGCATTCAGATTCAAAACTGGTCCATTGTACTGACAGGTAGCACTCTATTCCAGTGTCGTTAATTTGATCCCAACGGCAAATGGTAAATGGACTAGATTTGAACCTGAGACCCCTCTAACTTGGAGCAGGCACGTAACCAACTGCGTCATCCAGTCGCCTTTCCGGACCCCTTTATCCGGCTCCTCCCAGTTGGAGGTCGTGCGTGGGGTTAACTTCCTCACCACGTAAAAAACAACAACGAGTTCAGAAACAACAACCTGCCTCGGATATGGACGGATTTACAGTTGACGACCCCAGCAAACGGAAAAAACGACAATGACCTTCGGTTCTGCACGTGGAATGTGAGATCCCTGAACAGACCACGTGCAGCCGATGAACAGCAGACATAACCGCAATCCAAGAAGTGCAGCGGGATGGGCCGGGCAAAAAGAGGATGAAAAACTGCGATATCTATTACGGCGATTGTTACAGAGAGCGAAGGCACCGATTATTTGGATGTGGATTTGTTGTTCGAGGTAAACTTAGGCAAAATGTCTTAAGCTTTAAGTGCATAAGCGAGCGCCCCATAACAAACCGCATTGTTGGCACCGCGGTATTAAACGCCATCTATCCGTGAAGCCAAATGCTTGCGTGTCTAAATTCGGCAACATCAGCATCAAACAACGGAGGACAAAGATGACGATAGCAAGGATGACTTCTATGATCTCCTAGAAAGAACATACGAACAATTCCCCAGCTACGACTCCAAGATCGTTCTAGGAGATTTTAACGCTAAGCTGGGTAAAGAGGACATCTTTGCTAGAGTCATCGGTAAACACAGCCTGCACGACACCACGTCCGAAAACGGACTCAGGCTGGTGGACTTTGTTACGGGGCGAAATCTCTCTGTAGCTAGCACGCGGTTCCCACACCTCAACTTCCATAAAGGGACCTAGCGGTCCCCTGATCATTCAACCGTCGACCAGATTGATCACGTAGCGATCGACGTCAGACACTCCTCCAGTATGGTGCCGTGAAATTACGCCGAATTTCCATGTTCGGTCTTATTTCACTTTGCTAAAGTTTCGCTTTCGGCGTTATTTCACGGCACCCTCCAGTCCGAACGTTCCGAGGCGCCAACATCGACTCGGACCATTTCCTTGTTGTAGCCAAGGTAAGGACACGGATATCAAGAGAACAACGGAGTCGAGGAAGACAATCACGGTTTGACGTCGAAAAGCTACAATCGCAACAGACTGCCAGGAACTTTGCCGATCGAGTCTCCCTGAAACTCTCCGAAAGTTCGACGTCGCCTGCATTGACAATAGACGAAGAATGGAAACGTTGTCAAATGGCCATCAGAGAAGCCGCTACTGATGTGCTGGGTTTTTAAACACCACCAAGGCAACGAGTGCAGGCAGGCAAAAGCAGCAAGCAAGAAGAAGGGTCCCACACCTCAACATAAATGGATCATAAATGGATCATGACGATGGAAAACTTTACTCTGCTGCTACGTCAAAGCCGGTAACGAACTTAATGAGACCTTTAGTGTCAAAAAAGGTTTTAGACAAGGCGACGCGCTGTCATGTGATTTCTTTAACATTTCTTTCTTGAGAAGATCGTGCAAAACTCACTGGCCAACACAAGAGGCACAATCTTTCAAAAATCTGTGCAACTGCTAGCTTACGCGGATGACATTAACGTGATTGGGCGACCACAGCGAGCCGTCAATGATGTGTCTGCTAGCATTGAAACGGAAGCGGCAGAAATGTGTCTGGCAGTAAACGAGAGCAAAACGAAGTATATGCTGTCATCTAGAAAGGACGCACAACATCGACGACTTAGCCAGAACGCCACAATAGGCAGCTATAACTTTGAGGTAGTTAATGACTTCCTCTGCCTCGGCTCCGCGGTAAACAGTACAAACAACATCAGTACCGAGATCAAACGCAGAATAACTCTTGCCAACCGCTGTTTTTATGGGCTCAAGAGGCAATTGAGTAGTAGAGCCCTCTCTCGGAAGACCAGGATGATTTTGTACAAGACATTGACTATCCCTCCTTTGTAACGACTGGATGGCGCAGTTGGTTAAGTGCCTGCCCCAACTTAGGGGGGTCTCAGGTTCGAATCCCAGTGAAATCGAATCTGGTCCAGTCATCATTTGCCGTTGGGATCAAATTAAGGGCACTGGAGTAGGGTGCTACCTGTCAGTACAATGGATCAGTTTTGAGCCTGAGTGGTCCAGTGTAGAGTTTCAAAAAAAAATTTCACAAAAAGTGGTCCGGAATGTTCCGAAGTCGGTAGCCTCTTTCAGGCTGTGAGCGTCTCCGTTGACTCTAAGAGAAGGGCTCATCCGCCGCCATCTCTATTCCAGGGTCTCAACCTAACCATGGGAACCAGGTAGCTCCTGACTGGAGTTGTGGATGCCGCCGTTGGCCAATCAGTTGATCAGCTCCTCCGCCGCCATCCTAAAAAGAGTAATGAGTCCTGGTAGACTCACACGCTCCCCTCTCTCGTTTGCAGCTGCTTAGACGTCCAACGAGGGTTGGTTACCCCATCTTCTATTTCGATCTGAGTGCTCGTGCTTTGACATAAGGTTCTCGAAAATTCGATAAAACGCGTACCAATCCCTGTCAAAATCCGAGCGCCCGAACGCGCTGTTGCGATTTTGGCTTAACAGAGGCTAGGTGAAGACGCTTGTGTCTTGTCAACGCATCGAAATTCAGTCATTCTTCTTGTAAAAATAATAAACCTGGTGTGAAGCTTCAATCGTGTTTATTTTTCTTCAAATTCCACTTTTATTTTTACTCGATTTCACTAGAATTCAATACTTTGTAAAATCTAAATGAAAAAAAGTCATCACTCATTTATTTATGTCACACATATTTTTCCAAAAGATTAAAAATCACAGTCCCATTATTTGCATGCCAATTGAATAAGTTTACGAACTCACCCCATTCGATTGACATCTTGGATTGGTTTACATGTTTGAAGGCGCGCAAACTGTCATTTGTTTTGAATGAAATTGTTCGCTCGAGGAATTGATTCCCTAGTCCATTTGTTTTAAAATTGTTGTCTCTGTTAAATTATGCCCACGGTAGGCCATTTGAATACGCCACAAGTTCAATTTAATCACAATATTGTCGTTTTAGTTGGGGTTTCTTAATGTGGGGGGCAAGAAATATTCCCTGAAGTATGGAGAGTCTTATGTTATTGGGTTCACCTCAGATGATTACGCACACGATATTGAAATCGATGATGCGGTGAGTGTTGTTTTTTTTGTAAGATTATCTAGCGTTGTTTTGATTTTATTCCATTGCAGTCGGTCGATGTCAAACATTGTGTTCTGGACTTTACCGAACCAATTCCAAAGATTTTCGATATAAAATCGAAATGCGGTACTTTTGTAGATCATGAACGGGTCCCAGCGTGCTGTATGTTTCCTCTGAAGAAATCTACAAACATTCGGATTGGATATGTGGATGCAATCTTGCAACTTCCTGGAGAGGTAGTACAACTTTTTTGTGGATGAAAATCGACGTAGGGGAACTCAAGTGTTTAATTCTAGGGCGATAGTGGTTTCTTAGAGGGGAGACTTAGCCCGCCAGAGAAGGATAATGGTCCCGAAAAGGATGCATCAATGGATCAGCTGGAACCAGCAGAATGTGGTCCCACAAATTCTTCAACTGGTGCTCCGAATCCTGACCATCAATTCTTAGTTCCAACAGCAATTGTGCGCAGATCAACAGGCCGTTCAACAACAAATGAAAGTTTCGATAGTTTTAGCATACCTGAGACCCAAATGCCCGCCAAAGATGCGCTGCCGCAGGACGACGATGATGAAGACAGCTTTTTCATTCCAGAGACACAAGATGTTGTCACCGCTGCCGCCGCGTTGTGCAACTATCCTCGCGTTGCATTTGAAAACGAGGACGTGAACGAAACAGTAGCTGACTGTGATAAAATCCCGTCTAGTCAGTTTCGAATTTGCACACAAGATTTCAACGGAAGTGACGATGAGTTGAGCAATCATTCTGATGACATTTTAGCTAACGTGCCATGTTCACTAGTTATCCCCACGATACGCCATTCTCCGGTGCAAATCAACGACATTTCGCGCAGGCAAGAAAACGCTGAAATCGAAAGAGAAATGTCAGCGTTGCAATGGTCCAAAACCACGGAGCAAACTACTCATAATGCTTCAACGCCAGATGGGATATGCACTCCAGATGATTTGGTTTTTCCGAATCAGGAGCAACTGGAAGTGCCAAAACCAAACTCACAGTGCAGTACGCCGGATATATTTGCTGACCAGGAGCCTGCGGTGGATGACATGGACAAAAGTTTGAAGGAAAACGATCCCCCACCGGTTGTGGTTGGATTCATGAAAGAGCCGCATGCCATCCATAGGCCATCTGTTAAGAAAGCCTCATCCACGCCAAACTGCAAAGCGAACTTTGAGGAAATAAGCGTGGAGAAGTCGCAGGCGCTACCCCCGACGCAACTTTTCGTCCTACCACCACAAAAACCAAAGCAACCTCCAGTCGTTGTCGAGAAGCAAAAGCTGACAAGTGGGATGGATGATGATTTGCCGCCAACTCAAGTGTTTGAACCCGTCCCCGCCAAATCGAAAGCAAATGTATTTTTGTCATCAACGCTCGTTGATCCTGGAATGCAGCTGTCTGAGAATAGTTTCAAGGCGAAGTGCAATAAGCTGCTGGACTCCGATGATGACGAGATGGATGAAGTGGTTGCACCGGATTTGGTTCAGAAATATCGAGAGTCTTTGGAAAGTGCAAAGGACCTCAAGAAGTCGACTGCAGACGTCTGCATCACATTCCCACAAGAAAACAAGAACGTGTCTAAAGACATCGAGAAAATGTTGCCACCGAAAAACAAACCAATTCAGGCGGTGAGGGACAATGTTGTTGCGAGTGCACAAAAGCCAAAATCGAATAACTGTGATGCAAGGTATGTCAACATCGAAGCCTTTCTGTGTACTCCAGACTTCTTGGGGAAGGAGTTTGCGAAGGACGAGAATTTGCAGAAAAGGGCAGAGCTAATGTGGAAGAATCAGCGAAAGACGCTCTTCGATGAAGAAACCCCAACAAAACCGGAGAAATGTGAAAGTGACGACAGTCAGGACTCGTTCATTGATTTAATTCCACGGAAGAAAAAACAAGAAGAAAGTGTAGGTGAACAGGCAGAGGATAAGGGGCAGAAGGAACCCGTTCGAAAGGAGCCGCCAAAAGAGGTAGAAGCACGAGGTAGTCGGCGACGGCGATCTTCCCTGAGACAAGATGCTGCAGAAAAGGATTTGCCGCAGACTAAATCTGCTGATTCGAAGGCAGGGAAAAAACAGGGAAGATCAAAGAGGGCGACAGAGACAGCGGGTGATCAAAACGAGGAATCACCACGAGAGAAAAAATCAAAAGAATCCCGAGAGGAACAAGGCAGATCCAGGCAGACGAGCGCAAATAAGACTGAAGACAATGCGGATGCAAAGAGAGCTGAGGAAAAAGTCGTGAAAGCAACTGCCAAGCGCAAAACACGACACAGAGCCGCCGCTGCATTGGATGTCAAAGTAGGGAAGCAAATGCCATCTCTGGATGATCCCCTAACCTCAAAAAAGGAAAGTGCCCACAAGTTGAACCATGCGCAGGTGCCTGTTGAGAACTGCAAGAGTAGCGCTTCATTTGAAGGAAAAACGTCTGCCGATCAGAAATGGACAGAAAAGAGAATTTTGGAGGTGGTGCTGAACAAGAACGGGACAAAGAAGACGACGGACGGTTTAAGTCGAACACGATCGAAAACTAAATCTTCTGAAGTTCCGCCCTCATCAAATGCCAGCTCCGAGGAGAGTGTTGCAGTGAGTCGAAAGATTGCAGACAAGAAAAGATCAAACACGTCCAGCGATGAGAAGAAACTCAACTCAGCTGAAGAGGCCAAAATGAGACCCGAACAGGAACAGACTGTCAAAAAGGAAACTGAACGAGTCAGAAAGCGGATGACAGTGAATAAAATTGAAGAAGAGGAGGCAGAGAAACCTCAGAAACGGGTTACGCGGCTAAGGAGTGGAAAGCCGACAGAGGCTACTCCACCAGCAGATCAACCCGCAGACCCCAAACAAGTGAAATCATCCCGCCAGACAAGAGGTCGCGTTAAAACTCCTAAAGGTAGGTCACAGACTCCGTTAAATTTCACGAGCTTTGTACATTCAAGTAGCCGTTCTTTGCGACAGACTCAGGTTCTGTGTAAAGACAAAAAACACCGCATAATTTGCATCCAATAATTTTTTAGAAACTGAAAAAGACAAACCAAAGCATGGCACAGTTGACTTGACAGAATCGGATAACGAAGACCGACCGAATGCTGGAACCACATCCAATGGCGTCAAGCGGAAAAACAACGAAGAGGAAGTTGAATCTAAACGCACAAGATCTGCAGTAAGTGTGACTCCCTTCAGTGTGACTTCAAAAAACATGTCATTACCTTTTAGAGTTCCGAAAACATTCAGCAAACTAACCTGAGAGCGAAATCAAAACTCAAAATTGCCATGACCATGTGCGATCCCCGGTACCAGGAGGTGTTGGAAAAACATTCTGGGAGTAAGTTGGACCAGATCTCACCTCGCCGGGGCAACTTAACTTGTTGAATTCCATTTCAGGCCTTTGGGTGTACACAAAAGATCCAAAAGAATGTGACGTCCTTGTCTTGGAGAAGGGCAATCGTACTTACAAGCTGATGGTAGCCATTGCCAGAGGTATTCCGGTCATCAAATTAGACTGGCTAGTGGAAGTGCTTAAAAGGAAGTCCATTGCTGTGCCGATGGAAGAGTACCTCTTCCAAGATCAACAGTTCCAAGAGCGTCATCAATTCCTCATGAAAAAGTCCTTGTTTTTGGCCAAAACCACATCACTATTCAAGGGCATTGCTTTCATGACGACTCCCAACATTCGCCCATCGCCGAGCGAAATGAAAGGTATCCCTAATCCTGTTTTCATCCATCTCCTCATGATAGCATCAGCTCTTTCTCACGCAGACATCATCACATGTGCTGGTGGAACGGTCCTGGAGCAGATGCCGAAGCAAAAGCAGCGAATTTACTTGGTTTCGCAAACGAAAGACAATCAGTATTGGCATCAATACCGACGCTCCAATTCCAATGTTAAGATTGTCACCACGGAAGGTGTGATGGCATCTGTGATGCAGCAATCCGAAGCGCCCCTCATCAAGAGCATCATCCAGTAGGAAGTGTGTTTTATTGTTTATGCCACGAACCACATCATTAATCTGTTATTGTTTGAATATAATTGATTGTTTTTAACTGATATTTTAGTAATTAGTAGCTGTTGTTTTATTATTCGCATTCAGTGCTGTCCTGTATCACTAAATCACGCATAAAAGATTTTGAAAACTCATTTGGTCTTGTTTAAATATTAAGTTAAGATCTTTTGACCGAGTCTGTACTCTTCACGAGGGGGAGGGAATTGACTGGTTCGACTCGACTAGTACTAAAAGGTGTTACTATCCGCTTTTCCTTCTTCTTCTTCTTCTTCTTAGGGCGCTACAGTCCGAGGTGGACCTGAGCCTCACTCAACATGCCTCTCCAGCCAGCACGATCTTTCGCCAGCTGTCTCCAGTTTCGCACACCAAGCCGGCCGAGGTCCCCTTCGACTTGTGTGCGCCCCCTTGTACGTGGACGTCCTCTGTTGCTTTGTCCCACAGGCTCAGAGTCGAAGACTCTTCGGGCCGGAGCTAAGTTGTCCATACGGTCTACATGGCCTAGCCATCTTAGGCGTTGGATCCGTAGACGCCTGGCTAGACTCATGTCGCTGTACAGCCCATACAGTTCGTGGTTGAATCTTCTCCTCCAAATGCCATCAACGCAAACAGGACCAAAGATCGCGCGCAGAACTTTTCTCTCGAAAAGACCAAGAGACTGTTCATCCACTTGGGATATTGTCCATGCCTTGCGCCGTACAGCAGGACTGGGATGATCAAGGTCTTGTATAAAGTCAGCTTGGTCTTCCGAGAGAGGGCTCTACTACTCAATTGCCTTTTGAGCCCATAAAAACAGCGGTTGGCAAGAGTTATTCTGCGCTTGAGCTGGGTGCTGGTGTTGTTTGTACTGTTTACCGCGAAGCCGAGGTAGAGGAAGTCATTAACTACCTCAAAGTTATAGCTGCCTATGGTCGTCGATGTTGTGCGTCCTTTCTCGATGACAGCATACACTTGGTTTTGCCCTCGTTCACCGCCAGACCCATTTTAGCCGCTTCCGTTTCAATGCTAGCAGACGCATCATTGACGGCTCGCTGTGTTCGCCCAATCACGTCAATGTCATCCGCGTAAGCTAGCAGTTGAACGGACTTTTGGAAGATCGTGCCTCTTGTGTTGGCCAGTGAGTTTTGCACGATCTTCTCAAGAACGATGTTAAAGAAATCACATGATCCGCTTTTCCGATGAAGCTAAATATCTGGCTGTTATCCTAGACAGAAAACTTTTGTGGAAAAACCACATCAAATCGAAAATTGCGAAGGCACTGTCAGTTTTCTCTCCAGTGTAAGCGAATTTTCGACAAATCCTGGGGTCTGTCACCACAAAGATCCGTTTGGATCTACACGGCTATGATTAGGCCCCTTCTCTCCTGTGCATCGGTCTTTTGGTGGAATAAGCTTTCGCGTAAATACGTAACTGCTGCTTTGAGGAAGCTTCAAAGAACGGTCTGCCCCCGGCTGCATAGGGGCGTTCCCTAGTACGCCTGGCTCTGCTCTTGATGCACTACTGAATCACCCACATCTTGGGGTGTACTCTCAAGGCCATCTTCCGTTTAAAAAGAAGTGGTTTTTGGTACAACTCGCACTGGAGTTTCGATGACCTTTCGCACCGCATTTCCTTTAACCTCAGTCTTATGGATTTGCCGTCTGACGCACGGACACCTGTACTCCAGCTGAGACGAATATTCAAAGACGACTTTCCCTGCACTCAGGACTGGCTCTGGCCAGAATCTAAGCCAGGAAAGGAGTGTAGTCGAGTCTTAACGGACGGCTTCAAGACCAATGAAGGGTCTGGTGCTGGTGCCTTCGTGGAGAGCGACAATTTTAGACTGCACACCTCGTTAGGTAAATTTGCGTCGGTTTTCCAAGCGGAAACCTATGCGATCCTAATTGCCACGACCTATGGATGGAAGGGGCGAAGTATCTGAGTCTGTAGCGACAGCCAAGGTGTGCCTAAGGCCCTGCTCAACCCTTTAACCACTTCCAGGCTAGTTCAGGAATGCAAATCTTCTCTGAATTTGATCGGAAGCTTAAATTCGTTAAGACTTGTCTGGGTCCCGGGGGACCACGGGATCACAAGAAATTAGATCGCAGATGAACTTGCTAGGCGAGGACCAGAGGGCGTACTCTCAGGACCTGAACATCCGCTAGGACTGCCTGCATCCTTGGTTAGGACTTCCATCGATGGTTGGACCTCTCGAGAACAAAACCGGAGGTGTCATGAACCTCCGGGATGTAGATAGACCAAGCGCATGCTCCCCAACGTCTGTAAGAATTCCGTGGCTTTCTTGTTATGTCTTTTTTTTGTCAGACGTTTTGGAAACTCTACATTGAAGCAATCAGACTCAAAAACGGGTCCATTGTACCATTGTTATCTCTTAACAGAAAAGACTGTAGACAACTTACCGGTGTTCTAACGAGCCACTACATATTTGCCAAAATGTGCTTAACCTAAGCGACGGAACATTCTGCGACGCCTGTGGAGAAGACGATGACACTGCAGAGCACTTTCTCTGCCATTGTCCCGCTTTTGCTCGGATCAGGTGGCAGTTATTTGTTGCTGATGAGGTGGGAGCTGATCATGTAGGCTCCTCATCACATAAGTGCCTGCTGGTCGGCGGCATCCACAACTCCAGTCAGCAAAACTTCTTGGATGGATGAGCCCTTCTCTTAGGGCCAATGGCGGCGCTTGCACCGCCTGTAAGAGACTACCGACACCAGATCCTTCCGCACCCGGTTTTCCGGGGGCTAAACAAATGGACCTGTCCTCCCAGTTGGAGGTTGGAGTCGTTTGGTGGCATTGAAACGGAAGCGGCAAAAATGATTGTGGTCAGGCGCCTACGGATCCAAAGGTGGCCAAAGTTGGCTAGGCCAAGTAGAGCGCATGCACAACTTAGCTTTGGCCTCGGCGTTCATCCACCAGAAGTTCCAAAACTTGCTCATGGAGTTTAGACTTCGGCCGCATTACGTTACCTCTACAGTCAAAAACAAATGAACACAAAAATATAAAGCAAATCGTAACAATCAATTATACTTTTTATTCATAAAATATACTTTGTACAGTTTGCTATACGATTTCAAGTCTCAACTCGATGTGTGGACAATTGCTTGTATCATTCAGGAATATCACCTCCAGGCACCAGCTGAAAAAATAAGTAATAAAGTCACATTCTCTAAAGTTTGAATATATTCTCCTCACCATTGTTATATTGTTTCCATTCAATAAAATCTGATCCAGCTTGGTGATTCGTCTACCTTCGGGTGTGTTCTCATATTCTGTAACATCCTCCAGCAGCATATTCACGAAATCATCGAAACCAAGTAATGTGCCAACCATTTCCTTGTCGTTCTTCATAATAATATGTATTCGAGATCCAATGCATTTGTCGACGAGTTCTAAACGATTTTACTTTATTGTTTCATATATATCTTAACAAACTGATTCAATTCTCGAATGAAAGGTGGAATATCTTGAGATGGGTTACCTTACAGTCGAGAATTATTGAGTCTGTCTAAAACAAAGGGCAGAGTCTGGAGCCCTTAATGCACGCACGGTATTTGTTTACTTACCCAGAGGTAGAAGGGTTGATGCATTTACAGTAGGGGCAGCTGTAGACATTATTTATTCGTTTATTATTTGATTGTATCAACAAAAATAATTTTCCTGAGTCGAATTTGACTAAACAAGGTGAAAATGTGAAATTGATTTGTTTTGCATGCTAAGAACTGTCAAAATTTGCCGGGTGAAGTTAACGTTACGAAGTGGTGTTTGTGACCGCGTTGCCAACTGGGTTGTATTCAGAAATATGTGGGCATTGAAAGAGATGGGTTTTTTTTGTTGGGAAATTTGTGCCTACTGTCAATTGAAGTTTATAATTATTTCGATATCATTTCGAACAGAAATCAAATAGTGTTTGATTTCTGATTTGGAAAATAGCATTTATTTCTGTTGCAAATTTATTTTTATTTTAATATTTATGCTTTATGATCACACGTTAAAATATTAATTTGGTAGCAGATCTTTAATAAACGAAAATAAGCAATTTCAGTTAAATCTGGGATCTAAGGTCACCTAAAAATGATTTAAATTGAGTTAAATATGGGTTACAATATTCATTTTTCAGAATTTTAGTCTTTCTATGGCGTTGTATGTATCTAACAACAAGCCGGTAATGATACTTTGTTGGTTAGTATAGAAAAATTGCAAAAGTGGAACAATTTGGTCTCATTTATGATTCTTTTCGGTACAATGCATCAAGTCTGTCCAAGTGCACTTTTCAGCCACTTAAACCTAGGATTATTTTGAAAGCAATCGAAAGTATTCCTAGGAAGTCCACGGAGACGTTCAAACAATGAAATTAAATCAAAAATAGAACATATTGGACATACAGTGCTAAGTATCAACTGAATTACGATGACAGCTGGGAGTCTAAAGTTTGTAAGGTAGTTCAAGTATATTTTGCCCTTCAATCATCTTTTGTAAATCGGTGAAATTTTGAAGTGATCAAAATGTGTGGTATTAAAATTCTGCAATACAAGTCTTGTATTGTATTGGGGGCGATATTTCGATATGGTTCCAAAGCTCGTGTATGAATTTTGTAGATCAGTGGAGATGGAGGAGTGGAATGTGTGGTGGCAATGAATTGTGATAAAAGTATGCCTCAAGATACATTC
This sequence comes from Myathropa florea, assembly GCA_930367185.1. NCBI lineage: Eukaryota > Metazoa > Arthropoda > Insecta > Diptera > Syrphidae > Myathropa > Myathropa florea. The sequence continues at coordinate 86,131,507 of OV884004.1, forward strand.
TTGTTGCAACTTTAGCAATTCGGAACCTTCTATGACGGTCTGTGAGTTTTGCAGTCCACGAATTGTCGTGAGTCGAAATGTCCCCATAATAGGGTAACACCCTTGATTTTTATTCTTCATTGCAATTCAGGTGAAATTGGTTTCAGCTTTCTTCATCAGGCATGTAGGATTTTTTGGTTATTAAATAACCCGATCTCACAAGAGACCTTGATCATCCCAGTCCTGCTGTACGGCGCAGAGGTATGAACAATATCCCAAGCGGATGAACAGTCTCTTGGCCTTTTCGAGAGAAAAGTTCTTTGTCCGGTCTTTGGTCCTGTTTGCGTTGATGGCATTTGGAGGAGAAGGTTCAACTACGATCTGTATAGGCTATACAGCGACACGAGTCTAGCCAGGCGTCTTCGGATCCTACGCTAGGCCGGTGGGACAACGCAACAGAGGACGTCCACGTACAAGGTGGCGCACACAAGTCAAGGGGGACCTCGGCCAGCTTGGTGTGTGAAACTGTAGAGAGCTGGCAAAAGATCGTGCTGGGTGGAGAGGCATGTTGAGTGAGGCCCAGGTCCACCTCGGACTGTAGCGCCCTAAGAAGAAGAAGAAGATCTCACAAGAGCAAACTTCTGATCCTCCACTATATGATTCCATTCATTGAAGCCTGTATGGGAATGTATTGTTCGCGATGCGCGCTGACAGCCAAGATTGATGCACAGGGGTGACAGATAAAATTGTATTAGTTATAGTGCTTACTTAATGAAAGTTTGATCAAAAATATTGCTAGGTCATTTGCGACTCCTCATTGTACTGTCATTACTTTATTTTGTTGCTAGGTTTTTTATTAGTTCCAATAAATGCAAAAGCATTAAAAATTTAACCGTAAATTTCAGAAATCTGACGGAAAGTGAAAGTACAGCCTTAAGGTGCTCGTTTGCGTTATCCCCTACACAACGAACACATTTGGTGAACATTCATTTCGTGGTGTTTCTTCAAACTGTCAACATGTGTGATAGGGAATGAATTCCTCGATAAAATCGTGGCTGACTTTTGACATTGTGCTTAATTCGCGATATGCACTCATCGACGTTCACAGCAAAAATGAGGTTTGCTCGCGAACATGGCCCTACACGGCGAACATCAAAGCCAACGAACACGACAAAATCGAAATTTTTCGCCAACAGCGAGCGGCTCGCGGACCAGTCCATACACGACGAAAATGCGGCGAGCACGAGCAAGTTCGGCGAGCATGTTAGTCGTTTATGGCTACATTTAGCCGAATGTGTTAGGCACCCTTTAAAATTGTTTATATCTTCAAGAAGAAAAAAAATTAATGAAATGACAGGAAAAAATAAAAATCTTTTACAACCTCAGATAGTGTCGCCGAAAATCATAAAATTGAAACTAATTACTTCTGATAAGTGATTTGGCAGCAAAGACAAAAAGATAAGGGTACCTAATACATTTGGCTAAGTCTGTAGGAGGGTCTTTAAACTTCCGCAACGATTTTTCTTCATTCTGTCAAACTAAACCTAAATTCACTTTATGATTCGTCTTAGATATTGGGAATTGTTAAAAGTTAGGAAGCAACTACTGTCGTGTTCCATTCTAACAAAAGAATTTTGATTCGATGAAGGGCAAAACTGGAAAAAAAACTTCATCTTATTTTTGCCTTAAATTCTCCAGTTTTGATCGAAAAAAGTGCAAGATATTTAATATTTTTTGAAAGAAAGGTGATCTGAAACGGTTATCAGTTTTAGAATGGAACACGACGTTTTTCACTTTTTTTTTTCAGAACGAAACGGAACGAATTGGACTTTGAAAAAAGAGTCAGTTTTAGATAATTTTTTGATTGAATCGAGAGATACATCAGATTTCCAGTCCACTGTGAACCAAAATTTCAATCAATTGAAGAAACGTATTGATCCGGTTATGCCATTTTGATGCAATGTCCTGAAAGATCTTCCTGAATAATGAAGCTGAAAAGCTGAAAACTATTGATTCTTGTCATAAGATCCATCAGGAGATGAAATTTGAATGGAATACGAGTGGGTTTCTTGAAAGCGGTCTTCTGAAAAAAAGCTAAGGCCACGAATCTTCTCCCGCTCGTGCTCTTAAAAATATTGAGAAGCCTTTTCTGGAAATAAGATTCAGACAACCAGAGTAAGTGGCTGTTTGCAAACGACTGGGAAATCCGATTGGGCAGGCATGATTTTCAGCTTGTGGAACACGCGAATCGGTTCAATTGCATCATGTTTGCACCCAGTAATGTTGTACAGCGAATTGAGTAATGTCCTCTTTTAAATTTTAATTTCTCATGAATAACGGATAAAAAAAATGTTTTGAGGTGCTGCAGCAATGTTTGCATGCAGTACTATATGTTTGCAGTGAAAAAAGCATTAAAGTTGTACTTAAATCACCCCTGTGACCAATTTTCCTAAAATGCCTCGCAGCATGCGTGATCGTGTTACTTGATCACCGATCATCAGAAAATGAGGAAAACATGTCGAAAACGGAACGAAAAGGTGGTGCCATGTCGCATGCTTATCCGAGAAAGAAAAAACGAAAAACGGAACGAAAAGGGATGAAAACATGCCTGCTTCACCCGAGAAATGAGAATCCAATTTGAAAGTGGATTTTCAGGTGAAGAATATCGATTTTTGGGGCATTCAACCCATCTCCCTCTCTCTTGTGAAAATTGAATATTGTATCTCCCTCAATCCTGCCTTCCTCCGTAATTTCCTCATGTAATCAGCCACTTATAGTGGAAACTAACAACTCCTAAAAAATGTACAGTAATCAACAAATCCGAAAATCTACTCCTACGCTCGAATTCTAAGGTTCAAACCTTGAAAAAACTCCGAACATTTTTTCATGGCTCCTCTTTCGAGTCACTGACAATGCTCAAAAAGTACAACTGTCTAGAGAAAGCTTCCCAAAATCGCCGTTCGGAGTTCTGCTTCTCAGCAACCATTCAAAATCGCCGTTCGGAGTTCTGCTTCTCAGCAACCACTCAAAATCGCCGTTCGGAGTCGGCATTAAACTGTAGGTCCCCTCTACTCGTGAAAGCACGCACAACAAAAGTGCCACAGGAGTGGTTGCTGTGAAGCTGGGCCCAAGTTGTGCGTGCTTTCACGAGTAGAGGTGACCTACAGTTTAATGTCGCCTCCGAACGTGGATTTTGAGTGGTTGCTGAGAAGCTAGGCCCAGGTCTACCTCGGACTGTAGCGTCGCCATTTTTATTATTATTAACTAACAAGTTCGAAAATCGAACTAATAAACGTTCTTTTCCTCAAACACTCACGAATAGGGTAAATCACCTTAATAACCAACAAGTGGTCATATGACTTTTGAACGTTTGTCTAAAAATCAGTCAACCTAATAGACCGGCCAGACGGCATGCGTGTGCTCTTCGATAACAATTGCTTTTAGTATTGATTCCACACTGCCGCTGATTGCATACGGGTGGTATGCTGTGTCCCGGTAAGACGTGCTTCTCGCACCACCCGTAGCCTCGGCCGACGCTCGAACCGAAATAAGTTTTCAATTTCCAAAATCCTCACACAAATTCAAACCAAATTTCTGAGTTTCATTTCAATATTTGTTCACTTTTGTTTCTTGGTGTCTTTTGCGTGAGTGCATCGTGAAAAAACAGCGAAACGAAAAAAAAAAAGAAGAGAACTGTTTGACTATTTCCGACAACGCATGCCTGGAAAAGCTGATTACTCGTACCATGTGCTATGCCTCTAACAGTGCGGCACACGAGACACCTTATACGCGATAGAGCTTAGGGCGAATAACACTCCAAGTGGTTCTCAGTTCGGTCTTGGTCGTGAATGCAACGGTTCACGGACCAACATTTTTTTTTTCCCCCATTTTTTTCTCCGATTTCCAAAATCATTCATAGTTGACATCGTAACGGGAATACTCGACTCGGGTTAGAATCCGGGTACACATTGAATCAATTTTTCTCCCGTGTGTGTGTGTGTGGGGGGGGGTTTTTAATAATCAATTGAATTAGTGCAAGACTTGCAAAAAAAAACAACGAAGTGAAGTGTTCCCGAGGAGGGCATTCTGTTTGCATTTCTCGCAGGATTCTGGGCATCCAATCGGGTTCAGTCGACTGGGGAGAGTGAGAAGAGAGTGAAAAACGTTTTTCACTTAATTCAGTCTGGAAAAGTTTTGCTTTGTGGTGGAAAAAATAAGAAGAAGAAGAAGAAGAAGTGAAGTGTCCTTGTTCTGTGTTCTCCAGTGGAATAGTTTAACACTTCAGAGCGAAGGCTTTCAGCCTGATGCCATCAAAATGCAGTTTAACATGACGTCAAGTCCGCTTTGAGTTTCCTCCTGCTGGATAAATCAATAAACGAAGAAAAGAGACCAAGCAAACATACAATTTCATCTCTCTCCCCCCTTGTCCGACGGATGCTTGCTCATTGTAAGACATGAGTACCGAGGGTGGTGGTTGTAGCAACCCAATCCCAATAACCAGTTGCAGCAGCTCATCGGCCCTGTACAAGGCCCGCAGCGATGGGGGTAGCGGCGGTGGGATAGCTACATGTGCCGGAGCTGAGGGAAAACGAGGCTACTTCAATGGAACCGGGAGTCTGGGAAGGATACGCAAGCAAAAGAGCATAGACACCAGTGATGACGATTTTGATGATTCACAGGTAAATTTATCCACTCGGTAGGCTAGACTGAGTTTCGATTTTTTCACTCCGCATCTGTGCGTGGTGCTGGGGGACAGGTCAAGTGTAAATAATGGAACTCACGAACTCGCGCCAACAGTGAGGAGAACAAAGAGCCCGTGTCCACTCCACCAGATGGATGGAAGGGTGCTCTGGCGCTAAATTCAATCGAAAGCACTGTGCACAGAGGTGAACTACACTTTGCGTCGATCTAAGAGAACCGCGGTCGTCAATTATATTTACATGCGGGGGGGAAGCCATGTGCTGTGCCGCCGACGACGACGACGACGTGGTGAACCCTTACCCCGTAGCCGGCGGCGGCGGCGGTTCAGATGGAGTGGGGAGTGGAGGTATTGACTACCGCAACCTGCCTACAAATGTAACTTGGGTATAATTTAATGCTTATGGGTCACATGAATCGGAAGTACACACGCGATTGCTTCCGCTTTGTTTGGCATATGTGACGTGGTTTCTGTGTGGAAGTGGTTTCAATGGCGATCCGTTTGACCGTGACAATGGTTGAGTTGAGGCGGTGGACAGGTTGTCGGTTGCGTGAATCACAATCGAATTTGCATAGAGGTTGATTCTCACGGTGGGTTATGGCATTTTTCTGATTTTTACTACCCAAAAGGAGGACATCCTCATGCGCGGTCGTTAGGAAATTGATAGCGGTTCATAAATCATAGGGATTCATAACATGGCTGGAACACATATTTTCTAATTTGCTAAATGTGTCTCAGTTGGTAGCATTTATTGAGTACCGTCCCGGGTAGTTTTGGTTGCAAAGGAGACACTCATTTTGGCGTCGCTTAATTAGAGTGAGGGCTTGTCTGTGCGGAGTCCTCATTTGAGGGGATGATCTGGGCCTGGAATAACCAGTTGGGAATTCTACCGAACTAGGTCACATTTCTTTTGATGGATATTGGTGATTAAATTGCGGGTGAGGGAATCATTCGCACCGTCGTCGCTGTTTTTCGCTCTTCTGGCCAGTTGGATCCGTCGGCACTCGGTTTTTGGTGTTTGTGATCCGCTTTCATGTTGGGTGAGGCCCAGGTCCACCTCGGACTGTAGCGCCCTAAGAAGAACAAGATCCACTTTCATCACCAGAAATCATCTTTTCCAGAATTGGGTCGATTTTGTTGCTATTTGCAACAAAAATTTCTGTCATAATACGTGTAGCACATCGAGCTTTTACACATCCCTGCCTTCAGTATGGTTTGATGGATTGGACCAAGTCCATAAACTCACCTGGTTGCGCTTGGGCATAGCTCCTGATGAGTTAGAGTCAATGGCGGAGGATCGAGTGTCCTGGAGATCTCTCGTGCGTGCATTGGTCCTGCGACCCTTTTGGTGGAACATGCAGATCATTGAAGATGAGATGAAATACTTTGATGGGTGATCTTTACTTTCTAACCGATGCTTCGACTACTCGCATGCTTCAACCATTTCCATAATTTGATCAAGATTTTCGACGGCAGGTCTTCCGGGCGGTGGCGTCTAGTATATCTGAACGGAATCACCTAAACCATTGGTGTGCCACTCGAATTAATACATCATTCGGTCACACATTTTTTTGGTTCCTTGCGTTGCGTTTCCATTCTGCACGCAGAGTAAATGTTAAACATGGTAAATTTATTTTTTTTGGGACTCTCACCTTTGATCCGTGACAGCCGTCAAATTGATTTTCTTTTTTCCACAGACTGCTACACCTTTTCAAAGAGTACAAGTATGCATCGATGCTCTGACTGATTTTTGCGATATAAAACTAAAAGACCAACCATTTGAAACACTACACTGGAGCACTCAGACTCAAAGATTGGTCCATTGTACTGCCAGGTAGCAACCTACTTATACTGAAAATTCATGGTCTTTCGAAAGAACAGCAGGCGCTTCTGTGATGAGAAGCCTACATCATCAGCAACGAATAACTGCCACATGATACGAGCAAGGGCGGGACAGTGGCAGGGAAGTGATCTGCAGTGTCATCTTCTTCTCCACAGGCGTCGCAGAGGGTTCCGTCGCTTACGCCAAACACAATTAGGTGTTTGACGAAGGTGTAGTGGCCCGTTAGTACTCCGGTAAGTTGTCTTTTCTGTCAGCAGATAGCAAGAAAGCCGCGGATTTCTTATAGAGGTTGGGAAGCATGCCCTTGGTCTGTCTACATCCTGATGAGTCATGCCACCGTGCCCTCGAGAGGTCCAACCATCGATGGAAGCCCAAACCAAAGACGCAGGCAGTCCTAGTGCAGGTTCAGGTCCTGAGAGTACCTCTTCTGATCCTCGCCTAGCAAGTTCATAGGCGATCTCATTTCCTGTGATCCCGTGGTGACTCGGGACCCAAACAAGTCTTAGCGAATTTAAGCTTCCGATCAAATTCAGAGAAGATTTGCATTCCTGAACTAGCCTGAAAGTGGTTAAAGGGTTGAGCAAGGCCTTAGGCACACCTTGGCTGTCGCTACAGACTCAGATACTTCGCCCCTTCCATCTGTTCTTCACAACATACGAGTAGGTCGTGGCAATTAGGATCGCATAGGTTTCCGCTTGGAAAACCGACGCAAATTTACCTAACGAGGTGTGCAGTCTAAAATTGTTGCTCTCCACGAAGGCACCAGCACCAGACCCTTCATTGGTCTTGAAGCCGTCCGTTAAGACTCGACTACACTCCTTTCCTGGCTTAGATTCTGGCCAGAGCCAGTCCTGAATGCAGGTAAAGTCGTCTTTGAATATTCGTCGCAGCTGGAGTACAGGTGTCCGTGCGTCAGACGGCAAATCCATAAGACTGAGGTTAAAGGAAATGCGGTGCGCAAGGTCATCGAAACTCCAGTGCGAGTTGTACCAAAAACCACTTCTTTTTAAACGGAAGATGGCCTTGAGAGTACACCCCAAGATGTGGATATCAAGGGAAGTCATTCAGTAGTGCATCAAGAGCAGAGCCAGGCGTACTAGGGAAGGCCCCTATGCAGCCGAGACAGACCGTTCTTTGAAGCTTGGTGAAAGCAGTAGTCACGTATTTACGCCAAAGCTTTTTCCATCAAACGACCGACGCGTAGGAAAAAAGGGGCCTAGGCAGAGCCGTGTAGATCCAAATCTTTTTGGTGATAGACTCCAGGTTTTGCCGAAAATTCCCTTAAACTGCCAGAAAACTGACAGTGCTTTTGTGTATTTCCACAGAAAAGCGGATAGTAACACTTTTTAATACTAGTTGAGTCAGACGAATCAATTTTCTTCTCCTCGTGAAGAGAACAACCTCAGTCTTGAGAGAGTTGACTGAAAGCCCACTTCTAGTACACTAGTCGTCGATCACGTCTAAAGCTGCCTGTGCTTTTGAACATACAGCAGCTAGGCACGATCCGACTGACAGTATAACTACATCATCCGCATAGGCCTGGGCGTAGATGTTACAACTATTGATAGCATCGAGCAGAGAGTCAAGATGTGCAAAAATCCGTCGATTAAACTGGGTGGGTCACATCGAGCAAATGAACGCCAATGCTCCAGTCGAAAGAGTCTTCAAATCTGAGCATCCTAGTTCGAAGACCAAACCTCCGGTATAAACCAATTGATCGCAGATGTAAGACGGCTTGGTCTTGATAATTGGAAACAGCGTGCTCGGGACCGTCAGCGATGGAAGGCGGCAATTGCTTTGGCTCAGATCTTCCATTGGTCGCTGCTCCAGTTAAGACGCAAATCTCAGCTGATTTGTTTTGGGAAGTGGAAAATCGAACGTCGTTCATATCTACAAATTGCTATTTGGGGCTGTCGGTTAGGTATTCGTCCGGCTCGTAAGCGGGCAAAAAGCGGCAAAGGTCAGATCAGATCCGACAGGAGCATCCAATAGTATAGGCATAGAAAGGTGAAAGAAAAACGTGCTCATCTTATTCCCCATCCTAAGGAAAGACCCAGGACCAGCTCCTACGTGCGAAGATGGTGGCTGGTTTCTTCTTCTTCTTCTTAGGGCGCTACAGTCCGAGGTGGACCTGGGCCTCACTCAACATGCCTCTCCAGCCAGCACGATCTTTCGCCAGCTGTCTCCAGTTTCGCACACCAAGCCGGCCGAGGTCCCCCTCGATTTGTGTGCGCCCCCTTGTACGTGGACGTCCTCTGTTGCGTTGTCCCACAGGCTCAGAGTCGAAAACTCTTCGGGCCGGAGCTAAGTTGTCCATACGCTCTACATGGCCTAGCCATCTTAGGCGTTGGATCCGTAGACGCCTGGCTAGACTCATGTCGCTGTACAGCCCATACAGTTCGTGGTTGAATCTTCTCCTCCAAATGCCATCAACGCAAACAGGACCAAAGATCGCGCGCAGAACTTTTCTCTCGAAAAGACCAAGAGACTGTTCATCCACTTGGGATATTGTCCATGCCTCTGCGCCGTACAGCAGGACTGGGATGATCAAGGTCTTATACAAAGTCAACTTGGTCTTCCGAGAGAGGGCTCTCCTACTCAATTGCCTTTTGAGCCCATAAAAACAGCGGTTGGCAAGAGTTATTCTGCGCTTGATCTCGGTGCTGGTGTTGTTTGTACTGTTTACTGCGGAGCCAAGGTAGACGAAGTCCTTTACTACCTCAAAGTTATAGCTGCCTATGGTGACGTTCTGGCCAAGTCGTCGATGTTGTGCGTCCTTTCTCGATGACAGCATATACTTGGTTTTGCCCTCGTTTACCGCCAGACCCATTTTAGCCGCTTCCGTTTCAATGCCAGCAAACGCATCATTGACGGCTCGCTGTGTTCGCCCAGTCACGTCAATGTCATCCGCGTAAGCTAGCAGTTGAACGGACTTTTGGAAGATCGTGCCTCTTGTGTTGGCCAGTGAGTTTTGCACGATCTTCTCAAGAATGATGTTAAACAAATCACATGACAGCGCGTCGCCTTGTCTAAAACCTTTTTTGACATTGAAGGTCTCGGTGAATTCGTTACCGACCTTGATGGAGCAGCGAGAGTTCTCCATCGTCATCCTGCTCAGTCTGACGAGTTTTGCAGGAATGTCAAAACTAGACATGGCGCTGTATAGCTCGTCTCTAAAAACGCTATCATATGCGGCCTTGAAATCGACAAATAGATGGTGTGTGTCGATCTGCATTTCCTGGGTCTTCTCCAGGATCTGCCGCAGTGTGAAAATTTGATCGATGGTGGACTTCCCGGGCCTGAAACCACACTGATAGGGACCTATCAGTTTGTTCACGAATGGTTTCAGGCGTTCACACAAAACGGCAGAGAAGACCATATAGGCGATGTTAAGGAGACTTATCCCTCGATAGTTGGCGCAGTCAAAGGGGTCTCCTTTCTTGTGGATCGGGCAAACGATACGAGATTCCACTCATCGGGCATGCTTTCCTAGGACCATATCTTACAGATGAGCTGGTGCATGCGCCCTACCAGATCACCTCCAGCTGCCTTAAACTTTTCAGCGGGCAGACTATCTGCACCAGCAGCTTTATTAGACTTCAGTCTCGATATCGCTATCTTGACTTCGTCTAGGTCGGGGGGACGGTATTCTCTTCTATCATCGTCCGTTGTGTTGAGTGGAACATTCTGCCTGACAGCGGTATTTGTGTCCTCATCGCCGTTCAACAGTCTGCAGAAATGATTTATCCAAATTCTCAGTATCGACTACGAATCTACTATTAGTTGTCCATTTTCGTCCCGGCATGCTTCTGTCCAAACTTTATATCCATTCGATAAAAGTTTTACCCTTTGGTAAAACTTTCGGACATCATTCCTGCCATAACACCTCTCCATCTCCTCGATCGCGCGCTTCTCGTGCTCTTTCTTTTTCTTCCTGAGAAGGCGGTTCTCTTCCCTTCTTCTCTGTTCGTAGAGCTCACGAACAGCTCTCGTAGTTCGATGCAGCGTTTCCCGGTAGGCTTCTTGCTTTGCTGCATGTGCCTGCCTGCACTCGTTGTCAAACCAGGGGTTTTTCCTAGGTGGTGTTTTAAAACCCAGCACATCAGTAGCGGTGGCTGGTTTCAGCGTCACAAAATGCTTCTCTGTTTCCGAATAAAAATCCACAGACCTCTTAAAATAGACCATTAAGAAGAAGTTTGGCTAGGAGCACGACTTGAGGTCTTGTCCATAGACCAAATATGGAGCTTATCAGGATGAGAACTTCAGACTGTATTATCGGCAGGCTAAAGGAGTCAAAAGGGGAACGCAGATCAGTGGTCCTAGTGATCAGTAAGGAGTCTCTGGCCTCTCTGCCGAACGGTTATACTCCTTGAGCATTGTCAGTGACTCGATAGAGTTGGAGCCGTGAAACATTTGTTTTTTAATAATTTTTGTGTTTTTTTTGGGTTTTGAACCTAGAAAATCTAGTGCGTATGGATCGACGCACAAACCCACACGGCCCGGCGCGGTCCGTGGGAATATTAGATTCCAAATAAATTGGAAAACTCTTCAACTACTGATCAACAACGTAAGAAACAAATCTGTTCTGCTATCTCTATAAAAAAAACTACAATTTCAATAAATTCAAACAACAGGTGGTCTGGCTGGCAACGTTTTGCGACCACACATTTGAAACTGAAATGTGGCTATTACTGCGATTAGTTCTTCAACAAAATCAGTTCTTGTTGCTAAATCCAGTAAAATGTTGGTTTCAGCAGGCGACATCAACATCATCAGACTGGTTGTTATGAGTACAAGAAGAAGGAATAACGATTAAGTCCTCTTAAAATATGCAAGCTAATACGACAAAGTCAAGGGTGTAGCCAGTTAAAACCCCCTGGCACTCGAATCCAAACAACTTTCTATGCTGAATTAAATCATTCTTTAGCTGGTGATACGATTTGCTGTGTATTTTTTTTTTTGTGAATTGTATAATGTTATTCCATGCAGTATATTGCTTATGACACACGATTAATTCTCTGTGTATCGTTCCGTGACTAATGACTGCAATTTGTACATTCACTGCTTTTAAAAAGTCTTCAAATTGAGTTTTTGTAGAAAAACCATTTTAAATTTGTTGCAAACTAGTCATGACTTGCTACATCAGGATTTCATATTTTCTTCAGATTGCTTCTGTGTCATATTAGTCACTTCATTCACCCAAGTACTTGCAAAAACATGAGAACAAGTTCTGAATTTATCGATTACTGGTTCATGAGTGCGTGGGGGGTCTTGATGGCATAAAGTGGCAGTTCGATGTTTGTCAGCAGTAATTTCTTCATTTCCCTAAGATGGTGTAATCACTTGATTGTATTCAATTCATAAAAGGACATTGGAGCTAATGTGTTAAGGAGTGGCAACGATTACAATTTTAAAGATATTCTTTCAAGATTCAGGCATTAATGAGAGGTCATAAGGGGTCATTTGATGATGAAATTTTCATGAAATCAGTCTTTATTTTTCTTCAAAATCCTCTTCTTCGTATGGTGACGTAGTCCAAGTTGGGCCTAGGTCTCAAACAGCATGATACTTTGCTAACTGTCTCCAATCGCGTAAATTATCGATTCCCTTTTTTCCTGAGAATCCAACAATCTCTTCGCGAATTGTCAAACTGAATTTATAATCCACAATTCGTATTCACGAAATCTCTGGGCTTCGCGCCTATTTGAAATTATGAATTTTATACTGACAATTCGCGGCTACCGGCGAATTTCATGTGAATGAAGTTTCAAACTGCTCAGTTCTCAGTTCGCGCTCATGTGAATAGCCCTATAAATCTGCCGGACGCACTAAGTTATCGACATCACTTTTCGCATTTTCGAAGTGGTTGATCATTTGACGTGTGGTTTGAGACAATAGAACGGTATTTAAAATTTAAATCCAAACATAGTTTCTTTTTCGTTTGGAATGTTCTAATACCCATAAAAATAAATATTTTTAATTGTAAGTAGAATATTATGGAGAGTACAGAATTCTTTTTTTAATACCCAAAACTGAAATTGCTTAACATTTATACAAAAATAAACTGGGTAAGTGTGAGTTGCGCTGTCATGTGACTTCTTTAACTTCGTTCTTGAGAAGATCGTGCAAAACTCACTGGCCAACACAAGAGGCACCATCTTCCAAAAGTCCGTTCAACTGCTAGCTTGGGCGGATGACGTGATTGGGCGAACACAGCGAGCCGTCAATGATGCGTTTGCTGGCATTGAAACGGAAGCGGCTAAAATGGGTCTGGCGGTAAACGAGGGCAAAACAAAGTATATGCTGTCATCGAGAAAGGACGCACAACATCGACGACTTGGCCAGAACGTCACCATAGACAGCTATAACTTTGAGGTAGTTAATGACTTCCTCTACCTCGGCTTCGCGGTAAACAGTACAAACAACACCAGCACCCAGCTCAAGCGCAGAAGAACTCTTGCCAACCGCTGTTTTTATGGGCTCAAGAGGCAATTGAGTAGTAGAGCCCTCTCTCGGAAGACCAAGCTGACTTTATACAAGACCTTGATCATCCCAGTCCTGCTTTACGGCGCAGAGGCATGGACAATATCCCAAGCAGATGAACAGTCTCTTGGTCTTTTCGAGAGAAAAGTTCTGCGTGCGATCTTTGGTCCTGTTTGCGTTGAGGGCATTTGGAGGAGAAGAGTCAACCACGAATTGTATGGGCTGTACAGCGACATGAGTCTAGCCAGGCGTCTACGGATCCAACGCCTAAAATGGCTAGGCCATGTAGAGCGTATGGACAACTTAGCTCCGGTCCGAAGAGTCTTCGACTCTGAGCCTGTGGGACAACGCAACAGAGGACGTGCACGTACAAGGGGGCGCACACAAGTCGAGGGGGACCTCGGCCGGCTTGGTGTGCGAAACTGGAGACAGCTGGCGAAAGATCGTGCTGGCTGGAGAGGCATGTTGAGTGAGGCCCAGGTCCACCTCGGACTGTAGCGCCCTAAGAAGAAGAAGAAGTGTGAGTTGTACTCGTACGGAGAAGGTTCCGTCGCATAATATTGATGGATGACTTTTGAATATCAGACGACGTTTTCAAACTATTTCAGTTGAATCAACTATTCATTACCACATTCATACATCCAAACAAACAAACATTCATCCATACATACACCTTTATCTCTATCCAAGTTTATCCAACACAGAAAATCCCTTCCACCACACCGAATCATTGCTCATGCCTGCGGTGTGTGTGCGCATTTCTGTTGGCCATTTTGGGATTGAAATCGATCTAAGAGATAACACTCATCAACGCACAGAGTAGTCGATCACAACATGAAATTTATGTGTGAAAATGAAAATTTTTGTCATTTTAAATCTTAGGCATCTCAAAATTTCCATATAAGTCGATATTTTGATATTTATCATTCTTAATGCTTACGCTGAGGTCCTCAAAACTGCGTTTTTAGATCTTGAAAATCCGCCTGTCGGTGGTTGACCATTTTTGGACAATATCTCGAAAACTATTAGAGCTAGAATGCTTGAAATGAAAGTAGTGAATGAAGCCAGGTTCTTGTGATTTTTTCAGATTTTTAAACATTTTGATTTAGAAATGGCAGGAGGGACGCATTAAAAAACACAATGGTACTTTTGATCAGAAAGTGTTTAAGCAAACCTCCACCTCAATGCGTCAATGTTTCAAAATCAATGGCAACTTCACCTACACGAGAGCCAATCCCAAATGGCTCCACTTTTGAAATTTGGTGCATGGGCAATGATATCTAAGTACCTAATTCCAAAATTTCATGCCGATATCTTCATAAACTTCGGAGATAAAAAAGTGTGACGGATGGACGAACGGACGGACGGATACACTGAAATTATAAAGGTTCCGTTTTTGTAGACGGACTAGTCACTTTCAAGCCAAAAATCTTCCCCGTCTTCCGTTTCGTTGATGATTGAATTTTTACTTTGTGGCTTATCGGGCCAACGAAAAATCCAAAGTGACGTTGGAGGATCCTACGGTTCTGAATTAGAGCTCCCGAGCGGGCCCTTCATGCACGCTTATACAGCTAGTCGCTTGTTCCAAGTGAAAAGACGCCAGTTTGATTGTTGACACAAGGTCTGCTATGCTTACGCATCCAGCCAATACATGCGAAACATGAACTCTGTCCGATTAGCCACCAACAGTTCCATAGGAGTTGGATACCCAGTCTTCTTGAGGGTTGCTCGATGCCCAGGGTGTATCAATTAGAAGTTAGGAGTAGGATGTTAGACTAAAAGGAAGTAAATTATAACAAAGGTACATTGTACTGCGCATCTCTAGCTCTTTTACACCCCATTATTATTACAGAAACACAAGCACATTTTGTATATAACACATCTTGTTTAACGAAATGAATGAACGATGTCGATGTTTGACGTTTTTGCCGTCGATGTATCGGCGATATACCGGTTATCAAAGCATCGATGTTAACATCGATATTTATGAACGAAACATATCGTTTGCATCCCTACCCACAACCGCTTAACAACAACCAGTTGTAGACCTTTCATTTAGTCTGGTGTTTTTCAATCAACTTTTTTATGAATCCGCGAAATTTTGGTCATTCTTCTTGTCGGGACATTTTTCATTTACTCCCTACCACTAAATTGCTTTGTTGTAGTCTAACAAACTAAACACTCACTTTTGCTCAATTAGAACAACAATTTTGCATGAAGAGATCCGATGCGTTCGGATTTAAGAAAGGAGATTCACATTACCGGAACGAGAACGATTTACTTCGAACGGATTCAGAAATGCGAAATTCTCGATTTCTGTAGATAATTTTCTCTGGCGGTTTTGAGTATAAGGGTGAACAAAAGTAGTCACAAAACGTTCTATACGGGAGTTGTACAAAAAATCTTCAGTAAACAATGTACAAAATGGAAAGCCTCCAAAACGTGATAATTAATGCCTTAAACAGGCACGAAATCGAAAATACAAGAAGCAGGCTACGTACAAAAAAAAAGTGTTCGTGTGGGTTCGAATCCCGGAACAAGTGTACGTAAAGACTACGTAAAACGACATCTCAAGCCGATTGTCAAATTTTGAGGTTTGTTAAAAACGGGTAATTTACCAAATCGACACAAATAAAAAAAGACCTGAGCCTGGGTATAGTCACGTCAACAATGAAAATAAACTGGGCAAGTGCGAGTTGTACTCGTACGGGTAAGGTTCCGTCGCATAATATTGATGGATGATTTCTGAATATCAAACGACGTTTCAAAACTATTTCAGTTGAATTTTCTTCTAACTTCAACCTAAATCAACTATTCATTCATACATTCATACATCCAAACAAATATTTATCCATACATATACCTATACCTCTATCCAAGTTTATCCAACACAGAAAATCCCTTCCATCATACACATACCTAATCACTGCTCATGCCTGCGGTGTGTGTGTGTTCATTTCTGTTGGGCATTTAGGGGTGAGATCGAAAAGATAACGCTCATCAATGAATAGAGTGGCCGAACACAGCATGAAATTATGTGTGAAAATGAAAATCGTTCTCATTTTAAATCTTAGATATCTCAAAATTTCAACATAAATCGATATTTTGAAATTAATCATTTCTTAATGCTTACATTGATGTCTTCAAAACTGCGTTTTCATATCTTCAAAATTCGCATGTCGATGATTGACCGTTTTTGGCCAATATCTCCAAAACCATTAGGGCCAGAATACTCGCAACGGTTTTAAATGAAAGTACTCAATGAAGCCAAGTTTTTGTGATTTTTTCAGATTTTTAAACACTTTGGTTTAGAAATGGCAGGGGGGGACTCATTTACAAAAAACTTTTGAGCTCCATATTTTCCAAACGGTATTTTGGATAAAAAAGTGTTGAAGGAAACCTCCACCTCATTTCGAAAGATCTGTCGATTGATATATATATCGATGGGGTGCGACAATTTTTCAAAATTAATGTCAACTTCACCTGTACTAGAGCCACCCCCAAATGGCCCCACTTTTTAAAATCGCTACGTAGGCAATGACATCTAGGTCTGAAGAACCTAATTCCAAAATTTCATGCCGATATCTTCATAAACTTCGGAGATAAAAAAGTGTGACAGACACGACGGACGGACGGACACACCGAAATTATAAGGTTCCGTTTTTGTAGACGGAACTTTAAAAAGAGTGTTACCCACGAACTTTTTGGTAGAATACCACGAAACTGTCCGGTGCCAACTTCTCAGTCACGCAAACCTAACCTGACTTAACTTTTCAACATCGTCAAAGACGAAAATTCTTTACCAAAGTTTAAAATTAGCTTTATGCAAAATCGCGAATTGTCTTACCGTCTGACGAGTCAATGTTAAGTATATTTGAAGCAGACAGTGCGAGGTAGTCCACGGGGAAAAGAATCTTGTTTGTGTTCTACAATATATTCAAATTTCCACGAGTTTTAACAACGCACCCATTATTTTGCACACCACTGTATGTACACATTTTTGATTGACAGATTATAAGAGTGTGTCCATAAATGTATTCCCTCCGTCTTAATAATTTCACACTGTCAGTTGAAAATGTGTACAAATAAATAAATAGACTACAAGGTCGTGTTGGGAATTCCAACGTTTTACATTAAAGGCTATAATTTTCCCAAGAAAGATTGATTGATGTTCACCGCACGACATTTTCATCTTAGTCACAGCGTGCGTGTGCAGGAAATTCCCAAACAAGCCTTGAATGACGCATGGAAAACATTTAATGTTCAAGTGGCACACTTTTCATTCGAAATGAGCAGCGCCACATACGGGGTGGAGATGACGTTAAATGAAAGCGACATTAATAGACCCCATTTATGGCCGATAAAACGTCACAAAGAATCATCGTTTCTCTTTACATTTTCATTCGGTCTAAACGCTCGCTTCTTTTCATTAAGGATATGCACAACAACCCTTTGACATCAAAAATAAAATATTACTTGTTGTCCTCCTCCCGTCGGGCACTGTATCAATAGCCAGGAGGTATTCCCTGCTCCAGATATCCACTGGAACGTGTGCAGAAAGTCAAATTGGGTTCTGAATATTTTATGCAGTTCAAATGATGAAAGTTCTTCTTCTCCATAACAAAATGCATCAGTGGCTAAGCGTTTTACAACATCCCAGTCGGAAACATCGTATTTATTGCTTCCTTTTTGTTCTGCTCTCCCTTTGCACAGGTCGCCCACATTCACGAGAGGTTTAAATCGGACAGGATAGCCGTTACGAAGCCAGAGGAGGACCGTCGCAGGCGAACGATTATCGTTGAGAAGAAGAACTCCAGTTTTGGATTCACCCTGCAGAGTTATGGGATCCATTACAAAAAGGAGCAGGAAGTGGAAATGATAACTTATGTCGACTACGTGGAATATGATGGTCCTGCTTATAAGGCCGGCATGCGGGAGGGCGATGTAATCCTCTCAATTAATGGCACCGACATGGAGAAGGCTGATCACAAGACACTCGTGGCCTTTATAAAGAACTGTGATACGAGGATGCGAATGGTGGTGCTCTTCGAGGACTGCGTCAGGAAGGTAAGTTTGTATTTGTCCAACGAATGGTAATCTCATTGTTTTCTCCTGCTTTAGGTTGACCTGCACATGCGATACATGCAGCTGCAGAATATCCTGCAGAGCAAGATGAACGAGCTGGAGAGGATTTGCCTGCGCGAGAGGGAGCTCCTGGAGGGGAAATGGAAGACTCACAGTCTTCCGGCGCGGAAGAAGGCCACCACATCGCCCACTGACGGCGACAATGGAGTCTCACCGACAGGCGGTGAGACGCAACCGCCATTCTATCGTCCCACACTGTCCACCGAGGATGTGGTTAATGTCGGGCGCCATCAAACCCCGACTATTATTCCTCCTCCAGCCCAGTTTATGCTCACATATCAGTACTTGGACCCAACATATCGATATGTCCTTAAGCCATCCACATCCAGCAGCAGCGGGGAGTACCTCATCAGTATGGGCGGACCGGTGAGGAGCCCCAGCGATCAGCACTTCTTTCTTACCCGAGCCGACTCGGCAGAAAATACGACCGTTTACGTCGGTCAAACGCAACAGCCGCCGCCGCAGCAGCAACAAGCCCCACACCAGCCACAACAGACGCAGACTCAAGCACAGCCACGACCCAATCCGCCTGTTCCACCGCCAAGAACGTGCGAAAAGCATCAGCACCCTCTGGTGCAGGAGAAGCAACTCCAGGCTCAGCAAGCGCAGAACCTCCCGGAGAAAGATCCATCAAAAGCCCACAAGAGTCGCCACTGTCATGGTCACTCGTGCAACCCGTGCGTTGGACACTTCGGTCGAAAGTCATCAGTTGACAAGAACGGTGACAACGTGAGCCTGGACGCCTACGATTTAGCAAGCCCCTGCTGCGATACTCACTGTGTTCCAGGCAGAAGACGAGCTCGCCACCACAAGGAGCACCATCACAAGCACAAACATCGCGACAAAGACTCGAAGGAGAGACCGCCCCGACCCAAATCACAGTCGCACGTGTCCCCAGCAACATCCAACCGTCACACACATCACCACCATCCCAACCAACAAGCTGCCCAGCAACCGCAGCAGGTCCCGCACCCGCAACAGCACCAGCAGCAGCAACAACCACACCAGTATCATCATCAACACCAGCACCAAGGACATGGTTGTGACTCGAATAAGGTGCGATCGCGCTACTACGACTTGACAGCCGGCTTGGCAAGTCACTGCAGCCTCCACTCGTGCACGTCGAGTGAGTTCGCTCCCGCCGACAGTTCCGCATCGTACACGACTTCACTCAGCACAGACACCCTCTATTGGGACCCTCAGAGCGAGGGCGGGGCCAGTCGACAGCACTCGACCAAGTCCCGTCAGTCCTACCACCAAACGACAGCTGGCCAACAGCAGCCACCGTCTCAGCATGGTACACTGCCACCGCAGCAACCTCACGGAATCTATCACCAGCGCTACCACATCTCTGCCACCCAGGTTCAGCCATCTCAGATCTACCCCAATGCTCAGTACGTTCACAAGCCAAAGTCGTGGGACAACCTCACCACAAAGGCAATCGGCGGCTACGGTTTCGGCTACGGCTACTTGGACACGGTTGGCCCGAAGCCACCCATAAAGCTGCAAATAGCCCAGCAACGGCATTCGATACCGAGGAAGAACCCGTACGGCCGTTACTCCACGTACACCGACGTCGAAAACTACGCCCCACCGCCGTCGCAATTCGTCGAGGAACTCACAACCACCACGACCACCATCACAACGACTAAGTCCACGGAGGAGCTCATCGCTCCCATACCGTGCGGCGGCTCCGATGTCACCATCTGCGACTGCGGCAAGCAGCAAAAAGCCATGCCGACGACTGCTGCCGCACCGAATAATCTTCAATATCATAACCCCAAGTATTCACACCACAATAACTGCCGTTTGGGGTACTACTCGAATCTGCCAAGACCGTTGGCCAATGCTGCAACCTCGACTTCGGGCCCAAATGGCGATCAGCAGGTTCACACTATTTCTGAGATGACCAGGTTGTAAGATGATGTGATGGGGGTGGGATGGGGAAGAGGACAGGAGAAATCATAGGCCACCATTTGAAAGGGCGTGTTCAATTCTCAGATTCGACAATGTTCACGAATTGTATCAATTCACCGCCATTTACATCTTGTGATCATTTGACTTTTGACACAAGTGTCTGTCATCTGTCATCTTGCTGTCAAGCTGATTACATTTTTTTTTTGTTTTTCGTCTGATGGTGCCACTGTCCGAGATGGATGTGGGCCACAATCAACGTTTTGTTTACTTAGCAGCAGAGTGGATCGAATGACTGATCATCGAATTTTGACAGCTGTCAAGCTGCTTTCATTTTGTTTGCTTTTCGTCTGATGGCGCTACAGTCCGAGATGGATGTGGGTCACAACCAACATTTTGTTTACTTAGCAGCTGTGTGAATCGAATGAATGGGGTCTAATGGCAAAATGGATCCCTTTTTTAAGTATATTTTGGGCATGTTCGTAAAGTTTTGAACAGTACTGTCACAAATATGTCAAAATTATGCCGGGATGTCAATTTTGTTCTTTTGCACGGCCTTGACAAGATGGAGACAGAAGGGATGTGACAAAAAGTATTTGGCAACATTGTCATTGTCATGCGTTTAACTGTGAACGGCTCCCTGATTCATGCCAAGAAAAGCAAGGGAAAGAATGTTCTGTGCTTTCACTTTATTGATAGGTTTGTGCTTAGGAGCACATTTTCGTCACGATTGCTTTTAGTTCGGGAAGATTCAGAAACGTTTCGGTTAGTCAAAGAATAAGTGATGCCAAGTTGTATTTCTTGACAGAATTCAGTCATTTGGTTGAGTTATTTAATAAAACCGAAGATCTGTCAACTTATTTCTTCGAGTACATTCTCGTCACGATTGCTTTTAGTTCGTATCCTCGGGGGGAAGATTCAGAAAGGTTTCGGTTAGTCAAAGAATAAGTGATGCCAAGTTGGGTTTCCTGAAATAATGTAATCATTTGGTTGAGTTATTTGAAAAACGTGAAGGTTACTTGAAGATCTCTCGATTTTGGTAGAGTTATTTAAAAACTCGAAGATTAACTGAGGATCTCTCGACTTTGGTTGAGTTATTTAAAACCCCGAAGGTTAACTGAGGATCTCTCGAATTTGGTTGAGTTTTTTTTTTTAAAACCCGAAGATTAACTGAAGATCTCTCGACTTATTTCATTTCTTTCTGTCTGTCTTCATTTTCTTCATTCTGTTAGTCAAATTTCAAAACTTAAGAAGTCTCGAATTTTGAAAGACAATGCTCAGATTTTTTAAACTCAATTCTTTCCACCTGTCAAATCCAACAAGCCCCCAATGACAGCTGAATTTTATTCAATTCGTAGGACACAATTATTTGTCACTCTAAAGCTTCGTCTAGACAACAGCTGCATAACGGGCAGCCTGCAATTGATTGCATCACAGCATCGGGGAATGTTCAGAATGTCTCTCCTTTTGACATCACTGGCTTAACGCACGTTCGGCGTTGTCCACACTCGCCGTCTGTTATATTCGCTTGGCAGGACATAATTATTTACCTCTCTAAGACGGTGAGACGAGGCCTTAGACGGCGATTACATGAGCGGAAGAAGGCAGAAATGTCGGAAAGAGACCATGTGGTTTTCAAACAGTTGGATAGATATGCATTTTCGCAAACCAACCCATCTCTTTCCAACCTTTTAAAATATCGTACGATCCCTCTCCGACATTTCTGCCTTCTTTCACTTATGTAATCGCCGTCTAAGACTGCGGCCACGGCCAATGAGCGACGAGTCTGAGCGATTGGTTGCCATTTACTGAGCATCATCGTTGAGCGATTAGTTGCGAAAATTTCATTTTGAAGTTTAGTCTTAGGGTGCGGTCACGCAATGAGCGACGAGCGGTTAAGCGATTGAGCGACGAACGATTGAGCGACGAGCAATTAAGCGACGAACGATTGAGCGACGAATGATTGAGCGACGAGCTATTGAACGAGGAACGATTGAGCGACGAACTATTGAGCGACGAGCGATTGAGCGACGAGCGGTTGAGCGACGAGCTATTGAGCGACGAACGATTGAGCGACGAGCTATTGAGCGATGAGCGATTGAGCGACGAGCGATTGAGTGATTGAGCGATAGAGCGACGAGTCTGAGCAATGGGTGGCCATTTACTGAGCGTCATCGTAGAGCGATTAGTTGCGAAAATGCCATTCTCAAGTTCAGTTTGTCGTAGTCCTCTGGCTGTCGCAGATTCCCTTCATTTGGATCTGAAACAACTGCCTGCTTGACGAAGCTCATAATTTCAAAAAAACAACTAGACATGTGCTCAAATTCATTTCACTGCTTTTCAGTGACATTTCTATTTGCATAGTCCTTGTGGCTGTCCTTCCATAGAACTGGGCGGTGTTAAGCAGCTGAGATCAAATTTTCTAATTTCAGTTTCTCTATGTTCTTATTTCGTCGCTTAGCGATCGACTAAAATAATTAAAACAGATTTGGTTGCCGAGCGACGTCGCTCTGTCACTTTAAAAAATCGCAAATCGCTCAGTGCTTACGTGGCCACCTCCAAATGAATTCATGTGTTTAATGATTCAATTCAATGTTTTAAGTCGCTCATTGCGTGGCCGCAGCCTAAAGGTGGCCCTAAACGACGAACATGCTCGCCGAACTTGCTCGTTTGCGTTATCTCCTACACGCTGAACACATTTGGCGAACATTCATTCCGTGTTCTTTCTTCAAATCGTCAACATGTGCGATAGTGAAGCGCAAGTGGTTGCGCTTATGGTTATCCGCGATATGAACTCGGCGACGTTCACAGCAAAAATGAGGTTTGCTCGCTAACATGGCCCTACACGGCGAACATTGAAGCCAACGAACACGACCAAAATCGAAATTTTTCGCCAACGGCGAGCGGCTCGCGAGCCAGCCTATACACGACGAAAATTCGGCGAGCACGAGCAAGTTCGGCGAGCATGTTCGCCAACAGCGAGCGGCTCGCGAACCAGCCCATACAAGACGAAAATACGGCGAGCACGAGCATGTTCATCCTTTAGGGCTATCTTAAGGCTTCGTCTAGAAATCAGCTATGTAAAGGGTAGCCTGCAATCGATTCTATGACCGCATCGGGGAATGTTCAGAATGTCTCTCCTTTTGTTATCACTCGCTTAACGCACATTTGTCGTTATCCACACCCGCCGTGTGTTATATTCGATTGGTAGGACATAACTATTTGTCTCTCCAAGGCTTCGTCTAGAAAACAGCTACATAACGGGTAACCTGCAATCGATTCTATGACAGCATCGGGGAATGTTCACAATGTCACTGTTGTGGTATAACCCATTTGACATTACTCGCTTAACGCACGTTATCCACACCCGTCGTGTTTTCCCCCCCGCATTACGTGCTTAACTGACAAGTGTCACAAAGATTAAACGATATGTAACCTACACATTAGGTGACATTTACAAAATGATCCAATTATCTCTGTCGAGTAGCGTTTGCTATGTTTTGCTTTGCCCCGGTAAAGGTGCGTAATTTAATTTTCCGTTGCAAATTATAAACGCTTAACAGATTTTAACAAAAACAAAAAAAGGGAAAAAGAAGAAAGAAAAACTTGTCCGTCTTGATGAAAATAAACGAATTAGATTTAGAATCAGTAATGTATCATTGCCGTCTTCATTGTGATGTGAAAACACAAGCACCAATGAGGTTAGGATGAATGAAATTGTTGCAAAACACCAACGATTCCGCTTATCTAAATGTACTTAGTTAAATTTATTCGTATGTGTATTTTTCAAAAAAAGACTGAGTTCATCATAGTTTTTGTTTTCGTTTTTTATTTTCCCCTTAAAACTTATAATCTAGTGAGAATAAATTAATCGAATAAGATTGAGATTGCATTTAAATACATGTAAGCTTAAGAATAATTGTTTTATCAAAAATATATACACAACGTAACACGAAGCCAAAATTTGTTAACCAAATAAATTAAAAGTCTAGAAACGAAAACATTGTATTCAAAAGAAACACCGTTCACGAAATGTATTTTGTTTATTTTCTTTTCAAAAAGAATGTGAAATTGATTGTATTTTAGTAGAAAAAAAAGATAATTTATCTATTGGATCGTTTTCCTAAAGACTTACTGTAGAATACATAAATTCAAATAGATCTTAGGGTGTATATTTATCTAAACCAAAAAACCAAAAAAAAAAAGAATGTATTTAGTGTTAGTATCTTTTTCTCTCATTTTATTGATCTGAAATTATTAATAGAAGCATGCAAGTTCAGTGTTAAAGGCGTATGGATGCTAGAGTTTAGTTGTGGTACAAGCTTCTTGAGAAGTATCGTTTATTTATTTTGTTTTTTTTTTTTGATTTTTTGTTTTTGGTATATTTATACATAAAATGTTTTGTATGTAAGTTGAACGAAATAAAATGCAAACGAAAAATTCATACACATATTAATCGAAGAAAAAACAGAAGTTGTTTCATTTGAAAATAATGTGTGATGCTGTTGAGTGAAATTGAATGATTTCAATTCATTTTTCATTTATTTGTTAGTAAGTATCGCTGTACAATAAGAATATTCTATTCTTTAATAAGTACAGGGCTTAAAGTATAACTTTGAGGTCCTGGCGGTCAAGGAAGCGGCCAAAACGATATCAATGATGGCGATACCACCAACTGATATTACCATTTTCATTGACAGTCGGGTGGCCAGTCGGGAGCTGCCGGGTGGAAACTGAGCCAGAAACCCCCAAGCACTTTCTGTGCAAATGTCCGGCTCTAGCTAGAGTCAGACAACGCACTCTGGGCAAAGCCTTCTTCAACACCCCTAATAATCTCTCAGAAGCAAACATTCATAGTCTGCTAGCCTTTATAAATTTCACGAAGTGGTTTCAAAATTAGGCTAATCTGAGTGAATACACACTCCTTTTCACCCCCATCTCACAAATTAGGTATCCCATAGGATGTGGTATCAAAACGGCGCTAATTGGGTGCGAAAACAGGATCTGTATGTGCACCGCCACTTTTACCTACCTACCCTACCTACCTTTCTGCGATGTGGACTTACTGCTCATGCGAGGTGGGAAATAGCTCCACTTTTAGCGAGATGGACTTACTGCTCATGCGAGGTGGGCAATAAGTACACTTTCTGCGAGGTGGACTTACTGCTCATGCGAGGTGGGAAATAACTCCACTTTTAGCGAGATGGACTTACTGCTCATGCGAGGTGGGCAATAAGTACACTTTCTGCGAGGTGGACTTGATTCCCATGCGAGGTGGGAAATAACTCCACTTTTAGCGAAGTGGACTTGATTCCCATGCGAGGTGGGAAATAACTCCACTTTTAGCGAAGTGGACTTGATTCCCATGCGAGGTGGGAAATAACTCCACTTTTAGCGAAGTGGACTTGATTCCCATGCGAGGTGGGAAATAACTCCACTTTTAGCGAAGTGGACTTGATTCCCATGCGAGGTGGGAAATAACTCCACTTTTAGCGAAGTGGACTTGATTCCCATGCGAGGTGGGAAATAACTCCACTTTTAGCGAAGTGGACTTGATTCCCATGCGAGGTGGGAAATAACTCCACTTTTAGCGAAGTGGACTTGATTCCCATGCGAGGTGGGAAATAACTCCACTTTTAGCGAAGTGGACTTGATTCCCATGCGAGGTGGGAAATAACTCCACTTTTAGCGAGATGGACTTACTGCTCATGCGAGGTGGGCAATAAGTACACTTTCTGCGAGGTGGACTTGATTCCCATGCGAGGTGGGAAATAACTCCACTTTTAGCGAAGTGGACTTGATTCCCATGCGAGGTGGGAAATAACTCCACTTTTAGCGAAGTGGACTTGATTCCCATGCGAGGTGGGCAATAAGTACACTTTCTGCGAGGTGGACTTACTGCTCATGCGAGGTGGGAAATAACTCCACTTTTAGCCAAGTGGACTTGATTCCCATGCGAGATGGGCAATAAGTACACTTTCTGCGAGGTGGACTTGATTCCCATGCGAGGTGGGAAATAACTCCACTTTTAGCGAAGTGGACTTGATTCCCATGCGAGGTGGGAAATAACTCCACTTTTAGCGAAGTGGACTTGATTCCCATGCGAGGTGGGAAATAATTCCACTTTTAGCGAAGTGGACTTGATTCCCATGCGAGGTGGGCAATAAGTACACTTTCTGCGAGGTGGACTTACTGCTCATGCGAGGTGGGAAATAACTCCACTTTTAGCGAAGTGGACTTGATTCCCATGCGAGATGGGCAATAAGTACACTTTCTGCGAGGTGGACTTGATTCCCATGCGAGGTGGGAAATAACTCCACTTTTAGCGAAGTGGACTTGATTCCCATGCGAGGTGGGAAATAACTCCACTTTTAGCGAAGTGGACTTGATTCCCATGCGAGGTGGGAAATAACTCCACTTTTAGCGAAGTGGACTTGATTCCCATGCGAGGTGGGAAATAACTCCACTTTTAGCGAAGTGGACTTGATTCCCATGCGAGGTGGGAAATAACTCCACTTTTAGCGAAGTGGACTTGATTCCCATGCGAGGTGGGAAATAACTCCACTTTTAGCGAAGTGGACTTGATTCCCATGCGAGGTGGGAAATAACTCCACTTTTAGCGAAGTGGACTTGATTCCCATGCGAGGTGGGAAATAACTCCACTTTTAGCGAAGTGGACTTGATTCCCATGCGAGGTGGGAAATAACTCCACTTTTAGCGAGATGGACTTACTGCTCATGCGAGGTGGGCAATAAGTACACTTTCTGCGAGGTGGACTTGATTCCCATGCGAGGTGGGAAATAACTCCACTTTTAGCGAAGTGGACTTGATTCCCATGCGAGGTGGGAAATAACTCCACTTTTAGCGAAGTGGACTTGATTCCCATGCGAGGTGGGCAATAAGTACACTTTCTGCGAGGTGGACTTACTGCTCATGCGAGGTGGGAAATAACTCCACTTTTAGCCAAGTGGACTTGATTCCCATGCGAGATGGGCAATAAGTACACTTTCTGCGAGGTGGACTTGATTCCCATGCGAGGTGGGAAATAACTCCACTTTTAGCGAAGTGGACTTGATTCCCATGCGAGGTGGGAAATAACTCCACTTTTAGCGAAGTGGACTTGATTCCCATGCGAGGTGGGAAATAATTCCACTTTTAGCGAAGTGGACTTGATTCCCATGCGAGGTGGGCAATAAGTACACTTTCTGCGAGGTGGACTTACTGCTCATGCGAGGTGGGAAATAACTCCACTTTTAGCGAAGTGGACTTGATTCCCATGCGAGATGGGCAATAAGTACACTTTCTGCGAGGTGGACTTGATTCCCATGCGAGGTGGGAAATAACTCCACTTTTAGCGAAGTGGACTTGATTCCCATGCGAGGTGGGAAATAACTCCACTTTTAGCGAAGTGGACTTGATTCCCATGCGAGGTGGGAAATAACTCCACTTTTAGCGAGATGGACTTACTGCTCATGCGAGGTGGGAAATAACTCCACTTTTAGCGAAGTGGACTTGATTCCCATGCGAGATGGGCAATAAGTACACTTTCTGCGAGGTGGACTTGATTCCCATGCGAGGTGGGAAATAACTCCACTTTTAGCGTAGTGGACTTGATTCCCATGCGAGATGGGCAATAAGTACACTTTCTGCGAGGTGGACTTGATTCCCATGCGAGGTGGGCAATAAGTACACTTTCTGCGAGGTGGACTTACTGCTCATGCGAGGTGGGCAATAAGTACACTTTCTGCGAGGTGGACTTACTGCTCATGCGAGGTGGGAAATAACTCCACTTTTAGCGAAGTGGACTTGATTCCCATGCGAGATGGGCAATAAGTACACTTTCTGCGAGGTGGACTTGATTCCCATGCGAGGTGGGAAATAACTCCACTTTTAGCGAAGTGGACTTGATTCCCATGCGAGGTGGGCAATAAGTACACTTTCTGCGAGGTGGACTTACTGCTCATGCGAGGTGGGCAATAAGTACACTTTCTGCGAGGTGGACTTACTGCTCATGCGAGGTGGGAAATAACTCCACTTTTAGCGAAGTGGACTTGATTCCCATGCGAGATGGGCAATAAGTACACTTTCTGCGAGGTGGACTTGATTCCCATGCGAGGTGGGAAATAACTCCACTTTTAGCGAAGTGGACTTGATTCCCATGCGAGGTGGGCAATAAGTACACTTTCTGCGAGGTGGACTTACTGCTCATGCGAGGTGGGCAATAAGTACACTTTCTGCGAGGTGGACTTACTGCTCATGCGAGGTGGGAAATAACTCCACTTTTAGCGAGATGGACTTACTGCTCATGCGAGGTGGGCAATAAGTACACTTTCTGCGAGGTGGACTTGATTCCCATGCGAGGTGGGAAATAACTCCACTTTTAGCGAAGTGGACTTGATTCCCATGCGAGGTGGG
The DNA here is from genome assembly GCA_930367185.1 of Myathropa florea. Classification (NCBI taxonomy): domain Eukaryota; kingdom Metazoa; phylum Arthropoda; class Insecta; order Diptera; family Syrphidae; genus Myathropa; species Myathropa florea. Next base: position 86,159,985 of record OV884004.1, read on the forward strand.
AAATAACTCCACTTTTAGCGAAGTGGACTTGATTCCCATGCGAGATGGGCAATAAGTACACTTTCTGCGAGGTGGACTTGATTCCCATGCGAGGTGGGAAATAACTTCACTTTTAGCGAAGTGGACTTGATTCCCATGCGAGGTGGGAAATAACTCCACTTTTAGCGAAGTGGACTTGATTCCCATGCGAGGTGGGAAATAACTCCACTTTTAGCGAAGTGGACTTGATTCCCATGCGAGGTGGGCAATAAGTACACTTTCTGCGAGGTGGACTTACTGCTCATGCGAGGTGGGAAATAACTCCACTTTTAGCGAAGTGGACTTGATTCCCATGCGAGGTGGGAAATAACTCCACTTTTAGCGAAGTGGACTTGATTCACATGCGAGGTGGGAAATAACACCACTTTTAGCGAAGTGGACTTGATTCCCATGCGAGATGGGCAATAAGTACACTTTCTGCGAGGTGGACTTACTGCTCATGCGAGGTGGGCAATAAGTACACTTTCTGCGAGGTGGACTTACTGCTCATGCGAGGTGGGAAATAACTCCACTTTTAGCGAAGTGGACTTGATTCTCATGCGAGATGGGCAATAAGTACACTTTCTGCGAGGTGGACTTACTGCTCATGCGAGGTGGGCAATAAGTACACTTTCTGCGAGGTGGACTTACTGCTCATGCGAGGTGGGAAATAACTCCACTTTTAGCGAGATGGACTTACTGCTCATGCGAGGTGGGCAATAAGTACACTTTCTGCGAGGTGGACTTGATTCCCATGCGAGGTGGGAAATAACTCCACTTTTAGCGAAGTGGACTTGATTCCCATGCGAGGTGGGAAATAACTCCACTTTTAGCGAAGTGGACTTGATTCCCATGCGAGGTGGGAAATAACTCCACTTTTAGCGAGATGGACTTACTGCTCATGCGAGGTGGGCAATAAGTACACTTTCTGCGAGGTGGACTTGATTCCCATGCGAGGTGGGAAATAACTCCACTTTTAGCGAAGTGGACTTGATTCCCATGCGAGGTGGGAAATAACTCCACTTTTAGCGAAGTGGACTTGATTCCCATGCGAGGTGGGAAATAACTCCACTTTTAGCGAAGTGGACTTGATTCCCATGCGAGGTGGGAAATAACTCCACTTTTAGCGAAGTGGACTTGATTCCCATGCGAGGTGGGAAATAACTCCACTTTTAGCGAAGTGGACTTGATTCCCATGCGAGGTGGGAAATAACTCCACTTTTAGCGAAGTGGACTTGATTCCCATGCGAGGTGGGCAATAAGTACACTTTCTGCGAGGTGGACTTACTGCTCATGCGAGGTGGGCAATAAGTACACTTTCTGCGAGGTGGACTTACTGCTCATGCGAGGTGGGAAATAACTCCACTTTTAGCGAAGTGGACTTGATTCCCATGCGAGATGGGCAATAAGTACACTTTCTGCGAGGTGGACTTGATTCCCATGCGAGGTGGGAAATAACTCCACTTTTAGCGTAGTGGACTTGATTCCCATGCGAGATGGGCAATAAGTACACTTTCTGCGAGGTGGACTTGATTCCCATGCGAGGTGGGCAATAAGTACACTTTCTGCGAGGTGGACTTACTGCTCATGCGAGGTGGGCAATAAGTACACTTTCTGCGAGGTGGACTTACTGCTCATGCGAGGTGGGAAATAACTCCACTTTTAGCGAAGTGGACTTGATTCCCATGCGAGATGGGCAATAAGTACACTTTCTGCGAGGTGGACTTGATTCCCATGCGAGGTGGGAAATAACTCCACTTTTAGCGAAGTGGACTTGATTCCCATGCGAGGTGGGCAATAAGTACACTTTCTGCGAGGTGGACTTACTGCTCATGCGAGGTGGGCAATAAGTACACTTTCTGCGAGGTGGACTTACTGCTCATGCGAGGTGGGAAATAACTCCACTTTTAGCGAAGTGGACTTGATTCCCATGCGAGATGGGCAATAAGTACACTTTCTGCGAGGTGGACTTGATTCCCATGCGAGGTGGGAAATAACTCCACTTTTAGCGAAGTGGACTTGATTCCCATGCGAGATGGGCAATAAGTACACTTTCTGCGAGGTGGACTTGATTCCCATGCGAGGTGGGAAATAACTCCACTTTTAGCGTAGTGGACTTGATTCCCATGCGAGATGGGCAATAAGTACACTTTCTGCGAGGTGGACTTGATTCCCATGCGAGGTGGGCAATAAGTACACTTTCTGCGAGGTGGACTTACTGCTCATGCGAGGTGGGCAATAAGTACACTTTCTGCGAGGTGGACTTACTGCTCATGCGAGGTGGGAAATAACTCCACTTTTAGCGAAGTGGACTTGATTCCCATGCGAGATGGGCAATAAGTACACTTTCTGCGAGGTGGACTTGATTCCCATGCGAGGTGGGAAATAACTCCACTTTTAGCGAAGTGGACTTGATTCCCATGCGAGGTGGGCAATAAGTACACTTTCTGCGAGGTGGACTTACTGCTCATGCGAGGTGGGCAATAAGTACACTTTCTGCGAGGTGGACTTACTGCTCATGCGAGGTGGGAAATAACTCCACTTTTAGCGAGATGGACTTACTGCTCATGCGAGGTGGGCAATAAGTACACTTTCTGCGAGGTGGACTTGATTCCCATGCGAGGTGGGAAATAACTCCACTTTTAGCGAAGTGGACTTGATTCCCATGCGAGGTGGGAAATAACTCCACTTTTAGCGAAGTGGACTTGATTCCCATGCGAGATGGGCAATAAGTACACTTTCTGCGAGGTGGACTTGATTCCCATGCGAGGTGGGAAATAACTTCACTTTTAGCGAAGTGGACTTGATTCCCATGCGAGGTGGGAAATAACTCCACTTTTAGCGAAGTGGACTTGATTCCCATGCGAGGTGGGAAATAACTCCACTTTTAGCGAAGTGGACTTGATTCCCATGCGAGGTGGGCAATAAGTACACTTTCTGCGAGGTGGACTTACTGCTCATGCGAGGTGGGCAATAAGTACACTTTCTGCGAGGTGGACTTACTGCTCATGCGAGGTGGGAAATAACTCCACTTTTAGCGAAGTGGACTTGATTCCCATGCGAGATGGGCAATAAGTACACTTTCTGCGAGGTGGACTTACTGCTCATGCGAGGTGGGCAATAAGTACACTTTCTGCGAGGTGGACTTACTGCTCATGCGAGGTGGGAAATAACTCCACTTTTAGCGAGATGGACTTACTGCTCATGCGAGGTGGGCAATAAGTACACTTTCTGCGAGGTGGACTTGATTCCCATGCGAGGTGGGAAATAACTCCACTTTTAGCGAAGTGGACTTGATTCCCATGCGAGGTGGGAAATAACTCCACTTTTAGCGAAGTGGACTTGATTCCCATGCGAGGTGGGAAATAACTCCACTTTTAGCGAGATGGACTTACTGCTCATGCGAGGTGGGCAATAAGTACACTTTCTGCGAGGTGGACTTGATTCCCATGCGAGGTGGGAAATAACTCCACTTTTAGCGAAGTGGACTTGATTCCCATGCGAGGTGGGAAATAACTCCACTTTTAGCGAAGTGGACTTGATTCCCATGCGAGGTGGGCAATAAGTACACTTTCTGCGAGGTGGACTTACTGCTCATGCGAGGTGGGCAATAAGTACACTTTCTGCGAGGTGGACTTGATTCCCATGCGAGGTGGGAAATAACTTCACTTTTAGCGAAGTGGACTTGATTCCCATGCGAGGTGGGAAATAACTCCACTTTTAGCGAAGTGGACTTGATTCCCATGCGAGGTGGGAAATAACTCCACTTTTAGCGAAGTGGACTTGATTCCCATGCGAGGTGGGCAATAAGTACACTTTCTGCGAGGTGGACTTACTGCTCATGCGAGGTGGGCAATAAGTACACTTTCTGCGAGGTGGACTTACTGCTCATGCGAGGTGGGAAATAACTCCACTTTTAGCGAAGTGGACTTGATTCCCATGCGAGGTGGGAAATAACTCCACTTTTAGCGAAGTGGACTTGATTCACATGCGAGGTGGGAAATAACACCACTTTTAGCGAAGTGGACTTGATTCCCATGCGAGATGGGCAATAAGTACACTTTCTGCGAGGTGGACTTACTGCTCATGCGAGGTGGGCAATAAGTACACTTTCTGCGAGGTGGACTTACTGCTCATGCGAGGTGGGAAATAACTCCACTTTTAGCGAAGTGGACTTGATTCCCATGCGAGATGGGCAATAAGTACACTTTCTGCGAGGTGGACTTACTGCTCATGCGAGGTGGGCAATAAGTACACTTTCTGCGAGGTGGACTTACTGCTCATGCGAGGTGGGAAATAACTCCACTTTTAGCGAGATGGACTTACTGCTCATGCGAGGTGGGCAATAAGTACACTTTCTGCGAGGTGGACTTGATTCCCATGCGAGGTGGGAAATAACTCCACTTTTAGCGAAGTGGACTTGATTCCCATGCGAGGTGGGAAATAACTCCACTTTTAGCGAAGTGGACTTGATTCCCATGCGAGGTGGGAAATAACTCCACTTTTAGCGAGATGGACTTACTGCTCATGCGAGGTGGGCAATAAGTACACTTTCTGCGAGGTGGACTTGATTCCCATGCGAGGTGGGAAATAACTCCACTTTTAGCGAAGTGGACTTGATTCCCATGCGAGGTGGGAAATAACTCCACTTTTAGCGAAGTGGACTTGATTCCCATGCGAGGTGGGAAATAACTCCACTTTTAGCGAAGTGGACTTGATTCCCATGCGAGGTGGGAAATAACTCCACTTTTAGCGAAGTGGACTTGATTCCCATGCGAGGTGGGAAATAACTCCACTTTTAGCGAAGTGGACTTGATTCCCATGCGAGGTGGGAAATAACTCCACTTTTAGCGAAGTGGACTTGATTCCCATGCGAGATGGGCAATAAGTACACTTTCTGCGAGGTGGACTTGATTCCCATGCGAGGTGGGAAATAACTCCACTTTTAGCGAAGTGGACTTGATTCCCATGCGAGGTGGGCAATAAGTACACTTTCTGCGAGGTGGACTTACTGCTCATGCGAGGTGGGCAATAAGTACACTTTTAGCGAAGTGGACTTGATTCCCATGCGAGGTGGGAAATAACTCCACTTTTAGCGAAGTGGACTTGATTCCCATGCGAGGTGGGAAATAACTCCACTTTTAGCGAAGTGGACTTGATTCCCATGCGAGGTGGGAAATAACTCCACTTTTAGCGAGATGGACTTACTGCTCATGCGAGGTGGGCAATAAGTACACTTTCTGCGAGGTGGACTTGATTCCCATGCGAGGTGGGAAATAACTTCACTTTTAGCGAAGTGGACTTGATTCCCATGCGAGGTGGGAAATAACTCCACTTTTAGCGAAGTGGACTTGATTCCCATGCGAGATGGGCAATAAGTACACTTTCTGCGAGGTGGACTTGATTCCCATGCGAGGTGGGAAATAACTCCACTTTTAGCGAAGTGGACTTGATTCCCATGCGAGGTGGGAAATAACACCACTTTTAGCGAAGTGGACTTGATTCCCATGCGAGATGGGCAATAAGTACACTTTCTGCGAGGTGGACTTACTGCTCATGCGAGGTGGGAAATAACTCCACTTTTAGCGAAGTGGACTTACTGCTTATGCGAGGTGGGAAATAACTCCACTTTTAGCGAAGTGGACTTGATTCCCATGCGAGGTGGGAAATAACTCCACTTTTAGCGAAGTGGACTTGATTCCCATGCGAGATGGGCAATAAGTACACTTTCTGCGAGGTGGACTTACTGCTCATGAGAGGTGGGCAATAAGTACACTTTCTGCGAGGTGGACTTACTGCTCATGCGAGGTGGGAAATAACTCCACTTTTAGCGAGATGGACTTACTGCTCATGCGAGGTGGGCAATAAGTACACTTTCTGCGAGGTGGACTTACTGCTCATGCGAGGTGGAAAATAACTCCACTTTTAGCGAGATGGACTTACTGCTCATGCGAGGTGGGCAATAAGTACACTTTCTGCGAGGTGGACTTGATTCCCATGCGAGGTGGGAAATAACTCCACTTTTAGCGAAGTGGACTTGATTCCCATGCGAGGTGGGAAATAACTCCACTTTTAGCGAAGTGGACTTGATTCCCATGCGAGGTGGGAAATAACTCCACTTTTAGCGAAGTGGACTTGATTCCCATGCGAGATGGGCAATAAGTACACTTTCTGCGAGGTGGACTTACTGCTCATGCGAGGTGGAAAATAACTCCACTTTTAGCGAGATGGACTTACTGCTCATGCGAGGTGGGCAATAAGTACACTTTCTGCGAGGTGGACTTGATTCCCATGCGAGGTGGGAAATAACTCCACTTTTAGCGAAGTGGACTTGATTCCCATGCGAGGTGGGAAATAACTCCACTTTTAGCGAAGTGGACTTGATTCCCATGCGAGGTGGGAAATAACTCCACTTTTAGCGAAGTGGACTTGATTCCCATGCGAGGTGGGAAATAACTCCACTTTTAGCGAGATGGACTTACTGCTCATGCGAGGTGGGAAATAAGTACACTTTCTGCGAGGTGGACTTGATTCCCATGCGAGGTGGGAAATAACTCCACTTTTAGCGAAGTGGACTTGATTCCCATGCGAGGTGGGCAATAAGTACACTTTCTGCGAGGTGGACTTACTGCTCATGCGAGGTGGGAAATAACTCCACTTTTAGCGAGATGGACTTACTGCTCATGCGAGGTGGGCAATAAGTACACTTTCTGCGAGGTGGACTTGATTCCCATGCGAGGTGGGAAATAACTCCACTTTTAGCCAAGTGGACTTGATTCCCATGCGAGGTGGGAAATAACACCACTTTTAGCGAAGTGGACTTGATTCCCATGCGAGATGGGCAATAAGTACACTTTCTGCGAGGTGGACTTACTGCTCATGCGAGGTGGGCAATAAGTACACTTTCTGCGAGGTGGACTTGATTCCCATGCGAGGTGGGAAATAACTCCACTTTTAGCGAAGTGGACTTGATTCCCATGCGAGGTGGGCAATAAGTACACTTTCTGCGAGGTGGACTTACTGCTCATGCGAGGTGGGAAATAACTCCACTTTTAGCGAAGTGGACTTGATTCCCATGCGAGGTGGGAAATAACTCCACTTTTAGCGAAGTGGACTTGATTCCCATGCGAGGTGGGAAATAACTCCACTTTTAGCGAAGTGGACTTGATTCCCATGCGAGGTGGGAAATAACTCCACTTTTAGCGAGATGGACTTACTGCTCATGCGAGGTGGGAAATAAGTACACTTTCTGCGAGGTGGACTTACTGCTCATGCGAGGTGGGAAATAACTCCACTTTTAGCGAGATGGACTTACTGCTCATGCGAGGTGGGCAATAAGTACACTTTCTGCGAGGTGGACTTGATTCCCATGCGAGGTGGGAAATAACTCCACTTTTAGCGAAGTGGACTTGATTCCCATGCGAGGTGGGCAATAAGTACACTTTCTGCGAGGTGGACTTACTGCTCATGCGAGGTGGGAAATAACTCCACTTTTAGCGAAGTGGACTTGATTCCCATGCGAGGTGGGAAATAACTCCACTTTTAGCGAAGTGGACTTGATTCCCATGCGAGGTGGGAAATAACTCCACTTTTAGCGAAGTGGACTTGATTCCCATGCGAGGTGGGAAATAACTCCACTTTTAGCGAGATGGACTTACTGCTCATGCGAGGTGGGAAATAAGTACACTTTCTGCGAGGTGGACTTACTGCTCATGCGAGGTGGGCAATAACTCCACTTTTAGCGAAGTGGACTTGATTCCCATGCGAGGTGGGAAATAACTCCACTTTTAGCGAAGTGGACTTGATTCCCATGCGAGGTGGGAAATAACTCCACTTTTAGCGAAGTGGACTTGATTCCCATGCGAGGTGGGAAATAACTCCACTTTTAGCGAGATGGACTTACTGCTCATGCGAGGTGGGAAATAAGTACACTTTCTGCGAGGTGGACTTGATTCCCATGCGAGGTGGGAAATAACTCCACTTTTAGCGAAGTGGACTTGATTCCCATGCGAGGTGGGCAATAAGTACACTTTCTGCGAGGTGGACTTACTGCTCATGCGAGGTGGGAAATAACTCCACTTTTAGCGAAGTGGACTTGATTCCCATGCGAGGTGGGAAATAACTCCACTTTTAGCGAAGTGGACTTGATTCCCATGCGAGGTGGGAAATAACTCCACTTTTAGCGAAGTGGACTTGATTCCCATGCGAGGTGGGAAATAACTCCACTTTCTGCGAGGTGGACTTACTGCTCATGCGAGGTGGAAAATAACTCCACTTTTAGCGAGATGGACTTACTGCTCATGCGAGGTGGGCAATAAGTACACTTTCTGCGAGGTGGACTTGATTCCCATGCGAGGTGGGAAATAACTCCACTTTTAGCGAAGTGGACTTGATTCCCATGCGAGGTGGGAAATAACTCCACTTTTAGCGAAGTGGACTTGATTCCCATGCGAGGTGGGAAATAACTCCACTTTTAGCGAAGTGGACTTGATTCCCATGCGAGGTGGGAAATAACTCCACTTTTAGCGAAGTGGACTTGATTCCCATGCGAGGTGGGAAATAACTCCACTTTTAGCGAAGTGGACTTGATTCCCATGCGAGGTGGGAAATAACTCCACTTTTAGCGAAGTGGACTTGATTCCCATGCGAGGTGGGAAATAACTCCACTTTTAGCGAAGTTGACTTGATTCCCATGCGAGATGGGCAATAAGTACACTTTCTGCGAGGTGGACTTGATTCCCATGCGAGGTGGGAAATAAGTACACTTTCTGCGAGGTGGACTTGATTCCCATGCGAGGTGGGAAATAACTCCACTTTTAGCCAAGTGGACTTGATTCCCATGCGAGGTGGGAAATAACTCCACTTTTAGCGAAGTGGACTTGATTCCCATGCGAGGTGGGAAATAACTCCACTTTTAGCGAAGTGGACTTGATTCCCATGCGAGGTGGGAAATAACTCCACTTTTAGCGAAGTGGACTTGATTCCCATGCGAGGTGGGAAATAACTCCACTTTTAGCGAAGTGGACTTGATTCCCATGCGAGGTGGGAAATAACTAAACTTTTAGCGAAGTGGACTTGATTCCCATGCGAGGTGGGAAATAACTCCACTTTTAGCGAAGTGGACTTGATTCCCATGCGAGGTGGGAAATAACTCCACTTTTAGCGAAGTGGACTTGATTCCCATGCGAGGTGGGAAATAACTCCACTTTTAGCGAAGTGGACTTGATTCCCATGCGAGATGGGCAATAAGTACACTTTCTGCGAGGTGGACTTGATTCCCATGCGAGGTGGGAAATAACTCCACTTTTAGCGAAGTGGACTTGATTCCCATGCGAGGTGGGCAATAAGTACACTTTCTGCGAGGTGGACTTACTGCTCATGCGAGGTGGGAAATAACTCCACTTTTAGCGAAGTGGACTTGATTCCCATGCGAGGTGGGAAATAACTCCACTTTTAGCGAAGTGGACTTGATTCCCATGCGAGGTGGGAAATAACTCCACTTTTAGCGAAGTGGACTTGATTCCCATGCGAGGTGGGAAATAACTCCACTTTTAGCGAGATGGACTTACTGCTCATGCGAGGTGGGAAATAAGTACACTTTCTGCGAGGCGGACTTGATTCCCATGCGAGGTGGGAAATAACTCCACTTTTAGCGAAGTGGACTTGATTCCCATGCGAGGTGGGCAATAAGTACACTTTCTGCGAGGTGGACTTACTGCTCATGCGAGGTGGGAAATAACTCCACTTTTAGCGAAGTGGACTTGATTCCCATGCGAGGTGGGAAATAACTCCACTTTTAGCGAAGTGGACTTGATTCCCATGCGAGGTGGGAAATAACTCCACTTTTAGCCAAGTGGACTTGATTCCCATGCGAGGTGGGAAATAACACCACTTTTAGCGAAGTGGACTTGATTCCCATGCGAGATGGGCAATAAGTACACTTTCTGCGAGGTGGACTTACTGCTCATGCGAGGTGGGCAATAAGTACACTTTCTGCGAGGTGGACTTACTGCTCATGCGAGGTGGGAAATAACTCCACTTTTAGCGAGATGGACTTACTGCTCATGCGAGGTGGGCAATAAGTACACTTTCTGCGAGGTGGACTTACTGCTCATGCGAGGTGGGAAATAACTCCACTTTTAGCGAAGTGGACTTGATTCCCATGCGAGGTGGGAAATAACTCCACTTTTAGCGAAGTGGACTTGATTCCCATGCGAGGTGGGAAATAACTCCACTTTTAGCGAAGTGGACTTGATTCCCATGCGAGATGGGCAATAAGTACACTTTCTGCGAGGTGGACTTACTGCTCATGCGAGGTGGGAAATAACTCCACTTTTAGCGAGATGGACTTACTGCTCATGCGAGGTGGGCAATAAGTACACTTTCTGCGAGGTGGACTTGATTCCCATGCGAGGTGGGAAATAACTCCACTTTTAGCGAAGTGGACTTGATTCCCATGCGAGGTGGGAAATAACTCCACTTTTAGCGAAGTGGACTTGATTCCCATGCGAGGTGGGAAATAACTCCACTTTTAGCGAAGTGGACTTGATTCCCATGCGAGGTGGGAAATAACTCCACTTTTAGCGAAGTGGACTTGATTCCCATGCGAGGTGGGAAATAACTCCACTTTTAGCGAAGTGGACTTGATTCCCATGCGAGATGGGCAATAAGTACACTTTCTGCGAGGTGGACTTGATTCCCATGCGAGGTGGGAAATAACTCCACTTTTAGCGAAGTGGACTTGATTCCCATGCGAGGTGGGCAATAAGTACACTTTCTGCGAGGTGGACTTACTGCTCATGCGAGGTGGGAAATAACTCCACTTTTAGCGAAGTGGACTTGATTCCCATGCGAGGTGGGAAATAACTCCACTTTTAGCGAAGTGGACTTGATTCCCATGCGAGGTGGGCAATAAGTACACTTTCTGCGAGGTGGACTTACTGCTCATGCGAGGTGGGAAATAACTCCACTTTTAGCGAAGTGGACTTGATTCCCATGCGAGATGGGCAATAAGTACACTTTCTGCGAGGTGGACTTGATTCCCATGCGAGGTGGGAAATAACTCCACTTTTAGCGAAGTGGACTTGATTCCCATGCGAGGTGGGAAATAACTCCACTTTTAGCGAAGTGGACTTGATTCCCATGCGAGATGGGCAATAAGTACACTTTCTGCGAGGTGGACTTGATTCCCATGCGAGGTGGGAAATAACTCCACTTTTAGCGAAGTGGACTTGATTCCCATGCGAGGTGGGAAATAACTCCACTTTTAGCGAAGTGGACTTGATTCCCATGCGAGGTGGGAAATAACTCCACTTTTAGCGAAGTGGACTTGATTCCCATGCGAGGTGGGAAATAACTCCACTTTTAGCGAAGTGGACTTGATTCCCATGCGAGATGGGCAATAAGTACACTTTCTGCGAGGTGGACTTGATTCCCATGCGAGGTGGGAAATAACTCCACTTTTAGCGAAGTGGACTTGATTCCCATGCGAGGTGGGAAATAACTCCACTTTTAGCGAAGTGGACTTGATTCCCATGCGAGATGGGCAATAAGTACACTTTCTGCGAGGTGGACTTGATTCCCATGCGAGGTGGGAAATAACTCCACTTTTAGCGAAGTGGACTTGATTCCCATGCGAGGTGGGCAATAAGTACACTTTCTGCGAGGTGGACTTGATTCCCATGCGAGGTGGGAAATAACTCCACTTTTAGCGAAGTGGACTTGATTCCCATGCGAGATGGGCAATAAGTACACTTTCTGCGAGGTGGACTTGATTCCCATGCGAGGTGGGAAATAACTCCACTTTTAGCGAAGTGGACTTGATTCCCATGCGAGGTGGGAAATAACTCCACTTTTAGCGAAGTGGACTTGATTCCCATGCGAGATGGGCAATAAGTACACTTTCTGCGAGGTGGACTTGATTCCCATGCGAGGTGGGAAATAACTCCACTTTTAGCGAAGTGGACTTGATTCCCATGCGAGGTGGGAAATAACTCCACTTTTAGCGAAGTGGACTTGATTCCCATGCGAGGTGGGAAATAACTCCACTTTTAGCGAAGTGGACTTGATTCCCATGCGAGATGGGCAATAAGTACACTTTCTGCGAGGTGGACTTGATTCCCATCCGAGGTGCGAAATAACTCCACTTTTAGCGAAGTGGACTTGATTCCCATGCGAGGTGGGAAATAACTCCACTTTTAGCGAAGTGGACTTGATTCCCATGCGAGGTGGGCAATAAGTACACTTTCTGCGAGGTGGACTTACTGCTCATGCGAGGTGGGAAATAACTCCACTTTTAGCGAAGTGGACTTGATTCCCATGCGAGGTGGGCAATAAGTACACTTTCTGCGAGGTGGACTTGATTCCCATGCGAGGTGGAAAATAACTCCACTTTTAGCGAAGTGGACTTGATTCCCATGCGAGGTGGGAAATAACTCCACTTTTAGCGAAGTGGACTTGATTCCCATGCGAGGTGGGAAATAACTCCACTTTTAGCGAAGTGGACTTGATTCCCATGCGAGGTGGGAAATAACTCCACTTTTAGCGAAGTGGACTTGATTCCCATGCGAGATGGGCAATAAGTACACTTTCTGCGAGGTGGACTTGATTCCCATGCGAGGTGGGAAATAACTCCACTTTTAGCGAAGTGGACTTGATTCCCATGCGAGGTGGGCAATAAGTACACTTTTAGCGAAGTGGACTTGATTCCCATGCGAGGTGGGAAATAACTCCACTTTTAGCGAAGTGGACTTGATTCCCATGCGAGGTGGGAAATAACTCCACTTTTAGCGAAGTGGACTTGATTCCCATGCGAGGTGGGAAATAACTCCACTTTTAGCGAAGTGGACTTGATTCCCATGCGAGATGGGCAATAAGTACACTTTCTGCGAGGTGGACTTGATTCCCATGCGAGGTGGGAAATAACTCCACTTTTAGCGAAGTGGACTTGATTCCCATGCGAGGTGGGAAATAACTCCACTTTTAGCGAAGTGGACTTGATTCCCATGCGAGGTGGGAAATAACTCCACTTTTAGCGAAGTGGACTTGATTCCCATGCGAGATGGGCAATAAGTACACTTTCTGCGAGGTGGACTTGATTCCCATGCGAGGTGGGAAATAACTCCACTTTTAGCGAAGTGGACTTGATTCCCATGCGAGGTGGGAAATAACTCCACTTTTAGCGAAGTGGACTTGTTTCCCATGCGAGGTGGGAAATAACTCCACTTTTAGCGAAGTGGACTTGATTCCCATGCGAGGTGGGAAATAACTCCACTTTTAGCGAAGTGGACTTGATTCCCATGCGAGATGGGCAATAAGTACACTTTCTGCGAGGTGGACTTGATTCCCATGCGAGGTGGGAAATAACTCCACTTTTAGCGAAGTGGACTTGATTCCCATGCGAGGTGGGAAATAACTCCACTTTTAGCGAAGTGGACTTGATTCCCATGCGAGGTGGGAAATAACTCCACTTTTAGCGAAGTGGACTTGATTCCCATGCGAGATGGGCAATAAGTACACTTTCTGCGAGGTGGACTTGATTCCCATGCGAGGTGGGAAATAACTCCACTTTTAGCGAAGTGGACTTGATTCCCATGCGAGGTGGGAAATAACTCCACTTTTAGCGAAGTGGACTTGATTCCCATGCGAGGTGGGAAATAACTCCACTTTCTGCGAAGTGGACTTGATTCCCATGCGAGGTGGGAAATAACTCCACTTTTAGCGAAGTGGACTTGATTCCCATGCGAGGTGGGAAATAACTCCACTTTTAGCGAAGTGGACTTGATTCCCATGCGAGATGGGCAATAAGTACACTTTCTGCGAGGTGGACTTGATTCCCATGCGAGGTGGGAAATAACTCCACTTTTAGCGAAGTGGACTTGATTCCCATGCGAGGTGGGAAATAACTCCACTTTTAGCGAAGTGGACTTGATTCCCATGCGAGGTGGGAAATAACTCCACTTTTAGCGAAGTGGACTTGATTCCCATGCGAGATGGGCAATAAGTACACTTTCTGCGAGGTGGACTTGATTCCCATGCGAGGTGGGAAATAACTCCACTTTTAGCGAAGTGGACTTGATTCCCATGCGAGGTGGGAAATAACTCCACTTTTAGCGAAGTGGACTTGATTCCCATGCGAGGTGGGAAATAACTCCACTTTTAGCGAAGTGGACTTGATTCCCATGCGAGGTGGGAAATAACTCCACTTTTAGCGAAGTGGACTTGATTCCCATGCGAGGTGGGAAATAACTCCACTTTTAGCGAAGTGGACTTGATTCCCATGCGAGGTGGGCAATAAGTACACTTTCTGCGAGGTGGACTTACTGCTCATGCGAGGTGGGAAATAACTCCACTTTTAGCCAAGTGGACTTGATTCCCATGCGAGATGGGCAATAAGTACACTTTCTGCGAGGTGGACTTGATTCCCATGCGAGGTGGGAAATAACTCCACTTTTAGCGAAGTGGACTTGATTCCCATGCGAGGTGGGCAATAAGTACACTTTCTGCGAGGTGGACTTACTGCTCATGCGAGGTGGGCAATAAGTACACTTTCTGCGAGGTGGACTTACTCCTCATGCGAGGTGGGCAATAACTCCACTTTTAGCGAAGTGGACTTGATTCCCATGCGAGATGGGCAATAAGTACACTTTCTGCGAGGTGGACTTACTGCTCATGCGAGGTGGAAAATAACTCCACTTTTAGCGAGATGGACTTACTGCTCATGCGAGGTGGGCAATAAGTACACTTTCTGCGAGGTGGACTTGATTCCCATGCGAGGTGGGAAATAACTCCACTTTTAGCGAAGTGGACTTGATTCCCATGCGAGGTGGGAAATAACTCCACTTTTAGCGAAGTGGACTTGATTCCCATGCGAGGTGGGCAATAAGTACACTTTCTGCGAGGTGGACTTACTGCTCATGCGAGGTGGGCAATAACTCCACTTTTAGCGAAGTGGACTTGATTCCCATGCGAGATGGGCAATAAGTACACTTTCTGCGAGGTGGACTTACTGCTCATGCGAGGTGGAAAATAACTCCACTTTTAGCGAGATGGACTTGATTCCCATGCGAGGTGGGCAATAAGTACACTTTCTGCGAGGTGGACTTGATTCCCATGCGAGGTGGGAAATAACTCCACTTTTAGCGAAGTGGACTTGATTCCCATGCGAGGTGGGAAATAACTCCACTTTTAGCGAAGTGGACTTGATTCCCATGCGAGGTGGGAAATAACTCCACTTTTAGCGAAGTGGACTTGATTCCCATGCGAGGTGGGAAATAACTCCACTTTTAGCGAAGTGGACTTGATTCCCATGCGAGGTGGGAAATAACTCCACTTTTAGCGAAGTGGACTTACTGCTGATGCGAGGTGGGCAATAAGTACACTTTCTGCGAGGTGGACTTACTCCTCATGCGAGGTGGGCAATAACTCCACTTTTAGCGAAGTGGACTTGATTCCCATGCGAGGTGGGAAATAACTCCACTTTTAGCGAAGTGGACTTGATTCCCATGCGAGGTGGGAAATAACTCCACTTTTAGCGAAGTGGACTTGATTCCCATGCGAGGTGGGAAATAACTCCACTTTTAGCGAAGTGGACTTGATTCCCATGCGAGGTGGGAAATAACTCCACTTTTAGCGAAGTGGACTTGATTCCCATGCGAGGTGGGAAATAACTCCACTTTTAGCGAAGTGGACTTGATTCCCATGCGAGATGGGCAATAAGTACACTTTCTGCGAGGTGGACTTGATTCCCATGCGAGGTGGGAAATAACTCCACTTTTAGCGAAGTGGACTTGATTCCCATGCGAGGTGGGAAATAACTCCACTTTTAGCGAAGTGGACTTGATTCCCATGCGAGGTGGGAAATAACTCCACTTTTAGCGAAGTGGACTTGATTCCCATGCGAGATGGGCAATAAGTACACTTTCTGCGAGGTGGACTTGATTCCCATGCGAGGTGGGAAATAACTCCACTTTTAGCGAAGTGGACTTGATTCCCATGCGAGGTGGGAAATAACTCCACTTTTAGCGAAGTGGACTTGATTCCCATGCGAGGTGGGAAATAACTCCACTTTTAGCGAAGTGGACTTGATTCCCATGCGAGATGGGCAATAAGTACACTTTCTGCGAGGTGGACTTGATTCCCATGCGAGGTGGGAAATAACTCCACTTTTAGCGAAGTGGACTTGATTCCCATGCGAGGTGGGAAATAACTCCACTTTTAGCGAAGTGGACTTGATTCCCATGCGAGGTGGGAAATAACTCCACTTTTAGCGAAGTGGACTTGATTCCCATGCGAGGTGGGAAATAACTCCACTTTTAGCGAAGTGGACTTGATTCCCATGCGAGGTGGGAAATAACTCCACTTTTAGCGAAGTGGACTTGATTCCCATGCGAGATGGGCAATAAGTACACTTTCTGCGAGGTGGACTTGATTCCCATGCGAGGTGGGAAATAACTCCACTTTTAGCGAAGTGGACTTGATTCCCATGCGAGGTGGGAAATAACTCCACTTTTAGCGAAGTGGACTTGATTCCCATGCGAGGTGGGAAATAACTCCACTTTTAGCGAAGTGGACTTACTGCTGATGCGAGGTGGGCAATAAGTACACTTTCTGCGAGGTGGACTTACTCCTCATGCGAGGTGGGCAATAACTCCACTTTTAGCGAAGTGGACTTGATTCCCATGCGAGGTGGGAAATAACTCCACTTTTAGCGAAGTGGACTTGATTCCCATGCGAGGTGGGAAATAACTCCACTTTTAGCGAAGTGGACTTGATTCCCATGCGAGGTGGGAAATAACTCCACTTTTAGCGAAGTGGACTTGATTCCCATGCGAGGTGGGAAATAACTCCACTTTTAGCGAAGTGGACTTGATTCCCATGCGAGGTGGGAAATAACTCCACTTTTAGCGAAGTGGACTTGATTCCCATGCGAGATGGGCAATAAGTACACTTTCTGCGAGGTGGACTTGATTCCCATGCGAGGTGGGAAATAACTCCACTTTTAGCGAAGTGGACTTGATTCCCATGCGAGGTGGGAAATAACTCCACTTTTAGCGAAGTGGACTTGATTCCCATGCGAGGTGGGAAATAACTCCACTTTTAGCGAAGTGGACTTGATTCCCATGCGAGGTGGGAAATAACTCCACTTTTAGCGAAGTGGACTTGATTCCCATGCGAGGTGGGAAATAACTCCACTTTTAGCGAAGTGGACTTGATTCCCATGCGAGATGGGCAATAAGTACACTTTCTGCGAGGTGGACTTGATTCCCATGCGAGGTGGGAAATAACTCCACTTTTAGCGAAGTGGACTTGATTCCCATGCGAGGTGGGAAATAACTCCACTTTTAGCGAAGTGGACTTGATTCCCATGCGAGGTGGGAAATAACTCCACTTTTAGCGAAGTGGACTTGATTCCCATGCGAGGTGGGAAATAACTCCACTTTTAGCGAAGTGGACTTGATTCCCATGCGAGGTGGGAAATAACTCCACTTTTAGCGAAGTGGACTTGATTCCCATGAGAGGTGGGAAATAACTCCACTTTTAGCGAAGTGGACTTGATTCCCATGCGAGGTGGGAAATAACTCCACTTTTAGCGAAGTGGACTTGATTCCCATGCGAGGTGGGAAATAACTCCACTTTTAGCGAGATGGACTTACTGCTCATGCGAGGTGGGCAATAAGTACACTTTCTGCGAGGTGGACTTACTGCTCATGCGAGGTGGGCAATAAGTACACTTTCTGCGAGGTGGACTTACTGCTCATGCGAGGTGGGCAATAACTCCACTTTTAGCGAAGTGGACTTGATTCCCATGCGAGGTGGGAAATAACTCCACTTTTAGCGAAGTGGACTTGATTCCCATGCGAGGTGGGAAATAACTCCACTTTTAGCGAAGTGGACTTGATTCCCATGCGAGGTGGGCAATAAGTACACTTTCTGCGAGGTGGACTTACTGCTCATGCGAGGTGGGAAATAACTCCACTTTTAGCAAAGTGGACTTGATTCCCATGCGAGATGGGCAATAAGTACACTTTCTGCGAGGTGGACTTGATTCCCATGCGAGGTGGGAAATAACTCCACTTTTAGCGAAGTGGACTTGATTCCCATGCGAGGTGGGAAATAACTCCACTTTTAGCGAAGTGGACTTGATTCCCATGCGAGGTGGGAAATAACTCCACTTTTAGCGAAGTGGACTTGATTCCCATGCGAGGTGGGAAATAACTCCACTTTTAGCGAAGTGGACTTGATTCCCATGCGAGGTGGGAAATAACTCCACTTTTAGCGAAGTGGACTTGATTCCCATGCGAGATGGGCAATAAGTACACTTTCTGCGAGGTGGACTTGATTCCCATGCGAGGTGGGAAATAACTCCACTTTTAGCGAAGTGGACTTGATTCCCATGCGGGGTGGGAAATAACTCCACTTTTAGCGAAGTGGACTTGATTCCCATGCGAGGTGGGAAATAACTCCACTTTTAGCGAAGTGGACTTGATTCCCATGCGAGATGGGCAATAAGTACACTTTCTGCGAGGTGGACTTGATTCCCATGCGAGGTGGGAAATAACTCCACTTTTAGCGAAGTGGACTTGATTCCCATGCGAGGTGGGAAATAACTCCACTTTTAGCGAAGTGGACTTGATTCCCATGCGAGGTGGGAAATAACTCCACTTTTAGCGAAGTGGACTTGATTCCCATGCGAGGTGGGAAATAACTCCACTTTTAGCGAAGTGGACTTGATTCCCATGCGAGGTGGGAAATAACTCCACTTTTAGCGAAGTGGACTTGATTCCCATGCGAGGTGGGAAATAACTCCACTTTTAGCGAAGTGGACTTGATTCCCATGCGAGGTGGGAAATAACTCCACTTTTAGCGAAGTGGACTTGATTCCCATGCGAGATGGGCAATAAGTACACTTTCTGCGAGGTGGACTTGATTCCCATGCGAGGTGGGAAATAACTCCACTTTCTGCGAAGTGGACTTGATTCCCATGCGAGGTGGGCAATAACTCCACTTTAAGCGAAGTGGACTTGATTCCCATGCGAGATGGGCAATAAGTACACTTTCTGCGAGGTGGACTTGATTCCCATGCGAGGTGGGAAATAACTCCACTTTTAGCGAAGTGGACTTGATTCCCATGCGAGGTGGGAAATAACTCCACTTTTAGCGAAGTGGACTTGATTCCCATGCGAGGTGGGAAATAACTCCACTTCTAGCGAAGTGGACTTGATTCCCATGCGAGATGGGCAATAAGTACACTTTCTGCGAGGTGGACTTGATTCCCATGCGAGGTGGGAAATAACTCCACTTTTAGCGAAGTGGACTTGATTCCCATGCGAGGTGGGAAATAACTCCACTTTTAGCGAAGTGGACTTGATTCCCATGCGAGGTGGGAAATAACTCCACTTTTAGCGAAGTGGACTTGATTCCCATGCGAGATGGGCAATAAGTACACTTTCTGCGAGGTGGACTTGATTCCCATGCGAGGTGGGAAATAACTCCACTTTTAGCGAAGTGGACTTGATTCCCATGCGAGGTGGGAAATAACTCCACTTTTAGCGAAGTGGACTTGATTCCCATGCGAGGTGGGAAATAACTCCACTTTTAGCGAAGTGGACTTGATTCCCATGCGAGGTGGGAAATAACTCCACTTTTAGCGAAGTGGACTTGATTCCCATGCGAGGTGGGAAATAACTCCACTTTTAGCGAAGTGGACTTGATTCCCATGCGAGGTGGGCAATAAGTACACTTTCTGCGAGGTGGACTTACTGCTCATGCGAGGTGGGAAATAACTCCACTTTTAGCCAAGTGGACTTGATTCCCATGCGAGATGGGCAATAAGTACACTTTCTGCGAGGTGGACTTGATTCCCATGCGAGGTGGGAAATAACTCCACTTTTAGCGAAGTGGACTTGATTCCCATGCGAGGTGGGAAATAACTCCACTTTTAGCGAAGTGGACTTACTGCTGATGCGAGGTGGGCAATAAGTACACTTTCTGCGAGGTGGACTTACTCCTCATGCGAGGTGGGCAATAACTCCACTTTTAGCGAAGTGGACTTGATTCCCATGCGAGGTGGGAAATAACTCCACTTTTAGCGAAGTGGACTTGATTCCCATGCGAGGTGGGAAATAACTCCACTTTTAGCGAAGTGGACTTGATTCCCATGCGAGGTGGGAAATAACTCCACTTTTAGCGAAGTGGACTTGATTCCCATGCGAGGTGGGAAATAACTCCACTTTTAGCGAAGTGGACTTGATTCCCATGCGAGATGGGCAATAAGTACACTTTCTGCGAGGTGGACTTGATTCCCATGCGAGGTGGGAAATAACTCCACTTTTAGCGAAGTGGACTTGATTCCCATGCGAGGTGGGAAATAACTCCACTTTTAGCGAAGTGGACTTGATTCCCATGCGAGGTGGGAAATAACTCCACTTTTAGCGAAGTGGACTTGATTCCCATGCGAGGTGGGAAATAACTCCACTTTTAGCGAAGTGGACTTGATTCCCATGCGAGGTGGGAAATAACTCCACTTTTAGCGAAGTGGACTTGATTCCCATGCGAGATGGGCAATAAGTACACTTTCTGCGAGGTGGACTTGATTCCCATGCGAGGTGGGAAATAACTCCACTTTTAGCGAAGTGGACTTGATTCCCATGCGAGGTGGGAAATAACTCCACTTTTAGCGAAGTGGACTTGATTCCCATGCGAGGTGGGAAATAACTCCACTTTTAGCGAAGTGGACTTGATTCCCATGCGAGGTGGGAAATAACTCCACTTTTAGCGAAGTGGACTTGATTCCCATGCGAGGTGGGAAATAACTCCACTTTTAGCGAAGTGGACTTGATTCCCATGAGAGGTGGGAAATAACTCCACTTTTAGCGAAGTGGACTTGATTCCCATGCGAGGTGGGAAATAACTCCACTTTTAGCGAAGTGGACTTGATTCCCATGCGAGGTGGGAAATAACTCCACTTTTAGCGAGATGGACTTACTGCTCATGCGAGGTGGGCAATAAGTACACTTTCTGCGAGGTGGACTTACTGCTCATGCGAGGTGGGCAATAAGTACACTTTCTGCGAGGTGGACTTACTGCTCATGCGAGGTGGGCAATAACTCCACTTTTAGCGAAGTGGACTTGATTCCCATGCGAGGTGGGAAATAACTCCACTTTTAGCGAAGTGGACTTGATTCCCATGCGAGGTGGGAAATAACTCCACTTTTAGCGAAGTGGACTTGATTCCCATGCGAGGTGGGCAATAAGTACACTTTCTGCGAGGTGGACTTACTGCTCATGCGAGGTGGGAAATAACTCCACTTTTAGCAAAGTGGACTTGATTCCCATGCGAGATGGGCAATAAGTACACTTTCTGCGAGGTGGACTTGATTCCCATGCGAGGTGGGAAATAACTCCACTTTTAGCGAAGTGGACTTGATTCCCATGCGAGGTGGGAAATAACTCCACTTTTAGCGAAGTGGACTTGATTCCCATGCGAGGTGGGAAATAACTCCACTTTTAGCGAAGTGGACTTGATTCCCATGCGAGGTGGGAAATAACTCCACTTTTAGCGAAGTGGACTTGATTCCCATGCGAGATGGGCAATAAGTACACTTTCTGCGAGGTGGACTTGATTCCCATGCGAGGTGGGAAATAACTCCACTTTTAGCGAAGTGGACTTGATTCCCATGCGGGGTGGGAAATAACTCCACTTTTAGCGAAGTGGACTTGATTCCCATGCGAGGTGGGAAATAACTCCACTTTTAGCGAAGTGGACTTGATTCCCATGCGAGATGGGCAATAAGTACACTTTCTGCGAGGTGGACTTGATTCCCATGCGAGGTGGGAAATAACTCCACTTTTAGCGAAGTGAACTTGATTCCCATGCGAGGTGGGAAATAACTCCACTTTTAGCGAAGTGGACTTGATTCCCATGCGAGGTGGGAAATAACTCCACTTTTAGCGAAGTGGACTTGATTCCCATGCGAGGTGGGAAATAACTCCACTTTTAGCGAAGTGGACTTGATTCCCATGCGAGGTGGGAAATAACTCCACTTTTAGCGAAGTGGACTTGATTCCCATGCGAGGTGGGAAATAACTCCACTTTTAGCGAAGTGGACTTGATTCCCATGCGAGGTGGGAAATAACTCCACTTTTAGCGAAGTGGACTTGATTCCCATGCGAGATGGGCAATAAGTACACTTTCTGCGAGGTGGACTTGATTCCCATGCGAGGTGGGAAATAACTCCACTTTCTGCGAAGTGGACTTGATTCCCATGCGAGGTGGGCAATAACTCCACTTTAAGCGAAGTGGACTTGATTCCCATGCGAGATGGGCAATAAGTACACTTTCTGCGAGGTGGACTTGATTCCCATGCGAGGTGGGAAATAACTCCACTTTTAGCGAAGTGGACTTGATTCCCATGCGAGGTGGGAAATAACTCCACTTTTAGCGAAGTGGACTTGATTCCCATGCGAGGTGGGAAATAACTCCACTTTTAGCTAGATGGACTTGATTCCCATGCGAGGTGGGAAATAACTCCACTTTTAGCGAAGTGGACTTGATTCCCATGCGAGATGGGAAATAAGTACACTTTCTGCGAGGTGGACTTGATTCCCATGCGAGGTGGGAAATAACTCCACTTTTAGCGAAGTGGACTTGATTCCCATGCGAGGTGGGAAATAACTCCACTTTTAGCGAAGTGGACTTGATTCCCATGTGAGGTGGGCAATAAGTACACTTTCTGCGATTTGGACTTACTGCTCATGCGAGGTGGGCAATAAGTACACTTTCTGCGAGGTGGACTTGATTCCCATGCGAGGTGGGAAATAACTCCACTTTTAGCGAAGTGGACTTGATTCCCATGCGAGGTGGGAAATAACTCCACTTTTAGCGAAGTGGACTTGATTCCCATGCGAGGTGGGAAATAACTCCACTTTTAGCGAAGTGGACTTGATTCCCATACGAGATGGGCAATAAGTACACTTTCTGCGAGGTGGACTTGATTCCCATGCGAGGTGGGAAATAACTCCACTTTTAGCGAAGTGGACTTGATTCCCATGCGAGGTGGGAAATAACTCCACTTTTAGCGAAGTGGACTTGATTCCCATGCGAGGTGGGCAATAAGTACACTTTCTGCGAGGTGGACTTACTGCTCATGCGAGGTGGGCAATAAGTACACTTTCTGCGAGGTGGACTTACTGCTCATGCGAGGTGGGCAATAAGTACACTTTCTGCGAGGTGGACTTGATTCCCATGCGAGATGGGCAATAAGTACACTTTCTGCGAGGTGGACTTGATTCCCATGCGAGGTGGGAAATAACTCCACTTTTAGCGAAGTGGACTTGATTCCCATGCGAGGTGGGAAATAACTCCACTTTTAGCGAAGTGGACTTGATTCCCATGCGAGGTGGGCAATAAGTACACTTTCTGCGAGGTGGACTTACTGCTCATGCGAGGTGGGAAATAACTCCACTTTTAGCGAAGTGGACTTGATTCCCATGCGAGATGGGCAATAAGTACACTTTCTGCGAGGTGGACTTGATTCCCATGCGAGGTGGGAAATAACTCCACTTTTAGCGAAGTGGACTTGATTCCCATGCGAGGTGGGAAATAACTCCACTTTTAGCGAAGTGGACTTGATTCCCATGCGAGGTGGGAAATAACTCCACTTTTAGCGAAGTGGACTTGATTCTCATGCGAGGTGGGAAATAACTCCACTTTTAGCGAAGTGGACTTGATTCCCATGCGAGGTGGGAAATAACTCCACTTTTAGCGAAGTGGACTTGATTCCCATGCGAGGTGGGAAATAACTCCACTTTTAGCGAAGTGGACTTGATTCCCATGCGAGGTGGGAAATAACACCACTTTTAGCGAAGTGGACTTGATTCCCATGCGAGATGGGCAATAAGTACACTTTCTGCGAGGTGGACTTACTGCTCATGCGAGGTGGGCAATAAGTACACTTTCTGCGAGGTGGACTTACTGCTCATGCGAGGTGGGCAATAACTCCACTTTAAGCGAAGTGGACTTGATTCCCATGCGAGATGGGCAATAAGTACAATTTCTGCGAGGTGGACTTGATTCCCATGCGAGGTGGGAAATAACTCCACTTTTAGCGAGATGGACTTGATTCCCATGCGAGGTGGGAAATAACTCCACTTTTAGCGAAGTGGACTTGATTCCCATGCGAGGTGGGAAATAACTCCACTTTTAGCGAAGTGGACTTGATTCCCATGCGAGGTGGGAAATAACTCCACTTTTAGCGAAGTGGACTTGATTCCCATGCGAGGTGGGAAATAACACCACTTTTAGCGAAGTGGACTTGATTCCCATGCGAGGTGGGAAATAACTCCACTTTTAGCGAAGTGGACTTGATTCCCATGCGAGGTGGGAAATAACTCCACTTTTAGCGAAGTGGACTTGATTCCCATGCGAGGTGGGAAATAACTCCACTTTTAGCGAAGTGGACTTGATTCCCATGCGAGGTGGGAAATAACTCCACTTTTAGCGAAGTGGACTTGATTCCCATGCG
The DNA here is from genome assembly GCA_930367185.1 of Myathropa florea. Lineage (NCBI taxonomy): Eukaryota > Metazoa > Arthropoda > Insecta > Diptera > Syrphidae > Myathropa > Myathropa florea. The sequence continues at coordinate 86,184,527 of OV884004.1, forward strand.
AGGTGGGAAATAACTCCACTTTTAGCGAAGTGGACTTGATTCCCATGCGAGGTGGGCAATAAGTACACTTTCTGCGAGGTGGACTTACTGCTCATGCGAGGTGGGCAATAAGTACACTTTCTGCGAGGTGGACTTACTGCTCATGCGAGGTGGGCAATAACTCCACTTTAAGCGAAGTGGACTTGATTCCCATGCGAGGTGGGAAATAACTCCACTTTTAGCGAAGTGGACTTGATTCCCATGCGAGGTGGGAAATAACTCCACTTTTAGCGAAGTGGACTTGATTCCCATGCGAGATGGGCAATAAGTACACTTTCTGCGAGGTGGACTTGATTCCCATGCGAGGTGGGAAATAACTCCACTTTCTGCGAGGTGGACTTACTGCTCATGCGAGGTGGGCAATAAGTACACTTTCTGCGAGGTGGACTTACTGCTCATGCGAGGTGGGCAATAACTCCACTTTAAGCGAAGTGGACTTGATTCCCATGCGAGATGGGAAATAACTCCACTTTTAGCGAAGTGGACTTGATTCCCATGCGAGGTGGGAAATAACTCCACTTTTAGCGAAGTGGACTTGATTCCCATGCGAGGTGGGAAATAACTCCACTTTTAGCGAAGTGGACTTGATTCCCATGCGAGATGGGCAATAAGTACACTTTCTGCGAGGTGGACTTGATTCCCATGCGAGGTGGGAAATAACTCCACTTTTAGCGAAGTGGACTTGATTCCCATGCGAGGTGGGAAATAACTCCACTTTTAGCGAAGTGGACTTGATTCCCATGCGAGGTGGGAAATAACTCCACTTTTAGCGAAGTGGACTTGATTCCCATGCGAGGTGGGAAATAACTCCACTTTTAGCGAAGTGGACTTGATTCCCATGCGAGGTGGGCAATAAGTACACTTTCTGCGAGGTGGACTTACTGCTCATGCGAGGTGGGCAATAAGTACACTTTCTGCGAGGTGGCCTTGACGCTCATGCGAGGTGGGCAATAAGTACACTTTCTGCGAGGTGGACTCACTGCTCATGCGAGGTGGGCAATAAGTACACTTTCTGCGAGGTGGACTTACTGCTCATGCGAGGTGGGAAATAACTCCACTTTCTGCGAAGTGGACTTGATTCCCATGCGAGATGGGCAATAAGTACACTTTCTGCGAGGTTTTTTTTAGCTAAAAGTATAGCAAAATTTGGTTCATATTTGATTTATCGAAAGCGTTGGTTGGCTATTTTCATTGCTGGTGCAATAGCCATATACAGTGCCGCACAAACATATTCGGAATTATCTTTTTTCCTGGATCCTAGTTTGTTGCATTTTGTTGTTGTTGCAGACAGAAAACATGCATTATTTTTTCTGATTTTTTGTTAACAGAAAATAAATGTTGAATTGAAAAGGATTTTTTTTTATAATTATAATAATTATTTGTTGTTAAAAAAATAATTCCGAATACTCTTGTGAGGCACTGCATATAAATGAAGACAATAGCCTAAGGCTTTGTTGCTCTAACTTAACAGCTAACTGTTAACTTTCAAATTTTTCGTTAGCTTTTTAATAAATAAATAAATAAATAAATAAGAGAAGACAGAAATGTTTTTGAATACATTTACAGTCGACTCCCTCTCCGTGAAAATTCGACTTAGAGGGAGTCGACTGTATATATCCCTAGACAAACATCTACGTCTCTTTTCGTTTTCACAAACTACACCACCCTGTAGAACTGTGTTCAAAACCTACCCTTAACAATCTCCACCACAACATCTACTCCATCTGACGACAAAATGAGAAATGAGAAAATAACAGAAAAAAAAATCAATATTTTCACCCTTCGTCAAGTGGCAAGAGGGTTGCGAGCAAGTGAAACCTTTCAACGCAACCTTCGTCAGTGCATTCGCGATTGTATCCGGTGGATAGTTCTCCCACAATTCATCCTAGTGTCTCACCCAAATAGTCCAAGTGCAACTTCATCTAGACCGCATTTCCAATTAGTCACTTGTACGCGATTCAATAGTATTTCCAACTCTTCATTCAGCCGGTTTTACAATATTGAGGGATAACGTGTCACCCCACATGAGCAGAGCCTGAACATCAAAGAAAACGTGAAAAAAAAAACGAAAAAAAAAAAATTCAAACTTCGTCGAGTCTGTCTGTTGGTGACGGCCACAACTATCCTCGTATCTCACCCATTCAATTGTCACTTCATCGCAGTCACTCGGGGGTTTTCTGCAAACTGCAAACAACCCTTCGCGATAAATTCATTCCATGTGGCGCGGCAGTGGCATCCCAACAACCTCATGGGCCACTGACAAAGTGTCTACAATTGAAAGGGATCATCTCAATTCAGCGTAGCATATCAGCTATCACCGCCATCCATTTATAAAACTCGACTCCGATGTGTTCAACTTCAACTACTCCTGGAAGTCTCCATATTTTTTGTGTGATGTGACCAAGTAGTAACAGCCACCAACACTGCATCCGTATCCGTGTCAATCAATAGAGTAAAACCGTGTTCGCTTTTTTTTTTTGCCCGAAAAAATACAAATAAAAACCGAAAAAATATTGAAATTCGAGTGTTGTGTGTGTGGCGTGAACCCCGCGACATGTTGTTAAGTGTTTGCTGAATAAAATTCAAACGGAGATTCTTTCGTTTTTTTCTTTTGTGTCGAGTTTTTTGTTCGTTCGGTTTTTGCAATCGGCTGCAATCGGTGTTTTCGGTTTTTAGTGCAATATCGTGGTTGTAAAATATAGTCAAGCCAAGCCAACAAAAAAAAAAAAGAATAAAATCAAGAGAGAATAGAAAAGAAACGAACAGAAAGCAGCTAAAAGCACAGCGCCGGAGGAAGAAGCAAAATGTTCGCCGTCGAAAATCTCTACACCAGTTCGCCAGTACTATTATAGTGTCTCTCTGTCTTATGAGACAGAATGTGTTCATGTTAGGTAGGATATCCGTTTTGACAGAGGATCTTCACACTTTGGTGGCAATTTTTTTTTTTTTAACTTTTCTTTTGTGTGTTTTTTTTTTTGATTCAAAATTATGCACAAGTAGCTGATGTGATGGGAGACAAAAACGAACATAACTTCTTTCTGCTCTCATGCAGTAGCGTATTTTCCGTGTGTGAAGCAGCTTACGACTCACGCCAGGGTTGAGAGAGACACCGAATGGAATGGGCGAATGGCGAAATGCAACGCGAACGGGGGGGTTGCTAATGAGTTGTTGTTTCTCATTTCCGGGTGTATTAAATCATGGAGATTCGCTGCAAGCGGATTGTTGTATATCTCTCATGTGAAGAACAACAACGACAACGACAACGACGATGACGATGACGATTGTGAGTACCCACCACCGCCACCAAGTGATGCGCTAGGGGTGAAGTGGAACAGTCAAGGAACATTCACCCCACCCACTCTGTGTAATCGTAGAGTACCACTCTTGAATAGTCTTGCTCCTGTGCTCCTGCTTCTGATGCCTCTCCCGTTTTTTTTTTCTCGTGTGTGTGTGAGTGCTGTTTTTTGGGGGGAGCTGCACTTTTGCAATGAAAAGTCTTGAGTTCAGTGTTAAAGTGAGTTATTTCAATGCGCTTGCGATGGTTAGACAGAGACCGACAGAGACAGGGGGATGATGAGAGAAAGACTAACAAACCATTGTGGGAAATCCCTACAAACACACACACACCCGCACACAGCCGCACACATTGCCTCGCGTACGCAAGGGGATGCAAGTTAATCCCTGTCACTACCGAGAGAAAAAAAAAAGAAGAAAAAAAAAACACACAATTTGCATTTAATTATTTGTAAACAAGCGTGTAGCAAGCTATACGATGGGGTGCGTTCAGTTTTTACTGCTGCTCATCCTTGCGCTGAATTCACTCTCATCCGAAAGCGGATGATTCTGCCGTTAATTAACTAAACAGCGGAATATACACACCACCCACCCACTCACCCACCGACACCTACGCAAACACAACAAAATATGCTTAGGAATACAGGCCATGCACGGGCACATTTGCACATTAGGCGGCACATCCTGGAAAGGTGTAGGCTGCATGAGGTATCTCTCTGATGGGACACTATCTAATGCGGGGGAAGCGTGCGTTTTTCTTCCTCTGCTGCTGTGTGTGTGTAGGTGTGTGTACATATTTAAGGGTTAAAGTTCGACCTAGATTGTGAATGAAAATCAATTGTTTTATATAAGTTAACACAGTTCAGTGGGTGGCACTTTTTTTTTTTTTCTGTTTTTTGAATGTATTTGAGAGGGAATTTCGTTTATTTGTTGTAACACACTCATAAAAACATTCAACCGCTGTTTTCGCAGCCGGCATTCGTCACAGGGTGCTTAGTAAACGGTTCTTCTTCTCATCTCTCCTTCCTTCCTTCTTTTCGTGTAGTTTTTGTACACATTTTTCTCCTTCTCTTTGGTTTTTTTCTCCAAATCCCGTTAATGGGTGCGACAATGCCAGTGATAACGATAACAACAGAAGATATTTCGAAACAAAAGGGCAACCTCTCAGTGGGGGGGTTTTTTGGGAATCATCTATTGTTTGCGTATGACCAGTGGGATATATTCTTTTTTTTTTTCATTTTTTTTGGGGGGGGGGGGGGAGGGGGAATCAGTGCGCACATCCCTAGTGTAGCCAAATTCAATATATTTTCCACACAGAATTTTGTTGTTGTAAGACAATGTTTATTGGCAGATGGGAACAAAATATCTGCTTTTTATTGTTCTATCTTCGAAGAGAGCCAAGCTTTGCGTATATGCTGCTGCTGCTGCTGCTGCTGCTTGCCCCCCTCCCAATGACTGGTACGTCATCGAATTCTGCCAACAATTGCAGTGTGTTTAATTAATGAAGCACAGCGGCAAGCGCCAAGCAGGCACTATTGTAGGCATCATCCCCACATGGAGCACATAGTTCCTCTGCCAAAGAGTTGAAAGTTGTTTTTTTGTTCGTATCTTTTTGAATTTATTTTTATTAGTCATTCAATCATTTGGCATAGTTTACTTAGGTATCTCACAGATGCATGACGCATTTTTTTTTTTGATTTTGCTTTAAATTCACAGTCACAGTTCAAACTTTCAAAGATCGGATCACTAAACATTTTGTTCTCGTCTTTTTTCTAGATTTGTAGAATAACTAATAAACGGAATGGTGAAAATGGAATCCACCGAAGAACAGGATAGGAAGTTAGTCTTGGAATTTTGTCACTTGCTAGAGAAATCTAAGCAATTATTCAATGGACTTAGGTGAGTCAGTTCCTGTCGATGTATTTTCAAACATCATCTGTCATCTGGAATAACTAATTGTGACGTTTTTTTTTTTGTAAACAGAGATCTACCACAATATGGCCATCGTCAGTGGCAGGCATATTTTGGACGAACATTCGATGTTTATACGAAACTTTGGAAATTTCAACAGCAACATCGAATGGTCTTGGACTCTAAGTATGGTTTAAAACGTTGGCAAATTGGTGAAATTGCTAGTAAAATTGGTCAGCTTTACTATCACTATTAGTAAGTATGCTCGGTGAAATTTCATTTAAGATTGATTGGCTTGTTTGTTTAGTTCCAATTGTGTCTCTTAATAATAATAATAATGGCAGCGCTACAGTCCGAGATGGACCTGGGCCTAGCTTCTCAGTAACCACTCGTGTTGTGCGTGCTTTTGTTCTCTCACGAGTGGAGGGAACCTACTGTTTTAATGCCGAATACGAACGGCGATATTAAAAAGTCAATGTCAGTGACTCGAAAGAGGTGGAGCCGTGAAAAAATCTTAGGTGTTTTTTTTTCGAGATTCGAACCTTAGACCTCGAGTGTAGGAGTCGACGTTTAGGAGCCATACTAGTTTTAAGTTGTAAGTGCGAGATAGGTCAAATAACCTGGGAGCCACTGTGATCGTATGACAAAGCAAACGAGAAGTAACCAGAAGCTTCGTCAAATTTTCAATTTTTCAAATTTAAAATTTTCTCAAATTTTTGAAGTCTCCATAACTGATTGTGAAAACTTAATGAGATATCTGATGTCCATTGACAGTTGCACACGTAGGGAGCGATCCATTTCGTTCCCGCTTAGTAGGCAAAAGTTAACGAACTTAACGAAACTGAGTGAAACGATTGTTGTAGTCATCACTTTTGTGCTTCGCTCGTTTGCTTCAGCTCTCTTCAGTTTTTGCAAGAACATTGTAGTTGGCCCTTAAATTGAAATTGATCTTTAAGAATTCAGTGCATATTGAAGTTATAATAATAATAATAATGGCAGCGCTACAGTCCGAGGTGGACCCGGGCCTAGCTTCTCAGCAACCACTCGTGTTGTGTGTGCGCTATTGTTTTCTCACGAGTGGAGGGGACCTATAGTTTAATGCCGACTCCGAACGGCGAGAGCTTTTTCTAGACAGTTATACTCTTTGAGCATTGTCAGTGACTCGAAAGAGGTGGAGCCGCGAACAATTTTTTTTTTTTGAAAAATTGTTTGTCTTATCTTTGATTCCAACCTAGACTGTGAAAGTCTAATGCGCATGGGTCGACGCACGAACCCACACGTCCACGGCGCCCACTTAAGCATGTGTCACTTAAGCATTTTTAATTGTGGGCCAACTGCTATTAGTACGAAAACTTACAGTGGTTCTTATTTGCAACTTAAAGCGAGTATGTGTCGGTAACTTATTGTTAAAGTTTTAAATTCAGATACTTTTGGAATTTTTTTTTTCGGAGGATTTTTTGAAACTACTGAAGCACTCAGACTCAAAACTGGTCCATTGTACTGCCAGATAGCAACCTACTCCAGAGCCGTTAATTTGATCCCAACGGCAAATGGTGACTGGACCAGATTCGACTTCACTTGAATTCGAACCTGAGACCCCTTTAACTTAGGACAGGCACTTAACCAACTGCGCTATCCAGTCGTTTCGACACGACAACAAGATTGTCAACTTCGTTGCACAATTCCCGTGGATATTCTCAAAATCTGCCTGATCTTCACTTTCTTTCAGTCTTTTCAAAATATCGCTTAAAAATTGTCAAACTCATCTTCTTTTCTCATCAAAAAATCAATTAACTTTTCAAATTTTAGCCTTCGAACCAGCGAAACGAACTACCTGAACGAAGCGTATCAGTTCTATGCAGCAATCCGTGGTCGAGCGTATTACTCCAGAGCGATCAAGGAGGATCGACCAGATTTGATGGTGAAAAAGCTACGATACTATGCGCGTTTCATTGTCGTTTGTCTGCTGCTGAAAAAGATGAAGCTGGTACGTGAGCTGGTCACCGAATTGGAGAAGCAAATACAGGAGTACACAACAACGTGAGTACATAGCTTCTCAGGTTTTGGTTGCAAAATAATGCTGATTCTTGAAACCCACAGATACGAGCCCGAAGATCATCTGGAATGGTCGCTGGTATTAGAAGAGATCAAAGGCTTCATCAAGGCAGAGGCAGCTGTGGCTGTTCTTCACGCGGATTCCAATCCCATCATCTTATCGCACAGGTGAGAATGTGAAGAGTTCGCACATGGACTGGATAACTCGCCCGTGCTTTCTAATGATGAAAAAAAAAAAAGAAAAAAAGTTGTTTGCAAAAAAATGGTAGGAGCTATACGAAGTTATCCCTAAGTTCAGCTTTTTAGTTTAGGAAATTATATATACGTTCCCCTTGTAACACTCATCGCTATGATCGCTAAGACTAGCTTGCCAACTCACCCAACTCATGCCCATACTGCACCATGAATTCGCTCATTATTTTCTCAATCGATCTCGTTTCGTATCACACATACAACACACATAGCATATTTCATTCTTCTGTGAAAGCACGGGCCTTTGATCCCAAAGAATAGAATAGCCCAACTTCACCAATTGATGATCAGTGGTTCCGGTTCTAGGTTGTCCCCGTTAACGACTCCGCCATGTGAACGCTCACCGCATATGACTCTCAGTCTTCAGGAGATCTTAATTGTTGGCTCAGCGTGCGAGCAGGCAAAGTTCTCCGAGCTAACCATGGATATGTTTCGGTAAATAAACAACTCTTTCCCCATCCCTGTCGCAGTTAACAATCGAAAATAAACGTCTTCTCTTTTCAGCATGTTACAAACTCTCGAACGCGAGCCAACAGAGTCAGCAACGCATCCGTTGAGCGGACCACATGGAATGCATGGGCACGACGCTAGTCCCGCAGCCAGTCGCATACCACCATATGGTGTTCCAGGCTCTAAGGGCTATTTAGAGAACGGCCGTCACTACCGAGACAATCCTCATAAGTATTTACTGTACAAGCCTTCGATTAGTCAACTTCTGGTGTTCTTAGCTAGCGGATTTAAAGAATTGCCTCCAGGAGGCGCTCTACTTTTATACATGTCAGCCGATGGCTGCTTCTCTACAACTAAGCATCCGGAAGATTGTAAGTTCTACTTCACGCATGTTTACATCACACATCATCGTTTATGCCCCGTTTAGATGGCTATGAACTGGGTGGTCTTGCTACAAGCGTCAAGCGTGATGGCGTGGACAGCGGAATCGCATGCCGAGGGAAATCTTACAAGGAGAACCATTGCCTGTACCCAGGCGATCTGTATCCCTTCACAAGGCGACCACTCTTCATCATAATCGATTCGGATAATTCCTTTGTCTTTCAACATATTCCCCGGTACTTTGGTCAGCCCCTGGTTATACTGATGTCACCACAAGATGTACCACCGGCGTTTCAAAGTAAAGATATTGATTTTGTTGCTTGTCATCGAATTTAATTGGGGTTTTTTTTGTTCCACTTTGACAGCAGACGTGCAACATCACGGATCCCTATTTACGTTGTTCCTGCATTCCCCTTTGACCGCCCTGTGTTACATATGCAACGTGGGCGATGTTCCAATTCATCATTGGGAGAGATGTCAGACTTATGTAGATCGTTTTATAACAGAGGCATCACGACTGGTCACTCGATGTCGCATAGATGAAATAGAACAAGGAATAGGTTATATAGGTAAGTGATAAAGTTGAATGTGGGCTTCGTGGTGTGGCTGGGAGAATTTCGCGATTTGTTGTGGTTAAATTCCCGGAAAACAACAGCAGGACATCGGTTTTCAGAAGTTACCGACCAAGACCAAAACTGAACGACTGGATGGCGCAGTTGGTTAAGTGCCTGACCTAACTTAGAGGGGTCCCAGGTTCGAATCCCATTGAAAGCAAAGTTTATACGTTCTTATCCGGTTTTTCAAATTTGGTCTAGTCACCAACTGTCTCGCGACTGGAATGTGCAGTTGGTTAAGTGCCTGCCCCAAGTTAGAGGGGTGCCAGGTTCAAATCCCAGTGAAATCGAATCTGGTTCAGTCACTGAAGTAGGCCGCTAACTGACATTACACTGGACCAGTTTTGAGTCTGAATGCTCCAAAACTTGTCTCTGATCAGACATCGATTGTAGTAGATCAGCAGACAGTACACTTTGGTAAAATTTTTGGAATTTGATGAACCATATAAGTAACTGTTTACATCTTAAAGTCGACGTCAGTGAAAAATGGAAGATAATTTAATTGAGCTCAAACGCAATAATAAAAAAGTTATTTTCTTTAACTTATTACGGCTGTCCACATCCATTCCAAAAAAAATATGTTTCCCGAAATTAGTTGTCCCTTTTCACAATGACAGCAAACAGATGCGACAGGATGTAAACATTAAGTGCACGTCTGATTCGTTGTACATTTCTGTACGCATCAATGCATGTTGTATTGCAGTACATCTGTTCGAGGCTTTAGAAATGTTCAAAGCAAAGTATGCATCTTCATATGTGGTGGGTTCAGAACCACTCTCTCAGATCCTCTTGGCAAACCAACGGCTCCATGCATAGCTATACGCCCTAACGTCTCATCTCAGTGATTTGCGGACACTACTATTCTGCAGAAACTAGAATTTCTAACAAAAAACATAGAGCACATTAGTTCATACTAGAGAGCTGCATGAATGCATTCATTTGCTCTTCTAAACATGTGCAATATTTCAGTGCAATGGTTTCTAACATCCATTGCAGACCTCCATACCAATTCCTCGAGAGAAAACTCTAATTTCAGTTAGGTTCAAGCAAGAACATCACGATTTGCCGTCAGCTAAAATTATAACAGACCGCCAGAAACTTTGTCGATCGAGTCTGTGAAAGTCTCTGAGGGTTGGACGCCGCTTGCACATACAATAGAAGAAGAATGGAAATGTTGTCAAAAAGCCATCAGAGAAGCCCCTACTTATGTGCCGGGTTTCACGACATTACCAAGAAAAAACCCCTCGTTTGATAACGAGTGTGGGCAAGTACATGTAGCAAACGAAGAAGTCTAGAATGCAACGCTGCTTCACCAACCACCTATTCGTCGACCGCATATGATAGCGTGAATAGGGACGATCTATAGAGTGCAATGTCTAGTTTTGACATTTCTTCCAAATTCGTCAGACTGAGCAGAATGACGTAGGTAGGTCGGTCACGAACTTAACGAAACGATCAAAAAAGTTTCAAGATAAGGCGCCACGCACTCTGTGGCCAACACTAGAGTCACAATTTTCTAAAAGTCCATACAGCTGCTTGTTAACGCGGATGACATTGCCGTGTTTGGTCGAAAACAGCGAGTCATCCATGAGTCTGATAGTAAACGAGGTCAAAATGTAGTATATTCTGTAATCGAAAAACGGCGCACAACATTGACGACTTCACCAGAACGTCTCAATGAATATTTAGTGCGTTTCAAGCAGAGATTCTGCCGATTCGTGAAGCACTATCCTCGCTTAAGTGTAATGTAACATTTCCTCGTGATATTTTTATCTACGCAAATAGCAAGGCAACTACATACATATGCAAATAGTGGACAAATGGATTGACGTATGTTCAATATATTTGGCAACACAATGGACAAATTTTGGTCCAAGTGCACTTTTCAGCCACTTTAACCTACCTACCTACCTACCTGTATCTAAAATGGAGAAGGAAGTGGATGGCGGCATATTTTCTAAAAAACCTAAAATTAGTCTCTTGCTTTTGGCAATTCGCGAAGCTCTGTTCTGGCCCAGATAAAACTTAAAGTAAGCTTTTGGTATTTGTATCTTCACAGTTAGCCAACCAGCTTTAAAATCTCTGGAACTTATTCAAGGATATCTTAAATTCTGAAGTGGTAACAACCTATCAATAATCTCTCATCGAGATGACAGAATAGTTTAACCTATGCCTGTATTGGGTGCCGGGCGGTGCCGACATGCTGAAAAATTGAAAAGCAAACCGACTTGAAAGGCGTGCTACCATTCTGTCCTCTGGTATATGAGTGGGAGAGCCTTTATATACTTGTAAACATTTGTTTACAGTTGCTACAACTCAAAAGATAAGCAAAAGATGGGTGACTGGCATCAGGCGACACACCTTCAGAATGATCTGTGTAAATCTAGATCCAATATGCTCGAAAAATTTGTTCTCGTTTAAAGATCAGAAATTGCAATCGTGCCGTGCCACTTCAGAACACTGCCCAGAAAGATACGCATGCATGATTATTTTCCAATGAATTTCGCAGAAGTTGTCTGAATAAAGAGGATGAAGAGAACGCTACCCATCTCCCCTTTTCTTGTCCGACTCTGGACTCACTAAGATGACTGCACTTCGGAGCCTAGTTCCGCGATAAACGTCCTCCTCATTGGGTCCCCCTATGGTGCCAACAGTGGTTCCCCCTATGGTGCAAACAGAAGAACTTACCTGACTGAATTTCTATGAAATAGTCTTCGAAGGAAATTCATGTTATCACCAAGGCTTTCAATTCTTGCTTAGTTGATTTTCCTTTCGTTCAAGGACATTTTTTGCATTCGAAATTTTACCAAGATTATAGTGGAATAATGAAAATATCTCGCAGCTAGTTGATTGGTAGTTCAATCCAATCTTCTGGAGAACAATAGGCATACAGAATAAACTCTTCACTTTAAGGCCAAATCGCAACAGCACGTTCGCGCGTTTGGACTTTGACTGGCGTTGGTACGCGTTTTATCGATTTTACGAGAATCTTATGTCAAAGCACGGCACCCCATATTTCTAAATCGAAATAAAACGCACTTTGACAAGTAAAATACATTCAAGGGTTTTTTATTTAATACATTTTACAAGAAAAATTTGCTTACACAAATGATTGCTTTTGCCCGCCGAAAGTGTGATTAAAAAAATTGTTTTTTTTCTGCCAAAAAGCCTGAGTGAGTAGAGAGTAGCTCTACTCCAAACTTTCTGCTCTGACTTACGGTCTGTGAAGTATCAACACGCGACCCCGCTATTCCGACTTCACTAAGGATTTACATGTATTCTACAGAAAATGTCAAAGCCCGAACGCGCGAACGCGCTGTTACGATTTGGGTATTAAGCTAAAACGATTCATACAAAATATTCAATTGTATCCTATTGTGGGGGCTTACATGGTACGACACGGCGTTTACACTTTCAAATAAGTCTGTCCGACTTCGAAAATATCCAAAATATTCATCATCCGACAAATCAGTTAGACAGTCTGTCTTCCGGCTTTTACCATGTAAACCCCACTTTTCACAGTTTTAAGTTTAATTTATAACAAACTTAAATAATCACAATTAATTTTCTATTTTAGACTCGTCATATGTGCAATTCTTTGGGGACGACTTCCTGCGCACGTTAATATTGCGTTTCGTCTTCTGTGATGTTGTGTTGCGACTGCACCGTGGCTTTTGCGGTCGTCACATGAGACCCCGTTGTGAACCACCTTTACCAGCCAATGAACTTCTCGAACACGTTTCACTATCGCATATAATAATTCAGCTGGCGTCGGCGCTTGATGTGCGCGGTCATTTTGCCGAAGGTCCTGACGGTGATTGATGATCCTTAAAATTAATTCAAAGAAACGTTGGCAGATAGGCTTGCTAGAATGTAATTGTGTTGAGCTTAGTGGCGAAAGTGAAATTTATATATACAAACCAACAAAAAAAAAACAAAAACAAATATATATATATATGAATATGTACGTGGCAGTTGGACGATCATAGCAAAATAAAATTATAGTCAGCGGTAAATTACAATTAACAAAAAATATGATACCAACCGGAAACGGATATTAAATGATAAATACGAGTAGAATATATGCAAAACCAAAACAAAAACAAAACACAAGACGATTGGGTGGCGAATGTTGATCGAGCGCTGGAAACAGAAACGGAAAACGATAATACTGTGTACATCTTATTTCTATAGTATATAAAATAATATTTTTTACTGTGTACTATGACGATGCTTTCATACTACACCCCTCCCCCCGGCCCTTAACAAAAACAAAAAAAATATCTACATATATATATGCATATACATATGTATGTATGTATATACTATAAACATATAAATAATATAAATATACATATATACTCATTTTATATTTTTGCGGACAAAACAAATTTTATACTTATATAAAATAATTAATAATTAAAGTAAAACAAAAAAAAAACAAATAAAACAAATACAATAATAAGAAAATCGGCAAAACAAAAAAAATTATAATACAGCGCATAATGTTTAAATATACGTAACTATGTAAATTTATCGTATTTCCCTTTCGTTCATCTCTTATCATTTCGAAAATACTGTATAACTCGTAAAAGTATATTTTGTTTCTTTCCTCAGTAAAATAGCGAAAGATGCAAACGCGAACGATTCGGTGAACAAAATAAACTTAAACTGTATTTATATATTATACCGCTTCCTTAATGCAATTATTTTAATAATTTATTTCAAAACAAAACCAAAAAAAAAAACCAATGTAATAATACCAAAAATAAAATCGATAATAATGATGAGAAGGAAAACAAAAAAACAAAAAAAGTATATATTATAAACAAATTATAGCCTAAGCATAAAAAAAAAAGGAAAAACAAAAATTGTTTCGAAACAAAAAATATTATTATTATATATAGATCATTAATTTTATTTATACTAAACTAAATATCGTGGCAATAGTTCTTCATTAATGAGACGAGAAAAACAAAAGAAAAGTATAATACAAACAAAAAAGGAAACAAGTAATATCCATTATACATAAATTATTTAATAACAAACAAAAATAAATCATAAAATGACGGAATAAAGCACACGTTCGAAAACAAATAGAGGAAATCAATTGTGTTTTTACTCACCTCTCTTAGCTCCCTAGGGGTTGATTATTCTCTTTCAATACAAAAATAGTCATGACGCAGTATTTGCTTCATTGAGAAGAAAGGTGCATCCTCGTGTTAGACCATCTTGTCAAGAGATAGGTAGGTAGGTGATAGGGTGCCCTTGCGACCGTGTCGCGGCTCACTGAGACCAACAGATGGGTCCATTGTGCCCTGGGTGTGGGGGGTGTACCCCGTAAGACATACACTTTTGCTGCTTATTAGAACCACCCAGATTGTTCTCTATATCTCAGGAGGTGCTTCAGCTCTATTTTAGTCGGATCCTCCAGCTCGTCGAAATAGTTACTGTCTAGTGGTAGCAGTCTCCTTCCCCAACAATCGCATAGCAGGTGGCGGACGGACACTATCTCCTCCTCGTCCCTGCAACTTCTACAATAGCCGCTAGGGGGGGGATACCTATCCTTTTGGCATGACTGGATGGCGCAGTTGGTTGAGTGCCTGCCCCAAGTTAGAGGAGTCCCAGGTTCGAATCCCAGTGAAATCGAATCTGGTCCAGTCACCATTTGCCGTTGGGATCAAATTAACGTCACTGGAGTAGGTTGCTACCTGGTAGTACAATGGACCAGTTTTGAGTTTGAGTGCTCCAGTAGTGTTACAATAAACTGGGCAAGTGCGAGTTGTACTCGCACGGGGAAGGTTCCGTCGCATAGTATTGACGGATGATTTCTGAATATCAAACGACGTTTCCAAACTATTTCAGTTGAATTTTCTTCTAACTTCAACCCAAATCAACCCTTCATTCATGCATTCATACATCCAAACAAACAAGCATCCATCCATACATATACCTATACCTCTATCCAAGTTTATCCAACACAGAAAATTCCTTCCATCATACACCTACCTAATCACTGCTCATGCCTGTGGTGTGTGTGTTCATTTCTGTTCGGCATTTAGGGGTGAGATCGAAAAGATAACGCTCATCACGAATATAGAGGGGACAAACACAGCATGAAATTTATGTGTGAAAATGAAAATAGTAATCATTTTAAATCTTAGATATCGACATGAATTGATATTTTGAAATTTTTCATTTCTTTATGCTTACGCTGAGGTCCCCAAAACTGTGTTTTCAGATCTTCAAAATTCACATGTCGATGATTAAGGCCAAAATGCTCGAAATTGTTATTATTATTAAAAAAAACTTTGGAGCTCCATATTTTCCAAACGGTATTTTGGATAAAAAAGTGTTGAAAGAAACCTCCACCTCATTTCGAAAGATCTGTCGATTGATATATATGTCGATGGGGTGCGATAATGTTTCAAAATTAATGGCAACTTCACCTATACTGGAGCCACCCCCAAATGACCCCAAATTTTAAATTTGGGTGCATAGGCAATGACACCTAGGCCTGAAGTACCTAATTCCAAAATTTCATGCCGATATCTTTATAAACTTCGGACATAAAATAGTGTGACAGACATGACGGACGGATGGACACACCGAAATTATAAAGGTTCCGTTTTTGTAGACGCATAGGGAAAGTTGAGGGTAAGCCATCTTCTTTTTGCAGATGACTTAGTCATCCTCACATCCTCCCAGATAGAACTCCAGCGCGCGCTAGATAGGTTTGTGGCCGTATGTGCTGATGCTGGGATGAAGGTTAACGTGGACAAATCCGAGGTTATGGTTATTTCCAGAACCCCTGTTCAATGCACTCTACATGTTAGTGGAGTCCCATTGAAACAGATGGAGAAGTTCAAGTATCTCGGGGTCTTCTTCACGAGTGATGGGAGGAATAATGCTGATCTTTCCTGTAGGATTGGTCAAGCTGGGTCAATTTTGAAACAGCTTGGTCGATCTGTAATCAGGAAGGCCGAGCTTGGTGTCAAAGCCAAGTTAGCGGTTTTTAACGCAGTATTTGTTCCAACTCTCACCTATGGTCATGAAATTTGGGTAATGACCGAAAGAATAAGATCGCGAATACAAGCTGCCGAGATGAGATTTCTTCGTGCTGTTGTGAGAATTACTCGCCGGGATAGGGTGAGAAACACGACAGTGCGCGGGGAACTCAATGTTGGGCAGCTGCTTCTTCGAACGGAAAGGGCTGTACTTCGTTGGTTTGGTCACGTGGCACGAATGTCCCCATCATCACGACTTTCGAGGCGTGCCTTGAATGTGATTCCATCAGGTAGGCGACCGCTTGGCAGACCTAGGATGAGATGGTTAGACCAAGTCCGAACACTCGCCTGGTTGCGCTTGGGCATAGCTCCTGATGAGTTAGAGTCGATGGCAGAGGATCGAGTGGCCTGGAGATCTCTCGTGCATGCATTGGCCCCGCGACCCCTTTAGTGGAACATGCGGGTCATTGAAAATGAGAGAGAGATGAGAAGAGAGAACCTTAAAAACCTAGTAGCCTAAGTACCAGTAGTAGTGCTGATTTCAAACTTTGACCGCCTCTCCTGAAAAAGTATAAAAACCGACTTAGGCGGTTATGCCTTGTGACCACAGATATATGTAGAGGATTAACGAACAAAATATGGTTTGTTTTTTTCTTCTTTGCGCTAGTGGTGTCCAAAGAAAATGCCAGATGTGCAACGACTCTATTTGCAAGGCAAAGAGGTGAAAAGAACTTGTAAGGTTTTACACTATCAATTCGGTTGCTTGGATTTTTTTGCATTTGCTCTCTTCTAATCGCGTGGGAGAGTGAGATCGAAATAGAAAAAGTTGGAAAAATGGAGGCAAACGCAAAAAAAGGCCGATAGTTGAAACAACTGATATCCTCGTGTAAATTCCGTCTAAGTCATGACTAAAGAATAGTGTTTCTGACCGTAAAGGATTTTGTATTCATCAACAATCTGAACTATCGTTGAGGAACATTGGGGCCGTTGTAAAAAGTTTTGCGATGAAAGCAAAAGTGGTTGCTTAAGCACATTCAGCTCGGTGTGGTAAAAAAACAAAAGTCTGCCCTTGAATGGTGGAATGGGAATCGGTGCTTTTGGCTCCTTGATCATTGGAAAAATTAGACACACGGTTTCCGTGCTGTTGGATATAGAAAGAGTTCAGTTAAGACCTGAAGGAAGTTGTTTGATTTTGTTAAATTTCAGCTTCTTCATGCACACAAAGGTAGGATGGTGTATTGTAGAATAGCGATTTGTTCTTGCTCGTCTGGAAATATTACATGCTCTATCTGATTAAGTAATTCTGCTACTTCATGCACATATGCAGCGATGAAATGATGTTTGAGCCATTGTTAGGTTAGGTTTAGGTCGCTGACTGCAGATAGCAATCACACTTAGGTCAACCTAGGCTCATTGTGGTACCACGCGGATTGGATGTCACATATCCAGCAAACCATTTGGTGCTTGCCACGAACCTTCATAATTGACGGATGCCGACGTTGTTTAGTTCGCTCAAGTCGTTAAAGAAGTAGGCGCCAAGGTGTTTCTTTCTTCCGGATGATAGAGCGCTACAGGTGCAGAGGAGATGCGTTGTGCTTTCGTCTTCTTCTTCGTCTCTGCAGCTTCTGCAGAAGTCATTATGAGGAAGTCCGATTCTTAAGGCGTGTGCGTCATTGGCAGTGTCCTGTGATAATTGCGATGAGAGTCCTTAGAGATGACCTGTTCATTCTAATGAGATAGAATGAACATTTTAAATCGAGTGTAGGTCACATATTTTGCATCTGACCGTCTTAAGTTGGTGTTGTTAAGAGTATGATTCTTTGGAAGATCAAGTGCAGAATAACTCTTGCCAACCGCTGTTTTTTTGGGCTCAAAGGGCAATTGAGTAGTAGAGCCCTCTCTCGGAAGACCAAGTTGACTCTGTATAAGACCTTGATCATCCCAGTCCTGCATTACGGCGCAGAGGCATGGACAATATCCCAAGCGGATGAACAGTGTCTTGGTATTTTCGAGAAAAAGGTTCTTCGCGCGATCTTTGGTTCTGTTTCCGTTGATGGCATTTGAAGGAGAAGGTTCAACCACGAACTATATGGGCTGTACAGCGACATGAGTCTAGCCAAACGTCTACGGATCCAACACCTAAGATGGCTAGGCCATGTAGAGCAACACAGCTCCGGCCCGAAGAGTCTTCGACTCTGAGCCTGTGGGACAACGCAACAGAGGATGTCCACGTACAAGGTGGCGCACACAAGTCGAGAGGGACCTCGGCCGGCTTGGTGTGCGAAACTGGCGACAGCTGGCGAAAGATCGTGCTGGCTGGAGAGGCATGTTGAGTGAGGCCCAGGTCCACTTTAGACTGCAGCCAACTAAGAAGAAGATTCTTTAAAAGAAATTTAGCTGTAGCGAAGGGCACGGGCGGAGGTTTTCCACTAGGAAGGTTTGTGGAGACCGTCGCCTGGCGAGATCCTGGAATGTCACTATCTCCTGACACCCATGAGGTGAATATTAAAATGCGTAGCCATCTCGTTAAGAGATAGGCGGCAATTCAGGGAGGTCTTAGAGAAGAAAATGACCGAGCTCAGGGATTTGATTGCTGCCGGTCTGTCTGAACATATGGTGATGTCCTTAGATATCACGTTGTTCTTGGGCCAAGACAGAGCTTCTTTTATTGCCATCGTCTACGCTACAATGTTCTGGAAGGCGGAGGGATATGCTAAAACTGAGACTACTCCCTCGTCCGTCTTGGATCCATCTGTGAAAGTACGCAGAGGACCGTCTAGCGTCTAGGAAGACCGCGACTCAGGTGGCACACGCAAGTTGAAAGGGACATCAACGAACTGTGCTTGGGAAACTGGAGGTAACTAGCTAAAGATCGATCTGGCTGGAGACGCTTGTTGGTTGAGGTCCATGTCCGCCCCGGACTGGAGCGTTGCCTTAAGTAAGTAATTACCGTCTAGCATCTGAGTATCAGACTTCCAGTCAGACCGAGGGGTTATGCCAGCAGAGAAGTTTTTTCTCAAAGACGCGATGAGGTAGTAGGAGATCAGTGTCGTGGGGTAGAAACTCGAGCTTATCTAGAATGGGGGCATGACCTGTACGGTGGTTATTCCACAAATGTAGAGTTCTGAGTCTTACCGATGTGCAAGCTGCTACTTATCTGGCAAACAAGTCAAGTGGAGGCAGATGAACGACAACATGCAGTCCTTCGCATATGTCTGATCCATACACACCATAAAATTTTGATGATAATTCCCTGTGGCAAAATATTGCGGAGCACACAAAATCGAGCTGTAAATTTAGTTGCTGATTGGCACTCAGTTGCATAGTACCAAAACTTGTCGGCTATCGAAGATTGTCGTTTTTCGATTAACTATCGATACTCACAATAGAGGCCATTGATTCCCTTCCTGAACGTTGTAAAAGATTCATATTGAAGCGCTGCATTCTGAGGTAGATTTGGAATTAACTTCTAAAGACAAATTCACGACATGCTGTAAATTCAACGTTGTCCGTTCGCCAACAGCCCACGGAATCAATTTGTCAAATAAAAGGACGGAAGGAAAAGGAAGAAACATCACGACTTCTGAGGCATGCCTTGAATGCGATTTCCTCAAGTAGGCGACAACTTAACAGACCCGGGACAAGATGGTTAAACCAAGCGATGGAGGATCGAGTGCCCCGGAGATCTCGCGTGCATGCATTGCCTCCGCGACCCCTTTAGTGGAACATGCTGGCCACGGAAGGTGATGAATGATGATGAATGACAAGGGAATAAAAACAAACAGTTTCACTCATTTATAATTGAATAACATTTATTTTTTCTTTTGCCTCATTTTTTGTTTTTTTTTTTTTTTTGCAGTAATAATCATATTTTTCACTTTATTTATATAGTTGCATAGGATATATGTTCTGGTTTTCTTTTATTAAATAATATATGTATTTCAATCGGATTAGATTGCTCACAAAGTGGAGTAGCCCTAAGATATATTTTTTGCTAAATTAAAACGAAAACATAATCACAAAAATAAAAGACGCGCTCCAACACGAGTTGAAGTGCGAATCTTACAACAAACTCACAGACTCACTGTTTGACAATAATAATACAGTAATAATATGTTGATCAATTACACTTTGATTCGTTAATAAAATACCTCGACTAACCTATCCTACTGCATCGCTCTTGTATATTTCTATTTATATATATATATGGTTGAGATTATGTACTCTTAGTCTATGCTGTTACTGTTTAGTGTTGCACCCCCCTCGTGGGGGGCGTGCATCTATGTATGAATGAGTAAAATTGAGTTAGTTTACTATTACTTCACAGAGTGACTAGGTTGCTTCTTGTTGTTCTCAATGGTTTTCTTACTACGGTTACAAACACGTGTATATGGTCAACTATAGGATATTTCATCTGTTTCGATTTTGGTTTGTAAAATGATTTGTTTTGACGGCTTTTCAAAAGAATGTATATGTATCGTTTATTGTTTCTTGTGTTTCTTCGTTAAGGGAAAGGAGAACATTTCAGTTCAGATGTGTGTCTTTAATCAGTCGTTCCAAAAATAAGTTTTCTTTTTTTTCTCAGGTAACATTTTGTTTTCTTCTTTAAAAAATACTAGAATTTCTTAATTTGATATCCAAGGGGTTATTTATTCAAAAAAAAGATGAGAATTTATGATTTTGTTTGGTTACTGGTGAATATCCATCGATTGGAAGCTTAACTAAAGTAAAATGAGATTCATGCTTTGGCAACAATGACACGTAAATGGCGTGATGACTCTCGTATCATCGATGAATCAAAGGAAATGTTATGTCAACTGTTTTTTTTCGAGCATTCGACGATGATTACATGAGCGGAAGAAGGCATGAATGTCGGGGGGAAATCGTATGAGATGGGTTGGATCGCCGAAAATACGTTCCTTTCCAACTGTTTCGAATTTCATACGCTCTCTCTCCGAGATTTCTGCTTTCTTCCGTTCTTGTAAACAACGTCTTTGAGTCAATCACAGAGTAAAGTGTTTGGCAGTAAAGAAGCCGTATCCAATGTTGTCTTTTCGAGATTCTATTGCAGTTTGTTTCGAGGTCGACAGTATTCGTTCCTCATGCTTATTGGTGTTGGCATGTGCTGTTGCAGGTTAAATGCATCTTACATCTTTGTTATGCATGTTACGCTAAGTTATATGCAGGAAAACTTAATTTTTGTTGTGATATCAAGGCCGGTAATGCTCTTGGTCTTTATGGAATGTTGTTTTGTTCTTGTTTCTCTAACACAAAGATGATAATTTTAAACATCTTGGGTACAAGGAATTGTGTTTCTGTCCACCAACGAAGGATTTTCAGTTTAAAAAGATGGTACAGGGTGGCACATGAATCGTGCTACAAAAACTAAACGTAATAACTTTCTTTCTGAGCGAGTAATCGGCTTTTTTAATTGGCATGTTACTATTTAGATTAATTAAAATGAAACAGGTGGAGAGGTTTAAGTATATCGGGGTCTTCTTCACGAGTGATGGAAGGAATAATGCTGAGCTTTCCTGTAGGATTTCCTCAGCTGAGTCAATTTTGGTCGATCTGTAATCAGGAGCTTAGTGTAAAAGCCAAGTTAGCGATTTTTAACGCAGTATTTGTTTCAACTTTCACCTGACCATAGGTGAAATTTTGGTAATGAGCGAAAGAATAAGATCGCGAATACAAGCTGCCGAGATGAGATTTCTTTGTGCTGTTGTGAAAATTACTCGCCGGGATAGGATGAGAAACACGGCAGTGCGCGAGGAACTCAATGTTTGGCAGCTGCTTCTTCGAACGGAAAGGGCTGTACTTCGATGGTTTGGTCACGAGGCACGAATGTCGTCACGACCTCCAAGGCGTGCCTTGAATGTGATTCCATCAGGTAGGCGACCGCTTGTCAGACCCAGGACGAGCTGGTTGGACCAAGTCAAAATACTCGCCTGGTTGCATTTGGGCATAGCTCCTGATGAGTTAGAGTCGATGGCGGAGGATCGAGTGGCCTGGAGATTTCTCGTGCGTGCATTGCCCAAGCGATCGATGAGAAGAGGCGGACGTTTGGCAGCACTCCCCCGAGTATATGGACCATGAGGTTATGTAAACATGTTACCAACATGAGGTTGTATAATCTGAAAGCATATCACGAAGACCGTACCATGGAGGCTCTATGTTCGGGTTCAAGACACAATCGCGCAAATTGGAGCTAATAGACAGAGTACAAGAGACTCCGGACGGAAACGGACTATATCATACCATGTTTAAGCTGCGAGCGGAGATTCTCTATCAGAATTCCCAGCCGAAAAAGAACATGCCAACTATACTGACGGATCCAAGATGGATGTCTGTGAGTCTCGAAATACAAATCGGTCCGTCAGACTTGACGATAGTTGCGGAAGTTGCTACAGTAAAATAAGCTGCGGATATGATTGTTGAGGAAAATATTTCAGGATAACCAATCAGTATGTATGTTGATAGTTACAGTTAACATCGATAAGATCCAAGCATAAAGAGATTGGACGATATTTCAGTAGCCAATAAGGTAACCCTCTGTTGGATGCCCGCGTGAGAATCTCCGGTAATGAAAAGGCGGATGAGCTGGCCAGGGTTGGATCACATCTAAGCTCTTCGCGGGCCCTACCACCGCTTAGCACCATGCACAGGGAAATAGACATTGAGTCTAACGAGGCAGCTAATAAATGGTTGTGTCACATGCATGTCACATGATTAGACACATGCGCTACAGCTAAATCGTTATGGTCAGTCTACAACAAGAGATTTACCGATCTCATAAAACTAAGCCGAAGGGATATACAAGCAGCCGTTGGGGTTGTAACAGGGCACTGCGCGATAGGAAGTCACACACCACGGCTGGGAATACCACGTAACGACTTTAACTCAGCAGATGGTCATTACAACGGATAATTCATGACGACTTAAATTTGTTTCCGTACAAAGTCCAAATTACAAACAAGCTAACTCCCTCTGGATTTGCCTATTCGCCTGTAAATTTGCCAAAAAATGATTGAAATGGCCAAAGAAGACAACAGCTTGATGAATTGCTTGTTCATGTCTAATGAGGCCCATTTTGATCTTAAAAAGCAAAATTGACGTATATGGAGTGAATCTAATTCAGAAATACTCCATGAGACGGAACTGCACCCAGAACGAGTCAATGTGTGATGTACAGTTTCATCAAGGTGAACTGTGGGGCCACTGTGTAACTGTCACTGGGAACCGTTATTTAAAGATGTTGAAGGAGTTTATTTTTTACCCAGAATTGCGCTGAGGACGTATTCGTTTCAACAGAATTTGGTTCCAGCAAAATGGAGCAAATGCACACATAGCCAGACTGGTTATGGCGGAGGTCTAACGAAAATTCCCAAACATATTAATATTAACAAACTCCAGTTTCCGCTGGCCCCCAAAGTCACCTGACCTGACTGCACCAGACTTTTTTTTATGGGGTTATGTTAAGCAAGAGGTGTACAAAAAGAAACCAGAGAATTTGACTGAATTGAAGCAGTCCATTCAAACCATAATTGAGGCGATCCCGACGAACGGGCGAACCCTTCGGGCCGCAATGAATAATTTTCTGATCAGGCGTCGTATATGCGTGGATGAGCATGGAGGTTATTTACGGTCTGGAGACAACTGGGGAGAGATCGTGCCGGCTGGAGAGGAATGTTGGGTGAGGCCCAGGACCACCTCGGACTGTAGCGCCATCAGAAGAAGTTTCTAAAGAAAACGTAGACTTGGTTAGGTTAAGTTGAAGTGGCCGTACTGTGCACTTAGACTAGCGTTGATCCATTGTGCTGCAACACGGGTTGACTGAGGTCAATCCAATTGTTCATATGCGGGAAATTATTTGGAGCTTAGGATGAAGCGTAGTAGATTGCTTACTGGAAAATCACTAAGTTCGCACAAGCTCTCAAAGAAGAGCTCAAGTTGAGGCATTTCAAGTGACTGTTTACAAAGGCGGGTCTACCGAAGAATAGTCTTGGCTTAACCTAAAAGATGAAACCCTCTTCGACGCTTGTGGAGAAAACGATGACACTGCAGAGCACTTCCTCTGCCACCGTCCCGCCTTTGCTCGTATCAGGTGGCAGTTATTCGGCGCTGATGAGGTGAGAGCTGATGATGCAGACTCTTTATCACAGAAGCGCCTGCTGGTCTTCCTTCTCAAGCAAAAGTAGGTTGCTGCCTGGCAGTACAATGGACAAGTTTTTGAGTCTGAGTGCTCCAGTGTATTGTTTCAAAAACCTCCGACAAAAAACAAAAATTAAACCTAAGAAGAATGAAGACCACAAATATAGGCCATCAATTAAATTTACCAACAAAACAGAGAAGAAAATCGGGAGACTTCGAAGGATTTTTGGTGATTCTAGAGACAATCGAAGTAAAAAATCATGTTCGTGTGGAAATCAATGAAAATATAACACTGTTCGATCAATCCTTGACTCTGAACCAGTGGGAGAGGACCCCAACGTCTTGGCGCACACATGTGGAGAGGGATCTCAACCAAATTTGCGCAATTGGAGACAGATGACAAAAGATCGTGCTAATTTAAGAGGCTTGTTGGCTGAGGTACACGTCCACCCGGGACAGTGTTGTCACAAGAATAAGAACTCAGCTGGACCACTGTGTGCTACGAAACAAACAAATCTGTTGCTGAGCAAGATAAGCACCATATTTACTGTCCTTTCATCGATTTGTCAGCATTTTTGTTTCAAGAAGTCACCAAATGTCATGCAAAACATAACAAGTTGCCGAATATACCCTCGCCGTGACGACGCAAAACAAATAAAGCCCACCTTTTGATAACTGGTCGCCTCGGGGTTCATGGCCGAACACAAATAACGGAGCGTTTTAAAGCTTTTCGATGTTTCACTCTCGTTCGACTGTTTATCGCGATTGATTGTGGTGCAAGGTCGACGCCACGCGAATACATTTATCGGTCGAAAAATCAATTTATGACCAGCAAATCACAAAGGCCAATAAATATCCTCCATACATCACGGTGAGGGCCTGAGTTGGTTGGTGTGCAGATGGGCACCAAGTTTTTGCATCGCAAATCCATTCAGAGACAGATAGTTCCAAGAAGATAACCGGAAAATCAAATTAAATCTCATCCTCAAATCAAATCAAATCAAATGAAAACATGCAGCACACGCCGCCATCGGATATCACCAATAACCAAACAGGTTTCGTCAAAACACATTCCAACTTAACAACTTAAGGCGATAAAGCTTTCCTTAGCATTTCTTATTTTTTATTCAACGTATTGCACAAACCAAAGACTAATTATGTTAAACAAAACTACTGGCTACGAATGTGTGTGTATGATTTAGTTGCACGCCTTGCTTCGATCGATGGGGCCAGCGCGAGTGCAGGCCCGAATCACTTAAATATGTTTTTTTTTTTAAAGTCTAACCTCTTTTCAGTTCAATTTGCTGATCAAGTTGCCACGGTATCAGAGCTTAATCGAATTAAAACATCAGCATGTGACTGCGATTACCTTTCGATGGAGTCTAAAATTTTGCACATTGATCGAATATACTCGTACACAACCAATTTGTTTTCGAATGACCTCACTGCTCGGTGTGTCTCTGTTTGCCTCTTCTACGCATAAAACGAAAAACAACAAAAACGACGACGAAATGATAGTGTTTCATCACCCCATCCTATGACAATATATTAGCATGAGCTGAGCACGGCGAAATGTACATTTATTTTGAAAAATTGCTTATTTTGCGTTAGGGGTTTGGTATAAGCGAAGTCTCTGACGGATTAACTAAGAATGAGAGCCTACTTCCTCACCTGCAAGTGATCCTCGTCGTCGCTGGGCTCCTCTTTGAGGGGCAGCGAGTCGATTTGTTTTGCTGAGGTAATCTTTTTGTTTCTCTGCCATGTGAATACGCGTGCCATTTGGAGGAATTTCTTGCGTGACACCTTGCCCATATGTTTGAGGCGTTCCTTGAAGGCGGCATCGTCCTCGCCGCGCGCCTTGTCCTGCTGTTCCTTCTCGAGGGCGGTCATGAACTCCTGATTCCAGCGCAGCTCGTTCATGAACTCCTCATTCTGCAGCATCATCGCGAACTGCTCGTCGGGGAGATCGAAATCGCCTGCTGGACGATCGGCCGCTTGGATTCGCAGAAAAGTTGGTGGCAATGGTCCCAGAATTGGTGGATTCCACCTCCGTTGGCCGTTCCTTTTCGACGGGGTGCCATGCGTCGAGGGGGTTTGCTGCCGTGCGTTGGCCAGAGCCATTTTTTGCTTTGGAGAAGCACCTGTGTTTGCCATCGTTTTGGGAGGCGGTGGGAGATTCAGCAACGGCGGCTCGCCATCCGAGGTGTCGATGAGTTGGACACTCTCATCGACCCCTTTTGGCGGGCTGCGAATCGAGTTTGGAGTCTTATCCAGCTCGTTGCGGAGCT
This sequence comes from Myathropa florea, assembly GCA_930367185.1. Lineage (NCBI taxonomy): Eukaryota > Metazoa > Arthropoda > Insecta > Diptera > Syrphidae > Myathropa > Myathropa florea. The sequence continues at coordinate 86,210,969 of OV884004.1, forward strand.
TCTCATTCTGAAACAGTCGATTGCGATCACACAACACATATCAAGAGGATTTTCGCATATTTACCAATCGTACCTGGTTATCAGTGCTCATGGCCAACAACTGATCAATTGTCGCGTCAACGGCGCCCTGATTTGCCCGGAGAACTGCCTCGATGACATCCCGGTCCATGTCGGGGAACATTGTCTTGAAGTCGGACATCGCCTGGGCGAACTCCAGCTGCATCGTCGAAGCCATTGCGCCTGCAGGGGATCCCTTGGAAGTTGACTTACACGAAATATGAGAATTCAAAGTCGATCTGGTCGTCGTTGTGGAGTGTTCTTCGTTTCACTTATGGGGACTCTGCGAAGAAATATATATTCCTCACTTGTGTGCTTGCTTGCAGCTTGCTACAATCAGACAATTAACATCGCCAGCGATAGATTAGCGTTGAAGTCATTTTGTGTGTTTTACTTTTGGGATGTTTTTGATTATCATGGAAATGTAAATATTTAACTTTTTATTGTGTTTCTTTTTTGTTCTTGTAGTCGACTTGGCTGGCTGCTGTCGTAGTCGTCTCCTTATCGAAAATTTTATTTACAGCCTTTGCGGAGAGAGCTACAGTGCACGACAGAGAGGAGAGAATGAAAACGAATTTGGAATTCCACCGCACCTGAAGGGAGAAAGAATTAAATTCCTGAATTGCCGGTTGTGGGAGCAAGTGAAAGGGAATATGATACTGGTTGGCAATCTGGACAAGTGTCAGTGTCAAAATGCAGTAAAACATAGAATGACATTGCGAAGTGATGACATAGCATCAGAGTAGTGTGGGTACATGAGGTTTGGTTTTATATTTTGAACAACAGATGGAGCAGTGAATAGTAGAAAGAAATTATTTGGTTTGCATGGGACATCCGTTCAAAGAGGGAATTGACACCACTCAAGTTTATTATGTAAGTTGTTTTGTTAGACAATCTTCCGATGATTTTAGGTTCTTTAAAAATTCTTTCTTTTTGTTTTTTCTATCACTTGGCTTAACATTTACCGGATCGGGACGTGGTAAAGGCAGTCTTGGTTAGAAAGAAGAAGTGGTCATAATTCTGATGAGATCTCCATAGAGTAGCTGAAGTTTGTCAGAACATGCAAATGCAACCTAGATAGTCGTGGAACAACAACCAGAAATAGGTAAAGTTAGGAAGCAGGCCAACCAAATAACTTATGTTCCTATAGGCCTCTGCTATGAACAGATGTCTCACAGTACGGCAGTTCTCCTACTAATTCACAGCAAGCGAAGTGTGCCTTTGCTGTCTTAGTTGGGTCTCTCATCTAATGGCTGGATATTTCATTGCGTCGTCAATTCTCCTCTAGTTTCCTTTGACGAAATGGAGAAATGAACTGAGCTTTATTATTATTATTGTTGTTGTTGAGGGTATATTGCATCGCGAACTTTAAGATCTATTGTGCCTCATTTTAAAACCTTGGCACTATCACGAGTTCCCCTCAAATACAGTCCTTTTCACAGTTGTATTGAGTGTAAAGGACTCTTATTGCACACAGGTGAACAAATCTGTTCTTGAGAACTCTCTCTAAGCCAATTTCCTTTAGGAATCTGAGAATGAGAGGTGGTTGTAGTGATTGCATTTCTTCTTCTGACATCTTTTTTTTTGTGGGATAGTGCCTTACAAAATCCCAGTATATGCTCTGGTAACTCATTCATTCTCCACAAAATCTGCAGAGACTTTCTTCTGATACGCCTAGTTTCCTTAGATGCTCCCTGAGTCTACTGTACCCCGTTAGGAAGCCTGTTAGTACACGGAGGTTGTTCTTGCTCATTTTGATGCATGTCCCGAACCTCTTTCGGTTATATTGCCCTAGGAGTTTCTTGGCCTGCTTCGTTCCACGAGCGTTGTTTCAGGTTTCTGAACGCATGGCTCTGCTACTGGTATCCCGTCGAAAACGAACGGCCAACGGAGGTGGAATCCTGGGACCATTGATACCATTGCCACCATTGCCACCAAGTTTTCTGCGATTCCAAGCGGCCGACCGCAGAATGGTTCAGGGCCTATGAAGATTTCTGATGCTCCTTTCCTCGCCAGAGAGTCGGCCATTTCATTGCTTTCTATCCCTATATGGCCAGATACCCAGCAGATTTTTACTCGGTTTCTCCTACGCAACTCTTTGAGCTTCTGCAGGCATTCTCACACAAGCTTGGATTTGTCGCTGTAGGAGTCTAGTGCCATGATAGCGGCTCGACTGTCCTACATTAATGCTATGTCGCAGTTGGTAAAATTCCTTTGAAGACTGATCTGAACGCATCTGTTTCATAATCATCATCATTTTCAGTGACCCGCATGTTTCACTAAAGGGATCGCGGGGGCAATGCATGCACGAGAGATCTCCAGGCCACTCGATCCTCCGCCATCGACTCAAACTATGCCCAAGCGCAACCAGGCGCGTGTTTGGACTTGGTCCAACCATCTCGTCCTCGGTCTGCTAAGCGATCGCCTACCTGATGGAATCACATTCAAGGCACGCCTCGGAAGTCGTGATGATCGGGACATTCGTGCCACGTGACCAAACCATCGAAGTACAGACTTTTCCGTCCGAAGAAGCAGCTGCTCAACGTTGAGTTCCTCGCGCACTGCCGTGTTTCTCACCCTATCCCGGCGAGTATCTGTCTGTCTATGGAATAAATTCCCGCTTGGAAGATGCTGGTGCATTTGCCCATGGATTCGAAGTATTTTGTCCTGGGCTCAAAAACTCCTGCTCCAGTTCCTTCATCAGTTCTTGATCCGTCTGTATCCCATTTTACCGTGTTGCTGCTCAGTCTGTGGACCATGGATTCATTGCTCCAGTCCCTTTTGGTCCTGAGCTTTTTTTTCGGCGAATTTTTGAAACAACATTTCCCAACGTTAAATGGTGACTGGTGAAGATTTGATTTCACTGGGATTCGAACCTGGGACACCTCTAACTTGGGGCAGGCACTTAACCAACTGCGCCATCCAGTCGCATTGCTAACTGATAAATTTCCTTTGGAAGTTGAATTTCCTAATCACGCCATCCTTCGGAATGGCCAGGAGTGGTAGTCTTTTGACTAGTGCGTCGAATTGCCTCTATGTAATGCACCTGTCTTTACCGATCCCTTCTTTTGCCATTCTCATGATTGTTTTGTTTGTTTTTTGCTGTCTCCAATTGCCACCTTAGATGTAGACTAGGGGACGATCTTTAGCCAGCTGTCTCCAACTACGCACAGCAAGTTGGTTGGGGCCTTTCTTCACTTGTGTGCGCCATCGGTTTCGTGGGCGTCCTCTTTCAGGTAGTCTCACTGGTTCAGAGTCGAAGATTATTCGGGCCGGAGCCAAGTTGTCCATTAGCTTTACATGGTCCAGTCATCTTAGACGCCGTGTCTATAGTCCCCAGGCTTGACACATGTCGCTGTACAGCCCAGTCACTTTGTGGTTGGATTTACTTCTCCTATTGGTATCAACTCCATCAAACTTTCCTACCTCATGCAAAAACTATCGATTCATATCTTTGTTCAATAGCACGAGTGTTTGCACACTCTGCTACCACTAGATGCAAAGGAGTCAGCTCCAGTAGCACCTCCATGGACGCAGTTGGGCAAGTTCTCATGGCTCCTGTAATACAGAGGCATGCCAACCTTTGAACTTTGCTGGGTGTCTCCCTCGCTCTGATCAGATTGGTTCTCTTAGTCCATGCTATTGCCTCGTAGGTAATTGTAGGTCCAGGATTTTCCCGCCAAGCTTCGACAAATCATTAGAGCACGCGTCGCTTTCCCATCTCTTCTGTATGTTTTTTCCAGATGAGTTTGCTGTCCAAGATTACTCTCAAATATTCAACTTCTTTTACCGGAGTCAGCGTTGTACCCGATAGACTAATTGGTTTTAGTCGTTCCAGTTTTCGTTTCCTTGTAAAGGGAACTATGGCGGACTTTGCCGGATATAGGCTTAGTTCAGCCGACAAGCACCAATCCTTAGTTATTGTTATTCCTCATTTAATGATATCACATATGGTCTCCTTCCTCTTGCCTCTAGCTATGATGACAATGTCATCGGCATATGCCTGACATCTGATGCCATGATTTGTTTGTGGGGTGAAGCGGCTTGGTGTGACGGCTGGTGGTGAGAAAAGAATTGCGTGGTTTAAAACACCCGGAGTTCAAGAAGCCATCAGAGAGAAGAAGAAGACCTACGAAGACCTCTTGGGAAACTCTGCTTCTCATGACCGGTACACTGAGGCGCGAAGAACCTGCAAATTGGCTGTGCGAGCAGCTAAAGAGCAGACTTGGAAGGACTTCGGCGAGAAGTTGGAAAGCGACCACAGATCTGCGAAAAAAATGTTCTGGCAAACCATTCGAAGGAAGTTCTACATCATCGAAGGAGTCAAATCCAAAGATGGTGTGTTGCTTTCCAATGAGATGGACATCTTGCGCAGATGGAGCGAGCACTTTACAGAGCTGTTCAATTCCGAACATTGCACTGAGGGTGACAGATCTGTAGTCTTGAGTGGGGCAGAGAATAGTCCAACGATGGAGGAAGTTATTTTGGCGATTGAATCGCTAAAAGTTGGCAAATCCGCCGGTGTGGATGAAATCCGCCCAGAAATGCTTAAGGCTATGGGAAAAGGGAGGTTTTTATGGCTCCCTTGTGTCATTAAAATGGCTTGGGAACGCTGTGAGACACCTGGTGATTGGCAGACTGGGGTGATTGTCCCCCTTTTCAAGAAACTCAAGTCAATCGGTTGTTAAATGTCGAAGTCATTAAATTTTTGCATACCGACATAAGTTTTAGCGCACCCTGTACAAAATTCGCAAATGAGTCACACGAGAGTAGTTTTGTTAGGTTAGGGGGCTGCTGATGAATTCACCAGCAAACTTAGATAATGTTGGTCCACTGTGAAACCCACAGTCGGACTACTACTACTGTTCGACCGCTCCAGTTAATTTGATCCCAACGGCAAACGGTGACTGCATCAGATTTAAAAAACCGAATAAAAGCGTATTAACTTTGCTTTCACTGGGATTCGAACCTGGGACCTCTCTAACTTAGGGCAGGCACTTAACCAACTGCGCTATCCAGTCGTACACGAGAGTATCGAGTCGTTCACTCTTTAGAGTTTACTAGCGAAAGTTTGGACAAGCAAATAGATAACCACCTTAAAAGCTGAGATTTCCCCATGGACAATGTTGGCAAGGCATATGTTTAGAGCCCCAATGCATATGTTCGTTACAAAACACCACGACAGTTGCAAATTTATTCATTTTGAATTGCTTCAAGTCTCGCAGGTACACACACCCATGCTTGCTTAAATTTGGAAAGCGTTGTTGGACACATCCTCCAGCAATGGTTAATTTGCCGAAATAAGTTTATCCTAAATTTAAACTTTCTTACATCTGTAATCGAATGCATGCCCACACCACGCGCATTTCAAACATTACGCATTCTTAAACTTTGCCATCCAAGTTTCCTGGAGTTGAGCCTTTTCCAAGACTCGCCCTACCTATGGAAATGAGCGCCATACCTCGCTCCTTCGCAGCAGGCAATTGTAAACAAACATATTCATAATCTAATAGGACCGTATTGTTGTCAAGGCCTTAGGCAGGTTTTCTTTTATCCCCTACCCCGGGGCTAGCATTCACAGGACTCCGTCCCACGACAAACTCATTCATTGAACACACCCGCAAATACTCGTCTTGAACTCGATGCCCCCTACTGTCGGATAACTCTGAGGTGTGCCGGTCCCTCGCTCAACCCCTGGACGAAAATTAAGAATTCAGTTGTTTTCATTTTGTGTAAACATCGCCGCGAGACACCGTGGCAAATCTAGCATCGGAAATGTTTTCTTAACTTTTATTTATATCTTATCTGCAGTGAGGAGGTTATACAAATACACACACAGTAGGTTTACAATAATTTTGCTTTCTTTCTGTTTCAGTTAAGATTTCTCTTTCAAACATAAAATACATCTACATATCTACACAATAAATACATATATAAAAAAAAATAAAATAAAAAAAAATAATTTAAGGATTATATTTAACAGGCATGAATACTATCTGTGTCGATGGATCGCTCCTGGTTGGGGGTCGATCCCATCTGGTTTTTAGACTAAGTAGTGGTAGATAAAAAGAAATACTTTTGGTTTGTTGGTTTTTTTTGTTTCGGTTTTTTTTTTTGCGTTCATTTCTTGGGTGGAAATGATATTCTTACTTGTCCTCTGTTTGATTTTGAGTTTATTGGAAATTTTCATATTAATTCGCATGCGAATGGCATTCGTTCTGCTTAAAGAAACTATGGAATGTGGCAAGTCCGAGAGTGGTGGTTGTGCTGGGCGGCTGGGTTTGTGGGAATAATTTAGATTCACTTTATCGAATGTGGGTAAGTTTTGATTATGTAACGATGAGGGAGGGCCTTTAATTAATACCGCTCAAATCTGGCGTTCCTTTTGCGTCCCATATTGCAGATTTTGAAGTGACATGGAGACATATCTGAAAATAGGGAAAATGTTGAAATTAATAAGTGATTTAGGAAATGCTTTGCTTTTGATAGATTGTCAGGAAATTAGAGAGCTGTAAGATTGCAGACTTAAAGTTAATAAGAGATGTGAGTTGGTTGGAGGAGAATATGGAAGATTATTTAAGATTGATGCTAGAAGCAACAAGTGATTCAGAAAAATTTCAATAGAGTTTGAGTTGAAAACTTGTGCTTCATACGAGGACTGTTCCATAAGTCAGTGACTTTTACGCAAAATGGTGCTCTGATTGCGGGATTTTGATTGGATTTTTTCTGACATCTTTGTTTCTTTCTTAGAACAGACGCAAAAAATCAAAAAGAATTCGTTTTTTACAGTATTTGGAACAACTATGGTTTATGGTATTTGGCCGAGATTGAAAACAATCAGTTTCGTGTTTTAATAAAGCACTCCTTTTGGCGCGGTAAAACCACTGAAGACACAGAAGATTGACTTAAAAAAGTAGAGACTCTGCTTTCTCAGATGAAGATGCACAAGTGGTTCAGTGAACTTCGAAATTCGTTGCGGTCATACGATCATAAAAGGTGCTGAACGCCCAGGATGCTTAAATGATGGCATGGAAGAAACGGTCAATAAAACCCACGATATTATGTTGAACGATTGGTGGGTCATGATTCGTGAGATAGCTAAGATTGAAGGAATTTCAAATGATACCGTCAGTCGAATATTGCATGACTATTTGGGCATACAAAATTATCGGCAAGATGGTGAACCAAAAACGGATTTGAGTCTATGTGGAAGGAGACTATGTGGAAAAATAAATTCAATTTTGAAAAAAAAAAAAAAAACAAGTGTACGCTTGATATAGTGAACATTGTTATAGTTAACAATCCAATATAGTGAACAGACAACATTTTACACGAACTATTCTAAATAGTGAACAAAAAAAATCTCGATACAGTGAACTCATGTTTTTTTTTTTAGATGCACAAACACGTCTAAAACTCATTAGTGCTATGCAGTCGGCAGTATCCATACAATCGTCCAAATTTACCATTTGTTCTACTCATCGTATTGTGCAAGAATCTTGCACGGTTATGTATGTACTATATACAGTCAGCGTCAGAAGTGAGTAAACAGTTATTAGCTGAAAGGTATTCCTCTAAATTAAAATTGACTGGAATGGTCTACGTCTGACATTGATGCCTCATATAAAAGGTCTGAAATCATTCTTCAAAATAAGCTATATTTCATTTAAAAAGTGGGTGAACACATCCCTTTAAAAGAGAGTATATTATTGAGAAAAAATTATACCTTGTATGCCTTTACCGCTCTTTTAGTGTTCGTATATGCTGGTCTTAATTTCCATACAAATTTTTAACAGAATCGAGCCTTTACGTCTTACAGTCACTTCTGAATGCTGTTTTTAGCACTTTTTCATTTTGAAATTTAATTAATTGTTTTATATTTACACTTATGTTACATAATATTCACTATATTTCAAAGTATGACTTTTGAGCTTGAATTTTATGTATCCATATCTGTTCTACCTCATTCCAGTGAATATTAATTTAGTGGATAAACCTTCAGCAGATGACTGAATGTTCGCTCACTTTTGACGCTGACTGTATATGGTACACAGTTTGGAGTTGTTTGAAGCAAATACAAAGTGCGTGTTGCTTGTACATGGAATGTATTATTTTTGTTGCGTTAAAAGTTTCTTAAGGATGAGTTGTTTTTGATAGAAATGAAATATTCTTTTTTATAAATGTTGGACTGTTTTTTATTAATTGCAAAGAAAAATTGTAATAATATTCTATTTTTGATGAATTTTACTTCAAAACAAAAGCATTTTGATGAAATTTGCTTCAAGCAGTTGCTCGTTACAATGAATAATCTCGCTCCAGTAAACAGGCCCGGTTTTCATTAGTTGACTACATCGAGCGTCCACTGTATTTTATTTTAAAGTCACTGAGTAACATTACATATAGCGAATTCAGTTGCTTATATTTGATGTGCATTTTAAACTGAATGAATGAATCTTATAGTAAGTGAATGGCCGACTCCACATTTTAAGTACAATACGGTTTCACTCTGAGAACATTGATTCACGATAAACAGTGAAATTCCTTTCTGTTCCATTCTGGAATAGATCCTAAAACTGGGAACCTTGTTTGGAATCGACAGATCGACGCATTTGCCTTTTAAACAACGACTACATTTATTTAATTTTGAGTAAAAAGAAGAGAAGAGCTTAGAGTACAGATTGTCCTCAAATATAAATGGAAGAGATCAAACAGTCTATCTTGAAAATAAATCATTATTATTTACAAAAGCTTGAGATAAAAATAAAATTAGAAGCTAAATAGCTGTGAGCACAAGGGCTTTAGCTGTCCTAAAGACACGCAGATAGGTTGGATAAACAAGATAGACTAGACAGCTTGATATTAATTGTGTTCTTCATTTCTCAATTCGGTTTTAAAATCAGACTAAGACTTTCGACAATTCTTCTACTGCGTGCTATTGTTGTCTCACAAGTGAGATGGACCTACAGTTTTATGCCGACTATATTCTTTGGATACAGCTAGATGCAATTCACGATTTTGGAATACATTAAATAAGAGATATTGTTTGACTCCGCAATCGTCATTCATCTACACTAGCAAAGGTTATTGTCAACCGCTTCGAATAAATTACTTTCCAATGGTTTCTTAACTTGAGTGTATTTCTTACTAAATTAGCATTTTTAACGTTTAGAAAGTATAAGAGTTCATTAGAGTACATATATGTAATGTTCTGCTGATCTTAAGCCAACACTTCTAACTCAACAGTAGTGATGCCTCATCAAACACAGATAACCGCCTATCCGATGGTAATACATTTTAAGTGAAACCACCGAAAAATAGCTTCTCCCGTTCAGAAAGTTCCATGTTAAGCTTTAGTTCCTACATCCAATGACAGAAAGAGATTGGAAGGGGTGATCTTCGGAGTGGCTTACTATCAGAGCTCTTTAAGGCCGGTGGTAATGTCTTGGTGGGGAGCATGTACTAGATCATTTGCAGAATTTGTGAAGACAAAAGCATCCCCGATGACTGCAATATCAGCTCTATATGCCCCATCCACAAAGAAGGCGATCCTACCTCTTGCAACAACTATAGAGGTATATCCTTGCTCAACGTCGCCTACAAGATCCTGTCCAGCGTACTGTGTGAACGTCTAAAGCCGTTTTGCGCCGCAGTAATCGGCACGTATCAGTGCGGCTTCCGGCCCGGCAAATCGACTATAGACCAGAGCTTCACACTACGGCAAATTCTGTAGATCGATACGCACCATCCTTTTATCGATTTAAAAGCCGCATACGACAGCGTTCATCGTAAGGAACTATTCGAAGTGATGGCCGAATTTGGGGTCCCGGGAAAACTGATCCGGTTGTGTCGCACCAAGCCAACACATAAACGATGCACCGTGCAGTTCGGCTAGAGCACTTCCGAGCCGTTTGAAACCTGCACCGGAGAAGATAGTGCGGCAGGAAGGCACTGTATATTACAAGTCAGTCCAACTGTTGGGATATGCAGACGACTGCGACATCGTTGCGCGTTCCCACGCACCACAGCGCAAAAAAAAATTGCCGTAGATCTAAACCATTTACATTATATATCAGAAGGTTTAGGTAAAGTTCAAAAAAATTGTGGAAAGTCTTTTAAGGACCATGGACAAGAATGTACGACTAGTACATTAATGAAGAAGTTGTTACCATGCATTGCAGTCTTAAGACTCCGTACAATGCCAACAAGGGCATAAATAGCAGCATAAATTCCAGGAGTGGCGTAGTGTGCAGGTGCGTTGATTTCCATGCACTGGACTTTCAGCTTTAATTCGCAAATTTCACGGCTCGACCTCTTTCGATCCAATGGCAATGCTCAAAGAAGGCGATAACCTCGCCGTTCGAAGTCGCCAAAAAACTGTAGGTCCCTTCCAATCGTGAATAAACAGTAGCACGCGCAAGACAAAAGGTTTCTATAGAAAATAGGACCAAATCCACCTCAGACAGTAGCGCCACACTATTTTTTCTGTCACAACACCTTTGAGTGTGCTAACTGCTGGCCTACGCTTTTTGATTAGACAGACCGAGTGTTTGAAGTTATAGTTGAACCATATTTGTTTTGAAATGAGGCACATTGTGTACTTTCAGCACCTAAGAGCGGTGGAATCATTTACATCGAATTTAGTTCAATGCTGAGTTGTAGCCCTTTCCCAATGGAAAACTTCTGTAGGGAAATGCCTATGTCTTAAGAATGCAAAGTTAAACAGAACCGTTATTGCCAACATTCGTAGACACTAAACAAAAGCTAAAGGCACGAAAAAATCTTTTTTTTTTCTTTTTTTGTAAAAATGAAAACCGCAATTAGAAACAACAAAGTTTTAAGATAAGAAATTAAAGAAAACTCTCAAAAAACCAAAAGAGTGCAAAGCAGTAAAGTTTTTGAAAAAAAAGCAAATTCAAAAATAGCAAAGCAAATAAAATGTTGAAATAAAATTGTAATTTTGAAAAATACTCACAATATCTCGGTCGAGGTGCTGTTATAAATCGTTTAACCAAATTCACATGCCGATCCGCAAACGGAAACAAAATCAAAATCGAATCAAAAAAGAAAACAAACAAAAACAGAAATGTATCATAATTTGGAAACCAAAACAAATCAAACGAATAACATCTCACGCATGCATGCGTGCACAGATCATCAACTTACAGTGAACGTTCTTCTTTTTGCCGTGGTCCTTCAGCATATTCTTGACTGGCGGATTCTTCTTCAATGGCAATGGCGTTGGTATATTCTCCGGTACGGCAATCCTTTCGTATTTCTCGTCAAAATTTGATACGATCTCGTCGTCAAAGTCGTTTGATGTTCTAAAAAATGGCCAATTCGAGAGGAATCCTGGATTGTTCTCGGGATATTTTTTCTAAAAAAAAGATATACAACAGGGTTTTGAGTGTGTCTTGGGGTGGGTGAGAAAAAACCTACCATGTCACTGTACATTGCATCGTCCATGGTCTCCGTTTCGTCGAGTATGTACTGTGGTATGTCCATGCCGGGGTAAAATGGCCCATACTCTGGTCTACCAGCGATGCCGTATATGAGCAGTAGGTTCAGAAATATGCCAATGGCACAGTGATTCACTGGTAATGTCATTGTTAGTCCTTCCGGTTTTGATGTGAGGTGTCACCTTCTTTCTGCAAAGGATACAATGCATTCGTTTATAACTTTTAATGATGTTTTGAAAGTCGGCGTGAATGAAATTGACACACAATGCACACAAGTTGACGGTCGAATGGAAATGCTTCCGACTCGAAAGGAAAGCGTGACGTAGGAGGGATAATTGACGTTTCATTTGGACTCACTCACACGTGGGCTTGATTCGACATGCTTTGACCAATTCACAGGAATTACATTTATTTTTAAATTGAATTTCACGCGAAATGGATATACAGCTTTGGCCAAATGTATTGGGCACCCTCATCTTTTTGTCTTTGCTGCCAAATCACTTATCGGAAGTAATTAGTTTGAATTTAATGGTTTTCGGCGACACTATTTGAGGTTATAAACGATTTTTAATTTTTCCTCTCATTTCATTATTTTTTTTTCGAGATATAACGAATCTTAAGGGGTGCCTAATACATTTGGCCAAGGGTGTATATGCAATAAATTTCTGTTGCTGATGGAGCATCAATTTTCGGACAATTTTCCCGAGATGCCCCTTATCAAAGTTGAAACTGTGAACTTTGGCAAGTACTGGAATGAGTGGACTTTATAAACTATCAGAGGTTAAACTAATTATCGCCTGCGACGAGCAGGGAGATGAAAAATATTTGCTGACGTCATGTTCTGAACCAAGTTATCTCTCAAATGCACTAAGGCAATCAACAGTATGAACTGATGAATATTCTGGCGCGTGGCATTAATCTCCTAATGGAAATTAACCGAAATTGGGTAGTCTATAGCCACCTCCTCATGAACTTCAGTCTTAAAACAATTACGTGGAAAAACCCAAAAGCTGGTGACGGTGAAGGTGTTAAAGCCGAGTTTGCTAAGGTCATTGTACTAGTCAAAACATAATTCGATTAAGCAACATAAAACTGTATTCTTCTAGAGAAATCTAGAAATTTCCAGAAGACGAACTCATTTATTTTGTCAGCGAGATCATTCCGAGTGAAATTTGTTCAGAAATCCCGCTTAAACTGCTTTTTCGACGATTATTTGTGATCTTTGGCCACAACCATACATTTCTGCGCAATTAAAGCACTTAAACATTCGCAGACAGTATCCACTGATTTCACAAAACGTATTATTTTCGGGGACAATTTCTATGAAGCATCCCAAAGCATTTTTGTGCGAATCTTCTATTTTGCCAAAAAGGTAAAGCCACAGGACATGTCACGTTGTAATGTCGCTGTCTTGAGTTACTGTCATGGGTAGCTACCGTTAATGCTTTAACTTTTTACTCAGGCCAGCGACCCGTGGGTCTGAGCTGAAATTAATGGTGCCTTTACCTCGACTGGATGGCACAGTTGGTTAAGTGCCTCTCCCAAGTTAGTGGGGTCCCAGGTTCGAATTCCTGTGAAATCGAATCTGGTCCAGTCATAATTTGCCGTTGGGATCAAATTAACGACGCTGGAGTAGGTTGCTACCTGGCAGTACAATGGACCAGTTTTGAGTCTGAGTGCTCCAGTGTAAAAAAAAAAAAAAAATGGTGCCATTTATCCTTGACTTTCCCGGAATGCTTCTTGCAGCCATCAAGACCACGTTGTCTTGCGTCCGTCGTTACTTGGTCCTTGTACCGGAGATTCGGTCTTCCTGTTCTTCTCGAATCAGAAGGAATCTTAACTGCACGGTGCATCGCGTATCGTATGTGTTAGCTTGGTGTGACACAACCGGATCAGTTTTCCCGGGATCCCGAATTCGGCCATCACTTCGAATAGTTCCTTACGATGAACGCTGTCGTGTGCGGTTTCTAAGTCGATAAAAAGATGGTGCGTATCGATTTGAAACTCGCTGGTCTTCTCCAGGATTTGCCTCAGTGTCTATCCATCTTAATTTACAGCGCGTAGAGTTCGCAGTGCTAAACTGGAGACAGCTGGCGAAAGATCGTGTTGGCTGGAGAGGCATGTTGAGTGAGGCCCAAAAAAAGAAGAAGAAAAGTTCGCAGTTGTGTCTTCTCCTCCAGTGGAATTCTCTATAATAATAATAATAATAATGGCGGCGCTACAGTCCGAGGTGGACCTGGGCCTAGCTTCTCAGCAACCACTCGTGTTGTGCGTGCTATTGTTCTCTCACGAGTGGAGGGGACCTACAGTTTAATGCCGACTCCGAACGGCGAGATTGAGAAGCTTTTTTCTAGACAGTTATACTCTTTGAGCATTGTCAGTGACTCGAAAGAGGTGGAGCCGTGAACAATTTTTTTTTTGAAAAATTGTTTGTCTGAACTTGGAATCGAACCTAGACTGTGAAAGTCTAATGCCCATGGGTCGACGCACGAACCCACACGGCCACGGCGCCCACATTCTCTACAGACAGGGCCAAATATCCGTTCCCAAATTCTTCATTCGAAGGCGATAATAATCAAATCTGCAGTCCTGCTTATTATCCAGCTTTTGGCTCCATATAGCAAGATTGGAAGAATGAGGGTCTTGTAGAGCATAATTTTATTGAGCATAATCATGACAAGCCATCGTAGCAGACTTGCCAAGGCCATCTTATGTAGGATCTCAAGAAATATCGATCTATCGCTCGGACAAAAAACGTCACAGTCGACGAGGTTATTAAGGAAATTGTCTACCTCGTGGCAAATGTTGTGATGTTCACATTTGGCTCGTCGCCTAGTCTACATCTAAGGTGGCAAGCAAAATAACTCGCTGGGGAGACTTCTCAACGCCAGGTCGACACCGGACTGTAGTGTCACAAGAAGGAATGGAAGAAATGTAGGACCGCCTTTCTGTTAATAATACATATGGAGCTGATATTCCAATAGTACTCTTCTCAAATACTGCAAATGTTCTGGAACACGCTCCTACTACTAGAATATCACCGCCAGCATCAAGCAGATGTGATGCCAAGCTATCTGGACTTTCGATTTTCAGGTTTTCGATAGCTGTGCGGAATTTTTAATATTGATTGGGAGGATTGCTTGATCAGACGAAGATGCGATTTCTTCGTTCCCTATCACCTTCACTTGGTCGTGCTCGTTAAGCAGTTGCTTAAAATGCTGCTTTTTTAAGTCAAGCGAAATCGCGAGGTTTCGTCAAATTTGTCCAAACCTCCGAGGTTTCGCCATACATTATCAGGGTATCGAAATCTCACGGTTTCGGCGAAATCTAGTTGAAACCTCCTTGAGTTCATCCGTTCGCGAGAGGCTGTCAAACCGAACAAGCCTACAGAATGAACTTCAGTTTATTTTGATGTTCATTTTTAGATGTCAAAATATTAAGAGGTAATTTTAATTATTTATGCAACAACACGGGTTGCTATAAATTGATTTCATTGTATTGTGAAATCATTTATAACCGCTGCAATAACATTCTTTTCAATGTCTGCAGAACTCATTTTTCATTTTTTATTCTCAACACTATTATTTGTTTTGCCGGACACTTCAAAATTGACAGCAAATGACATTTGAACATTTGTCAACTCGATGGGAACGGCCTACTGAGGTTTCAAACCACGCAATTTCGGTTCGATGGGAACATAGTATTACATCATTTATCCCGTGCGTGACAATACAATACAATACCCCTATTGTTTCGAAGAATCTAGGTGTCCTTTCTTAAGGTCTGCCGCCAAAAAATGTTGTTTTCTTCTTTTCTGTTTATCCCTAGACTCCTGAGCTGGACGAAAAATATTTTTTTAGACATTGTGCTTTCTTCTATTCCCGTTGTCTGCCATTTTTGAGCTGCCTTGGTTTTTCATTGCAGCGACTTTTGGTACGCCTCGTTGGTTGCTGTTTTTTTCTGTCGTTAACACGTCGGAAAAGATTAAGGCATGGAATACACCACACAACTGTTGGTTCGACTTGCGCCATGTTGATAGCAGCCCATTTACTATACACTTGATTTAACTGAACGCAAAAACTGTTAAATCCTCGTATAGCAGTTGCATCGTCTATTCAATTATTTAAATCTGAACACGAAATGCTACAACTACTGCATATACTTTTTGTTTCAACAATAATGCAGGAATATAACTATTTAACGGAGATAATTCTAAATCCTAAGTTAACAAGTCTCACATCCAAAGGTAACTCTTATACTTGACTTCATTTATTTCGATAGACAGCCGCTAGGTTATCCCGGCAAGATTTACTCAGAGACTCACTTATTTTCAGTCATACAACAGACTATGGTGTAAGGAATACACGAAACGAGTCTATTCAGCGTCAGAAACTACTCAGAATGAACCTATTCCAAGATGGGGAATTTTGACAAGCTGACAGGCAAATGTCATTTTCTTAGAACATGTCACAGACGTTGCGGCAAACTTTGAAAGTTTGTGGGCTGATCTGAAATAAATATTGGCAAGTCCTGTAAGTCCTAAACACTTAAGACTATAGTGAAAAACAGACGATTTCCAAAATAATTACTACTTGTGTAAGAGTATAAATGTAGTAACACCCTTAAACAACTTATGCGAATTGTATGCTCTCTGCCGGCAAAATGAGATAAACGCCATATTGTAAAACTCGTTTTTGTAAGAAAAAATAAAGAAAAGACGGCCACTTCCGTCAAGGCGATCAAGGTGACCAGTCGTGACATAAAACCTTTCGAGTTTTAAACTTGTTTAAAAGCGGATTGGGCCTGCATTAAATTTGTCTTGAGTTAGATCGAAAAAACTGTCACCCAGCTCTCAGCCCTTTCTGTTGTCTGTTGAACACTTTAACTAGCATTATTTACATCGCGTCGGGGATTAGAAGTCACGCCTTATGACCCGAGACTCACTGACGTTAGAACTGAAACCGTTATCTTCGTGCACAAGTGCATAATTACTACAGCAACCAGACAATCACCTAATCACCTAAATAGTTTAATCTCGATGACTTCATATTTTGATTGCAAACAAGTGCCAGTGTTCGGTGATAAGGTGTGGGGTAAACAGTAAATATTTTGCAATTCGAACAAAAACTATCACTGGAATCCGGCAGGGGGAGACATTGAACCAATTTGCAAGCTGCAACTGAAATTCGCTACGACTTAATTCGCTTATCATGTCAAGCTCAGCTGCGACCTCCGACTCCTCTATTCAAAGTTTGCATACTTTTGCGAAACTTTTGCGCGAACACCTCGGTGGGAGGCGTTACGCTGCGAATTTCAACTACGGGTCACGTGGTCGGAGTGTTACACAATTAATTTCTGAAGAATCTCTGTTTCGTTTTGATTTGTTGGCATTCGAAAGTTTTTCTAAGGACCTTTTGCGGTTTCTCACTTCAGTGACAAGAGCCCACGCAATGAGCCGCTGTAACGTAATTGAAAAAGGTTGTCGAGTCTCGAGTCGAGGGGAATCGCTTTGATTGCTGGAAGTGGGAGTGCCCGACATGAGGTGGTAAGCAAATCACGTTTCGCTGATTGAAAGGGCTAAGTCAATGTCAGATGTGCCGGAACTCGCCAATGCCTAATTAATCTCGTTCGAACAGGACTTTGTAGTCGAGGCGACACCCGTCGAAGATGTGGATGGAACCCTGCGCACTTCTATCTGTTGCTTTAATTATTAATATTTCGATGGTAATTTATATTGGCAATCTCTGGAAGACGATAACTTATTGAACTTCCTTTCGGGTTTTGTTTTTATGAGCGATAAGCAAGAGGGAAGAGATTGGTCGCAATTCATAGATCCATTGCATCAGATGGGGAATGGGACTCTCTGCTGGAGGCTAAAAAGGGATGGGGGCTGGTTTATAATCTCTGTAGAGGAGGAGGCATGGCATTTTTTTGTCGTCGTCGTCTTTGTGTGGTTGCGTGGTGGTAGTTCTTTTGGGTAACCGAATGAATTTTGGATGACGTATTTGACCTTTACAGTTATTTTTTTTATTCATTTGAATTCTGTGCTGTGTAGATAGTAAAGATGAAGTTATCTATTTGTTGGACTTAATTTTAGATCGTTGATGGTTATTTTTTTGTGTAAAGAGGAGAATGTTTGTAAATATGTTTTTTTTAATTTGTTTATATGCTTTGTTTTTATGAGAATGGGAACAGCGAGGAGCGGAAATCCCAGTCAGTAACCGTTTCAAGGTTTACTGCAATCGGGTGATGTCTAAAAACAGAATTTGATTGCTTGATAGTGACGATGACTTGTCTTTTTTAAATTCGTGATGTCAGTGGGCCTTCTTTTACGTTGTTTAGCTCTGAAAGTTTCTAGTTTGATTTAGACTCTCCTATCTGATATTTTTAATAAACAGTGGCTCAAGACTAATGTACCGTACATTAGGACTCTCTCACATACCTTAAAAAATAAGGTGCGGATCTGTTTACCTTGCGACTGTAGCTTAAGTTTTTCACGAAGTGATGACTCTTTACCTTTACACATTTAACCTAATAGAATCCTTAAAAAATTGTTCGTCATCTGTACGATTCTTTCGTTAAAAGAGCTAAGTCTTCACTTTTCAAGAATTTCTACAGTAAATTTTCAACTACAAGAGACAACCTATTTCCCAAACTCTACCGATACGATGTCTAATTTTTAAAATGAGGCGGCCTGCATTGTTCTAGTTGGCGCAAAAATAGTCATCCTATCGGAAGATGTTATAATTTTTGCAAATGGCTTTGTACATCAATCATATTTGACATTTGTGAACTGGTTGACAAACAGACAAACAAGCAAGAGCGTGGAGTATTGTAATTGTGTCGATTTTTTTGACCAATACTCGGTCGGTGGTGTTAAAATTTCGACATCGTGTCGCGTCAAATGGGCAAATATTCCCGCGCTTAGCAACTCAACCCGATCAGAGTGGAACCATAGGAGACCATAGAGGGCGTGGCCGCTACCGGACTGGTCGTTCAGCCGAAAATATCGCGGCTGTGGCGGCCGATGCCGCTGAGAACGAAAAAACATCGACCAGAACTTTAAGGAGACCTCATGTCAAAAAACCATCGCTTCTCTATTCAAACTTAAAATCTATAATGCGTTGATTTTTCCAATTCATGAGAAATATTCACAAAAGATTGTAAAACACCCTTTTGCTACGACTATGTTTTTTTAGATTTCTTATATTATTATTTTTTTTTAATTTTGTTTTAAAATAACACATTTTAAATGGAATATAAATACGTTCAGACTATCCCAAACGTGGCCCAGTGGTCACAATGTCACGCTTATGAATTGGCGCCAGATTTGAACCGATTAAACATTCTTGAACATTTTTTCAAATTAGAAAAATGTTAGAAGTGCAGTCTATTTCTTAAGTCTATTTCTTAAAAAAATAGAGGTAGTTTGAAATGAAATTCCATCAAATATTGTACTAAATTCAATCCAATTAATGTCACGTTGGTGCAAGAAATTCATCAAAAACCAATTAGTTGGCTCCAAAAATAACGAACAGTCGCTTGTTACGATCACCATCCTTGCAGTTGATTAGTTTCTTTATATTATACACTACTCTACCATCGGACATAACGTCGTTGTGTACAGTGACATGCTGAATAGAACGACCAATTTAAAAAATATATATAATGACTATGCCCGCTTATATCGAAGGAATAAGAGAAAATGGAAGAAAACACGAACTTTTGTGGTTTTCATTGCAAAGCATTGACAATTTGTAACGTCACCGAAGCGACGGTCGTTCTATATTATAGAGCTGTACATCTGTTATAATATATAATATTATTCGACTCTTTGGTTGGTTGAATTGGTGGGTGCCGTTTGTGCGTGGACCCATACGCACTGGACTTTCAAGTCTAGGTTCAAATTCCAGTTCAGAAAAATAATTTTTCAAAAAAGAAATTATTCGCTTCTCCACCTCTTTCGAGTCACTGACAATTCTCAAAGAGTATAATTGTCAGAAAATGTTTCTCAATCTCAATAAAACGCACAACACGAGTGGTTGCTGAGGAGCTAGGCCCAGGTGCACATCGGACTCTAGCGCCACCATTATTATTATTAATATTATTCCATCTCTCAAACAGAAGGTTATAATACCTTGTGAATCACTTATCATTTTTTCTTTCAGCCAAATCATGAATTCTTGAATTTTTTTTTCCAAGAAATGACTATCGAAATTTTACTTCTAAAATTATACACGCTCTGTTTTGCAAGCTATAGGCCTGAATCTGCTTTTTTTACGTCTTTCATATTTTGCCACGGGCAATCTGTTCATTCATACTTTAAAGTTAATATTTAGGATCAATTTTTCGGCTCTCCCCTTCTCGGAGAAAAAGTATCTTATCGCAGTAAGGGAATCAGTTCCCTTTCCAGCCGGTGGGGGTGTACCTATTCATTCATATTTTTCAACATCCTTTAAAATATTCGCACCGTTTCGGTTGTGTATGCCCTACTCATCAAATGGATATGCATTCAAAAATCACTTCATTAAATTTTTGAAAATATCTAATTAACATAAATTAGGTTACAGAATTTCATGCATATCTCAGATTAATTGAGAAAAGCATTTTGCAACATCCAACTCATATCGAAGTGAATTTCATTCACAATTAGTTGGAAGGAAGGAACTTGATATGTTCAAACATTGCCAAAGGATATTTCACTATTGACTATAGTTCCACTCAACCACAACCGTCGCCCATTATTTCTCCAGGTAAAATGGAAATCGCTACTCTTTTTTTGTTGATTATGTCTACATTCGATGCGATAGACAGCGATAATAATAATATAATGGCGGCGTTACATTCCGATGTGGACCAGGGCTTAGGTTCTCAGCAACCAATCGTGTTGTGCGTGCTCTTGTTCTCTCACGAGTGGAGGTTTATGCCGACTTCGAACGATGACGAGATTGATAAACTTTTTCTAGACACTTATCAGCATTGTCAGTGACTCGAAAGAGGCGGAGCCGTGAACAATTTTATTTTTTAAAATTCATTGTCTGTACCGCGACTTGAACCTAAACTTGTAAGTCTAGTCCGTATGGGTCCACGCACAAACCCACACGGCCACGGCACCCACCATTTCAACCAAATAGAAATCAATAATAATTCAACAGATTCACAGTTCTACAATACAGAACGACCGTCGTGTCGGTGACGTTGGGTTAGGTTAAATTAGGTTAGGGGTGGTGGCTGATCTTACCATAGACCAATTTTGGTCCGAAGTGTTACCACTTACAGAGTTATCCTTAGCATTTGCCTAATAGCCTTTATTGAGACAGAAGTTTATTGCAAATTTGATGAGAAGATATGGCTTCACCTTCACGTTATTGTTTAGCGGCTTGAAGAAAAGCTAGTTTTGGCCAGAGCAGGGCCAGTGTTTTACTGACCGGTGAATCTTTGCAGTTCCTTCACATGTCGGTAGAGACTAGACCAAGTTTGCGAGCATTGTAGCTCAACAGACAGTAACGATACCTGTCAGTGTGCTGCAGTGCACTCTGGGTAACGAGATTAAGTGTTTGGTTTTGTGGATGTCGTAGTCTGGCGAGAATATTTTAATTATACGGTCGGTATCAATTTATATGACTCGGTATCAATTTCAGCGAAAACAGCCGAATTGGCGATGAAATGCTGGCTGAGTCTGTAGGGATTATGACTCCTAGCTTAGCAAGTTCGTCAGCAGTTCCGCTTCCTGAAATTCCTTCATGTCCAGGAACCCAGTACAGAGAGACTATGTTATTTACACAAAGTATTTGTACCGAGTTGTAGCAGTTGCTACATTCGGTGACGTTACAAATTGTTAATGCTTTGCAATAAAAACCACAAAAATTGAAGAAAAAAAAGTTTATGTTTCCTTCTTCTCTTCTTCTTTCGTAATAAGCTAGGATAGAGATTTTTTTTAAATTGGTCGTTCTATTCAGCATGTCACTGTACACAAGGACGTTATGTCCGACGGTAGAGTAGTGTATAATATAAAGAAACTAATCAACTGCAAGGATGGTGATCGTAACAAGCAGAGTTGTAAAAGAATGCATTCATTTGGGAATGCATTCTTAGAATTTTAAGTCAGTTTCGGTTTTTTTTTTATCGATGCAATCAAAACTAAAAAAAGACTGGGATTTAAAAAAATGTAAGTCACCATTCTTTTGAAATCATTGACTGGTGCATTCAATATTTAGCAATCATAGAATTGAAATCATTGATGCAAGTCAATTGAATTCACTTAATTGGACTTGAATTCAGCAGTCAATTCACTTCAGTTGAAGTCAGTGATTTCAATTTTAAATCAGTTGAAGTCAGTGATTTCAATAGACCTTATGTGAATTCATTTAAAGTCTGTGGGTTCTTATCACAACATTATTTGGTTATAATACAAACAGAAGTAGAAAAAATTATCGAGAGAGAGACTTTTCATTAATCATTGCAACGTTGAACCACCGTAAATATGCTTTTGATTTATTTGTCTAAGTAAACATAATAATACGCAGGTTTTTTTCATTTTATTCTAGTATAATAAACTAAATAAGAACTCAACTTAATCAAACAAGTAAAATAATATTTTAGGAATTGAAAATTTTAGATTTCCTCAATGTTATTAACTTTTAATAACACCAACCGTTCAAAATTTTCATCCGAAAGCGCGCCTCGCCGGGGGGTGTTGATTAAGCTTGCAAAAGAAAACAATCTTTCCACAGCGGCTGACGAAGGCAATGGTGTGTTATATTGAATAGCATTTTTTTTTTAAACTCGGGTAACGATCCAACATTTTGAAGTCTGTCAGATGTGCATATAACTCATCAGATTCTGTGGTATCAAAATTGATGCTTATGACTTTTAAATAAGGATTGGCAAACCTCAAGTCTTCTAAAAGATTGGTCTGCAACAATAGACACAGGCAAGGTGTTATTATGCATTTTGTACCAACTTCTCATCTCATCTCATCTCATCTCATTTTCAATGACCCGCATGTTCCACTAAAGGGGTCGCGGGACCAACTAAAGTCAAATGAATTCAAATTAATTTCGTTGAATTCATAGACTTCAAAAGATTTTATGTGAATTCACTGCTGACTTCAACTAACATAAAGTGAATTCACTATTTTTTTCAAAAGAATGCAATCATTCGGCTTAATTCAAAGATTGTAAAAAAATTAATGCATTAGTCACTGTGTTCCAAAGAATGGTGACTTATAGTTTTTTAAATCGCAGTCATTTTTACCAAAAAGACTTCAAATCGTTTTGGATGAATTCAGAAGAATTACGATCTCTAAAGATTTAATTCTTTTACAACTCTGGTAACAAGTGACTGTTCGTTATTTTTGTATACCAACCAATTGCTTTTTGATGATTGTCTCATCAATTCAATTGAATTTAGTACAACATTTGATGGAATTTAATTTCTATCTCTAGTCTTTTAAGAAAAAGCGTCTGCACTAACATTTTTCTGATTAAGTTTTTTTTTGAAGACCTTCCAAACATTTTCGGTTCAAATCTGGTGTGGCTGAGGTGGCCAATCCATAAGCGTGACATTGTGACAGACATATTTAGAATTCTATTAAAAATGTGTTAATTTAAAACAAAATTAAACAAAGAATAATTTAAGAAATGTGAAAAAACCATAGCCAAAGGATGTTGTACAATCTTTGTGAATATTTCTCATGAATTGAAACTACCAACGCATTATAGATTTTAAGTTTAAATAGAGAAGAGAGGTTTTTAGCCATGAGGTCCCCTTAAAGTCTTCAAATTTGTCTGCAGAGAATAAACATGGATATGTAAAGTATAAAGAAATATCCTTACTGCGTGAATATTTGGGCGACGTTGCAGTTCATGGTCTAGTTGTTAAAATTGTGGATCAAAATTTCCTTATATAATCCTTGAGGCATTTTGCAAGTCAAAAGACAAAAATCTGAATCGAAAAAATTCTCTCAGGCAAACTTAATCTTCTACACAATTTCAAAACAGAAATTCTGGTTCAAAAAAACATTCTTTTGACCCATCATTTTACTTTAAGGCTCACCTCTAGTAGTAGTTTTTGAACTGGGTAAAATAATTTGACATTCAGTTAAGTGTTTGGCTGAATGCCTAACTAACAGAAAAAAGACAACTACAAAGAGTGTCAAATAGTAGTTAGAAAATTTAACATTTCACTACGAAAAGTCCATATTGAATCCTGATTCTTTCGAGAACTTAAATACTTCATCTTCCATTCCACCAAAAGCTAACGCTAGTCAATCTTAGCACAAATTTATTTTAGGCTCAGATTTAAAAAAAAGAACTCGTAGCTATTTTGCTTTACAAAAGTCTTTGGGGAATTAACTGAATTCTTAGTCTGTCTATCTTCTAAACTACTAAACACAGGCCAACTAAATTGCAATTTTTAAAAATTTATTTTTGAAGGTCATGACAAGGGGATTTATGAAAAATCCTACCTTTAAAATTGACAAAACTTGCTCTTTGCACATGATGTTGAAGACTTAGAAAGCGATGATTGCTTGTTGCACGTACAGTCGCTCTTAGCCACACTCAATCACTTGCTTAATAGTGCCAAAATTGGGAATAATTTTAAAAATAAGGGACTTCCTTACAAATATTTATTTTTGCTTTTTGTGTTAACTAAAAAATCGAATTTTTTCCATTCAGTACTTTGCTTCAGAAATTTTCAGCATTGAATTTTTACCTTATTTTTCAAGTGAGCGGGTATGATTTGGAGCGACTGTAAATATTGAAAAAGGACATCTAATTGGAACTTTTTTTTTTCGGAGAATTTTTGAAACCACTGGAGCAATCAAACTCAAAACTGGTCCATTGTACTACCAGGTAGCAACCTACTCCAGTGCTGTTAGTTTGATCCCAACGGCAAAAGGTGATTGGACCAGATTTGAAAATCCGGATAAGAACGTATTAACTTTGCTTTCAGTGGGATTCGAACCTGGGACCTCTCGAACTTGGGGCAGGCACTTAACCAACTGCGCCATCCAGTCGGAACTTAGTTTGGCAACTCAAAAAACGACATAATCGTTCGGTATCTGTTTAAATTTTTCAAAAAGTGTGGCATTCGATGAACACTCTCCTCCTCTGACTTTTCGGTCATAATTTGAAAGTACAGTCAAAATCGGTTATAACGACCTTCAAGGGACTGACGAATTTGGTCGTTGTAAACGATTTATTATCCTTCTTCTTCTTAGGGCGCTACAGTCCGAGGTGGACCTGGGCCTCACTCAAATATAGGATTTATTATCCTATTGGATTACATACAATGGAGCTCAGGCGGGACTTAAGAATTTTTCCGTTTTAACCGATGTCGTTATAAGCGAATTTGACTGTATCACCACTCCTCTCATTCCCGTCGGTCAGAGAATAAGAATCACTCTTTCGCTCGACTGTCCCAAAGTTCGAAAGGTGAACCATGGATTCTTTCAAGTCCTTCGGCGGTTGTAAAAAGTAAATTTACCCAAAAAAAAAAAAATAGACAACCTCCAGCTACGGGTACATTTCCATCACATATCAACCGCGAAACCACGAGATATGTAATGGAGCAGCCAGCCCCCTCAATTTCGACTACTTAAGCAATGCAATTAAGCTAATTGATTCTAGAAACTGAATGAATCTCGCGATTCCGTCATGTGTTTACACTGTTACGCAGGACATTACACTCACACACGGGCCACGGAGCAGAGAAAGTTTTTCGGATACGCTTTTGAAATTAATTTGACTTTAAAATCGTCCAAACCCCGAAGGCCTCCCAATAAATTCACGGCATTCCTCAACACATCACACTTCACGAATATCTCAAAAAAATGATTATCTAGACGTACCCACCTAAGGATTAACTGATTCACTGAACAATTGTATTTCGTTTCGAAAATCTCCGATCAACACTTCACTGGCACTATGCAGTTGTTATCCGTCTAGAGGCAACTCTATGAATGAGTCCCTCGGTGGCGGGTTCCTCGACTTTTATACGCAACAGGTGTATCCGTTATTGACTCCGGCTGTTGACAGCAAATGTCAGTCCTTCCCCTGCGTAGGATATTTCTTTATTTCTTGTGTGTGCGTGAAAAGGTGAGCGCAAAGGGATATTTGTCAAACGTGTTGATACACATGTAAACGGTCTTAACTTTTGGAATACGCGAAAGTAAACTTATCAAAATCTGAGATGGTTTGGGTGAGTATTTCACGTACTTATTGTTATCCTTGTTCAAGGCTTGTGAGTGGTGCAGTGATTGTTTACACGGCGCCCGATTCACGATGACTGTGCCGCTCGTCGGCCGGTGCGGTCTTCTTTATAGTAAATTGCTACTCCACGAACTTCGCGTAACAGACGATGTGCTCGTGTGTGATTCGTACGTGATGTGCCATGCCAGTCACACTGGAAAACGCTGTCGAACTGATAACGATTAGCAATTCCTCCTCTGATTCGAATTCGGAATTTTTAGTTTGAGCTATTCTGAGGAAATGCCAGAGGCTATGCGAGGAAGCACATTTTTGAAAGTATAATTTTTGAAATGTGGGTGTGGGCTGGACGATGGGATGTGGGGTATCTTTAAGCAATTTTTATTCAGTTTTTGCAATTTTTTTGAGAAGAGATGCTTAAAGTGATGTCGAATTGAACTCCTGTGGTCTTCGTGAGGGTGTGGTTCTAACTTTTGGTAGGCGGCAGCTGCGAGCATCTTTCAAAATGAATAACTCGTGAATGTCTGCTTTGATGGGCTGGATTTATTTCAAAAACGTAGAATGGAAAGTTAAAATACTCCTCAATCAATCACAGACACCATCAGTTCAGCGGTTGAGGTGAACTTTGAATTTTTAATTGATTCCCTTGCATACTCTTTAACATTTTTGTTATTCTCGTCGCATGATCAAAAGTTTCCAAAGATGGAAACGGATGTTTCTGACAGGAGGGCGACCGAAATTTTGCCACGGTTGTAACCACGTCGGTGGGTAGAAATGAATAACAGATGAAGGAGGTTACAAGAATAGACGAAGAGTAGGTGCATGGCTCGTCATAACGCCTATTTTTATATGCTGCCGGGATAAAGCCTCATTTTCCTCAATATTTTTCGCCATTTTTTAGATCGACACTTGCCTCGTGCTCCACACACTCTGACACACTGACACACTCTAACGTTAAAATAGAGAACGTCCATGATTAAGGGTGTTTACGCAAGGCGATCGAGTGGGCGCCGTGGCGTAGTGGGTTGGTGCGTCGATTCCTATGCTTGAGGTCTAAGGTTCGAATCTCTAGCAAACAGCTAACATTTTTTCACGGCTCCACCTCTTTCGAGTCACTGACAATGCTCAAAGAGTATAACTGCCTAGAAAAAGCTTCTCAATCTCGCCGTTCGGAGTCGTCATTAAACTGTAGGTTCCCTCCTCTGGTGAGAGAACAATAACAGGGACAAAACGAGTGGTTGCTGAAAAGCAAGGCCCAAGTCCACCTCGGACTGTAGCGCCGCCATTATATTATTATTATTAATGGGAGCTGTTATAAACGCAATATTTTGAATAAAGCACATATTCCCTATAAGCCGACGGAGCTGCTTTGGAGTCTTCTCGACCGCCGAAACCTTGTCCGGATCGATGAGCAGATTTCCATACTGACCACATAGGTTAGGTCAGGTTAGGGTGTTGCTAATGAATTCATCAGCACACTTAGACCATGTTGGTCCATTGTGATGCCCACAGTCAGAATACTACCACTGATTAACCGCTCCAGTGATAGTGGCGTTGATTTGATCCCAACGGTCACTGGACCAGATTTGAAAAACCGGGTAAAAGCGAATTAACTTTGCTAAGAGAGAGAGATTCGAACCTGAGACCCCTCTAACTTAGCTTAGGCAGTTCAGCTATGCAGTGCTTCAAGCGGTCGGTCCAATTTTTGATGACTCAATCCAATATGCGCGGCGTTATTCCGGCAATAATATCTCGAATGTTGGCCTCGAGTTTGTCCAAAGTGGATGGCTTGTTACCGTAGACCAAAGACTTGACGTAGCTCCAGAAAAATGAATCGAGAGGTGTCAAGTGACATTTTCGCGGCGGCACTTGATGAACGCTCGCCGTGAGATGACCCAGTTGAAGGAGGCGACTTCTTCGAGCTTTGCGTCTTTTTTTATGGTATGCAGCGCCATCTTGTCGGAACGATATATTCGAGATATTAACAATGTTGTCAAGCTCAGGCAACAGAAAGTCGGTTAACATCGCTCTATACCTGAGATCATTTACGTTAACACTCCTTCTTCACTTCGAAAGAATTAAGGTCCGAAGATGCCGCCATGTCGTAAACATCAAACAGTCAATCTTTGTGAATGCATTGATGTTTGCTCGAACACTTGTGGATTGTTTTCGCTCCAATAATAACAATTTTGCTTGTTGACATAGTAATTTTGACAAAATTATTTTTTTGGTTTAAATCCGGATCTCTGGCCAACAATTTCATCGAACTTACAGCCACGGAGTTGCCAATGGTCGTCCGTCCTCAATTTTTGCGTCAGAACAATCTTAAGTGAATGTAAGCCTAAATCCAGCTGAAAAATAAGCCGGGTTGACTGTCTGGTGATGCCCAATTCAGCTGATCTGTACCGAATCAGCTGCTACGGCGACTATATTTTCTTAAATTCCCACAATTCTTTGTCTTGATGGTGGTTTAAAGTTCAAAAGAGTTTATGGAGGTGGTTCAAAAAGTACTTAGCATACTAAGGAAAAACCGAAATTTTGGAAAAGTGGCGATTTATTTCTCTACATAGTCTCCTTTTGGCTCGATGATACACTTGACCCAGCGTTGCTCCAACTATTTTAACTCGTCTTAAAAATACGTTTTCTGGAGGTCTGCAAAGCAGGAGGTCGATAACCCCCTCATTTGACTCAAATTTCTGCCCGGCGAATGACTTTTTCAAGTTTGGAAACAACAAGAAGTCACACCGCGCCAAATCTGGAGAATACGGTGGATGGATCAGCAGTTCGTAGCATGATTAGACAAATTTGGCCGTGGCGACGGCGGAGGTGTGAGCCGGTGCGTTGTCATGGTGGAAGTGTACTTTTTTCTTTGCCAAATGGGGCAGTTTTTTCTGCAATTCGGCATTGAATCGGCCCAATAATTCGGCTTAGTAGAGCTCTGGGACCGTTTTACCCATCGCTAGGTAGTCGATGTAGATCACACCTTGTGAATCCCAGAAAACGCTGGCCATCACCTTTTCGGCCGATAGGACAGATAGAAGGCGAAGGCCTTCTTAGGAGCACGTTCGCCACTGTTTCGACTGTTCCTAGGTCTCTAGTGTGTATCAGTAGATCCGTGTTTCGTCGACGATCGCGAAACGACGCGTCAAACACTGCTCTGAAGTGGTCTTACGGTTGCGCTTGTTGTTCGGAGTGAGCAAACGCGGCACCTATCGCTCAGACAGCTTTCTCATGCCCAATATTTCATGCAAGATATGACCCACGCGTCTACGAGAATGTACTACACGATAGTAAATTCCTCTTGCGATAGAGGCGCCATTGGGCGATGAAGCTAAGTACTTATTGGACCGTCCTCGGACTTCCGCTCAAACTTTTCAACAGTGCGACGAATTGTCTGCACATTGAAGCTATGATGACGACCTCTCTCACAACGATATTCACGTTCCGTATTTACAACAGAGCCGCACGTTTGGCAAGCGGGAAATGATATATGATGTAATGTCAAACTTTTCTGAATATTTCAAGAGCAACAAGTCATTTGTAACTATGACAGCTCCTTCTTCTTCATTAAAAACAAACCTCTCCAGCTAGCACGATATTTCACTAGCTGTCGCCAATCGCGCATGTCAAGTAGGTTAAAGTCCCTCTTTACTTATGCGGACGCCCTCTGTCGTGTTGTCCCACTGGTTCAGAATCAAAGATTCGACAACGAATTTTAACCGCTTCTAAAACAAAACAAAAAAAAAAACTGTCAGTGCTATCTGGTAACCCTTTACTTGATATCTTTGTAACAGAACTTACTCTTCTTCACACTGATGGACAACCAAGAATTCTGTAGTAATTGTGCTACCACTTCCAGCAGACTGGCATGTGATTTGAAGTCTGGAGAGCAAACCAAGAGGTCATCGAGGTAATCAAAGGCATTCTCTTTCAACCGAGAAGGAATGATTTTGTCTATCAACCTACATATGGTCTGGTCGGCGTTACATTGTCCGAACGGTATCACTGACAATTAACAGTGGCCGACTAGGGAGTGTGAAAGCTGCCTTCTATTGTGACTTACGCTCCATCTTCCCCTGCTTTTCCCTACACTTGAAGGAATCTGTAAAAAATGTTTACTTCTGAAAATTTTCAAACTGAACACAATTCTGCGTTGGTGCTGCCGCTTTTGTGTTAAGTAGGTAGCCCTTCAGGCATACTTTGAAATGGCAATTTATCAGCTGTTTTCATTTCTCAAATGCACAAAAAAAACTCATAAATTGTATGGGAAGCCACACAATGCACGCAAATGTTTCAACATGTTAAAAAAATTTGTTTGAGTGCATTGTTTACGTTATTTGCATTGCTCTCGTTTTTTTTACCAAACGTAGGATCGCTATCAAGACGACCGGATGGCGCAGTTTGTTAAGTGCCTGCCCTAAGTTAGAGGGGTCCCAGGTTTGAATCCCAAAGAAAGCAAATTTAATACGCTTTTATCCTGTTTTTCAAATCTGGTCCAGTCACGACACTATCACTGGCGCGGTAGATCAGCGGTGGTAGTCTGACGGTGGGAATCATAATGGACCAACTTGGTCTAAGTGTGCTGGTGAATTCACTAGCAGCCCCTTAACCTAGCCTAAGATCGTTGACACCATGCAGTATGTCTGGCAGTGTTATTGTATTGATTGTTTGGAAGTTAAACGTCACTTGACGGTAGCACAAACGCAGTATTGTGTTTCAGGCATAAAAGCGACATGGCAAGTGCAATCTAATAATAGAAATAATAATAATAATGGCGGCGCTACAGTCCGAGGTGGACTTGGGCCTAGCTTCACTCGCGTTATGCGTGCTATTGTTCTGTCACGAGTGGAGGGGACCTACGGTTTTATGCCGACTCCGAACGGCGAGATTGAGAAGCTTTTTCTAGACAGTTATACTCTTTGAGCATTGTCAGTGACTCGAAAGAGGTGGAGCCGTGAAAAAATGTTTGACGTTTTTTTTTCGAGATTCGAACTGACGACCTCGAGCGTAGGAGTCGACGCACCTACTCACTACGCCACGGCACCCACAAAGTGCAATCTAATGAACCTTCTCAAAAACTCCGGTCTATGAAGAATCAAAAATGGAGCAATTCATAGAACTCGAAGAATCTTGGCACTGAACTTTGATAACTAGCGGGTCATTATAGCGCTCTTTCAAAAAACCCGAAATGTCACAAAGTCATTCGAAGAAATGTTTGTCGCACTTTGACAAGCCTCTTGAAAAATCCATTCAATATTACATCAGCCAGTATATTTGAGTTATGTGTTGCTTCAGTGGGATAAAAATACATCAATTGGGTTTTAAAAATGCGACAGCTCATTAACTCATAAAATGTCTGGCAAGCATACGAATCAACTGCGAAGTAATCACACGACCTATCCTTCTCAACGTTCGCAACGAGAGGTGATCAATGCTGAACTTCGAACCGACTGATAACTGAGGCTAGACGTTTTATCAAGTCACGCAGACTAAACCGGAGTGAGAGCACAAAAAATGTGATTTAAGTATATGCCCGGTTTTTTTCATTGAAACGGAATTCCATGTTTCATTGATTGGTGCTCAGACTCAACGGAGATATGAATTTGCATTGACACATTTAAGGAGATAACATTAGACCCCTGCAATGAGGCAGGGTCAGTGGAAATGCCTTGGCAATGGGATGTTTGAAGGAAGTCTGTGATTGGTGCACCTGAGGGAGCTAAAGAAATGAATTCATTCGGGTTGTATTTGGAAGACTTTCCTTTAACTTTAAGTTTGTTATCATGATTCTTGACTGTGGTTTGTTTCATCATTGCGTCTGTCAAATACAACTATTTGTACTTACCGTGCTTCCTTTTTGTTCTTACATGACACCTTAAATGAATGAATTTTGATTGCCAACAAGATTCTTAAACAGAAATGTTAAATTTGTGTTTAGGCTTGTTTTTGAAGTTCAAGTTTTCAGTTTAAGTTTCCCTTGAATTGACCATTGCCAACATTTTAAATAAGCGATGCCCTTTAATGTTCAACTTTAGCAAGCGCTGACGTTGACATGGCATTTGGCAGTTCGGTTAGGTAATCATTTGCTCGTAGATAATTTTAGAATATGAATTAAACGGGATTTATATAATTATCTGGAAATCATTGATTT
Source organism: Myathropa florea (assembly GCA_930367185.1). Lineage (NCBI taxonomy): Eukaryota > Metazoa > Arthropoda > Insecta > Diptera > Syrphidae > Myathropa > Myathropa florea. Next base: position 86,242,846 of record OV884004.1, read on the forward strand.
TTCACCAGAGTGGAGGGTGTTGACTGTTAAAGCACTTAACTTGTGTCCAGAGAGTAGCACTATTCATACAAATAATAGATGAAACGGTTGGATTTGAACATTTTATGTTTTGAAGAGTTTTTAGAGAGGTCTTCGAATGAGTCCCGAATATAATTGGAATTGAAACACGAAGGATCACAATTCCTCTTCTCCTTCTGAACTTAAGTTGGGTCCGGATATTGCGGCGGTCACGGGACTGGCGACATTAGGTCGTACTAACCGGACGACGCACAGAAGGAATTGAAATGCGTTCATAGCAATTTGTAAGCAAACCTAACATGTTGTTGTGTCTATGTCATAAAAAGCGGTTGGTCGTTATAAGCGAAGTCTCATTAAACGGATTCTACTATAATACGATTTCATAAAGCAACTGCAAGCTTTAAGTCATTGATATTTTCATTTTTAATCGATCTGAGTGAAGTAGGAAGTTCTTATACGTGTGCAACTAAAGATACGAATTGTTCAATGGGATTGATCTTTTTATTTTCGAAAAATTGCTGTTCTAATCGGTACTGAATTTTGAAAACATAGCCTTGGCCATATATCCATAGCCAGCGTGCATAGAGACGAGCTATAAAGCGGCATGTTTAGTTTTAACACTCCTGCTAAACTATTCAGACTGGGCAGGATGACGATGGAGAACTCTCGCTGCTCCATCAAGGTCGGTAACGAACTCACCGAGACTTTCAATGTCAAAAAACGTTTTAGACAATGCGACGCGCTGTCATGTGATTTCTTTAACATCGTTCTTGAGAAAATCGTGCAAAACTCACTGGCCAACACAAGAAGCACAATCTTCCAAAAGTCCGTTCAACTGCTAGCTTACGCGGATGACATTGACGTGACTGGGCGAACACAGCGAGCCGTCAATGATGCGTTTGCTGGCATTGAAACGGAAGCGGCTAAAATGGGTCTGACGGTAAACGAGGGCTAAACCAAGTATATGCTGTCATCGAGAAAGGACACACAACATCGACGACTTGGCCAGAACGTCACCATAGGCAGCTATAATTTTGAGGTAGTTAAGTACTTCGTCTACCATGGCTCCGCAGTAAGCAGTACAAACAACATCAGTAGCGAGATCAAACGCAGAATAACTCTTGCCAACCGCTGTTTTTTGGGGCTCAAAAGTAATAGGGCTCTCTCTCGGAAGACAAAGTTGACTTTGAATAAGACCCTGGTCATCCCAGTCCTGCTTTACGGTGCAGAGGCATGGATAGTATCCCAAGCTAATGAAGAGTCAAGTTGGTCTTTTCGAGAGAAAAGTTCTGCGCGCGATCTTTGGTCCTGCTTGCGTTGATGGCATTTGAAGGAGAAGGTTCAACCACGAACTATATGGACTGTACAGCGACATGAGTCTAGCCAGGTGTCTACGGATCCAACACCTAAGATGGCTAGGCCATGTAGAGCAACACAGCTCCGGCCCGAAAAGTCTTCGACTCTGAGCCTGTGGGACAACCCAGCAGAGGAAGTACAAGGTGGCGCACACAAGTCGAGGGGAACCACAGCCGCTGGCGAGAGATCGTGCTGGCTGGAGAGGCAAGTTGTGTGAGGCCCAGGTCCACCTCGGACTGCAGCGAACTAAGAAGAAGAAAAAGATTCTTAAAAATAACTTTAGCTGTAGCGAATGGCACGGGCGGAGGTTCTCCACTAGGAAGGTCTGTGGAGACCGTTCCACGTCTGGCGAGATCATCGACTTCACAATTTCCTGGAATGTCACTGTGTCCCGGCACCCACATCTTATTATTTATTATTGTTGAGGGTATATTGCACTGCGACCTTTAAGATCTATTGTGCCCCTCTTTTAATATCTTAGCTCTATTAGGAGCTCTATTGGAATTTGCATTGTTTACATTCATACATACATATATTGTCACTCCTGAACGTACTTTTGCTACTTAACGAAACTTTATGTACGCGGTTTGGCTCATCATTCTTTCATTTCTTTTTATAAACTTACTTGTTCTTCAACTGTCTAGCAAGAAGCATTTAATAAAGTTGTTTAACATAACCTTTAATAATCAATTCTTTTATTTCAACTGCAACGTGGCATAACATTTTTAACAGGTTATGGGCCCAGGAGACGCGTACAGTGAGATTAAATACTAAAGGTTTAAGCAAAAGGAATTTTAAATGGCGAATACAGCGATTGAACATTCATTAATTTCTCACCGACTGGACGGCAGTAATTTTAGAACGTGGAAGTTCCAAATCAATGCAATATTGCGATCGCAAGATTTGGTGGACGTTGTTAGTGGCGCTTTGAGACCTTCTGCAGAGGAATCGGCAGATGAAAAAAAAAGGTGGATTCAAAAGGATGGCAAAGCTGTGTCGATCTTGTTTGCATCACTAAATGCCGATCAAAGTAAGCACGTGTTGAACTGCAAATCAGCTAGGGAAATAATGGATACTCTAGAGAACATACATAATAAGAAAAGTGACGTAAAAATCATGGGATTGTATGAAGAGTATTTCGCACTAAAAATGAATGATCAAGAAAATGTAGCCGCATTTGTATCAAAAGTTGATACATTGGCGCATGAAATTGAAGAACAAGGCGAAAAATTGTCGGACAATCTAAAAATGTGTCGTGTTATTAGTGGACTGACATCGAAATACAGCAATTTTCGCACAGTGTGGTACAACATTAAAGAATGTCGTACAATGGACACACTGTTGGCGAAATTACAGCTAGAAGAGGACTCAATCAACAAATTAGAGCGAGAGAGATCAGCGAATGTCGAAGTAGCATTTAGTGCAACGAAACACGAAAAAACGAAGAAGAAAAAGTTTACACAAGCTGAACGAAGGTCAAAGTCTAGTTGTTTTTTGTGCGGTAATGTTGGTCACTGGCAGCGAAACTGTCCACAAAGAAAAAAAGGCAAATTTATTGACTTAGAGAAAACCGAAGTCTCGAAATCTGTAGCTTTTACTGCAGTCAGTGATATTTTGTCAGCTAAATACGAAAATTTGTGGATAGCTGATTCGGGAGCAACTAAACACACTACATTTCGAAGAGACTGGTTTATTGAATATTCGTCGAAAGGAGCCCAGCGGTGCGTAAAGCTTGCGAATGATGAGATGCTGGATGTGGAAGGAACGGGCACTATTGAAGTTGAGTCGTGGGTTAATGGACAATGGACGAAACAGCGGCTGGAAGATGTGCGATATGCACCTAAAGCAACTGTAAATTTGTTTTCAATTGGCCAAGTCATAGAAAGGGGTTTTGATGTGCATTTCAAAGAAAAGCAGTGCATAGTTACAAATAGATTCGACGAAATTGTTGCTGGTGGTGTGAAGGATGACTCCAATCTGTTTCGGATGCTGTTTCGTTGTACAAAACACACAATTGATGGTACCTGCTTAGCTGTGAAAGATTCGAACATGGCGAATTCTCTGCAACAATGGCATCGTCGGTTGGGTCACATCAACGTAAAGACCATTAAATCAATGGTTAATAACAATTCGGTAAGTGGTATTGATTTTTCTAATGAAAATACATTTTACTGTGAAGAGTGCCAGATGGGAAAATCGCATAGAAGTTCACATCCATCGACTGAGAAGCGTGCTGTCCGAAAAGCCGAATGCTTTCACGTTGACTTATGTGGTCCAATGGAACAAACTGGTATAGATGGTTCCAGATATTTTATGCTGCTAAAGGATGAAGCCTCTGCTTTTAGAGCAGTTTATTTTCTAAAGCAAAAGTCCGAAGTTGAGGAAAGGCTGAACGAATTTCTATTATTTGTCGAAAATTCAGTAGGTCTTCGTGTGAAACGGATTCGGTGTGACAATGGCACCGAATTTACAAACGGAGGGGTTCAAAGTATTCTTTCGAAGAGAGGGATTACAATGGAGAGAAGTGCTCCGTACACAGCAGAACAAAATGGACTCATCGAAAGGGATAATCGAATCGTTCAAGAGTCAGCGAGAACGATGTTACTCTCTAGCACGTTGGATAAATCGTTGTGGCCTGAGGCAGTACGAACAGCTGTATACATATTGAATCGATCGACTAATTCACGAAGCCCGAATATAACACCATACGAGGAATGGTTTGGTGAAAAACCAAGGCTCGACCATTTAAAAGTTTTTGGCACAATTGGTTACGCTCATGTTCCTCAAGTTTGCCGTAAGAAATGGGATGCCAAAGCACGGAAGGTATACTTGGTAGGATATGGGCTCACAGGTAAAAATTTTCGTTTGTTTGATCCAAGTTCCAATAAGGTCATCATCAGTTGTGATGTGCAGTTTAATGAAAATTTTATTCGATGTGAATATTATGCCTTTCCAGATTACAGGACCGAACATAGTGAGGAGAAAATTAATGAACAAACGATTAAACTAGAGAAAACTGACAGCATTATATCGGATGAAGAACAAACAAGCAACAACGTTGAAAGCCTACAGGTGAACACTATTCCAAGCAAAAGAGAAGGGTTACGTTCGAATCCAAAACAAACAGATTTCTATCAAGCTGAAATGGCACTATCAGCAATTTGTGTTGAACCGGTGACATACAAAGAAGCCTTGTCTTCCAATGAATCAGTTCAGTGGATGAAGGCTGTGGAAGAAGAGCTGAACTCCCTTAAGGAGAATAATACGTGGGACATCGTTGAAAGACCCAAGGAGTGCAACGTAATTGGTAATAAATGGGTTTTCAAGTTGAAAACCTCATCGAATAAAGACCACAAATATAAAGCGCGTTTAGTGGCAAAGGGTTATGCACAATCACCAGGCATCGACTACCAGGAAACGTTTGCCCCAGTAGTACGATACGATTCAGTTAGATGTGTTTTGGCTATAGCTGCGGTACGAGATATGGAAATAACTCAATTCGATGTCAAGACAGCTTTCCTTAATGGTGACTTGAAGGAGGTTATCTATATGGAGGTTCCAGAAGGAGTTGCCTATCAGCCTGGTAAGGTATGTCGCTTAAAGCGAAGTTTGTATGGCCTTAAACAAGCCTCACGGGCTTGGAACCTCAAATTTGTACAATTTTTGAAAAGTTATGGCATGAAACAATCGATGGCTGACCCATGTGTGTTCTACGGAAGGATCTGGGATGAAGAGGTAATTGTTTTACTTTACGTTGATGATGGACTCATTTTATCAAACAGCAAACTGTCAATCGATACGCTTGTGGAGAGACTACAGGAAAAATTCAAAATTACTTTGGGAAATGGAGAGTTTTATGTTGGAATGGAAATAAAGCGTGATCGAAAGGCCAAAACCATAACCATTTCACAAAGCTCGTACATCAAAAGGGTAATTGAAAAGTTTGGAATGACAGAGTCGAAGTCAGTTTCCACCCCATTTGATGTCAATACTGTTTTAACGAAGTCCGACGAGCAATGTGACATTAGTTTTCCATATCGTCAAGCTTGTGGATCATTGATGTATGCTGCGACCGTTTCACGACCAGATATTTCATATGCAGTGGGAGAAGTTAGTCGTTTTATGCAGAATCCAAACCAATCGCATGTTCAGGCCTTGAAGAGAATCTTGCGATACTTGAACGGTACGAAGTCACTGGGAATTACGTTTGGTGATTCAAGTGACATGACTTTGATTGGGTATACTGATGCAGATTTTGCAAGAGATATAGACACAAGACGTTCGACATCGGGCTATGTTTTCATGATTGGAAATGCAGTCATAACTTGGCGGAGTCAAAGGCAAAAGACTGTCGCTTTATCAACAACCGAAGCGGAGTTTATAGCAATCACGGATGGTGCAAAGGAAGCTCTTTGGTTGCGTCAATTTCTTCAGGATGTCGGCTTAATACAGAAGGAAACTATAAATCTGCGTGTTGATAATCTTAGCGCTATAAGATTGGTCCGCAATCCTGAGTTACATCATCGAACTAAACACATTGATGTTCGACTCTATTTTGTGCGTGGACTTTACGAAGAAGAATTAATTCAAGTGGAATATGTACGAAGTGAAGATCAGTTGGCTGACATGTTGACGAAACCACTTGCAACACCAGCGTTTATATCTAACAGAGCTAAGATAGGCATGATCCAAAGTCATTAAATGAAGCTGTGCTTCAATCATTTTTGTACAGAATTATTGAATTAAACAAGTTAATTTAAAGATTATTTTGAATATGATGTAAAATGTTTACAATGAGTGGGAGTATTGGAATTTGCATTGTTTACATTCATACATACATATATTGTCACTCCTGAACGTACTTTTGCTACTTAACGAAACTTTATGTACGCGGTTTGGCTCATCATTCTTTCATTTCTTTTTATAAACTTACTTGTTCTTCAACTGTCTAGCAAGAAGCATTTAATAAAGTTGTTTAACATAACCTTTAATAATCAATTCTTTTATTTCAACTGCAACGTGGCATAACATTTTTAACAAGCTCTCCTCAAATATTGTTCTTTTCAGAGTTGTCTTGAGGGTTATGGACTCCTGTTGCGCATACATAGGTGAAGAAATCTGTTCTAGGGTATTCTCTCTCAGCCAGTTTCCTTCAGGAATCTGAGAATGAGAGATGGTTCTAGAGATTGCATTTCTTCCTCTGGGAGCAGGTTCTTTCCCAGATATCTTTTTCTTTTGTGGGCTAGTGCCTCACAGAATCCCAGTTAAATGTTCTGGAATTTCATTAAATTTTCCACAAAATCTGTAAAGACCTTCTTCTAATACCCCTAGTTTCATTAGATGCCCTCTCCTTAGATGCTCCCTGAGTCTACAGCGCCCCGTCAAAAAGCCTGCTAGGGTACGAAGGATATTCTTGCTCATTTTGATGCATGCCTCGACTCTCTTTTGGTTATATTGCCCTAGAAGCTTCTTGGTCTGTTTCATTCCACGAGCGTTGTTCAAGGTTTCTGTCCGGTTCCTTCTGTTTAGTTCTCTTAATTCTTCTGAGGAGATGGTCTCCTACAGCGCAGATTGGTTCAGGACCTATGAAGGATTCTGATGCTCCTTTCCTTGCCATGGAGTCGGCCATTTCATTGCCTTCTATCCCCGTATGGCCAGGAACGTTTCAAAAATCCTCCGAAAAAAAAATACCCATATGGCCAGGTATCCAGCAGAGTTTTACTCGGTTTCTCCTACTCAACTCCTTGATCTTCTGCAGGCATTCCCACACACGCTTGGATTTGATGATGTAGAAGTCTAGTGCCATAAGGTGAATATTAAAATGCTCAGCCATGTCGTTAAGATATAGGCGGCAATTCAGGGAATTCAGGAATTCAGAGCTTCTTTTATTGCCATCGTCTCAGTCTGGAATGCGCTACAATGTTCTGGAAGGCGGAGGGATATGCTAAAAATGAGATCCTTGGACACCTAATCCTACTCTCTCGTCCGTCTTGGATCCACCTGTGAAAATACACAGAGGACCGTCCAGCGTCGAGGAAGTCCGCGACTCAGGTGGTGCATGCAAGTGGAAAGGGACCTCAACCAACTGTGCGTGCGAAACTGGAGGCAACTAGCTAAAGATCGAGCTGGTTGGAGACGCTTGTTGGTTAAGGCCCAGGTCCACCCCGGACTATAGCGCCAACTTAAGTAAGTACGTACCGTCTAGCGTCTGAGTATCAGACTTTCAGTTGGACCTGGAGGGAAGTTGCTGGTAGTTTTTCTCAAAGAGGAGATAAGGTAGTAGGAGGTCAGTGCCGTGCGGTAGAAACTCGGGGTTATCTGGAATGGTGGAGTGAACTGTATGGTGGTTATTCCAAAAGTGAAGTGTTCTGAGTCTAACCGCTCTGCAAGCTGCTACTTGTCTGGCAAACTAGTCGAGTGGTGGGAGATGACGAATACCACTCAGTGGTTCGGACGGTGTCGTCCCTAGCACACTACTGATGCATATGCTTGCAGATCAAGAGCTGTAAAGACAACTGGATGGCGCAGTTGGTTAAGTGCCTGCCCTAAGTTAGAGCGGTCCAGGTTCGTATCCCAGTGAAAGTAAAGCTAATAGGCGCTTATCCGGTTTTTCAAATTTGGTCCAGTCACCATTTGCCGTTCCAGGGCACAATGGCTCCAATTGTTTGTCTCAGTGAGCCGCTACCCAGTCCCAAGGGCACCCTACCTACCATTTGCCATTGGGATCAATGGAACGGCACTATCATTGGAGCGGTCGATCAGTGGTAGTAGTCTGTCTGTGGCTATCACAATGGACCAACATGGTCTAAGTGTGCTGGTGAATTCACTAGCAGTCCACTAACCTAACCTAACCTAACCTAACCTAACTAAAGTCAGCTCACACATTGACGTGGTCAAAGGCTTGATTCGGTGGTTGAGCTTTAGCACCAAGCACCACCAGTGTCTGGCTTTCTTCCTGACTATTCTACCAACGAATTAATGCCTAAGCAAGACTCATTAGCCAGCATGATCCAGTGAACTTCAGAATTATATGTTCAATAGGAAACAGAAGAGGAGCCATACGTCGAACTGGTGCCCCATATTTTCATACAGAGTGTAGAAAAATATTTTCTATAGTTCTGTTGATGTGATCTGTGCTCAGGCAATGTGAAGTATGAATTTTTCAGATCCTAGTCAGTGAAGGAATACAAGTGATCGATTAAGAAGGAAACCCTATTATAAATAAGGCTGACGTGGTAAATTGTCCAGGCAAATTATTACTTACGTACTTATGTCCTTTATCCCCTTGTGGGCCTATTGCATCTACTATGCCTACCAGCCATCGAGTGCGGTTTCTGGAAATGTGCTTCAGCTCAAATGTGCCGCAACCTTTTCCCAGTTGCCGTGCTTCCTTCTCAACTGTTCTGCACTACGTACTCCTAGGACCGCCGCGCATCCTGCAATCCTGAGTAAGCGGGTTCCATGGCATCGCTTGGTTAGCTATGGACCTGTCACCCTTTCGGAGAGTGATCAATCCACTGCCACATTCGTCGTCGTTTGGCTGTGCCTATAGGTCCGTTCTCTGATAAAGCTGTTCGTTGGAGATACGGCTTGGCCAGAATATCCATAAGATGTAGCGTAGGCGCCTATTGAAAACGTTTGCAGCTTCCTCGTGATAGTGGTGGTCATCCTCCAGGTTCAATTGATTGCCAGGATTGCCATCGCACAACCAAATCAAATTGAAGCAACTTTGTACGAGTATATCCTTAAGCTCCATTTCAGTTCATTCTTCTTTCAATTCTTTTAACTAGCTAGCTATTTATAGCCGTAAAATTTTGATTACCGAGTAAAGCACAGTTGGGTAAATAACCGAAAACTCAAATAATCAGATCGATCGCAGAATTCATCTTGTATTTAGTAAACAATGTTGCGGGTGTACATAAACCCCGGCAGCGAGACTCCAAGCCATCACGTTCGGCCTTATCAGTGAACTCTGAATGAGCAACACGTGATGAAGGCGTCGTTAGTTTCCCTTTTAATCAGCCTGACACGCTGAGCTATGCTGTGGATGTTCAGCTTTTGATCTCTCTGCTCTTATTCGTGAAAAATGTCGAACCACACTTTGGGTCCAGTCATCGTTTGAACGGTCATTTACCCGAAATTCAGACGACGCCGAGCGTGCCACGACAAGTGAACACATGTCGCAATGATTTCCGATAGAAATTGTTGAGAAGAACATATCTGTGGTATCTGCATCCTTGGCCGGGTTTCCTTATCGCCGCTGACACCATTACCTTGTCGTCTCTGGAAAGTTTTAGTTCGCCGAAATATGAGCAGATTCCTTTGCGATCGTGTTCGTTGGGATGGGACCTACGAAAGAGTCAAGTTCAATAGTCCATCGAGATTTCATCATTTCCAGTTTTTACCAAACCACACATACGAGTAAATCACGCACATCAAACCACTTATCAGGACGTGGTCGCGCGGAAAATGTCGCTTTTATCGCTTTGACGAGATTTATTTTTTATTTCGTTTTCATTTGTTGCGGAATTCACGTGTAGGTGGATGGAGCAGCCGTCTGACGCAGTGGTGATTAGGAGAGGAATATTCACAAGCGGTTGACATACACACACCGGCTTACGTACGTACACACGCGTACGTGCACATTGGCGAAGTCGTTCGAATTAGAATTCGGTGTCGAAAGTCGAGGATAATGTTGCATCATGAAATGAGGCCATTGTACTCTCATCTAAACTATTTTTGTTTGAGTTTGGTTTCAATTTGAGATGTTATTATGAAGGTACAGGGTGGTCAGTGAATGTTTTTTTGAATTTTTTTCGCACCAGGAGCGGCTGAAAATTATCAATGTCACACTTGTTCAGATGTAATGAGAGCATTCCCGTGGTGGCAATGGAAATATCGACGAAGTTGCATAGTCTTCAACAAGCTACAGTCGTTGGAATAGAAACCATAGGGATTTTAATCCTTTGACTTAGACTTTTCGAGCAAAATTGTTTCGAAAAATCAAAGAAACGGCGGTTGTCAAGGTCGTTTCTGTGTCGGATCTAAACCAGAATGTCGTTGCGTGTTTTTTGGCGTTTTTTCTTGGCGACAATATTTGGAAATGTTTAAATAGATTTCTACTAGAGGTGTGACGGATATCCGGCAAGTATTCGGTATCCGGCATATCCGGCTTCTTTTCTAATATCCGGCCGGAGCCGAATAGTCTTTTGGTATCAGGCCGGATACCGGATAGTCGTTTTTTCAGTAAAAAAACAACAAAATAAAAAAAACATTTACTGATTTAAGCCCAAGGGTCACATTCCGTTCAAAATAAACTGTTTTGAGATATAAGTCAAGCTCGTTGGCGGTATTTTTTGGTAGAAAACTCAATCTGACTTGCCTTCCTCAACCTCTTAAAAAATGTCCCAAAAACTTTGCTGTGCAGAAAGTAAGAATATCTTGTGGAGGAGAAGGAACAAAGCATGTTTAAGTTGGTTTTACTTGTACCGGTCTGATTTGAGTAACTATTATACTTTTAATTTGTGTAGATATCCGGCCGCCGATTATTCGGCTACCCAGCTGCAGGCCGAATATTCGGTATCCGGTATCCGGCCAAATCACTATTTGGTACAACTCTAATTTCTACTATCACCAAATGTACGCCCTACTGTATGGTGTCACAATATGGTGGACACCTGGGGCACAATAGATCTTGATGGTCGCGGTGGAATATACCCTCAACCATAATAATTGTGGACAGCTCTTGGTACAGCTGTCAAATGCGTGCAAAGACCTGCAAGAGTATGCATCAGCGGGGTGCTAAGGACCACATCATTCGAAGCACTGAGTGTAGTTCTTCATATCCCTTCAATCGACTAGTTTTGGAAGCACTGAGTGTAGTCCTTCATCTCTCTCCACTCGACTCGTTTGCCAGACAAGTGGCAGCTTGCACAGCGGTTTTTTTTCGCAGTATTTTTGAAGTTCTACACTGCAGCACTCAGACTCAAAAACTGGTCCACTGTACTGCCAGGTAGCAACCTACTCCAGTGCCGCTAATTTGATTCCGACGGCAAATGGTGACTGGACCAAATTCGATTTCACTGGGATTCGAACCTGGGAGTCCTCTAACTTGAGGCAGGCGCTTAACCAACTGCGCCATCCAGTCGTCTTTATAGCTCTTGATCTGCAAGCATATGCATCAGTGCGGTGCTTAGGACAACACTATCCGAAGCACTGAGTGGTGTTCTTCATCTCCCTCCACTCGACTTGTTTACCAGACAGCTTGCACAGCGGTTAGACTCAGAACACTTTACTTTTGGAATAACCACCATAAAGGTCTTTCCACCATTCTACATAGATACCCTCGTGTTTCTACCGCACGACACTGATCTCCTACTGCCTGCCTAGACCAGACGTCCTCTTTTAAGAGGGCATGCCCTCTTTTGGTCTCATAAAAAAATGTCCGGTATCTTTTTGGAAAAACGTGCAATTTGTCCTCTTTTTGGTTTTCTCACTTAACAACATTTTTCGACAAAACAAAACTACAAAAAAACTTTTTTCCAACACTAATTTAGAAATTATCTGCATCTTTCTGGTGCGAACACGACCTAAAATATATTTGTACCTAAACTTATTCACTTCTGAACACAACGCCATTTTTTGTGTTTTTTTAACAGTCATCTGAACACACCCACTCATTTGACAGCTCATTTCACTCCTATTTTTTTTCTGTTTAAAAGTAAATACACCGTTTGTTTACCGTATTCGTGTGTGCTTTCTAATGTAAAATGCAGTGAGTTTTCAATTTTTATTTGAGACTATTGAAGGTGTCCTCTTTTTCATGCTCATGGATTTGGTCACCCTACTACTGCCCTATCTCCCTTTTGAGAAAAAAAACTTCTCCACCGGCATACCCTCAGACGCTGGACGATCCTCTGCGTATTTTCACAGATGGATCCAAGACGGACGAGAGAGTAGGATTAGGTGTCCAAGGATCTCATTTTTAGCATATCCCTCCGCCTTCCAGAACATTGTAGCGCATTCCAGACTGAGACGATGGCAATAAAAGAAGCTCTGAATTCCTGAATTCCCTGAATTGCCGCCTATATCTTAACGACATGGCTGAGCATTTTAATATTCACCTTATGGCACTAGACTTCTACATCATCAAATCCAAGCGTGTGTGGGAATGCCTGCAGAAGATCAAGGAGTTGAGTAGGAGAAACCGAGTAAAACTCTGCTGGATACCTGGCCATATGGGTATTTTTTTTCGGAGGATTTTTGAAACGTTCCTGGCCATACGGGGATAGAAGGCAATGAAATGACCGACTCCATGGCAAGGAAAGGAGCATCAGAATCCCTCATAGACCCTGAACCATTCTGCGCTGTAGGAGACCATCTCCTCAGAGAATAATTCGGGGAACTAGAAAGAAGGAACCGGACAGAAACCTTGAACAACGTTCGTGGAATTAAGCAGGCCAAGAAACTCCTAGGGCAATATAACCGATCCAATATAACCGAAAGAGGTTCGAGGCATGCATCAAAATGAGGAACAACCTCCGTATCCTAACAGGATTCCTAACGGGGCACTGTAGACGCAGGGAGCATCTAAGGAGAGGGCATCTAAGGGAACTAGGGGTATCAGAAGAAGGTCTCTGCAGAGACCTATGGAGAATTTAATGAAATTCCAGAACACATACTGGGAGGTTGTGAAGCACTAGCCCACAAAAGACAAAAATGTCTGGGCAAGTACCTGCTATCAGAAGAAGAAATCCAATCACTAGAACCATATCTCATTCTCAGATTAGCATTAATCATTCGAGGTAAAGTACTGCAGTTTCCTCTCAGCCAGCATCATTTTCAATCAAAATTAAGTAAAAATACAGAAATCGTCGTCCTAAAAGTTGAGATATGACCATAATTGTTCAACACACTGTGTATTTCAACATAACTTTTGCCTATGTGTACATATACACAGAATCCGAAGTTATTCAAAAAAATTTGTTTTTTTTTTTAATGATTGAGGATTTTTTTGATCACCCTGTTCATCTACCCAATTATCTCATCTCATTTATACACGAATCTATATGTTTCAAAAATCATACAGACATATTCATAAGCACACATCTCACTAATCCACGTTTTATAATAAAAAAAAAAAAACTCAAAGCCAAGGCTCCCATTTCGACGCCACAGCGATTTTCTGCCAAACGGATGTTCTGTCAATCGGACAAAAAATGTTACCATCTTTATCAGCAATAAAATGAACATTTCAAATGTCATAAAAAGAATCTGGATTTAATATATAAATTTAAAGCGCAATTAAATTATTGCAAACGGTTAATTAGAGGGCAAGGATTATCGCCCGAACATATCTGTGTAAAGGAGAGGTTTCTTTTCTTCTGGCGAATGCGAATTATAAACTACGTTTCGTGGAACAATTCCAAAATGCCAAGCCGACATTTTGGCGAGACTAAATTAATTTTCGAATCTAAACTTATCGAAATCATGAGTGGAGTACGTGACCATTTTCAACTTTTTTTTTCTCGATATTTCAGCTATTTGAAGGCATTCAGTTGGAATAGGTGAAGCGCGGATGCGGGAGTGGGAAAAAACTAATTCAGAAAATGTGAACGTTTTCGTAACACCCTTTGGTCAAATGTGCTTTGAGGCAGATTTGTAATATTGCAGTGAATACCTTCGGAAGACCAGGAAATTTCAGTAAAAGTGGGTTGCTGCCTGGTAGTACAATGGACCAGTTTTGAGTCTGAGTGCTCCAGTGTAGTGCAACAAAAACCTACGACAAAAAAAAAAAAAAAAAATTACATTGTTAAATTTAAATTATGACCAAATTGTGGGTGTATTTACCTTTTCTATTTTTGCTTATTAACATCAATGTCATCACTTTATCACACATCACACATTATTTAATTAAAATACACAAAAAATGTGTTCGGGGCACTAAATGAAAAGGTTTGAAAACATTTTTACGAATTTCCTTGAAATAGACAACCTCGAATGGACTTAGCGAAGAAGGCCAAAGCTAATAAACGGCTATGGAAGACGTGCGCAGATATTGCAAGGATCCTTTGAATTTGCATGGGTGACTGACTTCTAACAGATCACACAGCTGTTTTGACTTATGTAGCTGTAACGATGTACATAACATCCTTAACAGAACCATGGTGGCTTAACCTATTTACAGCAAGTTTGCGGACTACCACTCAATTATAGCCAAAATTATCTTGCCACAAGGGGAAAAAGAAGAGGAGTTAAGCTCTTAACCTGACATTAATCTAAAATAAAAGGTCGTTCATTAAGCGCTTCCTATCTTAAGGGTTAAATAAAGCAGTACGTGTGTGACATATCTTCAACATTTTTTATTCGTTTGAAAGACCCATCGATGCCATTATGTATGGAATATAACGTCATTCAAATGTCTGCCGCAGTTTCTCTGGATGCCGCTCATCCAAAATGTCAACATTTCCATGACTCTGGCGGATAACCTATTTACATTCTTCAAGCATCGCTAGAGACAATGTTAAACATACGACTCAGCTTCTACAGTAATCACACGCATTGTGCGTGCGAAGTTGTGAATATGAAAGTTGGTGTGTCTGGAATTCGAGTTGCCTGTAAAAGCACTCGGCTATAGTCAGTCAATTAGTCATCTTCCTGAACTGCCTCACTTTCCATTCTACTGCCATTGTTGCAAGTAACATTGTTTTTACATTTGTTTGATTATTTATTTTTGAAAGAATTTAACCTTGTGTGCGTGATGGATGCAAAAATCTCAAGCATGGATGATTTCTGCTTGGTCTGGACACATGGCAATTGTATGCTTCTCACAAAATTTAGCGTTTTTGCCAGTAAGGGGCTGCTAAGCTTCTTAATAGAACTCATTAAAGAAAGTCGCACTTTATGATGCGAACAACTTCTGATCACTTCACTGCATTTAGTGACATTGATCAGTATGTATCTATTTATAAAGGCATTGAATTAGATTCGAATTGGTTCCCTTTTCGTCCCTCTTCCACGATTCACCTTAGTCAGGCAGACTCCCAGGATTTCGTCACAGCATTTCACAGATCTCGATCTTCTTAACAGAGATCTGGTTTATCGCCTGAGTTTTCACACAGTATTGATCTAGAATCTCCTGCCAATACCAGAAATTGCCGCAATATGTGTACCAGGGTCTTTTCTTCCTCCAACTCAAATTCAACAAGCCTAGCTCCTTTAGAAGGCATTTAAAGTTCCCACATCCTGTGGACAGCGCTATCAGATATTTAAATGTTCCTACCTTCAAGCTTTTAACTTTCAATTGCGCGGCTCCTGTCAACATTTTTATTTTAATTTTTGCCTGCCTACATTGTTCCATTGTAGGTGGTTCGCCATGTCCCATTTGTTAATCAAATAATCGACCATTCCTCTGATTAAAGCAACAAGAGGTTCCTGACCGACAGGACCGATGTTGATCCCTGCTTTGCTAGTAAGCCCGTTTTTCATTGCTTTCAATACCCACGTGTCCCTTTACCCACGTACATAAGTGTAACATCGTTACGAGATGCACACACTCGGTGTGCCATGATGTTTAATTGCTTCACTGCAAATTTGTTCAGCGCGATTATTGATCCAACACTGGTATTTTTTGCCTCTGCTATTTTATACCAATCTAAGGTGGGAATTCGAAAAGGGTCTGAATTGTTTTTGGTAAAAATTGTAAACGATTTCTTATGCTATTGGATTACATACAATGGAGCTCAGGCGGGACCTAAGTATTCTGTTGTTATGACCGATACGTTGTTATAACCGATGTCGCTGTATACGGATTTTTACCAAAAACAAATCCTACAGAAGTCATTTAAGAAGAGTGTCGAGAAGTCCTGAGATGACACCTACCATTGTACCAATCTTTGATTTCTTAAGTGAGAGAAAGTTTTTTGGAGTGGTGAGGACTAAGTTTTAGTAAGATCATTCTGAGAGTGTGTCTGTTCTTTGAAGTTTTTGAAGCAACAGTTTGCGAGCAGCTTGAGGCATTCCCATGTTGCAATATTTTTCCTGGTTTAAGGAACGGTATTTTTAAATAAATTAATTTTTATTCATTTTATTATTTTTTTTATTTATTTATTATTTTACAACTCTATACTTATACAACTCTATACTATACTGCACTAATTGACGATGTTTAACTTGTACGTCCGTCTTCCTCGACTACTAGATTTCGAATGTCCCTTCTTTTCTCCTTCTTCGTCAGTATATCTTTTCGCCGTTACACTGGCAGGTTTATCTTTTATAATTGGTTCCTTTCAAAGTAAGTGTTGGCTGAATGAAGATATTGAATCCTAAGGCTTGCGTTGAGCAAAAAAAGAAGAAGAAATAGGATTTATTTGCCGCCCGTTCAGCTATGCCCACATCTAATAAAAAGGAGTTTCCAAAAACTAGGTAAAAACTTCCTTCACGAGCTGGAAGATCTGAATGAAATTGAGTTAAAAAGGCTCCTGAGATTCATATAAAACACTGGGTGGTTTTAATCATCAACGGTTTACATATGTATACTTTCATCCCATCCTCAAGGACATAATGAGCTCAAATTGTGGTCTTAATGACCCTCGATTGTAGGCCTCTAGAGTTGCCACATGCTTACCCATAATTGTCTTTGTGGTCTGATACTTAATAATAATAATAATAATGGCGGCGTCCGAGGTGGACCTGGGCCTAGCTTCTCAGCAATCACTCGTGCAGTGAATGCTATTGTTCTCTCACGAGTGGAGCGGACCTACAGTTTTATGCCTTTAATGCCGACGGCGATTTTGAGAAGCATTTTCTAGACAGTTATACTCCTTGAACATTGTCAGTGACTCGAAAGAGGTGGTGCGGTGAAAAAATGTTTGATGTTTTTTTTTTGAGATTCGAACCTGAGACCTCGAGCGTAGGAGTCGATGCACCTACCGATACTTGTCCGACACTTAACACAGCCAAATATTGAATCGCTGCATCACCCTGTCAAGGAATGAGTGATAGCTCGATATGACTTTGAATTTTATGGAGAATATTCAGGAGATAATGACAGTTTGGCTGTTGCTAAAAATACAAATATGCCTTCCGGATATTTCGTTCCACTTAAGCAAGGACAGTTCCTAAAGAATTACCATAATCTCCTCCTGCATGACGGCCCATTTCTGAGGGAGATGAAAGGAGACTAATATTCGTCCGTCACACACGTTTTAGATCCATTCGTGGAGATGTTTACGAATTCCTTGAAGGGAATTATGCTCTTTCCCCAGAAATCTCAATCTCGGATTTGTGTCTCAAAATGTCTATCGAAAAGTAGTGTCTTATGTAAGAATTCCAATATATGTACATGTGGAGAATTGTGAAGTGTGGCGATGGTCCAGGAAAAAAATCAAACTTTTTGCAGAATTGTGGTGTGTTTTTAAGATACGATGGACCACTGAAAAGAGACGTAAGGACGAATAACCTTATTCGCTGACATTTGGCCAAAGAGATCCAGACAGCAAAGGAGTGGGCCGAAGCTCACCTCATGTGAAGATGTATGCTTGTCTGTGAACCTTCTTTAAGGTGTTGCTGTGTTTACAGCCCCCCAGCCCGCCACGCGATATTACAGGGTGTGGGCTAAACAAAGGCAAAATAGAGCCAGTGGCAAGGATAAACTAGTCCTTTTTTATCCAGTAGAAGATCATTTAAGATATTATTGATTATTTTCTCAATCAAAAAACGAAATAAAATGACATAGGCACAATAGCAGACTAATTTTCGAAAGCACTGAGTAATGAAGATCTCGGCAAGCTCATTATCCATATTCATACAGCAGCGAGAGTCCTCCAACTAGTTGAAACCACGCTAATAAATTCCTGACAGATTATTTATAAACGATGGCGGTCGTTCACATAAAACGGCAGAGGAGATCTTGTATGCGATGTTAAGGAGACTGAAACCTTGATAATTGGCATAGCTTTTCGTGTGGATCAGGCGAACAATACGCGTGTTTTCTCCGACCATATCTTACAGATCAGCTGGTGCGTGATGCCAAGGAGATCAGTCTCAGCTGCTTGAAGGACAATCTTCAGTTTCGATATTGTTATCTTGATCTTGTCTACATTAAGGAGACGAAATTATCATCAGTCATTGTCCAGATTGAGTTCCACTTTTCCCTGACAGAGTTATTTGTGTCTTCATTGCCGTTTAATAGTTTGCACGAATGACTCTTCGAAATTCTCGTTGTCCTTCCTCGTCGAGGCATGCTTCTGTTTGAATCCTATACCCATTTGATAGCAGTCTCAATTTCTGGCAAAACTTTGGGACATCTTTTCAGCTACAGCACATCTTCATCTCCTCGATCGCGCGTTTCTTGTGCTCTTTCTTTTTCTTGAATCATTATCAGCTGCTTATCTACAAAAATACTTATTGCGATCCCATTTCATTAGCTCCCAAAAACTGAAGCTATGGTAGTTAAAAGCGTCTTTAAAAATTCGACGGAAGGAATAGTGTTAAACGTCTAATTTCATATTGAATTCAGAGTGAAAATTCATTCTAAAGATTAAGCTGTAAGTTCTACTAATTATTCATGAATTTAAAGCAAGAGATAAGGAGAGCGATTCATTGATGGAAATATTCCACCAAACAGCTTCATATGTTATTTATGCTGATGACATGTGTCTCATTGAACGCAGTCAACCGTCAATGACCAACCTTAAAATTCTTTTCCAAGAAAATGAGAATGCAAAGGACAGAAAATGATAGCTTATTGACCTTCAATTGAGTCAATTCTTAGATCAGATTAAGTTCAAGTCGTAGGACTAAAGAGCTATCCAAAGAGAAATGTAATAAAGTACTAAGAAGTTGTAAGGGAGCAATGCAAGTTCTTCAACTTTCAAGAGATTTCAAGAGATTGATTGGAATTTTTTTTAGAAAGGATCTTGACGTGGACATCATTTGAACTTTAAAAGGAAGCTACTTGTGGTCCCAGCAACGCAGAAATTCAAGCTGAAAAGACCAATTTTGGCATTGAACTGCTGTCAGAAGAACCTTGCCACCCACTCGCACGGCCAGATAAGGTACACCCGCCTGTAAGGTGACTCCTTTCACAGGTCATGCGATCATCAAGTTACATCACCCAGCAGCATTCAGTCCCAACTTGCATAAGTGGCTAAAAATAGACCCACAGAGTCAGCGAAATGTCAGCCATGTCTTGCACGCTATCTCCCGCCGCTATAATTGGACCCGGAACTACGCGTCCTCGAACTCATCCTCCCAAAACATGATTTATTCGTAGACCCAAACAACTGTCACCATTTGAACGGATGACAAGTTAATTGCAAATGTCAAGTGTCGGTTGCAAATAAACACCAGTCCAAACATAGGCCGCATCCCGTTGACGTTAATTAGCGATACGCTGACAGATACGCTTATCGGAGTCTACTTTTAGTTCGGCCATGTGAGTGTGCGGTGCGGCGCTGATAAGAGAGCCAAGCCCCCAAACGAAACGGATTCACAGAGCCACAGCGGGCGCTAAGTCAAGAGCACCCTCCACACTTCTTTGACGGCCGTACGTGACATTCGTGAAGACGCAAGAGTCAAGATGATAACACCGCCGGGGCCGAGGCCTGCCCACAAACCGTCACTTAGCTACAGAAATGTTTCCTCGAAATAATAAGTCTGGGCTGAAGACATCACTTTATGGGTCAAGTGTGCTCGGACCGTAGGCAGAGCGATTGGGAATCAATTAAGGCAACCTCCAGATTGCGAGCGATGTCAGGCGAACTCGAATCGAATAAATTAATGAGTGAGACGAGTATTCCGTCTGCAATTCAGTTGTCCGAATGCACTGCAGGCCCATGCAATTCAGTCTCGCTGGGAGGTGCGCACTCAATTGACGCGCAGTGGCTTCATTTAGCCAATTTGAGGGCTCCAACACATGTCGTCAAGTACTTTGTTTATGCAGTGGCTGTGCAAATGCCAAGGGGACGTCTTGTGTGGCAGGCAATTCCCTCGCGCGCACGATTGATTTCTTGATGTAATTTCAATTAATAAAATCGCAATAGACGCGAATTGAGCGATACGATCCTATTCACGCTCGTTCTAGTTACTAGACATGAGGTCGTCATAGCCAGATGTTTGCCGTCAGGGTAGACAATGTGGCAGAACGGTCGCTGACGAGTCGCTGCTGCGTTGGATGCAATTAATGAGATGAGTTGTTGCAACAGATGTCGGTAGGGAAAACATGATGTCGTTGAAAATGAATGCTGACAAATACTTTGTTGGTAAAAATTGAGCCGTTATTCTGCGGAAATGACAGAATAAAGTCGTCATTTTGAACTTTCCAAATCAATTTTAAAGAATATGGTGATTATTTTTGACTCACAGGTCACTCATATTTACGATCCATTCTGAACCGGTCATGGCTCAGAACGATTCAAAGTTCAGAGAGGTTGGGAGGCAACCAGATGAACATTTCCAAAGGCCTGTAGTAGCGGCTTACGAGAAGTAAGTCAATTTGTTGGCCGATGATGTAGCTGTACTGTCTGTCGGATCGTGCCTAGCGGCTGCGTGTTCAAAAGCGTAGGCGTGATCGACGATTGGTGTACTAGAAATGGGCTTTCAGTCAACACTCTCAAAACCGAGGTTGTTCTCTTCACGAGGAGGAGGAAATTGACTGGTTTGACTCAACTGAAAGGTGTCACTATCCGCTTTTCCAATGAAACTAAATATCTGGCTGTTATCCTAGACAGAAAGCTTCTGTGGAAAAACCACATCAAATCGAAAATTGCTAAGGCACTGTCAGTTTCCTGGCAGTGTAAGGGAATTTTCGGCAAGTCCTGGGGTCTTTCACCAAAAAGATCCGTTTGGATCTACACGGCTATGATTAGGCCCCTTCTCTCCTATGCATCGGTCGTTTGGTGGAATAAGCTTTCGCGTGAATACGTAACTGCTGCTTTCACCAAGCTTCAAAGAACGGTCTGTCTTGGCTCCATAGGGCCTTCCCTAGTACGTCTGGCTCTCCTCTTGATGCACTACTGAATAATAATAATAATAATAATAATGGCGGCGCTACAGTCCGAGGTGGACCTGGGCCTAGCTTCTCAGCAACCACTCGTGTTGTGCGTGCTATTGTTCTGTCACGAGCGGAGGGGACCTACAGTTTAATGCCGACTCCGAACGGCGGGATTGAGAAGCTTTTTCTAGACAGTTATACTCTTTGAGCATTGTCAGTGACTCGAAAGAGGTGGAGCCGTGAACAATTTTTTTTTTTTTTGAAAAATTGTTTGCCTGAACTTGGATTCGAACCTAGACTGTGAAAGTCGAATGCGCATGGATCGACGCACGAACCCACACGGCCACGGCGCCCACTACTGAATCACCCCCCCTGATATCCACATCATGGGGTGTACTCTCAAGACCATCTTCCGTTTGAAAAGAAGGGGTTTTTGGTACAACTCGCACTGGAGTTTCGATGACCTTGCGCATCGTATTTCGCATTTTAACCCCAGTTTTATGGATATCAATTTAATTTATTTCGGTGTACAAGTAAGACTTATGACGTCTGACGTACTCCAGCTGCGACGAACATACAAAGTCGAATTTCTCTGCACTCAGGACTGGCTCTGGCCAGAATCTGAGCCAGGAAAGGAATGTAGTCGAATCTTCACGGACGGCTCCAAGACCCATGATGGATCTGGTGCTGGTGCCTTCGTGGAGAGCGACAACTTTAGACTGCACACCTCGTTAGGTACATTTGTGTGGGTTCTCCAAGCGGAAACCTATGCGATCCTAATGGCCGCGAACTATATTGTGAAGAACTGGTGGAAGGGGCGAAGTATTTGTGTCTGTAGCCACAGCCAAGGCCTTCCTCAACGCTTTAACCACTTCCAGGATAGTTCAGGAATGCAAGTCTTCTCTGAATTTAATCGGTAGGTCAAATTCGCTAAGACTTGTCTGGGTCCCGGTGCACCACGGAATCACAGGAAATGAGATCGCCGATGAACTTGTTAGGCGAGGATCAGATGAGGTATTCTCAGGACCAGAACCTGCACTAGGACTGCCTACGTCCTTGGTTAGGGCTTCCATCGATGGTTGGACTTTTCGAGAGCACAACCGCTGGTGGCATGACTCTCCAAGATGTAGACAGACCAAGCGCATGCTCCCCAACGTCTGTAAAAAATCCGCGACATTCTTGTTATCTCTTAGCAGAAATGACTGTAGACAACTTAGCGGCGTACTATCGGGCCACAACACCTCCGCCAAACACCTAAGCATGCTTGGTCTAAGCGACGGAACCCTCTACGACGACTGTGGAGAAGACGATGACACTGTGCAGAGCACTTCCTCTGTCATTGTCCAGATTGGATTCAAAACAAAAGTTTTGAAATTAAGGGACAAACTGTCAACTGCCAGAGGCGGATTTCTCTTAAAAACAAGGCACAGAAGGCTATCTGGACGAGGGCAAAACCAACCATCGAGAAAGGACGCAAAACATTGACGACTTGGCCAGAACGTCACCATACGCAGCTATAACTTTGAGGTGGTGAAGGACTTCGTCTATCTCAACTCCGTTATAAACTGTACAATCTTTGGTCCTGTTTGCGTTGATGGCATTTGGCGGAGAAGGTTCAACCATGAACTATATGGTCTGTACAGCGACATGAGCCTACGGATTCAACGCCTAGAATGGCTAGGCCATGTAGAGCACATGTCCATGTGCTCCTTACCTCCGGCCCGAAGAGTCTTCGATTCTCAACGAGTGGGACAACGCAACAGAGGTCAACGTCTCAGGCGGCGCACCCGATTGGAGAGGGACGTAATGCCAACGATCGATTTAGAATGAGACTCTATTGGAAATTGTTCATTAAAATTTTTTGATTTCAATTGAATTGCCAGGATATTATGCTTTTCAACACAATCCAATCGCAGCGCAACATTTTAGGAGTAATGCAATTGAAGGTGGGAAAGCAAAATGCAAAGGCGAAGCCGAATTCTAATGGCTTTCAATGTGATTTTAAACGCTCTCAATCGCCTGTTCGCCTTTGCTTTCATTATAAATAGGCACAAGGTCAGTCTTTGGAAATTTGCGGAATAAATTGGGTGTATACAGTCCTTTCACATGGACGACTCTATGTGGCATGCTCACGGCAAAAATTTACAAATTCACTTGAAGTCAGGGCCGGCCCTACCATATGTGCAGGATGTGCAAATGCACAGGGCGCCAAGCGCTTGGGGGCGCATTGTGAGCCTAAACAAACAATATGCAATTTATCGATATACTGACTTTCATAAAATTTTAGTTCGTCCAAGCTACCTTTGCCTTTCTAAACGCTTTCTGAACGCAATTATTTTCAAATAATACAAACTACATAATTTCACCTGTTCATACAATATGCCATTCACATGCAAGACTGTGCAAGATAATTTCTTGCACAAGCACTCAAAAATCTCAAAATAATAAACTCAGTTCCTATGGAGGAGAGAAATTGTGCAGATTTTATTTCTGCACGTATGAAAGAGATTTACTCATTATACACATTTGTTTGAAAGGAGAATGAGTACAGTGGGTATATATACACTACCTCATAAAATTGAGCATACACCCAAAACAAAAAAATATTTGTTGGTTTTTTCTTCTTGTAATGTAATGTAATGTATTAGAAAATTCAATTACACATATTTCATTTCAGGGTGATTTATGTACATATTGCCTAGCAAACTCTATTCTCTATAATTTTGTTTGTATTTTATTTGCAATGAACAAAAATTCCCATGTCTTGTCAAGCACAGATACAGAATGTTTTTCAAAAAAGTTTTGAGAACGGAAACAACAATAGACTCACCTCGATCTAAACTGAAATAAAATATTAGATAGAGCTAAGCTGTTTTGCAAACACTAATTTTTCGAGGAACTTCTGAAGTGTTGTTTGAGCTTAATAATGGTAACTTTTTACAGATTGTTGAGGAAGTAGCCTTATTTGATTTGGTGTTAGGAGAGCGCTTGAGGAGAATAACGAATCAAGAAACCCAAAATAAATATTTAAGCAAAAATATACAAAATTAGATAACACGTATCTTTTCTACAACTGTTACTAATCACATTGTGTCCATGCTAAAAGAGGCCAAATTCTAGGCTTATTGTTGACTATTGTTGTTTTGGGTTTTTAAAACGAGAAGACAAGACCGGAGAGGAACTTACAAAGTTAATTTTAAACAAACTTGAATTTCAAGGAATTTTAATAAGCAACTGTCGAAGTCAAAGTTGGTTCAAATATGAAGGGAAAAGATGCTGGTCTTCAAAACATAATTCGACCAAGAGCACTTTCGTCCCATGCAGCTCGTATTGATTCAATTTAGTATTCAATGATTCAGCTCGGTACCTAATGAGCACCTGTTATGTTTTTTGAAACAATTCGATGCTGATTTGAAACATCATCTAAATTTCCAGAAACATCTTGTAGGAGTGTTTTAAAAGAGAAACAACAACTGCGAGCGTGAGAATCCGTTTAATGAGTGCCGCTTTTGAGTTGGCAGATCTTTTATACTCTTGTTATGTACAAAAAGGAGTGGAGAGTTATCAGGTCGTTCACTTGATCGAATGATCGAACATATATTGCCAATTGCAGCTAGCTAACTGAGTTAGAATATATTTCTAATATGCCAAACAGTGGTGCACAAAAGTGTACCGAATTACCCTACAATCTCCTTTACGGTGGTGATGAATGTTACGAAACTAGTTTAGAGCCGAAACAAAGTTTTAATGTAGAATTTTATTTCAAAACACTAGATCAAAAGAAAGTTTTGAGTAGCTTGAAGCATATAAAACGAATTTTTCATTTTCAAATAACATTAAAATATTTTTTTTACTATTATTTTTCAAAGCATTAGCTTGAACAATACGTTCCTAATTCCTTAATTTACAAAACTGTATTACTTGTAAAACCAGAAAGCTCATGTTTATGAAGTATTCAATTTTATATATATATAGTTCAAACCTAGATTATCTTGCTCCCAATATAGTTATTGCTCTCCAAATTTAAACAGTAGCTTTAGGAGGAGGCTGTTTTTAAGGTTCCGTCTACAAAAATGGAACCTTTATAATTTCCGTCCGTCCGTCCGTCGTGTCTGTCACACTTTTTTATCTCCGAAGTTTATGAAGATATCGGCATGAAATTTTGGAATTAGGTACTTCAGACCTAGATGTCATTGCCTATGCAACGATTTTAAAAAGTTTGGCCATTTGGGGGTGGCTCCAGTACAGGTGAAGTTGACATTAATTTTGAAAAATTGTCGCACCCCATCGAAATATATATCAATCGACAGATCTTTCGAAATGAGGTGTAGGTTTCTTTCAACACTTTTTTATCCAAAATACCGTTTGGAAAATATGGAGCTCCAAAGTTTTAAATGCGTCCCCCCCTGCCATTTCTAAACCAAAGTGTTTAAAAATCTGAAAAAATCACAAAAACTTGGCTTCTTTGAGTACTTTCATTTAAAACCATTACGAGCATTCTGGGACTACTAGTTTTGGATATATTGGCCAAAAGCGCAGTTTTAAAGACATCAATGTTAGCATTAAGAAATGATACATTTCAAAATATCGATTTATGTTGAAATTTTGAGATATTTAAGATTTAAAATAAGAAAAAATTTTCATTTTCACACAATTCCATGCTGTGTTCGGCCACTCTATTCGTTGATGAGCGTTATCTTTTCGATCTCACCCCTAAATGCCCAACAGAAATGAACACACACACATCGCAGGCATGAGCAGTGATTGGGTATGTGTATGATGGAAGGGATTTTCTGTGGGGTAAACTTGGATAGAGATATAGGTATATGTAGGGATGAACGTTTGTTTTTGTCGGATGTAAGAATGTATGAATGAATAGTTGATTTGGGTTGAAGTTAGAAGAAAATTCAACTGAAATAGTTTGGAAACGTCCTTTGATCTTCAGAAATCATCCATCAATATTATGCGACGGAATCTTACCCGTGCGAGTACAACTCGCACTTGCCCAGTTTATTATAAACTTAAAATGATAAAAAATTAATTAAGACAACCATGACCCAAAAAAAGGGGGGGGGGTGGGTGCTAAACGCAAGTCCTGCACAGGGCGCTCATTTAGCTGGGACCGGGCCTGCTTGAAGTAAGCGAGATTTCGCCAGAACAAAATTAAATCGAAAGTTGGAAAGGAAAGCACACGTCTTCGCGTTGAAAAAAAACTGAAAAATCCAACAATGGAACAACGCGATGATTGGTTCAACCTATTATCTGTTTCAAGCAGGGATTTCCTTAATCCTCCTCGTTTTTAGTTCTACCACCGGCTGCCACCGTGAGTCTTCTTCGTGTTCTTCCCCTTCACATGTCTCGAACGACCACCACCGAAGGACGATTTCAGAGAGAGATTTCATCAGTACTTCTGAGCAACCAGAATTATGGAGATATAGTCTCGAACAGCGAAACCGAACTGGATATGGCCATCCACGCAAGTCGATGGCGTGCGCATTTGGAGGCAACTAGAAAAAGATCGTGATAGCTGGAGAGGTTTGTTGGCTGAGACCTAAGTCCACCACGAATTGCAGCGCCATAAGAGAAAAAGAATACTGCTTCATGGGCACTTCACACAGGAGTACAGAAGACATGATGGTATCAAAACAAACATTGGATTGAATAGTGGAGAGAGAGCTTCTTCACTGCGAACAGATTGGAGAGACCGTAGTGGCACTTGTGCAAAATTGATGCCCCAGGCTTCACGAGGGAATTCAGGATATGTTAAAATAAAATGACCCGCACAGGATAGTCTCACTATGTGTTACAGAAACTTAATAACGTAGTGCAAACATAAAGCTCATCTCATCTCATCTCATCTCATTTTCATGCGGGGGCAATGCATGTACGAGAGATCTCCAGGCCACTCGATCCTCCGCCATCGACTCTAACTCATCAGGAGCTATGCCCAAGCGCAACCAGGCGAGTGTTTGGACTTGGTCCAACCATCTCATCCTAGGTCTGCCAAGCGGTCGCCTACCTGATGGAATCGCATTCAAGGCACGCCTCGGAAGTCGTAATGATGGGGACATTCGTGCCACGTGACCAAACCAACGAAGTACAGCCCTTTCCGTTCGAAGAAGCAGCTGCCCAACATTGAGTTCCCTGCGCACTGTCGTGTTTCTCACCCTATCCCGGCGAGTAATTCCCACAACAGCACGAAGAAATCTCATCTCGGCAGCTTGTATTCGCGAACTTATTCTTTCGGTCATTACCCAAATTTCATGACCATAGGTGAGGGTTGGAACAAATACTGCATTAAAAACCGGCTTTGACACCAAGCTCGGTCTTCCTGATTACAGATCGACCAAGCTGATTCAAAATTGACCCAGCTTGACCAATCCTACAGGAAAGCTCAGCATTATTCCTCCCATCACTCGTGAAGAAGACCCCGAGATACTTGAACTTCTCCACCTGTTTCAATGGGACTCCACTAACATGTAGAGTGCATTGAACAGGTGTTCTGGAAATAACCATAACCTCGGATTTGTCCATGTTAACCCTTATCCCAGCATCAGCACATACGGCCACAAACCTATCTAGCGCGCGCTGGAGTTCTATCTGGGAGGATGTGAGGATGACTAAGTCATCTGCAAAAAGAAGATGACTTACCCTCAACTCTCCCAAAATGTGTGGAGCCGCAAGTCAGTCGGGCACAACGCAGAAAGGAACGGTCACAGATGTGGCAGCGTGCACAAGTTGAAAGGGACCTCAATCAACTTGGAGTGCGGGACTGGAGACAGCTAGGATTTGGTCGCGTTGGCTGAGTCTGAGGAGGACGAGGCCCACTTTGAACTGGTGAGCTATTCGAAGGAGAAGAATAGACCTGCAAGACACCAACAAATACCGCAAAACCTGTGTAAATGAAGGCATGAGACAAAAATGTGGCCTTTAAGACCTCCAAGGCAGACCTTGAAGACTTAATCAAATCACCACCAGTAGGGAAACCAAGGATTCAAAGGATTCCATAACTTGTCCTTGAAACTACACAACATTTTGTAAATGAATAAAAGAAAAAGTAGATTCTACCGTTTTTTTTGTTTTGCAAAAAGGCGGTCACACAACTTATCTCAAATCACCAAATTATTTTTAAGATACAAATCAATTAACATCGACTAACAATGTTTTGAGTGCGATAATTAATTCAATTTTCTGTCTTATGCAAAGTGTGTGTGTTCTGAGTTGTACACGAGAGTTTTGTAGCTCACCATCAGCACCCCCACCCGGGGGTGGGGGATGAGAGAACTGGTTTTTGGTTGATATTTGCTTAGTTTTGGTTAAGCGCTTTTTTGCCCGTCTGATTTTTTTGGTTTGCCACAATTATAGGGATTATGACCAACCCACACAGTGTGAGATAAAAGACCGCCCGCTGGAGAGTGATTCTTTCGATTTATTTATATTGCGTAGACGGTGAAAGTGTTCCAGTGAATTGTTTGCCAGCGAAATGGGGAAAGAAGACTTGACGGAGATTGCATGGACATAAACCAAAGAAACGAACAGAAGTTCGTGGCGCCGGGCCAAAGAACCAAATGAAACTTAAGGAATGCTTTGGACTTTTGCCGAGGGATGCTTTGTTGGCGAAGGAAACTTTTAGGTGCTTTTCAGAGCTTTAGGGGGTGTTGTAGGAGTGTAGAAAATCAGTTTGATAACTGTTACCAATATTTGAGGACTTGGTTTTCAATGGGAAATGGAAAAATGACTTTGTGACACGACAGAGGACCTCGAAAGTAGAATCCAAATCCAATAACAGGGCTCTAAGATATGTCTTTATGAATAGCATATCATTAATGCGCTTAGCTCGATAAATAGGATAGTCAAATAAAATTAAGCGTTTAGCTGCTGAAATATAAATTTCGTACAGTCCTTGCAGGTTGAAACACAGCTTCTCGTAACGACCTGTGGCGACCTCATACGAAAACTTATGGCGACCTGACACAACAACATAAACTTCCAATGAAACATGGATCGAGATGCAAACATCAAATTCATCTTGTGTGTTTCAATTCCAACTGGCAACCAATCGCCAAAGACTCTATTATGGAACGAAAAAAAATGCTGTGTTTGACAGTTGGCTTCAAAAGACATTTATCAAGAGACACATATCGTGAGACATATATATATCGTCCTGCATCATAAGAGCCTTAAATAGGATGAGCACACCGCAGTAATTGAAGAGGATAATCGTCATCTATTTGATCAAATATGAAATATTTGAAATATAACGACGTCTCAGTAGGCTTTCGACAAGGTTCAGTTCTTGGACCCCTCCTGAGGAACCTAATGTACAACGGAGTACTGAGACTGAAGCTGCCACATAAAGCCGACGACATCACGGTCGTGACGGTGGCCAAGCACATCCACGCCACAACCGCCACAAACGAAACAATCGTCAGGATCAAAAATTGGAAATCTTCCGACCTTAAACTAGCGGACCACAAGACAGAGGCTGTTTTTGGAGGAATAATTGTGGAATAAGCAAACTTCCAGCTTGGTTCCCAGCTAATTACATCCAAGAACGCTCTGAAATACTAGGAGTGATGCTCGACAACCGACTTAATTTCAAAAAACACGTCGAATACTGCAGCAGAAAAGCGTCAATTACGCAGGCACTGCTCTCCGGTAGCCTGCCGAACATCGGAGGACCCGGATACCCAAGAAGGATCTTGCTTTCCAAAGTGTTAAGTTCAATTCTTCTTTATGCTGCGCCAGTCTGGGCGGGTGCTCTTTCTGTAAAGGAGACAGCAAAGAAGCTTTCGTCAGCATACAGGCTCTGCGCCATAAGAACAATCAGCGGGTTCAGAACAATTTCGGACGAAGCAGCCTGTATGATCGCGGGTATGGTTGCCATCAACATTCTCGCCAAGGAGATGCATAGGATCTACCTAAGGCGAACGACAAATCACGCGGAGACTAGCGCGAGATGCCTGAAGAAGGAAGAAAGGGCAGCATCTATGGCACTGTGGCAAGCCAGATGACACACCGCAGCCAAAAGAAGATGGATGAATAATTTGATTCCCGTGATAGAAGCCTGGACATCGAGAACTCACGGGAACTGCAACCACCATCTCACGCAGTTCTTGTCGGACAATGGAGGTTACTGGAAATACCTCCACAGATTTGGTCACGACAGCTCATTCTCTTCTCCAGAAAGTGCGGGTGAAGGGGAAGACGCAGAGCACGCAATATTCCATTGCAGACGCTTTGCTGCGATGAGAGCAAATTTACCATCTCCCGAACTCCTAGTTAGCCATACGACAGATTTAACTGACAACTGGCTGGAGATTTGCCTCTTTATAACGAGAGGTGGCGCCGCGGCGTATTGGGTAAGTGCGTCGATTCCTACGCTCGAGGTCTAGGGTTCAAATCTCGAAAAAAAACACCTAACATCTTTTCACGGCTCCACCCCTTTCGAGTCACTGAAACTGCTCAAAGACTATAACTGTCTGGAAAAAGCTTCTCAACCTCGCCGTTCGGACACAGCATTAAACTGTAGCTCCCATCTACTCGCGGGAAAACAATAGCACGCACAACACGAGCGGTTGATGAGAACCTAGGCCGAGGTCCACCTCGGACTGTTGCGCCGTCATTATTATTACTATTATAACGAGCGTCCAGAACGAGCTAAGAAGGGTCAAAAGAGAAAGAAAATCCGGATTGGACAATATGGAGCACATAGTGTGATATGCTAACCATGAAAATGATTCCAAAAGTTAGGCGACCGCTTAGCAGACCCAGGACGAGATGGTTGGACCAAGTCCAAACCGGCATGGGGTCAAAACGATAAAGGGAAAAACTAAGAGAACAACGACATCACCTTAGCATTCGGGAGAACTTCTGTCTCCGGCAAAATGTTGTTGGGCAGCACGAAGCAGTGGAGTGCATTGTAGCCTCTCCTTTTATGTGGACTTTGTAAACTTTCAGATCACATTGTTCGAATAGACAAACCAAAATGTCCAAGTTCCAAGTGCGATTGATTGTAAACGCTGTACGAGCATCAACGATATAGAAGTATGTACGTTAAGCTCAGCTACTTTATTTGTGCTTCAGTTTCCATTTCTGTAAGCCAGGAATGACAAGACAAGCGTTTTCTTTGATATTTTTTCGAGTAAATCAATAAAGACTTGGGTGTCAATTAAGAATTCGTTTGTATTTTTCGAAATTTGACGAAATCTCAAAATTTGATCTAAAATCTATTTTTTGGCTAATTTAACATTCTCCAGCACTGTATAGTTGCGGTTCTAAAAACTTTACGTCATTTTGCGGTGATTTGACAAAGGACTTTTCGTCAGTATAATCTTAAGGGCTATCCACATGAGCCGCAAACTGCGAAATTCGCGAATTTTAACACTTCATTCACATAGAATTCACCGGTAGCCGCGAATTGTCAGTGTGAAATTTAAAATTTCCAATGTTCGCGCCCAGAGATTTCGCGAATCTTTTATTCGTGAATTTGTGGATCAAGAACGGCTCATTGTGGATTGCGAATTCAGTTTGACAATTCGCGAAGAGATTGTTGAATTCGCAGAGAAAATAAGCGAAATCGATAATTTTCTTATTTAAACAATATTTTTTGACTCTCTCACTTTGACTTCACTTTTTACCTCATGAAAAAACTTGATAATTCAAAACGCACATTCTGGCATGTCAAAAGAGTACATTTTTGCTGATATTTCCTGATATATGATAAAAAAAATTCGCGTTCGTGCTTAATATGAAGGCTCTTTAAAACACTTTTAAATAATTACGCATTCATCATATTACTATACTTCACAAAAGCAACTGCTACTGTTCATTCCTTGAAATACAATTAATATCTTCATTAATAAAGCATATAAAGTAAACGTTTTTCTTCCAATAAAACACTTCCGAAACACCATTGTTTTTATAATAAAACAAGAAAAAAATTAATTGCCATTGTGAATGACACAAACGAAATTTGGCATCACTTGTACAACTTATTTTTTGCACATCACATCAAATATCCCACATTCACAGTGGCAATCAGCGAGTTATGGCCGTCATTTGTTGACATTCAACTCGCTTCCTTGTTTTTCACCCGCAAAAAGACAATTCTCTTGTTGTTTTTTGATTTTATTTTGCACCTAAAAATACATTTCAATTAATTTCGAGTGAAAATCGAATTGATTACGCACCATTTCACCTGTCATCAAACGAATTCGTTCTCATTCGCCGTAATGACAACCTATGTGACAGATGGCGAAGGTAACCACAAACAAAATTCACTTTTCTTTGCCGCAAAAACGCGAACAAAAAAAAATTGTGTATTTGATGAGCGCGCAAAGGTCACGAGACTTGTTTCGTGTCGAAGGTAAACCAGAAATCTAATGAAATTGTGATGATTTACTTGCAGGAAAATTCATTCCTGCCACACAGCGACCAGATGGCACATGGCGAAAAGCCCGCCGAGTTAAGGAGGGTTACGTCCCGCAAGAGGAGGTGCCTCTGTACGAGAGCAAGGGCAAGCAGTTTGCCAATCGGAAATCAGATCGTCCAGTTGGAATGCCCCCACCAGAGGTGGCGGGCAAAAAAGACAAGAGTAAAAAGAAGAACAAAGCTAATCCGGCACCGGGATTGATTGTCTTGCCAAAGAACGCCAACAGCACCGCCACCACAGTTCCAACCAGCACTCACGCCACAACAGTTTCCAACGACAACGATGAAAATTCATCAAAAAGTACAAATGCAACAGCCCAAGCGGCTGCTGCCACCACCGCAGAGACCCCCACAGTGGAGTCCGTCACCAAAGATCTCAACAGCGTGGAACTGGAAGACCCGCTGCTCGAATTCAACCGGAAGCTGAAGAAGTTGAAAAAGAAAATCCGCGAAATCGAAGCCATCGAAGTGAAATTGAAGAGCGGCGACCTGAAGAAGCCCGAGAAGGATCAACTGGACAAGGTCAAGAGAAAAAAGGAGTACCTCAAGGAGTTGAAGGAGCTCGAGGAGCAGCAGCCTGTGACCGACTGAAGTGTGGGTGCTTGGTGGTGTCACCAAACATCCGAACAAGCCAGCCATTTATAAAGCACGGTTCTGTGTCTACACCCGTGCGTCTGCCACGACCGCGGGAGGACATACGCCTCCAAAACCACCAACTTCAGTCATAGTTCCGCCCCTCCTCTCTCTCTCTCCCCTTCCTTTCTATCGCTCCAACGGTCTGTACCTCTTCTCGACTCTCTGTAATTTAGTTCCCCCCCCCACTTGCTGGACATCGAATGATCTCCAATCAATGCAGCAGCAGCACTCAGCCCACCCGCGGGCTGTAGAGACCAGTCAATTTTAGTTTTTTGTTAATCAGGATTTCTTCTGGGTTCCTCCCTTCCCCGGGTGGCCCAAGCCAGAGCTGGACGCTGGCCGCCGCCGGGGGCAAGGACGGTTTGTTTTGCACGAAGTGTAGAGTAAGTCAATAAACAAAACAACGTCTAGTAGCTTTTCTAGTTCTGTAAGATTCTAGTTCAACGTCGTTTCCAATTGGTTTTATTTTTCTCTCATTTTTTTGGTTAGGATTTGTTGTTTTTTTTTTTTTTTTGAATATTTTCAGGTTAGGATTTGTTTGTTACAATTTTAGGGAAAATATGCGTTTAATCATGAACTTGCTTAGATTATAAATCATGCTATCAGCGGTAGTCATTACTCTCCATCAGAGGTTAAGAAAGAGGAAATTATTTTAGTGAAACAAGAAAATACAAAAAAAACACGATATTTTTATGTAGAAACAATTTTTGTAGAATTTTAAGAGCATAAAACAAAAACAACAAACAAATTAATGTTAGTAATAAATATTAATTGTGTGTAACTCTGTTCGTTCACTTTGTTTCATTGGTTGGCTGTGCGTGAGTCGCGTGAGCAGTATGGCAGTGGTAAGTTCGTGTTGTGACTAGGAACGACCTGCTGCCACCGACTGTCATGTGCATCGGGATTGTTTCTTGGGACCAATGGTTGTGTTCTGGATTCATCAGTTCAATGAGTCAATTGGGAGTCTATTCTGGGTCCCATTGTCCAGCCCTTGGAAACCATCCAGCGTGGGGATAAGTTTTGGTATTCGCTGCACACAGCAAATGGACAATGCTTCTAGATTACCCAGCCTATCCTGAAGCACTTTATTTATTATTTATGTTCTGTATCCCCTTGTGGGTCCTAGGGCTTCTACTATGCTCACGCGCCATCGAGTGTGGTTTCTGGAAATGTGCCTCAGCTCTCCCCAACTTTGTCCCAGTTGCCGTCTTTCCTACTCAACTGTTCTGCGCTACGCATTCCTAGGACCGCCGCGCATCCTGTCGTCTTGAGTAAGCGGGTTCCATTGCATTGCTTGGTTAGCTATGGACCTGGCACCCTTTCGGAGTTTGCCACTTTCGTCGTCGTATAGTTGTGCCTATAGGTCCATGGTCCGTTCTCTGATGAAGCTGTTTGTTAGAGATACGGCTTGGCCAGAATATCCTTAAGATGCAGCGTAGGCACCTATTGACAAACGTTTGCAGCTTCCTCGTGATAGTGGTGGTCACCCTCCAGGTACCACATCCGTATAGTAGCACGGATTCAACGTTGGAACGCAACAGTCGTAGCTTGGTGTTTAATCTAATTGCATTACTTCGTCAAACTGTGGATAGCATTCCGAACGTTGATTTTGCTTTGCCTGTTGGTTGGCTTTTTCCAGTTCGGTTCCGCCATCGGTTAAGCCAATACTCCCAAGTTATTGGAAAACTCTCTACTCTCTCAACCGTCTGTCCATGAGTTGATGAGTTTAGTCTAAGGCTGATCGTTTTTGTTTTTGCCGATTCAATTTTCAGCACAACGACGTCTGCTTCCCTCTCCACATTTGTTGTCATTTGGTGGAGGTCCATTATTCTGTGAGACAGAAGGCATACATCGTCGGCGTAGTCAAGGTGTTTGAGTTCAGATGTAAGACTGCATCGAACAGCACGTGAAGTGGTGATCGATACTCAACACACAGCTCGATGATGATCCGCAAGGTGTTGATGTGGTCAACACAGGAGGATCCAGAGCGACGTCGAGTGTGTCTCCGAGGTGTTCTTTGATTCGCTCCATGACAATTTTAGCTATTATCTTGGCCACAACAACCACCGCTCCAGTTTTCGCACTGCATTAGATTGCCTTTTTTAGGGATCTTGACGATCATTCCCTCCTTCCACTCGTCCAGAAGACTGTCGGCTTCCCATGTTCTCCCGAAAAGTGGGAATAGCTCGAAACAGCCTCGCAGGTATGCCGTCAAGTCCTACCGTCTTATTGGTTTTCAGTGCTTTGATCGCGACAATAATCTCTTCCTTGCTGGGGATTGTGGTGCGAATTCGGGAATTTCTTTCTACGGAAATTCCGGTGATTCTTTAAACGGCTCTGCTGTCGCACCTCGCTGCTGCTTCTGCTTGCTTGGCCAGCGCATTGATGTAATTGCGCCTGTCATTTCTCACGCTACGCTGCACTTCTCTCATCTTCATGCGATATAGGGACTCTAGCTTGATCTTAAGGCACAGCTGTGTCATCAAAGCCGTGAACAGGTACACGTCAGAAACGAGCTATACAGTGGATTGTCTAGTTATGGCATCCTTCCAAAACTCTGGAGAATGCTCGTTGCTCCTTGGAGGCCGGTAAAGACTTCACCGAGAGCGCACTGTCGTGCAGTTGTTTTAATATCATTCTCGAGAAGATTGTGGGTAATTCGTACGATCTTCTACAAATCTGTGCTGCTGGCACACGCCGATGACGTTGACACCATCGGAGAGACAAAATGAATTGTTGGTGGGAAATTTGTGAGCATCAAGAAGGAAGTGTCTAAGATGAGGCTTCCCTTCCTTTCTAGTTGCCTTGTCGTGGCGGGAGGGCTTAAGAGTCAAAATCCTCCTTTCTAAAGATCCCAGGTGAGACATCGAACCAAAAGCCAGAAACTTCTCGACTATGACGTTAAAAAAAGTCAAAAGTATGGCGGACAAACTAAATATTTCCACTACTCCAGGTGGCACTCGCGATAGCGAAAACCAAACTCTAGTCTTCTCCATTGGCGATAGATCGTGCTGGCTGGAGAGGCATGTTGAGTGAGGCCCAGGTCTACCTCGAACTGTAGCGCCCTAAGAAGAAGAAGAAGAAGATTCTTCGATGAGGCTTCATCGAGGTTCTCCACTAGGAAGGTTTGTGGAGACCGTTCCACGCCTGGCGAGATCATCAGCTTCACAAATTCCTGGAATGTCACTGTGTCTCGGCACCCACATGAGGTGAATATTCAAATGCTTAGTCATCGTTAAGGGAGTCTTAGAGAAGAAAGTGACCGAGCTCAGAGATTTGATTGCTGCCGGGCTGTCTGAACAAATGATGATGTCCTCCTTGGATATTACGTTGTTTTTGAGCCAAGAAAGGGCTTCTTTTATTGCCATAGTTTCAGTATAAAACACGCTACAATGTTCTGGAAAGCGGAGGGATATGCCATAAATGAGATCCTTTGAGTAGACACATACCCTCGTCCGTATTGGATCCATTTGTGAAAATATGCAGAGGACCGTCTAGCGACTCAGGTGGCGCACGCAAGTGGAAAGGGACCTCAACCAATTGGAGGCAGCTAGCTAAAGATCAAGCTGGCTGGAGACGCCTGTTGGTAGAGGCCCAGTTTCACCTTGGACTGTAGTGCCCTAAGAAGAAGAAGAAGAAAAAGTATTTTCGACTGCGCCTGCGGCAAGGATGCTAGGGTCCCCAACCATTATACTACCAGAAAGATGAGACTTGCAGTGATTGAGGGTAAGACAGACGGCTACGAAAATGACCCACCAGCACCTAAGTCTTGGACAGAGCGTCGTTGTAGACAACTTTGAGGTAGTGAAAGACTTTGTCTACTGAGTCTTCGAAGTAAGCTCAAGCAATGACATCAGAGCGGAGCTAAGACGTCGGATTAGTCTTGCCAATCTCTGTGTCTTTGGGCTTAAAAGGCAATTGAGGAATAAAATTCTCTCTGGAAGAGTCTTGATAGTCCGCTGGATGAGGCAGAAGAATAAAGTGTATCCAAAGCGGGCGAGGTATTCTTCAAGAGGAAAGTCATTCGGATTACCTTCGGTTCCGTAACACTGATGGTGTTTGGAGAAGGAGGCTGAACGCGCTGTGCAGCGACATTGATTTGGTCAAACGAATTCGTTTCTGTCGCCTCAGTTGGCAATCTCAGAAGGTCATGTAGAAGATTTGCCGAAAACATCGCCGCTGCCCGTGAGAGTGTGCAGGAGAATCCGAGGAAGTCAATTTCACGTCGCTCAGAAGACCTCGGCCTTTCGCAGACCACATCTTGATGAATTTTGCGTCGTGGGCCTGCATCCGAAAAAAATGCAACTGACTCAGGAGCTGAAGGTAGTCGACCATAGACAACGACGTTTTTTCGCTGAATGGGCTCTGGAGCAGTTGGAAGCTGATCCCAATTTCCATCGAAAAATCATCTTCACCGATGAGACCCATCTCTGGATGAATGGATACGTCAACAATCAAACTTGTCCAATTTGGGACGATACAAATCCACACGAGATCCAAGAGTGTCCAATTCATCCCGAAAAAATCATGGTTTGGTGTGGATTTTTGGTTGGAGGCGTCATGGGTCCATATACGAGTATCTTTGAGAACGACGTTGATCAGGCCATCACCGTCAACGACAAGCGCTATGAGTCGATGATTACCGACTTATTTTGGTCTGAATTTCACACCAACGGCATGTGATTTCAACAAGACGGCGCTACATGCCACACAGCTCACACCACATTGAAAATTCTGCTCGAGCGATTCAAGGGCATGGTCATCTTACGCGGAGGTGATGTGAACTGCTCCCCGTGATCGTGGGATTTGACCCCGTTAGACTTTTTCTTGTGGGGTTATCTGAAGTCGCAGGTCTATGCGAATAAGCCACAAACCACAGGGGCCCTCAAAGCCACCATAACCTATGCCATCGTTCAAATGCAGCGTCATTTATGCGCTAGAGTCATGGAAAATTGGACATTTTGAATGGGCAACACTAGACAGTTGGCGAGATATCGTGCTAGTTGGAGAGGCATGTTGGGTAAGGCCCAGGTCCACCTCGGACTGTAACGCCCTAAGAAGAAGAAGAAGAAGGATGGGCGAAACCCAGTGAAGCCGCGGCGGACATTTGAATCATGTTATATTCCATACAAAATGGCATCGACAGTCCTTTCAAACTTAATTTCAAATTTCGACAATATCTCACGCACAATTTGTTTCATTTAAATTTAATGATAGGAAGCGCTTAATGAAACACTCTTTATATTTTTTCTTTATAAGGGCATTGGGGCTATATGATCCTTCCCTAGTGATGACTTAATGGATCTCTCTGGCGTTTTTCAGGTGATGCTCATGATTTGAGAAATCTGCTTCTTACACATCTTCACTAAGCCTTTGTTTCGCTGTGTTTACCGTTATATACTGGTAAAATAACGCCAATCCACTCTGGATCAAGTTTACACTCAAGCAAATGTTACCCTTTATCTGAATGAAGATTGAGGTATTCACCTGACAATTACTGGAATGCGTTCCATACATTTGCATGTGGAATCGGCATGTATTGCCCGACTGGTTCTTACGACTCTTAAGCGATGACCCGATATAAAGCAGATCGCAGCCTCAATTCTCAGTTTAATCATTTACTTCAGGGAACAAGTCGCACTATTAAAATAATAAACAGGCCGGATTAAACAATATTTCATCGTAACGACATACTCTCTCAGATCGTCAAAGTAAATAGTTCAGGTTTCATGGAAGCAGATGATAATAAAGCACTTTCTGGAAAATAAGTGATGTTCGCTTCGAAAACATCAAATAGTCGTGCAGATCGAAATCTTAATTAATGTGAAGAAGGTGACACCTAGCGAGGCAACTCTGTTTTGTATATTTCATTCTTGAAGTGGTGACATCGTTACAAACATCTAAAAAAGCATTTGCAGTCAGAAGTACCGCAGTGCTGTTTAGACGTTAAGCAGTTTATTTTTTCGTATCAATTTACTTTAAATAATACCTAATATACTTCCCCTGAATACGGTTTCGAATGTATTTAGTTGATAACGTACGGGTACGTTTCATGAACAGTGACTGTATACCAGAAATAGTAAATTATTATATGATTTCTGCTGTATACTAGCGTTTCTCCATAATTTGTACGTATCTCGACGGTGTCAGTGTATGTATTTAAAGAAAATAAATGCACTCATGATGGGGGCATTAACTCCCACGGTGAACGTTGATCAATTATGCAATTTGATTAATACGGACATGCGAAAGACTAAAGTGATAATTAATCAATCGACGAGTGTACAGTTGAACGAAGCAAAATATTCCGTACAGAACTTGCAGTAAAACTTGTGGTTAAAGAAAGAATTTGCTTCTGATTATTTATTTTTGCATTTTGCGTTAATTAAGAATTTAAATTTGCATGAGTACCTAGTATTTCATTCAGTAGCTTGCTTCAGAAATTGTTAGACTCGATCGGCAAAGTTCCTAACTGTCCGCTGCCATTGTAGCTTTCCGACGTCAAACCGTGTTGTTCACTCTTGATCTTGTTGTTCTCTTGATATCCGTGTCGTTATCTTGGCTACAACAAGAAAATTATCCGAGTCGATGTTGGCTCTTCCGAACGTTCGAACATCAAGAATACTGGAGGAGTATCTGTCGTCAATGTTTGCGTTGATGGCATTTAGAGGAGAAGGTTCAACCACTACCTATATGGGCTGTACAGCGACATGAGTCTAGCCAGGCGTCTACGGATCCAACGCTTAAGATGGCTAGGCCATGTAGAGTGTATGGATACCTTAGTTCCGGCCCGAAGAGTCTTCAACTCTGAGCCTGTGGGACAACGCAACAAAGGACGCCCACGTACAGCCTTGGCCAAATGTATAAGGCACTCTTATCTTTTAGTCTTTGCTACCAAATCACTTACCGGAAGAGATTAGTTTGAATTTTATAGTTTTATTTTTTCCTCTCATTTCATTATTTTTTCTGCTTTTTGAAGGTATAACGAATCATAAAGGGTGCCTAATACATTCGGCCAAGGCTGTACATGGTGGCACAAATAAGAGGGGGCCCTCGGCCGGCTTGGTGTGCGAAACTGGAGATAACCGGCGAGAGATCGTGCCGGCTGGAGAGGCATGTTGCATGAGACCCAGATCCACATCGGCCTGTAGTGCCCTAAGAAAAGGAAGATCTGTCAGATCCGAGGTGGTCCAGGGCCTCACCCAACATGCCTCTCCAGCCAGCACGATCTCTCGCCAGCTGTCTCCAGTTTCGCACATCAAGCCGGCCGAGGTCCCCCTCAACTTGTGTGCGCCACCTTGTACTTGGACGTCCTCTGTTGCGTTGTCCCACAGGCTCAGAGTCGAAGACTCTTCGAGCCGGAGCTGTTTTGTCCATACATTCCACTTGGCTTAGCCATCTTAGGCATTGAATCCGTAGACGCCTGGCTAAACTCATGTCGCTGTACAGCCCCTACAGTTCGTGGTTGAACCTTCTCCTCCAAATGCCATCAACGTAAACAGGACCAAATATCGCGCGCAGAACTTTTCTCTCGAAAAGACCAAGAGACTCTTACGACGACTGGATGGCGCAATTGGTTAAGTGCCTGCCCCAAGTTAGAGGGGTCCCAGGTTCGAATCCCAGTGAAATCGAATCTGGTCCAGTCACCATTTGCCGTTGGGATCAAATTAACGGCACTGGAGTAGGTTGCTACCTGGCAGTACAATGGACCAGTTTTGAATCTGACTGCTCCAGTAGTGTTTCAAAAATCCTCACGAAAAAAAAAGGACTTTTCATCCGCTTGGGATATTGTCCATGACTTTGCGCCGTAAAGCAGGACTGGGATGATCAAGGTCTTATACAGAGTCTCATCTAGGTCTTTTCAGGGAGAGCTATATTACTCAATTGCCTTTGAGCCCAAAAAAACAGCGGCTGACAAGAGTTATTCTGCGTTTGATCTCTGATGTTGCTTGTACTGTTTGCTGTGGAGCCAAGGTAGACGAAGTCCTTAACTACCTCAAAATTATAGCTGCCTATGATGACGTTCTGGCCAAGTCGTCGATGTTGTGCGTCCTTTCTCGATGACAGCTTGTACTTGGTTTTGCCCTCGTTTACCGCCAGACCCATTTTAGCCGCTTCCGTTTCAACGCCAGCAAACGCATCATTGACGGCTCGCTGTGTTTACTCAATCACGTCAATGTCATCCGCGTAAGCTAGCAGTTGAAAACACTCTTGAAAGACCGTGCCTCTTGTGTTGGCCAGTGAGTTTTGCACGATCTTCTCAAGAACGATGTTAAAGAAGTCACATGACAGCGCGTCGCCTTGTCTAAAACCTTTTTTGACATTGAAGGTCTCGGTGAGTTCGTTACCGACCTTGATGGAGCAGCGAGAGTTCTCCATCGTCATCCTGCTCAGTCTGACGAGTTTGGCAGGAATGTCAAAACTAGACATGGCGCTGTATAGCTCGTCTCTATGCACGCTGTCATATGCGGCCTTGAAATCGACAAATGGGTGGTGCGTGTTGATCTGCTTATCTTGGGTCTTCTCCAGGAACTGCCGCAGTGTGTAGATTTGATTTGTGGTGGACTTCCCCGGCCTGAAACCACACTGATAGGGACCTATCAGTTTGGTGACGAAAGGTTTCAGGCGTTCACACAGAATGGCAGAAAATGTCTTAAAGACGGTATTAAGGAGACTTGTCCCTCGGTAGTTGGCGCAGTCGAAGGGGTCTCCTTTCTTGTGGATCGGGCAAACGATACTGAGATTCCACTTATCGGGCATGCTTTCCTCCGACCATATCTTACAGATGAGCTGGTGCATGCGCCCTACCAGATCATCTCCAGCTGCTTTAAACATTTCAGCGGGCAGACTATCTGAACCAGCAGCTTTGTTAGACTTAGGACACCCTATTATTTCGTAAAACTTTTTTTAAGTTTTTTTCTTAATTTCTCATTTTTCGTTGAAGGCTAAGAATAGGTTCCCGCCAAACGAAATCGCGAGATTTCGTCAAAATGTTGTCCAAACCTCTGAGTTTTCGACATACATTATCGGGGTTTCAAAACCGCGCGGTTTCGGTGAAATCGAATTGAAACTCTCTTGAGTTCATCCGTCCATGAGAAGTTATCAAAATTGAACAAACCTACAGAACTTCAGTTTATTTTGGTGTTCATTTTTAAATGTCAAAATATCAAGAGGTAATATTTCAATAGAAATATTTCTATTTTGGTCTGTGGCCGGGGCTTGTTGTAGTTGGCTCATCATGAGAGGGGGACTGTTTGAAGGACTGCATAGGTTCTTTATCTTCTTGTTTGCGTCGTGATATGACCAAATCAGGTCTAGACAGAGAGTAGATTCACAAGCAGCTGCTACAAATTAAATCTGACTTCAATCGTGCTTATGGAGACTACAACGACTAAACTAAATGCCATAGACGACTAGATGGCGCTGTTGGTTAAGTGTTAAGTTAAGTTCCCAGGTTCGAATCTTAGTGAAAGCAAAGTTAATATGCTTTTATTCTTTTTTTCTAAGTATTTATGCAACAACTTATGTTGTTTCTTTGTACCGCAAAATCACTTATAACCGCTGCAATAACTTCCTTTTTAATGTCATTTTGGCATTTTGGA
This sequence comes from Myathropa florea, assembly GCA_930367185.1. Classification (NCBI taxonomy): domain Eukaryota; kingdom Metazoa; phylum Arthropoda; class Insecta; order Diptera; family Syrphidae; genus Myathropa; species Myathropa florea. Next base: position 86,285,884 of record OV884004.1, read on the forward strand.
TGCGTGTTCTAAAATAAGCCGTTAAATATTTTCGGCACCTCTGTCATGCTTTTAGAAATTTTGTTCTCTTCTTTTTTTTTTGTAGAATTCATAGAATTTTCATAGAAAAAGGGATTTCCGCTTTTCTTCTCGAACTCTTATTTACAAAACAAAAAGAAACAAACTGTAGATTGCATTTGAAAATGTAAATTGAAATGTAAATTGACACGAAAAGAAGAAACTCAACAAGAAAGAGGGCTTGAAACAGACGTGCATCAAAATGCGTGCAGTAAATCTAAAGAACATGGTTTTATATGTAAGTGGACACATGTGTTTACTGCACGGGCACGCATCAACACAAGTTGCCTTTATTTCTAATTTTATGCAAACCGCATGTAGTAGATCAGTACGATTGTATAATTTGCTGCAATTTTGGAGTTTGACATTTCATTAAGTGACTGTCTACCTTTTCAAGTCGACAGCGAAAACAAAAATTGGAAAGAAATCAATTGAGTTCAATAGCAACAACAAAATATGTAGTTATTTGCTTTAATTTATTACTCATTTCTACATCGATGACAAAAAGAATTTATTTCTCATCACATTCCACAATGACAGCAAACGAATGCGACGAGATGTCAAAATTGACTGCACTTCAGTTTCGTTGTGCATTTCTGCATGCATTGATGCATTGATGCATGCAGTATTTCTGCGCATCGATTTCAGACTTTACTAAACAGAGCAGTCTCGACAGGTGCAGTTTTGCGCACGAGAATGCACAAATGCACCTGTCGAGATTCTGTTCATCAGATCGCAACATCTTGAACTTGTTATTGCTTTGAAAGCTTTCACAAACTTTGCTGTGTGATGTGGGTGATGTTAACCCTTAATGAATCAATAAATTACGTGCATTAATGTCAATTATCACTCGTCTATCACTAATTTCTCGAAGTATTTATAACTTTAACCAAAACCCGAATCGAATTCTATTTCAGGACAAAATCACTTGAATCACCTGAGACGCTCTACATTCATCAGCTGTTCAGAAGGCTTTGAACATCGCACAGTAAACGTCGGAATAAAAATGTACGAGTATTTCCCCCTACACGGCTTTCTCCTCCTCACACTGAGTGCGTTTCTAGTCGCAGCGCATATTGTAGAACTGCCCCAGGGCAAAGTCCGCGGTGCTGACTTTGGTAACTACTACTCATTCACCAACCTACGCTACGCGGATCCACCAGTACGTTTCGAAGTGTCTGTCCCTTACGAACGCAGCTGGACAGACATTTTCGACGCCTCCGGAGTCATCCGAAACTGTGTGCCGTTTGGAAGAAGGCCGAATATAACTCAAGGACACGAAGACTGCCTGATTTTGAACGTCTACACTCCAAAGACGGCGCGTGACCAGAATCGCCTGCCCGTGTTCATTTACATTCATGGCGGGGGATTCATGTTCGGCACATCGGCCTACTATTCCCCCGAAGTAATTATGAAGCAGGGAGGTATGGTTATGGTCTCCATCAACTATCGCCTGGGGCCGCTCGGATTCCTCAGCACGGGGGATGGGGTTATTCAAGGAAACTTTGGGCTCAAGGATCAACTGTTGGCGTTGCGTTGGATCAAACGGAATATCCTCTTCTTTGGCGGAGATCCCGAGAGGATACTTCTCGGAGGACATTCGGCTGGAGCAGCCTCAGTTCATTTGCACGTTCTGAGAAAAGAAACCGAAGGCCTCATCTCAGCAGCCGTGGGCTTCAGTGGGTCTGCATTGAATCCCTGGGTGATGCAGCGGAATGTCAAACAGAAGGCGGAAACCCTCGCGAGACACCTCAACTGTCCCGTCTCTGGTCGAGAGATGAAGACTTGCCTGCAAAGTCGGCCGGTGGAAGAGATCGATGCTGCTGTCCTGAAAATGCACTACTTCCTTAACTTCCCGTTCAACATCTTTGGGCCTGTGGTCGAGTCTGTTGATCTGCCTGATCCTTTCATTACCGACGAGCCCCGGAATCTCATCCGGGTTGGGAACATTGCCGACGTTCCTTTCCTGGTCACCTTCGTCACCGAGGACGGTGCCTACAATTGTGGAACCTTGCTGGAGAAAAACGCGGAAGGAGTTGAGGTGATTGACGAGCTCAATGACCGCTGGCTTGACTTGGCACCGAACATGTTTTACTACTACGACAACCCATCGAAGCAGGCAAAAGACGAGGTGTCCAGAACTCTTAGGGCTACTTACATGGGTGATTGGAGGTTCTCCCGTGGCACCTATCTCTTCGTGCAGAAGATGTTCACTGACGTGCTGTACGTAAATGGCATCAGAGAAATGATAGAACTGCACCGAGCACGCGGGAGGAATCCGGTTTACGGCTACGTCTACGCCAATCCGCACAACTTCGGCATCGGGAATTTCCTGGCCAATGATTCCGACTTCCAGTTTGGTAACTTATGAGCTATTAAATAATGAAATCTTGAAACTGAAGCTCTGTCCCTGTAGGTGCTACACACGGAGACGATGTGGAAGTCATCATTCCGTTCACTCTTGCCAACGAATACACAATGGCCAAGAACGACGCTGTGATTTCAAAACTGATGATTGGAATGTTGGAGGCATTCGCCTCAACTGGGTGAATTGAAATGACTACTTGTGAGGTTCCCAGTTAATCTCATTTTTGTTGTTTTCAGAGCTCCACAATTTGATGGCAAGCGCTTGCCGGCGAATGGGAACAATGGCGAACTGATGCAGTACTTGCAGATTTTCCAGGAGAAGTATTGTGCAGGACCCTGGGAGAACTACAGCTACACGCACAGAGATTGTATTGAATGTCAGTGTTATGGTTATTCGGCAAGTTAACTCAAGGGAATGTAAATAAATTTTGTTGCATTTTCATCATTTTTTTTTAAAGTCGAGTTTCTTCCTTTCTGGTTGCCTTGTCGCGGAGGGAGTCCAAGATCCTCAGTTCTAATAGACCCCAGGTGAGACATAGAACCAAAAACCATAAACGTCTTGACTTTGACGATGAACAAGTTAAAAAAAAGTAAGATTGGAAACTACCCTAGGTAGCACTCGCGACAACGAAAATCCACCCGTAGTCTTCTTGACTGCGGTTGGGGCAAGAATTTTGGAGGCCCCAACCATCATACAATCCCCCCCCCCCTTCCATCCGCCGCCCGTGGCGATGCCCAAGGAATCGCTGGAACCCTTGAATCCGAAGATTCCTTCCACTCACTATACGACACGTTCGGTGGGCTGAGTTGGAAAGCTGGAGAATGCAACGGAGAGGCTCTGCCTAATACGCTTAATCTCCAACTTGACTATGTGAAGTGGTTGATTAGAATGTTGCTTCTGATTGTACGACCCGGAATGCCGAAAAGGTTGAACTGGCTCCAAACGAGGCAGCCTCTGACGGGTCTCTGACTAAAAGTCAAATAAAGAGGAACAGAAGGCTAGCGGCAATCGCACGGCGCAAAGAAACTCCGAAAGAGGTTGAAGGCACAACTGCTGAGAGTCGCACCCCTCTGGTGGCGACGGCAAAAGAAACAGGTCGGCAGAGCTCACTCCAACTGAAACCGATCAGTTTATTGGAACCAACGCTACCTCCTTTTCTGCTAACTCCCGTTTAAAAGAGGTGGTTTTTGGTACAACTCGCACTGAAGTTTCGATGACCTAGCGCATCGCATTTCCTTTGACCCCAGTCTTATGGATATGCCGTCTGACGCAGTACAGCTGTCCGTACTCCAGCTGCGACGAGCATACAAAGTCGACTTTCCGTGTACTCAGGACTGGCTCTGGTCAGAATCTGAGCCAGGAAAGGAATGTAGTCGAATATTCACGGACGGCTCCAAGACTAATGAAGGATCTGGTGCTGGAGCCTTCGTGGAGAGCTACAACTTTAGACCGCACACCTCGTTAGGTGTCGGTTTCCACCAAAAACCTATGCGATCTTATTGGCCACGAACTATATTGTGAAGAAAAGGTGGAAGGGGCGAAGTATTTGCATCTGTAGCGACTGCCAAGCTCTGCTTAAGGCCTTGCTGAACCCTTTAACCACTTCCAGGATAGTTCAGGAATGCAAGTCTTCTCTGAATTTAATCAGTAGCTTAAATTCGCTAAGACTTTTCTGGGTCCCGGGCAACACGGGTTCACAGGAACTGAGATCGCCGATGAACTTGCTGAGCGAGGATCATGGTGGCATGACTCTGCAGCATGTAGACAGATCAAGCGCATGCTCCCCAACGTCTGTATGAAATCCGCGGCTTTCTTGTTATTTCTTTCTTTGTTTTTTTTTTTGTCGGACGTTTTTGAAACACTACACAGACTCAAAAACTGGTCCATTGTTATCTCTTAACAGAAAAGTCTGCAGACAACTTACCGGCATACTAACGGGGCACAACACCTTTGCCAGACACCTATGTAAGTGTGCTTGGCCTTAGCGATGAAACCCTCTGCAATGGCTGTGGAGAAGACGATTACACTGCAGAGCACTTCCTCTGCCACTGTCCTGCCTTTGCTCGCATCAGGTGGCAGGTATTCGGTGCTGATGAGGTGAGAGTAGATGATGTAGGCTCCTCATCACAGAAGCGCCTGCTGGTCTTTGTTCGGAAGACCATGAAATTCCATTAAAAGTAGGTTGCTGCCTGGTAGTTCAATGGACCAGTTTTTGAGCCTGAGTGCTCCAGTGAAATGTTACAAAAAACTTCGACAGAAAAAAAAAACTTTTTCAACGGTCTGGAGGACCTAAAAAAATAGAGCTGAAGCACCTCCTGAGATATGCAACAGTCTGGGTGGTTCTAATCAGCAGTAAAAGTGTAGGTCTCACGGGGTACATCCCCCCACCCCTAGGGCACAATGGACCCAACTGTTGGTCTCAGTGAGTCGCCACCCGGTCGCAAGGCCACCCTACCTACCTAGAATATCCATTGTGGCTCGTGCTGTGTGTGCGGCTGCACCGTCTTGTTGGAATCACAGGTTCACCAAGCACCTCTCATCCAGTTTCAGCAATAAGAAGTTGTTTATCATGGCCCCGTAGCGTTCGTAATAGTAAGTATGACCGTAACAGTGGCCGTATTGCAGATGGCGTCCTCAAAAAAAAATGAGGCCCAATCACTTCTTCCGCGTGAACGCCGCACCACGCAATGGCTTTGAGTGGATGTAATGCCTTTTTGTGCATCACACGCCGATTTTCAGTGGCCCAGAAACGAAGATTTTGTTTATCGACGTAACCGCTTAAGTGGAACGACTGGATGGGGCAGTTGGTTAAGTGTCTGCTCAAAGTCAGAGGAGTCACAGGTTCGAATCCCAGTAAAATCGAATCCGTTTCAGTCACCATTTGCCGTTCGGATCACATTAACGGCGCTGGAGTAGGTTGCCACCTAGCAGTACAATGGACCAGGTTTGAGTCTGAGTGCTCCAGTGCAGGGTTTCAAAAATCCTCAAAAAAAAAAAAAACTGCTTAAGAGGAAATGCGCATCATCGTTTATGATGATTTTCGACACAAAATCGTCTTCTCTGTTGTTGAGATTGAGGATGGCTTGACAGTAAATCGCATGCGACTGACGGTCAAGATGCACTGTTTGCTCTTTGTATGGTAACATCTGTAAATCTTTCACTAAAATTCTTTGTAGGGCCCGTCTGGTGATCCCCAATTGCGTGGCCCGTCGTCTGCTTGTTGTTTTTTCGTTCTCAGCGACCTCGGTAACCACAGCCGCTATATTCTCGGTCGAACCACCAGTACGGTGGCGGCCACCCGCTGCATGGTCTCCTGTGCTTCCAGTCTGTTCGAGTCGAGTAGCTAAGCGCTGGAATATTTGCCCAGTTAGCGCGATACGATTAGCAAATCGACGTGGAAATTCACGCTGCGCTAACACCACTGACCGATTATTGATACAAAAATCGACACAATTCTTTGACCTTAGACAAAAAGGTCTTAACTTGGAAACTGCAGTTTTTCGTAAAACTTAATTGAAAATAGATTAATTATTCTCGTGAGAGAACAATAGCACGCACAACACGAGTGGTTGTTGAGAAGCTACGCCCAGGTCCGCCTCGGACTGTAGCGCCGCCATTATTATTATTTGAAAATCGGGACTAAAAGTGTTCGAAAAAAAAAAATTATGGCAAATAAGCTCTGAAATTAAGTTGTGCGAAAGTTGTCGAAGTTGAACCAAACGAAAGAGAAAAGAAAAAATAATTAAATCCAATCAAGAACCTAAAATGCTTTTTGACCTAAACCCGTTTTGCCTAACGTCAAAGAATTATTCCACGCTCTTGCGGAGTTTAGCGTTCCATTGCTCGTCCATTGCTCGCTACATAGAGATCCTCAACTCTCGAACGATTTACGTCTCGGCTACCACCGTCCATTTCTAATATTTTCCGGATTTTCCAATATTTTCGTTAAACTCACGCGTACTGCCTTATTTTTACGCACACTGTCTACTTTTTAACGAAATCCCGTTATCGTTGAACATTTGCCCACGAAAATGGCGGGCATTTGATAGTTTTGCCCACGATAGTGTCAATTTTGTGTTTTGTGTGAACATTTTTTTATAAAAAACGCTGTCAAATGACGTCATGAGGGTAAAGGGGAAAGAGTTGAGCATCTCTATGTAGCTGATTTCTGGTTTGTAAACTGCAGCTGCCTAGTTCACACTAGAGTCCGACCGAATATTCGGCTTCGGCTTCGGCTTCGGCCACCTTCGGCTAAAAATATCACCTTCGGCAAAACATTCGGCTTCGGCCAAATGAGGCCGAAGATTTTTCCGAAGCCGAATGTTTAATTTTCTGTTTTCTGTAAAAGTAGGAGTTGCATGGAACGGTGTGTTTTTTTGTTTTTTTATTGTCGGATATTTTGTATTTTGAAAGTATCATTGTTTACAGCTTTAAAATCACAAGATTTTCCATTTGCAAGTTGGTAAACTATTAAGTGGTCTGTATAATTTTATTTGCACTGGTTTCAGGTAGAAAGAACACAAAAACTGGCAGCTAAAAATTCATTTTGGGGTTATTTCGTAGAAATGATGCGAAAGCCACTTGCAAAAGTTGTTCCAAATAGAGTCCGACTGAACGTTCGGCTTCGGCTTCGGCTTCGGCCGAAAAACTGGCCTTCGGTCGGACTCTAGTTCACACACGTCAAATATGATTGACGTACGACGCCATTTGCAAAAATGATAACATCTTCCGATAGGATTCATCAATTTGCGCCATCTTTTAGAATCACCTTTTGTCATAATATTGCCTCTTATATCTGCAGACGATATTTCCAGAAAACAATCACCCAAACCCCAACCGAAACAATTAATTACATGTGATAATAAAATAAAAATCCACTGAAGTATTTAAATATCTGTATCTCATTTTTATTCTTTCCACAAACGACACTCGCATTCCCTATCCATTGTATCCGTTCGAGTTAGACTTGTATCCCATAGAATCTATAGCGACTGATTGCAGGTCCCCTTGCTTTGGATCGTCACATCTGAAATGAAACGAATGGACGTGCGTTCGTTAATCTTCAATTATTGCCCGAAAACATTTAAGAATTTTCACATAAACACTTGTATCTGTGAGATGTCAAAACTTTCTTTTTTTCGCGAGCACTTGGGGTACTTATTGTCGCCCGGTTTGAGGCCATCAACTCTAATTGCACGAGAATAGCGCCCGAATAAAGGCCAGATTAAGCTGTCCATCCACCGGCCGGGCACAATAATAACAATGCGACACGCAAAACAGCAACAAATTGCCACCATCAATTATGCCAGATACCGAGGGCAGCGTGCAGGCTCATTGTTGTTCGCGCTTTCATTCGCATCGCGCACTCCAGACGAGAGCCATTGTTAACGAGCGACGAGCTGGAGCTGGAGTGGACTTTAAGTGTATCGCGTACGCGTTCGGATATCTTGTATCTTTACGCCAATTATGCTTTCACTCAATTGTTGAGAGGTTTATTTTCATTTCTTTCTCTCCCTCTCTCTCGCTCATTGCTGCCATTCATCTCTGGGTTAAGTAAATTAAGTGCATCATAGCAACAGACCGGATGTGGCACCTCTCTTAAGTGCATTACGGTGAGGCCTTGCTCTGCGGTAATTGACTTACAGAAACCGTGATAGAAGGGGTGGGATGTACGGGTACTCACCGATATGCAAACATGATGCGTAGCATTCCATCTGAGCCTCGCTGGTGTACATGTATCCATCGGATCCGCAGACGACCTCCTCGTCGTCGTCTTGCACGTTAGAGCATATCCGTTCGCAGTACTCTTCGGTGTCTTTTTGTTCGACGCTCGGATTTGGGGCGCTCTTGCTGGCGTTAACCTTGACACGACCGTAAACGTCCTGTGGGGATGGAGGAAAGGAAAACATGTTAAGTTGACGTTGATGCTTGTTTATTTTACATTTTTTTTTTGTCGGTGGTTGTGTGAAGTTTTGTCGGTTAGAAGGGCTTAATTTTCAGGGGGATGGAGACTGAGGTGGGAGGGGGATTATAGTGCGAAAGATGAATGAATTAGAGGGAGGTTAAAGTTTGTGTTGAAGCACGAGTGGATTACCATGGGGAAATCTATTTTAATCTTGAGACGATGTGGAGACAGTTGGTTAGGGACTATGTGTTGTTCGTGGGGAATTTTTTAGTCAGACTGTGGGTAGAAAATTTGAAATGAAATTCTGAAGATGACACGTCGCCTAGTTAAGCAATTTTGAAATCAACGCCATGTTTCTTTGGGGATGGGTTTTTCTATGTTGCGGTCATTTAAAGATTTTGATTGCCAGTGTCCACTTTGCCACAGGATTTGGTTGAAAAGTCAGCGTCTCAGAGAAGAACAGTCGTCTAGTCATTGTTCAGAATTTTTTGAATTTCGAACAAGTGGTAAAAGCTACGAAAATATCAAATTACGGCGTTGAAAACTAACAAACGCTTGCCCAGTTGTGTTCAGAAAAATTATTGTACGGGGCCGATCTCATGCCAATCCTAATCCCAGAAGGAGCTGAATAACGAGTTGAGCCTGACGTACTTGCAGGAGTCGGTTTTGCCATGGGCATTTCTCAACCAAACGTCGAATCCGGCGTCGAAGAGGATGTAGGCCAAACTGGTCTCAGGTCCCAGCTGGACGAGCACAACAGACCGTGCATCAAGAAAGCAACCGGACGTCTCATCTCATCTCATCTCATTTTCAATGACCCGCATGTTCCACTAAAGGGGTCGCGGGGGCAATGCATGCACGAGAGATCTCCAGGCCACTCGATCCTCCGCCATCGACTCTAACTCATCAGGAGCTATGCCCAAGCGCAACCAGGCGAGTGTTTGGACTTGGTCCAACCATCTCATCCTGGGTCTGCCAAGCGGTCGCCTACCTGATGGAATCGCATTCAAGGCGGACGTTTCTCAGAAAATTGAACGCGGTTACCCCAGGAAATGCGGTGTACGCTGAGGACGTACCCGTCGATAGTTTGTACCTGATGCTCCTCGAATAGGTAACCACGTCCTTTAACTATGCTTTCCGTGGTAACAGAACTTCCCATCTAAAGTGCAACTAACTCTTCATAATTTCAGTGCAACACCGGGACACACCGGCTATGGGCACAATCGAAACTTCCAGGATATGATCTCCAATCCCTTTCTGAAGGTCATCACCTTGGACTTTCGATAGCTTAACAAATTTTCAATGATTTTAACCTTTTTCGTTCAAATTTGCTTGTTCTTTCTTTCTTTTCGTATTCAGAGTTGTTAACATTCTTTGTCTGATCATGGGCTGAAGACGACTGTCTAATGCTCATCCCAAGGCTAGAGGATCTCGTGAGGTAGTCGGAGTCTTATTGAAAGGCCAAAGAATAGAGCAGATGTAAAGTGTGCCTACTATGCAGAGTTTCAAAGCCCGATTCTTCACAAAGAGTGGACACTGATTTTGGATACTGTCTACGGGGACTCATGTTTGGGCGATCATCATCTTATATCCTAGCCAGCCTTTTGAATGGTTTCTACCGTTCAATGTTGTGGTTGGAGTGGATGAATAGATCACAAACGCTCGCCAAATATCCGAGGAATAATTCGCAGCCGAACGTGACGTTCCAAATAATCTGGCAGTAAGTTCCAAAGGAAAGAAGGGGTTCTTCTTCTTCTTCTTAGGGCGCTACAATCCGAGGTGGACCTGATCCTCATTCAACATGCCTCTCCAGCCAGTACGATATCTCGCCAGCTGTCTCCAGTTTCGCACACCAAGCCGGCCGAGGTCTCCCTCGACTTGTGTGCGCCACCTTTTTCGTGGACGTCCTCTGCTGCGTGTTTCACGGGCTCAAAGTCGAAGACTCTTCGGGCCGCAGCTAAGTTCTCCATACACTCTACATGGCCTAGCCATATTTGGCGTTGGATCCGTAGACGCTTGGCTAGACTCCTGTTGCTGTTCGTGGTTGAACGTTCACCTCCAAATGCCATCAACGTAAACAGGACCAAAGATCGCGCGCAGAACTTTTCTCTCGAAAAGACCAAGAGACTCTTACGACGACTGGATGGCGCAGTTGGTTAAATGCCTGCCCCAAGTTAGAGGGGTCCCAGGCTCGAATCCCAGTGAAATCGAATCTGGTCCAGTCACCATTTGCCGTTGGGATCAAATTAACGGCACTGGAGTAATTTTGCTACCTGACAGTGCAATGGACCAGTTTTGAGTCTGAGTACTCCAGTAGTGTTTAAAAAATACTTCGCAAAAAAAAACTCTGCCAACCTTCGAATGAGAAATAGCTTGACATGGGTTTGAACAAAACCGCGAATTATTGGTCTGAAAACAAAAGACCTGTCGACTTCTCTAGCACAGGCAGTTAGAGCGAAGGAACAGAGTTGTTGCAAATGAAATTCTCTTCGAATTCCATGTTCCTAGTTTAACAGAAGGTAGGACCCTAGGCGCCGTGGCGTAGTGGGTAGGTTGCGTTGACTTCTACGCTCGAGGTCTAAGGTTCGAATCTCGAAAAAACACCTAACATTTTTTCACGGCTCCACCTCTTTCGAGTCACTGACAATACTCAAAGAGTATAGCTGTTTAGGAATAGCTTCTCAATCTCGCTGTTCGGAGTCGGCATTAAACTGTCTCCTCCACTCGTGAGAGAAGAATAGCACGCACAACACGAGTGGTTGCTGAGAAGCTAGAAGTACAATTATAATTATTATATTACATCAAACGACTGGTGCAGAGATAAAGTCATTGCGGCTGCAAAAAGGTTGCGTCTAGATAATTCGAAGGAACACATCAAGCACTGTCAATTCTATAAGGCAGTCACAGCCTAGCCTTAGCTCCTCTATCAGTCGTTAGCCTATCAAGTTGAATTAAGATTTCATTTGAAGTTGCAAGTTTAAAGGAGATCCAACTGGGTGTCGTAAATTTTTTACAAATTACCCTTCGTACTAATGAAAACTTCATAAAGACTACATTCAACCTCATTACCGCGGCGGTTAATTACTCGCATCAGAACAATGCCCACATGTACATACGTGTCACTCAAGCTGAAGTTTATGAAATACAGACTAATGAGAGGTTTCTTTTTTGCAAATCCAAGTTAAGTGTTCTTTTGATTTGGCAATTCTGCCATAACACGGCAGTTAAACATAACTTTGAAACTTTTTTGTGGTGCATAGTGACATAATTCAATTTCTGTTTTATGCAATGACTGGTCACACATTAAATAGAAACTTTACAAGGAGAACCTGAGTCTAGACTTTTATTATGAAAGATTACAAAAAATGGAAGACTTGTAATTTGAGGTTCGTAAACTGATTCTTTCGGTGTAAGCCTTAGTTTACAATTAATTCCATACAGCATTTGATGTTAATTACTCGTAAAAATCTGAAGATGGAAGATTGGATGTTCATTTCTGAAGGTTCCCAAGTTTAACGTTTTATTTAAATTTGTTCTGTCTCTTAGCTCCTGTTTTAAATACTTAACTAAAGCACAAGATCAATACATATTCAAGTTTCCCAAAGACGTAGAAGATACACAGCAACCATTTAGCCAAAAGTAATTGTATTTTTAATTCATCTGTTGCATTTTCTGTCAGACTTCTGAAAGTTATCAGGTTAAGAATGAAGAGTTTTCTAGGCTTCATTAAGATCCACAACAAACTCATCAAGATCATTAAGGTTAAAAACGATTTTAAGCTAGACAACACGCTGGTATGTGATTTCTTTAATATCATGCTTCAAAAAAATGTAAATCACTCACAGACTAACAATAGAGACACGATCTTCGAAGGACCCATACAATTGCTATCAGATACGGATACGAATGACGTGATTGAGCGAACGCGAACTGTCAATTGGTCTTTTGGTGTGATTGAAAAGGAAAAGTGTTGATGGGCCTAACAGGGAATCAGAGCAATGGAAAGTTTGCGCATCCAAATGGGGTGCAAATTACTTTCCCGAACTTCACAGTGGGCATTTTTTTTTCAAAGATATAAATGACGTCGACTGCTTTAGAATAACTCTTGTCAATCTTTGGACTCACAAGGCAAGCGACGTACTATTTTCCCAGCCCCATTCCTGCTTTATGGCTCAGGGATTTTTTCAGGGCACTCCCTCTACAAAATGTCACCTGATTGAGTATGGCAGACCGATTCCGTATTCATTCTGGTTTCACACAATTTTAAGTTATAACTTATTATCGAGAAAATCGTTTTGAAGAACATGATGTCTTCCAGGATCATAAATGGGCCGCATTGATTGATAGAAATCAACACATTTAAGAACATTAAAGACGACTGGAGGGCTCAGTTAGTCAAGTGCCTGCCCTTAGTTAGAGGGGTCCTAGGTTCGAATCCCAGTGAAAGCAAAGTTAATACGACATTTGCCGTTGGGATCAAATCAACGGCACTATCACTGGAGCGGGGTGGACGCCGTGGCGTAGTGGGTAGGTGCGTCGACTCCTACGCTCGAGGTCGTCGGTTCGAATCTCGAACGAAAAAAAAACATCAAACATTTTTTCACGGCTCCACCTCTTTCGAGTATAACTGTCTAGAAAAAGCTTCTCAATCTCGCCGTTCAGAGTCGGCATTAAACTGTAGGTCCCCTCCACTCGTGAGAGAAGAAGAGCCCGCATAATAAGAGTGGTTGCTGAGAAGCTAGGCCCAGGTCCACCTCGGACTGTAGCGCCGCCATTATTATTATTATTATCACTGGAGCGGTCGATCAGTGGTAGTAGTCTGACTGTGGGTATCACAATGGACCAACATGGTTTAAGTGTGCTGGTGAATTTACTAGCAGCCCCTTAACCTAACCTAACCTATTCATATCCTTCTGGAATACTCGCCAAGCAATGACAGTCATTTCTGATATATTTTCCAGACATTTTATAATGAAATGTCTAAATCCACTCCAATTCTTCAATTTCATGCGAGGGAAAAATTCAACTCATTTTTTCGGTTCCACTTTCAATTAAAATTATGCAACGCTCCTCAAAAAAATGGAAAAAAAAAATGTTTGGAAAAGCGAAACTAGACTAAACCAATAAATCATTAAAATTCAAATTGCTTGTTTTCTGTAAAAACCATGATCATAACGAACGCTATGGTAATGACCTCAGTCTTTTGTGCTCATGTACGAGTATTTGTAATAATAATGGCGGCGTAACAATCCGAGGTGGAGCTGGACCTAACTTCTCAACAACCACTCGTGTTGTGCGTGCTCTTATTCTCCCACGAATGGAGTGGACCTACAGCTTAATGCCGACTACGAAAGGCGAGATTGAAAATATTTTTCTAGGCAGTTATACTCTTTGAGCATTGTCAGTGATTCAAAAGAGGTGGAGCCATGATCTTAGATGATTTTTCGGGAATCGAACCGACAACATCGAGCGTAGAGGTCGTACGTAGGTTAGACGCATCTACCCACTACGCCACGGCGTGACCTTCCAAAACGATGATTCTCCTCCTAAAAGAAAGACGGTTGGGAACCCTAGCCTGAACGAAGTGGAGACTACGGCTCTATATTGGCTTATCCCTATTTGAAGCAGAATGAAAGTTTCAAAAAGAAGAAGAACTACTTTGAGTTAATTGGAAGCAAAGGCAGATGCTAGAGGTGTATTAGGTTACCATTAATATGAATACCTTCTAAGTTTCTCCAATATTTAATCTTTCCAAAAATCCAAATTAAAATTCAAGTGAAATTTGGTGAAATTTGTTTTCTCATTTCATCTTAGAACAAAAGCCTTATGACCTGAGAATGTGCTTTTTACTTAGTCTGAGAATATTCTCGTGAAGTCGAAAGGTAAGTTCAGGTCACTGAAGTGGAAACACATGACCAGACAGGGACGGGGATAGTTGAGAAAGAGTTTATTTTGTTTTTGGGAGTGAACTGGTGGTAACAAATTGCAGTGCTCAGAGTAGTATAGCGATCAGTTGACAATCTATTTTTGACAGCGGATCAGGAACTGTAAATGTTTAAGGCAATACCGAATTTTTGAATCAGTGATTTTATTCATCATCAGCGTCAAGTTTGCAATGATTCCAAACAGATATATCTTTTTCTTCTTCGAGTAGCGGTATAGTCTAGGGTAAACCTGGAGATATCATGCAATTTTAAATTAGAGAAGATTTAAAATGCGAGTTCAATGTAGTACAGACCAAACTGAATGGGCGACGTACAACCGCCCAAGTTTAAATGGATAAAGTCTTTGCGTTTTTTGAAAAGAAGTCCTGGCCGAAATGAAGCACCCACCGCGACTGCTGTACGCAAGTTTGTGCAAGAAGTTCGTGAGCCTGGTATGCTTTTGTACAACATTCTTGGTCTCCGTCGTCGTACGGTGCGCACAGATAAGAATGTGGCTGCTGTGGCAGAGTGTGTGAGGCTCAATTCACGAACATCAACTCGCCATCGACCTCAACAGCTCAGCTTTTCACGCATGGTTACTAGCCTGAGGAGAATTCTGCACAAAGATCTCGGATTATTCGCTTGCAAGGTCCAATTGACTCAGCAGTAGAAGGCGCGTGACCATCCGCTTCGTTATCGCTTCGCAGTTTGGGCCTTAAAGCAGCTCAGCTTGAATTGGACAACGATTTTGGGCGAAAAATCATCTTCTCTGACGAGGCGCATTTTCATCTCGGCAGCTACGTTAACAAACAAAATTGTCGCGTCTGGCTCGGGAATCGGAAAACCTGCACGTTATTCTCGAGAAGCCAATGCATCCACAGAGAGTGGAAGTTTGGTGCGGGTTGTGGAGTGGTGGCATCATTGGACCATTTTTCTTCGAAAATGAGGCTGAGAGCAAAGTTTCGGTCAACGGTGGGCGTTACAGAGCCATGCTAATCGACTTTTTTTTTTTACTGGACATGGATCTGGATGACCTCTGGTTCATGCAGGATGGTGCATCATGCCACACAGCCCATGCCACAATCGATCTCTTGCGTACCAAATTCCCAAATCGTGTTATCAGCCGTGTTGGCGATATCAATTGACCGCCTCGGAGTTGCGATTTAACCCCTTTGAACTTCTTTTTGTGGTGATCGATGTTATGTCAGCAATCCAGAAAAGATTCAAGCATTTAAGGATAAAATCATCCAAGCAATCCATGAGCTACAGCCCGAAACCATCAACAAGGTCTTTGAAAATTGGGGTGACAGAATGCGCTTCTGCGAAGCCAGCCAAGGCAGGCACTTGAACGATGCTGTACTTCGTATTTCATGGGAATTTGTGTTCTTACTAATAAAGCCATAATACATGGAAAAAATTTAAATACAGGGTGGGCCAAATACGAGTTTCTTTTAAAAAATGCATTAAAATGAACAAAATTAGGTTTTACCATGTAATATGGCTTTATAAGTAAGTTGGCCCTTAACTCCTGTTCGTTTGGCAAAATCAGCTGAAAAAATCGCCGCTATAGATGAGAACGACTGAAAACCCAGTTATGTCCGTTTCAAGAATTAGTTTATCCGCAGTTTTCACGGGATTTTGCAGAAAGAATTTGGCCTGAAAGGACACAAAAAATGAAGCCAGTAGACCAAGCACAACCATGCAATCCACTGATTCATTGAAATTGATCCTATGGGCCTTTTTTAGACTCGAGGTGCCAAACATCTGGGTAAACAACAGCTCTATTGCGTAACAATTGGCATAGACTTGTGAAATGTCGCTATGGAGACTTCAATTTGTCGCCGAGATCGTGAAATTTAACACCATTAGACCTTCTTTTCTTTGGAACTATGTTAAAAACAAAGTCTACACCAACGACTACCAATGATTTATGCTCTAAATTAAAACATCAGAGCTGCTATTCACGGAATACAGACGGAAACGTGATAACACATTTTGTCAAAAGAATGGGTCCCTGTAGATACATTGGAGGCAATTTTTTGGCAGACATTGTATACCATAATTAACCTCCGAGTTTATGCGTTAGTTCAAATTAAAAATATCATAATTTTTCATAGAAATACTCCATTTTGGAATTCATTTAAAATGACACCTCTTGTTAAATGATCCACTTCTCTCTTCGAATTATTGAACTGTACAGGAGTGTGATGCATTTAGACGGTGAACGTTTTTTTTTTTCGAACTCTACTGGAGCACTCAGACTCAAAACTGGTCCATTGTACTGGCACGTAGCAACCTGCTCCAGTGCCGTTAATTTGATCCCAACGGCAAATGGTGACTGGACCAGATTCGATTTCACTGGGATTCGAACCTGAGACCTCTAACTTGGGGCAGTCACTTAACCAACTGCGCCATCCAGTCGGTGGAAGCTTACTGTATAGCAAATAAATTGGAATTAGATCATTGGGGTGAACGACTACTCATCGACGGCATGAGGAGGATTAATCTACGAGTACACGTCCGATGGGTGTTGTCGATGTCGCAGAAGTTGTCAATGACACAGAAGCTGTCAGTGTCACAGAGACTGTCAATGTCACAGGGGCTGTTAGTGTCACAGAGGCCCTGTGACCATTTGGTGAATGGGTTGCGTTACCGAATGAAGTTGACTGATGTATTTTGCCTGAAATTGATGATATGAACCTCGATGACGTTTGTTTTTAGCAGGACAAGTCTATGTGCTTCTGTCAGTGTCACAGATGGTGTCAATGTCACAGAGGCTGTCAATGTGACAGAGGCTCTCAATGTCACTATGAAACATCAGCGTGCGACGTTGGAGGAGGAAATCATCTGAATTTGGTCAAAAATCGAATCTAGGATAACATTAAAGCATGGGATAGGTCCAAAGAACATCATCGAGGACACAATGGCTTTTAAATGACCCCGAAAAAGATCCTAAACGAGAAACAATCATAAAGTTCTTCGCAAAAAAAACTTGCTATTGTCCGTGAAAAATCCCTTATCTATCAACACTTCATGAGGCTTGAAGTACAAGATATCGACCATTTCTCTCCAACAGAGACAACAAAAATTGCGTATCTGTTTCAACCGCATTTCATCCACGAGCCATCTGCGAGCACTGCAGCCCCAATTCCGAAACCAGATCAATCGAAACTGATACGAAACTTTGGTATGTCGTCCCCAAACAGCACGGGACCGGAAATTCAATCGAATCTCCCCTTAAGCACAGTCCTCTACTGTCGCGCATCCAAAAGATCGAGATTCAAGTGACAAAAAGGAACGAGTGAGAAAATCTATTCAAAGAAAAATAAAAACGGAATATTGCCTAACGACTCGCGTCTAATGTCCTTTCGCATTTGGACGCACTTTCAATAACGGATTCCGTACCAGTTACACCCAAAGAACTCGTCCGAGAACTTCTCGTGCATGCACATGTACACAAGCATCTCGCTGTGACAGCGCCCCACGGAGCAAGGCAGAGCCGGAGACACCGCAGCCATTCATTAGTCTTGACTCAACTGCTAACCGTGCTGAATTAAATTGTGTGGAAATAGATTCTCGCTCGTATCTGCGGTTTGAATCACGACGACGTCGACGTCGAATGGCAGTCGTTAACAATCGAAAGTTCCTGTTTCTTCCATTCGACGGTATTTAATTGTACTTTTATGTGGTTCGGATTGATTGAGTAAGTGGCACAACGAACGCGCGTCTTCGGAACTAATTAATCGTGTGGGGAGAGGTCTTTTTGGTTCTGTGTGTGTGTGGAACTTACCGACGCCGACTGCATCATCTCGTCGTCCTCGTCCTCCTGCATGCCGGTGGGACTTGAATAGGTCTGCTGGAGTTCTTGCTGCTGCTGCTGCTGCTGCTGCTGTTGTTGTTGTTGTTGTTGTTGCTGCTCGTTGTAGCGACTCATGGAGTCCATGGGATTCGACGTGTACGAGACGTGAATGGCATCGCGTTCGGTGAATTCGACCCTCTCTGGGTCAGGGACACGCTCCTTCAGCATTGGCCGGAGTTCGCTCGTGAAAGTGCCCATACTAAGTGACTGTTGATTGGGCTCCGGGTACGATGAGGTTGAGACGACGTGATGCACGTTCTTCATGCCATCGGAGCTGACCACGAAGAGGTTGTTGTCGGTCTGGTAGCTCCCGAAATTGGACTGGGCCGGATGTCGATTGGGGTATGTGGACGTGGGGGAAATCGCGTTGTTCGCCTGTGATTGCGACGAGGATACCTGAAGCGGGGCATTCACTGTGAATGCGGCATTGAGGGGGCCACTCGATTCGGCGTTCCGCTGCTGCTGCTGATAGGCGTTGAGCGCCGCCGCCGACTCGGACTCCTGCAGCTGCTGCTGCTGTTGTTCCTCCAATTTCCGGTAGTCCGGCTGCATTTTGGGCAGGAAGTATTCGTTGGAGCTCATGAAGTTGAGGAACTGCTTGGCTTCCTTCATGGCGCTCTCGCCGATGTTGTGATGCGGGGGGAAGGACTCGTCCACGTCGCTGTCTGTGTCCTCGTACACGGAGTACATGTGCGTGTCAGCGAGTGCGTTCGACTTGTAGAAGCGTAGGGCGTCGAGTTTTTCCTCTGGCTTCGCAGAGTGCGAGTGGGAGACGGACTCGGATGGGGGTGAGGCCACCAGGGGGGCGGCAGATGGTCGGCGGACAATCACTTCGCCGTTGTAGATCGGCGAGGGCTTGAAGTTGGGTCCCTGGGGGATGGAGTTTAGGTTCGGAATGATTTGGCTCTGAGTCTGGCGGTAGTAGTTGCCTGGGCCACCCTTTGGGACGTACGAGCCCTTCGACAGCGGGAAACGACCGCTCTTCAGGGCCTGGTAGTTCGCGAATGGTGGCGGTGGTCCGTTGGAGCGGAGGAACACGCCCGGAGGTGGTGGTCCGCCTGGGCCGGAGTGCACCCTCCGGCGCATGTGGGGATATGGCGGTCTGCCGAATTGGGGCCGACCAAACGGTCCCGCGCCAGGACCAGGGCCGATCCTCTGAGGGAAATGGTCACTGCGCGGCGAGATCTGAGGAGGCGGTGGCGGCCTACGCAGGTGCTTGTGCCCATCGACGTAAAACCTCACAAGACGCACATCCCGCGGTAAGTCCAACTGACGTGCGTCGCGCTGCACAGACGCACTCGCGTTCTTTTCACAGTTAACCACGCTGGAGCAGGAAGCCACCGTCAACAGAAATAGCACACAACACAGTCTCGACATGATCACGATCACTGCACGATCAACGCCCGACGCAAATGCTCACAAGATCACAATAAATTACAAAAAAAAGGACGCTGGGTTCTGGTTTACACTTTCTTTCGCGCACTCTCAGCACCGTTCAAGTTGTTGCGGTAGAGTATCTTCTTCGACGACAGTTCGATTTAAACTGATGGCCAAGTGTTTAACTTGCATCTGTAAGATACTTTAATTTTGTTTGCCTTCGCTGGCTAGTTATGCTGTTATGCTGTGTGCCATAGAACAACACATCGTGGCTGCTTGGATGACTGCTGCTGCTGCTGTTGCTGGTGCTGCTGGTGATGGTCGTGGTGGTGGTGGCGATGGCGATGGCGATGAGCGCTTCTGGTGGAAGCAACTTTCTTTTCATTCTCTTCTTGGTCACAGAGCGGTCGGCAGACGGCCGGATCGTTGGTAAGAACGAGAAGAGAAGGAACCCAACCGGCCGCCATGTATATTCGGTTAGATCAATCGCCAGCAATAACGGTAGAGTTTTTGTACACCAAAGATACATTTTGAAGATTCTTTTACGTTTTATTCTCTTCCATGTCCCCCTGTTGGCGCTCCATCATCCCCGCTGCCGGTGAATCCGAGTGAATTTTGGTTTCGATTTTGATGTTGGTTCCGTATCTGGACACGCGGAGATTATCACACGCGCAATCTGCAACTTGATTCTGTGTTTTGTTCGAGATGCTTTGATGCAAAAAAAACACACAGAATCTGTAGCGATCCAGTGATGATCACGATCACGGCAGCGTGGCTGGGGTGACGGTGGCAGACTTAATTTCTGGGGCCATGCTGGTGGAACGGCACCATCACAATTTTTGGAACATTTATGCTTGGCTTGGCCTGACCCCGATTGGGGTTTTTCACTTTTTCTCTCAGCCGCGCTTCCTCTGCCGTCCGCTCCGCGAGAGCGATCAGTGATCACGTTTGAAGTGGATTGAAATCGATAAATCCGTGATGTGCTCCGTGCTCCGTGATGCTGCTGCATTTATATCGTATAATTTTATTCTTAGAGGAATTCACTTAAAGAGGTCCATTCGATCTGGAATGGCTTGTTGTCTGATCACGGTTAATGGATTTGTGTAAATAGAACAAGAGAACAACAACAACAACGACGACGAGATGGATTTTGACGACGATCGGGTTGCAATGGATGCAGTTAATCCGTTGATTTAACCCGTGTGCTCGGGTGTCATAAACATGTCTGACAAGAGGAATGTGTGTCTGTGAGTTTTGAAAGAGTTGGGAACCGTGTTGTGCGGTGATTTTTCTTGTTTTCAATTTTTCTACGAACACGGGGTTTAATGGAAAATTATTTATGAGTAATCTTCTGAGCGTATTTCTGGGGGAAGCGGGAAATTCTTTGATTAATGAATTATTTTCACTTTAAATTGAATCGATGTGCGGCTGTTGTGACGAAGTGCTTCGAATTTCACGCTTAGTTCGAATTTATACGAAACCAATTTCATATTCATCCACCACATCTTTCGAATGGACAATGATAATCCTCAAAGATTTAACTATGAAGAAAAGGCTCAACTATCACCGTCCGAATGGATCCCTTATGCTCGTAAGAGACCAATAGCACCTACAACACGAGTGTGTATGTGTGTCTAATGGCGGATGACTCCCTCCACTGGTACACCTCAGAGAACAGGAAATAGTCGATACAGTGGACTTCACCCGGCGAACGTGCTCCGAAAAATGCGAAGACTGTCCTATCGGCCGGAAGGGTGATGGTGAGACAGGGTCTCCCTTTCTAATGCGACATCACAGCTGCGACAGTGGTCATTATAAGGGATGCCCAATTTGGCTGCGTCTTCGCCTATTGGCCAGTGACCCGTAATGATTCCTACTAGTCTTGCTACATCGGTCCGAGTTCTGAAAAGGATATCCGTTGTTCTGACTAAATTGTAATCGGGTCAAGTTTTCTTAGATATAGCACAGTTATTTAAACTGGCCCATCTAAGTCTGGCCATCTTCAGGAAATACGCTGACATTCTTGCCTTGACAAACCCGAGTGGGATCGGCACAATCTGCGGTCTAGTTTGGAATTGGATTGAGTTTTGGGAGCATTAAATTCCACTCTATTGTTTTTACCCCAATTCTTCTTCTTAGGGCGCTACAGTCCGAGGTGGACCTGGGCCTCACTCAACATGCCTCTCCAGCCAGCACGATCTTTCGCCAGCTGTCTCCAGTTTTGCGCACCAAGCCGGCCGAGGTCCCCCTCGACTTGTGTGCGCCACCTTGTACGTGGACGTCCTCTGTTGCGTTGTCCCACAGGCTCAGAGTCGAAGACTCTTCGGGTTGGAGCTAAGTTGTCCATACGCTCTACATGGCCTAACCATCTTAGGCGTTGGATCCGTAGACGCCTGGCTAGACTCATGTCGCTGTACAGCCCATACAATTCGTGGTTGAACCTTCTCCTCCAAATGCCATCAACGCAAACAGGACCAAAGATCGCGCGCAGAACTTTTCTCTCGAAAAGACCAAGAGACTGTTCATCCGCTTGGGATATTGTCCATGCCTCTGCGCCGTAAAGCAGGACTGGGATGATCAAGGTCTTATACAAAGTCAACTTGGTCTTCCGAGAGAGGGCTCTACTACTCAATTGCCTTTTGAGCCCAAAAAAACAGCGGTTGGCAAGAGTTATTCTGCGTTTGATCTCGGTATGCGCAGTTGGTTAAGTGCCTGCCCCAGATTAGAGGGGTCCCAGGCTCGAATCCCAGTGAAATCGAATCTGGTCCAGTCACCATTTGCCGTTGGGATCAAATTAACGGCATTGGAGTAGGTTGCTACCTGGCAGTACAATGAACCAGTTTTGAGTCTGACTGCTCCAGTAGTGTTTCAAAAATCCTCAGGAAAAAAAGGACTTTTCATCCGCTTGGGATATTGTCCACGACTCTGCGCCGTAAAGCAGGACTGGGGTGATCAAGGTCTTATACAGAGTCTCATCTAGGTCTTTTCAGGGAGAGCTATATTACTCAATTGCCTTTGAGCCCAAAAAAACAGCGGCTGCCAAGAGTTATTCTGCGTTTGATCTCTGATGTTGTTTGTACTGTTTGCTGTGGAGCCAAGGTAGACGAAGTCCTTTACTACCTCAAAGTTATAGCTGCCTATTATGACGTTCTGGCCAAGTCGTCGATGTTGTGCGTCCTTTCTCGATGACAGCATTCAATTGGTTTTGCCCTCGTTTACCGCCAGACCCATTTTAGCCGCTTCCGTTTCAATGCCAGCAAACGCATCATTGACGGCTTGCTGTGTTCGCCCAATCACATCAATGTCATCCGCGTAAGCTAGCAGTTGAACGGACTTTTGGAAGATCGTGCCTCTTGTGTTGGTCAGTGATTTTTGCACGATATTCTCAAGAACGATGTTAAAGAAATCGCATGACGCATGACGCGTCGCCTTGTCTAAAACCTTTTTTGACATTGAAGGTCTCGGTGAGTTCGTAACCGAGCTTGATGGAGCAGCGAGAGTTCTCCATCGTCATCCTGCTCAGTCGAGCAGAGCGAGCTTAGCAGGAATGTCAAAACTAAACATGGCGCTGTATAGCTCGTCTCTATACACGCTGTCATATGCGGCCTTGAAATCGACAAATAGATGGTGTGTGTCGATCTGCATTTCCTGGGTCTTCTCCAGGATCTGCCGCAGTGTGAAGATTTGATCGATGGTGGACTTCCCGGGCCTGAAACCACTCTGATAAGGACCTATCAGTTTGTTCACGAATGGTTTCAGGCGTTCACACAAAACGGCAGAGAAGATTTTGTAGGCGATGTTAAGGAGACTTATCCCTCGATAGTTGGCGCAGTCAAAGGGGTCTCCTTTCTTGTGGATCGGGCTAACGATACTGAGACTCCACTCATCGGGCATGCTTTCCTCCGACCATATCTTACAGATGAGCTGGTGCATGCGCCCTACCAGATCACCTCCAGCTGCTTTAAACATTTCAGCGGGCAGACTATTTGCACCAGCAGCTTTATTAGACTTCAGTCTCGATATCGCTATCTTGACTTTGTCTAGATCGGGGGACGGTATTCTCTTCTATCATCGTCCATTGTGTTGAGTGGAACATTCTGCCTGACAGCGGTATTTGTGTCCTCATCGCCGTTTAATAGTCTGCAGAAATGATTTTTCCAAATTCTCAGTATCGACTGCGAATCTACTACTAGTTGTCCATTCTCGTCCCGGCAGGCTTCTGTCCGAACTTTATAACCGTTCGACAAAGTTTTACCCTTTGGTAAAACTTTCGGACATCATTCCTGCCATAACACCTCTCCATCTCCTCGATCGCGCGCTTCTCGTGCTCTTTCTTTTTCTTCCTGAGAAGCCGCGTCCCTTCCCTTCTTCTCTGTTCGTAGAGCTCACGAACAGCTCTCGTAGTTCGATGCAGCGTTGCCCGGTAGGCTTCTTGCTTTGCTGCATGTGCCTGCCTGCACTCGTTGTGAAACCAGGGGTTTTTCCTAGGTGGTGTTCTAAAACCCAGCACATCAGTAGCGGCTTCTCTGATAGCTTTTTGACAACGTTTCCATTCTTCGTCTATTGTTAGTGCAGGCGACGTCGAACTTTCGGAGAGTTTCAGGGAGACTCGATCGGCAAAGTTCCTGGCAGTCTGTTGCGATTGTAGCTTTTCGACGTCAAACCGTGGTTGTCTTCCTCGACTCCGTTGTTCTCTCGATATCCGGGTCCTTACCTTGGCTACAACAAGGAAATGGTCCGAGTCGATGTTGGCGCCTCGGAACGTTCGGACATCAAGAATACTGGAGGAGTGTCTGACGTCGATCGCAACGTGATCAATCTGGTTGACGGTTGAATGATCAGGGGAGCACCAGGTCCCTTTATGGATGTATGGATGTTGAGGTGTGGGAACCGCGTGCTAGCTACAGAGAGGTTTCGCCCCGTAACAAAGTCCACCAGCCTGAGTCCGTTTTCGGACGTGGTGTCGTGCAGGCTGTGTTTACCGATGACTCTAGCAAAGATGTCCTCTTTACCCAGCTTAGCGTTAAAATCTCTTTGAACGATCTTGGTGTCGTAGCTGGGGCATTGATCGTACTCCCGGATTTCACCACGGGGAGGTGAGAGTAGGAGTTCGTTAATAGAGGCTAGGTGCAGACGCTTGTGTCTGCATGGTTCGCGTATTAACGCTTCGAAATCTATTTTTACCCCAATTCAATGTGCTTAACATACGCTGCCGCTCCAATTCTACGGCCGAAGTGCAGGGACGTGAGGTTGAGGGTACTGTCATAAGTGAAAGAGTAAATTGAATTAGAAGAGATCATTTATAAAAAAAGAGTGTCGGAGACAAAACTGAGCCATGGGGAACACCAGCATTCATTTGGTGAGTATCAGACTTGAACCCTTCCAAAGCAACTTAAATTGAACGGTTCGAAATGTAATTTCTAATCCATAGAAGCAGGCCCGGTCCTAGCTAGAAGTGCTCCCTGTGCAAGGCCTGTGTTTAGTGCCCTCACTCAAACGAATCCATAGGAACTTAGGATTGAGGGCACTTGACGCCCTGTGCATTTGCACATCCTGCACCTATGGTAGGACCGGCCCTGCATAGAAGAGGAGATTCATCGATGCTATTTTCGACAAGAGAGCCTGATGCCAGACTCTGTTAAATGCCTTTGAAATATCAAGCGCAACGATATTGCTTTCTCCTGCATTGTGCAAAGATTGGTTCACACTTCTGTTGTGTCATTCTGACATTTTATGCTCAAGCCTTGGTGTGCATGAAGATTGAAGCTTTTCTGTTAACACATTCCTTCTATATGGGCGACGATGCAGTCTAGAGTTCTGGTACTTATATAATAAGACCCTCCAGCTAGCTCGAGCAGCTACACACGAGAAGATATTCGTTTACCAAGTTGGTGGCAGTCGTTCTCAATTCTCTTGTCTCAAAAGTTCGGTGTTAAGGATTCATCGAACCAGAGATATGTCGTTCTTATGATCAATACGCTTGGCTAGACCCGTGTTTTGTTAGTTGTTTAACCCTTTTTCTTCAATTCTGAGTAAATTTAACTGTGCCAAAAATGGCACGCAAAGCCTTTCCTTCGATTTGGAAAATAGGTGCCTGTCCTTTCAAGCCTCTATGCCTTTAAGCAGGATCAGTTTGGATGATTATCCAATTTGGTTAAATCATCAATTGAATCTTAAGGCTATAGCAACCGACTGCTAAGACTGACTCTGAGCTTAATCTCCGTCCAAATAATAATAACAATAATAATAATGGCGACACTACAGTCCGAGGTAGACCTGGGCCTAGCTTCTCAGCAACCACTCGTGTTGTGCGTGCTATTGTTCTCTCACGAGTGAAGGGGACCTACAGTTTAATACCGACTCCGAACGGCGATTTTGAGAAGCTTTTCCTAGACAGTTATACTCTTTGAGCATTGTCAATGACTCGTAAATAGGGTCCGTTTGGTTTGCGTCAATTACGTGGCCTGTCGCCTGGTCGATGTTTCTTCGTTCTCAGCCACAACGGCAGCCACAGTCGCGATATTTTCGGCTGAACGACCAGTACGGTGGCGGCCATACCCTGCATGGTCTCCTGTGGTTTCAGTCTGTTCGAGTCGAGTATCTAAGCGCGGGAATGTTTGCCCAGTTAGCGCGACACAATTAGGAAATCGACGTCGACATTCACGCTGCGTTAACCCCACCGACCGATTATTGGTCAAAAAAATCGACACAATTATTCACCGTTCTTGAGGAGTATAACGCTGTTTGTATACTGCAGCTGTCTAGTTCACAAATGTCAAATATGATTGATGTACGACGCCATTTGCAAAAATTATAACATCTTCCGATAGGATGATTCATTTTACGTCATCTTGTAGTTAATATTTTTGACAACATTTGGACGGAGAGTGTGGGCGCCGTGGCGTAGTGGGTAGGTACGTCGACTCCTACGCTCGAGGTCGTCGGTTCGAATCTCGAAAAAAAAACATCAAACATTTTTTTCACGGCTCCACCTCTTTCGAGTCACTGACAAAGCTCAAAGAGTATAACTGTCTAGGAAAAGCTTCTCAAAAACGCCGTTCGGAGTCGGCATTAAACTGTAGGTCCCCTTCACTCGTGAGAGAACAATAGCACGCACAACACGAGTGGTTGCTGAGAAGCTAGGCCCAGGTCTACCTCGGACTGTAGTGTCGCCATTATTATTGTTTTTATTAGACGAACCCTATAGCGAATTTTAGTAAAAGACTTACACATGTTCCCATACAAAGTGCAAACAGTGCATCAGTTAATGCCATCTGACCGATGCGTCGGTCGTGTGTGAATTACTGTCAAGCCATCCTCAATCTCAAAAACGAAGAGGACGATTTTGTGTCGAAAATCATCGTGAGCGACGAGGCGCATTTCCACTTAAGCGGTCAATAAACAAAATCTTCGTTTCTGGTCACTGAAAATTCGCGTGTGATGCATGAAGTGCCATTATATCCACTCAAAGCCATATCCGCGTGAACGCTGCGTGGTGCGGCGTTCACGCGGAGTGATTGGGCCGTATCTTTTTGAGGGCGCCATCGGCAATACGGTCACTGTTACTGGCGAACGCTACAGGGCCATGATAAACTTACTCTTATGAGCCACAATGGATATTGTGAACGAAGCGTTTCCTGGTCGTGTAATCTCACCTTTTGGTGATTTGACATGGCCAGCAAGATCGCTCGACTTAACCATCCCAGGCTTCCTTCTTGAAGTCGCGGGCTTATGCCAACAGCCTCAGACTGTAGAAAATTCTTCTTTCCCGAGATCGTTTTACCGCAAAGAAAAAAATACAAGAACAATTTTAATTTATAACCTTTATTGAGTAATTCACACGTCCTTACTTCGTGAACATCAGAATAGACGAGAAAAATGCAGCAGCCAAATTTGACATTTAGGGGCAAGCCACAAGATGTCTACTAGCATCTAGTGCGTAGTGCCATCTATTTTTCAACACAAACATTCGCAGCCCGTAAGGAGAATATTCGACAGGAATTCGAACAGTTATGACCGGAAAAGTTGTGGAAAGTCATGGAAAGTCATCGAAATGACATTTGATTGTTGACAGTTCAATAATGGTGCAAAAATTCATATGACACCTCTTGGTGGATGACCCTATATTTCCACCCACAGAATTCATTGACTGCATGCAAAACTGAAACTGAAAGAGCTCAAGGCATTGATTCACTTTAAGTCTCCAAGAGTTTAGTGACTTCAAAGGATACTTATCTTTTTTGAAAATACCACAACAATCTTCTCATAAGTATTTCCATAACTTATGGCTAACAATAGTCTTCGAAAGCCCCCTAATGAAGTGGAGCACATTTCATTTAATTCCAAACCAGTCTCCGAAGGTTTTTCCCACTCCCATTCGAACACAATCCAGAATCCATAGGTCATAAAAGAAAAGAGGAAAGTGAAATTTATTGCACGAATTATTTATCGAGCGAGATTGAGATGCTTAACAGGAAATTTTCTCGTTCACGCTGCGTCATCGGTCAGTGGACGGTTCGCCATTGTTCCCAATACTTCTTCTTGTTCATTATTTATTTCGTTTCTGCGCTCGAATTTGTTTTTTTTTTATTGCGATTTCGTGATAATGGGTTAAGAGGATAGATACAAATAATTACGTTTAATGGACCAGCTTCGGAGACCGCACATAAAGTGTATCGCAACGCGCCTATCTTTCAAATCTTTCTCATTCATCGTCTAGAATTCTCTTTCTTTGGCAACTTTCACTGGCCAGCATCCGTCCATCCGTCCGTCCGAGTGGACTCGAGAGATCTTTGCACGACATTGTCTCGCGTCGGTCTTGCCGCATTTAAATTTCCGTTAAATTGAATATTCCCCTCTGATGGAATCCCATTATTTAATTTGAATAAATTCTTCGTTTCTTCGTTTCGACACAGAAAACCAAAACAAAAAAAAGATATTCCCGCAGCGACCCAGATTTCGAAGAAGAAATCTCTCAAAAAGGTCACACCATGAGAAGCCCGGCTCGAATATGTGCGTCCCCAGAGGCTGATGAACTTGACAGTGTTTTCTAATTCATTCCAGATGCAAACTATCTCGGGTCTGTCCAGTCCAATCGCGGCTTATTGACTCGTGGACAGAAGCAGCAGCCCATAGGAGGTCGGATTAATGCTTTTGTATCTGCATACGAGAGGTTTGGGCAGACTTCTGTCCGCTTGTGCCCCATTCACCGGGGCAGGCACGAGAACTTGTTTGTGTTTCGTTTCTTTTTTTCGGGGGTAAGCATAACCCAACTTTTTTCCTTTGTTGCTGGTCATAAATTTTCATTTTCATTTTCGTCTTTTTTTTTTTTCTTTTTTTCTGGCGTTGGTGGGGGTCCGAGTAATTAAATTAACGAAAGCGAAAATAATGCACATTCAACGAGTCGGAGACGGCGCTTGTTGAGGTTTTTGTTTATGTTTTGACGTTTTTTTTCCAGCGTTTTTCTGGCCTTGTATTCATAAGGTTGCGATGAAAAGATACATTCGGGTGTCGTGGCTTAGAAAAGTGGAAAAAATTTCTCTCGGATTCACAACGGTGCGGTAATTGTAATGAATTGCTGAATGAACAAGAATACCGAATGCACAGCCGAAAGCTGCTGGGGACACAAATAGAAACCGAAGTTCAACAGCATCTGACAAATTGCCGCCTGACGACAGTCGATTGTTGAACTAAACAGCATTCTTATGAAATGCTTGTGTTTTTTTGCGTGCAAGATTTATGAAAAGCGGCACGTTTTGTAATTTTTTAAGCAGCAGTGAAGTGGCGGTGGATTGACTCTCACTTATGAGAGTTCCGGATTCGATTTGGAGCTGTGTTTGTGTGTACACTTGATCATTCGATGGCATTGAAAGGGAAAGGTAAAGATATTGACAGCCGAAAAGGGAGTTGATTTGAATGAGTTCAGTCACTCATCTCCATCGAAAGTGGTCTTCTGAAAGTTCGCTTACTACTTCTTCTTCCACAAACGGCGCCCATGTTGCGATTGGGCCACTTGTACTTTTTCTTCTTCAGACGGCGCTTCAGTCGAAGATGGACCTAGGCCTCAACCAACAAGCCTCTTCATCTGCCACGATCATTTGTCTTCAGCTGCGTCCACCAAGTTGACTGAGCTCCGTCTTCCCTTGTGTGCGCCATATCGGTTTAGTGGGCGTCCCCTACTGCGCTGTCCCACGGGAGCGGAGTCGAAGATTCTTCGGGCTAGAGCTAAGTTTTCTATGCGCTCTACATGCCCTAGCCATCTTTGGTGTTGACTCCTGGCTAGACTCATGTCGCTGTACAGCCCATACAGTTCGTGGTTGAACCTTCTCCTCCAAATGCCATCAACGCAAACAGGACCAAAGATCGCACGCAGAACTTTTCTCTCGAAAAGACCAAGACACTGTTCATCCACTTGGGATATTGTCCATGCCTCTGCGCCGTAAAGCAGGACTGGGGTGATCAAGGTCTTATACAGAGTCTCATCTAGGTCTTTTCAGGGAGAGCTATATTACTCAATTGCCTTTGAGCCCAAAAAAACAGCGGCTGCCAAGAGTTATTCTGCGTTTGATCTCTGATGTTGTTTGTACTGTTTGCTGTGGAGCCAAGGTAGACGAAGTCCTTTACTACCTCAAAGTTATAGCTGCCTATTATGACGTTCTGGCCAAGTCGTCGATGTTGTGCGTCCTTTCTCGATGACAGCATTCAATTGGTTTTGCCCTCGTTTACCGCCAGACCCATTTTAGCCGCTTCCGTTTCAATGCCAGCAAACGCATTATTGACGGCTCGCTGTGTTCGCCCAATCACGTCAATGTCATCCGCGTAAACTAGCAGTTGAACAGATTTTGGAAGATCGTGCCTCTTGTGTTGGTCAGTGATTTTTGCACGATATTCTCAAGAACGATGTTAAAGAAGTCACATGACAGCGCGTCGCCTTGTCTAAAAACTTTTTTGACATTGAAGGTCTCGGTGAGTTCGTAACCGAGCTTGATGGAGCAGCGAGAGTTCTCCATCGTCATCCTGCTCAGTCGAGCAGAGCGAGCTTAGCAGGAATGTCAAAACTAAACATGGCGCTGTATAGCTCGTCTCTATACACGCTGTCATATGCGGCCTTGAAATCGACAAATAGATGGTGTGTGTCGATCTGCATTTCTTGGGTCTTCTCCAGGATCTGCCGCAGTGTGAAGATTTGATCGATGGTGGACTTCCCGGGCCTGAAACCACACTGGTAAGGACCTATCAGTTTGTTCACGAATGGTTTCAGGCGTTCACACAAAACGGCAGAGAAGATTTTGTAGGCGATGTTAAGGAGACTTATCCCTCGATAGTTGGCGCAGTCAAAGGGGTCTCCTTTCTTGTGGATCGGGCTAACGATACTGAGACTCCACTCATCGGGCATGCTTTCCTCCGACCATATCTCACAGATGAGCTGGTGCATGCGCCAGGCGCCGAACCAGATCATCTCTTTGACTGCGCCAACTATCGAGGGATAAGTCTTTGAACATTTCAGCGGGCAGACTATCTGCACCAGCAGCTTTGTTTCAGTCTTCAGTCTTCAGTCTCGATATCGCTATCTCAACTTTGTCTAGATCGGGGAAACGGTATTCTCTTCTGTCATCGTCCGTTGTGTTTGAGCGGCACAATCTGCCTGACAGCGGTATTTGTGTCCTCATCGCCATTTAACAGTCTACAGAAACGATTTTTCCACATTGTCAGTATCGACTGCGAATCTACTGCTACTTGTCCATTCTCGTCCCCACAGGCTTCTGTCTGAACTTTATACTCGTTCGATAAAAGTTGTACCCTTTGGTAAAACTTTCGGACATCATTCCTGCCACCTTTCCACCTCCTCGTGCTCTTTCTTTTTCTTCCTGAGAAGCCGGTTCTCTTCCCTTCTTCTCTGTTCGTACAGCTCACGAACAGCTCTCGTAGTTCGATACAGCGTTGCCTGATAGGCTTCTTGCTTTGCTGCATGTGTCTGCCTGAATGAGTTCAGTCACTCACCTCCTTCGAAAGTGGTCTTCTGAAAGTTCGCTTACTCCATCTTCTTCCACACACGGCGCCCATGTGAGGCTAACTGAGATTGCCTACCTGTGGGGCACTTGTACTTTTTCTTCTTCTGATGGCGCTTCAGTCCGAGATGGACCTGGGCCTCAACCAACAAGCCTCTTCATCTGCCACGATCATTTGTCTTCAGCTGCTTACACCAAGTTCACTTAGGTAATTCTTCACTTGTGTTTCCCCGAGTTTGGCAGGAATGTCAATACTAGACATGGCGCTGTATAGCCCAGGAAGCAACCTACATTTCCTGGAATTCCATGGTCATCCGGAGGAAGACCAGCAGGCCCTTTTGTGATGAGGAGTCCACATCACCAGCTCTCACCTCATCAGTACCGTATAACTGCCACTTGATCCGACCATAGCCGGGACAGTGGCAGAGGAAGTGCTCTGCAGTGTCATCGTCTTCTCCACAGGCGTCGCGAAGGTCAGTGCACCGTTAGTACGCCGATAAATTGTGTGCAGTCTTTTCTGTCAAAAGATATTAAGAACGCCGCGGATTTCTTACAGAAGTTGGGGAGCATGCGCTTCGTCTGTCTACACCTTGGAAATCATGCCACATCTCGAGACGTCCAGCCATCGATGGAAGCCCTAACCAAGGACGTAGGCAGTCCTAGTGCAGGTTCTGGTCCTGAGAATACCTCATCTGATCCTCGCCTAACAAGTTCATCGGCGATCTCATTTCCAGCGATCCCGTGGTGACCCGGGACCCAGACAAGTCTTAGCGAAGTCCAGCAGTGTATCAAGAGCAGAGACAGGCATACTAGGGAAGGAGCCACAGACCGCTTAGTGAAAGCAGTAGTTACGTATTTAGCTTATTCCACCAAGAGAAGGGGTCTAATCATAGCCGTGTAGATACAAACGGATCTCTTTGGTGATAGACCCTAGGATTTGTCTAAAATTCCCCTACACTGCCGGAAAACTGACAGCGCTTTGGCAATTTTCGATTCGATATGCTTTTTCCATCCCCATCATCGCGACTTCCGAGGCGTGCCTTGAATGCGATTCCATCAGGTAGGTGACCGCTTGGCAGACCCATGGAAGGGACCAAGTCCAAGAACTTGACGACTGGATGGCGCAGTTGGTTAAGTGCCTGCCCCAAGTTCGAGGGGTCCCAGGTTCGATTCCCAGTGAAATCAGATCTGATCCAGTCATCATTTGCCGTTGGGATCAAATTAACGGCACTGGAGTAGGTTGCTCCCTGGCAGTACAATGTACCAGTTTTGAGTCCAAGTGCTTTACTGGTGTTACAAAAATCCTCCGAAAAAAAAAGTCCCAGAACTCGCCTCCGCTTGGGCATAGTTCCTGATGAGTTAGTGTCGATGGCGGAGATCGAGTGGCCTGGAGATCACGGGTCACTGAAAATGAGTTGAGGTGAAATGTTTTTTTCACAGAAACATCATCCGCATAGGCCTGGGCGTAGATGTTAAAAATATTGATAGCATCGAGCAGAGAGTCAAACACCGTGCACCATAGCAGAGGAGACAAAACGCCAACCTGCGGGCAGCCCCTATTTACCCCCGTCATAACATACAGGCGACAATCCGCGTCCGCAATAATAGTTCTATTGTTCTACAGCAGTACTGATTCATCTACACCGTGTTCTCTGGCCGAGTTGCATATGCCATCAAAAGTCGCATTGTCAAAGGCACCCTCTATTTTTATCAATGAAAATGCCCAGCGCGTACTCTTTCCTGTCGAGTGCACATTCAATTCTGCCGACGAGATTTTGAAGTGCAGTCTCGCAAGATTTTCCGCGCTGATAGGCATCTTGCATTTGAGACAGAGGATGAATTCGCAAAGCGGTTTTGCGCACATGAAGCTCAACCAGCCTTTCCATGCTTTTCAGCAGGAAAGAGGGTAGACTGATAGGTCTAAAGTTCTTGGCGAGTGAGTAGTCCCCCTTACCGATCTTTGGTATGAAGGCTACCCTAACTGTACGCCAAGGGATCGGGATATAGGCGAGTGCCAAGCTGGCTGTGAAGATTCTTTTCAGAACCGGCAGCAACTTGTCTATACCCTTTTGCAACAAGGCTGGATATATGCCATCGGTACCTGGCGACTTGAAACCATCGAAGGACGCGACTGCGTATTTGATAGCTTCATCTGTCACCACGAGCGATGAAATAAACCAGCATCGGCGTGTTACATTGATCAGCTCATCTTCAGTTCCAGGGATAGGAGATGATTTTGAGGCGATTGCAATCTGGTTATCTGCAAAATGAGTCTCAAGCATGATGCTGAGGTTCTCAGCTTTTAACTCAGTGTAGATACCGTCTGGTCTTCTGAGTGTTTCTAGTTTGGCTAGTTTGTCCTTTTTAAGAACTTTAACCAGTCTGCTGGTTTCACCGAGTGTTTCGATCTTTCCACAACAATTCCTATAGGAGGCACTTTTCGATATCCGAATTAACCTCTTATATTCTTTTTGTTTTGATCGGTACAGGTTCCAGTCCTCTTCCGAGATCTATATTATGCAGGGGGTATTTCTAGCTGGACACGTCAGTTCAAAACATTTGGTTAGAGTATTGTTCAAGTAACCTGCCTTGTAACCTTTACCAAGATCCACGCCATTTTGTGGATGTTATTAGTTAATTTGGTCTGGTGCTGTTTACCATACTAGAATGCCGCCAATGTTGCCTGGTGATCGCGGTGTATAACCAGGCTACGGTTTTACTCTGCCCTTCATTCAGCTGCCCTTTTTTAACTAACTCATCTCAAAAGATTATTCCATTCTAGGCTTCACGTTGCAGTTTAGTGGCATATGATAGCAAGCGAAGTGGACTGAAACTGTACACCTTTTCACGAGTACAACAACCACACAGCATCTTGCAAACCAAAACTATAACCTCTTCTTCAGCGACACTTACCTTAACCTCAACGTCTAAGTCTAACACTAAATTCAAATCAATTTATCTGCTCCAACTAGCAAAGGGTTACCCAAAAGTTCTATCCGCTGGCCCCTAGGATTGCACACATTTAAAAGCGCTCTTCCAATGGCTGCTTCTACTCATTGTTCTTTTAGTTCAGAGTGATTTATCAAGACGTTATGGGGCTATGTTATACAGGGTGAGCCAAGTACAAGTTTCTTTTTAAAAATTGAAAAAAATTAACAAAAATAATTTTTTTTACATATATTATGGCTTTATTTGTAAGAACAAACATTCCCATTAATTAAAAAATGCAACGTCGTTCAAGTGGCTGCCTCCGCTGGCTTCACAACAGTCGCCGTGGGTGCTTCATTTCGGTCAAAACTTCCTACTGTTTGGGCTACACAGCACTCATTTTGGAAATAAGTTTTGAATATTTCCCAACGTTGTTCAAGAATTAAGCGACTCATTTCATTCCGCGGTATGATACTGACTTTCTGTCAAGGTTTTGAGCGGGAAACAGCTGTCAATGTCGAAATAACCTATGATTTAAAAAGAAACCACTAGATGGCCCACACAGTATGTGCTTCAAGGGAGGACACACCACGTCGACAATTGGCCACAACCTTTCAATAGGCATGACATGCCAAAGAAACTATGGAACACACATAAAAAACAAAATCCCATTTGTTTTTCTAACTCAACACCATAAGTTCCTCTTCTCACCAACCATTTGTTTATCTCTTCCATAAGCACAGTGCCCGACTTCCATTCAGTCCTTTATGTCGAAACTCAAGCCAGTCAATCCAGAAAGGTCGTTTCTGCTCTCCCATTTCCACGTTCCAATTATTTCTCTTGCCAACAATGAGGCAAAGAAGACCCACATTAACATCAAGTGCTTCCACTCAGCCAGCGTTACACAACCAAGAATACATCCAATTGAAGAAAAATGAAATAAAAGCGAATCGCACCTCGACAATCCACCCCAGGCCCCATTCCCACGGATCCTTTGAAACCTCAAAACCGATAACAAATATCGAGTTTGAAAAAAGGGACGATAAGCAAACATGATTCCACGCCACACAATGGGTCCTTTCATCGATTCTCGCAGTGCCCGACGACGCCATTCAGTTAATCTCGCCCCCCGCCGACTCCGAGAAGTCCTGAAAGGATTCACGTTTCGTTTGCTAAACGATTGGAGTCGTTTTGATTGGAGTCGTTTGGGATCTCGAAGTGTGAAGCATACCATCGGGCTATTACACGTGCGAATCGCAATTGAACCGGTATCTTCGGCCATCAGGAGCGCCCGAGAGTGCACTCAACCACCTGTGAATCCCCCTCGAATGCCTCTCGTTTGTCTCGTGTTGCAACGCACTCGTACGTGTGCTCGTGCATGGGCTGTGGTCGAAATGCACAATTTGTCTGAAGTGACCTCTTGGACTGCTCAGTCCAGGAAGCGTCTCCGGGAGTCACTGTGGAGGAGATGTTTTCGTTTTTTCTGTGCGAGTTTCCCCGGTGGAAAGTACCTGTGCACACAAATCCAGTGAGTCAACACCATTAGATGGTGGATGGCTTTCGGATTGGAAACGCTGGAAGTAATTTATCCAACGGCGGCGGCGGGGAAGAAGCAATTTACTAAAGCGACGTGGAGCGATGGCGCAGTGTGGGTGGACCTCGGATGCAGTGAGACACTGTCGGGGGAGCGCCACGGACTATGTGTGTCGGTCGTTGAAAGTATTTGCTTGTCATTCCCGAGAATCATCGTTTGCATGCAGATATTCGTCACAACCACTGGGCTGGCGGGGCTTGGCTGTGGGAGGGTGTAATTAAATGTTGGCTCAGAGACAACACGGTGCTTATGGTTGGAGGCTTTTTGTGAGTGTTTGTGGTTTATTTTCTTGTTAATTCGGCGATGGGTGGGAGGAGAGAGATGGGCGATTCAGAGGTCAAGGTGAGTGTCGTTTTAGTTGAGGTTATAGTTTTGGTTTGAAGTGCAAGATGCTGTGCGGTTGTTCTACTCGACATGGGCGGAGAGACTGTCGCAGTAAAGCGGAAGGTACTCAAATCTTGTGGAAGACTGCAAACATTTTTGGAAGGAGTTCGTATCTAAACGGTTTTATCTCAAAAATTTGGATATATTTGTACTTCATTTCATTTTTGATGACAGTCGTGATTTTGGAAGCGGTTCTACCGTGAGATTGGTGGCACAATGGATCAACTCTTGTCTATATGCACTACTTAGCTACTTTACCTTCACCGTGAGATTTCTAGGCAATGAGTTCTTTGACTTCAAAATTGACTCAAAAGAAACCGTGGAAGGAAGCGAAATAATAATCAATTTTGGGGTCAGTTAAAGTATGTGACGGACTTAACCACCAAGACCAAACTACGACAGCTGTACTGTCTATATTGGCTAGGCTATGTAGAGCGTATAGACA